>JAQSUU010000194.1:2400000-4800000 GCA_038087645.1 Saccharum hybrid cultivar R570 | reverse complement strand
CCGGTCCCGCGAGTGACTGGACGCGCCGGTTGCAAACCCTAGCACCCGCGCCTGATACCGCGCTGTACTGACCGGACGCGTCCGGTCACACCGTGACCGCGTCCGGTGCAGCGTCCGGTCACCTCAGTGACCCCGTTCGCCTCCGTTTCTTTTCTGACTTTCGGCGTAGTAGAAAATAGGCATTTCATTTCCCCGAAATCGCCTGAATCCCGCGCTCGCACGCTCGGCGGGAGGGAGAGAGGAACCCAAACCCCTTTCTACCCGCAAACCACAGCGTGACCAACGCCACCTTTGCAAATGTGCCAACACCATCAAGTGTACATCTCCATGTGCTTGTGTGTTAGCATTTTTTCAATCATTTTCAAAGGTTTTCCAATTAGCTCACTAGGCCCTACATGCAATGCACTTCATGAATTCACCTAGTGGCACCCGTGCATCGAATAACCGATAAGACTTCCCCTCTTAATAGTTCGGCTATCGATCCTAAACCACTCACACCCTCTATGGTGTCTTGAGTGTAAAACAAAATGGCCCTATGGTTATACCTTTGCCTTGAGCCCATTTTGTTTCTCCAAATGATATGATCCACTTCATATCATCACATGACCGTCTCGATCCATCGACCTTGACTTCACTTGCTCTTCACCGTTGCATCGGTCCATCGGCGCTAAGTCTTGCTCAAGCTTCACCATCGCATGGTCCTTCGCTTCGAAGCCTCGACTTGCCCTTCACCTTCACAACCGGTCCATCGAGCCAAGCCTCATCTTGGTCTTCATCATCTTGGTCACATGAGTCAATGTCATGTCTCATATACAATGACCACCTTTATCTAAATCATCCACTTAGATACAAAGGTTAGTCCTAGGTTTCATCAATTAGCCAAAACCAAACTAGGGACTTTCAGCGCCGCACAACCACACACAAGATGGGGATCCTCCAAGCCACGAGCTCCACTAGAGTATCCAATTTGCGAACTCCCGCGGGGAAGGATCAAGAACCCCTTACAACACTTGGTGAAGGCTCCAACAATCTCCAATTGCGAGCTCAATCACCTCCGCTGCTCCAAGCCATCTACCGTGTCGGGAAACATGGAAGAGTAACAAGAAATCCGCAGCAACTCGAAGATCAAGTGCCTCTAGAATACAACTCTCAAGCAATGCACTTGAATCTCACTCAGTCTCACTCAAGATGTGCAACTATGCAAAGAGATGAGTGGAGGGGTTGTTCTCTAGCTCAAAGTATGTCTCTATATCTCAAAATGTGCAAGAGTTGCCCTCAAACCCCGGCCAACCTCTATTTATAGCGAAGGGGTACGCAGCTAGCCGTTACAGACGACGCAGCGAAAAACACGCTGACCAGACGCTCCGGTCAGGGTGACCGGACGCGTCCGGTCACTACACGACAAACGTGAACAGTGCGTGTCAGAACTAGCCGTTGCCCTGACCGGACGCGCTGAGCCGATTGACCGGACGCGACAGTGCCCGCGTCCGGTCGCGTTCCAGTATGCTCCCGTTGAGACCGGACGCGTCCGATCGCACGTGACCGGACGCGCCGCGCGTCCGATCGTCACTCCGCTTCGCTCTGCCCCTCTGGACGCCTGACCGGACGCTCCGGCTACGTGAAGGACCGGACGCGCCGGTTGCGCGCTCTGATTCGCTCAGGAGAACTGACCGGACGCGCTGTTGAACTGACCGGACGCCATAGTGTCAGCGTCCGGTTAGAGTCCAGTAAGCTCCCTAGATGACCGGACGCGTCCGGTCGTCAGTGACCGGACGCGCTGCGCGCCCGATCATCGAACTAAAAACCGCGCAGACGCTGAACACTGACCGGACGCGTCCGGTCATACCGTGACCGCGTCCGGTGCAGCGTCCGGTCATCACAGTGACCTCCGTTCGCCTCCGTTTCTTTTCCGACTTCCGGCACAGTAGAAAATAGGCAATTCACTTCTCCAAAAAGCGCTGAATCCCGCCTCGCAAGCTCGGCGGGAGGGAGAGAGGAACCCAAACCCCTCTCTACCGCTTGAACTCCACCGCCTTCGCAAATGTGCTAACACCACCAAGTGTACACCACCATGTGCATGCGTGTTAGCATTTCACAATCATTTTCCAAGGCGTTATGTTAGCTCTTTACTAGATCCTAATGCATATGCTCAAGACAATGATCTAGTGGCACTTGATTCCCGAGCTAACTGTGATTTCCCCTCTTGATAGTTGGCTATGTATCCTAAACCCGGTCAATCACTTCTCTACTCATCTTAGACCGGCAAAAGGAAAACCCTATGATTATACCTTTGCCTTGCGCTCTTAGATCCTTCTCTTTCACTTGATCATCATGTCCTTTATTTTATGTGTATCTCCACCATGATCATCATTTCATGTGTATGCACCATCTCTTTGTGATCTTGTGGCCACCACTCCTTGCCACATACACCTTCATCACATGTGTTGCTTATGCCTAACTCAAAACACTTAACACATGGCATTAGCAACTTGGTGTCATTGATTACCAAAACCAAACTTGGGCTTTCAATCTCCCCCTTTTTGGTAATTGATGACAACCATCACAAAGATATGAAATGAAATCAATTTTCAATTTCGATAGTATTAGCTCCCCCTACATATGTGCTTCCATGAGTTTGGTTCAATTGTGCACATATGTATGGATTCGAATTTTGGGAGAGTTACTACTATCAAATTGATGCTAAGGTATATAGAATGGACCTTTGAAGCGTGATACCAATCGGAGTTGCCTTTATATACCACCCTTAGCATCGAAGTAGCTAGACACCACTTGTAATACATCACTTGTAAAGATCACAAACACTAAAGTACTTCATGAGATCAACATTAAAAGCAAAGGTGTCTAGATACCACATGTAAAGCTACTCTTAACAAAATATCATTCAAGTTCTATATCTAGCATACACCAATCAATCATGAATATCGAAATTAAACTTTGCAATGCAACATTTCATCATGTTAATGCACATACAAATGCAACAAATAATCCATGAGCTTGCTCCCCCTACTTATGTGCTCAAATTTAATTTCTCTCCTCCTCACTATATCTTTTCTCTCTCTTTGTGACTTTTCTATCTTTGTGCTTTCTCTCTCCCTTTTTATATCTTTCTTGCTCTTTGCAATATCTTTGTGACTTTTCTCTCCCCCTTTATCAACAATCACCAAAAAGGTGCCAATTTTAGTGAGAGATAAGTCAATCAATTATGAAGGAGTCCAAATTATGGTTCAATCTAGATCACTTGCCTAGAATATGTAATTTGGTTTGATCCAAGGACAAGCTTTTTCACACCTCATAAAGTATAAGGGTTATCTTGACCATGTTGAATTACACATCATGAGCTCATTTTCTAGATTCAACACTAGGTTTGCAAGCCCATAAACATGCCATATGCTACCACTAGATCAATCAAACATAGAAGCAATAGTGGTACCATATATACATCAAAATCATTTGATTTTCATGAATGAGCCTATTTGTCATGCAAATATGTCTATATGTTCTAACCATGTCCTTAGCAAAGTATGAATGATATGCCAAACAATTTTACCTTGCTATGTTGGAGGAGAGGCATGTCATATAAGAATGTGGGGGTACACTCATTTCAAGTTGGAGAAGTAAAGTATGTTCAATTCATTCTTCAACTTGTAAAATCTCTTTTCATCAAGTGGCTTTGTAAAAATGTCGGCTAGTTGATCTTCGGTGCCAATGCTCTCAATGTTAATATCACCCTTTTGTTGATGGTCTCTTATGAAGTGATGCCTTATATCAATGTGCTTGGTTCTTGAATGTTGAACCGGATTTTGAGTCATCTTGATAGCACTTTCATTGTCACAAAACAAAGGCACATTCTTAAATTTGATTCCAAAGTCATTCAAGGTGGCTTTCATCCAAAGCAATTGTGCACAACAACTACCGGCACTAATGTATTCGGCCTCGGCGGTAGATAGTGCAACACTATTTTGTTTCTTTGATGACCATGAAACAAGAGACCTTCCAAGCAATTGACAAGTGCCACTTGTGTTCATTCTATCAATCTTACATCCACCATAGTCGGAGTCCGAATATCCAATCAACTCAAAATTAGACCCCTTTGGAAACCATAGTCCAACATCATGAGTGCCCTTGAGATATCTCAATATTCTCTTGGTTGCTTTCAAGTGACTTTCTCTAGGTGAAGCTTGATATCTTGCACACTTGCACACACTAAACATCACATCCGGCCTAGAGGCGGTGACATAGAGCAAACTTCCAATCATAGACCAGTATTGCTTTTGATCTACCATGTTTCCACTATCATCAATACCCAATTGATCATTTGTGCCCATTGGTGTACTCATTTGCTTAGCATCTTGCAATCCAAACTTCTTGATCATGTCCTTGATGTACTTGCCTTGACTTACAAAAGTGTCATTCTTCATTTGCTTGATTTGAAGTCCAAGGAAGTAACTAAGCTCTCCAATCATAGACATCTCAAACTCATTAGCCATCATATTTCCAAATTCTTCACAAAAGTCTTGGTTAGTTGATCCAAAGATAATGTCATCCACATAGATTTGCAACACAAACAAGTCATTTCCAAGCTTCTTGGTGAAGAGAGTGGTGTCAACCTTTCCCATCTTGAACCCTTTAGAGAGGAGAAAATCCCTCAACCTCTCATACCATGCTCTAGGTGCTTGCTTCAAACCATACAATGCCTTCTTTAGCTTGTAAACATGGTTGGGCTTCTTATCATCTTCAAAACCGGGAGGTTGCTCAACATAAACTTCTTCATTGATGTAGCCATTGAGAAATGCACTCTTGATATCCATTTGATAGAGCTTGATGTTGTGTGCACAAGCATATGCTAATAAGATTCTAATTGCTTCCAATCTTGCAACCGGTGCATATGTCTCTCCAAAGTCAAGACCCTCAACTTGAGTGTATCCTTGTGCTACTAATCTTGCTTTGTTCCTCACAAAATGATGCTAATCTTGATCTAGTTTGAACACCACTTTGAATTCCACCAATAATTTGGTCCAATGGATGATCTCTTGCAATACTAGTAGGTTGGAGTATTGGGAGTTGATTGCTTCCACTTGTTTGACCTTGAACTTGGGCTTCATCATGAGTACCACTAGAGCTTGCTTGATTTGTATCAATTTGCACACTTTGGTTGATCACATGAATATCATCATCATCAACTTGCATCAGCCTTATATCACCAATGTCCATGTTCTTCATTGCATTTGACAATTGATCTCCTCTCACATCATCAAGGTTTTGAGCTTCATTTTGAGACCCTTGGGTTTCATCAAACTCAACATCATGAACTTCTTCTAAGGTGCCATTTGTGAGATTCCAAACTCTATATGATTTGCTTGTGGTAGAATAACCAAGTAAGAACCCTTCATCACATTTCTTTTCAAACTTGCTCAACCTAGTGCCTTTCTTGAGAATATAGTATTTGCAACCAAACACTCTAAAGTATATAATGTTGGGCTTTCTTTCATTCAATAGTTCATATGGTGTCTTTCCAAGCTTCCTATGGCAATAGAGACGGTTACTACAATAGCAAGCCGTGTTGATAGCTTCACTCCAAAATGAATGACTAACATTGTATTCACTAAGCATTGATCTAGCCATATCAATCAAGGTTCTATTTTTCCTTTCAACTACACCATTTGATTGAGGAGTGTACGTTGGTGAGAATTGATGCCCAATACCAAGATCATCACACAAATCTTCAATTCTTGTGTTCTTGAACTCACTACCATTGTCACTTCTAATCTTCTTGATGGTGATTTCAAACTCATTTTGCACTCTCTTGACAAAAGACTTGAATAGATCATAAACATCACTTTTGTCATAAAGAAAGAGCACCCAAGTGTATCTAGTGTAGTCATCCACAATCACAAAACCATACTTGTTGCCACCAATGCTAGTGTATGTTGTTGGCCCAAACAAGTCCATGTGCAATAGCTCAAATGCTTTTGATGTGCTCATTTCACTTTTACTAGGATGTGAATTTCCAACTTGTTTGCCGGCTTGACAAGCACTACATAGTTTATCCTTCTCAAAGGTGACATCCTTCAATCCTCTAACTAAGTCATGCCTCAAAAGTTTGTTCAATTGTTTCATTCCAACATGACCAAGCCTTCTATGCCATAACCAATCCATACTAGATTTACTAAGCAAGCATGATGTCAATTGTGTCTCACTATTATTGAAGTCAACCAAGTATAAGCTACCATGTCTAAATCCTTTGAATATCAAGTTTGATCCATCAACACTTATGACTTCAACATCAACACTACCAAATATGCACTTGAAGCCAAGATCACAAAGTTGTGCCACCGATAAAAGATTGAAATCTAAGCTCTCAACTAGCAACACATTAGATATGCTCATGTCATTTGAGATAGCAATTTTACCAAGCCCCTTGACCTTGCCTTTCTTGTTGTTGCCAAAAGTGATAGCATCAAAACCACCATTTTGACTTGTATCAATTGAATTGAACATACAAGAGTCTCTGGTCATATGTTGAGTGCACCCACTATCAAGCACCCAATGCCTTCCTCCGGCTTTGTAATTAACCTACAAGACAAGATCAATTATTTTTAGGTACCCAAACTTGTTTGGGTCCTCCAAGGTTAGAGACTAAGCTCTTTGGTACCCAAATGGCTTTCTTCTTTGAGCCCATCCATGGTGTACCAATAAACTTAGCATGAACATCATTTGTACCCTTAGTAAGCATATAGAAAGAATTAAAATTGATTGAGGATACATTTGCATTAGATTTCTTGTTCATGCAATGTTGCTCTATGTGACCAACTTGCTTGCAACTTTTGCAATAGCTACCATTGTTCTTCACAAAACGAGTCTTGTGAGGAGCAAAAGCGGCCTTGCCTTTCTTGGGGTTATAGCCCAATCCCTCTTTGTAGAGAGAAGCTCTTTGGCTACCCAAGCACATAAGCAAGCGGTCCTCACCACCATAAGCCTTAGCTAATGTGTGATTGAGCTCTTTTACCTCCTTCTTGAGATTTTCATTCTCAACTATAAGTGTGGAGTCACAAGTGAAACCATCACTACTAGATGAGGATGATGTAGATGAGCTACATGAAGGGTTAGTAGGAGCAACAATAATAGGCTTATGAAAAGTTTCATCAATTATATCACATGATATGCCTATGTTACAAGTTTTAGCTTTCTTAACATTAGTTGGCATGTTTTCACATTTTTCAACTAGAGAGAAATGAGCTTCTTCAAGCTTAGTGTGAGACTTTTGAAGCTTCTTATGGTCTACCTTTAGACTCTCATAAGATGCCCTAAGCTCATCAAGTTCCTGCATAAGGTTTTTCTTTTCCTTAAGCAAGCCCTTGCACTCCTTTCTAGATTCTTTAAAATGTTGAGTGCAATCTTCTAGCTTAGTGATTAGTTCATCTTTAGTGAATTCTTCTTCATCACTATCACTATCACTAGCATTATCATGATCACTCTCATCGTCGGATGATACCTTAGCGGCCTTAGCCATGAAGCACGATGGAGTGTCGAAGAGGGAGACCTTCTCTTGGATGGCAATACTAGCATGTCCCTTCTTCTTGCTCTTGTAGTCATCCTCATCATCACTTGAGGAATCATCACTATCCCATGTAGCAACATGAGAATCATTCTTCTTCTTATAAGAGCCTTTTTTCTTTTCTTGCTTCTTCTTCTCTTTCTTGATAGCATCTTCATCATCACTATCATAAGGACACTTTGCAATGAGATGGTCCTTGCTATGGCATCTAAAGCATCTCATGGTATGGTCATTCTTCTTGGATGAGTTCTTCCTCCTTCTTGCACGATAGCCTTTCTTCTTCATGAATTTGCCAAATTGCTTGATAAAGAGAGCCATCTTCTCATCAATGTCATCACTATCACAAGAGCTTGAGTCTTCATCACTTGATAATTCAATCTTGAATTTGCTCTTGGATGTGGTGGCTTTGAATGCCATACTCTTCTTCTTTTCATCATCTTTCTTCTCATTTTCCTTCTTCTTCTTGACCAACTCATCCTTCTTATCATCTTCTCTATATGAATCATCGGTCATCACTTCTTGAAATATTTGTTGAGGAGTTGAATCCTTCAATGTAGTCCTCACTAGCACGGTGATCAATGTATCAAATCTCTTGGGTAGACTTCTCAAGAACTTCATAGAGAATTGATTGTCCTTGACCTCCTCACCAAGTGCCTTGAGCTCATTGACAATGACTTGCAACCTATGAAACATCTCCGGTACACTCTCATCATCTTGCATCTTGAAGCTTAAAAATTTTTCTTGCAAGATATATGCTTTAGCAGTCTTTGTACCTTCGGTGCCCTCAAATGTTTCTTCTAGCTTGGCCCAAGCATCATGTGCAACTTCTATGTTTTTCACTTGCTCAAATGTCTTGTCATCTAATGCCTCATGAAGAGCACTAATGGCAATGTCATTGCATTGGAGCTTCTTTTCTTCCACCGGTGTAGGTGCTTCCGGATTAGCAATCTCAAATTTTGTTTCGGTGACCTTCCACACTTCTCTATTGATTGACTTTAGGTGTGCGGTCATCTTAACCTTCCAATATGCATAATTTGTGCCATCAAAGTGAGGTGCCTTCTTGGTGTTGTTGATGTGCAAGTTTAATTGAGCCATTTCTTTTTCACCGTAGGTTGTTAAGCCTCAAATAAACGGTGCCTCGGCTCCGATACCACTTGTAAGGTCCAAATAGGCTAGAGGGGGGTGAATAGCCTAATTAAAACTTCTACAAGAATTACTTAACCACGAGTTAGTACGAAAGGTGGCGAGGCAAAAGCACTAGCTCTAACTAATTAAGCAAGCCACCTACACAAGTCTAGTACAAGGCTATTCACTAAACACAACAACAACTATAAGCTAGAAACGAGAAGTAATACGAGAGAAGAGCTTCGAGTGATTATACCGCCGTGAAGAGAAGAGAAATACCAATCAATCAATCATACAAGAGAAATCCTCGGGAAGAGAATGACACAAGAATTTATCCCGAGGTTCACTTGCTTCCCGGCAAGCTACTCCCCGTTGTGGCGATACACTCACTTGTCGGTTCGTGAGCTAATCGACTATCAAGAGTCGAGCCCTCGGCGGGCGCCGCACAACCGCACACAAGATGGGGATCCTCCAAGCCACGAGCTCCACTAGAGTATCCAATTTGCGAACTCCCGCGGGGAAGGATCAAGAACCCCTTACAACACTTGGTGAAGGCTCCAACAATATCCAATTGCGAGCTCAATCACCTCCGCTGCTCCAAGCCGTCTACCGTGTCGGGAAACACGGAAGAGTAACAAGAAATCCGCAGCAACTCGAAGATCAAGTGCCTCTAGAATGCAACTCTCAAGCAATGCACTTGAATCTCACTCAATCTCACTCAAGATGTGCAACTATGCAAAGAGATGAGTGGAGGGGTTGTTCTCTAGCTCAAAGTATGTCTCTATATCTCAAAATGTGCAAGAGTTGCCCTCAAACCCCGGCCAACCTCTATTTATAGCGAAGGGGTACGCAGCTAGCCGTTACAGATGACGCAGCGAAAAACGCGCTGACCAGACGCTCCGGTCAGGGTGACCGGACGTGTCCGGTCACTACACGACAAACGTGAACAGTGCGTGTCAGAATTAGCCGTTGCCCTGACCGGACGCGCTGAGCCGATTGACCGGACGCGACAGTGCCCGCGTCCGGTCGCGTTCCAGTATGCTCCCGTTGAGACCGGACGCGTCCGATCGCATGTGACCGGACGCGCCGCGCGTCCGATCGTCACTCCGCTTCGCTCTGCCCCTCTGGACGCCTGACCGGACGCTCCGGCTACGTGAAGGACCGGACGCGCTGGTTGCGCGCTCTGATTCGCTCAGGAGAACTGACCGGACGCGCTGTTGAACTGACCGGACGCCACAGTGTCAGCGTCCGGTTAGAGTCCAGTAAGCTCCCTGGATGACCGAACGCGTCCGGTCGTCAGTGACCGGACGCGCTGCGTGCCCGATCATCGAACTAAAAACCGCGCAGACGCTGAACACTGACCGGACGCATCCGGTCATACCGTGACCGCGTCCGGTGCAGCGTCCGGTCACCACAGTGACCTCCGTTCGCCTCCGTTTCTTTTCCGACTTCCGGCACAGTAGAAAATAGGCAATTCACTTCTCTAAAAAGCGCCGAATCCCGCCTCGCAAGCTCGGCGGGAGGGAGAGAGGAACCCAAACCCCTCTCTACCGCTTGAACTCCACCGCCTTCACAAATGTGCTAACACCACCAAGTGTACACCACCATGTGCATGTGTGTTAGCATTTCACAATCATTTTCCAAGGCGTTATGTTAGCTCTTTACTAGATCCTAATGCATATGCTCAAGACAATGATCTAGTGGCACTTGATTCCCGAGCTAACTGTGATTTCCCCTCTTGATAGTCGGCTATGTATCCTAAACCCGGTCAATCACTTCTCTACTCATCTTAGACCGGCAAAAGGAAAACCCTATGGTTATACCTTTGCCTTGCGCTCTTAGATCCTTCTCTTTCACTTGATCATCATGTCCTTCATTTTATGTGCATCTCCACCATGATCATCATTTCATGTCTATGCACCATCTCTTTGTGATCTTGTGGCCACCACTCCTTGCCACATACACCTTCATCACATGTGTTGCTTATGCCTAACTCAAAACACTTAACACATGGTATTAGCAACTTGGTGTCATTGATTACCAAAACCAAACTTGGGCTTTCAGTGGCCCAATGGTAGAAGAAGTAGGAGTCAATAAGGACCTAGTCCCTTGGAGGTTCATTGTTGACCTGGACAAGAAAGAGTGCACCTGTAGAGGCTGGCAGTTAACTCGTCTACCATGTGTGCATGCCATAGCTTTCATTGGCACAAAAAGGGTTGATTTGGAGGACTATGTTGACCATTACTATTCTGTAGAAAAGCTCAAAGCAGCTTATGCAAGTGTTGTGCCTCCTATGCCAAGCAAAGATGAATGAGAAAAGCTGGACCTTGGCTTCAAGCTCCTTTCTCCTAAATGCAACAGAGCAGCAGGAAGGCCGATGAAGAGAAGGATAGTTGGAGTTGAAGAAGGTGGGTCAAGCAGTAAGGGCAAGAGAAGATGTAAAAGGTGTGGTGGATTGGGACACCTGCAGAAAACCTGCAATGAAACTGTTGCAGATTCTGATGCACCACCACCTACACCTCCAAAGAAGAAGAGAATGACCTACAAGCCAAAAGTGGTTGAAATTATAGAAACCACAGATGATGCATCTAAGAAGAAGAGGAAGGCCTCCTCCAAGGGGAAACAACCTAGCAATAAGAAGACAACTCCTGCTGAGCCTACACCTCCTGAGCAATCTGTGCAGTAAGTGATCCATTTGTTCTAACCATTTTTCTAATTTTAAAGCCATGTGTAGTTGACAACATGTTCACACCTGTCATCTTACAGGGTTCCAAGCTCCCCGGTCACTAGGAGGCAGGCCAAACAGCAAGTGTTAGGTAGCCCAGGGGCACTGACTAGGAGTCAGGCTTCCTCAATGCTGACATCCAGTCCAAGCGCCTACACTAGGAGCAAGAGGGGAGGGGTCTGATGCAATAGAAGCAAGATAGAAGACAACTTTTGACTTCTGTACTTTTGAACTTAGCACCAGTGCTTATGTGTGCTGCTGAGCCACCAGTGCTTTTATGTGCTTTTCTGAATGTAATGTGACATATGAACTTGGTATTGTAATGTGGCATGTGAATTTGGCCTGAACTTGGTATTGTAATCTGCCATGGGAACTTGGCAGCTGTTGGTGTGAACTTAGTATTGTAATCTGGTATAATGTAGTGAACTGTTTGTCATGCTGAAAAATCAAAACTTCATAATGTATTCAAGTTTCTCATGCTGAAAAATCAAGACTTGGTAATGTATTCAAGTTTGTCATGCTGAAAATTTAACAAGGCAACACAAGCATAAGGCAACTGCATTTCATTCATTTTAGAAACATTACAAAACAAAGTTCATGCTTGGTTATACAATACCATGCACAAAGCAACAAAGCAAACAACACCTACAAACACACTGACCCCCAATCATCATCCTACCAACTCTCTACTCTCCACCTATTCTAATCACAATATTCCTCTGAGCACAAACAACATTGTTCAGGTTCAACAGAGAATTCTCTAAAGCCTTCATCGTGGCCATCACTGCTACAGCATCCATGCCATCTCTAGTGCTCACTGGCTTCCACATGAAGAAGTTGTAGTTCCCCTGACCCTGTTCATGCCGAAGACCACAACAATGGGATGAACCCTAGATCCGATTTTAAAATACCAAAATGGACCAACAAGAATTCAAAAAACTCACCCAGTCATGATTCCTACAAGTGTAGAATTGCTTGTCTGGGTTGTTTTGGGTTCTCGACGTGCGCTCCACAACCGTCGCCGTGCGGCAGAAGGGGCACAGCGGCTGCCCCTCTCTCGCTCCGTGTGAGCTTGTCGATGACGAAGCGCCCGAGCCTATCGCCATCTTCTATAGCCCTCTGCTTGCACTCCTGTCGACGATGCCTGCCCGCCTAAGCCACGCCCGCACCCCCGCCCGAGCGACTGCCGCCGCTGCTGCCTTTACCGTGGAGATGGGGAAGGAGGAAGAGACGGGAAGGAGGAAGAGGCCGTTGGTGCCGTTGGGTCCGGGCCGGCCATTATAAGCTGGTCCAACCAGACCAGGAAGGGGATGGACCCAAGTCTGGCTCAGGGGCACCCGATGTCCCTTAGCAAAAGGCTCGAAAGTGGGTGTCCGCCAGCAAAGAGGCAGCATTTGGCATGTCCAATAGCAAATTTTGCCTATTTTTTTGAGGTACAGGACATCAAGCAAACAAGAAGCTACTCGATAATCAAGAATTCAAGATATATCGTTTCGCTGAAATTTGGCTTATGCTGATTTGTTGTGAGAGGAAAACACTATTCGTTCGCTGAGAAGTACTACTGAAGTAGTTCAAGCGAACATGACGCACAACAAATCAGCATAAGCATCAGCATAAGCCAGAAAATGATGTGGGGTCTATGATGAAATATTAGAAATAGATTATTAATAAGCGATAAAATATTAGCTTTAGCGGCAGGACCTCGATTCTGACCGCTCAGTCAAGTGGTAACCTAGCCCTGTTGCCTTTTGAGTCATTATTCTACTATACTCCTATTTGTCCTATATAGGGCGTGTTTAGTTGGAGAGAAAAAAATTTTGGGTGTCACATCAAATGTGTCGGAAGAATGGTGGAAGGAGTTTTCGGATACTAATAAAAAACAAATTACAGAACCCGTCAGGTAACTGCGAGACGAATCTAATAATACTAATTAATTTGTCATTAGCACATGTTGGTACTGTAGCATTTAAGGCTTTTTATGAACTAATTAGGCTTAAAAGATTCGTCTCGCGATTTCAACGAGAACTGTGCAATTAGTTTTTTTTCTGTCTACATTTATTACTCCATGTGTCTAAACATATGCTTTTACTATAGAAGATAAAAAAATTTTGAGAACTAAACCAGGCCACAGTATATATTTGTCCATGGGCCCACATGACACGACTTTGGCGATTCGCCACGCGGCCCACCACGCAACTCAATCTGGGCATTTTAAAACTGGAAACCGAAAACCGAACCGAAATATCGGTTTTTTCGATTTTCGGTTTCGATTTTACTCTCTGCCAGGTTCGGTCATCGGGTTCGGCTTCGGTTCCAGGCTTCAGCCAAACCGACTCACCGAGAACCGAACTATGATGCGTGCACAGTACAGCGTCACAGCAGCAGGCGCTTAGCCAGCCCCGCTGCCCCAGACTACCCAGCCCAATAAGACCCACGTACTTCGAGTCCTCGAGTACTCAAGTCAAGTGACTACCTACGAACAACAACAACATAGCCTTTTGTCCCAAGCAAGTTGGGGTAGGCTAGAGATGAAATCCAAAAGAGACGAGAAACAGGGAGACACATAAAGGGACATAAAGGGCACAAGACAAAAAAGGTCACGGTTCAGGCACGTTGATTGCTAATCTCTGAGCGCTCCTGTATATAGCTAAATTCTTGGGGATATTCCACTCCTTAAGATCTCTCTTAACGGACTCGTCCCAAGTTAGTTTAGGTCGACCTCTACCGCTCTTTACATTATCGGCCCGCTTTAGAACTCCACTACGCACCGGCGCCTCAGGAGGCCTCCGTTGGACATGTCCAAACCATCTCAACCGATGTTGAATCAATTTCTCCTCAATTGGTGCCACCCCAACCCTATCCCGAATATCGTCGTTCCGTACTCTATCCTTCCTTGTGTGCCCACAACACCAATACAACATACGCATCTCCGCTACACTCAATTGCTGGACATGTCGCCTTTTTGTAGGCCAACACTCAGCACCATATAACATCGCCGGACGAATCGCCGTCCTATAGAACTTACCTTTCAGCTTCTGAGGCACCCTTTTGTCACAGAGAACGCCAGAAGCTTGACGCCATTTCAACCAGCCGGCTGAAATTCTATGCCTAACATCTTCATCAATGTCTCCATCCTTTTGTAGCATCGACCCTAAATACCGAAAAGTATCCTTCTTGGCCACCACTTGCCCATCGAGACTAACGTCTCCCTCCTCGTGCCTAGTCGCGCTGAAATCGCACCTCATGTACTCGGTCTTAGTCCTACTAAGTCTGAACCCTTTCGACTCTAACGTGTGCCTCCATAGTTCTAACTTTCTATTAACCTCCGCCCTACTGTCGTCAACTAGCACCACATCATCAGCAAAGAGCATACACCCAGGGATATCACCAAGTGCCTACCTACGTACGTATACTAAACTAAGAAGCTCGAGCTCCTAGACCATAGACAGAGCCACGGCCCACGCAGTTGCATCGCACAAACCACTCCTAACCCTATCCCTATCTGGAGCTTCACAGGCGGCGGCGACGGCGGCGGACCGATGCGAGCGCGCGGTCATAGTCTCACGGACGTCGGAGGGGACGGAGCACGTCGGTGGCAGCAATCACATCAGCACTTCAGCGGGAGGCGGGAGGCGGCAGACTGGCAACGATGGCAGTCGACCGCGGACCCGTGGTGGAGCAATGAGGCCACGGATACCTACGAGGCAGCGTCGCAACCACCCTCACAGGTGTTCCATTATTCGATTCTTCCCCTGGATTAACAAGTGTTGATGCTTGCTTTGCTTCTTGTCTGTTGCCTTGAGTTCCTTGATTTGAAGTAGACATCTCTCGTGTGTTTGTTCGGGGCTTCGGTTAAAACCGAAAAACCGAAGTAAAACACCGAAACCGAACTTGTTGGTTTCTGATTTTCTAGCAATCGGCTGTCAGTTTCTGCAAACGGAAATTTCTATAAACCGAATACACCGAACCGAAAAGTCGGTTTAAACCGATTGCCCTGGCTGACACGCAACAACCACTCGCTGGATAAATTATTTGCCCGCGCAGCGCGCACGCATATGCATCCAGTTCCAGCTCACGCCACGCCTCTCCTTCACCCAGTCTCAGTTAGTCACAGCGCACACCTCCCAACCTCCTCGGCCTCGGAGGTCGCAGCTCACCGCGGCTCAGCCAGGGCGGCAGGCATGGCCGGCCGCGAGGCAGGCGACTGCGGCGGAGAGGGAGAGGAGCCGCCGGCCCGTGAGCTCCCCGACGACATCACGGACGAGATCCTGCTCCGCCTGCCGTTGCGCAACGCCCTGGCGCGCGCCGGGGCGGCGAGCTGCGCCTTCCGCGCGCGCGTCTCCTCCCCGCGCTTCCTCCGCCGCCACCGCTCGCTGCACCGGGACCCCGGCTCGCTCCTCGGGGTCTTCATCTTCCCCCTCGTCCCCGACGGCGCGCGCGGCGGCACGGGCTTCCACCCTGCCGAGCCACCGCACCCGGCGGCGTCCGCCGCCGCCGCCGTCGCCGCCGCGGCTGACTTCTCCTTCGGGTTCCTCCCGGCGGCGGCGGCGGCGGACCCCTCCGCCACGGCTGGGTCTGAGGCCGCCGCCGCCGCCGAGTGGATGGTCCGGGACTACCGCGACGGCCGCTTCCTCCTCGACCGCGTGCCGGCGGCCACCGGGAGCACCGTCTTCACCGAGCTCGCCGTCTGCGACCCGCTGTCCCGCCGCTACGTCCTGCTCCCGCCCATCCCGGACGACCTCGCCGACACCGTCCACAGCGTGCTCACCGTCTTCGGCGGCCGCCGCGCGTGCGAGCCCTTCCTCGCCCCCGCCGACGCCGAGGCCTGCGGCGTGGACGACGTCGACGCGGATCCACCTCTCACCGTGTTCTGGACGGCCCGTTCCCCGAGGAAAATGATCGCCTTCGCCTTCTCGTCGCGCGACGGCCGGTGGCGCGCGCTCGAGTCGCCGCACTGCTTTGTCTGGCGCAGGCACCGCTCCCCGTTCAGCTGCCCCATCAGCGCCGTCTGGAACCGCCGCCAGTACGCGCACGGCCGCTTCTACTGGGTGGACTGCCTCACCAGCCGCTGGCTCGTGCTCGACGCGCGCACCATGGAGCTCTCCCTCGAGGTCATCCCGTCGCCGGCCGGCTACTGGGAGGAGCACGTCGCCGTCGTAGAGGCCCCGGACGGGAAGCTTGGCGTCTTCGCGCACGGCTTCCACCACCCCGGCGGCAAAGCCAATCTGCACTACTATACGATCGTGCACGACACGGAAGCCGGCGGCAGCGACGCGCGGCGGTGGCAGCTGGAGAAGACGATCCCGCTGCCGTGGCCGTCTGACCACCGCCCTTTCTGCCTCCGGGGCACGGCCAACGGATGCCTCATCATTGAAGTCAGCGAGGAAAAACCGGTATTCATGGCGAGCCACCGCGTCAGGGACGCCGAGCTCTTCAAGATCGACGTCAAGAGTTTCCAGCTCCAGAAGATCTGCCGGGCACGGTGCGCCGGCAGTGCTGCCGGCGAGTGCTGCTGGCCATACTTCGGCTTCCCGCCATCGCTGTCGTTGCCCACTGTGTGAGCACTGAGCAGCATGATGTTAATGAAACAAAATTATCTTCAACTTTAGAGCGAGCCTTCAGTTTGTATGGTCTACATGTATAAGCAACACTTGTACTCGTCCAGTTTGTTTACATATGCAACGCATACATACAGATACAGTTTACAAGTACAAAGCAAACAACAACCTCAACATTTTTCAACTGTATAAACCCCACAAAGCAGGAGTAGACCATTGCCCAGAGGCATAGATTATAGTCAAAGCCACGTCACTTGATCATGATGTTTATTGATCTCTTGTATACTACGTCCCATTGCTGGTTGCTTTCAATGGTACCATAGCAATGAGCAAGTACAGCATTGCACCTTCTACACAAAAGATGGCAGCTTGCTTGTATGAGACAAAAGGAACCAATGCTCCTAGCTTGCTCTATGTTTTGATATCTTCCACTGCATGTTTGTCGTTCTCTTTGTTCTCTTAAAGGATTGCTCAAGGTCAGCTGAGGACCATCCAGTGAGACCAGAAGATCGCCCATGGCTTGCAGAGGATGATCCTGCACCACGGAAAGATGGCCCAGCGTCCGCTGAGGATGGTTCAGCCAGACGAGAACGGATACCATACGATGCTGCAGTCGAGCTCACCATACCTGTCACAGCAGGTGCAAAGCTCTCCACAAACATGCCACAAGATATCAAAGTCTCACCAGGAGGCATGTTGATGTATGAAACTGTACCATCCTGAAGATCTACACAGAGGAGTCTCTTCTGGTTGCCAAAGAAGATCTTAGTCTTGAGCTGGAAAAATGGGCTTATGCCCACAGGCATCCGAGGAACGATAGTCTGCAAGTGGATCCAGTCTTGACTAGTCAAGTCTGCCACCCAAATATCTGACACTATATTGTTAGATCCATCAGAATGTGTTGACAACAAACGAAGCTTTCCTTCCCCTTCAAATAGTTCCAAATTATGGTTTTTTACAGCATCTGGGATGGCAATTTTTGAGAACCTCTCATCTGTCAGGTTGAGCGTCAGGATGTCTCGACACAAATGGGAGGAAGCCTCATTAAGAAGTAGCCAATACATGCCATCATTAACAATGACTGCCTTTGTTGCCTTTAAGAGCTCTGCAGATTCATGTATTGTCCTCCATGTCCTCCATGACAGTGCACCAATAGTGCATATTTCAAATGTCAAGAACCGCACACGGTGACGGATAGAGACCACCTTGTACTCTTTTGTGGAGGGCACAAATCCAACAAAATATTCAGAGTAAAGAGACTGTAATTTGAGTACTGAATCTGGGAGCCTAAAATGCTTCCTTGTTGTGGGATTCAAGACCTCAGCATCGCCTTTTATATCATAGGCACACACCAAGCCATTGCAGGGGCCTGACATGTTAAACCTACTTGAGAATACAAGCTCCACGCTTCTGAAATTCATTGTGGCAGGATCAAATGTGTACATGTGGACTAGGCCATAATCAAGCGAGGTGAAACAAGCAATGGACTGGTGGAAGCGGCAAGCATTATTCAGGTGACGGTCCACAAAACTAGGTTCTTCAACACAGTCTCGCCAGAACTTGCACACGCTGCGGGACTTGACAACGTCTCTGCCAGGAAGAAAAGCAAGGATAATCCCTTGGGCGTCTTGAGGAATGAATATTTGATTTTCCGTTGCTTCATTCTGCTTATCAAGATCATCATTGTTACAGTCCATGCCAAGGATGCAATCTACAATTCTGTCCAAGGTAAAGGTTTGGTCAGTAATCACTATGCAACAAAAAAAAAGCAAGACAGGGCTTGCTGATACAAAATTGTACTCAGATAAAAATATGCCCTTTAGTGTCCAACATAAAAGTTTCCACTAGAGCAATTAACATCATAAGGGTTTGGTACTGCTATGTGAATCCATTCGTAAATGGCTGAAAGTAAACGTAGAACACAGATACAGAATCAAATGCGCACCAGCATGTTCTAACTAACATCAAAACCATTATGGATGCACCACTTTGATGAAGTAATAAAGAGTTTTTAACTTCTTCCAGAAATGGATATTGAAGAGCATCTCCAGCAGCTCACCAATAATTCATCCCCAATAGGATGGTCTTGATGGTCACTGATACTGCTTTTTTGGAATATTGGGGGAGATGCTCCAGCAGACAACCAATATTCTTCCCCAATACATAGGACCCACATGTCAGATTACAATTTTTTATTTTCTTTCCTCTTTCTCTCCAGCAGGGTGTTCCTTCCCCGCCACTTCCACCCTGCTAGAACTTTCCCCGCCCCTCACGCTGCTCTTGGCCGCCGCCCTCCTCCTCCACTTCGCCACCGCGTCCCGGGGATCCCCGCTCTCCTCCGCCCAGCCCTCCTCGCATTCTCTATCCTCCTCTGGCTTGTGGCCCTCCGCATCCTCCCCTCCCTGGGCCTCCTCGTCCTCGCAGACTCCGCTGGCTCCCTGCTCGCCCGCGCCCAGCACCAGCCCTATCTCCGTCGCCGGCAGACGAGGTGTCGAGGTGGAGGCATCCTCATCACCAGCAGCGGCGCGGGCAAGGTGCAAGTGTTCAGATCCACGAGCCAGCCACATGCACACAATACCGGCGCACACGGTTGTCCAAACCCCTACGGCGGCGGTGGTTGCCGAGTAGCTTGGAGGACAGCGACCATGGCGGTCTGGTGTGGGCAGTGTGCAGGGAACAAGAAAAGTGACAGTTATCATGGGGTCCACAGTATTGGGGGAGATGCAACTCCCCCTCTATTTGAGGTGAGCTGTTGGAGCAATGAAATCACCTCATCTCCCCCAATATGACAGGTTTCTGGGGATGAGGGATTGTATTGGGGAGCTGCTGGAGATGCTCTGTACTACAGATGCAAGGCTCTATGAATCACAATAAGATGAGACCCCCAGGCCCCCTACAAAAAAAGGATCATTCATAGAGGAAAACAGTACTGGGCTATCGTGATAGAGATTAAATGATTATGTATCAAAATCAATTCACCTTAAAGGTGGAAATAGTAAAAGGTGCACAAGCATATCAAATTCACAAGTTCTAAATAAAAAAAGAAACATATATGACACAAAAAGCATGGTATGCAATCAATATGTTGCCCTCCCTCCCTACCATTTACAATGCACTATTGACCACTTGCATGTTAGATATTAAACCCATCCAAACTTATCTTCAATTTCAGATCACTGGACTACATCAAGGACAAATCAGCATTTTCTTAACACTAAATACTTGTTATTTTAGCTTCCATCAGGTATGCTAGTGTCCATCTCTCAGTGCAGCTTTATTTCATTGTCCATTTCTACTCCAACTCCAAGTTAGCGATGCGATCTCTATATCTGCATAGAGGCAGGAAAGTCCCAAGCAAGTTTTCTCGCATCGAAAAAGACTCCGCAGGGATAGCCTTTGCTTCACAAGCTGGTTATAGAGGTTCAAGACTACGATCAGTTCCATCATCAGGATATCATCTATGCATTTCCTATTCCAATGAGAGATAATTCCTATTCCCCATGATATATGCAGCCACCGGATCTAAACTGTTTGCCAACAGATGTAGATTCAACTAGTGGTCTGGCTAAAATGGTGCCAATCATACAACGAACAGCACATACAACAAATGGCACAGAGATCTACCACTTTGTGCTGTCAACCGAACTCCATTTCGCGTGATATTTCAACATGATCTCAGCGCATATCCGCAGTGAAAAGCAGGGGCGGACCCAGTTATACCTTTTTTTTTGGCAAAGCAATCGAAGTTAGTAGCCGTAATACATGCATATATACGCTTGTAACTAGATCAGATCCGTATAGAAATACTAAGTTAGGGTTTGGGTGGTGCACCGTTTCGCACAACAGGAAGGGAAGACCGAGGGGAGGGCGTACCAGGCGGTGCTCTTCACCGGCGAAGGGGCCGGAGAAGACCTGGGCACCTGACCTAGTCGGCAGCGACGGCCGCCCAGGCGTCGCCACGGCCCACGAGCGAGCGCGCTGGGGCCTGGGGCGGTGATGGACGAAGAAAAGCAGGTTGCAGCATACAGGCAGAGGCAGCTCGGGTCCGTGTTCGGCTGGTGATGTTTCATTTCAGCTTATTTTCTCTCACAGAACACTATTATCAGCCGAAACCAGCCGACTTTTATACTAGCCGAACCAGCCCGTAGGTCCGGCCTGACACTGGAGTAGATAGATTGTACCATTTCAGCTTCCAGGTGCTAGATATCTCCCTAAAATACTGCCGGTGCTTGATTTGGAATTTAGAAGGTGAAGTAAAAACAAGACTTATGTTTCACAGTTTTGTTCAGTTTTCACGTGTCTACATATATTTAAGTGTTGGTATTATAAAATGAAATACTTTCAATGGATTTCACTCAATTTTTCTAACTTGTGAGGATGAAAAACATTCTCAATAGAGTTTTAGTCAATTTCCAATGTACTACTGAGCCAAAACCAGCTTAGGCGAGTGCCTATACTGACTTAGCTATTTATGTCCGAGCTTATAGGTTTGCGATGTTTTTCTCCCATTATGTCCCGACCCCCCGTCTGGCTATTTATTCACTGTCAATTAAACGAGATGGATGACTAACTAAATGGAAAAAACATATCATTGTGTGCCATTTTCTATGGTGTTTAAACGATATGATTAGACGAACAATAGTTTAATTTCACGAGCATATTTACTACTCCTTTTAAAGAATTACATTCCTAGTAGGGGCGGATCTACAGTATACCATCGGGGTCCGGCGACCCTGGTAAACTTCGAGCTAATTTGTTTAGTCATAATTCTCAATATAACATCATATCACAATAGCTTCTTTAAGGGTGACCCTAATGCCTGATTTTGCTAGATTCGCCCCTGATTCCTAGAGGTCATAACTACAAGGAGAAAGTTTTTTTAAAAGAAATAACATGAAGAATATTCCTGGAAGTCATAACTACAAGAAGAAAAAAGTTTGTAACTAAAAATCAAATAAGAATATTCCTGAAGATCATATATGAAAAAAAGAAAAATATTTTATGGAGGTCATATGGGAAAAAAAAGAAATAACATGACGAGAGTGGGTTGTCATAACGACAAGGAGAAAAAAATTGTAACTAAAGTCAAATAAGAATATTCCTGAAGGTCATATATATAGAAAAAAAGAATATTTCTGGAGGGCATATGGAAAAAAAATAACCTAACTAAAATCAAATAAATATTCCTGAAGGTCATATATGAAAAAAAATTCTGGAGGTCATATGGGAAAAAATTAAAAATAACCTGACGAGAGTGGGATTTGAACCCACGCCCTTTCGGACCAGAACCTTAATCTGGCGCCTTAGACCAACTCGGCCATCTCGTCAAGTTGGGAATGTTGTCCACATTTCCTTATTTATTATATTCATTGCTATCTCTTCTCATCAGCTGTGGCCGAAGCAGTATATTCCCATTATCCAGTTCCTCCCTCGAAGCTGTAACAATGGAGTCTGCGTCGCTCACGTCACTCACCAATCTATTCCCGTGCGCTTCCCCGTCTCCAATGTAATGCGGAACGCCATCTCCTCCTACAGTCAAGATGAGAAAAAATCGCGTTCAATTTTCATAATTTATCTTGTCCCCATTCCGGGAGTTCTTTGAATCAGATGCTGGTGTCCGTCGGAACCGAAGAAGATCGGGCCGGGACGCCGCACTAAGGCTTCGTCTCTGAAGGCAACCTGTGCGCTCTCTAGGCGGAGGGCAGTTTCAGAGCTGGTGGTTCTTGGTGCTGTGGCCCTCTCCATGCCGGCGCAAGCAGCAATGTTGGAGCCTGATATCATCAGGTAACGCGGAACGAGTCGTCGCAGCTACACAGATTTTTCCAGTGGTCACGCAATCTGATCTCTTGTTGCCCTTTTGAAGTTTTCAGGTACCGGAAGCTGGACAGCGGAGTCATACTCGAAGGTACTGTACTGGTAGCAGGGAGTTGCTTTCGCACAGTGTTTCAGTTATGTTTCTGATTGCTCATGGACGAACTACGCTTCTTGATCTGAAGATGTCGTCGATGGGGAGGGGCCTGAAGCACGGGAAGGCGATATTGTGCAGTTCAACTACGTGTGCCGCCGCGCAAACGGTTATTTTGTGCATAGGTGTGTGGAATTCTAATGCCAGTGTTGTTCAGTACATACACTGAAAACCCGTTGCAGTTTCAGTTAGATGGAGTCCGGTCATATGGTGGTCTCACCATGTTTTCCCTGTCTGCTGCAACTCAGCACGGTGGACCAGTTCAGCGGTGAGAGCAAACCGGTGACACTTGCACTTGGCGGAGAAGAGGTTACAAGCTTCACTCCTGAAAATGTTTTCCCCTCATTCTTCAGAAGTATGGATATTCTCTAGGTGCACTCTGCTGCAGTTTCTAGTTCTGTGAATTTGTTTGTTGTGATGTCTAGCTTATGTTATATTCAGATGATTCGAGGCCTGAAAGACGTCCTAATTGGGATGAAGGCCGGAGGTAATTTGGATACAAGCTTAGTTCCCGTTCCAGGCAGACAGGCAGCATACTACATCAATTGTTCAGTTTTTTTTTTCCTTATAATGATGTGAATCTTGATGGTTGACACTATGGTTTTAGGACTGCCATTTTATTCTAACCTTTTTCATGACTTGGTGTGCACTGTGCAGGCAAGAGGAGGGCTCTAATCCCTCCTGAAGTAGGCTACATCAGTGAGACATTGAAGCCCATACCAGAAGAGGTGCACGGTCTCGATGTCGTACTATCTATCTAGATTTGATTTGAAGGAACATTAGTACAGTACTTCCAAAATGTAAATTCTACACAATTCTGATGGTTTATACAACACAGCTGATTTACGGTTACTCTTCTGCTTGTTTTTTGTTCAAATTGCAGTTTGGACCGAGGCGAAGCCTGCTGTCTCATGCCAAGGAATCACTGGTGTTTGAGGTTCAGCTGCTGAAGGTCCTGTGATTCTGCATTTCTGCCGTCATCATCATTGGTCAATGCAAACGGTGCTCCAAGGGAATCACCGAGTTCATTGTAAACTTAAATGTTCTCCCTTTGAAAACGAAATCAGCAAATTAAATTAATGAAATAGTCAAACAGCAGCCATCCTGCTTTTGTCAAAATTTCTGCTCTGAAATGGAGAAGCGGGTCAAAATTTCTGAATGGTTCTGCACTGAAACGGAGAGACGGATCAAAATTTCAGAATTTCTTCATGGCCATTTGCAAATATGCCATTCACGAACTGCACGGCAAGTTTATGCTTAAAAGCAGGATCCAATTACTAGATTTTTTTCTTGTAACTCAAAAGAACACTTCGAACTGGTAAACCCAAAAGTTTGAAGGAAAAAGGTGATTTTGAATGGCATTGCTGTTTGTATTGTATGCGAGATTTTTACTGTTTTCTCTCTGCATCGATCGTGCAATAAGCGGTGTAGTACAGGCAGTAGGAGGGGAAGACCGACTTGCAGAGCAGCACTGGCAATTCCAGTCGGCCGCCGCCGCCGTCAGCGTCAGCGGGAGCTGTCAAAGTGGCGGCTTGGAGGCCGACGAGCCCTCTCACTGGCGAGCCAGAGACAGCGACGCCGCGCACCGTCACGTGCGGAGGGAGGAGGCTGCCGGCCGTGGCGGCTACATAGTCGCCATTGTCGAACCACGAGGATTCGGCGTGGCTGGAGGCCAGCACCCGGCGCCACAGCCTGTGGTCCGGGCGGGACCTCAGCAGCGCGCCCACGGCCTTGGCGCCGTAGAAGGAGCCGCGCAGGCGCAGCCTCTTGGCGATGGCCTGGCCCGCCGCCGCCAGCCGCGGGTCCGCCTCGGCGTCGTCCGCACCGCCGAACGCGTGCGCCTTGAAGAAGAACCAGTACTCCTCCAGTGGCAGCGGCCGCAGGATGATTGGCTCCGTCGTGCCGAGGTCCACGACGTGCTTGTCGCTGCCAGTCACGATGATCCTGCTCCCTGTCCGGCCGCGCCACAGGGCCGGCATGATGGCGTCTATCACTCGCTTCTTGCGCCGGTCGACGTTCTCGAACACGGCCAAGAACCTCTCGCCGCGCAGCTTCCGCTCGAGGAGCCTCAGCTGCTCGCCGGAGCCACCAAGGCTGGTGCCTGCCGTGCTGGCGACACTGAACAGAGAGCGCAGAAGCTGCACGGCCTCGCTGGGTACCGTGAGGCTCATGCAGTGGAAGTCCAGCAGCATGATCAGCGAGAAGTGGCGGCGCACCGCGGGCTCGTCGCAGACGTGCTGCACGAGGGTCGTCTTCCCCAGGCCGGCGCGCCCGATTATCGGAAGAACGCCTAGCTCGCCGTCGCCGCCGCCAGCGTCTTCGTCGTGCAGCAAGAAGTCAATGACACGGCGCCTCTCGAGGTGCCTGCCGAACACCTGGCAGTCGGCGTAGATGTTCGTGGCCAGCGGCCGGTGCAGCGCCGGCGGGCAGCACTGCAGCAGCATGATGAACTCGGCCAGATCGCTGGACACGCTCTCCATGTCCACGAGGACGCCGTCGAGCTCACCACCGCGGAACAGCGTCCTCCTTGCCGCGACGCGCACGCGCTTGGCGGCGTTGAACGAGCTTGGCGAAAACAAAGACCGCCGCGGCTCGCCCCCGCCACCGCCAGGGCCGTCGTCGTCGTCCTTATCCGTTACCTCGATCGCCTTGCCCCCGAACGCGTCGAGGAAGTAGCGCCCTCGGTGCGCGGCGCCAACGAGCTCCGAGAGCCACTCCAGAAGCGCTCGGCTCGTGATCCGCCTCGCGTCGGCGGCCTCCACCACGCTCTCGAACTTGACCACGAGGTGCCGTAGCCGCCGGAGCTTGCCCTCGACACCCCGCCGGTCTTGGAGCTTCCCGGCGAGGAGAGATATCGCCCTGCCTACAAGGTCGGCGACCACCGCGGATACGACGGCCTCGGCCATGCTCAATTTCCTCCGGCTATTATCTGCACATTGCGAACCAGCCGCGGCCAGAAACTTCGTCTTGCTCTGGTAGAACGCACTGTTTAAAAATTGACACGCCGAGACCTACCTCGCCGCCGCCGCTGCCGGCTAGCGCCCAACTGCCGCCTAGACTCACAAGTCACAAGGCGATGCTGAGACGCCACCCGACCGTGTCCGCCTACCACCTGCCGATTTTTTAAAGAATTGCTCAAGATGGTACGGAACATTGTTCGAGATCATCAAACTGGTGCTGGTGGTCTGAAAGAATTTTCTTAAATACGCTACTGGAGCCTGTTCGTTTCTGCTGGTTCGTTGTGGCTGAAAGTACTGTTCGCTGATTTGTTGTAAGAGAAAAACACTGATGGATGGTTGTTGATTCTGCTGATATGCTCAAACGAACAAGGTGATCTCTACTCTGAGCGTCTGATTTTGACTTGTGATACCAATCAACCCGACAGCATTCCTAGTTTTCAACTCTTGATTCAAAGATCGCCGGCTTAGCCATTAGAAGTGTCCACGGGCACCTCGGTAAGACCATTACCATTGCAGTGTTGGTAACGAAGGCCTGCTTTACTATTTTTCAGGAACCTTTTTCGGTTCTTTGGCTTTTGTTCGTTGGATAAGCTTTGATTTCGGATAAAACAAAAGGTTGCAATTTCCAAGTGTTTTGGTCCTCGATTCAAACTCAGATAGAAAGGTCTTCGAGACCGAACGAAACTTGCCGGGTAGAGCTGCCGGCTTCAGCCAAAATCGCTCTAGCTATGACATTTTTTATGAAGGTACTCTTTCTAATTTCGTCTTCTCTCGTTAGAAAATGTTTGGTAAAACAGTTTCTCATGGTTGTTGAAAATGATATCTAGAATACCCTTCCATTTTTCCTCCCTTATTTCTCCTTAGTCCTCCTCTCTTCACCTTATCCACATGTTAGCATGTACGCCTAGGCAACTTCGCACCAGTCTCACTCTGTCCCACAGTGGCCCTGCCCACATGCAATTGTTGCTTGGGCTCAACCTGTCCTCGCACCGCCATGCTTGCCTCGCCTGCACCACCATCTCTTCACCTCGTGTCACTTACTAGGCTTGCCTCAGCCCACACCCATTGAATGAACTTCTTCCTAGAAGCTAGTTCACTTGCTACTTGATTACACTCTCCTTTAGGCGGGATGATCCAATTAGCTTCAGGTCGGACCTTTCCCCTTGGTAATGACAAAGATTAGAATTATAATAGTTTCTAAAGAGTTTTTAGACCATCCATTAATGTTGTTTTTATTTGAATAGTATTTTTTTAATCTCCAATCATGCGCGGTGTTGGAGTTGACCAGACACGATGGCTATGGTGTTCCATGTAAGACAAGGGACTAATATGAACTGAAAATAAAAGTTTAAACACTGAAATACACTTTGCTAGTTTATGGATGAAATTGAGTCCAAAATATAAAGTTTGAAGAACTGAAATAGCCACTTCGATAGTCCTATGACGAAACCAAGCCAAAAAATAAAACTTTGAGAACTGAAGTCATTTTGAAAGTTCATGAATGATGGGGGCCTCATACGGTGGTTAAAGGAATTGAAATGTCCATTCCAAAAATATATTAAGATAAACAAATATACTACATACAGTCAAATACATGAGTCTCAAACATAAAAATTGCTTGTTTTATTCCTATTTTGTTTGTCTAGAGCATACTCATACTTTTAGTTGTTCAGTAAGACAATAGCTTACCAAGACGATATATTATTATTTTTAATAACTCAAACTAGCCACAAAGATTTATAAGAAAAAGAGAGTGCATATATATATATATATATATATATATATATATATATATATATATATATATATATATATATATATATATATATATATATATATATATATATATATATATAAGTCTATTTTTCCTCCATGAACTCTAAAATTGAGTAAACCACCTCCCTCAATTTTTAAAACCGTTCATTTTACCTCTCTTGCCCGGTTATAAGTGGTTTTCAAAGGCGGTTTGTCTTTTCTTTTTTATTTATTTTGGCTGAATTTTTAAAAAATCATAGTAAATCATAGAAAAATCATAAAATAGAAAACCCAATTTTCTTGAACTCCACGTGAGTAGATCTATACAGTAAATATATAATATAGTATGCTTTAGTACAAAGTTTTTATTGTAGCTTTAGATCTATGATTTTTCTGTAATTAATTCAAAACTGCAGTTTTTATGGTCCAATTGTGATGAAACTTTTATAGTGGGCTAATTATTATATGACTGAACTGTAGTAAAAAGTTCATGCTCATTGGATCTTGTACAACTGAGTTATAGATTTATTTATTTTTATGCTTGTTAAATAGTTTTAAAATAGTTAAAAGTGCGTAAAATTGAAACGAGTATGAAATTTTTACTACAGTTAAAGCATACAATAATTAGACCCCCATAAAAATTTCACCACAATTGGACCATACAAACTGCAGCTATGAATTAATTACAGAAAAACATAGATCTAAAGCTACAACAAAAATTTTGTACTAAAGCATACCATATTATATGTTTAATATGTAGATTTACTCATGTGGAGTCCAACAAAATTAGATTTTCTATTTATATTTTTTCTACGACTTACTATAAATTTTTAAATATTCAGCCAAAATAAATGAAAAAGAAAAAGAGAAAACCACCTTTGAAAACCACCTATAACTGGGTCAGGGAGGTAAAATAAATGGTTTGAAAAGTCGAGGGAGGTGGTTTGCCTGTTTTTTGAGCTCAGGAGGAAAACTAAACTTCGAGGATAGTTTAGGGAGATAAAATAGATTTTTTTTGTGTAGAAAATAATGGAAGAGGGCTGGTTCTGACCTTGTTTAGATACCTAAATTCACCCCCAAATTCCACTATGCAAAAAGAAGATTTCTCATCACATCAAAATGTCGGCACATATATGGAGTACTAAATGTAGATGAAATAAAAAACTAATTACACAGTTTTATTGTATTTTGCGAGACGAACATTTTGAGCCTAATTACTCAAAGTTTGGACAATTATTACCAAATAAAAACAAAAATAATCAGTAAATCTGCACAGTGTTTTTTTGTGCCGACTTCGGCAATCTAAACAAGGCCTCTTTCTCACGAGCTAGCTGGTCTGCTCGTATCTTTAGGGCCTGTTTAGTTTCAAAAAAAAATTTCAAAAATTTTCAGATTCTCGGTCACATCAATTTTTGGACACATGCATGAAGCATTAAATGTAGATAAAAAATAAAACTAATTACACAGTTTAGCTGTAAATCACGAGACGAATCTTTTAAGCCTAGTTAGCTGTAAACAGGCCAGGCCCGTTGCTTCCCCGCTGGGCCTACATGGGCTGGCCGATCTCCTGCTAGGAGTCGGTGGTCTAACAGACCTACCTCTCCGGCTCTCCCGTTCACCTCCCACTGCCCGTCTACCTCGCTCTCTGGCTTCCTGGCGGCGGCGGGGCGAGCGGCGGCGCCCTCGTTGGGCCCTTCACCGGCGACGAGCATCCATCTGGTATGCCCTTCGCTTCCCGTCCCTTTCCGCTGTGCGAAACCGAGTACCCCAAAACCCTGAACCGTAAGCTGTGTATCCATCCGGATCTGGCCCAATTACATGCATTTGCATATGTTTTATATAAACGCAGAAACTTCGTTTTCTGCAAAAATATTTATTGGGTGCACATATTTCCACCGATGCCCTGTACTGGATCCGCCCCTGCCCTTGAATCGATGACCTTGGGCAGTTTGGCTGTTGTTGCTCTCCCTGCATATCGGTGTGATCCCGTTCAGAATACAGACTCTGGGATTTTGGGAAAAGAATGGGGATTTTTTCATATGAAAGAGACACATTTCTGGCACAAGTTATTATGCTTTGTATTGGTGTAAATGGAATGCCACCCAGCAGTACTGGCTTTGTAAACTATCTGTAGTTGATCCCATTTAATATATCATATTTATAAATGCTTATATCTGTGTGCTTCAAGATGTTTATGGATTCAGAGTGCAAGCTGAGATTTTCTTCAAGTCTCATTTACTATTGTTTCTTGTTTGTTGTGGTGCAGGCGGAGAATATTGCACTCACATAACTGATATTAGGATGAGTCTCTGTACAATAGCTCGACGACTATGTCTTTCAAAACCATCCTCTGGGAGTCGCCTTTCGGTAATTTGCGCTCATCTATACAGCACTGAGGCTGCAAAGGACACGGGTGCTAAGAAGTACAAGTACCCTGATGTATACGACCCATATGGGCCTATGCCGTCGCCGTCAGAGAAAGTTGTGGATCTAGCTGACCGCATCGCTGCTCTCCCTCCTGAGGAGATCAAACAGATTGCTCCAGCTCTTCTCTTCAGACTGAACCAAGAGCCGCCACAGGCGATATCTGGCCAGGGTTTCAGTTTTGGTGCTCAGGGTGGTTCTGGGGCCGGTGCTGGGAAGGCTGAGGAGAAGAAAGCTGAGAAGACAGTCTTCGATGTCAAGTTGGAGAAGTTCGATGCTGCTGCAAAGATCAAGATTATCAAGGAGATCAGGACATTTACGGATTTGGGGCTGAAGGAGGCAAAGGAGCTAGTGGAGAAGGCCCCTGTCATTCTGAAGCAATCGCTCACAAAGGAGGAAGCAGAAGCAATCATAGGGAAGATAAAGGCAGCTGGCGGTGTTGCTGTGATGGAGTGAAGGATGATCATCTAGACACAACACACCTTTTTTTATTTCCTATTTTTGTTGCCATGATCAGGCATTTGAGATTGCACATTGCAGTGCCTTTATGCCGATTGGAGGAAATAGTTAAGCTACGATTGGTAACCAAGGCGAGATGGAAACTAGGTTTAGTTGCTATGATGATAGTCATGACCTGTTCTAGAATAAGCAGTTCTTTGGGCTCGACACAACTTTTCTGGTGGAGTGAATGAATGTGGCCATCGAAGCCAATGCCATGAATTTGATGCTCTTGTTGTATGTGCTATGACTTAAAAACACTTCGCAGTTGCTTAGATACCCTGATATCTTCTGTCAGTTAGTACATTGCAGTGTAAAAAAAAAAGTTGTATTGTTGTATGACATCTGGTGTGCTTGAATTGAATTTCCAGTGACAGAAACTTCGATTCACTTGAAGTGTTCCTTGTTACAAATTTGTAAAGCTGGATAAGCTTTCAATGTCATTCATATCAACAGATCAGTGGCGCAAGGACAAGATGTTTGCCTTCAAATTTCACCCCTATTCTATATGTCACCGCCTCATTCCGTCCTCCATGCCTGAAGGAAGAAACAGAAGTCAGTCCCTTCACCCTGGATGCCATTCCCTCCGCTGTCCTCTTGGATCTCTGGCGGCGCGCCGGGCTTGAAGACGAAGACTGCCTGCGTGCCCGGTCCGGCGAAGAGCCAGTCGTGCACGTCCCAGATGACCTGCACGGGCGCCTGGTCGACGAGCAGCGTCTCGTTGCCCCGGAACTTCCACTGCAGGCTCTTGACGTGCAGCAGCACGAAGCCGTCCACCGTGATCCACATCTCGGGATCCCTGTTGGAGCCCGCGGCGGCGAGCGCGTACTCAATGACGATCTCGTGCTCCTTGCTCCTCCTGGCGTCGAGCCGCGCGCGCGCCGCGAAGCTGCGGCGGCCGAACACGCTCTCCCTGCGGCATACCAGCACGGCGTCCTCCAGCGACGGCCGGGCCTTGGTTCGCTTGTACGCGTCCTTCTTGCCGTCGCCGAGCAGGAGGACGACCTCGTCGTTGCTGACCAGCGCGACGTAGTAGCCGCCGGCGGGCTCCGGGCTGCTGCCCGCCGCGAACTTGGCGGAGCGCAGGTCCCAGAACATGTCGACGCGGTCGCCGCCGCCCACGTCCAGCGCCTTGCCACCCTTCTTGCCCCAGAACGGCCACGGCTTGAGCTCCACCTTGTGGGTGACCGGCCCGTCCCCGTCGCCGGCGCCGGCGCCGGGCCGGTCGATGGAGATGGTGAAGGACTGGTTGATGAGGCTCTTGCTCCAGACGGCGGTGACGAGGCGCGCGGCGCCGTTGATCTTGGCGAGGAACACCGACACCGTGGAGCACTGCGCCGCGGCGGCCGCCGAGGACGGCGCCTTGCCGGTGGCGGAGTCGTCGCAGGACGTCGCGGCATTGCTGGTGCACCCGACGCGCTCCTCCATCTTGCTGTACGGCTCGCAGGATTTGGATCGCTTGTGCATGATCAAAAAAACTCAACCACCCGAATCGCTACGGATTAATAATAGGAATGAGATCAACCGCATTGGCATGCGGCGTTCGACCCACGTTCGTCGTCCCGTTCGTCAAACATGTTGGGAGATAGGATCAAGAGCTAGGCTCCTCCATGCTCGCTCGTCATGGGCTGCATGCGTGGGCACGAACGGCATCAATGAATGGGCAATTAGAAAACAATAAATGAAACAAAGAACATGAAATGAATCTAGAATTCAAGAAAAGAAAATGGCTGGACAATTCGACGTGATGAACATACATTCATGTCCTTTTGCAATCGATTGTGGTGGAGAGTATATTTTCCAGAACCAGAAAATTCCGGTTTGGACGCGAGAAAAAAGGTTGACGGAAAGGAAGAAATGACCCCGAAGACAGAACAAGACGGGCACCTCAAATTAGTTGTATTTTTTTTCTTTTCTTGATATAATTTCTACATTTTACAGGTGGGACGATCTTGCCCACTGACTGGACTAGCTCCAATTACGTGCTGCCTAGCTTGTTAGTCGGCTGCTACTATTTATAGCCAGCAGTAGTTTGTAGAGATTTCGAGTTTTGAGGCTTTAGGGCATGTTTGGTTACAGATGTTAAAGTTTAACAAATACTGTAGCACTTTCGTCTTATTTGATAAAAAGTTTTCAATTTTGAACTAATTAGGCTTAATAGATTCGTCTCGTAAATTACTCCTAATCTGTGCCGACATGCATGCAATTAGTCTACATTTAGTACTCTATGCATTTGCCGCAACATTGATGTGATGAGAGTTAAACTGAATGATTCAGAAACCAAACAGGGCCTTAGCAAAGAAACATACACGTCATGGTAGCCACATTCTTTTTTTTAATCATATACGGTTGCCACATTCACAACAAGAAATATAGTGATACATGACGGTTCGATGGTGACCTTATAAGAGATCATCATAGAATTCTGTCATCTGTGACGGTTCATTCCTGAGGTAATACCGTCATGTACCGACGTAATTCTTGTAGTGATTAGCATATAATCCCTCTAGTCACAAACAAGCGTGAACGCTCCCGCTCCACAGTCGCTAGGGTGTGATTGGTTGGGTGGATTCAGCTTCATCTGGCTTGTGATGCAGATTTGAGATGTTTCATCGGCCTGGTTCCGGAGAAATGAGATTGAAATCCGTTAAATTTATTGGTGGTACGAGTGTACGACCGACATGGCGCCAAGTTAGAGCTTGAGCTGTGCAGAATGAGAGAGCGGGGATGTGGGGAAAGAGGCAACCAATCAACTTCTCTCATGGGCCTAGCTGCATGCAAGTAGACAACCAATCAAGTGCTTTCGTATCCATCAAGCATGGATGGTTGATGTTGGCCTGGTTGACTGGTTCTAGCCATGCTAGGTTGGAACACGAAACCAATCATGCCCTAGGTCGTGCTATGGCATATCTGTGGCCTTCTCGGACGCGATCCAATGGCGTCGTGTGGATAGAAGTGAAACAGTCATTCCATCGATGAACGCAAGACTAATAAGAGTATAGGGCAGTGAAATGGGTGAGGATGATGTGGTGGTGGTCAGATTTAGGAGGAGGTCATGCAATGGGTTAAGGTTCAGGCTGCGGGGGCAATGTTGGGACTTGGGAGAGGAGAGACCTGAAAGGTGAGGTGATGGGGATTGAAATGGAAGTTTAGGGTTTTGGGATTGTGGAGCGAGGACATAAATCGGTGCCTTCCATGAACTTGGTAGATATATATAGGACCCGAGTACATCCATCTGTGAATAGCATTACGGGTACGATATAGACCCTACTAATATATATGTCATTATTTAATTTAATGAAAAATGTCCCTTAATAATCTAACCGTCAATTTAATGAAATTTTATACTAAAAATGTATGGCATCAAAACGACTATTCAATGTAATGAAAAATGTCTTCTAGAACAAGTAAATTAAATGAGTGGCAATATACCAACCTTAAAGTAACAATGTTGGTGATATGCTATCTTCACAATTTGGGAGCCTCGTTGGATAATTCTTTATAAAATATGTCCTCTACGACGAAGAAACTAAATTATAGAGGCTCTCCATCACGTTCATCTCAATATATTGGAAATAGTGTAAGCTAACAATTAAATTAGATGCTACACTAACCTTAAAGTAAGTTGTTTTGATGTGCAATCTTCAAAATTTAGGAGCCTCCATAATCAGTTGGTTGCAGCAAACCCTCTAAAAGGAAGAAATATGCTTTCAATCACATTTAGCCAAAGCAATAAGCTAGAATTTAAAGGGTTTATAGTTACCAACTTTAAAACAAGAGTGATGTGTATCCTTCTAGATTTGGGAGTCTCCATGAACATATTGGTGGAAAATGGCCCCAACAAAGGTGAAATAAAGGTGCGAGTTAGAGGTAAAAGGTGGAGGGAATAACGACTAAAAGGAGGGGAAGGGGGTTTTACTAGGCCATTTTCACCTCCGGTTCAATCCTCCAACCAGTGGTGAAACCAATTTTCTCTACCGGTTGGTGAGCAGGTGGTGCACAACAGACATCAAAGAGTGAAAACAATTTTCACCGAAGGTTTGATGTCCAAATATGCCCTACTAGCTTTCGAACCGACGATGAAACATCTTCAGCCCTACTTCCACCGTACTTTTCATCGAACGAACAATATTTTCCTCTCATAACAAATCAGTATAAACCAAATTTCAGCGAAACAAACAGGGATCATCCGCCGGCAGCTAGCGCAGGCGATGAAGATAGTGAAGCAAGGCACAGCTAATCACCGGTGGAAGCCTCCGCTGGCAGGGTGGCACAAATGCAATGTGGATGGAGCTTTCTATGCAGATGTTGGCTAGGGACTGGACGCACTGACGATGGAGGCTCTTGCCTGCAGAGATGGCTTGTTGGCAGCCCGGGATCGAGGACTTTCAAAGATCATATCGGGAGCCGATCCTGAGGGAGATTAGAGAGCTTAGCTTTAACTTCAATGAATTTATCTTATTGTATGCCAACCGGTCCTGTAACCGAGTAGTCCGTTTGTTGGGGGATGCTACCTTCTGCCCATCGGACGGTAACAACCGTCCGACAGCTTTCCCACCCACCCAGCCATCAGCACACAATAATTTTCGCGGGGACATGCAAAACGCATGCCAGCAAGCCCACCTGCGCAGGGACACAGCCCACGAACACCCACTCCAGGGTCCAGACTGGCTGCATGCAAAAAAAATCCAAAATAGATTACATCAGCGCATATATAATGCTTTTTAAAGTAAAAAAAGTTGTAACTGCTAAATTAAGTGTCCAAATTAAAATCCGATTGCACCATTGTATTCATTGCAATAAATCCTTCAAAATAAGATCCCACATGGATATATTTAGATAAAATTATATTAACGAGCATTTATCACATTAAGATAGAATATTTTCTTTTATTGACTAGAGACAATGTTTTAGGTTCAAAGAACAATGTTTCGTCTTTGTAAGAAAAATGTTCTCAATTTAGAAGAACAATATTCTAGTTTTAGATTCATAGAATTGGTATTATGATATACATAAAAATAAATAAATAAATAAATAAATACATAAATACATAACACAAATAAAATAATAATAAAAATATATACAATAGAATATCACATGTATACTAAGTGAACATCACTAAGTACATCATAAAATATCACTAAATACATTATAGAACATCGCATATATATTACGTGAACATCACATGTATACTATATAAACATCACAAAAAACATCATAAAACATCACTATGTACTACATGAACATCACAATACATCGTAGAACATTGTTGTATACTACGTGAACATTACCAAATACATCATTGAACATCACATGTGTACTACGAGAACATCACAAAGAACAACGCATATGTACTACATGAACATCATAATACATCATAGAACATCATTTGTATAGTACGTCAACATTACAAAATATATCATGAACATCGTATGTATACTACATGAACATCGTAACATCTTATGCAATACAGAAATAAAAAAGTAAACATGAAAAAAAATTAGGTTAAAATAGAAAAAGAAAAAAGAAAAATCTAGAAAAACATGAAGACAAAAAGAGAAAAGGAAAAAAGCATGAAAAACAAAAAGAACTAAAAATATAAAAAATAAAACAAACATAATAATTAATTATAATAATAGCAGAAAAGAAATAAAAGAAATAAAATAAACAAAAACACAAAAAATGAAAGAATAATGAAAAAATTCACATGAAATGAAAATAAAACAAAAATAAAAGTAAATTGAAGCAAGGAATGAGAAAATAATAAGAAAAGGAAATAAAATAAAGTAAAATAAAATAAAAAAGAAAAAAAGATATCAAAGAAAGATAAAAATATTTAAAAACAGAAAAAAATAATTAAAAATCACATAAAACTAAAAGAAAATAAAAAATAAAAATAAATGAAGTAGAAAAAAGGAAAACAAAAAACAAAAGAAAAGAAAAATAAAAGAAAAGAAACGAGAAAAATAAAAAAAGAAAAGAGAGAGAGAGGATCTAACTTACCTGGTGCTACGTGGGCCGTCGGAAACATGGACCGTTCTCACCAGCACCGCGGGAAAGATGACGCCGTTCCGTGGAGCGCGGGAATTGGCTTGGCACTGTTCACGGGAATATTTTTGGCGCGCTGTCGTTCGGCGGTGGCTTCCGGTCCGACCGCTCGGACCGGAAGAATTCCACAGGCTGGGGTAAGTGGCATGTAGCCCCAACTTGCATTGATCACTTGTTGACAGAAGATTGTAGTCCTCCACCTCCTGAATGAATAAATGAATGAACGAGGGAGTGATTCGCAAAAAAAAAGGATCATCTTTGATTTTGGTCAAACTAGCGGTGAAAATTGCAAAGAACAAAATTCCCGGGGAAACCATTTGAACTTATATATGTCTATGAGTAATTACCAATATACATGATATTAATTTTAATATTACAATTGATATGCATCATCTAAACTATTTAGAAGTTATCTCTATTACTAATAAAATTATACTAATTTTAGTATTACTAATCCTACTATAAAAGAGCGAGTTTTTTAAGGGGCTCTCCCTGCGTAATAATCGCTCGATCCGGACTTCGTGCTATATGAGCCATCCGTCATACGTGATCTTACATCTTACATGTAAGACTCCTCCTAAACTAAGATTTCTCCTAGACTTTAGAAGTAGTAGACTTCAAAAGTTTGATTTTAAAAGTAGTAGACTTCAAAAGTTTGATTGTTCTGTTTGGAGGCTACCCAACTCCTATTTTGAAACAGAGAAAACTCTGCCCAGGTAATAGAAATGAAGTCACACACGGCCTGAGCAACGGAAATAAAGTCTAAAAGTAAAAAAAATAAGATTACATTGTTTATGAGGACAAAAAGTAAAAAAAAATAAAGTTATGTTTAGATGGATCTGCTAAATAAATTAATGCTACATCATATAAGTCATAATTATTTTGCATCTAAAGATGCTTGTTTATTTATATCTGTTCATTTAATAAAGTCATAATATCTCACATTGTTTGTACGTGGCTACAGTTGGGTACCCAAATATAGAAAGGATAACTGCTGAAAACATATAAGTAGTAAGCCACTCCAAGATAAGTGCTATTTTCTCCACATCCTCCAGTAGCACAACTGAGACTACGACGAGTTCTCCCCTATACAAGGATGGAGGTTCTCCACCCATACGAGGATGGATTGAACGAACTATGGATATAGGATAAGATAAGGGAAACATAAGCCGTTCAAAAAAGTGTCAAGTCAAACTGCAGAGCTAAGGCATCCTAACGAACAAACGATTTGAACTTTGTTCTACACGACCCGATCAAATTGATCAAGCACTTGCCATCTACTTTTATTGTATATCAAAAATTCATTTAACATTTCTATTGCATTTCAAATAGTTCTTAGAAACACGTGCGTGTCGCACGTGCATATTTGCTAGTAATATATAAAGGTAAGTCTGAATTAATTTTAATATGTTTAATCGTGAAATACTTTTAGTTCAATTATATATTGATGACATTATTTTTATATAATTTAATTGATTTATTGATAAATATTTGATGTATTGAAAATACTAACTTTATATATTTTTATATTTTTAATTACTTAAGTATTTATTAATACTAGCAAATATGCACGCGCGACCCGCACGTGTTTGTAAAAACTATTTTAAATACAATGGAAATGCTAATTAAATTGTTGGTATACAATAAAGGCAGATGACAAATGCTTAATCGATTTGATCGGGTCATGTAGAACAAGGTTAAAATCGCATGTTCGTTAGAATGCCTCAAGTGCGTATATTGCTGCACTTTTTTTACTCAATATATCAGTGCACTTTGACTTGACACCTTTTTAAATAGCTCGTGTTGCCCCTGTCTTATCCTATTTCTATAGTTGTGTCAATCCATCCTTTTATTGGTAGAGAGCCCGTCGTACCGTGCGTTGCACCAGGGTCATGAATTTTGTACATGTCTACAGTGATAGATTTGATCACAATAAGCACAGTTCTTTTAGTTGGCTCAGCCATCTCTTTCATCTTGGCGGTGATGTTGACGCATGGCACGGGCATGTCGCAGGCTTCTATCACCGATAAACACCGCTACAAAAAAAAGATTTACAGAGATACTTCCGATTTATATCAGAAGTGCTTCGACGTCGTGTTCAGCGGAGACGCATTGGCAATGCAGGCAGGTAGAGTAGGTAACGGAAATTGTATTGAAAATTCACTTTTTAATTGATGCAGCATATATAAAGTATATATAAGCCGAATACAGAATTCTATCGGAGATTAATATTGTAACGAACTCCTAATTTATCTCTATTATTTTTGATAGTCTAGACACAGCCAGGCTGAGAAGGCCCATCGCGTGCTTGTTTCTTGCGCCTGAAATTAGATGAATCTGATTGTTTTATTTTACCTGAGATTTTGTCCCAGAGTCCCATCGTAGTTTTTTTTCTTTTCCGGTTACTTCCCAGAGTCCGTATTTTTTTCCCAGTAGTTTTTTTTTTTGTCCTGTCGGTGGTTGCAAGCTTAAACACGGAAAAGAAACAAAGAAAGAAAGCCGGATGGAGCAGGACACGTCACGAAAGCAAACCGACGCCGCATCCCTCTTGTCCTAGTCTGTTTAGGATTGTAGCGTGAGATTGAGTTAAGCACATTTACATCTTATACATGTAAGATGTAAGATTACGTATAACGGAGAGCTCATATAGCACGAAACACAGATCGAACGGTTATTATGCAGGAAGATCCTCTAAAAAAACTCGCTCCTTTATAGTAGAAAACATGTTATTTCTGATGAGTTGTATATTTACATTTGTTCTATACTCATATGTAAATGGCCACGTGCAGTGATTTTGTTCTACGCACTAAAACTACTGAGATCAAGCAAGTAGGTATCTAAATGTGAATCCGAATGCAAAGTATCTGTTTTGCATGCACATCCGGTAATATTTGTATTCACATTCAATTATCTCAAATTAAAAATTGGTAAATAGTGCTACATGAAATCCATACCTATATTCGGCTATTCCATCTAAATCCACCCCTACCGTCTGTCTTCTGTGCGGGGCTTTGGCTGTGGCGTGCACTTGCGCAGTCAGCAGTGCACTAGTGCAGTGCTTTTGCCTGGCCGGGGTCGTCCGTCTACAGCGGGTGCAACGTGAGATCGCGAGGCGAAGACCCGCGCACCAACATCCATTCTCATGCTCGTTCCAACATTCTCGACGGATGCCCGCGGCGGCGGGCGGCGCGGCGACCGCAGCGCATGCAGGTATGGTAGTGGAGTGAGTGCCATGAAAATGACTTCATTCCACCCCCCACCCGCGCGCAGCTCCGATCACGTTCAGATGATTGCATTTGGTCAGCTGTTGGACAAGTCTTTGTCGTCTGCACTTTATCTCTGTGGGCAAAACACACGCGCCAATTATTATAGCATTGGTCAGATTATTGCATCTATTTGTGAGATCCAGTTATAGATGCAGACACTCACATACACGAGCGCACATATTCATCCTACCCTATAAGCACCTCCGGTAAATTTTAAGATTAACGAAGTCACCACAGACGTCTTGTTTTCGAGGGGCACGTCGCTTACTATTGAAAGAATAACGTTGTTAAATTTTAGAATAAATAAAAAAATACGAGCACCTGTGTCAAGTCAGAACCTGAATGAGCAGCGGCAACAACAACGACATAGTCTTTTGTCCCAAGCAAGTTGTGGTAGGCTAGAGATGAAACCCAAAAGAGATGAGAAATAGGGGGACACATAAAGAGACATAAAGGACATAAGACAGAAAAGAGGTCACGGTTCAGGCACGTTGATTGCCAATCTCCAAGCGCTGCTGTCCATAGCTAAATCCTTTTAATGGACTCGTCCCAAGTTAGAACCTGAATGAGCATGTTTAAAAAAAAATTCAACCAGCTGAGCTTCACTTAGTTAACCTGATTATTGCGTCTAGCTAGCACAAAGTAAAGCCAAAGCTTCTCGAGAGTTGAGTGAGCGCGACCTGCCCAATGCCGGCGCTGGCCGCCGGCCGCACGTACGCCGCAGTCGTCGTGGTCGAGATAGCTTTGGTTGTTTGGCCTACTAAGTAGGCCGTGTTTAACTTTACACGTCAAAGTTAGGCCATATTTTCAAAGAGACCGCCAAACTGGACCGGTTTCGGACTACGGAGTTCATCTTTTCTCAACTGCTCTTGAATAATTACGGACTACTAGTACGAGAGTAATGCTGACATTTTCGGGAAGCATGCAGAAGATGAACGGAGACCGACAGCTAGAGCTACTAGTATCTAGCTAGCGTTCTCACCTCACCGGTCACCACCGGTACGGTGTCGCGAAAGGAACGGCTCTGACAATCCTCCCTCGCCGCCGAACGTTTCTTTCGGCTGGCGAAAAGTTTTTTTTTTTGAAATGTCGATATTGGAAAGAGTTTCCAGATACTAATAAAAAACTAATTACATAGCTTGTCTGTAAACCGTGAGCTGAATTTATTAAGTCTAATTAATTTATCATTAGCACATTTGTTACTGTAGCACTTTAGTGTCAAATTACTGACTAATTAGACTCAAAACATTCATCTCACGATTTTCAACTAAACTGTGTAATTATTTTTTTTTCATCTACATTTAATGCTCTATACATATGCCGTAAGATTCGTAGTTTTTTTCTTGAAAAGTTTTTAGAAACGAGGCCCTTGTCTCGCGCGGTGCAGTTCCTGCGCTGATAGCGGCGGCGGCGGCGCGGCAACAATGCTCGCTTGCTTGGTCGTCAGAGTCACCGCTGCGGCTTGTCGTCAATGCACGCGTCCCTGTCGTCAAGTCAAAGTGCGGCGGCGGCCACGGCGGTGCAGTTACACAGCGCCAGATCTGACTGACACCGCCGGCACCCATGATCTACTCCTATGTGCTGGTGGCCTGGGATCCACGCGGCCACGCCGGTACCAGAAGTGGCCGGGAAACGGGAATTGGAGCCGCACCATGCCACCATCACACTGGTCACATCCATTCGTGCGCGCAGGCTCTCGTTTTCCTACACTTTTATTTACGCCTTGTTTAGATGCCCGAGTCCAACTTTGCACAGTGCCACCCCGAACACTGTAGTATTTTGTTTTTTAGTGCAAAAAATTGTTCAAAAATTAATTAATTAGACTCAAAATGTTCGTCTCGTAAAGTACAACAAAATTGTGCAATTAGTTTATAATTTCATCTACATTTAGTACTCCATACATTTGCCGGCATTTTGATGTGATGTGGAATCTCCTTTTTGCATAGTGGAATTTGGGGTGAATTTGGGGAACTAAACAAGGCCTTAATCTGGTTGGGTTCGCCCGTGCGTCAAGCCGTCAATCAAGTATATTATATAGTTTTGTGGTAGACTAATTTCAGTTGGTTTCACGAGAGTTTTATAAATATTAAATAAGATATAACAATTCAGCAAATATGTTGATATGACATAATATTAATAAAGAGAGATAATCAAAGTCTCATACGAGTAAAAGGAGTTTCGGTGGGATAAAATTAGTCTATATTGTTCTCAATGCATGGAGTTTTCAAAACTGAGACGTCACTGGGATTGGCGTGACGAAAATCTCAATGGGGTTTTATGGGAGTATCACGGGCATTAAATAAGTTGTCGTGGCATGGTATGTTATTGATGAAGAGAGATATTATAAAAGTTTCATGAGATGAATTGCAATCCTCACCAAAGATAGCATGATTAGGAGGAGATGGTCTGGAAGCCCTACTTGCTACTTCTGTAATGAAAAAGAGAATGTACAACATCATCTTTTTCGATGTAGCACTGCAAAAACTGTCTGGGCTGTTGTAGCTCATGCTATTGGTGCAAAGAACATTCCTAAATCCCTTAATCAGTGGTGGAATTGGTGTAAACTTTGGCTCCCTGCTGACAGACTTTTTCATACTTTGGGCATTGCAGCTATATGCTGGGTCATTTAGAAAATGCGAAACTCTATCTATTTTGAAGGCAAATCTGTGACCAATCCTGCTACGATTGTGTGCTATGCATGTTCGCTTATGAGTTACTGGGCAGGTCTTTTAATGGTGGCTAACAGAGATGCTCTGGTGGCGGGTGTGAACACAATGCTGGCGATAGCGGTGAAACTGATGACCAAGAAAAAGGCGAAGCAAGGGCAGCTCCTGCTGAAGGATGGACAGAATGATGACCAAGACAGATGAAGCCTGCCTGATGCATATTGATCTGAGAGTGGTTATGGCTCTGTTGATACTTCTGTGATCTCTAGCAAACTACTTTTATTGCCTGATAGGGTCTTTAGTTGTTAAGGCTCTTCTTCTTTATGTTGAACCTTTCAATCTCCTCTGTAAATCGTCTCATGCAGACGAATGTGTTCGAGCAGCTATGTTACCTCGTCTTAACGCTCTTAGCTTTTTCTCTGTTAAACTCTCGAATGTTGTATTTCCGTTGATTTCAATGGGAATGGGGAGATTCCTCGCGTAAAAATAAAATAAAATGAATTTTATGGGATGAAACTTGTCTACATTGTTTTCAACCTATGAGATTCTTAGAAACAATGACATTTAGCGTCATTTGACCATTCATCATGTTTAATGTACATAAAACTCTCGTGAAACCCGTTGAGATTGGTCTTAGAGTCTTCGCCCCTATGCTCGAGCGGACCACATCCCCTCATGGGTCCCAAGTGCACGTCACCTCCGTCATTGATTGTCCTGTCCATCCTCCGCCTATCCAATCGACAATCGACGCGAGCCTTTCATCTCCATCTCCTGCCACTAAATCGCCACCGCCTGTTGCTCCACTGCACTCTAACTCCTCTTCTTTACAAAATAAAAATTGACAAATCTGGTGCCGGTTCGTTTAGAAAAATAATACTATATTACTTCACTCGTCTATATACTCCCTCCTTTCCTAAAAAAATCTATATACTCTAAATTTCAAACTATAAGTCATTTTGGGCTGATTTGCAATTTAGAATGGAGAGAGTATATTATTGTAGTTATTTGCCTTCTTTTTATTTTGCGTTGGAAATCAGTGTGCCTACCAGTAAGAAATTATAGTTAACTTCTATTGTCTATTTCAGGATTTATGTATCCGTGAATCCATTATGCTACAATGTAACTTTTTAAGACCAAGGAATGGACACGACCTCAACGACTGCATCGACCAAACATGCACAAAAACCGATTGATTTATTAATATGACAAAATGATTTTTTATTTTTTTGGTTTTGCTTTCTGATGCTTTTGGTGCTAGGCTACAAGCTACCATTCTTCATATACGAGTACACAATTACAAAGTGAGTATTCAGATGTGGATGTTCTTACATCCGTGTAGATATGCACGGCCGCTAGTCTAGATATGGATGGACGTTCTCAATAACATTGAACACCTTACAATTTAAAATTTCAAAGTCTTATTACTTTAGTCTCGCTAGAAGTTTAATTATAAACTCGACCACATCATAAATTGTGAAGATAGTGTACTCCTATAGCACAAGCGCCACATTTGTGGCTAACTATTCTTTCTTTCCTTTTTATGCAATGTCAACAAGGGACTGATGGTAGGATTGCGTGCATGCATATGTTTATAAGGGGTGAGTATATGTTTGTTCTTTATACGAGTGTCTGTTGAAGTATAAATGAATTGTTCACCTCTCTTCATCACCAAGCTTTTGGGTTCAAATTGGTTGGTGTATGCATATCAAAGCCAGAGATCTCAAGTTCAAATCCTGGTAGGCATAGTTAAATAAAACAATCATTCCATGCTCCTCTTCCACGCCAGAGACGCTTTTGGGTTGAACTAATTGGTGCAGACAACTTAATAGTGTCGGATTGAACTAGTTTGTGCATGCAACTCGATAGTGTCCATGTCTATAATGTTTTGGGAACTGGTTGGTGCATTCAACTCAATAGTAGTGTTGGGTTGAACCGGTTGGTGCATGCAACTCAATAGTGTCCATGTCTATAATGTTTTTGGTTGAACTGGTTGGTGCATCCTACTCAATAGTATCCATATCTATGCTGGATTTGGGAAAATAAAAATGAATTGCTCACTTCTCGACTTAATAGTGTCAGTTGAACCGATTGGTGCATGCAATTCAATAGTGTCCATGTCTATAATGTTTTGGGTTGAATTGGTTGGTGCCTGCGACTCAATATTGTCCATATCTATGCTGGATTTCTAAAAATAAAAATGAATTGATCACATCTCCCCATCATCTCAGCTTATTAAGCTTTTGAGTTGAATTGGTTTGTGCAAGCAACTTAATAGAGTTGGGTTGAATCGGTTGGTGCATGCAACTCAATAGTGTCTATGTCCATACGATTTTGGGTTGAGCTGGTTGGTGCATGCAACTCAATAGTGTCCATATATATACTATATTCTTAAAAGAAAAATGAATTGCTCACCTCTCCTATCACCTAAAGTGCTTTTGGGTTGAACTGTGCCTGCAATTCTATAGTGTCCATGTCTATACGATATTTATGAAAAGAAAAAGAAACAGTTCGACACGAGACAAGAAAGTGCCTGAGCCGGCCCATAATTTAATTAGTTGTGAATTAAGCTGAAACGTACAATGCAAAGGCCAGTCCCGTGCAAGACCATATTAGTACATTATTTCTTATTCAGTCAACTGGGACATTATGTATAATTGTTGATCCGATCCCTTCTTACCAGTTTCATTTGATAATAATGTGAATTGACATTGCGAGAAACGAGTGGGTTATTGAAATGACTCTGCGCTGGGATTGGAACTTCGAAAGGGACGTTGAACTGCATGAGAGATGCCCACGCATACCTTGTCCTTATAGTTCCCAAAATATTTTGCAAAATATTTCAGATTTCCGTCACATCAAATCTTTGGACACATGCATGAAGCATAAAAATAAAATTAATTATACAGTTTAGTTGTAAATCATGAGACGAATCTTTTAAGCCTAATTAGGCCATGATCGAACAATTATTGCTAAATAAAACGAATGTGCTACAGTAACACCGCAGTTATATTTTACAAAATATTTTAGAAACTAAACAAGGCCAAGCTAACCAGCTCCATCGGAGGCGAAAAGACAGGTCAGAATTGCTCCGTCAGTGACTGGACTTATGTATGCGGAACCACGGGCCTGTTTGATCCTAAATTTCATCCTCAAATTCCACTATGCAAAAAGAAAATTCTCATCACATCAAAATGCCGGCACATGCATGGAGTACTAAATGTAGATGAAATTAAAAACTAATTGCACAGTTTTATTGTACTCTGCGAGACGAACATTTTGAGTCTAATTAGTCAAAGTTTGGACAATTTTTACCAAATACAAACGAATTACTACAGTGCTCATTTAATGCGCACTGTGCAGATTTTGTGCCCTATATTGGAAATCTAAACACGGCCCACGTTGATTGGGAACCGTGAACGACCAACTGTGGCTAGATCAGAACAAAGTATGGTCGAGGCTGATTGGACGTTTCCTTGGCAGCAGGAGTACTTGGGTTAGGATCGGCATCGGCCTACCCGGCCGGCCGCAGTCTATGGCACACACGGACAATGTATTATCTTTTTTTATATAACAACAATGTATTATCTTTGATCATCGTACAGATGGTCAAACACTGGTTGTCTGTGGCGCCAACACACCTCCACGCATGGTCTGGTTCGATGGTGCCGGTGTGGCCCCTCACGCTGGTCCCATAGACGCGGCCCCTACTACAATACCCCCAATCACCGACGGGTTCGCTCGCTGGTGTCGTGACTGTCGAAAGTCTGTCGGGGTGTCTAGCAGGTAGATCCGGTCCGCTTTCCTGGGAGACCGGCGAGCGCTCGCCGAGGATTCGTCGTGCCACTGGGACGCTAGGGTGCACCACGCCACCGGGAACGGCCTGATGGGTGAGGGAGAAAGAGGGGCACGAGAGAGAGTGTGTGTGTGGGTGAGGGAGAGAGACAAGGGCCGAGAGGGAGAGAAAGTAGGGGGCTAGGCTAGGGTTTGAGACTTTCTTATATACTCATGATGATTTTAGTGCAGGTTGTGTGTTGAACCGGCGGTGAAAATTGGACTCAGCGATGAAAATATACCACCGCCTATTTTAATAGAATCGACAGTAACATAGTGCTGAATTTAAATACTTTCTAGTGCTAGCCTGGAAGCGACCCACGACTTTGGTGGTATCGGAGAGGAGACATGCAGTCAGGTGGATTTGGATGTGTCGCCCGCCGCCATCCTCATATATATGGTGGAGCCAGGGAGGGAGTGCCGGAGGGTGCAGAGTGAGGAGGGGGCGTGGGTACTGGGATACTCCGTATGCTCGATCGAATATGACCATGTTCAATCAGCTTGTGCTGGCTTAATCAGACATTCAGACCATGCTCCTGTAGCGCAGCTGAGTCTGACCCCATTTGGTCCTCTAATCAAATATGCCAAGAAATAGTTTATCCGTGCGTTTCTAGTCGACCGATCATGACTCGTGTGACGAGCGAGCGACTAAAAGCATATCGAAGCACAAAATAAAGCAAGGACCACAAACATTTGTGGTGGCTTGATGCATACTGACGTGCACGTGTGCGTGCCGCATAGTGCATGGTCAACCAAAGGGTGCTCACCACTGACTTCGCTGTACGTAGCCGTGCGGCTGCATGCAAGCATGCATGCTTTGATTCATCTCGCCATCGTTCGCCGCCGCCGGTGCAATTCACACCATTCCTCCCTCCAATTCCTACCGTCCTACGTCTCGTGCTTAAAATTCATATATAGCATGTTCCTAAAATACACACTAATGTTTAGGCTCAGGCGTCCGACCCGGAAAAAAATCAAATCTCCCCACTCTGTACTCATCCTACTCATCTTCCCACTCCGGGCTCGTCCGTTGGCCGTTCGCCCGTCCCGCTTCGCCACGCCGCCGCCGCCGCCATCCCGCGCGGCGCCTCCGTCGCCGTCGTGCCATGCCGTGCTCCGTTCTCCACCACGCCCAGGCCAGGCGGCCAGGAGAGGAGCCGTCGCTGGCCGGGCCCAAGCCAAGCGCATGCGCAGCTGGCCGCTGCCAGGCGCGCCACCATGTGGCCGCCGGCTGACCTGAACCGATCGTTTCCCTGCTCTGCGCTGCGTCGTACGGAAGAAGGGTGAAAACACATGTTGCAACCCTTATGTTTCAAATGTTTCTGATGTTTCGTAGGTATGTTGCAAGTGTTTTTATATGGATGTTGCAAAAGTAGATTGAGATATTGCATATGTTACAATGATTGTACATGTATGTCGCAAGCTTCTGTTCCTAATGTTTCATCTGTTTTTCCAAACGTATGTTGCAAGTGTGTTTATTTGGATGTTGCATATGTTTCACACATATGTTGCAAGTCTTTTATCTGGATGTTGCGTATATTTTACTAGTGTTTTTATGTGTTTTTGCAAGTGTTTCAGATGCATGTTTCAAATATTTCACCTGTCTTCACACGTATGTTGCAAGTGTCGCATCTAAATGTTTCAAAAGTAGATCGGGTGATGCATCTCTCTCCTCGCCTTCTGCTGCCTCACCTCGCCTCCTAGCGCCGGTTGGCATCTGTCGCCTTCTCCCCCTCTTCTCGATGTTGGTGACGATCGGGACGGCGCGGGCCCATGAAATGGTGATGAAAAACAGAGTGTAGTCACAGGCGTCCAGACGCCCCATATGTCCGGATGTCCAGGCGCTAGCAAGTCCGTAAAATATAAATCCGATCGAGAATATTTGCATCCATGCAAAGAGATCGTCTAAACTTGCATGCTTCATGGTTGTCAGGGCAGCTCGCCTCGTACGCAAACGCGCGGCCTCATGAATAACCGTACGCAAACGTGGATGTGGAATCGATTATTGCTTTCATACGCTGCTGTCATGCGGTGTCATGGTCTCTCTCATGGATTGAATGAAGATTCTGTCCGACTAACATGTTGCTTGGATAAGGCTACTACGGAATAAATTGAATGGGCTCCATGAACGAATTGAAGAAGCATAATTTGACCATTAATCTTCATTCTACAAAAAAAAATATATACATTCCATGCGTGTGTGAGAGAGACAGAAAACCAACTGATGTGACACTATATATATATATATATATATATATATATATATATATATATATATATATATATATATATATATATATATATATATATATATATATATACACACACACACACTCTCTCTCTCTCCCTCTCTTTCAAATTAAACTCAACTTCTAGAGTTGTCCTAAATCAAACTATTTTAGCTTTGACTGTCTATATAGAAAATAACACCAATATTTATGGCATGACCAAATTTGTATCATTAGATACATCATAAAATATATTTTTATAATAATATACTTATTTGGTGCCATGGATGTCATTACCCTTGCTTTCATATAAAGGTGGATAAACTTAGGATAGTTTGACTTAACGTGATTCTAGGAATTGATTTATTTTTAAAAATCTTAGAAGATGTACTATTAATTTGAATAAAAACTGCCCACCGCATTAATTTTAAGGGGTCAAATTTTTTAACTTAATTTATAAGTTGATGAATACTCAAATCTTGAGGTTGAAATATTTTAACCAATGCGATATTATCGAAAGCTTCTTCTGGTCAACTTCTAATATTTATTTATTTATTTATTTATTTATTAGTTTTGTAACTATCATCATCTTGATGCCCGATGGTATTATATTGGAACATTTCCCAGGCTCTATTGTTAATCTAAATCATCTTGATGTGAAGTGAACTAACCGCCACTGAACTATTTTAACGATTTGCTATATTTTTTATCTCGATCACGAAATAGGTTTGCGCGTCTTTATATTAAGGCAGAGAAAACAATTTGATACAACATGCCTTAGGGGGTCAGAAGAATTTTACGTGGACGCTCAGAACATCCCTAGTGCACTGAAAGTTATATTGTTACATTGAACACTGATCAACCCGAATTGCGGCATCGGCTAGGAGGCTTATGCCTGGACTGCCATTCGGCGGTGGTGCCGCTTACGCGCACCCACGTTGTCGTCCGGTGGGAACAACTCACGAAGTGCCTGCATATTGCCAGGGTCACCGTTGAAGATTTCTTTGTACGCCTTCATGGTCGACGTGAACGAAGAGGACATCTCACTGGTTAGACCCAGGCGCTTCAAGGGAAGGTCTTCACCTCGCTTGGACGCCGGGACATGAGACATGCTCTGCGCCGCTATCTGTCTGCTCCTCTTGGGGAGAGTGGGTGGTGCACGTCTGTCGTGGGCTACATCATCGTTGGGCAGCTTGGCAGTTGCCTCGTCTTTGTGACTCGCTCGGTGAAGCATTTGAGGCGTCTATCGGCGGAGGTCATCTGAGGGGATGGAGTGTGGTTGACGGCGTCCATGGCAGTCACGACTATCGCGTGTCCCGGGGTGGCAGCCCTGACCAGCACTGGGTCAGGGCATGCCTCGGATCTAGTCCACGAGGCCGGGTTGTCCCCTATGGCGGCGTGACCTATGGTGGCCCCTGCACTGGTGACATGAAGGCGAGTCCATAGTCCACTAGGTAGTCTTCGTCGGAGAACGGTTGTCCACCAGTGATGCATCCTCTCCGTGGCGGCGTGACCTATGGTGGCCCCTACACAGGCGACAACAGAGGCGAGTTCATCGTCCACTGGGTAGTCTTCGCCGGAGAACGGTTGTCCGCCAACGATTTGCTATATTGCACCCAACAAAATGTAATACAAATACTTCTACTTCATTCCGACGGAGAGAGCGAGGGAATGCCCATTAGACGACAGCAATGAGCAATTTTATCTATTGTACAAATAATTGCGGAGTAGACTATAGGCCTCGTTCGGCTGGCTGGTGGCTGGTGGCTGAGGCTGATTTATTGTGAGAGAAAAATACTGCTGGCTGGCTGATGACTGGTGGCTGGTGCTGAACTGGTGTAAGAGAAAAGCAATGCTGGCTGGCTGGGAGCCAGCCAGCCGAACAAGGCCTATGATCAAGTAGATTTATCATTACTGTCTCGCGTGGTGTCATTGAATCCAAAGATTGTGGACACTATTATTTAATTTTAGAAAACTCCAGCCTGTGACTCTGTGAGCCTGTCACACATCAAGTTGGAGTTTTGGTAACAGAATTAAATTAATAGATTTATATTTTTCCTTGCTGAAAAAGTTGACAACGTTACAGGGACAGGGAGAGACCAACTCGCATAGACATGGCTACATGGGCAGGGCTATGCGGGGGCGAATACAACCGAGAACACCATCGAGATTTAATAAAAAATTTCTTAAGTCTTAATAATGTTTTTATTTAAAAGATTTATAATTTTTTATTTATCTTGTCAACGGAGCCAACAAGTAGAGCTAAATTTCCCTAATTCTAATTTTTAAAATATATACTATCCATGAGACAAGTTTAGATAAGGATTATCTTTATTGAGCCCTTTGCGTAAAGTATACATCAGTATACATGTTGTCACGTATGTGCCTGATTGAGTGCTGTCTATACCATGCTATATTAATATTACCTCCTTTGGCCATAAATACTTGTCCGTTTCGGTAATATCCGGTTATAAGCATATAAAGGTCTAATTGTCAATAGCTTTCAAAATTTTTAGTTTGAAAAAATAACACACACAAATATGGGTTGCTAGATTGGTCTTAGAATATACTACTTCTGTGAGCCCATTAAATTTATAATACATTCTAGGACAAAATAGTGTTCAAATCATGCATTTAATATTTTAATGTAATTAAAAAACGTCAAATGACAGTTGCCACTTGGAGTAATAAGTTCTAAAAAAATCAGTTGGTAAATCAATGAGTTTTTCAATTAGCAAAAAAAAAGTTAAGTGTATATTTGTTGGGTTCCTCCAACGGTTTCTAAAATCTCACACCATTTAGAATCTCGAACTATTTTTAAATCACACCAGTCATTTTTTATGCTTTCTTTCTTGTACATGTGCATTGGAACTTGTCGGTGTTTCGTACCACCGACGAGTAAATTTGTGTTGTGCGTTTGGCCCGGATGGTATGCTAAGAGGACACAAGGATGTATACTAGTTCGAGCAGAATGTCCCTACGTCCAGTCGTTGCTGCTAGTGTTACTAGCACTGAAGCTTACAGTAGATGTTACAAACGGGCGAGAGAGGGATGAGATCCCAAGTCTCTGGTGAAGTGGAGTTGAAGTGCTTGAGATTGCTCGGAAGACTCTCCAGAGCTTCCCCACATGGGGCGCCCAGCCTTCCATTTTATAGACCAAGGGAAGGAGCCGGGGTACACGAGAGAGAAAGAGGAAAAGAAGAAAGAGAAAAACCGAGAGGAAGGAAGCCCTAGGGCTGCGTCACCCTTCTCCTCCCATAGGCGGATCCTGCCGGTCCTGCAGACGACAATGAAGGCGCGCGCACGTCGCGACCCTGTTTGTCACTAGTGCTACAGGCAGGAGCCGCCGCCCAGTCATGGCGCCCCATCCCGTCCCGGCATGCGGTATGGTCAACATACCCCCTTGACAGGAGTCGCACGGGGATTTTAAGCAGCACAGTGCTAGTCCGCCTGGCGCTGTTGGAGACGTGAGTGCCCAGGTATGGCCTGGCGTGGCCGCTGGTCACGCCGGGACGCGTCCGCCCCCTCTCTAGCGTTAGGGACATGGTCCTGGGCTCACATCCCGCGTCCGTAGTGGTTGGGGCAGTATGGGCCCTTGCGGGAGCCCGCGCCCGGCCCGAGGCCAAGTCCGCAATCCCCGGGTTGGGTGAGGCGGAATCCCTCCTAGGGGGCCGAGTGAGACGGATCCCGCGCACCTAGGGTCGAGTGAGGCAAAGCCTTTCCCCAGAGGGGTCGGACGTGGCCGGGCCCGCGCCCTTAGGATCGGGCGAGACTGAGCCTTTTCCCGGGGGGGTCGGATGTGACCGGGCTCGTGCCCTTAGGATCGGGCGAGGCGGAGCCCACACCCTCGGGGGTCGGGCGAGGCAGAAATCGTTTTCTTAGGGTCAGATGACGTCGTAGCCATGCTTTTATTCGTCTGGGGTGAGTTTAGTGTTGATGATCATTAGCTCCTTTTCTCCGGGTACCCTAGTATTGGTACCCGACAGAACTCTATCCTTCTGTTTATTCCTCTCCACGTCATTTCATCTCTAGATTGGGTGACCGATACGCACGTATATTTCCAAGTGGTTGGGTCGATTTTCCTAAGTTCAAAAAGTTTAGGAGTTGAGATAGGGAGTCATTTGAGAGGGTTTTTTTAATCTTGCCAAAAAATCAAGATTGTGAGTGGGTTTTGGAAACTCTTAATAGAGTTTTTTATAAGATCTAAGTGAGACCATTATTCAACGAGTAAGAATCTGATTTAGCTAGCTTTAAGTGAGACCATTGGAGACGTCCTAAGCTAGGCTGTTTGGATCAGCTATAGCTTTTTTAGCTGCTAGTACTTTATTTTGGTCAATTCTAAACAGAGTCAAATGTGTATAAACCTTACTACTGTGCCCCATCGATGATACCGAATACATATAGTTAGGGCCTATTTGGAACGTAGGAATTTCACAGGAATCTCGTAGGAATTTCACAGGAATCAGTTCAATTTCACAGGAAAAACGCAGGAACAAGAATTTTTTCCCGTAATCCGCCCTTAGATTAGATTCATCGTGAAATATACCTGGCGGATCTACCCATCGGCCAACCTGGGCGCGCGTACCACACACCCCCAAAACAACGGTTTCTAAAGAGCTCACCTCACGAGATTGATTCAGATGCAAACATGCAGCAATTTCAGTATGTCAGTGATCCATTTAGAAGTCTAGAACTAGACTCAAACTCAAGCTTGTACGGTTTTGAACTCTTGACCTTATGTGACAATTGGCATTCCTTCTACTGAACAAAGCAAGCTGCAGCAGTGACGAAGCCAGAAAAAATATTAGCAGGGGCTAAACACGCATCTCAGACGTCCAGCCTTCCTTCTCAAGACAACGATGACGGAAATTTGTAAGCGGGGCTCAGGGGAGCTCCATGGGGTAGGGGGGCTCTAGCCCTGGCTGCCCTACCGCTGGCTCCGTCCGTGAGCTGCAGCAACAAGTCGCAGGCCCTTATGCTGCGTTGATCACCATTCACCAGTGACGCCACAACATGATAAAGCAAACTGCTTGTATACTGTAGCAACTGGTACCTCATTGGATTGACTGCGAGCTCTGCCACCGTAAATTGGTAATCGCTCCAGCATAAAGGATGTCGTTTTGGACAGCGACACAGCCTTAAAAAATAACTTTGACCATTACTTTTTGCTATAAACTATTTGTAAAATATAGTCAATATATACTTTTATAAAACTACATTTCGAGATAAATCTACTTACATCGCTTTCGTATTTTCAAACTCAACCCAAAGAATTTATTTTTAGTTAAAGTTTAAAATGTCCAACTTAAGATAACCTCAAAACAACATCCTTTAGAAAACCGGCCAGTGGGAGTATCACAAATATTGACCTTCTTTAGGACAAAACTATTATTCTCTAACAACCTTGTAGATATTCATCACACGAATCAAGAAAACAAAATATCCTTCAATGAGTATCTATACGCCTACACTATCATAAAGATTATACGCCAACCTGAAAAATATTGTACGACATCATCTCTCTGTAATCTTGAACACTGCCACGATCATGCCAGGTATACAATTGTAATGTAACTAGCCATGAATCTGCACACATATCATCAGGGCTTGCAGCCAGACGGACAAGGAAGGCATTTAAACGGGCGCGCAAAATAACCTCCGGGATATCCGCCCACGCGCGGTATGTAACGAACTTCACCAGATCGGCGGGGATCAAATCAAACCGCTTTTGGCGGCGGCGGCCAGAATCCACCCACGCCGAGTCGTCGCCAGAACAGCCTCCACCCCCGCAGCCCTCCCCGCGCGTGCGCGCGCGCACGCGCGTATATAAAGATACTACCCCGCGCGCATCCTCGTCCACTGCACCACCCTACGAGTCCCACCCCCGCCGCCGCAAGAACCATGATGCCGATGGCGCTGCAGGCGCCCGTCGTCGTCGTCGTCGTCGTCATCCTCGCAGCCCTCCTCTGCTCGCTCTCGCTCGCCGCTGCTGCGGCCGGCGGCGGCGGCAAGGTGTCGTCGTACGTGGTGTACCTCGGCCAGCACGCGCACGGCTCGGCGCTCGGCACGCACGGCGCCGAGGAGCTGCAGGCGCTGGAGCGCGGCGCCGCCGAGGCGCACTACGACCTCCTCGCCGGCGTCTTCGGCGGAGAGTACGGACGCGCCGCGATCGCTATGATTTCTTTTTCCTTTTATAAGATTGATTGATGAGATGCGCAACGCAATGCCTTGCAATGCAGCAAGGAGAAGGCGCGGGAGGCGATCTTCTACTCGTACACCAAGCACATCAACGGCTTCGCCGCCAACCTCGACGCCGCCGCCGCCGCCGAGATCGCGAGTGAGCCCGCTTCTATTCTTCCGGCGACCGCTTCGTGGTCACACTGACTAATCTAATTATTTTTTCCTGCGAATTGATCTCTTTCGACTACTAATTCTTGCCCCGTTTCTTTCTTTCTTTCTTATCTTCTGACCAGAGCAACCCGGCGTGATCTCCGTGTTCCCCAACCGGGGCCGCAAGCTGCACACGACCCGGTCATGGCAGTTCCTCGGCCTCGCCGGGCCCGGCGGCGTCCCCCGCGGCGCGGTGTGGCGGAAGGCCAAGTTCGGCGCCGACACCATCATCGGCAACTTCGACACAGGTCAGCTAGCGCTACCTACCTGCGCCGATCGATCCCTCTGCCATTGCCGCCGTTTACCCCGTCGCTTCGGTGTTCTCCGTAGCCGTCGTTTTCGAGGCAGCAGTTGGCGATAAGATGCTGTAGTACCAGCCGATGCTATCGATTCGCCCGTAAACATCGTCATCACCATCCTCGTCTGCCTCGGCGCCCGCCAAACAACAACGCCTTTCTTTATTAACTTAATTAATTAACTACTAATCCGTCAAACAGGAAGACGTACGTCTCTCCTTAATCCTTCAAAAAGAAAGCACACACGCACGCGCGCGCTCTTTTTACGCCTTTCTGCAGCAAACTATATATGTCAATTCTTTCCTGATTGATTGATCATGATATATACAGTTGACTTGATTTTGACTCGAAGTATGTAGTGGTAGAAAACTGGAGTGCTGCCAAAAAGAGGTTTTAATCTTTTTGTTTGCTACTGGGGGTAAACTGTTTTTGTTGGACTGGCTATTACGTACTCCCTTTGCTCCAAATTACAGGATGTTTTCACTTTTCAGATTAAAACTAGGTATTTTGAAAAATGCCAGAACGGAGGGATTATTTGTGTTCTTTGGAAACTGAACTTCACAAATTTTGATAGAGCATAGTCAAAGGGTGGTTGAACGGCATTATATTTTCAATAAAAATTGCGTATTAATAGGAAGTGGTTGAGAAATTGACCAAAAACCGGAGTTAATCGTCGTCAACTGGTACTAAAATTCAACCTGCCCAGTATTTCTACCAACATGTCCAGTTCAGCGGGCCCGCATCTAGAAGACCAACGATTGTAGCATCTCTATCCATTTGATTTAGCACCTAAACTTTTGCATTTATCTCATACTATGCAAACTGAGATGCACATGTCCCTTCTTCTGATTAATTAAGAGCCATGGAGCAACACATCCACAGTGGCCTTTCTAAAAAACACATCCACGCTGTTTTTTTTTAGAACATGCTCGGCACATATTTCATTAAGCAGATAATAAGAGTTTCGTTACACTGCAACAGTAATCCAAATATTACCGTTGGACACCCCGGAGCCGGCTCGCCCGTGGTTGTAATTACATAAAGATATCAGTCGCGACTAAGAAGGAGAACTGACTCAAACCGCACGCCGAAGCGAGTCCAGGGCCCCAAGTGCCAGTAGCCCACCGCGATCCACGTGGTGACCTCGTCCTCGGTAGTCTGGAGCAGCTGCGGTACTGACCTACATCCACAGTGTTTTAGCTGTTGACTTTGCCCATCAATCAAGTAGCAAATCGACAGGCCCAGTTCATCAGTAAAAAAAGGCACAGGACCATCCAATGATCCGGCACTGGGTGATGTGTGCATTCTTCCTAACTTTCTCTGCATGCTCTTTGCTCTGTGGTCCTTTATTAGGCGCTGCTGGTGAACTCATTAGATTCAGATGCTGCAGCCAAGGCCTTGGTGGACACCGTACCTAAAGAGTGTTCTGCACGCCTGTGTTCAAAATACCTGAATTTCCTGTGTTCAAAATACCTGAATTTTCTTCTCATTTTGACTTGAATTACATATATATCCGGATGTCGTTTTTGTATCATGTGATATATCCATGTGGAATTAGGCATGCTTTTGTTGTCTCACTGTGTTTGTGTGTGCTTTTGTGATGCAAAGGTGTGTGGCCGGAATCTCAGAGCTTTAGGGATGATGGTCTGGGGCCTGTTCCATCCCATTGGAAAGGAGCCTGCGACAAAGGCCAAGATGATAAATTCCATTGCAACAGGTAATTATAAGGCATAATTAGTGGTATATGTATTTACTGCAATTTTACACTTTCGCGAAAAAATATTAACTGCTTTGACTGCGAAACAAGAACCTTTTGGATTGTTGTTTGACAAACCTTTAAAACTCTGACCACAAATGTCTTAAAAAAACATATAGTAGATTGAAGATTGATGTTACTCGATTCACCGTGAAAAATACTCCCATAATTCTATTACATTACACTTTTCATTAAGGTTTCATATATTTATAGATATATTGTTAGTCATAAACCATTACATTGGGGACATGAAGGTCCAACTTGTTATCTTTCAAGAAGTCTTGAGTGTTGTTTAGAAACTCTGCTCCGATCCATTCTTGGAGCGTATCCAATCCAGCGTATGTGATGCCAAAAGGTTGAGTTGCTTGGTTTGGTATGGTGTAGCACTACGAGTATGGATGGGGTTGATTGAGTTGAGTGTGAGACCACCACATTGCACGCATGGCTGTGAGCGTGAGACCACCACCAGTGGATGCCTTAGATCAAGCGGCACTGATCATCATGGGCATCCATCCATGCATCATGATTGAGCTTGATCCCACTCAACAGTGCTACGACGTTGATTGATGGCGCGTCTCAACTGTAGATTTTAGAGACCTTTCAAAGATTCTCAGCTGAAAAATAGAAGGAAACCAGTATTGTCCTGAAATAAAATGGAGTAGGCTCAATCAAGTTTCTTTTTTGTTTTCCAAATGTGAAAGATTTATTCATGAGCATTCTAGAAACCAGAAAAGTTATACTGGAATAAATACTAAATATCTGAAGTTAACCTAATTGCTCTGCATATACTGAGCAGGCAAAACATTCATTCTTGTTGCTCAAATTTTCCCTTGATATCCGTAATACTTTACTTCAAAGAGAAACCTATAAATAGTAGGGAGGCAATGCCAACATCGTCATCAACCACTGTACTACATACAGGGATATCATTGTGAACTTTAGAGAAGATGGGGTTGGATTTTATTCTCAGCCTTTTCTTTGCTTTTTTTCTGAACGTAGTCAATTTCTAGTGTCACTTTAAATCAATAGTGCGTTCTCACTTCCAGAGTGGACAGGGCATTTCAGCAAGCGTCATGTCCTGATTAAGGCCCTGTTCATCTGGCTTATAATCCGTCTTATTCAGCTTGTTTTTTCAACCGGAACAGTATTTTTCTCTCACAAAAAATCAGCCAACAGTGTTTTTCAACCGGCTTATAATTCCAGCCGAACGGGGCCTAAGTAGTTGTCTGCCCTTCGATGCAAAACAGTTGCTATGACTATGAGCCAGCAGTAGCAAGCCAAGATCTAACTGAAGCAAAACGATGCCACTAGTTAAAACTTTTGTTAACCTGCAATGTTCTGTATTTTACTGTAATGTAACCCCAAAAGTTTATGATTTGAAGTGTTTCATACGCCCATAATGCTGAATTTGGATAGAAAGCTATCTTTTGTGGAATAAAATCTTGTTTAGATAGATCGAGTTCTTCATGTCCTGATCGCCGCCTTTTGATCCCTTCTATTTCCGGCCGGCGGGCGTGTGTGTGTGTGTGCAGGAAGTTGATCGGCGCGCGCTACTTCAACAAGGGCTACGCGGCAGCGGCAGGCGCGCTGAACGCGTCGACGAACACCCCGCGCGATCCGGACGGGCACGGCACGCACACGCTGTCGACGGCGGGCGGGTCGCCGGTGCCTGGCTCGTCGGTGTTCGGGTTCGGCAACGGCACGGCGTCGGGCGGGTCCCCGCGCGCGCGCGTGGCGGCCTACCGCGTGTGTTTCCCGCCCGTGAACGGCAGCGAGTGCTTCGACGCGGACATCCTGGCGGCGTTCGACGCGGCCATCCACGACGGCGTGCACGTGCTGTCGCTCTCCCTGGGCGGCGACCCCTCCGACTACTTCGACGACGGCATCGCCATCGGGTCCTTCCACGCCGTCCGCCGCGGCATCGCCGTCGTCTGCTCCGCGGGCAACTCGGGGCCCGCGCTAGGCACCGCCTCCAACCTCGCGCCGTGGCTCTTCACCGCGGGCGCCAGCACCATGGACCGCGAGTTCCCGTCGTACGTCGTCTTCGACCACACAAAAAAGGCCAAGGCATGCAACTCCTCGTCAGAATCTCCTCTCGCTAGACCACCGCACAGCGGCCTCACAAAGATCAAGGCACGCACGCCGCCTCACGCTCACCGGAATCATTTCTTGCAAGTATAGATTTCGTTGCAGTTTTGCTTATCCATGGATCGATCGTCCTTGCAGGGTCAGAGCCTGTCGATCACGACGCTGCCGGAGAAGACCTCGTACCCGTTGATCGATTCGGTGAAGGCTGCAGCTGCCAATGCAACCACTAAGGACGCGTACGTGACTGACAGTCTCCAAATGATCACCATTCACCCGTGATGATACTTTTGCTGATGTTTATTACTGATAAATAATATAATTGTGATGATCAATGGTGTGCAGGCAGCTGTGCATGATCGGGGCGCTGGACCCGGCGAAGGTGAAGGGCAAGATCGTGGTGTGCCTGCGTGGGATCAACCCCCGGGTGGCCAAGGGCGAGGCCGTGAAGCAGGCCGGCGGCGTCGGGATGGTGCTCGCCAACGACGTGACCACCGGCAACGAGATCATCGCCGACGCGCACGTGCTCCCGGCCACGCACATCAAGTACAGCGACGGCCTGCACCTCTACTCCTACCTCAACTCCACCAAGTAAGCAGTCGTTTCATTCCTGCCGCCAGCCTCGCTCAAAGTTTCTTTCTCTCTTGTGAGGGAGGAGGCATTGACACTGTTGCTGCTGTCATGTCACCTGACAGGAATCCGACCGGCTTCATCACTAAGCCGGCGACTGTCCTTGGCACGAAGCCGGCGCCGTTCATGGCCGCCTTCTCGTCGCAGGGGCCCAACACCATCACTCCAGAGATCCTCAAGGTAGAGACTGACCGATCCATCCTTAACGAAGCTCTCTGCGGCGGCGGACGGCTTGACTGATGTTTCTCATGTGTGCTGCAGCCCGACATCACGGCGCCCGGAGTGAGCGTGATCGCCGCGTGGACGCGCGCCAACTCGCCGACGGACCTCGCCTTCGACCCGCGGCGCGTGGCCTTCAACTCGGAGTCCGGCACGTCCATGTCGTGCCCGCACGTCTCCGGCGTCGTCGGCCTCCTCCGCACGCTCCACCCGGAATGGAGCCCCGCCGCCATCAAGTCGGCCATCATGACCACAGGTAAGCCGCCGCGCCGCGCCATTTCACCATGGACGTACGTTGGTTGGACGCTGACGGTCGTTTCGCATGAACGCAGCGATTGAGGTGGACAACAAGGGAGAGCTCATCCTCAACTCGTCGTCCCGGTCGTCAAGCCCCTTCGGCTACGGCGCCGGCCACATCTACCCCACCCGCGCCCTGAACCCGGGCCTCGTCTACGACCTCGGCGACAAGGACTACCTCGACTTCCTCTGCGCGCTCAAGTACAACTCCACGGTGATGGCCATGTTCAACGGCGCGCCCTACACGTGCCCCAGCGGCGAGGCGCCCCACCGCATCACGGACCTCAACTACCCGTCCATCACTGTCGTCAACGTCACGTCCGCGGGCGCCACGGCGCGGCGCAGGGTCAAGAACGTCGGCAAGCCCAGCACGTACAGGGCCTTTGTGGTCGAGCCCGCCGGCGTTTCCGTGGTGGTGAACCCCTCGGTGCTCAAGTTCAGCGCCAAGGGGGAGGAGAAGGGGTTCGAGGTGCAGTTCAAGGTGAAGGACGCCGCGCTCGCCAAGGGCTACTCGTTCGGAGCGCTCGTCTGGACCAACGGGAGGCAGTTCGTGAGGAGCCCTCTTGTGGTCAAGGCAGCTTGATTGGTTGAGCTCATGGTGTAGGGTTTTAGGAAGCAGGTGTAGAGAGGATGCATGATTTGTTAAAACTGAGGCTGGGAACTTGGCCTTTGGTTCAATAAATTATATATATAAAAGCAAGTTGTTTCTACTTTCTCTGTATCAAACAACTTAATATGTGGTAGAACTGTAGAAATTTGCTAATATTGAACTGTAGAAATTTGCTAATATTGAACTCTCGCTGTTTAACAAACTAGTAAAACCCTTCTGGACTCAGAAAGGGAACACATTCAACTTAATTTAAATTTAAATTTTATTCAACTTAATTTAAATTTTTTATAAGTTTCTCAGAACTTCAAACAGACAAATCAATCATTTGTCTTGTAATTTTAAGCTTTCCATTTTGTAACCCAACTTTTGGAGTCAGAAAAGGTACACATTCAACTTAATTTAAAATTTTCTTACAAGTTTCTCAGAATTTCACATTAAGTTCGGCAAATCAAACTTTTGACTTTGAATTTTAAGCTTTCCACTTTGTAACCCAACTAGTGAAACTTCTCAGTACCGTACACTATGAATCATCATTCAAAATTGATGGCCACATAGTCATCATTCAAAATTGATGGCCACAGCAGATGTGGATTAAAATGGATCGGCACAGTAGATGTGAATTCTCTTCTTCTTTCTTTTTTTTGCTAGTTCTTTCTCACTTAAAGGCCCCAAACCATAAGAGGAGAAATCTTCACAGTTTTCTCTGCATTCACGTGTCTATCAGTCTATGTATCAGGTACAGAAAACAAGTGTTTGTTCTTAGAAACAAGATAAAAAAAAATGAAGCATCTCTAAAAGTAAAGCCCTTTAACTGGCCAAACAGTGTCCTAGTTCTTTAATCACTTTCACATCAAATATTCAACCCTGGAAAGGGTGGCTGCTCTCACGAGTCTAACCACCAAACAAGAATGCAGCAGCTTGCTCCTCATTCCCGTTGAACAGCTTGAGCGCTTGTATTACAGATGCCCTGTCAAAACCAAGCTCCACAAGCTTCGTGACTTTCGCTTCAAAATCTCCTCCCTGCTAAGAAGAGTTTCAGAGACAATTAGGATAATAAAAAGTATAATTCATTAAAACACAAATGTGACCATCGGAAAAACGATATAGAAAGGTGTTTTTAACTTCACCTGTGGAGGGTTTGCAACTGGAGCTCCTGTGAGTAAAATGAATGATAGTGGTTTCAAAGTTAGTTCATGGTTACTGGTTTTAAATTAGTTCGCAGTTATCAGAAGATCACAAGTGCATGGAACATATAGAAGCAATAATAATAATAGTGAAAAAAGCAGTAACCTGAAGGAGGGGTTTGTTGTGGCGCATTGGGAGTACCTTCACGCACTCTTGATGATTCCTTAATTGTTCAAAGCAAATAAGGATATGCAAATGGTAAATACTTTGAAGAAAACATAAAGTTGCATCATGCAATGGTTGAGTTTGCTTACTCCAGTTGCTTGGCCGAGAGACGCTAATTTAGACAATTTATCTTCATCGTGTATGTGTGCAGGGATGTCTTTCTCTGAAGATACAATGGTAGATTGATTGGTGAATTCAATTACAAACTCAATATGTGAATAGACAGATCAATGTACGACACATAAAGAATATATATATATCTAACATAACATTCTAGCCTTCTCAAGAACTACAGCTAGAAGAAACTGTAAACAGGTGGCCAATAATAAATCTGCTGACCTTGTAAGAAGGGCACTGAAACCTCACCACCTCCCACTCTGAGAACATTGTCCTTTAGGTCAATCATGCACTGCATAGGACCATGAAAAGCATGAGGCACAATCATGTCAAATGCATGACCTGGTCCAAAAATTACCCATGCAATTACCTGATGTTTTCGCAGCATATCAAGCCCGAATAGGAATTCCATATTCGGGGCATCCAATACAGTGAAAGAACAATGATAGAATTGATGCCCAATCTGCCAAATCTGAGCTGTTAGTCTATATTGAACTAAATTGTATAACGTATCAAGAATTTCATAAACATTGAAGCTAAAGTATGTTTATTCCAAGGAGTTTTCACATGGCTTCTACAAAATATGGGAGTTTGTCTTTCTTCAACCATCTCAAGTAAGAAAAATTTTAATTTATTTTTTCTTCTCATGAGATGGATTTGGTAACAGCACTCTTCAAATTGCATATACACTGCAGCCATTCTCAAATGAAATTTTGTAAAACCAGTGATACCTTTATTGGGGCAACATGTATTCTTCCCAGTATCTCTGATTGACCAACTCCAACAGCAACCCCTCGGAACCGCTGATCAAGAAGCCTCAGCAACCTGCACAATGCATTACAGTATGTGATGTATCTTACATACTCCAAGCTGCATATTTCAGTTTACTGTAAATATAGAATGATTATTTTTTATTATTCAAACTGTAAAGTTTGCCTATACACCTCCCACCCCAAATAAATCAACTTGTAGAGTTGTCATAAGTCGAACTATTTTAAGTTTGACCAAATTTATAGAAAAGTGCACCAATATTTATGACACCAAATTAGTATCACTAGATACATCATGAAATGTATTTTCACAGTGTACTTATTTGGTGTCACATACCCTTTCCTATGAAGTTGGTCAAACATAAGATAGTTTGGCTAAGGGCGACTCTAGGAATTGATTTATTTTGGGTTGTGCTGATAAGCCAGCTGAAAAACACTGTTGGCTGATTTGTCGTGAGAGAAAAACACTGTCCCAGCTGAAAAAACAAGCTGAAAAAGACGGATTATAAGCCGGGTGAACAGGGCCTAAGATTTCTACCTAATATCACTGTTCTCCATGCTGAAAATCACAAAAATCATGGTGCTGCAAATATAAAACCTAAACAGCTCAAATCAACTAAATTATAATCATACCCGCAACGTTCAGCGCAACTTTTTGATATGATAGTCGATTGCGCCCCGCTGTCAACAAAAGCCTGCAGATGAAAGAAGAGTTAAGAAAACCTAACCAAAAGAATCAGCAGGAAGCAATCAAATATTGTGTAAACCGCAATTATTGATATATCCTAGTAATACAGGTTTGTAAAGAGAAGACCTAACAAGCAAAAGTTAATATCATGATAAACGTTTTATAGTTGATACATAATCCTATCGGTTAGATGAACACCAAATTCAATAGAAGTAACCAGCAAAGTATATGCTAGTTTTCTTATATTCAGAATTTCATACAAAAACAATGTTCTAAGAACAGTGGGACTCAACTGATTACAGGCAAATATATGTATGAAACAGTTTAATACCTTCAAAGGTACACCATTGACCTCCATATCCACATATAGCATTACCTGGCACAACAACAAAAAAATGTCAATGATTAATAAATACTACAAATAATAAAACATTTGAGTAGGAGAATACTCTTTCAGGAGAATTGACAAAATAAGAGGAAGATCCTGAGAGTAAAACACACCACTCGGGCAAATGATTCAGGATTGTGCTCTAATGCAGCCTCCCAATTTTCATCTATGCCTTTCTGAAATATTGAAAGATTAACAAGAATATCAAATATTTGATCGAAAAAATTTGAACAGGTGGATGAGGAAGATAGAATAAATTACAAGCAAGATTTGAGACAGAATAAAGCTTTTTGCATGCTCAAAACAGTATATATAAAACAAAATCTTGTGATACCAATTCATGAATCTAGAAGAAGATGCATGACGAAAGCTGCTTTTCCTGTAAGAACCTTCCTGCGCTACATCCCATTAGCATGCGGATTTGTTGTTTATTTTTTATTTTTTAGTGTATGTTCAAGCCTCCTTAACACAGTAGATGTTCATGTAGTGATGTCCAGCATGTCATTTTACCAGTGATATATGAAAGAAAAGAAATGTTGCCATAAGCAACATTTGCTATCCTGAGAAAAGTAATGCCTACCTGCCGGATTGCAGCTTCAATTTTCTTTTGAGCTTCGACATCAAAAGGATCAGCATACAATAAAACCTGCAAAAAGAGGCAAATGTATTAGCTATGTGACCACACTATCATTTAACAAGTTGGCAATGCAACAGAGTGGACATGAAAAAAAACAGGCCACAAAACATTGATACGTTTCTGATAGAACTTGCAAATATGTTTTCAATGAAGTAATATAGGAAGCAGCAAGGTGATACTTTTAAAAAAGAAAATGCATGTAGTGATTCAACAAATTTTCATGTGAACCACTGAAGATTAAAATCACAAGTGATCTATACTACTCTGTATGAAGTCATCAATGCATGAAAAATCAGCAATCCCATATTTCATTTGACATGATTTCTTGCTGAGCAAATAAAATTCAACAGAGAGATTCTCACAAGCTCTTCTTCTTGTTTACGTTTCAGTTCCGTTTTCTGTTGGTGGCGGTACCGCAGGATATTCTGTAGCTCATTGGTGTCATCTCCAAGAATAGCTTGTGCTAGTTGAGGATCATTCTGCAAATCAAGGAAACATTGTTCTAGAAGAGCATGTTTGTTTTTTTGTTTTTTTGTTTTTTTTGAGGAAACAGGAGGGGTAGCCCCCTACTGGTTAATATATATATAATGAATAGAAGAAAAAAAAAATGTGTCCAAGCAACAGAATTCAAGAAACGAAAAAGGACAGAAAGAATATAAAGATCACAATTGGTGCTCTAGCCATATTCTTCTATAAGAGGGAGATATTTTTTCTTCGCTCTATGGATAACCAAAGAGAACTCTTTTTTGAAAAAGGCCCTGCAATTTGATATAGATGGAGGAATTCCTTGGAAGATATGGTCATTCCTTGAGACCCAAATGCTCCAGCTCATTAGTATGATGATTTCCATGTAGAAGAGCATGTTGTTGGCAACTAACACACCTTGGTGAATAAATGAGGACACAAGAAAAGTTTACCTGAAGGAGCTGTGCCATAAGATGTGAATCACCTCGAATATGTTGTTGAAAAGCTTGAGGGTTCACAGCAGTTCCATCAGCAGGATTTATCCTTAAATTATCCTGAGATGACCTGAGAGTTTCAGCCAAAACAATTAATTAGGAGGAAATTGGTGCTTTGGTGGTACCTTCATTCTCAAGATTAGTAGTTAAACTAAGAAAAGGTCCTGTATGTCTTTCAATATGGTGCTAATTCAAAGTTTTGAACAAGATAGGCTATTGCATCTCTTTTAATATGATGCCAATAAATCAAAATAAAGCATTGGTACTTTGGCGGCATCTGATTCTTAAGGATTAGTTAAGAGGAATAAAAGCAAACACATCTTTTTGATAAAAGACAGATTCTATGTTTTGATCAAGATGTACTAAAGGCAAACTAACAGCTAAAGAAAGACAAACCATCTAGACACCAAAACAGAAAAGAAATAATTTAGTTGTAACAATCTAAACCCTTTTATTGTGCAAGAAACTAATAGACTACTTTACGTAATGTAACACCTGGTACGGCCAGCAAGCATTACAATGTTCATGAGCAACATGACAGAAATTGTGTTCAATTTCTCAAGAACATCTCATATAAAAGGCACAGCTTTATGTAGCACATGCCAAATTATCTCCTTTATATACACTAGGAAGGGCAGCAAGAGCACCTTTCACTGGTGGGAAGCATCATGACAAGGTCACCATCCCGGACCCCAATGGCGCTGAGCTTCTCTGCGTTCAGTATTTCCTTCCCATTGAAGTGAAGCAGCTGCTGCTGCAACGGTACTCGAGTCTGGCCACACACACACACACACACACACACACACACACACACACACACACACACACACACCCAAAACCAGCAATGTGAGATCAAAGCAGTAGCAGCAAAGCTTCAGAGAAGGAGCTCAGTTGAGATCTCAAGCCCCGCTCACCTCCACCTCGAGAAGCGCCTTCAGATTTTCCACCTGCAAGCACGCAGGAAGCACGATTTAGCCAAAAGATTGCAACTTTTTTTGCATCGCAGCTCATTGTAGCTCTACGACGCGGAATTCAACGCGAGGAAGGGGATCGGACGGACGGGTAACTCGGTACCCAGACCACCAGCACCAGAATTAGCAACAAAAGGATCCCACCAAGCACGAGAAATCACGCTATAGTGACCGAATTGCGAATCAGATAGGTTAATTAAAGCGCGCCTTGTTCCCTCCCAATTCCAGATTCCCAGCTCTCATCGCGGATTCATCACCAAAATCAGCGAAACAGAGCAGCCTTAACCAGTATATATAGATTGAGATTGAGATTGGGATGGAGGAACCTAGCCCTCGCCGCACGGCCACGACGGCCCCGACGGCCGCCGTCTAGCGCGCCGGTGGCCGCCCGGCCCCGCCGCCCACTCCGCTCGCGCCGTGGTCGCTCCGACCACGTCGCCCACGCACACGCCGTCCGCCACCCCAACCTCGCCTCCTGCGTCCTCGCAGTGCTGCCGCCAATGGAGAAGGGTTCCCCGTCGCGCCGGTCCTGGGCCGACGAGGCGGCGGAGGAGCTGCCGTCCCCGAGATCTCTGGGGGCTGCGTCGCCGCACCTTCTTTCGGACGTGGCTGTGCCCCTTGGCAGCCCCGCTGTGTCCCTCGGGGAGCGTATCTCGTTCTCCGACTCGGAATCCTACTCCGACTCAGAACCCCCCTCACCACCTCCACCGGGGAGGGGCAAGAAGGTGGCCGGTCCGGCCGGCCGCCGCCGCGGCCGTCGCAACCGTCGTCGCCGCCAGCGCTCATCCGGTTTCATGGCGGCGGCCCGTCGCGCGCACCTTGCGATGGTCACCTCCAAGCCTACCACGCCGCAGCGCCTGCCGTCCTCGACTGCCCACCCCGCCCGTGCTTTGGCGGAACCGGATGCGGACGGGTTCTATGAGGTCCGCAGCCGACGACGTTGGCGACGCCGCTCGCCGCCGAAGCCTTCGCGGCCAGTCCCTGCTGAGCTCCAGGGCCTCTGCTTCAACTGCCTTGCTTGCACCCACGTCCGACGCGAGTGCACTTTCCCCTCCCGGTGCTACAACTGCTTCCTGGAAGGCCACCATGCTTCGGCCTGCCACCTTCCCCCTCGCCGGGGCGGTTTCAGGCGGGGCCGTTCACCTTCGCAGCGGGGCCCGGGGCGTCGGGCCGATGCGCGTCGCCGCATCCCGCGTTGCCGTCGTGCGGGCTCCGCAGGCAAGCAGCCCACTCCGCCTCCCCCTCCACTGGCTGACTCGGCGCCGCCTCTTCCTCCGGTCGAGTCCCCGCCACCTCGTGCGGGTGGCACTCCCGGGGGTAGCTCCGGTCAGCACCGCCGCTTTGAGCTCGTCGTCATCCCTCGATCTGCGGAACTTCAGCACGCCGAGGATGCCCTCGGCCTCGCCCTCGTCGCAACCGTTGGCGGCACTCGGCCGCCGGTGTCGCCGGACATGGTCAGCCACTTTCTACTTGAGCGCTTCGGCATCCCACAGCTCGACGCCGTGGTCAGCCGGCACGACCCGGAGGACTTCGTCGTTCGTTTTCGGCGGAGCGCGGACCGTAACCGGGTATTGGCCGCGCCGCCTGGCGGAGCCTTGCTCCCTCTGCTCTGGCGACCTTGGCTCCGCACCGCGATGGCCACCACGGGTTCCTTCCGGTTCTCCGCACTGGTCGGCTTGACCCGCGTACCCCTCCATGCGCGGAGCGCTTCCACAGCGCAGACGATCCTCGGCCGCCTGTGCGCGAACGTGGAGGTCGTCCGCCCTAACGGCGTGCCAGACGACGATGGCCGTGAGTTCTTCGTCTCTTGCTGCTGTCTCCACCCTCGGCTAATTCCGGAGGAGAAACTCATTTTCATCCCCGAGCCGCACGTCGCCGATCCTGTCGAGGGTGACCTGCGGGAGCTTCGGGGACTACGGTACCTGGCGCGCATCCGTGTGATTGCCTTCCACGACCGGAGCTTGCCCCCACCTGCACCGGACTACGACTACGGCGACGGCGACTCTCCGGACTGTAACATCGACCGCTACCACCCCGGGCTAGATCGTCAGCCGCCTGCTTCCCCCGCGGACAGCCACGGCAATGACGGTCCCTGCGGCGGCAGCCACCTTCACCACCGTCATCTGGAGCTCGAGCTTGCTGGCGCCGCCGGCCATTTCCCTGCTGACGTCGCCGGCCTTGCGATGGTGGTGCGCCCGTCGACGGTCGGCCGTACCATGACGTTGAGACACGCACGCCAGCTCTCCTCGCTGGTTGTGGGATCCATCCCTTGCCCCCTGGCTTCGGACCAACAGCTGCCTGGGGGGACGCGTGGCGACGTTGGGGTGGCCAGGGGAGGCGAGATCCCGGACGTCACGTCCACCGCTGACCCAGCGACTTCTGGTGCCACTGCTCACGCCGAAAGGGCCCTGACAACCTTCTCTGATGGATGCCTACTCCAGACCGCTCCCAAGTCCACGCCGCATGCTGCACCCCTCCCACTGCGCGTGGACCCCATGGTGCTTGATGCGGAACTGGGGATGTGGTTTCCCGCGCGTTCCTGCCAGGCTCCACCGGCTGATTGGCGCTCCCCTGATCTCGGCCCACGGCGTTCTGGGCCGCGAGGCGCAAGGACGGTGCGGGATATCATTGACGCCAGCCCGGGTGCTAGAGGTGAGAAGGTGCTCCTCAGGCCCACCTTGGGCATTGAGTGTGAGCTCGACCTTGCCCTGGGCCGGGACGCGGTCGTTAGCCCAGTTCGGCGCATGATCGACCTGGCCCAACTGGAGCTACCAGTACGTGCACCTTCACCGTCGAGGCCGCATCAGGCATCGCCGCCTGGTAACTCCACAGCGCCTGGTTCCCCCCACGCCGTCAGCCCTGCCGGGAACGGGCCCCTCCAGGTCACTTCATCGTTCGCGGACTCCCTCCGGTTGCCGCTGGACGCGCCAATCCTGCAGACGCCGCCTCCTACGGCTTCCTTCCACAACGATGATTGGGTGCCACGGCGTAGCATCCGCCTGGCGGGGAAGGCACCTTTCCGCGACCCTGACCCTGAGAGACAGGCCAAGCGCGTGCTGATCAGCAAGTGGTCATCGACAGCGCCAGCGCCCAGGACGGATGCCTCTGTCGATGCTAAGTTCCGGGAGGCATTCGCCCTTCCACTGTCACCATCGAAAAGGAGTGCGATGAACCACTTCTACCCCGCGCGCGGTGGGCGTGGGCGTCGCGGCAGCCAGTGCTCGCACCCGGCTGTTTCTGGGCTCTAGGCTATTCGTCAGAGCCCCTGTCGCAAAGTTGTTTCACGATGAACAACAACCAGCTCATCTGGAAGGCCATCGTCCCCCCAAAGGTCAAGTTCTTCTTCTGGCTTGCCCTCCACGGCCGGCTGTGGACGGCGGAGCGGCGCCGACGGCATGGGCTTCAACAAGACGGAACGTGTGTACTCTGTGACCAGTCGGAGGAAACCACTAACCACCTTCTGTGCTCCTGCACGGTGACGCGCGAGCTTTGGGTTCGGCTGCTCTCCCCGGCTGGGTTCCTACACCTTGCACCGTTACAGGGGTCCACGCTGGTCGACTGGTGGTTGCAGGCTCGCGTGGGCATGCCGGCGGACGGGCGGCGCGCATTCGACTCGCTCACTCTAGTCACATCGTGGATTCTCTGGAAGGAACGCAACAAGAGGACGTTCGAAGGCTTGGCTCGGTCGACGGCGCAACTGTTTCGCGCGGTCACCGACGAACTAGAGGAGTACGTCGCCGCTGGTTATCACGGCTTGACGCCACTTCTGCTGGCCATCGGTCAGTAGGTCGCGGGTTTCTATTTGTCGCCAAGTAGTCCAAGTTCAGTTACAACATACAGCTGCGCCGTTGAAGCCGGCGACATGTGTTTAGTGTCCGGTATGTACAACATGGCAGCTCGCCGTGTTGTACAACCACCGTTGTTTCTGTGTTGTTAAATTCTCTCGCATCGCTTAATGAGACACGTGCATAGCACGTTTTCGAAAAAAAAGATTGGGATGGAGATGGATGGAGGGGCGGCGGGCTTACGGATTCGTCGGGGTCGACGTCGAGGGTGAGGATCTGCTCGTCGACGGTCATCACCGTGACCTTCATCTCGCCGTCGCCGGTTGGAATCGAACTCGCGGTGACCGGTGAGAGAGAGAAAGGAAAGTCGGGGGCTGCGGGCGAGGCGGGTTGAGTCGAGGTGGAGTCCACGGTGTCAATCAGTTTTGGGCTTTGGCTGCTTGACCGCTCCAGGGGTTTGCTTGGAGAGTTGGCAAGAATCCGGAACATCAATTATCCGAGTGATGACTCGGTACAGGACTTGTATTATGAGGCTGTTTAGTTGGTAAAATTTTTGACGAAACGCTACTGTAGCAATTTCGTTGTTATTCAGCAAATATTGTCCAATCATAGTCTAATTATGCTTAAAAGATTTGTCTCGTCCATTTCGTCTAAACTGTGTAATTAGTTTTATTTTTTATCTATATTTAATGCTTCATGCATGCGTTCAAAGATTCGATGTGATGGAAAATCTGAAAATTTTGACAAAATTTTTGGCATCTAAACGGTGCCTATATATAGAATCCCAAGAGCGGTTATTTTCCCTCGTACGAGTCGGAATTGGAGAAAGAATCCCAAGTTTATATACAGGCCATGTTTAGTTGCCATGCAAACTCAAAATATTTCTTCTTCCACCTATCACATCGAATCTTTCGACGCATGCATGGAGCATTAAATGTAGGTAAAAAAGATTACTAATTGCATAGTTTGTCTGTAAATATCGGGACGAATCTTTTGAGCCTAGTTAGTCTATAATTAGACAAATTTTACAAAATAACAATAAAAGATGCTACAATAACTTTTCACCTACTTTTCGCGAAGTGAACACACCCACAGCCCCCTTCTCAAGTCCCAACACGGCAATGGCACCGTATAGTCAGTCAATCACTCAAATCAACGAAAGGGCCAAAAGCGTCTTGTTGGTGTTCGTTGGGTTTTTTTCTTGCGAGAAAGACCGAATTCGCACGGTGTTATATTAATAAATAAAATAAAAAAACGAGTCACTGCCCACTCCAAACCGGCCTACCAGGCCCATGAGTCCATGACCCATCGGGCCATTTCTATTTTCTAGCACTAGCACCATCTTCCGTGGCCCATCCATTATCTTCCCCCCAGTGTGCCTATAGAGTACAGAGGGACGAGAGTCGAGAGGAACACCTGCCGCCGCCCGCCGCCGCAAGACGTATGGGGAAGCGAGCTGCTGCAACCTGCCAGCACCCCCAGGTCTCGCAGCGGCCGCGGAGGAGAAGGAAGAAGACACCCGACGATGCGGAAGCGGCATCAGGCCTTAGCTCCTGCAGCTGCTGCAGTGCCACATCCCAAGCCGAGCGACGGCCGAGGCAGGGGAAGAAGCCAAACACTGCGCGGAGGCTTCTTCGCTCCAGCGCTACCGCCACTGCCACCGCCACCGCGCAGGCTCGTCTTCGTCGTGCCCTCTCCGTACCCTGGGGCGCCAAGCGGTCGCGCACCGTTAGGTCCGGCCCCGCCCTCGGCTCCAGGTGGAGGGACTGGGCGGGTCTCGACGACGGTCCGGCCGGTCTGATCGCCGAGCGCGTCCTCGCCAACGACGTGGCGGACTACGTCCGCTTCCGAGCCGCGTGCCTCCCGTGGCGGCGATGCTGCGCGGACCCGCGCCTCTACCCGCGGCAGTGGATCATGCTCCGCGACGACTACGAGAAGCTCGCGACCGCCGCCGCCCCGCACCGAAGCCGCCGCCGCCAGTTCCTCAACATCCGCACCGGCCAGTGCGTCCAGGTGGACGTCCCGGAGCTCCGCGACCACGGCGTGCTCCGCGCCACCGCCGACGGTCTCCTCGTCCTGCATTGCAAGCAGACCGAGGCTGTCAGCCTGCTGAACCCGCTTACGCGCCAGATGGCCGAGCTCCCGCGGACCACGGGCCTCGTGGAGTTTTCTCTCCGGTGCGTCGGCGAGTGCACGCCGTGCTGTGCGGGCCTTCTGGATCACAGCACGGTGTACCTCTACTTCTACAGCAGCTATGCCGGGACAATGGCCATTGTCCAGCCCGGCGACGACCGCTGGGTGCTGCTCAACACCGGGCGAGAGCTAATCAGGTCCACGGTATTTTTTGCTGGCCGCTTCTATGGCGTCACTGCCAGTGGCATCGTGACGGTGGACATGGTCGGAGGCAGAGGTCCCCGCCTGGTGGTGGCAGCCGAGCGGCCCAAGCCGTTTACGTTTAGCTCGATGATGGACACCGTGCACCTGGTGGATAATGATGATGGGGATCTCCGGCTCGTGCATCGTATGCTACGCCCGGTCCGAGTTTCCGGTGATCACTACACTGATAAGAGGATGTATAAGGTGTATAGGGTTAACTTCAGCACAGGGAAGACGATGACCCGTGGCCGTAGCAACCTTGGAGGTCGTGCCATCTTCATTGACCTTTACTGTGGGCTCTCGGTGTCCCCTCGGGTGTTTCCATTCCTCAGCGCAGATACAATCTACCTGGGCCTGCATTGTGACGAGAGACGCGTCGGCCACGAGCAGATTGGTGCTTATCATGTCAGAGATGGAAGCATTGAACCCCCATGTAACGATGACAGGCAGAGGCGCCGACACTACAAGAAATGTGTTGGTTTATGACATTTACGGTATGACATTCGATCAAAAGGTCACTAAATTGATTTGTTTATGACGTTTGCTTTGGAAGCATTTCAACTTAGTGATATAACTAAATAAACGTCACAAAAAATGTCTTAAAGGTAGTCAAATGCTATATTGTGATAATAGTTATGGTGTCATAACAATATTTATGGTGTCATAAAGATCATTTTGCCAACTTAATAAATTTATGATAACGATAGGGTGTCACAAATGATTTTATTGGATTAGTATTTAACATAATTGTGCAAGGTGGCATATGGGCCCAACTACCAAGACGAGTCCACTGTCACCTAATCGTGTGGGTATACATTTTTTTTCTTTTTTCTATGTATTCAGTCTATGCAGCATGGATACATATACATGCATGATGGATATGGATACAATATCTTTCTAAAAATCAGATATGTGGATACGTTTTAGATTTTTTAGTTAAATAAATAATAGACATTAAAATTATAAAAGCGGTATAAAAAATAGCCCCACAGTATAAAAATAGAAGTTCAATTTAAGACCTCTAGTAGCCCAACATTCGTCACTGAAATCACAGCTAGACAACACCTGTGCATGCTGCGACGTGGGCCTGTCAGCGTCCCTCCGGCGGCCTCCTCCACGTGGGCCTCCGTGGCGACGACCTCGTCCGCCTTGCATGCATCATCACCTGTGCATGCTGCGACGGCTTCTTTTTTTTTAGCAATGTGCATGCTACGACGTGGGCATGGTGGAGGTTCATGGCTAGCGGCCAGTGGGCTGGGGCCGTACTCCTGCGCATGGGGCTTCTAGAACACTCTCGGGCTCTCGGCCCAGGTACAGCGCATACTACCGCAGCGGCGTATTTGTACATGTACGTGCGTAGGCTGGCTGGAGAGACATACGTGCGTGTGTACACTCCGCTAGTCTTTCAGGAAAGAAGCTAATACATGTCAAAACACGTACGTGCTTGCACGGGCCATGCACAAATCACTTCCTGGGGGGCCATAATTGAGATTAGTGGCTGCTAATGGCCGGTACTAATTAACCAGCCCAAATAATCTTCATGTAGACCAACATCCCTCCAAAGATGTACAGTGGGCTGGCTCATTAGGGAACGTTAGTTAAAGCCCATAAATTGGCCAAAGCAGAGCACTTGAGGAGCACCACGGACGACTGAGCGCTCGGTTCTGTTGTTCAACGCAGCCGACAGCCGTATGCTCGAAATAGTTTGGTAATTCTCTTTTGCGTAGGAATCGCTTTGAAGCCTTTTTTTGAAAATTTCTATCCTGAAAAATATGTTTCCATAATTTTCTATAGTTTTTCGGTTTTCTTAAAAAAATAAAAGGTTTTTTTATGTTTTTCTATATTTTTTTCTTTAGTTTATGTGTGGGTGGCGCAGTTTCTGGCCTAATGCTTTGAATGTCTGAGTGCTCTGAACACATAAATGTGTTCCTGTGGCGAGTTGGTGACCGAATGAAATCACGTGAGAGAGAAAAGAGAGAGATCGCCCTATGTTAATCAATTTAAATTACTTTTGAATATATAAAATCAGTCCCCTTATGCTCCAATTCAATTTAAAGATTAGAGTCCCAGTTAGAGTCCGTTCATGAGCCAAAGTTATGACACATGCTCGCAGAGTTAGCAATAACTTGTCCTCATTTCTTGATTTTAGTGATAAATAAATTTAGTAATTACCTAATTTGATTAGAAAAATCTAAGATTAGGCATGGGGCCATGCTCTAGGCCTTCATGCATTCAGAAAAAGTTTTAAGCCATTTCGACACCAGCATATTGTACATGCTTTACAAAGTCTATGCACCATTTCAAAGAACCCTGACTACAGTGATGGGTCTCCACGTGACTCGTCCGTTTGGATGTCGTAAGCTACTCAAACTTTTTTCTCAAGCTTTTGTGTGCCACAGGACAAGGAAACGCTAAGTTTTAGATTTTCTGGAGGTGCTTTGCTATTTTCTTTCATTTAAATGAATTTCTGCGTGGCGGGATGACGTAATTGTAGGTTGAACTAAGGCTACCCCAGAAACAAATCCAGAACGGTGCCAGATTTCTACACTAGGTCTCACATGCCTCATGAACCAATTTTGATGGAGGCGGATGGTAAAATATCTTATTCTCAAGGCGTAACTCGCCCTTCTTTCTCGATTTTAGCGATAAATAAATTCATTAATTACCTATTTTGATCAGAAAAAATCTAAGATTTAGCGCGGGAGCATGCTTTGGGCCCTCATGCATGTAGAAAAAGTTTCAAGCCATTTTGACACCGGCATATTGTACATGCTTTTACAAAGTGCATGCACCATTTCGAAGAACCCAGACTACGACTGATGGGTCTCCAAGCGACTCAACCGTTTGGTTGTCGTACGCTGCTCAAACTTTTTCCCAAGCTTGTGCATGCCACGGGACAAGAAAACGCTAAGTTTTAGATTTTTCTAGAGGTGCTTTGCTATTTTCTTTCGTTTAAATGAATTTTTACGTGGCAGGACGCCGTAATTGTAGGTTAAACTGAGGCTACCCCACAAACAATCCAGAAACGGTGCTAGATTTCTACTCTAGGTCTCACATGCCCCCAAAACCATTTTTTTGGAGGCGGATGATAAAATATCTTATTTTCAAGGCGTAACTCGCCCTTCTTTCTCGATTTTAGCGATAAATAAATTCAGTAATTACCTATTTTGATCAGAAAAATCTAAGATTTAGCGTGGGAGCATGTTCTGAGCCTTCATGCATGCAGAAAAAGCTTCAAGCCATTTAGACATCGGCGTATTGTACATACTTCACAAAGTCCATGCGCCATTTCGTAGAACCCTGACTACAACTGATGGGTCTCCGTGTGACTCGTCCGTTTGGTCGTTGTAAGTTGCTCAAACTTTTTCTCAAGCTTGTGCGTGCCACGGGATGAGGAAACACTGAGTTTTAGATTTTTCGGAGGTGCTTTGTTATTTTCTTTCATTTAAATGAATTTCTACGCGGCGGGATGCCGTAATTGTAGGTTGAACTGAGGCTACCCCAGAAACAATCCGGAAACGGTGACAGATTTCTACACTAGGTCTCACATGCCCCAGGAACCCGTTTTTATGGAGGCAGATGGTAAAATATCTTATTTTCAAGGCGTAGCCCTTAGAAAATAACAAATCACTTCGAAAAACCATAAAAATTCTAGAAAACATTATTTAGGTAATCTAGTTTGTATGCAACTTAAATTTTGATAAAATCATATATGGACAGCAAAACTCATTATATGCTTCAACTTAAAGTAACTAAAAGATATTACTAACTCGAAGATCAATCTGCTGATGGAAAATAATAACATCAAATTTTAATTCTGAAGCTAAAAGCCTGTTTAAGACTTTCTTAGAAAACTAACCCAGTTGGGCCTACGAGCAGCAACGACTATCACACGGCCCAGCTAGGAGTCCTAATGCGCCAGCGAATTATGATCGTTGATCTTATACGGACGGACAGAATCAGCTGGAGTGAAAACAAACTCATATAAAAGCTGGCTGAAAACCCTAGGCTCTTCATTCTCCTCAGTCTCTCCCCTTCTTCTCGCACACCTTCGCCTCTTATAGTAGAAAAACAGATGGTGCCGCCGCAGCCCGCCGGCGGCAGGGGCCATCTCACTGGTGCACGCGAATGGCTCCGTTGAGCAGGTCCACCGCGGTTCCCTCTCGGTGATGCCCAAAGACGACAGTGACGGCGCGGGCGGAGTGTGGCCTGGGAAAAAGTGCCGAGTATAGGACGCGGTGTGGCGGCGCATCTCGCGCCTCTCTTCGGTCCACCGAGTTTTGTTGGTCGGTGCCTTCTGTTTCCCTTGCCTTTCCATAGCATCCATACTCCCTACTTGCCTCCCCTCTCATCAGATCTGATGTGTTTCCTCTCAGATCCGCGCGAACCGGCGAGCATCGCAGCCGTGTACAGCAGTCGCAGCGACCGGCAGTGTGTGCACATGTGCATGCTCCCCAGAGAAGGCGCAAGGCCGCAGGCGGCCAGGTGCTCCCTGTGCGTGGCCACGGCGGCGAGCTTGCGCAGGGTGGATCTGGTACCGGCGTCTTCCACATATGTATGGAACCAACAATTAGATTGATTTCGTCCCTTTCTTCGTCTTCCACTAGAATCGATTGGATATAATTTCATCAGACTCTTGATTTTATCTCACCGAAGCAGGCCAATGGTAGTAGTGGCAGCAGGCCTGAGCACATTGGGTCTGTTTTCTGCAGCCTGACGACGTCCATCTCGGTGTAGCCACAGGATGCAGATCGAGATTGTCGGTGCGAGGTGGGCAATGGCTGGTTGCAGGTAGTGTGATCTGTCCTTTCCTGATCCCTTTGCTCTTGTGCTTATGAACGTGCTGTGCATCAGTTCACAGGTCAAAAGACATGTTTCCATTTTTATCAAAGTTCAGAGAAGCAATCTTGTGGATGCGCATATCCTATTTGTTCTATGCAATCATGGCTTGTCAACTTTCCTATACAGAAACTTCCATTCAAAAACCTTTTCTTTTGGCTGAGGTTTTGAATATTTGCTCCAATTTTACAGAATTACAGGTGGAGACTGTATATGTGAAGGACGTGAGATTGGTGGCCTGGGCACTTGAAACTGTGACTTCTGTCGATTTGAATCTTTTAACACTGACTATGGCAATGAACCATTAGTTAACAGAATGATCATTTGCTGTCATCTCGTAAACTAATAGCACCACGTGAATCTATGTTATTATCATATAGTAACTTTGGTTTGTATATAAACAATATACGGAACTTAGATGTTATATGTATTTTTGCTACTGCCATCCGTAATACAAGGCACATGATGAGTTGAGTCATCATGACAAATTATAAAGGGCTATATATAAGATTTCAAAGCACAAATAAAATAATGATAGATTATGACATCCCGCCGGGGTTCTAAAGACAACATTTTCATGATGAACCTTACCTTCTCCAAGAACCCGTGTGGATGCGTCCATCTGTCGTCATCCGTCACACTACTAAAAAAAAACTAATTTTAGGAGGTAGGCTCTTTGATTACCGAAGACTGGTACACTTAGCAATCGCCTCCGTAAATGGTCAGGAGCTCCAGAGAAAGATTTATGCGTCCAAAAATCATTTACGAAGGTCCTAAGATAACCGCCTCCGAAAATTGTCTTAAACCGCCTCCGTAAATTAACTTTTAGAGACAGACATCTTAATTAAGTTGCCTGCCTCTACAAATAGTTGCACCTAATTAATAACTTTTTTCATATGAAACTGGAACATGATGAACTTTGTATTAAAATTATAACCCTCGACATGATCTACAACTTTACAGTTAAAATATTTTTAGGGTCCCAAAATAGTATTCTAAATTTATGTATTTTGAAATTTGAAACTTTAAACTTGATTTATGATATAATCTTGTTGCAACATTTAATTAGTGTTCACACTTGGGAGCTTAAGCATAACATAGCTATGTAGGGTGATAATGGTTAAAACTTGATAAACTAAAATTGTTTACCACAGTTCAACCGTGCCTAACCTGAACCTGCATCCCCTCATGTTATGCTTGTTAAGCGGTGGTTTGCTTACGCTTGCTTTACTTTCAATTATAGAAGGTAGGGTTAGTGAGTTTTTGAGGAGTGCTTAGCGTATGTAACCCCAGTCGACCATCCATGTGGCTTTTGGAGGCTTCACTTGAAGATTAGAATTTATGTCTCCACTACTTTGATGCATATTTTGTCTCTATGTAAGTGTTAAGTTAATATCTTTATTCGTTACGTAATAAAGCATTGTCTTTTGATACTATGTAATTAGTTGATATATGTGTGATTTGACTTTCTGGGCACACATATGATGTACATCTGGTTTGTTTTTAAAACTGGGTGTGACAGAAAATGGGATAAATACGGGTTCATCCTGGATGAAAATGGGATCCTACAAAAACGCCTAGAAAACATACTCTCCTAATTCCGTAAATTTGAAACGGGTCCCACAAGCACAGAAACAGACAAGAGAAAAGTAGAAAACGGGTAAGGACTCTGTCCGTTTTCAACCACTTGGAGTGGGTGCAGCTGCCCAACAATAGTTGATAATGGGATATGGGAGTTCCTATATTTTCTAGTGTCCGAGCCTTTAGGAGTTTTCAAGTAACAATCTTATACAATCAACTACTATAGTTTAAAGGACATTTCACATTTATTTCTCTAGTCAAACGATGACAAAATTATATAATACCTGAACAAAAACAACAACAAATTAGTCACCTGACATACAGGAGGAGGGTTCTTTTATTCATTTTCCAGCAATGGTTGGCATTTGTCTGCTTCCAATTTCAAATAGGAGTCATATGAAGCATGGAACTAGCGCGGATGTGGGGATTAGGGAGCGGAGGGGAGCTACTGCTAGAGGTCCTTCTATTGCTTTGTTCCCTATTTAGTCCACCAGACAGGCTCAAACAACTGCTTATGTCGAAGCTGCGGCGGCACAAGGCGAGCTCAAGCAACGGTTTATATGTCAATGTGGCAGTGTTAGGAGACCTTGAGGCACGGCTGCTGTGCGTGCTATAGTGGCACCGCATTCTTGCAGGGAAGAAGGGAATCTAGCCAAAATCTCTATTGCGGCCTTGCAGGGAGAGTTGGAGGTAGAGTGGAAACAGACTGCAGTTGGCATGTAGTGCGAGGATGGGCCATCTAGGGTTGGGCATAATTAATAGAAAACTGAAGACCGAATCAAAAGGAATGAGACTAAGGCTAAAGTGTCCGTGATCAAAATTTTTGGTCACTAGTTTGACCCGAGTCCATACTAACTAAACTTTTTATGGTTCGATTATATGTCTCGGGTCCACACTTGATGGAACGTGATGGTTATGATGATTATATGATAACCCGGATATGGTTACTAATGTGATGCCTATTAATCAAGTGATTGCTATAGAATAAGTGTAAATCTAGCTATAATAGTTTTTATTGAACTTGATGCTAAAACTTCACTAAAATATTGAAAGTAAGGACTCATGATAGTAATACTCTTTTTGCATAATTATGCTATCAAACCAGCTCCATGAAAATAAGCCTTGCATATCCTTGCGAGTTTTTTTTTATTTCTTTCCTGTCGGGTAAGTCTAGCTGAGTACATTCGAGTACTCAGGGTTTTATCCCACCATGTTGCAGGTGAAGTTCTCGGCCTACTGAAGATGGTGGCTAACTACCGGTGGGCCCGGCGACTCTATATTTATTTCTCATCTATATGCTATTGTCGGAGGATGTCAAATTATGCTAGCAGTGTATTTGAAACTCATGTTATTGTAACCATTTTAAAAGCTATGCTGTTTTAGCTATCATATTTGTAAACTTCGCAATATATTATTATTTGTGAACTCATTTGTAAACATTATTTCCGCTGCAACTCCGTGTATGCGATATGTATTTGCTTAATCTATTATGGTCTTGATTATGATGTGGATTTACCGACGTCTTTCGTGACACTCGGTGGACTATCAGGTTTATATAAGTGAAAATATATGTGCATCAACGTGTTAAATAGGGACAGTCATACTTGATCTTGTATAAATTGGACGGTTCTATCACACGACATAAGCTATAAAATGTGTTTTAGCTCACGAGTGGGGTGCAAAAGTAAAATTCATATTTTGATTAGACAAATAAAGCAAAATGTGAGATATGTTCATGAAAACAGTAACCACTTGAACAAATATGGTTTTACAGCTTAAAATTAGTAAATATTCTACTCACCGTGACGTATATTAGTAGTTATGTGCATAAATAATCTAGGTATATAATCAAATAGTTAACAAATGCAGAATCCTCGGCGCGCGTGGATTAAAAATGTGCGGAGGGTAGAATCATTGGTCATGGAATAAATGTTACCTTAGTTCGGTATAAATTATAATCCTACAATTTTGGCAAAAGATACAAAGCCCATCAGTCGAGGCGTTAGATATGTACGATTCATGTTTATACGAAAAACATAAGAAGAAGCTAAGCTAATTGCTTAATTTCAACATGTGCCATCATTGAGAGTCCTTTTTTAAATGAAAGATTAAAGATATACTATGGCCTTGTTTAGATGCACCCCAAAAGTTAGAATTTTTTCACTCTCTCTCCATCACATCAATCTTTGGACCCATGCATGAAGTAGTAAATGTAGGTAAAAAAATAACTAATTACACAGTTTAGTTGGAAATCACGAGATGAATCTTTTGAGCCTAGTTGGTCCACGATTGGACAATATTTGCCAAATAAGACGAAAGTGGTACTATTCATCGGGTTCAAAAAATTTACAATCCAAACGTGGCCTATATGTCAAAAATGTAGCTGGCAAAGCACTGGTAACCTGACTATGGCATTCGTTCTTTACTTGTGTATATAAATCAAGTACGCGATACTAAAACTAAAATAATTGACCACCGTAAGAATTACTTTCACGTCTGGTTTGTCCAATTTGTTTGTGTGAGTACGTGACAGACACAAGGTGAAAACCAAGCCGAACGTGAGATGAAACTGGAGCATAAGATCAATCTCCCTAGGTAGATAATTTACCTTCGCTTAGTGAGCTGAAAGAAAAAAAAAGATCCCATGACCCATAGGCAAAACACAGCAGGTTGATGCAGTCCAGAAAACCGATCGAGTACCTCTGAAAGTGCCTTGTGACGAACTTCTCCGAGCTATGGTGTGGTGGTGGGATAATTTGGTTATTAGAGTGGACCCTTCGAGTTCTGAGTTCCAATCTCCACAAGAAAAAAAATGCCGATTACTTCACCTGAGCGGCTGAGCCAAGCGAAATTGGATTGTCATGGAAGTGACCCGTTAATGACGTTGGTCTCGCATCGCACACCACTACACCAGGTTTTGTTTCACCATTGCTTTGGATCAATCAGAGTTGCTGAACCGATGACCGGCGGTGTTTGGTAAAAGCAAAATATTTTCCAAGCTGAGTTCGAAACAAATGATTTTGAAAACTTGGTGTAACTTTTGAAAACAAAACGTTGCTTTCCCTTTTGTTTCATCAAACAAAACTAGTTTTGAAACTGAGTTGAATAAATCAATTCTCATTTTGAAAAGTAAAGCTTTCACAAATAAATTTGGTTTTCCAAAACCTTTTCAAAGCAACATCTTTAAAACCAGACTTGGAAAGTTCATTTTGGTTTTGCAAACATTTTTGAAATGATCTTTTGCAAATTCAAATCATGCCAAAATTTTTGAAACTGAGATAAGTCAAGTTTTTGGGAAAGTTACGGACAAAATCCTTTTGCAAGAATTTTGTTTGATAGGACGATGAGAAGCAACGAGAGTCCAAAATCATCACGAAATAAGACCAATTGGAGGTGGTAGCCTATTATGTTTGTCTCAACTGTAGTGGTGTAGCTAAATTACATCGTATTAATTGTTGGAATAAGAATAAAATACAAACTATGGGGCGAATGGTTGTTGTTCATTCCTAGTTAAAAAAAAAGATGTGGATCCAATCGCCGTAGCATACTCCATCCGTCCCATAAAAAAGAGTCGTTATGGGACTCGTGTTAGTCAAATTTTCTTTCGTTTGACGAGGTTTATAGAAAATATTAGTAACATTTGTACCTCCAAAAAAGTTTATGTTCCACAAATATTAATATTTTCATATATATAGTTAAAGTTAAAAATATTTAACTTCTCGAGAAGCAAGAATAACAATTTTTTATGGGACGTAGGGTGTATGACATTAATGGTGTGGAGTAGTAGATTAGGTCTATATGAACCTAAATGACAATATGGCAAGTTCAGGAGCATGCATGACATTGAAACAAGTATAATAAGGACTGAAAATAGATTTTTGAAAGTTTAAGATCTGGATGACAAACAAAGATAAGTTCAGAAACCTAAAAATGTATTTTATTTTAGAAGTTTAGGGATTTAAATGACACGCCGAAACAAATTTTAGGATCGCTCGTGTATTTTACTAAGTTGAAACCTGAAAATTGAACTTTCTGTTTTGGATGGAAACGTCCAACTCAGATTGCAAAGTCAGCCGTTTAGAAGTTTTCCGGTTTCCGCTCCCTCTTCTTTGTTTTGTTGGTGAATGACTATGAGAAAATGCCAATTTGACCATCCTCAAAACTGGGTTTCGTAATTTTGCCATCGCGCAAATGAGATTACTATTTTGCTATCATAAAATGCGGACATCACGCTAAAATACCATTTTGGTCGGATGCCCAATTTCTATTCCAAAATTACCCCTGGCCCTTCCATCCCCCGTATCCGTACCTGGGACGGATCGACTGCTCCTCCTCCGTTGGGCTGAGCGCAGTGAGCGCAGTGAGGGGAGGGGAGGGGAGGAGCTCGTGCGAAGTCCCAGTCGAGTCGAACTGGCTTGGGCGCGGGCGGCCATGGCGGGCAGGGGAGCACGCGGCCATGGTGGCCGGAGCTCGCGCCCTACTGCCGCCGCCGCATGCGGCGACCTCTCCTGCCCCGCCCGGCAGCCGCCGCCGCCGTGTACCCGGAGCATCTCCCTGAGCTCGTCATCCAGCCGCGACGCTCGGATGATCTCGCTGGGGTTCGCCAGGGACAGCCCCGCGCTCAGCAGCCCCGACGGCACGTGCGACGGCGCTCGCGGCTGGCGGTGCGGCGGCGCGGCGCTCGCAGGGGCGCATGCGGAGGCCGTGCAGCATCCTCCACCGTACCCACACCACAGCAACGCTCGGTCACCGATCCCATCTACCTCGCACCACCGCTGCCTTCCTACGTCCATCCTGTACAGAGAGCGATGCCAGTAGTGACCGCTGGGTCCTCGTAGTAATATGCAAGGAACTGGTAGTGCTCGCCGTCCATCTCGAAACGGCAGGCGTGAGCGCACCACCCCCATGGGTTGGGCGGCACGACCCGTGGCACGCCGCCCATCGCCACGACGCGGATGGCCGGGTGCGGGTCGAACTCGAGGATGCCATGCTCTTGCGTCGTCGTGGGGAAGTAGAATCTGCCCTGGCATGCCGTGAGATGCTTTATAACGATCTTCCTCCACACCAACCCTTTAGCGTCGCATTTCTGCGTTTCCAAGTCGTACTCATACTTGATCCACTCAGCAGCATCGTTCTCGTTCTCGTCGTCGCCGACACGGCAGTACCACAGTGTCGTCTGGTCAGGATGAAGCACGACCACAGTGCCCCACGCCCATACATCTACGAGCGACTGCAACAAACAATACAAGCATCGTGCGGGTGCGCGCGGCGAGCAGCGCCGTGGCGAGCGAGAGCTCGTGGCCGCGCTCGTGGGCCTGCGCAACGTAGATGCGTGCAAGTGGCCGAGATCGTGCGGGTACGCGCGGCGAGCAGCGGCCGTGGCGAGCGAGAGCTTGTGGCCGCCCTCGTGGGCCTGTGCAACTTAGACGCGTGCAAGTGACCAGCATCCAGCAGAGAGGCCGAGATCGTGCGCGTGCGCGCGGCGAGCAGCGGCCATGGCGGGCAGGGGCGCATGCGGTCGTGCGCCAATGGTGGGCGGGGCGCACGCGGTCATGGCGGCCGAAGCTCGTGGGGCAGACTGGTAGCGCGAAAACTATGGCGCGCGGCGGCCTGGGGCGCCCCGTGGCCACGGTCGGGCTTGCGTGAAGGAGCAGCTCCGGCTCGGCCGATCTGTTTTCTCTCCGTTTCTTAAAGTCCCGGCATTGGGGAATTTTAGATTGAAGGCGCAGGGGTAATTCGGGAATAGAAATTGGGTAGTGGATCAGAAGGGCATTGTAGCGTGATGACCGTGTTTCATAATGACAAAGTAACAAATCCTATTTGCACGATGACAAAATTACGAAGCCCAGTTTTGAGGATGGCCAAATTACCATTTTCTCAATGACCAGGGGGTTTAAAGGAGGAAGGCGTAGAGAAAAACACAGTCGTGTCGTGTGCATGATCATCGTTTGTCTTGTAGACAAAACATAGATGAAGCGATTTAAAAAAACATAGATGAAGCCAATTCGAACAAATCAGGCTTGCCCTTACATCGGGAAAATAAAAAATGGAAGTGCCGATATGCTGGGTTGCAAAGCCTAAAAAAACTACTGTATGTACGTACCACAGTGTTTTCAAGTTATTTGTACTTCTGTATCGTGCACGTAACAACTTGAAAATCGGGTTCCGAAAACGAAGTTTTGCACACTAGCTACTGCACTGCCTCCGCCTTTGTGCTTTTTTTTACACCTCTCGTCTGGGTTCATACATGTACACGCACACCCCACTTACACACATTATACGCGTACAAACAGTCCTACAACTACACAGTGGCGGATCCAGGGGGCTGGGGGTCTGCAGCCCCCGTGAGGGTGATTTCTCCACTAGATTGCTGTAGCATAAACATTAAATCACCATTAAATTTTAATTGCAAATCAACATCTTCCTTATTTAGCCCCCTTGTCTCAATCCTGGATTCGTCCCTGCAACTACACACAGAACCGAAGACCACGTCCTTGTAGAGATCACCGGAACCAAACTAAGACTCCGTAGATGACGGACACGTCATAATCCATTTGTGACTTCACGTGTGAGAGGCTACATATTATTTGAGAAACATCGCTCCCGGTGAGAAACACCGGGTGTCAAACACGGGGTTGGAACGCTAGTGGGGTAGCGTGCCCACTGGCCACCGCTGCCAACCGAGCTAAAGCTATAGACCTTGACGCCCGAGGTCAGCCAAAACCAAAAGCCGTAGCGTTCCAGCAGGCCGGAGCGTACGTACTCCTAGCCCTGGGCGTTCGGTCTGACCGAACCGATCGGTCTCGGTCTTCGGTCATTTCGAAAGTTCGGTCATCTAAAAACGGAGACCGATCGGTTAGTTTTAAAACTCAGGACCGAGCAAGTTCGGTTCGGTCTCGGTCATGACCGAACTAACCGAACTTCAAAAAACAACTACTAAATATTGTAATTTGTAGCAAATTTTGCCATTTTTTTCTATTTCAAGGCAAAAAAATACAATACAAAATATAGATTAAACATAGTGATAAGAGTGATGGTTGATATAAACCCACTAGAATAAATATTATATCACTAATAATAATCTAAATTACATATTATGTCAACAAAATTTAAATGTTCGGTTAATTCGGTTAGTTCGGTTACCCGAGGGTAATGACTGAACTAAGTCCGGTTAGTTCGGTTACTTCAAACTGAAGACCGAACTTGTGACCGAAATTTTCGGTCTCGATCACTTCGGTCTCGGTCTCGATTAGTTCGGTTCGGTCCTCGGTCCTCGGTTAATTATGCCTGGGCTACGTACTCCGTATAGGAGGAGAAAGACGTGTCACCCGTCAAGTCAACTAAAGATCATCCGTTCGGCTGCCCTGCCAATCTGCCATCATGGCATCATGCGGCATCATGCGGCGGCGTATGGTTGCCCACTTGCCCGTTGCCGCCGTCCTCAGCCAGTAGTTGCCCAGATTGCTCTACGCCTTGTTTAGTTTGCCTCAAAGTTCTAAGTTTTTTCACTCTCTCTCCATCACATCAATTTTTAACCGCTTGCATGGAGTATTAAATGTAGGTAAAAAAATAACTAATTACACAGTTTAGTTGGAAATCACGAGATGAATCTTTTGAGCCTAGTTGGTCCATGATTGGACAATATTTGCCAAATAAGACGAAAGTGGTACTATTTATCGGGTTGAAATTTTCTTCAATCTAAACAAGGGCCTAGTGTGCCTATAGTCAACCAAAGACGGCGCGCTCAGTGAGTCAGTGACCTGATCTGGAGCCGCGCGCACGGCAACGTTCGTCCTGGCGCCTGCCGGCCAACCCATCCGTGCCATGACAGTGCCACCAGCCCACCAAAGTCCGCAGTCCGCTTGCCTGCGGCCTGCGCGCGCGATGGATCGGAGTCGTGGTCGTGGCCGTACGCGATGGAATCTGGACCGGCCGGGCGCGCGGAACACGTCAAAGCGAGGACTCTGGACGCCCCCGCCAAGTTTTACGTGGTCCGGCACTGGCCCTGTTCTGCAAGTCATGTTTCGGCTTGTTTCAGCTTGTTTCAGCTTATTCTCTCTCACAGAACACTATTGAATCAGCCGAAATCAGTCGGCTTTTCCACCAGCCGAACCAGCCCACTAGCTCAATTCTGTGTGCTGGACTGGACTGTTGCGCGGAATTAACAAGACCAATAAACGAATAAATGCGCATTTAGCAGTAATACTCTTATATACGTACTATGCATTTGCAATTTTCATTATAAAGCTAAATCAAAGGTAGTTAAAGCTTAAATCCATCTTTATCATCCACCCACTAAACGGAATCTGACACCCCATTATTGGATCGGGCGGGCCCACTGCACACAGTATATATATATATAGTGTACAACATTACTCCCTTCGTTTTTAATTATAAGTCGCTTTGCCATTTTTATTTATTTATTTTGATATGGATCTAGACATATTATTATATCGAGATACATAGCAAAATAGATGTAAAAAAAGTTAAAACGACTTATAATTTGGAACGGATGGAGTATATAATAACTCATGCACATGACGCTACCACCGTATTATTAGTATATATACGTTACTAATGTAAATGCATATACTTATACCACGTCATAGCAATATATCTTTTAAAAAACCGGAATGAAAATCATCGCCAGTGCCGCAGTGCGGGAGGGAGGAGCACCTGGTTTTATCCGACCGGGGCAGGCCGGCACGCGTAGAAGTTTCCGCGTGCGTCACCTGTCGCCGCCGACGGCATTAATCAGCGCGGCAGGCGGTCAAATCGCCTTTATAAGCCGCGCGCAGCTCTCGCCTCCATCCGCTCGCTCGCGCTTGCCTTGCCTTGTGCGCACCACCGCACCCCACCCAGCAGGCAGCAGCAACAATTCTCCCGGAGAGGCGCGTGCGAGCGAGCGGGCGGGCGGTATGGCCGGCCGTGGCGGCATGGTGTTCGGGCCCCACGCGGGCGCGGTGGCGGGCGGCGACGTCGTGTTCTGCGCGGCCATCGTGTGCTTGTCGGCTGTCGCTCCTGTCCATGGTCATCTTCGCGGCGGCCGGCTCCTCCTCCTCAGGCGCCGCCGGGGACGAAGCAGGGAAGCCGCGGCGGCGCGGGCGGCGCGCCAACGGGCCGGTGTTCGTGGGCGGCAGGGGCTGCGGCTGCGGCGGCTGCAGCGCGGGCGCCGGCGTCTGCGGCACCTACCTCTCCTGATCGGCCACGGCCCCGGGGCAGAGCACCCGCCGCGTCGACGCGACAGCCGATCGACCGGGTGGACTCGCCTCATCGGCGGCGTGCACGCACGCGCTGTACATACTCGCAAACGCCGCACGGCAGAGCATGTCGTAATAAGAAGCACAAACCTTTGCTTCACTTTCACTGAAGTAGCTCATGGGCATGGCTGCTGCGCTTTAATGTTGCTTTAATTTTCTTTTCATTTCAGTGTTATTCCTGCTAAACATCATGCTGTAATTATTATAATTATTATCTTATCCTCATATAAAGAAGAGACGGCTCGCTTTTAATTTTCTTGAAGAATTGTTCTTTTCTTCTTCTATCTAATCTATCTCCATGTGCTCACTGCTCTGCTGATAATCCCGTGGCTCGTGATTTGGATTCGGTTTGAGTTGGACGGAACAAACGATTAGATGGATCATGGATGCAAACAAGATGTTGAAGATTAGTTGCATGCAAGCATGGGACACAAGGACAAGGACGTCCAAGCTACTCCTACTACCATCACAAGGCAGACCAAATACTAATTATTGAGGCTCATAATTATTCCTTCAAGAATCGCGATCAAGTCACCAACTACTCGGTCATAAGTGGGCAGCGGGACTTAGGGCCTGTTTAGATACCAAATTTCACCCCAAATTTCACTATGCAAAAAGAAGATTCCCTGTCACATTAAAATACCGGTACATGCATGGAGTACTAAATATAGATGAAATAAAAAATTAATTGAACAGTTTTGTTTTACTTTACGAGACGAACATTTTGAGTCTAATTAATCAATGTTTGGACAAAAATTTACAAATACAAACGAAATGCTACAGTACAGAATCTTGCACTGTGCTGATTTGGCGGCTCCCAATTCAGCCGAACTAAACACGGCCTTATTGATTGAGAGTACGTAGAACCTCCGGTTTAGTATTTTACACCAACTACTCAGTCATCAGTAGAACACTTTCTGTAGTCTATCCTATCCTTGTATGTGATGACGCTAACCAACGATGCTCTTGGAACAATTTCTGTGTTGACAATTGACACTAACGGAGTGTATGGTAAGGAACTAGTGATTATGGTAGGATTGATGAGTTATGACTGATCCATTGATCATAATCTCCTCCGTATAGCTTATTTTCATCCCCTGTTTGGATCATTTCATTTTCGAGAAATTGGAATATACTTTATGAAGTAGGCTATTTGTCTATCTTAAAATCATGGGTGAGAGATAGAAATTGATTCTATAGATCCTCATCCTATATTTCTATTCTGCAACTTATAGCACGCTTAACATAAGTGAAACACATATCTTTCCCATGTGACCGACATTAATATACATATATATTTAGCAGGTAATCATACTAACTTAATTGATTTGTGTCTGAATAGTAATTATTAGAATGAATTTTAATTCTAAATATCCAAACGGCACTAAGGTTTCTTTTGATCCGAGTCACATGTCTTTTATACAATATAATAAGCTGCATACAATACAAGGCTCAGTATAGAACTTTATATCATCTACAGTTAAACGTTATGCCGATATACGCTCCAAAGGAACCCTTGTTTTATGTTGAGTGATCACTTTCGAAGTCTTGCCAAGTGAACCTATCGTCCATAAGAATTTGATCCCGCGATATCTTGGATGCTGGTTACACTATTACTCATGCTAAACCGACTATAATAATTTTGCTCGACTTTGATCCATTTTTAATGAAAAATGTCATTTTGTCTCCCCAAAGTATTGTTAGTCTAAATTTTATTCTCAAACTCTAAAATCAGAAAACTACCTCCCTCAACTTTCAAAACCATTCAAACTACCTCCTTATAATGGCTATAAGTGGTTTTCAAGGTTGTTTTGTTATTTTTTAACAAAAAATAACAGTAAAACACTTAAAAAGGGTTTTAAACCATAAAAAAGTCCCCAAGCTTGTAAAAAATTCCAAAAAAACTTGGAGATAGATTGGGACACGAGAAATCCAAATAAACTACTTAAAACCACAAAAAGAATCTCTAAGCTGGTGAAAAAAATCTAGATTGGGACATGAGAAACTCAAATAAAAGTGAGAAATCATGAAAATATGTCTACAAGATTTAACAAATTCTAACAAATTCATTTTTAAAATGTCTAAATGCATTTGAATCAATGTCTAAATGCATTTTAAAAATATTTCACAACAAAAAATGAGATGCTCTAAGTATGAATGCAATATACATTAATTCTAAACTTTTTTTTGTGATTTTAAGTAGTTTATTTGGGTTTCTTATGTCCCAATCTATCTATAGGATTTTTTTTGAAGTTTTAGAATCTTAGAGATTTTTTCGTGGTTTAAAAACCTTATTAGTTTTTTACCAAAAAAATAAAAATAAAACCTTCTTGATACCCATTTAACCGGTTTAAAAACATTTTATTAGTAATTAATTGAGGGATGCAGTTTATTGGATTAAAGTTTGAGAAGAAAAACCTAAACTACAATGATAGTTTATAGTATCTACTATAATTGACCATTTCAAATTGTTTTAGGTCCATCAAAGAAAACGTCCTCGCTGAGTAGTCTAACCATTGTAAAAAAAAATTACACACAGAAATTACCACCATTAAATAAAAAGTTTATGAAAGAACTACGTCAAACCGCACCAAGAGACAAGGTTTGATGCTAGGCTTCTCACCCCGACGCACCCCTGCGCCCTCCCCCTCCCGCGCCCTCCCCTCCTACGAACGACGGTACGAACGCCGCATGTTCGAATCCTGAACTCGCCGAAAAAACAAAAAGAAATCACCGTATGTATGGAAAACCAGGCCTCGTTTAGTTTACGGAATTGGGAAGAAAAACACTGTATCAGAATTCCTGTAGCATTTCGTTTGTATTTGGTAAAAATTATCCAAATTTTGACTAACTAGGCCCTTGTTTAGATTGAAGAAAATTTCAACCCGATGAATAGTACCACTTTCGTCTTATTTGGCAAATATTGTCCAATCATGGACCAACTAGGCTCAAAAGATTCATCTCGTGATTTCCAACTAAACTGTGTAATTAGTTATTTTTTTACCTACATTTAATACTCCATGCAAGCGGTTAAAAATTGATGTGATGGAGAGAGAGTGAAAAAACTTGGAACTTTGAGGCAAACTAAACAAGGCGTAGGCTTAAAATGTTTGTCTCGCAAAGTACAACAAAACTGTGCAATTAGTTTTTGATTTCATCAACATTTAGTACTCCATGCATTTATCGACATTTTGATGTGACGGAGAATCTTCTTTTTGCATAGTGAAATTTGGGGAGAATTGGGAACTAAACAAGGGCCGAGAGGCGGGGTCGGGAGACGGTGGCAGCGGCTCCACTCCACGGGCAGGAGCGCTCGCGTCTAGGGTTTGGGTGAAGGGCAAGGCGGCTGCTTCTGTCACCTAGGCCTGTGGGGTGCTCGTGGTGCGGCGGCTGGGCGACCTCATGCTGCCCCCCGGGGCGTGACAGCGACAGCGACGCCTCTCCCTAGCGTGCGACTCGGACGGGAAGCCACCAGGTCCGGCCACGACGACGGCTGCTAGGGGGCGGCAATGACGAAGGCCACACGCGAGTCGGACGGGACGACAGCTCTCTTCCAATCCGCCGCCTCCCAATCATCCTCCCCCAATCTCCCTCCCAGCAACATCTCGGCCACGAGCGCCTGCGGTGCTGCAGGATGCGCGCGCTGGGGACCTGGACGGCCGGAGCCGGCCGGCGGAGGCAATTGCGAACTGCAGAAGGGCGACGAACGGCACGGCGGGCGGCTGTGCAGTGCTCGTGGCCAGCAGAGGCGGCGCTGTCCTACTCGCTGGGCGAGGACAAGCGGAGGGAGGAGCAGCGGTTGCGGCTCCATGGCACGGTGGCTGAGGACACGTGGTGACCGCCCCTTCCTCACGCAGGGCGTGCACGACGAAGGAAAAGAAGCGGCGCCAACGCCGGACCAGCTTCCCGAGGCCCTATGCGACCTCCGGCGACTGAGCGTTCCTGCCACCCCAAGCATAAGAAGCAGTTCTTGACATGGATGTAGCGCACCCACCAGATGTTCGAGGAAATGCTATATACAGGGTAAGGTGCTAAATGAAAAGTTATGATGACAGTAGACATGCGCTCTGATTCACGAAACATCATGCAAGTTTGCTGAGAATATTTAGAATCTACTACTTTAAAAACAAGCAAATGATGTTCACAAACATTTCAGATCATTCCTAATGTCATTTTCTTTCTGCGTAATGCTTACTGCATTTTCAAACATTAAGCTGCTTAAATGTGCGAAGAATTCAAAAATTGATTATTAGATTTTTTCTGGGTATACAATTGATTTCTTTTGGCATTATAACTTTGCGATTCTCTTATTTAGGAACTAAGCACGGGAGGGTCTAATCCTTATTTATCTGCCATGACAGATTATTAGTAAAACTACGACAACTTAATTAAGGAAGATCTCTTTGTTTTTTAATCCTTATTTATCCATTCATTTTGCCTGCATGCCGGTATGAATTCGCATAGTGGCGTCAACAAACACACATACCCTTGGATTGAGAAGGCAAATGCATGTATGGATTGAAAATGTGTGAATGGTGTTCTACTTGAACTCTCTGTAATTAGATTATAGGCATTACCAACATGGAAGATGGCAAGCACAGATTGGACGAGTTGCAGGGAACAAGGATCTCTACTTGGGCACCTTCAGTAAGTAGGAGAGATGTTTTTTTTTTCATTCCTGCCCTACCCTTCACCTCGATCCGGCGACGAGGAGGCTCCTCAGCCCCGTTAACCGTCTACACCATGCTTCATTCTCTACTTCCTTTTCACTCACTCTGTTTTATTCCAAAATTTTTACATGCAGCCTACAGTTGTTCTTAAGTTCAGATTTATTTATGCAACAAAATACTTTGTTCTCAGTTTGGGCTATAAGCGAATGAAAAATTGTACAGATTGAAAATTGGATAAATGGTACCAACAAAGGTAAGGTGAAGATGAGGTCCAGGGCTATCTGCAGGTACCTCAAGCTTCCTTTTCACTCTGATTTTTTTTTTCAAAATTTTTACTATGCAGCTTACAATTGCTTGCAAGTTCAGATTTTTATATATGCAACAAAAGAATTTCTTCTCAGTTTAGGCTATAAGAGATAATTTTTTACAGACTGAAAATTGGTTAAATGGCTTGCTCTTTGCATATATGCACATGATATGTGGTAGGTTCCTTTGCAAAAAAAAAACTCTTTTTCTCAATTTTTTGATTAACCAATTAAATGTCAGTGATCTTTTAATTGGCTACTGAGAATTTCCAAGGTTTCTCAAGAACAATGTGAAAGCGTTCCTTTTTTCTTTGAAAAAAAAGATGCAAGCAGTGGATTACTGATTATGAGGGAAAAGATACAAGAATTTTGCAAGGTGCTTTCTAAAATAGTTGGAAGGTTACTTCAATTGTCATTTAATTTGTAGAACCAAATAGCAAATGATGTTGTATTCTCTTGGGTGAACTCAAGTCCTCCTATACTTATGTTAGATAGATGGTAGGTAATTCTTCGGTATTATATTTCTTTATTTAAACCTGTGTTGATCTTCACAAAGATTTGTTACTAACTTTTCAAACACTTTAGGGAAGAAGAAGAAACTATTAACCACCTCTTTCTAAAGTGTGTTCTAGCTAAAAAGATGAGTGCACCGGACATCCAAAAGATCATTCACCAGTTGATTGACAGCTCTGAGGGCATGGAAGCTTGAAGACCTGCAGAAGACTTTTTGCTGCCAAGGCATGTGCTTTTGCAGATGTATTTGTCTTTGCATTGCCTTTTTGGCTGCCGATTTGGTGTTACTGGTGCAGAAAGGGTGTTGGCTGTCTTGGTGGAAATATATAGCCAGAACATGAGATCTCTTCTTGTGTGAATCATAAATTTATCTCAATGATGCTTAATAACTTTGACATATATGCCTTTTAGTTATTTGATTTGTCTGCTTATGTATTGCCGTAGTGTTAACACGGGCATTATACTAGCTATATAAAAGGGACTTTTTAACCAACACTTAAAGCGGGCCCTGGAGTCCAGCCCGGCCCAGGCCAGGCTTCGCTTTCCAGCTCAGCAGCGTGCAGCGTAGACCCCTTCAAACCCGCGCCCGAGGAACTAGGCGTTGCCACCCCCACTTCCCCCACTACCTCCCAACTCCTGGTCTGCTCCTCTCCAATCCCCAAATCCCCTGCCGATTCCTGTCCTCTGCCGATTCCTGTCCTCTGCCCCTCTCCAATCCCCAAATCCCCAACCAGCTGCCTGAATTCGCCGATCTCCAGTCGCGAAACCCACTCTCCACAATCCTCGAACCCCGCTCCCCTCGCCGCGGCTGAGCAGACTGCCGGCGAAGATGATGTTCACGGAGGGCCTCGACGAGTCGGCGATCAGCTGGATCAAGCAGGGCACGGACTCCCCAGCCCCCGCCCGCGCCCCCGCACCCGCGCCGCCGCGGTCGCCGCTGGCGGAGCGCCCGCCGCTGGGGCAGGTGGCGGCGCCGCCGAGGAGCCCCGCAGTGCACACCAGGCCGTGCGGGGCCGGCGCAGGCGTCGGTTTCTTCTCCCCCAAGGGCCTCCCGCCCGTGCGGGTGAACGGGACGCGCCACTCGGGCCTGCTCGGCCGCCACTCCGTGCTCTCGGCCGCGGACTCCGACGAGTGGGAGGACGGCGAGGACGAGAGCGTCGCGTCGTGGGGGATGCCCGAGGATTGCTACGGCGGCGGCAACTTCTCCGAGACCGCCGACGAGGCTTGCTCCAGCGACTCCAGCCTCATGCGGAGGGCCATGGACCGATGCGGCGGAGGGTGGGACGAGGAGGTCACGTCGCAGCTGAGCAGGAAGGGCGGCGGCGGCGGGATCGTGCGGGGGCAGTCCAAGGAGTTCCTGCGGGTTGAGGTGCGAGCGGCGGGCGCGTTCGCTGCTGGGAAGTGCTCCGGTCCCGGGGCACAAGATCCAGTGGACTCCATCTCGCAGGTACGGCTTCTCTTCTGTAGCCAGACACCAGTGATAATATTCTCCTGTTTCCGCTACGAACATTGCGATTATTCAGTTCTGTTAATCCACTTTTGTTTAGATAAAATGTCTCCCCCGCTTTATTTTTAGGAATTATAAAACAAACAGTTCTCACGCTCTTAGCATATAAGCATATTCAAGGGCGCCCGCCAAAACCAAAATTACCCAAAATTAACCTCACAGTCACAGGTACTTACTACTAGGGATAGTGTCCTGAACTCAAGTCTCGCCACAAGCGCAGCATATCAATCAAACTCGATCTCTAATGGGAATGCCTCACACCTACCCAAGGTTCCCGAATCTGAAAGTTCCTCTTGCCACCATGTCAGTCTTTGCTCTTGCTTCCAAGGATATTAGTATTACCTCTCTGCAGCCTCCCAATTGCTTTGCGCTACACCACCTTAACATCTGTCAGACACCTGTCCCTGAAAACACATAGCATTCCTTAGTTTCCAATAGTCCATAGAACATCAGAAGTCAGGAGTCAGAGTTGCATAAACGTGCGAGTTCTCCTTCTATGTACAGGGACACTACTTTGAGGGTCAGGTATTGGGGACCCCTAGTGCCCCTCCAATGCAGGGGGCGAGGAGGAGGTCATGTTTGATGCAGTTGGTAAGAACACCAGAGACTTTGTGATAGAAATTCAATGATTTAACTTGTCCTGGAAGTGACCATTTTATTGGCATTCATATGGTATTGCAAATAGAAACGGCTGAAATGGATGGAGGGCTTGAGAGGAATGGAGTATCATCAGTAGCAGATATACTGGCCCAAGATGTTCATGAGCTTCCTACAAGGTAAATCGAAATTGTAGATTGCTGACAGTTATAGCTTTTATTACAGCTTGGGGCAAATCTGGCTAACATTTGTTCTTTGCCTGTTGAAATTATGCAAATTCAGCTCAATTGTTCATGAAGATGGCGTTCAGAATAACTTATTAGCTCAGATACCGAGCTTCACCATTAAGTGAGTTTTGATTTATCTTTGACCTTACACATTTGAGTATGTTATTGTCTGCTTCCAATTCTTACTGCTTGCTTACTCTTGTCAGTGTCCAAAATGCATGGCAATCTTTTGTTGCATATGATGCATGCTTCAGGCTATGTCTGAATGCATGGGCAAGAAACTGCATGGAAGCTCCAGACTTCCTTCGGGATGAGTGCATGGTGCTGCGAAGTGCCTTTGGGTATGCAACAGCTTATGCATGAGTACATGTTCTGAGTGATCTAGTATTACTTCTCTACATTTTTGCCTTTGAGCACACAGCTTATGTGCTCCTTTTTATGAACAGAATACAGAATTTATTGCTTCATCCAAAACACAATAGTCAAGTTGACGGTAAACAAGGGTATGATAAGGATGGAAGTTGTACTATAAAGGGAAGGAAATTTGTTAAGCAGATTGAGATTGAAGGTATGTATAAGCAATAATTTTCAGTCATCAGCAAGAAACATTACTCACCTTGAAACATTACATTGGAAAATTCTTCAGAAAAAGGCTAGCATGTTACAATAAGGAATCTCAGAACTGTAAACTTGTAGCCGACTCACGCATTGTTTGAAAAACAAAGCAACCTTACACTAACATATTTTTATTAACAGTAAAAAAGATACGGGTTGTACCTCAAAGGCCAAAGCTTCGGGCAACATCGTCCTTTAGAAATCTCTACATGCAAGCTGGCAGTGAGTATGTCAGACATATTACTAAGATTCTGAAGAGCCAGGTTACGATGTTGACATCCACATCATCTACATCTTTGCCGGAAGGTTAATATGAAAGATTAAGTTTTCCTATAGCAAGCCCCAGTCACAGTTTATTTACATCGACAGTAACACAGTGCCATACTTTCAGAAATGTTCACATGCACTCTAGAATTGCAAAGTTCTTGCAAAGGTCATCAGAGAGATTCAATTTATCCACAATATTTGAAGCCAGGGACCGGTGAATCTCAACTCTTGTAAGTTCTATCCTTAACTGTTGTTCTGTGATATACTTGCATATTCATTCTATCACTGTTTCTCGTCTCTTTTGGGTTTCATCTATAGCCTACCCCAACTTGCTTGGGACAAAAGGCTATGTTGTTGTTGTTGTTGTTGTTGTTGTTGTTGTTGTTGTATTCATTCTATCACTGGAACTATGAAAACTTATACAGATAGTGTTCTTGAACCATCTGTTATCACTTATGTTTCAGTTATCTAGAGAGCCAGGGGGATGTTATTCTTGTTGAAGTACAAGACAACAATAGGGTTGTCATAGGCCGTGCGAAAATTCAAGTTTCAACATGAATAGCTCGCGTCTAGACGGATATCAATAGGGTTATCACTTACGTACGAGTTAGAATAGCTCGCGTCTAGACGGATATGGAGTAGGAATCCTAATCTAAATAGATTCCTCGGATCTAACGACAATGATGTGCATTTATTTTCCTTTGACGGGATATATACTGTAGATTATAGGGACCGGTTTTTTTTTAATGCTGGGAATTTTCTTTCCCCTAGAAAATGTTGGGAACTTCCTTAATAGACTAGAACCTGACGTTTTTTTATGGTGGAAGACCGAACAATATAATCAGAAAAATAGAAAAGGAAAAAAAGTACTATGATTATGTCATCTTTTTTATCCACTTTACTTTTTTTCTCTTTTGTCCTAACGTGTTCTCCTTTTTTTCATCCTTGCAAGCGTGTGCTGTCCGAGCATCCGTGAGAGCATTTTACGGGGCATTCACACGTTACCTGTTCATCTAAGCGATTGTTTTTTTTCTCCTATAAATATAAAAAAACAAAAGGACTAAATTCAACCGTCATGAAAGTTTGAACCGTTGATCCTTCCCTATATAAAATAGAGAAATATTTTCTATACGAGTTAGAGCAGTGTGCCATACATGGTGTGAAGTCTGATTCCAAAATAAATCGAAATGGATGATACAATCTATAGAGTATGAATAAAAAATGAATTGAAACACCTAATGTAATTATTGGATAAATGTTCAAGTCTCCAATGTACATAGGAGTTAGAACAGTGCACATCTAGCAGTACGAGGTCTGATTCAAGATGAATCATACAAATAATGAAGCTTTTATTCAACAAATTTCTTAGAAGTCGAAACGGACAAAAACTTAGACTGAACACAACAAAATAGAAACAGGAAAAGGAAACGTGCAATAAAAAAGGAACCGAAAGGCTAAACACAGGCAAGACATAGAGTTCGATGCAAAGACAAATTTAAATATACAATGCAATCTCAAATACTATTTAAAATCCGATGCTCGATCATATATAAGAGTTAGAGCATCACACGTTTGTTGGATAAATTTTCAACTTACAAATCATCTAGATAAATTACACATCAAGTTGCGTCTCCGGTTGCAGCGCACGGTCCACCACACCTTGATTACTTTTGATCAAAAAAACCTTGAATTACGGCGACATAACAATAAATATATTATTTAAATAGTTCATTAACTAGATGGGATCTGTTAGTTGCATGCCGATTACTTTTGATCCGAAAAACCTTGAATTACGGCGACATAACAATAAATATATTATTTAAATAGTTCATTAACTAGATGGGATCTGTTAGTTGCATGCCGAACTGCGTGATTGGATTCTAGCCAAACCCGTTAGGGAAGGAAACGGGCCCGACGTCTCACCAACCCCCCCCCCCCCCCCCCCCCCCCCCCCCCCCCCCCCCCCTATTCCACAACCTGACCCTGCGTGCGTGTATCTGAGATCGGTGTAGATACTCGTGGGTGTAGGGAAAACTCACCCTATAGACAGAGATATGGCCAATTAGTTGGATCCAAGGTATGGAATGTTGATGCTTTTCCTAACTATTATCAATTAAATGCGATAAACAACCGTCTAAATGGGCACAACTAGTCATCGTGTAGTATTTAGATGACATGTAAACAAACTATATAGCTATTTACAACAATACTGTTTAAGAGGCATAACTATGTTATATGATTTGCGGAGATAGGCAATATTTTATTTAGTGCCTCCGAACTGAAAATGTTCGCACACTTTCAAAACGTAAAATCAGTTTTTTGTAGTAATGAGTTAGCGGTTCGTAGTAAGTTAGTTAGCCTGTTAGCATCTCTGTTTGTATCCGTATTAAGTTTAGTTGCTATAATAACTACTAGCACTAGTATATCAAGCATGCCTTATAGTCTGATTTAGTTATTTGCTTTCTAAAACACCGTTGTGTCGGCCCATAATAAAATTAGGTTTTCCTCTCTTTTTTAAAGGAAAATTATGGGAATTTGGATATGGTCCTCTTGGCTTAGGGTTTCATGAGAAATTTCTAAGGTATTGTTAAGGAAGTTATTTGGATCCAGACTGGCATTATGATACCGTGCCAAATGTGGATGTGGAATCAAATGTATGGGCTACAACACATTAGCACCCATGGCCCAACCCATGTTAATTCTGCTCCCCATGTCCCATAGCATCCGCGACCGCCGTCTCCGTTCCTTTAGGCAGAGTTTGGTTGGGAGTCGAGGTGGGGTAAAACGGTCCTGTCTCTGATTTCTGAGATGGGATAAGGACGAGATGACTCCAGTTTCTGTTTGGTTGAAGAGGGATATGATGGACCTACTTTTTGTTTGGTAAGAGGGATAAAGTGAAATAGGATGGACGGTGTATTTGACACCGTCAACTACTGATATAGTGGGATCCACCTAGGGTTCATATGTAAATCTCTTTTTCCCTTTTTTTATATGTGTCAATCGCTTTTCTCCTATTTATATTATAGGCATTTAATAATTAAAAAATAATTTTGTTTCAGAAAATTGTATTTTTTTTGTTTGAAAAAATAAATTTGTGTCAATCCTCCAAGCCGCATCACCGTCACAGAATCACCGCTGTGCCTGGTGCCCCGCACCTCCACCACGCCGCTCAGAGTCCCTTCCGCAATCACCGCTCGCTTGTCGCCGCAGTTCGGCTGCAGCACGCCACGCCGCATCTCGGCACAGCAGCAGCGCGGAGCTCGGCCGCGCGCGCCGAGCGGCCGTTTCCCAACCGCGACAAGGCAGCCGCGAGCTCGACCCTTCTCCAACGGCCGGCCGCGCCTCCCCATCTGAGCAGCCTTAGGTCGAGGAAGAAGAGGGCGTGACCGGGAGCCGCCGCCGCCCAGGAGTCGTGTCCGCCAGACCAGGCGCTGCCACCGACCGCCCTGCGTCCGCCCGCCCGCACCGCTGAGCGACGAAGACGGAGAAGATTTGGTGGGATGGGGATGCCCCGAATCTGAGACAGACTCGCCCCCGGCTGACCCTCACCTCAACCAAACAGCAGTCATCCCAGGATCGTCAGGTAATCAATCCTCCCCAACCATTCCTCTTCCTCGTCAGCTCGCCGCAAACCCAACCCCTAAACCTCCCCATAGCACCACCACAAATGGCGGCGCTTCCCCCACTCCGCCGCCTCCTGGCCCTCCGAGGCCGCCGCCGCCTCCTCTCCACCGCTCCTGCCGCCTCATCCAGCAACCCCCCTACCCCAGAGGCCGTTCTCTACGACATCCACAGCCTCTCCAAGGACCCCTCCCAAGCGCTCGCCGTCTTCCGCCGCTCCGCCGCCGCCGGCCAGCCCGTAAGCTCCACGGCATACAACCTCATGCTCCGCACCCTCGCCTCCCACCCCTCCAATGCCCAGCGCCATTTCTGGCCCTTCCTCCGAGAGATGCAGGAGGCTGGCCACTCCGTCGACCAGGGCACCTACCTCGCTGCTCTCGCATCCTTCAAGAATGCCAGCCTCACCTCCGACTACGCCTCCCTCACTGTGCACTACGAGAAGTTCCGGAAGGGGGGCAAGTCCGTCACTGCTGCCGCCGCCGCCGCCGCGGAGGCCGTCCGGGTCCACGACGCCGCGGGCCTCGATAGCAGGCTCGCTGATATCGGTCTCCTCCCCCTCACGGAAACTGCCGTCATCACGGTGCTCCGGGAGCTGAGGGAGCATCCGATCAAGGCTCTCGCCTTCTTCAGATGGGCTGAGCGGCAGCAGGGGTACACGCATAGCTCCGTGGCCTACAATGCCATGGCAAGGGTGCTCGGCCGGGAGGAGTCGGTGCCAGAGTTTTGGGACTTGATCCGGGAAATGAAGGCTGCCGGGATGCACGTTGATATCGACACTTACCTCAAGCTGTCCAGGAACTTCCAGAAGCGGCACATGGTCCGTGAGGCTGTGGAGCTGTATGAGCTCATGATGGATGGTCCTTTCAAGCCAGCCCAGCAGGATGGACCCATTATCATCAGGCGCATCTCGCTAGCGCCGTCGCCAGACCTTGAGCTTGTCAATCGGGTTGTCAACAAGTTTGAAGCCGTCTGGGGCGTCAAGACCAAGGAGTTGCTTGACGGTGTCCATAGGGCACTTACCAGTAATGGGAAGTTTGACGAGGCTGCAGAGATTGTGCAAACAATGAGGGACCAAGGCCATCAGCCGGACAATGTTACATATAGCCAGTTGGTGTATGGTCTTTGCAAGGCCAACAAGCTGGAGGATGCTCGCAAGGTGCTCGATGAAATGGAGGCCGAAGGGTGTGTCCCAGATTTGAAGACTTGGACCCTGTTGATCCAAGGGTACTGTTCAGCTGGGGATGTGGACAGAGCTGTGCAGTACTTCACTGAGATGATCGAGAAGGGCTTGGACGCGGATGCCGATTTGCTGGATGTGATATTGAAAGGTCTGTGTGGCCATGAAAAGGTTGAAGAGGCTTACTCTTTGTTTGTTGAGATGGTGGATAAGGCTGAGTTGAGGCCTTGGCAAGGCACTTGCCAGTGTCTAATTGGTGACTTGCTGAGGGTAAACAAACTTGAGGAGGCACTAGCCCTTCTGAAGACAATGAAAACCTGCAAGTTCCCACCTTTCGTGGACCCATTCCCTCCTTACATTGCCAAGTATGGGACGGTTGAAGATGCAAGGTACTTTTTCAAGGCCTTGACAGTGAATACTTCTCCAGCACCTGCTGCCTACCTACATGTTCTCAAGTCGTTCTTTGTGGAGGGAAGATATTCTGAAGCTCAAGATTTACTGTATAAATGCCCTAGCCACATCCGCAAGCACCCCCATGTCACCAAACTGTTTGAATCAATAAAAGTTGAGAGTGCCTCTGCCTCTTGATTGGGTTCAAGCAAGCAATGATTGGTGAGATTATGGTGATCCCTTAGCTTTGCATGCTATCTAGCTTTCTGTTGTTAAGTAGCATTGAGTTCTTACACAGTATTTGTAGTTTGATAAAAATAAATAGAATGAAGTTTTCTTTTATCAGATACTCCATCTTTTAATGATATATGGCTCAACGAAGTTGAACTTTAGTATATGCCACTCCCAGCCCATGACCTGCTGGCATATTCCCCTATAACTCAGCTAAAAGGAGGGCGCTGATTGGCACATCCTAGAAACTGTTATTTTTCGTTCTAGTCATTGTTGCTACTTGCTAGTGTCATTGCAGATTTGCAGCTATGCAGATGGATTTTCCTTCAAAAATGAATCAAAGCACTTGCTCAGAGTTTGAACACCATGTTTGTTATACTGGCCATTATCAATTTCAGGAGCTCTGAAAAGCAAATGCTCTCATAAATATATGATTGCAGCCACCAGCCGTATTCCTTACTATTACTAAACACCACAATCAATTGATCTGGTGTAATTTCTGTGATGCATCTTAACATGACAATTTTATTAAATAAACGTCATGTGGAGTTACAGCTCCACATTTCCAGAACCTTGGGAGATGCTATATGCTTCATTGATATGTTGATTTGTTGGGGAACTCATATGAGCATGTCAAGACTCTTCAACTTGTAGCTCCTACACCTTTCTTGTCAAATCTCTGTGATCAATTTTTCTTATGTGATCATGGAGTTGGCTAATAATTAGAAGAATATGTATGCTTGATGCTTTACTATTCCAATTTCCAAAAAGAAGCAAATCAACTAGCAGTATCACAAAAGCCTCAGTATCATATATAAAAAATACTCCATACATCATTGTTGCAAATAATATTGCCACATAATTACACATCTCCACATAATTATATTACATTCTTATTCATAGTAGTATTTTTAGCAAAGGCTTATCCTGCCTTCTGGTGAATGTAGACTGTAGAGTGCCCTATTTCTAGCAAAGGCATATGTAATGCAATGTTTTGGTGCCATTGCCAAGTTGGTATTTATAGTAGACAGGATGAATGTAACCTTCTTTTCTGACCCGTGGTGTAAGTTTTCTGAAAGTTCCTCTTGCCACCATGTCAGTCTTTGCTCTTGCTTCCAAGGATATAGTATTACCTCTCTGCAGCCTCCCAATTGCTTTGCGCTACACCACCTTAACATCTGTCAGACACCTGTCCCTGAAAACACATTGCATTCCTTAGTTTCCAATAGTCCATAGAACATCAGAAGTCAGGAGTCAGAGTTGCATAAACGTGCGAGTTCTCCTTCTATGTACAGGGACACTACTTTGAGGGTCAGGTATTGGGGACCCCTAGTGCCCCTCCAATCGCAGGGGGCGAGGAGGAGGTCATGTTTGATGCAGTTGGTAAGAACATCAGAGACTTTGTGATAGAAATTCATTGATTTAACTTGTCCTGGAAGAGTGACCATTTCATTGGCATTCATATGGTATTGCAAATAGAAACGGCTGAAATGGATGGAGGGCTTGAGAGGAATGGAGTATCATCAGTAGCAGATATACTGGCCCAAGATGTTCATGAGCTTCGTACAAGGTAAATCGAAATTGTAGATTGCTGACAGTTATAGCTTTTATTACAGCTTGGGGCAAATCTGGCTAACATTTGTTCTTTGCCTGTTGAAATTATGCAAATTCAGCTCAATTGTTCATGAAGATGGCGTTCAGAATAACTTATTAGCTCAGATACCGAGCTTCACCATTAAGTGAGTTTTGATTTATCTTTGACCTTACACATTTGAGTATGTTATTGTCTGCTTCCAATTCTTACTGCTTGCTTGCTCTTGTCAGTGTCCAAAATGCATGGCAATCTTTTGTTGCATATGATGCATGCTTCAGGCTATGTCTGAATGCATGGGCAAGAAACTGCATGGAAGCTCCAGACTTCCTTTGGGATGAGTGCATGGTGCTGCGAAGTGCCTTTGGGTATGCAACAGCTTATGCATGAGTACATGTTCTAAGTGATCTAGTATTACTTCTCTACATTTTTGCCTTTGAGCACACAGCTTATGTGCTCCTTTTTTTGAACAGAATACAGAATTTCTTGCTTCATCCAAAACACAATAGTCAAGTTGACGGTAAACAAGGGTATGATAAGGATGGAAGTTGTACTATAAAGGGAAGGAAATTTGTTAAGCAGATTGAGATTGAAGGTATGTATAAGCAATAATTTTCAGTCATCAGCAAGAAACATTACTCACCTTGAAACATTACATTGGAAAATTCTTCAGAAAAAGGCTAGCATGTTACAATAAGGAATCTCAGAACTGTAAACTTGTAGCCGACTCACACATTGTTTGAAAAACAAAGCAACCTTACACTAACATATTTTTATTAACAGTAAAAAAGATACGGGTTGTACCTCAAAGGCCAAAGCTTCGGGCAACATCGTCCTTTAGAAATCTCTACATGCAAGCTGGCAGTGAGTATGTCAGACATATTACTAAGATTCTGAAGAGCCAGGTTATGATGTTGACATCCACATCATCTACATCTTTGCCGGAAGGTTAATATGAAAGATTAAGTTTTCCTATAGCAAGCCCCAGTCACAGTTTATTTACATCGACAGTAACACAGTGCCATACTTTCAGAAATGTTCACATGCACTCTAGAATTGCAAAGTTCTTGCAAAGGTCATCAGAGAGATTCAATTTATCCACAATATTTGAAGCCAGGGACCAGTGAATCTCAACTCTTGTAAGTTCTATCCTTAACTGTTGTTCTGTGATATACTTGCATATTCATTCTATCACTGTTTCTCGTCTCTTTTGGGTTTCATCTCTAGCCTACCCCAACTTGCTTGGGACATCATTCTATCACTGGAACTATGAAAACTTATACAGATAGTGTTCTTGAACCATCTGTTATCACTTATGTTTCAGTTATCTAGAGAGCCAGGGGGATGTTATTCTTGTTGAAGTACAAGACAACAATAGGGTTGTCATAGGCCGTGCGAAAATTCAAGTTTCAACATTGACTGATACTCAAGTATGTCTACACAAATTCATGATTTAGTGCAAATGTTTCATGATAATTCTGTAGTCACTGAAGGAGTTTGTATTTGCACAAATTTGAAAAGCAGCAGGATGAAATCATCAGGTGGTGGCCTCTATATCTTGATGATCAAGATTGTGTGGGAAAAATTCAGCTTTGTATGAACTTATCCATGTCTTCCAACAATTATGGGTCCGAAAAGGATTGTTTGGAACTTATATTTGTTCCAGTCACAAAAGCACGGGAAGATAGAACTTTAACAAGACAAGAGGTATTTTCCAAGCTCCGTGTATATACTGTCTGTTAGCTTGAATGTATAGGCCAAGAACTTGGAGATAACATTGCAAATATTAAAAATGCTCGGCAAAATATTTACCAAATTATGTCCATGTTCATTTTATTGGTAAAAAATAAACTGGGCAAAATGAGAACCTTCTACAATTCCAGGTTTCAGTAGTACACATCAGTTATGGTGTTTTGTTCTTTGTTACAGAGAAGTATTTTGATAGACTGTGAAGATCGGATTAAGAGCCTCCTTGCAGCTCTGTTTGAAAATTACAAGTCACTGGATGAACATTCTCCAAATGGCTTGTCAGATTTATTTGGCCCCATAACAGATTCTGCTGCACCAGCTTTGGCACCTGCTGTTCAGATATTCAGTGTACTGCACGACATTCTCTCCAAAGAAGCACAAGACATACTTAGGAACTATTTGCAGGTCAGACATCACAGACACTTGTTTTGAGCATTTTCCGTTTCAATGCCATCTTCAGCAATGATCAGTAACATGTGATAGATCATGATTGTTAGGCAATAGAATATCCCCTGCTAATTATGGATAGCATAGCCATAATTAGCAGCTGTAAATCAGGTAATTAGCAGATGTAAATCAGTGATCAGTTGCTATAGTTAGCAGATGTAAATCAGGGAGATTACCCCCTGCCTTGTAAAGCAAGGCCAGCCGGCCATATAATAGAAGGCGTCCCCCTCACATTGAGGTGTGGCCAATTGCCCCCAAACTCTATTCCTCTTCTATTCTTCTACAGCATTTATGGTTTTACACGTATGGTCATTTGAAATTATCCTATAGATCCTTGTCAGAATGGGGGTGCAATGTAGCACATAGCATTTATGGTTTTACACGTATGGTCATTTGAAATTATCCTATCGATCCTTGTCAGAATAGATATATTTAGTCCAATTAGAAGACTACACTGATGTAGTCCAATTTGAAATTATTTACTTGTTATGGTTATGGTGCAACATTACAGTCAACAGAAAAAAAATCTATGATGTAGTCCTTGTTTTCCGTTGATTCCTTTTCAAAGGCAATAACATAAAGAAACTCTTTTACAGACTGCTGCTGCAAAAAGGTGCAGGAGGCATATGATCGAGACAGATGAATTCTTATCAAGCAATAACGACAGCCTTCTTACAGACCCTATGACTATATCTGCTGCATATCTTAAAATGAAGACACTGTGCATTAACATAAGTCACGAAATTCAAGCAGACATTAAGATTCACAATCAGAATATACTTCCAAGGTAGCATATATGCTTCCAAGTAATAGGATTTTCTTCTGTTTATCCACACGTTGAACTTCTCTCACAAATTTGTGTTTTCTTTTAGTTCCATAGATCTGCCAAACATAGCAGCATCCCTATATAGTACCGAACTCTGCAAGCGGCTGAAAGGTTTTCTTTCTTCAAGTCCCCCATCAAGACCAGTACAACATGTTGCTGAACTGATAATCGCAACTTATGAGTTTGAGAGAGATCTTGAATCTTGGCAAGTGAGGTAAGATATCCCTTTTTGGAACATGAGTTATGCAATACCAGCCATGTTTAGCTGATACATTTTTGTTCTGTTCACACAATTGTTGTAGACCTGTTCATGGCGGCGTAATTTCGAGACAGCTGTTTCATGACTACATCATGGTGTGGATTGAAGACACTCGATTGCAGTTACTTGATAACTGCAAAGCTGAAAAGGTAACTGTAAACACATACTTCCTTCCAAAATTTAGGTTGTTTTACTTTGACAAATCAAACTTCTCTAAATTTGATCTAGTTTATAGAAATTCACCAACATATACAACATCAAATTAGTTTTGTTAAATCTACCATGAAATGGTAGGGGCTTCTTGCCCCTCCTGATTACTCAAAAAAAAATCTAACATGAAATGTCTTGTAGATGTTAACATATTTTGCTGTAAACTTGGTCAAAAGCTAGAGAAGTTTGACTTGTGAAACGGAGGTAGTACAAGGCAAGAAATATAGATCATATGGCTGACCTTTAGCAGTTGAACTTAATTGATTTCACTCACCTTTCTTTGCAGATATCATGCCCTGCAGTGTCACCAATCTCACCATTTGTTGAGCAAATGTATGAGCAAATAAAAGAGAGCATAAATGAGTATGGAGTGGTTATCAATAGATGGCCCCAATATCTGATGAGTTTAGAGAGTGTATGTACACCCTGCATTCTTTGAACCAGACCTCATATTTCTCCTACAGTGGAGTCAATTTATATTTATTTTCTTATTCAGGCTGTTGCTGATGTTGAGAGAGAAATTATGAAGGCACTGGAGAAGCAATACATGGAGATTCTGATGCCTCTAAGAGACGGCATACCAGAAAAAATTGAGAAGCAGGTCCAGAGATTAACAAGAAGACAATCTATAGCTCCCTATGTTGTGCCAAATCAGGTAGATATGCGTGCAAGATACTAAGGAGATTGTGTGGTGGGTAGTTCATTACTGACCAGTTTGCTGTTCTTAATCACAGTTAGGAGCATTCATGACCACAGTAAAAAGGATGCTAGATGTGTTACACTGCCGAGTCGAAGACATTCTCAAGTCATGGGGAGCGTACCTTACTATATCAAGTGGGAACACTGTTTTTGAGAGCAAATGAACTCCATCACAGTCATGCTGAAGAAGAAGTACAAAAAATACCTGCAAGCCATAGTGGATAAGCTTGTCAGCAATGTAAGAATGATTTTGGCACGCTTTATAACAAGTTCCACTCTTGGTCCAGACTCCACAGCTAACTAAGGCAATTTGCATATAGACAGCGCTCATAGTTTTTCTTTGATATTTTTCAGGCACAAGCTAACCGCAATACGAGGCTCAAGCGAATTCTTGAAGAAACAAGAGAGGCTGATGGTGAAAGTGATATACGAGATCGGATGCAGGCTGTCCGCCTTCAGCTCTCGGATTCCATTCACAATCTGCATGAGGTCTTCTCCAGCAGAATATTTGTTGCTATCTGCCGAGGTTTCTGGGATCGGTTAGGCCAGGTAATAATAAATAAATGTGCCAACAAGTAATAATAAATAAATGTGCCAACAACAAAAGTATCTGAATATTTCCTTTTGCTGTGAATCCTCATATGTCAAACAAATTTTTTGAGCAGATCGTGTTGAGATTTCTCGAGAGCAGAAAGTAGAACAGTATTTGGTACCGTGGATCTGATTATGCTCTAGGGGTAAAACTCGACTTATATTAGGACTAGCAGAAATGCCACTAAATGAAAATTGGTTGAGTTGGGGCTATATATAGCATGAAAAATAGAATCGAGCAGCATGACCATCGCGATCTGCTAACACTGATAATTTTACATGCAGATCCTTGACGATGTCTTTGCATCAGAGATGCAAAAGCTGCTGGGCAACGCCCTGCAGGACAAGGACCTGGATCCACCGCAGTCAGTGATCGACGCCCGCTCCATATATATTCCCTACTGTAGCAATTTGTTTTTATTTGCTAATAATTGTCCAAACATTGATTAATTAAGCTTCAAATATTCGTCTCGCAAAGTACAACAAAACTGTGCAATTAGTTTTTGATTTCATCTACATTTAGTACTCCATATATATGTCGGCATTTTGATGTGATGGGGAATCTTCTTTTTGCATACTAGAATTTGATGAATTTAGGAAACTAAACAGGCCCCTAGTGGCCTATAGTCAACCAAAGACGGCGCGCTCAGTGAGTCAGTGACCTGATCTGGAGCCGCGCGCACGGCAACGTTCGTCCTGGCGCCTGCCGGCCAACCCATCCGTGCCATGACAGTGCCACCAGCCCACCAAAGGCCGTGTTTAGTTGGCCCAATTCGGAGGCGGCGGATTCACGGTTCACTGCTGTAGCGCACTGTAGCATTTTGTTTTTATTTGGTAAAAATTGTCCAAACATTGACTAATTAGGTTCAAAATATTCGTCTTGCAAAGTACAATAAAACTGTGCAATTAGTTTTTAATTTTATCTATATTTAGTACTCCATGTATGTGCCGATATTTTGATGTGGTGAGAAATCTTCTTTTTTTATAGTGAAATTTAGGAAAATATTTGATCTAAACCGGCCCAAAGTCCGCAGTCCGCTTGCCTGCGGCCTGCGCGCGCGATGGAGCGGAGTCGTGGTCGTGGCCGTACGCGATGGAATCTTGACCGGCCGGGCGCGCGGAACACGTCAAAGCGAGGACGCTGGACGCCCCCGCCAAGTTTTACGTGGTCCGGCACTAGCTCAATTCTGTGTGCTGGACTGGACTGTTGCGCGGAATTAACAAGACCAATAAACGAATAAATGCGCATTTAGCAGTAATACTCTTATATACGTACTATGCATTTGCAATTTTCATTATAAAGCTAAATCAAAGGTAGTTAAAGCTTAAATCCATCTTTATCATCCACCCACTAAACGGAATCTGACACCCCATTATTGGAGCGGGCGGGCCCACGGCATACAGTATATATATAGTGTACAACATTATTTCCTTCGTTCCCAATTATAAGTCGCTTTGACATTATTTATTTATTTATTTTGCTATGGATCTAGACATATTATTATATCGAGATACATAGCAAAATAGATGTAAAAAAAGTTAAAACGACTTATAATTTGGAACGGAGGGAGTATATAATAACTCATGCACATGACGCTACCACCGTATTATTAGTATATATACGTTACTAATGTAAATGCATATACTTATACCACGTCATAGCAATATATCTTTTAAAAAAACCGGAATGAAAATCATCGCCAGTGCTGCAGTGCAGGAGGGAGGAGCACCTGGGCCGTGTTCAGTTCCAGAATTGGGGTGGCCGAATCGGCTCAGTCTGCTACAGTGTTCCTACCGGAACACTGTAGCAGCTTTTGTTTTTTAGTGTAAAAAATTGTCCAAAAATTGATTAATTAGACTCAAAATGTTTGTCTCGCAAAGTACAATAAAACTGTGCTATTAGTTTTTGATTTCATCTACATTTAGTACTCCATGCATTTGCCGATATTTTGATATGATGGAGAATCTCCTTTTTACATAGTGAAATTTGGGGTGAAATTGGAACTAACCAAGGCCGCCCTGGTTTTATCCGACCGGGGCAGGCCGGCACGCGTAGAAGTTTCCGCGTGCGTCACCTGTCGCCGCCGACGGCATTAATCAGCGAGGCAGGCGGTCAATTCGCCTTTATAAGCCGCGCGCAGCTCTCGCCTCCATCCGCTCGCTCGCGCTTGCCTTGCCTTGTGCGCACCACCGCACCCCACCCAGCAGGCAGCAGCAACAATTCTCCCGGAGAGGCGCGTGCGAGCGAGCGGGCGGGTGGTATGGCCGGCGGTGGCGGCATGCCGGCATGGTGTTCGGGCCCCACGCGGGCGCGGTGGCGGGCGGCGACGTCGTGTTCTGCGCGGCCATCGTGTGCTTGTCGCTCCTGTCCATGGTCATCTTCGCGGCGGCCGGCTCCTCCTCCTCAGGCGCCGCCGGGGACGAAGCAGGGAAGCCGCGGCGGCGCGGGCGGCGCGCCAACGGGCCGGTGTTCGTGGGCGGCAGGGGCTGCGGCTGCGGCGGCTGCAGCGCGGGCGCCGGCGTCTGCGGCACCTACCTCTCCTGATCGGCCACGGCCCCGGGGCAGAGCACCCGCCGCGTCGACGCGACAGCCGATCGACCGGGTGGACTCGCCTCATCGGCGGCGTGCACGCACGCGCTGTACATACTCGCATACGCCGCACGGCAGAGCATGTCGTAATAAGAAGCACAAACCTTTGCTTCACTTTCACTGAAGTAGCTCATGGGCATGGCTGCTGCGCTTTAATGTTGCTTTAATTTTCTTTTCATTTCAGTGTTATTCCTGCTAAACATCATGCTGTAATTATTATAATTATTATCTTATCCTCATAAAGAAGAGACGGCTCGCTTTTAATTTTCTTGAAGAATTGTTCTTTTCTTCCTCTATCTAATCTATCTCCATGTGCTCACTGCTCTGCTGATAATCCCGTGGCTCGTGATTTGGGTTCGGTTTGAGTTGGACGGATCGGAACAAACGATTAGATGGATCATGGATGCAAACAAGACGTTGAAGATTAGTTGCATGCAAGCATGGGACACAAGGACAAGGACGTCCAAGCTACTCCTACTACCATTACAAGGCAGACCAAATACTAATTATTGAGGCTCATAATTATTCCTTCAAGAATCGCGATCAAGTCACCAACTACTCGGTCATAAGTGGGCAGCGGGACTTATTGATTGAGAGTACGTAGAACCTCCGGTTTAGTATTTTACACCAACTACTCAGTCATCAGTAGAACACTTTCTGTAGTCTATCCTATCCTTGTATGTGATGACTCTAACCAACGATGCTCTTGGAACAATTTCTGTGTTGACAATTGACACTAACGGAGTGTATGGTAAGGAACTAGTGATTATGGTAGGATTGATGAGTTATGACTGATCCATTGATCATAATCTCCTCCGTATAGCTTATTTTTCATCCCCTGTTTGGATCATTTCATTTTCGAGAAATTGGAATATACTTTATGAAGTAGGCTATTTGTCTATCTTAAAATCATGGGTGAGAGATAGAAATTGATTCTATAGATCCTCATCCTATATTTCTATTCTGCAGCTTATAGCACGCTTAACATAAGTGAAACACATATCTTTCCCATGTGACCGACATTAATATACATATATATTTAGCAGGTAATCATACTAACTTAATTGATTTGTGTCTGAATAGTAATTATTAGAATGAATTTTAATTCTAAATATCCAAACGGCACTAAGGTTTCTTTTGATCCGAGTCACATGTCTTTTATACAATATAATAAGCTGCATACAATACAAGGCTCAGTATAGAACTTTATATCATCTACAATTAAACGTTATGCCGATATACGCTCCAAAGGAACCCTTGTTTTATGTTGAGTGATCACTTTCGAAGTCTTGCCAAGTGAACCTATCGTCCATAAGAATTTGATCCCGCGATATCTTGGATGCTGGTTACACTATTACTCATGCTAAACCGACTATAATAATTTTGCTCGACTTTGATCCATTTTTAATGAAAAATGTCATTTTGTCTCCCCAAAGTATTGTTAGTCTAAATTTTATTCTCAAACTCTAAAATCAGAAAACTACCTCCCTCAACTTTCAAAACCATTCAAACTACCTCCTTATAATGGCTATAAGTGGTTTTCAAGGTTGTTTTGTTATTTTTTAACAAAAAATAACAGTAAAACACTTAAAAAGGGTTTTAAACCATAAAAAAGTCTCCAAGCTTGTAAAAAATTCCAAAAAAAAAACTTGGAGATAGATTGGGACACGAGAAACCCAAATAAACTACTTAAAACCACAAAAAGAATCTCTAAGCTGGTGAAAAAATCTAGATTGGGACATGAGAAACTCAAATAAAAGTGAGAAATCATGAAAATATGTCTACAAGATTTAACAAATTCTAACAAATTCATTTTTTAAAATGTCTAAATGCATTTGAATCAATGTCTAAATGCATTTTAAAAATATTTCACAACAAAAAAATGAGATGCTCTAAGTATGAATGCAATATACATTAATTCTAAACTTTTTTTTGTGATTTTAAGTAGTTTATTTGGGTTACTTATGTCCCAATCTATCTATAGGATTTTTTTGAAGTTTTAGAATCTTAGAGATTTTTTCGTGGTTTAAAAACCTTATTAGTTTTTTTTACCAAAAAAATAAAAATAAAACCTTCTTGATACCCATTTAACCGGTTTAAAAACATTTTATTAGTAATTAATTGAGGGATGCAGTTTATTGGATTAAAGTTTGAGAAGAAAAACCTAAACTACAATGATAGTTTATAGTATCTACTATAATTGACCATTTCAAATTATTTTAGGTCCATAAAAGAAAACGTCCTCGCTAAGTAGTCTAACCATTATAAAAAAAATTACACACAAAAATTTACATCCACTAAATAAAAGGTTTATGACCAAGAGACAAGGTTTGATCCCCTGCGCCCTCCCCCTCCCGCGCCCTCCCCTCCTACGAACGACGGTACGAACGCCGCATGTTCGAATCCTGAACTCGCCGAAAAAACAAAAAGAAATCACCGTACGTATGGAAAACGAGAGGCGGGGTCGGGATACGGTGGCAGCGGCTCCACTCCACGGGCAGGAGCGCTCGCGTCTAGGGTTTGGGTGAAGGGCAAGGCGGCTGCTTCTGTCACCTAGGCCTGTGGGGTGCTCGTGGTGCGGCGGCTGGGCGACCTCATGCTGCCCCCCGGGGCGTGACAGCGACAGCGACGCCTCTCCCTAGCGTGCGACTCGGACGGGAAGCCACCAGGTCCGGCCACGACGACGGCTGCTAGGGGGCGGCAATGACGAAGGCCACACGCGAGTCGGACGGGACGACAGCTCTCTTCCAATCCGCCGCCTCCCAATCATCCTCCCCCGATCTCCCTCCCAGCAACATCTCGGCCACGAGCGCCTGCGGTGCTGCAGGATGCGCGCGCTGGGGACCTGGACGGCTGGAGCCGGCCGGCGGAGGCAATTGCGAACTGCAGAAGGGCGACGAACGGCACGGCGGGCGGCTGTGCAGTGCTCGTGGCCAGCAGAGGCGGCGCTGTCCTACTCGCTGGGCGAGGACAAGCGGAGGGAGGAGCAGCGGTTGCGGCTCCATGGCACGGTGGCTGAGGACACGTGGTGACCACCCCTTCCTCACGCAGGGCGTGCACGACGAAGGAAAAGAAGCGGCGCCAACGCCGGACCAGCTTCCCGAGGCCCTATGCGACCTCCGGCGACTGAGCGTTCCTGCCACCCCAAGCATAAGAAGCAGTTCTTGACATGGATGTAGCGTACCCACCAGATGTTCGAGGAAATGCTATATACAGGGTAAGGTGCTAAATGAAAAGTTATGATGACAGTAGACATGCGCTCTGATTCACGAAACATCATGCAAGTTTGCTGAGAATATTTAGAATCTACTACTTTAAAAACAAGCAAATGATGTTCACAAACATTTCAGATCATTCCTAATGTCATTTTCTTTCTGCGTAATGCTTACTGCATTTTCAAACATTAAGCTGCTTAAATGTGCGAAGAATTCAAAAATTGATTATTAGATTTTTTTCTGGGTATACAATTGATTTCTTTTGGCATTATAACTTTGCGATTCTCTTATTTAGGAACTAAGCACGGGAGGGTCTAATCCTTATTTATCTGCCATGACAGATTATTAGTAAAACTACGACAACTTAATTAAGGAAGATCTCTTTGTTTTTTAATCCTTATTTATCCATTCATTTTGCCTGCATGCCGGTATGAATTCGCATAGTGGCGTCAACAAACACACATACCCTTGGATTGAGAAGGCAAATGCATGTATGGATTGAAAATGTGTGAATGGTGTTCTACTTGAACTCTCTGTAATTAGATTATAGGCATTACCAACATGGAAGATGGCAAGCACAGATTGGACGAGTTGCAGGGAACAAGGATCTCTACTTGGGCACCTTCAGTAAGTAGGAGAGATGTTTTTTTTTTCATTCCTGCCCTACCCTTCACCTCGATCCGGCGACGAGGAGGCTCCTCAGCCCCGTTAACCGTCTACACCATGCTTCATTCTCTACTTCCTTTTCACTCACTCTGTTTTATTCCAAAATTTTTACATGCAGCCTACAGTTGTTCTTAAGTTCAGATTTATTTATGCAACAAAATACTTTGTTCTCAGTTTGGGCTATAAGCGAATGAAAAATTGTACAGATTGAAAATTGGATAAATGGTACCAACAAAGGTAAGGTGAAGATGAGGTCCAGGGCTATCTGCAGGTACCTCAAGCTTCCTTTTCACTCTGATTTTTTTTTTCAAAATTTTTACTATGCAGCTTACAATTGCTTGCAAGTTCAGATTTTTATATATGCAACAAAAGAATTTCTTCTCAGTTTAGGCTATAAGAGATAATTTTTTACAGACTGAAAATTGGTTAAATGGCTTGCTCTTTGCATATATGCACATGATATGTGGTAGGTTCCTTTGCAAAAAAAAAACTCTTTTTCTCAATTTTTTGATTAACCAATTAAATGTCAGTGATCTTTTAATTGGCTACTGAGAATTTCCAAGGTTTCTCAAGAACAATGTGAAAGCGTTCCTTTTTTCTTTGAAAAAAAAGATGCAAGCAGTGGATTACTGATTATGAGGGAAAAGATACAAGAATTTTGCAAGGTGCTTTCTAAAATAGTTGGAAGGTTACTTCAATTGTCATTTAATTTGTAGAACCAAATAGCAAATGATGTTGTATTCTCTTGGGTGAACTCAAGTCCTCCTATACTTCTGTTAGATAGATGGTAGGTAATTCTTCGGTATTATATTTCTTTATTTAAACCTGTGTTGATCTTCACAAAGGGGTTGTTTAGTTGGTGAAAAAGTTTGGGTTCGGCTACTGTAGCACTTTTCGTTTTATTTGGCAATTTGTGTCCAATCATGGACTAATTAGGCTCAAAAGATTTGTCTCGTGATTTACAACTAAACTGTGTAATTAGTTTTTTCTTTCGTCTACATTTAGTACTCCATGCATGTGCCGTAAGATTCGATGTGACAGGTACTGTGCAAACTTTTTTGGGTTGCATGGGCAACTAAACAGGCCCAAAGATTTGTTACTAACTTTTCAAACACTTTAGGGAAGAAGAAGAAACTATTAACCACCTCTTTCTAAAGTGTGTTCTAGCTAAAAAGATGAGTGCACCGGACATCCAAAAGATCATTCACCAGTTGATTGACAGCTCTGAGGGCATGGAAGCTTGAAGACCTGCAGAAGACTTTTTGCTGCCAAGGCATGTGCTTTTGCAGATGTATTTGTCTTTGCATTGCCTTTTTGGCTGCCGATTTGGTGTTACTGGGTGCAGAAAGGGTGTTGGCTGTCTTGGTGGAAATATATAGCCAGAACATGAGATCTCTTCTTGTGTGAATCATAAATTTATCTCAATGATGCTTAATAACTTTGACATATATGCTTTTTAGTTATTTGATTTGTCTGCTTATGTGTTGCCGTAGTGTTAACACGGACCTACTGGCTATGGGCGTGTTCACTTCGCGAAAAGTAGGTGAAAAGTTACTGTAGCATCTTTCGTTGTTATTTGGCAAAATTTGTCCAATCATGGACTAACTAGGCTGAAAAGATTCATCCCGACATTTACAGACAAACTATGCAATTAGTTATCTTTTTTACCTACATTTAATGCTCCATGCGTCGAAAGATTCGATGTGATGGGTGGAAGAGGAAATATTTTGGGCATGGAAAGTGAACACACCCTACGTAAAAGGGACTTTTTAACAAACACTGAAAGCGGGCCCTGGAGTCCAGCCCGGCCCAGGCCAGGCTTCGCTTTCCAGCTCAGCAGCGTGCAGCGTAGACCCCTTCAAACCCGCGCCCGAGGAACTAGCCGTTGCCACCCCCACTTCCCCCACTACCTCCCAACTCCTGGTCTGCTCCTCCTACTACTACCCCCTGCCGATTCCTGTCCTCTGCCCCTCTCCAATCCCCAAATCCCCAACCAGCTGCCTGAATTCGCCGATCTCCAGTCGCGAAACCCACTCTCAACAATCCTCGAACCCCGCTCCCCTCGCCGCGGCTGAGCAGACTGCCGGCGAAGATGATGTTCACGGAGGGCCTCGACGAGTCGGCGATCAGCTGGATCAAGCAGGGCACGGACTCCCCAGCCCCCGCCCGCGCCCCCGCACTCGCACCGCCGCGGTCGCCGCTTGCGGAGCGCCCGCCGCTGGGGCAGGTGGCCGCGCCGCCGAGGAGCCCCGCGCTGCACGCCAGGCCGTGCGGGGCCGGCGCAGGCGTCGATTTCTTCTCCCCCAAGGGCCTCCCGCCCGTGCGGGTGAACGGGACGCGCCACTCGGGCCTGCTCGGCCGCCACTCCGTGCTCCTCTCGGCCGCGGACTCCGACGAGTGGGAGGACGGCGAGGACGAGAGCGTCGCGTCGTGGGGGATGCCCGAGGATTGCTACGGCGGTGGCAACTTCTCCGAGACCGCCGACGAGGCTTGCTCCAGCGACTCCAGCCTCATGCGGAGGGCCATGGACCGATGCGGCGGAGGGTGGGACGAGGAGGTCACGTCGCAGCTGAGCAGGAAGGGCGGCGGCGGCGGGATCGTGCGGGGGCAGTCCAAGGAGTTCCTGCGGGTTGAGGTGCGAGCGGCGGGCGCGTTCGCTGCTGGGAAGTGCTCCGGTCCCGGGGCACAAGATCCAGTGGACTCCATCTCGCAGGTACGGCTTCTCTTCTGTAGCCAGACACCAGTGATAATATTCTCCTGTTTCCGCTACGAACATTGCGATTATTCAGTTCTGTTAATCCACTTTTGTTTAGATAAAATGTCTCCCCCGCTTTATTTTTAGGAATTATAAAACAAACAGTTCTCACGCTCTTAGCATATAAGCATATTCAAGGGCGCCCGCCAAAACCAAAATTACCCAAAATTAACCTCACAGTCACAGGTACTTACTACTAGGGATAGTGTCCTGAACTCAAGTCTCGCCACAAGCGCAGCATATCAATCAAACTCGATCTCTAATGGGAATGCCTCACACCTACCCAAGGTTCCCGAATCTGAAAGTTCCTCTTGCCACCATGTCAGTCTTTGCTCTTGCTTCCAAGGATATTAGTATTACCTCTCAGCAGCCTCCCAATTGCTTTGCGCTACACCACCTTAACATCTGTCAGACACCTGTCCCTGAAAACACATAACATTCCTTAGTTTCCAATAGTCCATAGAACATCAGAAGTCAGGAGTCAGAGTTGCATAAACGTGCGAGTTCTCCTTCTATGTACAGGGACACTACTTTGAGGGTCAGGTATTGGGGACTCCTAGTGCCCCTCCAATCGCAGGGGGCGAGGAGGAGGTTATGTTTGATGCAGTTGGTAAGAACATCAGAGACTTTGTGATAGAAATTCATTGATTTAAATTGTCCTGGAAGTGACCATTTCATTGGCATTCATATGGTATTGTAAATAGAAACGGCTGAAATGGATGGAGGGCTTGAGAGGAATGGAGTATCATCAGTAGCAGATATACTGGCCCAAGATGTTCATGAGCTTCCTACAAGGTAAATCGAAATTGTAGATTGCTGACAGTTATAGCTTTTATTACAGCTTGGGGCAAATCTGGCTAACATTTGTTCTTTGCCTGTTGAAATTATGCAAATTCAGCTCAATTGTTCATGAAGATGGCGTTCAGAATAACTTATTAGCTCAGATACCGAGCTTCACCATTAAGTGAGTTTTGATTTATCTTTGACCTTACACATTTGAGTATGTTATTGTCTGCTTCCAATTCTTACTGCTTGCTTGCTCTTGTCAGTGTCCAAAATGCATGGCAATCTTTTGTTGCATATGATGCATGCTTCAGGCTATGTCTGAATGCATGGGCAAGAAACTGCATGGAAGCTCCAGACTTCCTTCGGGATGAGTGCATGGTGCTGCGAAGTGCCTTTGGGTATGCAACAGCTTATGCATGAGTACATGTTCTGAGTGATCTAGTATTACTTCACTACATTTTTGCCTTTGAGCACACAGCTTATGTGCTCCTTTTTATGAACAGAATACAGAATTTCTTGCTTCATCCAAAACACAATAGTCAAGTTGACGGTAAACAAGGGTATGATAAGGATGGAAGTTGTACTATAAAGGGAAGGAAATTTGTTAAGCAGATTGAGATTGAAGGTATGTATAAGCAATAATTTTCAGTCATTAGCAAGAAACATTACTCACCTTGAAACATTACATTGGAAAATTCTTCAGAAAAAGGCTAGCATGTTACAATAAGGAATCTCAGAACTGTAAACTTGTAGCCGACTCATGCATTGTTCGAAAAACAAAGCAACCTTACACTAACATATTTTTATATTAACAGTAAAAAAGATACGGGTTGTACCTCAAAGGCCAAAGCTTCGGGCAACATCGTCCTTTAGAAATCTCTACATGCAAGCTGGCAGTGAGTATGTCAGACATATTACTAAGATTCTGAAGAGCCAGGTTACGATGTTGACATCCACATCATCTACATCTTTGCCGGAAGGTTAATATGAAAGATTAAGTTTTCCTATAGCAAGCCCCAGTCACAGTTTATTTACATCGACAGTAACACAGTGCCATACTTTCAGAAATGTTCACATGCACTCTAGAATTGCAAAGTTCTTGCAAAGGTCATCAGAGAGATTCAATTTCTCCACAATATTTGAAGCCAGGGACCGGTGAATCTCAACTCTTGTAAGTTCTATCCTTAGCTGTTGTTCTGTGATATACTTGCATATTCATTCTATCACTGGAACTATGAAAACTTATACAGATAGTGTTCTTGAACCATCTGTTATCACTTATGTTTCAGTTATCTAGAGAGCCAGGGGGATGTTATTCTTGTTGAAGTACAAGACAACAATAGGGTTGTCATAGGCCGTGCGAAAATTCAAGTTTCAACATTGACTGATACTCAAGTATGTCTACACAAATTCATGATTTAGTGCAAATGTTTCATGATAATTCTGTAGTCACTGAAGGAGTTTGTATTTGCACAAATTTGAAAAGCAGCAGGATGAAATCATCAGGTGGTGGCCTCTATATCTTGATGATCAAGATTGTGTGGGAAAAATTCAGCTTTGTATGAACTTATCCATGTCTTCCAACAATTATGGGTCCGAAAAGGTTAGTTATTCTCATCTTTTCTTCTCGGAATCCATTAGACACTGTCTTAACCTTGTGTCATCTATATTCTTATAAGAAAGCATTTTGTAACATTGTTACAACAGATGCTGCAAGGTGGTCCTGCAGTGGATACCATCATATATGACATGGTTCTGGAAGCGGCAATGAGGGCTCAAAATTTCAACAGCAAAATGCTTCATATCACTGGTCCATGGATTTGGCTGTTAGACGAGTTTTCTGATTACTATGGAATATCTGATGCATATAGAAAATTGAGGTGAACAACTGTTTTGCTTGTGTATGATTGGTGCATATAATTGTACATGATAGCATTGCATCGTCTATTACTTTTTACAGGTACTTGTCTTACATCATGAACGTGGCAATACCAACCAAGGATTGTTTGGAACTTATATACGAACTTCTTGTTCCAGTCACAAAAGCACGGGAAGATAGAACTTTAACAAGACAAGAGGTATTTTCCAAGCTCCATGTATATAATGTCTGTTAGCTTGAATGTATAGGCCAAGAACTTGGAGATAACATTGCAAATATTAAAAATGCTCAGCAAAATATTTACCAAATTATGTCCATGTTCATTTTATTGGTAAAAAATAAACTGGGCAAAATGAGAACCTTCTACAATTCCAGGTTTCTGTAGTACACATCAGTTATGGTGTTTTGTTCTTTGTTACAGAGAAGTATCTTGATAGACTGTGAAGATCGGATTAAGAGCCTCCTTGCAGCTCTGTTTGAAAATTACAAGTCACTGGATGAACATTCTCCAACTGGCTTGTCAGATTTATTTGGCCCCATAACAGATTCTGCTGCACCAGCTTTGGCACCTGCTGTTCAGATATTCAGTGTACTGCACGACATTCTCTCCAAAGAAGCACAAGACATACTTAGGAACTATTTGCAGGTCAGACATCACAGACACTTGTTTTGAGCATTTTCCGTTTCAATGCCATCTTCAGCAATGATCAGTAACATGTGATAGATCATGATGAAACTACATTATGTGAGTGTTTAAGCATAATGCATGGTGCAGAGTTCGAACAATGAATCTAAAACAACTTCATCTATGATCAGTAACATGTGATAGATCATTATGAAACTACATTATGTGAACATTTAAACATAATGCTGTAATTTCCCATAAAGTTAGATTAGATGAAGTTACCATGATGAGGGGGGGGTGCAATGTAGCACATAGCATTTATGGTTTTACACGTATGGTCATTTGAAATTATCCTATCGATCCTTGTCAGAATGGGGGTGCAATGTAGCACATAGCATTTATGGTTTTACACGTATGGTCATTTGAAATTATCCTATCGATCCTTGATATTTAGTCCAATTAGAAGACTACACTGATGTAGTCCAATTTGAAATTATTTACTTGTTATGGTTATGGTGCAAAATTACAGTCAACAGAAAAAAAAAATCTATGATGTAGTCCTTGTTTTCCGGTTGATTCCTTTTCAAAGGCAATAACATAAAGAAACTCTTTTACAGACTGCTGCTGCAAAAAGGTGCAGGAGGCATATGATCGAGACAGATGAATTCTTATCAAGCAATAACGACAGCCTTCTTACAGACCCTATGACTATATCTGCTGCATATCTTAAAATGAAGACACTGTGCATTAACATAAGTCACGAAATTCAAGCAGACATTAAGATTCACAATCAGAATATACTTCCAAGGTAGCATATATGCTTCCAAGTAATAGGATTTTCTTCTGTTTATCCACACGTTGAACTTCTCTCACAAATTTGTGTTTTCTTTTAGTTCCATAGATCTGCCAAACATAGCAGCATCCCTATATAGTACCGAACTATGCAAGCGGCTGAAAGGTTTTCTTTCTTCAAGTCCCCCATCAAGACCAGTACAACATGTTGCTGAACTGATAATCGCAACTTATGAGTTTGAGAGAGATCTTGAATCTTGGCAAGTGAGGTAAGATATCCCTTTTTGGAACATGAGTTATGCAATACCAGCCATGTTTAGCTGATACATTTTTGTTCTGTTCACACAATTGTTGTAGACCTGTTCATGGCGGCGTAATTTCGAGACAGTTGTTTCATGACTACATCATGGTGTGGATTGAAGACACTCGATTGCAGTTACTTGATAACTGCAAAGCTGAGAAGGTAACTGTAAACACATACTTCCTTCCAAAATTTAGGTTGTTTTACTTTGACAAATCAAACTTCTCTAAATTTGATCTAGTTTATAGAAATTCACCAACATATACAACATCAAATGTGTTTAGTTCATTTGAAAAGTGCACTATGCAAAAAAAGATTCTCCGTCACATCGAACTTGCGATACATGCATGGAGTACTAAATGTGGATAAAATAAAAAACTAATTGTACAGTTTGGTTGTACTTTGCGAGACGAATGTTTTGAGCCTAATTAGTCAATGGTTGGACAATTATTACCAAATACAAATAAATGCTACAGTGTCGCTACAGTAAATTTTGTCACTCCAAAATTTGGATCTAAACACAGCCTTAGTTTTGTTAAATCTACCATGAAATGGTAGGGGCTTCTTGCCCCTCCTGATTACTCAAAAAAAAATCTAACATGAAATGTCTTGTAGATGTTAACATATTTTGCTGTAAACTTGGTCAAAAGCTAGAGAAGTTTGACTTGTGAAACGGAGGTAGTACAAGGCAAGAAATATAGATCATATGGCTGACCTTTAGCAGTTGAACTTAAGTGATTTCACTCACCTTTCTTTGCAGATATCATGCCCTGCAGTGTCAACAATCTCACCATTTGTTGAGCAAATGTATGAGCAAATAAAAGAGAGCATAAATGAGTATGGAGTGGTTATCAATAGATGGCCCCAATATCTGATGAGTTTAGAGAGTGTATGTACACCCTGCATTCTTTGAACCAGACCTCATATTTCTCCTACAGTGGAGTCAATTTATATTTATTTTCTTATTCAGGCTGTTGCTGATGCTGAGAGAGAAATTATGAAGGCACTGGAGAAGCAATACATGGAGATTCTGATGCCTCTAAGAGACGGCATACCAGAAAAAATTGAGAAGCAGGTCCAGAGATTAACAAGAAGACAATCTATAGCTCCCTATGTTGTGCCAAATCAGGTAGATATGCGTGCAAGATACTAAGGAGATTGTGTGGTGGGTAGTTCATTACTGACCAGTTTGCTGTTCTTAATCACAGTTAGGAGCATTCATGACCACAGTAAAAAGGATGCTAGATGTGTTACACTGCCGAGTCGAAGACATTCTCAAGTCATGGGGAGCGTACCTTACTATATCAAGTGGGAACACTGTTTTTGGAGAGCAAATGAACTCCATCACAGTCATGCTGAAGAAGAAGTACAAAAAATACCTGCAAGCCATAGTGGATAAGCTTGTCAGCAATGTAAGAATGATTTTGGCATGCTTTATAACAAGTTCCACTCTTGGTCCAGACTCCACAGCTAACTAAGGCAATTTGCATATAGACAGCGCTCATAGTTTTTCTTTGATATTTTTCAGGCACAAGCTAACCGCAATACGAGGCTCAAGCGAATTCTTGAAGAAACAAGAGAGGCTGATGGTGAAAGTGATATACGAGATCGGATGCAGGCTGTCCGCCTTCAGCTCTCGGATTCCATTCACAATCTGCATGAGGTCTTCTCCAGCAGAATATTTGTTGCTATCTGCCGAGGTTTCTGGGATCGGTTAGGCCAGGTAATAATAAATAAATGTGCCAACAACAAAAGTATCTGAATATTTCCTTTTGCTGTGAATCCTCATATGTCAAACAATTTTTTTGAGCAGATCGTGTTGAGATTTCTCGAGAGCAGAAAGGAGAACAGGATTTGGTACCGTGGATCTGATTATGCTCTAGGGGTAAGACTCGACTTATATTAGGACTAGCAGCAATGCCACTAAATGAAAATTGGTCGAGTTGGGGCTATATATAGCATGAAAAATAGAATCGAGCAGCATGACCATCGCGATCTGCTAACACTGATAATTTTACATGCAGATCCTTGACGATGTCTTTGCATCAGAGATGCAGAAGCTGCTGGGCAACGCCCTGCAGGACAAGGACCTGGATCCACCGCAGTCAGTGATCGACGCCCGCTCCATCCTCTGCTAGGGCGTGTGGCAAAAGTGTTTCTACAGATCGCTTCAGCAAAAGGCCGGCGTTGGTTTAGTTTTTGGTTTTATATATATTCTTTGGTGTGCAGAATATGTACAGGTGGACACGACCGATTATTCCTGTTCATAGTGTTTTGTTGAATTGTTCCAACAGCGGTTAAAAAAAGCTGTAACTGGTAAACAGTTAAACAGGTTTTGCTTTTCAAGAGGAACACAATATGTACTTGATTGTGCAGTTGTGTTACTAGGGGGACTGAAAGTCTTATCTTGAACTGGATAAGAAAATAGTAACCATTCTTATCTTGAACTGTATAAGCATGTAATCTTTGCTTATATTGCATTTCTGCTACAGAGTTCTGTAGAAGCATAGTTTCTGATAGTCCCTGTTGGCCTGCTTCATGTGTTCTGAACTTTTGGTACCACGGCACTGAGCACTGGACCTCTCGCAGGACGGCACGAGAAATTGACTTGATCATTTGGCGAGCTCGAATCCGCCTCCGCCCCCACCCGCAATCTCTGTTTCTTCTTCTGCTCCTTCGAGTCCTAAACTAATCCTGGTAGATCAGAAAGAGTGGTTTCGAATTTTTTCCGGAAATTATCTCCTTTTTTTCCCTGTTCCGCTGTGACTGCAGGTGACGCTGATTTGTTGCGAAAAAATATTGCTGAATGGCTGGCTGATAAGCGCGAACCAAGAGGGCCAACCTACCAAAAACCAGAAGGCGACGACGACGACGTTCCGGACTTGGGTCGAATTGATTCGATGGAGGGTGGCGACGGCGAAGGCGAAATTGATTGCCGGCGACCGAACTCCACCCTGGAGGAGGTGGAGATGGAGACGGCCGTTCCTCCGTACGTCCGCAAGAGGAAGATGGAGGACGAGCCGATGGAGGATGAGCTTGAGGAAGAGGAGGAGGTAATCCGGGCCTGCGTGATTGAGCGCAGCAAGCACGCTGACGGATCCATCTACAGGCAGGACACGCACTTCTTCCACAGGCTCTACTGCCTCGACGACACCCGCGAGAGTACGCCCTACTCTAAACTCGTTTCTGTGTTTCCAACGTACTGGTTTTTGTTAGTTCTTTCAACCAATTAATAACAATTTTAAAGAACAGTTAGCAATCTCATTTACCGCCTGTATGCAGTATTTTTTTCATCCTGCTACAAACATACTAATTGCCACTCCGTTGGACCCATGCACGAACCAATCTCAGCTCTCGTGAAGCCCACAATTTTGGTGGATCCAGTCACCAACAAAATCGTAACGGAGGGCAGATCACTCAATGGATGTGCCCTGATGCAGATCTTCTTGCTGAAGCTAACAAACCACTCCGCCGTTGCCCCCGCTGCCGCCCCGATCATGCTGTACGGCTTCGTGGCTGCCCGGGACCTCCTGCAGCCTCTACGCAACTACATGTTCAACCGCACCCGCAATGACCCTCTCGTGCTCCACCGCAATCCAGATGACCCGTCCTCGCCGCTGCCGATACAGATGGCCGGCCCTAAGAGGGGCATCTTCCTACAAGCTCGTGCCATGATCGAGTACGACTTGCGGATCAAGAGGACTATGGAAGACGAGGACCTCCAGCTCATCGACGGCGCCGCCACCTTCAGCGAGCGGACCCCGTTCCACGGAACTTACACGCAGCGGATCCGTGGCGATGGCGACCATGGTGCGGCGGTGGACATCACCTTGGTGCTCCTCCGCCACGCGGTGGAAGCCAGGATACAGGTCAGCGTGACGAAAGTGCCGGCGACTGGCCTGAGCTTCTCGCTGTCCTGGCAGCAGGATAATGCATGAGATCAACCTCTTCGACGGCGTGGTTGATCGGCCAGGGAACATCAAGAGATCAGGCGACGTCAGGAGCTTCGTGGTTGCCGTGGTGCACGTCTCCTCTGATCCTGTGCTTCAAGGTTGCGAAAGCTGGTGGTGACGCGCAGAACGGCGCTGCTGGTCAGACTCAGACTCACATGCGCGGGTACCCGGCTCAAGCCTCAAGGGCGGGGGATCAGCTGGGACTCCATCCCACTTGATTTTGGCGCTATAGAGGTGTACATTTCTTGGTCGAATTTGGATTAGCCTGCAGGGTCCCAAGTATCTTATCGTTTCTTAAGGAAGCTCTGTGGCTGATTGTTCATCTATCTATATCTCTATCTATATCTATACCTAATAATAAAGAGATAAAATTTCAGACTCTTCCCTATAAATATAAAAAATAAAAGGACTAAATTCAATCATCATGAAAGTTTGAGCCGTTGATCCTTCCCTATATAAAATAGAGAAATATTTTCTATACGAGTTAGAGCACCGTGCCATACATAGTGTGAAGTCTGATTCCAAAATAAATCGAAATGGATGATACAATAGGTAGAGTATGAATCAAAAATGAATTGGAACACCTGATATAATTATTAGATAAATATCCAAGTCTCTAATGTACATACGAGTTAGAACAGTGCACATCTAGCAATAGTATGAGGTCTGATTCAAGACGAATCATACACATGATGAAGCTTTTATTGAACAAATTTTTTAGGAGCCGTTCGGCTGTGCTGATAAGCCGGCTGAAAAACATTGTTGGCTGATTTATTGTGAGAGAAAAATATTGTTTCGGCTGAAAAAACAAGCTGAAAAAGACGGATTATAAGCCGAATGAACGGGGCTAAACACAACAAAAATAGAATCAGGAAAAGGAAACTTGCAAAAAAAAAAGAACTGAAAGGCTAAACACAGGCAAGACATAGAGTTTGATGCAAAGACAAATTTAAATATACGATACAATCTCAAATACTATTCGAAATCCGATGCTCGATCATATATAAGATCATACGTAAGAGTTAGAGCGTCACACATTTATTGGATAAATTTTTAAATCACAAATCATCTAGATAAATTACATAGCAAGTTACGCCTCTCGTTGCAACGCACGGGCCACTATACCTTGATTACTTTTGATCAAGAAGCCTTGAATTACGGCGGCATAACAATAAATATATTATTTAAATAGTTCATTAACTAGATGGGATATGTTAGTTGCATGCCGAACTGCGTGATTGGATTCTGGCCAAACCCGTTAGGGAAGGAAACGTCCCCCGTCTTTGTTAGCTACTCCACAACCCCCGACCCCCGCGTGCGCGTATGTGAGATTGGTGTAGATACTCGTGCCTAGATAGAGATATAGCCAATTAGTTGGATCCAAGGTGTGGAATGTTGTTGCTTTTCCTAACTATTGTCAATTAAATGCGATAAACAACCGTCTAAATGGGCACAACCAGTCATCGTGTAGTATTTAGATAACGTGTAAACAAACTATACAGCTATTTACAACAACACTGCTTAAGAGGCACAACTATGTTATATGATTTTGCGGAGACAGGCAAAGTTCCCAGAAAATTTTGCAAAATTTTTTAGATTTCCCGTCACATCGAATCTTTGGACACATGCATGAAGCATCAAATATAGATAAAAAATAAAACTAATTACACAGTTTAGACGAAATGGACGAGACAAATCTTTTAAGCATAATTAGACCATGATTAGACAATATTTGCCAAATAACAACGAAAAGCGCTACAGTGCCATTTTGCTAAAAAATTTGGATCTAAACCGGGCCTTAGTGCCTCCGAACTGAAAATGTTCGCACACTTTCACAACGTAAAATCATTTTTCTGTAGTAATGAGTTAGCGGTTCGTAGCTAATAGTTAGTTAAGTTTAGTTGATATAATAACTACTTACACTAGTATACCAAGCATGCCTTATAGTCTAATTTAGTTATTTGCTTTCTAAAACGCCGCTGTGCTGGCCCATAATAAAATTAGGTTTTCCTCCCTTTTTTAAAGGAAAATTGTGGGAATTTGGATATGGGCCTCTTGGCTTAGGGTTTCCTGAGAAATTTCTAAGGTATTGCTAAGGAAGTTATTTGGGCCCAAACTGGCATTATGATACCGTGCCAAATGTGGATGTGCAATCAAATGTATGGGCTACAGCACATTAGCACCCATGGCCCAACCCATGTTAATTCTGCTCCCCATGTCCCATAGCATATGCCGCTGTCGCTGCCTCTGTTCCTTTAGGTAGAGTTGGGTTGGGAGTCAAGGTGGGGTCGAACGGTGTCTCTAGTTCTTAGGATGGGACGAGGATGGGATGACTCCAGTTTCTGTTTGATTGAAGAGGGATGGGATAGACCCATTTTTTTTGTTTAGTAAGAGAGATAAAGTGAAATGGGATGGATGGTGTATTTGACACCGTCAGCTACTGTTACGGTGGGATCCACCTAGGGTTCATGTGAAAATCTCTTTTTTCTTTTTTTTATATGTGTCAATCGCTTTTATCCTTTTTATATTATAGGCATTTAATAATTAAAAAATAATTTTGTTTCAGAAAATAGTTTTTTTTGTTTCAAAAAATAAATTTGTATCAATCCTCCAAGCCGCATCACCATCACAGAATCACCGCTGTGCCTGGTGCCCCGCACCTCCACCACGCCGCTTGAGTCCCTTCCCCAATCACCGCTCGCTTGTCGCTGTAGTTCGGCTGCAGCACGCCACGCCGCATCTAGGCACAGCAGCAGCGCGGAGCTCAGCCGCACGCGCCGAGCGGCCGTTTCCCAACCGCGACAAGGCAGCTGCGAGCTCGACCCTCCTCCAACGGCCGGCCGCGCCTCCCCATCTGAGCAGCCTTAGGTCGAGGAAGAAGAGGGCGTGACCGGGAGCCACCGCCGCCCAGGAGTCGTGTCCGCCAGACCAAGCGCTGCCACCGACCGCCCTGCGTCCGCCCGCCCGCACCCCTGAGCGACGAAGACGGAGAAGATTTGGTGGGATGGGGATGCTCCGAATCTGAGACAGACTCGCCCCCGGCTTCACCTCAACCAAACAACAGTCATCCCAGGATCGTCCCAGCCCATCCTAGGTAATCAATCCTCCCCAACCATTCCTCTTCCTCGTCAGCTCGCCGCAAACCCAACCCCTAAACCTCCCCATAGCACCACCACAAATGGCGGCGCTTCCCCCACTCCGCCGCCTCCTGGCCCTCCGAGGCCGCCACCCGCCTCCTCTCCATCGCTCCTGCCGCCTCATCCAGCAACCCCCTACCCCAGAGGCCGTTCTCTACGACATCCACAGCCTCTCCCAGGACCCCTCCCAAGCGCTCGCCGTCTTCCGCCGCTCCGCCGCCACCGGCCAGCCCGTAAGCTCCACGACATACAACCTCATGCTCCGCACCCTCGCCTCCCACCCCTTCTTTTTTCTGACCCGTGGTGTAAGTTTTAAATTATTTTTATGCATCGAAGTTTCTTAATTATGTTATATATGTGAGTATATAGTATATACAGAATGTTGGATGTGTGATCTTTGGTTGGTTTCTTCGTTGATCTCGAGCCAAATACACTTTTTTGAGTTTTTTTTCTAAAATGAACAAAATTTTATTTATCGTGATTTCCTGAATTGTTCAAGACCCAACATCAAGCCGAGGTTAATGAGCCAAGCCGAAGTCAAAAGTCACTCAAAATCAACTTATTTTTATTTATTTAAAAGAAAAATAAGTTCAATAGGAGTATTTTTTAAAACGAGCCACGAGGCGGCTCAATGAGCTTTTTGTCCAGCCTCACAGGGCAGCCAGGTAAGACACATATTCCATGTTGCCATGTTGGTGTTTCTCTCCTCACAGTGCAGCCAGGTAAGACATATTCCATGTTGCCATGTTGGTGTTTCTTTCAGTTAGTCTGTATACGACAAGGGCCTGGATTAGTTACTTGTTGATGCAAAGTTATGCGAAAACCCTTTCAGTATTCAATACCAGTCTTGCAGTTTGGGCACGTTCAGACGTTTCAGTATTAGTCTATTAGATACACTATACCTGAGTGACAACCAAACTTAACAAGAGTTTCGAACAAGTTTTTGCACGCATTTAGATCCTTGGTTTGATTTTTCTGAATTATCCGCTCGATAGATCTCTGAATCAACGTGTGCTCTCAAACATTCGTGGATTCAAATAGTTTTGGGCTAGCTAGCAAGTCCCCATTTGGGCTGGCTCGGCCCACTCCAACTGAAAAGTCATTTGGAATCTAACAAGCGGCCCGTTCCGAGATCGTTGCGCTCTGTTGAGGAAACCCTAGGGCCCGCCGCCTCCCACTCCGCACCTTCTCTCCCTGTATAACCTGACCTCCCGAAGCTGAACAGAGTTACCCTGAGCCTGAACCCTAGCCGCCACCACAGATCGCACGAGCTCGCTTCTTTGCGCAGGTTTTGCGCGGCTTTTCTTCAGCGTGCTGATCTCTTCTCCTTCTGTTCGCTTGTTGTGTGTTTCTGAGACCCCCCCCCCCACCCTAACGCCGCTGCGAGGAATGAATTCGTTGTGTGTTTCTGATGTTTTTCCCCATTAACGCTGCTGCGAGGGATGGATTCTTGCTTGGGCTCATGATGATTTGGATCCGAAAGGATCTTAGCGGATTTCGGTGAGGCGGATTCGTCCGCCGTTGATCGCTTTATGTTGTTACACACACTGAAGCCCTTTTGATGTCTCTTTGTCAATTCTCATCGGATCATTAAGTATGTGGAAGATTCATTGGATGCAATGGCAACCATTCCTCTTCCTCGTCAGCTCGCCGCAAACCCAACCCCTAAACCTCCCCATAGCACCACCACAAATGGCGGCGCTTCCCCCACTCCGCCGCCTCCTGGCCCTCCGAGGCCGCCGCCGCCTCCTCTCCACCGCTCCTGCCGCCTCATCCAGCAACCCCCCTACCCCAGAGGCCGTTCTCTACGACATCCACAGCCTCTCCAAGGACCCCTCCCAAGCGCTCGCCGTCTTCCGCCGCTCCGCCGCCGCCGGCCAGCCCGTAAGCTCCACGGCATACAACCTCATGCTCCGCACCCTCGCCTCCCACCCCTCCAATGCCCAGCGCCATTTCTGGCCCTTCCTCCGAGAGATGCAGGAGGCTGGCCACTCCGTCGACCAGGGCACCTACCTCGCTGCTCTCGCATCATTCAAGAATGCCAGCCTCACCTCCGACTACGCCTCCCTCACTGCGCACTACGAGAAGTTCCGTAAGGGGGGCAAGTCCGTCACTGCTGCCGCCGCCGCCGCGGAGGCCGTCCGGGTCCACGACGCCGCGGGCCTCGATAGCAGGCTCGCTGATATTGGTCTCCTCCCCCTCACGGAAACTGCCGTCATCACGGTGCTCCGGGAGCTGAGGGAGCATCCGATCAAGGCTCTCGCCTTCTTCAGATGGGCTGAGCGGCAGCAGGGGTACACGCATAGCTCCGTGGCCTACAATGCCATGGCAAGGGTGCTCGGCCGGGAGGAGTCGGTGCCAGAGTTTTGGGACTTGATCCGGGAAATGAAGGCTGCCGGGATGCACGTTGATATCGACACTTACCTCAAGCTGTCCAGGAACTTCCAGAAGCGGCACATGGTCCGTGAGGCTGTGGAGCTGTATGAGCTCATGATGGATGGCCCTTTCAAGCCAGCCCAGCAGGATGGACCCATCATCATCAGGCGCATCTCGCTAGCGCCGTCGCCAGACCTTGAGCTTGTCAATCGGGTTGTCAACAAGTTTGAAGCCGTCTGGGGCGTCAAGACCAAGGAGTTGCTTGACGGTGTCCATAGGGCACTTACCAGTAATGGGAAGTTTGACGAGGCTGCCGAGATTGTGCAAACAATGAGGGACCAAGGCCATCAGCCGGACAATGTTACATATAGCCAGTTGGTGTATGGTCTTTGCAAGGCCAACAAGCTGGAGGATGCTCGCAAGGTGCTCTATGAAATGGAGGCCGAAGGGTGTGTCCCAGATTTGAAGACTTGGACCCTGTTGATCCAAGGGTACAGTTCAGCTGGGGATGTGGACAGAGCTGTGCAGTACTTCACTGAGATGATCGAGAAGGGCTTGGACGCGGATGCCGATTTGCTGGATGTGATATTGAAAGGTCTGTGTGGCCATGAAAAGGTTGAAGAGGCTTACTCTTTGTTTGTTGAGATGGTGGATAAGGCTGAGTTGAGGCCTTGGCAAGGCACTTGCCAGTGTCTAATTGGTGACTTGCTGAGGGTAAACAAACTTGAGGAGGCACTGGCCCTTCTGAAGACAATGAAAACCTGCAAGTTCCCACCTTTCGTGGACCCATTCCCTCCTTACATTGCCAAGTATGGGACGGTTGAAGACGCAAGGAACTTTTTCAAGGCCTTGACAGTGAATACTTCTCCAGCACCTGCTGCCTACCTACATGTTCTCAAGTCGTTCTTTGTGGAGGGAAGATATTCTGAAGCTCAAGATTTACTGTATAAATGCCCTAGCCACATCCGCAAGCACCCCCATGTCACCAAACTGTTTGAATCAATAAAAGTTGAGAGTGCCTCTGCCTCTTGATTGGGTTCAAGCAAGCAATGATTGGTGAGATTATGGTGATCCCTTAGCTTTGCATGCTATCTAGCTTTCTGTTGTTAAGTAGCATTGAGTTCTTACACAGTATTTGTAGTTTGATAAAAATAAATAGAATGAAGTTTTCTTTTATCAGATACTCCATCTTTTAATGATATATGGCTCAACGAAGTTGAACTTTAGTATATGCCACTCCCAGCCCATGACCTGCTGGCATATTCCCCTATAACTCAGCTAAAAGGAGGGCTTTGATTGGCACATCCTAGAAACTGTTATTTTTCGTTCTAGTCATTGTTGCTACTTGCTAGTGTCATTGCAGATTTGCAGCTATGCAGATGGATTTTCCTTCAAAAATGAATCAAAGCACTTGCTCAGAGTTTGAACACCATGTTTGTTATACTGGCCATTATCAATTTCAGGAGCTCTGAAAAGCAAATGCTCTCATAAATATATGATTGCAGCCACCAGCCGTATTCCTTACTATTACTAAACACCACAATCAATTGATCTGGTGTAATTTCTGTGATGCATCTTAACATGACAATTTTATTAAATAAACGTCATGTGGAGTTACAGCTCCACGTTTCCAGAACCTTGGGAGATGCTATATGCTTCATTGATATGTTGATTTGTTGGGGAACTCATTTGAGCATGTCAAGACTCTTCAACTTGTAGCTCCTACACCTTTCTTGTCAAATCTCTGTGATCAATTTTTCTTATGTGATCATGGAGTTGGCTAATAATTAGAAGAATATGTATGCTTGATGCTTTACTTTTCCAATTTCCAAAAAGAAGCAAATCAACTAGCAGTATCACAAAAGCCTCAGTATCATATATAAAAAATACTCCATACATCATTGTTGCAAATAATATTGCCACATAATTACACATCTCCACATAATTATATTACATTCTTATTCATAGTAGTATTTTTAGCAAAGGCTTATCCTGCCTTCTGGTGAATGTAGACTGTAGAGTGCCCTATTTCTAGCAAAGGCATATGTAATGCAATGTTTTGGTGCCATTGCCAAGTTGGTATTTATAGTAGACAGGATGAATGTAACCTTCTTTTCTGACCCGTGGTGTAAGTTTTCTGAAAGTTCCTCTTGCCACCATGTCAGTCTTTGCTCTTGCTTCCAAGGATATAGTATTACCTCTCTGCAGCCTCCCAATTGCTTTGCGCTACACCACCTTAACATCTGTCAGACACCTGTCCCTGAAAACACATAGCATTCCTTAGTTTCCAATAGTCCATAGAACATCAGAAGTCAGGAGTCAGAGTTGCATAAACGTGCGAGTTCTCCTTCTATGTACAGGGACACTACTTTGAGGGTCAGGTATTGGGGACCCCTAGTGCCCCTCCAATCGCAGGGGGCAAGGAGGAGGTCATGTTTGATGCAGTTGGTAAGAACATCAGAGACTTTGTGATAGAAATTCATTGATTTAACTTGTCCTGGAAGAGTGACCATTTCATTGGCATTCATATGGTATTGCAAATAGAAATGGCTGAAATGGATGGAGGGCTTGAGAGGAATGGAGTATCATCAGTAGCAGATATACTAGCCCAAGATGTTCATGAGCTTCGTACAAGGTAAATCGAAATTGTAGATTGCTGACAGTTATAGCTTTTATTACAGCTTGGGGCAAATCTGGCTAACATTTGTTCTTTGCCTGTTGAAATTATGCAAATTCAGCTCAATTGTTCATGAAGATGGCGTTCAGAATAACTTATTAGCTCAGATACCGAGCTTCACCATTAAGTGAGTTTTGATTTATCTTTGACCTTACACATTTGAGTATGTTATTGTCTGCTTCCAATTCTTACTGCTTGCTTGCTCTTGTCAGTGTCCAAAATGCATGGCAATCTTTTGTTGCATATGATGCATGCTTCAAGCTATGTCTGAATGCATGGGCAAGAAACTGCATGGAAGCTCCAGACTTCCTTCGGGATGAGTGCATGGTGCTGCGAAGTGCCTTTGGGTATGCAACAGCTTATGCATGAGTACATGTTCTAAGTGATCTAGTATTACTTCTCTACATTTTTGCCTTTGAGCACACAGCTTATGTGCTCCTTTTTTTGAACAGAATACAGAATTTCTTGCTTCATCCAAAACACAATAGTCAAGTTGACGGTGGTAAACAAGGGTATGATAAGGATGGAAGTTGTACTATAAAGGGAAGGAAATTTGTTAAGCAGATTGAGATTGAAGGTATGTATAAGCAATAATTTTCAGTCATCAGCAAGAAACATTACTCACCTTGAAACATTACATTGGAAAATTCTTCAGAAAAAGGCTAGCATGTTACAATAAGGAATCTCAGAACTGTAAACTTGTAGCCGACTCACGCATTGTTTGAAAAACAAAGCAACCTTACACTAACATATTTTTATTAACAGTAAAAAAGATACGGGTTGTACCTCAAAGGCCAAAGCTTCGGGCAACATTGTCCTTTAGAAATCTCTACATGCAAGCTGGCAGTGAGTATGTCAGACATATTACTAAGATTCTGAAGAGCCAGGTTACGATGTTGACATCCACATCATCTACATCTTTGCCGGAAGGTTAATATGAAAGATTAAGTTTTCCTATAGCAAGCCCCAGTCACAGTTTATTTACATCGACAGTAACACAGTGCCATACTTTCAGAAATGTTCACATGCACTCTAGAATTGCAAAGTTCTTGCAAAGGTCATCAGAGAGATTCAATTTATCCACAATATTTGAAGCCAGGGACCAGTGAATCTCAACTCTTGTAAGTTCTATCCTTAACTGTTGTTCTGTGATATACTTGCATATTCATTCTATCACTGTTTCTCGTCTCTTTTGGGTTTCATCTCTAGCCTACCCCAACTTGCTTGGGACAAAAGGCTATGTTGTTGTTGTTGTTGTTGTTGTTGTATTCATTCTATCACTGGAACTATGAAAACTTGTACAGATAGTGTTCTTGAACCATCTGTTATCACTTATGTTTCAGTTATCTAGAGAGCCAGGGGGATGTTATTCTTGTTGAAGTACAAGACAACAATAGGGTTGTCATAGGCCGTGCGAAAATTCAAGTTTCAACATTGACTGATACTCAAGTATGTCTACACAAATTCATGATTTAGTGCAAATGTTTCATGATAATTCTGTAGTCACTGAAGGAGTTTGTATTTGCACAAATTTGAAAAGCAGCATGATGAAATCATCAGGTGGTGGCCTCTATATCTTGATGATCAAGATTGTGTGGGAAAAATTCAGCTTTGTATGAACTTATCCATGTCTTCCAACAATTATGGGTCCGAAAAGGTTAGTTATTCTCATCTTTTCTTTCTCGGAATCCATTAGACACTGTCTTAACCTTGTGTCATCTATATTCTTATAAGAAAGCATTTTGTAACATTGTTACAACAGATGCTGCAAGGTGGTCCCGCAGTGGATACCATAATATATGACATGGTTCTGGAAGCGGCAATGAGGGCTCAAAATTTCAACAGCAAAATGCTTCATATCAGTGGTCCATGGATTTGGCTGTTAGACGAGTTTTCTGATTACTATGGAATATCTGATGCATATAGAAAATTGAGGTGAACAATTGTTTTGCTTGTGTATGATGATTGGTGCATATAATTGTACATGATAGCATCACATCGTCTATTACTTTTTACAGGTACTTGTCTTACATCATGAACGTGGCAATAGCAACCAAGGATTGTTTGGAACTTATATACGAACTTCTTGTTCCAGTCACAAAAGCACGGGAAGATAGAACTTTAACAAGACAAGAGGTATTTTCCAAGCTCCGTGTATATACTGTCTGTTAGCTTGAATGTATAGGCCAAGAACTTGGAGATAACATTGCAAATATTAAAAATGCTCGGCAAAATATTTACCAAATTATGTCCATGTTCATTTTATTGGTAAAAAATAAACTGGGCAAAATGAGAACCTTCTACAATTCCAGGTTTCAGTAGTACACATCAGTTATGGTGTTTTGTTCTTTGTTACAGAGAAGTATTTTGATAGACTGTGAAGATCGGATTAAGAGCCTCCTTGCAGCTCTGTTTGAAAATTACAAGTCACTGGATGAACATTCTCCAAATGGCTTGTCAGATTTATTTGGCCCCATAACAGATTCTGCTGCACCAGCTTTGGCACCTGCTGTTCAGATATTCAGTGTACTGCACGACATTCTCTCCAAAGAAGCACAAGACATACTTAGGAACTATTTGCAGGTCAGACATCACAGACACTTGTTTTGAGCATTTTCCGTTTCAATGCCATCTTCAGCAATGATCAGTAACATGTGATAGATCATGATTGTTAGGCAATAGAATATCCCCGGCTAATTATGGATAGCATAGCCATAATTAGCAGCTGTAAATCAGGTAATTAGCAGATGTAAATCAGTGATCAGTTGCTATAGTTAGCAGATGTAAATCAGGGAGATTACCCCCTGCCTTGTAAAGCAAGGCCAGCCGGCCATATAATAGAAGGCGTCCCCCTCACATTGATGTGTGGCCAATTGCCCCCAAACTCTATTCCTCTTCTATTCTTCTACAGCATTTATGGTTTTACACGTATGGTCATTTGAAATTATCCTATAGATCCTTGTCAGAATGGGGGTGCAATGTAGCACATAGCATTTATGGTTTTACACGTATGGTCATTTGAAATTATCCTATCGATCCTTGTCAGAATAGATATATTTAGTCCAATTAGAAGACTACACTGATGTAGTCCAATTTGAAATTATTTACTTGTTATGGTTATGGTGCAAAATTACAGTCAACAGAAAAAAATCTATGATGTAGTCCTTGTTTTCCGTTGATTCCTTTTCAAAGGCAATAACATAAAGAAACTCTTTTACAGACTGCTGCTGCAAAAAGGTGCAGGAGGCATATGATCGACACAGATGAATTCTTATCTAGCAATAATGACAGCCTTCTTACAGACCCTATGACTATATCTGCTGCATATCTTAAAATGAAGACACTGTGCATTAACATAAGTCACGAAATTCAAGCAGACATTAAGATTCACAATCAGAATATACTTCCAAGGTAGCATATATGCTTCCAAGTAATAGGATTTTCTTCTGTTTATCCACACGTTGAACTTCTCTCACAAATTTGTGTTTTCTTTTAGTTTCATAGATCTGCCAAACATAGCAGCATCCCTATATAGTACCGAACTCTGCAAGCGGCTGAAAGGTTTTCTTTCTTCAAGTCCCCCATCAAGACCAGTACAACATGTTGCTGAACTGATAATCGCAACTTATGAGTTTGAGAGAGATCTTGAATCTTGGCAAGTGAGGTAAGATATCCCTTTTTGGAACATGAGTTATGCAATACCAGCCATGTTTAGCTGATACATTTTTGTTCTGTTCACACAATTGTTGTAGACCTGTTCATGGCGGCGTAATTTCGAGACAGCTGTTTCATGACTACATCATGGTGTGGATTGAAGACACTCGATTGCAGTTACTTGATAACTGCAAAGCTGAGAAGGTAACTGTAAACACATACTTCCTTCCAAAATTTAGGTTGTTTTACTTTGACAAGTCAAACTTCTCTAAATTTGATCTAGTTTATAGAAATTCACCAACATATACAACATCAAATTAGTTTTGTTAAATCTACCATGAAATGGTAGGGGCTTCTTGCCCCTCCTGATTACTCAAAAAAAAAAATCTAACATGAAATGTCTTGTAGATGTTAACATATTTTGCTGTAAACTTGGTTAAAAGCTAGAGAAGTTTGACTTGTGAAACGGAGGTAGTACAAGGCAAGAAATATAGATCATATGGCTGACCTTTAGCAGTTGAACTTAATTGATTTCACTCACCTTTCTTTGCAGATATCATGCCCTGCAGTGTCACCAATCTCACCATTTGTTGAGCAAATGTATGAGCAAATAAAAGAGAGCATAAATGAGTATGGAGTGGTTATCAATAGATGGCCCCAATATCTGATGAGTTTAGAGAGTGTATGTACACCCTGCATTCTTTGAACCAGACCTCATATTTCTCCTACAGTGGAGTCAATTTATATTTATTTTCTTATTCAGGCTGTTGCTGATGTTGAGAGAGAAATTATGAAGGCACTGGAGAAGCAATACATGGAGATTCTGATGCCTCTAAGAGACGGCATACCAGAAAAAATTGAGAAGCAGGTCCAGAGATTAACAAGAAGACAATCTATAGCTCCCTATGTTGTGCCAAATCAGGTAGATATGCGTGCAAGATACTAAGGAGATTGTGTGGTGGGTAGTTCATTACTGACCAGTTTGCTGTTCTTAATCACAGTTAGGAGCATTCATGAACACAGTAAAAAGGATGCTAGATGTGTTACACTGCCGAGTCGAAGACATTCTCAAGTTATGGGGAGCGTACCTTACTATATCAAGTGGGAACACTGTTTTTGGAGAGCAAATGAACTCCATCACAGTCATGCTGAAGAAGAAGTACAAAAAATACCTGCAAGCCATAGTGGATAAGCTTGTCAGCAATGTAAGAATGATTTTGGCACGCTTTATAACAAGTTCCACTCTTGGTCCAGACTCCACAGCTAACTAAGGCAATTTGCATATAGACAGCGCTCATAGTTTTTCTTTGATATTTTTCAGGCACAAGCTAACCGGAATACGAGGCTCAAGCGAATTCTTGAAGAAACAAGAGAGGCTGATGGTGAAAGTGATATACGAGATCGGATGCAGGCTGTCCGCCTTCAGCTCTCGGATTCCATTCACAATCTGCATGAGGTCTTCTCCAGCAGAATATTTGTTGCTATCTGCCGAGGTTTCTGGGATCGGTTAGGCCAGGTAATAATAAATAAATGTGCCAACAAGTAATAATAAATAAATGTGCCAACAACAAAAGTATCTGAATATTTCCTTTTGCTGTGAATCCTCATATGTCAAACAAATTTTTTGAGCAGATCGTGTTGAGATTTCTCGAGAGCAGAAAGGAGAACAGGATTTGGTACCGTGGATCTGATTATGCTCTAGGGGCAAAGTTCCGTTAGGCGCTCGATTAATCGCGCCTAGGCGCGACTAATCGGTAGTCGATGGCCTCCCGCCTGGCCTAGGGGTGAAGGCGCGTCCTAGGCGGGCGCAGCGCCTAGGCTCCCGCTCGATTCCTGCTCGCAGACGCCGCTCCCGCTCGTCCTCTTCCGCCTGCGCGCGCGCCGGAGAGAACTTCATCCGCCGACCTCCTCCCCGCTGGCGCCGGTGAGTCGCGCTGCTCGTCCTTGCCGGCCGCCGGGCGCCCTGCTCGTCCCCGCCGGTCGACCTGCTCGTCCCCGCCGGCCGCACTTCTCCCCGCCTGGAAGCTCCTTCCCGCCGGCCGCCGGTCTCTTCTTCCCCGCCTAGAAGCTGCTCGCCTGCTCCCCGTCTGGAAGCTCTTCACCGCCAGCCGACGGCCTCAACCCTAAGCGGCAGCACCAAGGTCAGTCCCCTCCCCTGCTCGGCTGCTCCCCGCTTCCCTCCCCTGCTTCTCTCCCCTGTTCTTAACCTTCTCGTTGCTCCCCTCCCCTGCTTCTCTCCTCTGTTCTGAACTTCTGATTTGTTGCTATACATAATATATATATATATATATATATATATATATATATATATATATATATATATATATATATATATATATATATATTATGGCTATATTGCCAAAACACCTAGAGAAACGCCTAGGAACGCCTAGGCGCGATTAATCCCGATTACTCCCTAGGCTAGGGGTCAGCGCCTAGATTCCGCCTGCCGCCTAGCGAAACTTTGTCTAGGGGTAAGACTCGACTTATATTAGGACTAGCAGAAATGCCACTAAATGAAAATTGGTTGAGTTGGGGCTATATATAGCATGAAAAATAGAATCGAGCAGCATGACCATCGCGATCTGCTAACACTGATAATTTTACATGCAGATCCTTGACGATGTCTTTGCATCAGAGATGCAAAAGCTGCTGGGCAACGCCCTGCAGGACAAGGACCTGGATCCACCGCAGTCAGTGATCGACGCCCGCTCCATCCTTTGCTAGGGCGTGTGGCAAAAGTGTTTCTACATATCGCTTCAGCAAAAGGCCGGCGTTGGTTTAGTTTTTGGTTATATATATATATTCTTTGGTGTGCAGAATATGTACAGGTGGACACGACCGATTATTCCTGTTCATAGTGTTTTGTTGAATTGTTCCAACAGCGGTTAAAAAAAAGCTATAACTGGTAAACAGTTAAACAGGTTTTGCTTTTCTAGAGGAACACAATATGTACTTGATTGTGCGGTTGTGTTACTAGGGGGACTGAAAGTCTTATCTTGAACTGGATAAGAATATAGTAACCATTCTTATCTTGAACTGTATAAGCATGTAATCTTTGCTTATATTGCATTTCTGCTACAGAGTTCTATAGAAGCATAGTTTCTGACAGTCCCTGTTGGCCTGCTTCATGTGTTCTGAACTTTCGGTACCACGGCACTGAGCACTGGACCTCTCGCAGGACGGCACGAGAAATTGACTTGATCATTTGGCGAGCTCGAATCCCCCTCCGCCCCCACCCGCAATCTCTGTTTCTTCTTCTGCTCCTTCGAGTCCTAAACTAATCCTGGTAGATCAGAAAGAGTGGTTTCGAATTTTTCCGGAAAATATCCCCCTTTTTTTTTTCCTATTCGGCTGTGACTGCAGATGACACTGATTTGTTACGAAAAAAAATACTGTTAAATGGCTGGCTGATAAGCTCGAACCAAGAGGGCCAACCTACCAAAAAAAAAACCAGGAGGCGACGGCGACGACGGTCCAGACTTGGGTCGAATTGATTCGATGGAGGGTGGCGACGGCGAAGGCGAAATTGATTGCCGGCGACAGAACTCCACCCTGGAGGAGGAGATGGAGACGGCCGTTCCTCCGTACGTCCGCAAGAGGAAGATGGAGGACAAGCCGATGGAGGATGAGCTGGAGGAAGAGGAGGAGGAGGTAATCCCGACCTGCGTGATTGAGGGCAGCAAGCACGCTGACGGATCCATCTACAGGCCGGACACACACTTCTTCCACAGGCTCTACTGCCTCGACGACACCCGCGAGAGTACGCCCTACTCTAAACTCGTTTATGTGTTTCCAACGTACTGGTTTTTGTTAGTTCTTTCAACCAATTAATAACAATTTTAAAGAACAGTTAGCAATCTCATTTACCGCCTGTATGCTACCTTATCGTATTTTTTCATCCTGCTACAAACATACTAATTGCCACTCCGTTGGACCCATGCACGAACCAATCTCAGCACTCGTGAAGCCCACAATCTTGGTGGATCCAGTCACCAACAAAATTGTAACGGAGGGCAGATCACTCAACAGATGTGCCCTGATGCAGATCTTCTCGCCGAAGCTAACAAACCACTCCGCCGTTGCCCCCGCTGCCGCCCCGATCATGCTGTACGGCTTCGTGGCTGCCCGGGACCTCCTGCTGCCTCTACGCAACTACGTGTTCAACCGCACCCGCGACGACCCTCTCGTGCTCCACCGCAATCCAGATGACCCGTCCTCGCCGCTGCCGATACAGATGGCCGGCCCTAAGAGGGGCATCTTCCTACAAGCTCGTGCCATGATCGAGTACGACTTGCGGATCAAGAGGACTATGGAAGACGAGGACCTCCAGCTCATCGACGGCGCCGCCACCTTCAGCGAGCGGACCCCGTTCCACGGAACTTACACGCAGCGGATCCGTGGCGATGGCGACCATGGTGCGGCGGTGGACATCACCTTGGTGCTCCTCCGCCACGCGGTGGAAGCCAGGATACAGGTCAGCGTGACGAGAGTGCCGGCGACTGGCCTGAGCTTCTCGCTGTCCTGCTATGGCAGCAGGATGATGCATGAGATCAACCTCTTCGACGGCGTCGTTGATCGGCCAGGGAACATCAAGAGATCAGGCGACGTCAGGAGCTTCGTGGTTGCCGTGGTGCACTTGTCTCCTCTGATCCTGTGCTTCAAGGTTGCGAAAGCTGGTGGTGACGCGCAGAACGGCGTTGCTGGTCAGACTCAGACTCACATGCGCGGGTACCCGGCTCAAGGGCTGGGGATCAGCTGGGACTGGGACTCCATCCCACTTGATTTCGGCGCTATAGAGGTGTACATTTCTTGGTCGAATTTGGATTAGCCTGCATGGTCCCAAGCATCTTATCGTTTCTTGAGGAAGCTTTGTGGTTGATTGTTTATCTATCTATATCTATACCTCTATATCTATATCTACATCTACATCTACATCTACATCTACACCTCTACATCTACACATCTTCTCTAATAATAAAGAGGCAAAATTTCAGGTTCTTTTTTTCGTCCATTCCTTTTTTGTCCATCTTTCTCTAGCTACCGAACAACGGAGAGTTTCTTTTATCCGGACTTATATATATATAACTCGTGCTCATACGAGTTAGAATAGGTCCCGTCTAGACCAATATGGAATAGAAATCATAATCTAAACAGATTCCTCAGATCCTAAGTCCTCTAAATTGAACTCTTAATAATAAATAGAAAATGATAAGAGTTATGTTCTTTGTTTTGCACCGCTTTTTTTTATTTACGTACGAGTTAGAATAGCTCGCGTCTAGACAGATATGGAGTAGGAATCCTAATCTAAATAGATTCCTCGGATCTAACGACAATGTGATATATACAGTAGATTATAGGGACCAATTTCTTTTTTTAATGCTGGGAATTTTCTTTCCTCCAGAAAATATTGGGAACTTCCATAATAGACCAGAACCTGACGTTTTTTTACGGTGGAAGACCGAACAATATAATCAGAAAAATAGAAAAAAGTACTATGATTATGTCATCTTTTTTATCCACTTTACTTTTTTCTCTTTTGTCCTAACGTGTTCTCCTTTTTTTCATCCTTGCAAGTGTGTGCCGTCCGAGCATCCGTGAGAGCATTTTACGGGGCATTCACACGTTACCTGTTCATTTAAGCGATTGTTTTTTTTCTCCTATAAATATAAAAAACAAAAGGACTAAATTCAACCGTCACGAAAGTTTGAACCGTTGATCCTTCCCTATATAAAATAGAAAAATATTTTCTATACGAGTTAGAGCAGCGTGCCATACATGGTGTGAAGTCTGATTCCAAAATAAATCGAAATGGAGGATACAATCTGTAGAGTATGAATAAAAAATGAATTGGAACACCTAATGTAATTATTGGATAAATATCCAAGTCTCCAATGTACATAGGAGTTAGAACAGTGCACATCTAGCAATAATATGAGGTCTGATTCAAGACGAATTATACAAATAATGAAGCTTTTATTCAACAAATTTCTTAGAAGTCGAAACGGATAAAAACTTAGACTGAACATAATAAAATAGAAACAGGAAAAGGAAACGTGCAATAAAAAAGGAACCGAAAGGCTAAACACAGGCAAGACATAGAGTTCGATGCAAAGACAAATTTAAATATACAATACAATCTTAAATACTATTTAAAATCCGATGCTCGATCATATATAAGAGTTAGAGCGTCACACGTTTGTTAGATAAATTTTCAACTTACAAATCATCTAGATAAATTACACATCAAGTTACGTCTCCTGTTGCAGCGCACGGGCCACCGTACCTTGATTACTTTTGATCCAAAAAGCCTTGAATTACGGCGACATAACAATAAATATATTATTTAAATAGTTCATTAACTAGATGGGATCTGTTAGTTGCATGCCGAACTGCGTGATTGGATTCTAGCCAAACCCCCCCGGACGTCTCTGTTAGCTATTCCACAACCTGACCCCGTGTGCGTGTATCTGAGATCGGTGTAGATACTCGTGGGTGTAGTGTAGGGAAAACTCACCCTATAGATAGAGATATGGCCAATTAGTTGGATCCAAGGTATGGAATGTTGATGCTTTTCCTAACTATTATCAATTAAATGCGATAAACAACCGTCTAAATGGGCACAACTAGTCATCGTGTAGTATTTAGATGACATGTAAACAAACTATATAGCTATTTACAACAATACTGTTTAAGAGGCATAACTATGTTATATGATTTGCGGAGATAGGCAATATTTTATTTAGTGCCTCCGAACTGAAAATGTTCGCACACTTTCAAAACGTGAAATCGTTTTTTTAGTAATGAGTTAGCGGTTCGTAGTAAGTTAGTTAGCCTGTTAGCATCTCTGTTTGTATCCGTATTAAGTTTAGTTGCTATAATAACTACTAGCACTAGTATATCAAGCATGCCTTATAGTCTGATTTAGTTATTTGCTTTCTAAAACACTGTTGTGTCGACCCATAATAAAATTAGGTTTTCCTCTCTTTTTGGATATGGTCCTCTTGGCTTAGGGTTTCATGAGAAATTTCTAAGGTATTGTTAAGGAAGTTATTTGGATCCAAACTGGCATTATGATACCGTGCCAAATGCGGATGTGGAATCAAATGTATGGGCTACAGCACATTAGCACCCATGGCCCAACCCATGTTAATTCCGCTCCCCATGTCCCATAGCATCCGCGGCCGCCGCCTCCGTTCCTTTAGGTAGAGTTTGGTTGAGAGTCGAGGTGGGGTGGAACGGTCCTGTCTCTAATTCCTGAGATGGGACGAGGACGGGATGACTCCAGTTTTTGTTTGGTTGAAGAGGGATATGATGCCCATTTTTTGTTTGGTAGGAGGGATAAAGTGAAATAGGATGGAGGCTGTATTTAACACCGTCAGCTACTGTTATAGTGGGATCCACCTAGGTTCATGTGTAAATCTCTTTTTCTCTTTTTTTATATGTGTCAATCGCTTTTCTCCTTTTTATATTATAGGCATTTAATAATTAAAAAATAATTTTGTTCCAGAAAATAGTATTTTTTTGTTTCAAAAAATAAATTTGTATCAATCCTCCAAGCCGCATCACCATCACAGAATCACCGCTGTGCCTAGTGCCCCGCACCTCCACCACGCCGCTCGAGTCCCGTCCCCAATCACCGCTCGCTTGTCGCTGCAGTTCGGCTGCAGCACGCCACGCCGCATCTCGGCACAGCAGCAGCGCGGAGCTCGGCCGCACGCGCCGAGCGGCCGTTTCCCATCCGCGACAAGGCAGCCGCGAGCTTGACCCTTCTCCAACGGCCGACCGCGCCTCCCCATATGAGCAGCCTTAGGTCGAGGAAGAAGAGGGCGTGACCGGGAGCCGCCGCCGCCCAGGAGTCGTTTCCGCCAGACCAGGCGCTGCCACCGACCGCCCTGCGTCCGCCCGCCCGCACCCCTGAGCGACGAAGACGGAGAAGATTTGGTGGGATGGGGATGCCCCGAATCTGAGTCAGACTCGCCCTCGGCTGACCCTCAACCAAACAGCAGTCATCCTAGGATCGTCCCAGCCCATCCCAGGTAATCAATCCTCCCCAACCATTCCTCTTCCTCGTCAGCTCGCCGCAAACCCAACCCCTAAACCTCCCCATAGCACCACCACAAATGGCGGCGCTTCCCCCACTCCGCCGCCTCCTGGCCCTCCGAGGCCACCGCCGCCTCCTCTCCACCGCTCCTGCCGCCTCATCCAGCAACCCTCCTACCCCAGAGGTCGTTCTCTATGACATCCACAGCCTCTCCAAGGATCCCTCCCAAGCGCTCGCCGTCTTCCGCCGCTCCGCCGCCGCCGGCCAGCCCGTAAGCTCCACGACATACAACCTCATGCTCCGCACCCTCGCCTCCCACCCCTCCTCTGCCCAGCGCCATTTCTGGCTCTTCCTCCGAGAGATGCAGGAGGCTGGCCACTCCGTCGACCAGGGCACCTACCTCGCTGCTCTCGCATCCTTCAAGAATGCCAGCCTCACCTTCGACTACGCCTCCCTCACTGCGCACTACGACAAGTTCCGGAAGGGGGGCAAGTCCGTCACTGCTGCCGTCACCGCCGCCGCGGAGGCCGTCTGGGTCCACGACGCAGCGGGCCTCGATAGCAGGCTCACTGACATCAGTCTCCTCCCCCTCACGGAAACTGCCGTCATCATGGTGCTCCGGCAGCTGAGGGAGCATCCGATCAAGGCTCTCGCCTTCTTCAGATGGGCTGAGCGGCAGCAGGGGTACACGCATAGCTCCGTGGCCTACAATGCCATGGCAAGGGTGCTCGGCCGGGAGGAGTCGGTGCCAGAGTTTTGGGACTTGATCCGGGAAATGAAGGCTGCCGGGATGCACGTTGATATCGACACTTACCTCAAGCTGTCCAGGAACTTCCAGAAGCGGCACATGGTCCGTTAGGCTGTGGAGCTGTATGAGCTCATGAAGGATGGCCCTTTCAAGCCAGCCCAGCAGGATGGACCTATCATCATCAGCGCATCTCGCTAGTGCCGTCGCCAGACCTTGAGCTTGTCAATCGGGTTGTCAACAAGTTTGAAGCCATCTGGGGCGTCAAGACCAAGGAGTTGCTTGACGGTGTCCATAGGGCACTTACCAGTAATGGGAAGTTTGACGAGGCTGCAGAGATTGTGCAAACAATGAGGGACCAAGGCCACCAGCCGGACAATGTTACATATAGCTAGTTGGTGTATGGTCTTTGCAAGGCCAACAAGCTGGAGGATGCTCGCAAGGTGCTTGATGAAATGGAGGCCGAAGGGTGTGTCCCAGATTTGAAGACTTGGACCCTGTTGATCCAAGGGTACTGTTCAGCTGGGGATGTGGACAGAGCTGTGCAGTACTTCACTGAGATGATCGAGAAGGGCTTGGACGCGGATGCCGATTTGCTGGATGTGATATTGAAAGGTCTGTGTGGCCATGAAAAGGTTGAAGAGGCTTACTCTTTGTTTGTTGAGATGGTGGATAAGGCTGAGTTGAGGCCTTGGCAAGGCACTTGCCAGTGTCTAATTGGTGACTTGCTGAGGGTAAACAAACTTGAGGAGGCACTGGCCCTTCTGAAGACAATGAAAACCTGCAAGTTCCCACCTTTCGTGGACCCATTCCCTCCTTACATTGCCAAGTATGGGACGGTTGAAGACGCAAGGAACTTTTTCAAGGCCTTGACAGTGAATACTTCTCCAGCACCTGCTGCCTACCTACATGTTCTCAAGTCGTTCTTTGTGGAGGGAAGATATTCTGAAGCTCAAGATTTACTGTATAAATGCCCTAGCCACATCCGCAAGCACCCCCATGTCACCAAACTGTTTGAATCAATAAAAGTTGAGAGTGCCTCTGCCTCTTGATTGGGTTCAAGCAAGCAATGATTGGTGAGATTATGGTGATCCCTTAGCTTTGCATGCTATCTAGCTTTCTGTTGTTAAGTAGCATTGAGTTCTTACACAGTATTTGTAGTTTGATAAAATAAATAGAATGAAGTTTTCTTTTATCAGATACTCCATCTTTAAATGATATATGACTCAACGAAGTTGAACTTTAGTATATGCCACTCCTAGCCCATGACCTGCTGGCATATTCCCCTATAACTCAACTAAAAGGAGGGCGCTGATTGGCACATCCTAGAAACTGTTATTTTTCGTTCTAGTCATTGTTGCTACTTGCTAGTGTCATTGCAGATTTGCAGCTATGCAGATGGATTTTCCTTCAAAAATGAATCAAAACACTTGCTCAGAGTTTGAACACCATGTTTGTTATACTGGCCATTATCAATTTCAGGAGCTCTGAAAAGCAAATGCTCGCATAAATATATGATTGCAGCCACCAGCCGTATTCCTTACTATTACTAAACACCACAATCAATTGATCTGGTGTAATTTCTGTGATGCATCTTAACATGACAATTTTATTAAATAAACGTCATGTGGAGTTACAGCTCCACATTTCTAGAACCTTGGGAGATGCTATATGCTTCATTGATATGTTGATTTGTTGGGGAACTCATATGAGCATGTCAAGACTCTTCAACTTGTAGCTCCTACACCTTTCTTGTCAAATCTCTGTGATCAATTGTTCTTATGTGATCATGGAGTTGGCTAATAATTAGAAGAATATGTATGCTTGATGCTTTACTATTCCAATTTCCAAAAAGAAGCAAATCAACTAGCAGTATCACAAAAGCCTAAGTATCATATATAAAAATACTCCATACATCATTGTTGCAAATAATATTGCCACATAATTACACATCTCCACATAATTATATTACATTCTTATTCATAGTAGTATTTTTAGCAAAGGCTTATCCTGCCTTCCGGTGAATGTAGACTGTAGAGTGCCCTATTTCTAGCAAAGGCATATGTAATGCAATGTTTTGGTGCCATTGCCAAGTTGGTATTTATAGTAGACAGGATGAATGTAACCTTCTTTTCTGACCCGTGGTGTAAGTTTTAAATTATTTTTATGCATCGAAGTTTCTTAATTATGTTATATATGTGAGTATATAGTATATACAGAATGTTGGATGTGTGATCTTTGGTTGGTTTCTTCGTTGATCTCAAGCCAAATACACTTTGTTTGAGTTTTTTTTTTCTAAAATGAACAAAATTTTATTTATTGTGATTTCCTGAATTGTTCAAGACCCAACATCAAGCCGAGGTTAATGAGCCAAGCCGAAGTCAAAAGTCACTCAAAATCAACTTATTTTTATTTATTTAAAAGAAAAATAAGTTCAATAGGAGTATTTTTTTAAACGAGCCACCGAGGCGGCTCAATGATCTTTTTGTCCAGCCCTCACAGGGCAGCCAGGTAAGACACATATTCCATGTTGCCATGTTGGTGTTTCTCTCCTCACAGTGCAGCCAGGTAAGACATATTCCATGTTGCCATGTTGGTGTTTCTGTCAGTTAGTCTGTATACGACAAGGGCCTAGATTAGTTACTTGTTGATGCAAAGTTATGCGAAAACCCTTTCAGTATTCAATACCAGTCTTGCAGTTTGGGCACGTTTAGACGTTTCAGTATTAGTCTATTAGATACACTATACCTGAGTGACAACCAAACTTAAGAGTTTCGAACAAGTCTTTGCACGCATTTAGATCCTTGGTTTGATTTTTCTGAATTATTCGCTCGATAGATCTCTGAATCAACGTGTGCTCTCAAACATTCGTGGATTCAAATAGTTTTGGGCTAGCTAGCAAGTCCCCATTTGGGCTGGCTCGGCCCACTCCAACTGAAAAGTCATTTGGAATCTAACAAGCGGCCCGTTCCGAGATCGTTGCGCTCTGTTGAGGAAACCCTAGGGCCCGCCGCCTCCCACTCCGCACCTTCTCTCCCTATATAACCTGACCTCCCGAAGCTGAACAGAGCTACCCTGAGCCTGAACCCTAGCCGCCGCCACAGATCGCACGAGCTCGCTTCCTTGCGCTGGTTTTGCTTGGCCTTTCTTCGGCGTGCTGATCTCTCCTCCTTCTGTTCGCTCGTTGTGTGTTTCTGAGATTTTTTCACCCTTTAACGCCGCTGCGAGGAATGGATTCGTTTTGTGTTTCTGATGTTTTTCCCCATTAACGCTGCTGCGAGGGATGGATTCGTTGCTTGGGCTCATGATGATTTGGATCCGAAAGGATCTTAGCGGATTTCGGTGAGGCGGATTCGTCCGCCGTTGATCGCTTTATGTTGTTACACACACTGAAGCCCTTGATATGTCTCGCAGACCGTTTCTTTTTTTATTTCGTCTCTTTTTGTCATGCTGGAAGATTCATTGGATGCAATGGCAATGCGATGATGATTCATAAATGGTTTTGGCAGTGGTTATCCAATGTGACACCGTGAGCCGTCAAACCAAAAAACGACTTCTCTTTCCACTGAGCATTGTGAATTTGTGATCCTTGCAAAGGAATTGTCTGTCTTTTGAAAACCTTTTTAATGTCATTTGTTCCTTGTTCTTGTGACGGTCGATCTTTCGCCCTAATTGTTTTCTTGTCTAAACAAATGCAACGACACAGGACGTAGCAGAGTGTAGCTATTACACTATATTTAAGAAATACTCAAGATTTTCAAGAAATACTGCCACATCAATTTCAATGATGATACAGGGGATAGATGTCTCAATTGGCAACCACATATTGCCACTGACAAAGAACACATTTTCTGATGGCAACGAATACACAGAGGACAATAGGAATTCTCGTGTATTTTTAACAAGTTGTGACAACCCTGCCACTGACAAAAGAATTTCATTTTCTGATGGCAAATTAAAGCAAAACAAATGCACAGAGGACAGTAGAATTTATCATCAAATACAAGGACAATTGAAATTGTTATCATATCCGCAGTGGTCCAACTTTGATAAAAATGAATTTAGCGTGATGCATCATCGACTCACAAAATTCTAGAAAACACAATCCAGGTTTGAGTACCTGTACTGTGAATTCATATACTCTAGAAAACAGAATCCAGGTTGGAGTACCTGTACTGTGAATTCAGATCTTTATTATTTTGAAGAACTTGTAGAGCCCCTGCCACTTGCCAAACACAGCATTTTCTTGTGGCAACAAATGCAAAAACAATCCATTGTACAACACCTATTATCTGTCAGATAAGTTTAACACTGTCAATAAGGCAGATAATTTTGATTTCAGATTTCAGAGTAAAAGTTGCAACTAGACAGCAGATTTCTACACGTTGAGCGGCATCCACTCCATCTCCAATTCCAGCTCACCGGACTCAGTGTGCTGCAGCTTCAGCGCCACCCCCTGCTTCACCTTGCCGCCGGAGACCACCACGGCGCTGTCCCTGACGAGAGCGTTATCCTCGGACTTCAGCCACCGGCCGATCTGAATGTCACCCAGCAGCTCCGGGTTGCTAAATGCTGCGGCAGCGTTGATCATTGTCTGCAGGTCGATCTCGGCCTCACCCATGAGGTCGTCCTTGGACACCATGTCATGATCGAACACTTGCTGCTTGCATTGTTGCGTGAGTGAAAGAAAGAATCAAAGGGTTTGTTTAAGTTGGCATTGCCAGATTCAGTAAGCATTGTAACCCTCAAAATTTAGATGGCGTCATCTGATTCAGTTTCAAAGCTCAAAGATACTGTGTGTGATGTATAGTAATCGTGTAGTTCATTACCAGCTTCAGAGGTCCATATTGCTGGGGAACAGAGAGCTTCAGTTCTTCATTCCAGACAGGATTTAGGTTGCCATTGATTACTGAAGTTTGTGCTTTCTGCAATCATCAAGGACGTGCATAAATTTGATAACAAAGAATTTATTTACTCTGTTGTGATTATAACAAAAACGACCAAAATTACCTGCTGCCCTAGCGTCAGGACGACATAAGGGTCACTGCTTGACATATCCCTGATGGCTAGGTTGGTTCTTCCAATCACCTTTACATTCAATATTCCGATAAACTCGATCATGCCGACCTGCAAATGCGAAAACAAGAATCACTACATCTGAATACTGGGCAACAGATTAATAATCATATAGTAAATGTTCAGCTTGGGGACAGCCTTACTTGACTCTTGGAACCATCAGAATGAGAGGCGTTGCTTGCATGTTTTCCAGAGTCACTAGCATGATGAGAAATAATCCGCAAACTTGGCTTCAGAAATTCCTGCAGCTCATATTTTGACCTGAAACAATGGGAATGCATGCTTCAGTAGTTGACTACCTATGACAGTGAGAATATGGAGCTCATTAGTACACCACGCGCTTGAATAAAAATGCCTTCCGCAGATCAAGTTCGCAAAGCAAAGAATAACAAAAATCTCCAAAGAGCTCGATGAAATTTCTTGTTACACTGAAAAAGAATATCCTTTCCAAATAATCACAAACCTGATGAATTTTTCTCGCTCTTTCTGGGTACAATCTGGATGTGGCTTCTGGTAGCCCTCTGGCAGAAAGGCCTCATATATTGCATTTGCCTGAGAATTCCCACCAACTTCTATCATGGAGTCAACTTCACTGTCAGTCCACTTGTCCAGTGTCACCGACAGAACCTGTGCCAGATAAACATTAGGTTCATCGTGATGATTATATCTTAAGGACGATCGCCCTGTTGCTTGAGCTTATTCAGCACTACTTTACAGCCATGGAACAGAATTTTTCTCTCACAACATTTCATCATAAAACTGTAACTATCCAACAGTTATATTTTGCATGTTGTACTGTTATATGCAAATAATGGCATCATTGCTAGCAGACAATAATAAGCTCTAAAAACAAACAAGAAACAGGAGAGGGAAATCGAAAGGAAGAAACATGTAAGATTATTTCTGGTTTTGAGAATGCGACTATAGAAACCTTCGAAATATGTGTACCGAGACTTCTGTGGACGCCAGAACATTTTACACAAATGAATACCCCAATATTAGCTGATCTGCAAGGATAAAACTCAGTTATTTGTGTTTCTCCACAGTCACAAAAGTCAGAAGCAAAGGACTAGGCATATAACAGACCTGGTTATGTTCAAAAGAAAAGTATGGGGAGCAGACAAAGGGTTCTCCTGATTTATTTTGCAAGGTTATGCATGATTTTTTTTGAGGAAGTTATGCATGATTTATTATTGCTCTATTATGGTAATATGTCTTCTACAAATGCCTTGCCAGTGGCCAGAACTGATATCCAAAGGGGAGAAAAGACAGAAAGTTCAAGCAAACTGAAATTGAGCACATGGTGACCTATTCATGCTCACGCAAATACTTACGCCCATTTGGGATCACGCGCGCTGCAGTCAGCGCAAATGTGGTTTTCACTCCTTTGCAACAACTCCTTTAGCTTCGCCATGTTAGCTGGAAGGCAAAGGTGAATGTGAGTTCATAAAGCAACACCTGAGAGCAGAGTGAGATCACTAAAACTTTAGAGAGCAATGTAGTGGCTGTACCATACAAGTAGCAAAAATGACAAAAAAAAAAAAAGAAGAAAGCTTTCAGGTTTTTTTTTGGCTGATCTTGTGTGCATTATTCCCGAACATATATGTTGTTTGCTCAATGACTTGATTTTGCTACGGGATTTTTCCATTGTGAGGACCCGGATTTTGCTACAGAAAGCCATTTGCGCATACCTGATCCACTCAATCCTGGCAAATGCGTCAAACTGTACTCAATCCTGGCAAATGGATGTTGAAACGAAAAAAATGTGAATAAAAGAAGCATCTGAATTCCAAACTTCCAAGAATACCGTTGGAATTGCTGAAAGCGTTGAGTAATTACTTCCAAATTCCTAGCCAATGTGGCCGCGAAATGCGTAGATTTTACTGTGAATTGGGACCAAGCGCAGGTCGCAGCCGGATTACTAGGAGAATAATCGCGAATCGAAAGTCGACACAGCACCAACTGCACCATGCGATTCAGCATCGGAGAAATCAGGAGCCCACGCGAGCGCGATTGTTGGGGCCGAAGAAAGAAGTGCAGGATTGTTTACCGGGAGAGAGCGACTGCCGGATCAGCTCCGATTCCTTGCCCCCTCCTGTCCGCGATGGGTTCGGGCTGCAGCGCTGAGAGCCCGAGATCTTCCTCCTCCGCTCCCTCCCCTCCCCTCCCCTCTGATCGCTAGAACAGCTGGTCCACGTGGCCTGGTCGGCTGTTCACACGTGCGACACTGTGGGTCGGGGCCAGATCCGCCCCCGGCTGCCACGGGAGGCCGACGGGCTGGCCCCAGCTGCAGGGCTTTTTATATTTTCGGGGCAACTTGCAAATTTGCAATGCTTCCTGTCCGTGATGCATGGTTCTTCTTTTTGGCCTCACTTTTCTTTTTCAGCACCGGCGCCAAAAATTTCGGGAAGAAATTGAGGGTTTGCCACGTGACGTGTCACCGACATTGCCAGTGAGTTTATTGCTACCTCACTGTGCGTGTTTGGTGTGCGATGACCTGGTTTACCAGGTAACGTGGAGTTTAGTAGATTAAGGTCCCTCTGGATGAAACATGATAATGATTAGCTGTTGAAAAATTAGGTGAGGTAGATTCAAAGGATCCAGCTAATAGGTTAACTAATTTTTAGTTAAACACTTAGCTAATAACTATTTCACTAGCTATTCAAATCCAGCTAATACACAAGTTGAAAAGAAGGGACAAAGCACCGGTACATCTACCTTTTAACAATACATAGTAATCAACGAATAGTTTGCTAGCTAATGTTGACAGTAAACTAGCAAGCTAACTATTAGCTATTAGTAGATCCAAACATGGTCTAAGAAAAGTTTATGTAGGGAGTTAAGCTCTTTGATTGCTCAAGCTTGGGAAGTGAGACACACCAAGCTTTGTTATTGGTTACCAAAGATTAATACACTCCTCGGGTGCAATTGCAAATGAGTTCGCCTCTGTAGTGTACATATATGCCATAAAAAGGAAAAAAAACTAGTTGTTCTGTGTGAGCTAGAGTGTCGAAAAAATGGTTAAATTGGTGGGGGAAGACCCATGAGATATTAGGACAGGCTATAGTGGGTTAGAGTTAGCCTAGTGGCAAAGAATATTGTTTATTTTGACATGGAATTTTTTTTCTACATTAAAGCTAAAACTCACCCAAGTGATTCGAAGCCCCCGATCCTCTCACTTGAAAGTTCATTCAATCAATGGACATCATGACATCGTCTTCCTCAACACGAGCAAGGTCAGGGTTAGGGTTTAGGGACGTCACATGCGTGTAGCCTCCGGGTTTAGAGAGATCTTTGGGGAATCATCAACCTAGTGATGGTGACAAACAAGAAAGACAGATCCACAACAAGATGGAGCTGTGGCGGGGGCACTGCCTGCAGCAGTAGTGGAGGATAGTGGTTGGGCAATGGGGGCATCAAGCTTCAGCTACTTCACGTTAGTGACAATAGTGTGGCAGAGGAGGTGGCGTTAAGACACCAAATCCGGTGGCAGCGAGGGAGCTCGACCAACACGCCTTGATGTAGAAGTTGCCAGAGGAGGAGATTCGCCGGGAGTGGGTAGTGTGCCAGGCGGTAGGCGTGCTACCGGAGTTGAGAGGGAAGGTGGGGGCTTGTAGCGGCAACCTTCGCATCACCTAGGGGTGTTGAGAGCGACGATATGCAAGATAATGAGGAAGAAGTAGAAAAGGATATATGTAGGTGTGGCGGCAGTGGTGGGCATACATTGTATCCATGTCATCCATTTTTTATCCGATCGTTAAAAAATCAACTAAGGAAGTAAACAAATTGTTTGATTAATGACAAACATACCCCTTTGTAATGCAAAAGACTTTTACACCACTAGTCATGCAAAACACGAGTAGCTCGAACACGAGGACATGAAAAAAAGCAAGGGATAAAACAAAAAGGCTCACTTAACGGTGCTAGAGATAAAGAACCTCATTGGCGATAGGGTTTAGGATTCCGGGTCTTCTATGGCTACAAGATATAAAAGGAGATTGTTTGGAGATCACAAGTTCGACAGTGGTGATGGATGATACATCGATTAGGTGGGGGTGGTGAGAATGTGCCAGCCGTTAGGTCGGTGGGAGAGTTCGGTTGGATGATGACGACTAAAGAGGAAAAGGTAGGTGCAAGAGAGGAAGAGAAAGATGTAAGAGATGTAAAGCAAATGTATATCACCAGTGGGAAGAGGAAGATGCAAGAGATGTAAAGGAATTGCATATCACCCGCGGGGGCGACATGAAGAGGAAGATGCAAGAGATGTAAAGGAACTGCACATGCCGATAACGTATGCCAGTGGCAGAGTGTATAATGATATCGACGGCAGAAGCGAGAGAATGAGAAAGATACGAGAGATATAAGGAAGTACGCGTGCATATAACGTGTGCTGTTGGCAGGCATAATAGTGATATCGGCGGCGGGAGCAAGTGAGGATGAGGAAGATGCGAGATATAAAGAAAGTATGCGTGCAGATAACGTGTGCCAGTGGCAAGGTGTATAATGATATCGACGGCAGAAGCGAGAGAATGAGGAAGATACGAAAGATATAAAGGAAGTACGCGTGTATATAACGTGTGCTATTGGTAGGCATAATAGTGATATCGGCGGCGGGAGCAAGTGAGGATGAGGAAGATGCAAGAGATATAAAGAAAGTATGCGTGCAGATAACGTGTGCCAGTGGCAGGTATAATAGTGATATCGACGACGAGAGCAAGGCGAGGAGAAAGATGCTATGGATATAAAGAAAGTATAGATGCAAATAATGTGTGCCAGTGGAAGGCATAATATACGGTTAGACGCACGGTTAGTCTTGTCATTTTTTTAAATAGAGTCGACGAGGATCAAGTGGCTTATTTTCTCGTGTGGACAAAAAAAAAAGTAGCTGTGACAAATGAAGGATGCTACAGGACCAGTGTAGCGAGAACAAGTTCGAGCACGATAATGACGGGAGAACCGAGACAGACGTTCAGGTATGCCATGACCACGTGAAGATGAAACCACCACAGATTTCCCTCAAAAAAAAAAAGAAGAAAGAAACCACCACAGATGTCACCCTCAAAATTTCCACCGGAAAGAATGGAGGGGAAACCGCTCAGGGTGCGCAAAAGTTTCCATGGCGTGCCCTGACATACGCTGCTCGTGCTCGGCGGCGAGGCCCTGCGGCGAGAACTTGACAATGACACCAAACCTGGCCTGGCCTGGCCTGGAGGGAGGGAGGACGAAGACAACAGGAACAGTCACTTATGCCATGCTGATCGAGCTGCAAGCTTCGTCCTCCCACTCGGCGGCCAGCCAGCCGATGGATCCCCGGCGATCCGGTGGTCCAGCGCCGAAACGAACCTCCACCGGCCGGAAAGCTCAGCTCAATGCTTGCACGATGCATCCAGGCACAAATCGATAGACTTAGAAACAAGAATCAAAGGTGTGCGAGAGACGAACACGAGAGCAAATCCTTCCTTGTTATTCATGGACACCGCACCGCTGACCTGCTACAACCGAAAGCCGACCACAGACATGCGCAAGACAACAAGTGAAGCTCTGATCAGCCAAACCTCCGCCTGGGAGTATGTAGTACAGGGCAGCGGCGAGCCATCTCATCTCGCCCTCCAACTCTAGCGGCGCCAGAAGCAGCGGAGCTTGAGCCGGCGCGCGACGACATTGACGATGGCGGCGACGGCGGCGGCGGCCGCGGCGGCGTCGGCGACGGGGTCGAGCGGGCCTCCCGTGATGAAGCGGCCGACGATGAGGCAGGCGACGAGGAACAGGGGCAGGCACCAGAGCACGAAGTCGAGCGCCGAGTCGAGGTCGACGTCCCACTGCCACACCCTCAGCATGGCCATCGGTACTCGGGCTGGAGCCGGAGGAGGCAAGCAAGCACGGGCGGAGCTGGAGCCGGACGAGGAAGCGAGGACGCCGAGGAGAGGGAAAAAAAAAGAAGGAAAGGTGGAACGAGCGAGCAGCTAGCGCGCGCGGTTGCAGCTGGATCAAGGTGGGGACTTGCCGTGACTGGACTGCGGTGGATGGATCGGCGCAGGCCGGCGAGAAAAAGAGGGGGGTTTTGACGAGCGGCGGCGGCGATACGCGTAATCGATCGATCGTGGGCTCGTGGCCGGCCGATCCCCGCCCCGCGCGCGCAGGCAGCCCCGGCTGGCCCTCCCCGTCCGTGGCGCGGAGCTAGCACGGATCCGCCCCGACATGGACTCGTCAGAGGGCTGCTGCAGGCGTGAGCTGAAACCGGCATGGTCGGCCGAGTGCGCTGTCCGCTTCCGGTTGCCGAGTTGAGCGACGGGAGAGTGGGGGGGGGGGGGGGAGGAGGAGATGGATAGGTCCGCCCCCGAGGAGGAAAAAGGGAAAAGGGGGGACGCGGGGCGGGAAAAGGGAAAGCTTCCTCCATTCCCGCGCGGACTACCTCGCTCGTCACTACCAACCACCCGTTGCTGCTCATGGCTACGCTAGTCACTAGCCACGAGGAGTCTACGAGGACTGGACATGACACCACTCACGAGTCATCACAACAACAGTAATTCGGTTACCTCGGCTCTAATCATCGTTGATTTTGGATCACCGCTGGCTGCCGCATGTGCATTAATTTCCTTAAAAGTCATTGGATGATGAGAGAAGAATAGCCGTGTGAAACTGAGGAACACCATTCTGAGCTCAAATTTTAATTAAATCATAACATTTTTGTCTCTGGGCACCGATAGATCGAACGTGCGCGCTTTGAGCTTTAGTTTGGTTGTTCATATATTGTACTGAAGTTGTAAGAATTATACAGTATTCAGTTCATTTTATAGAAAATATAGAAATCAGAAAAATTTCTACATTTCAAAGAGAGCCTTCGTTTGGTTCATATTGTACTGACGTTGTTGCTGCTGGCCGGGGTCAAATCGACGTTGTTGCTGCCTTAGTTTGGTTCATACCATACCGACGTTGTTGCCTGTGGACTTGATTAGGGTCGTTGTGAACCTCCCCTAACGTTTCGTGGGCTCAGCCCTATCGCCATGTTCTCCACTAGTGGCGGCGTCGGCAAGGATCAGCGCAGGCCGACAAGCAGAGAGGCTTGGACTCCCTGTTCGCGCTCATCGGATGGGAAATTTGGAAAGAGCGGAATGCGCGGTGCTTCAGGCAGACTGCAACCTCGGTGCCGCAGCTCCTCCTAGTCATCAAGGCTCAGGCGGACTTGTGGGTTTAGGCGGGCGCCAACCATCTTAGGAGTGTTGCGTCGGGGGTAGCCCTCCGAAAGTTTCAATTCCTGCTTGTTGTACTCCGGCCCTTGAGTCGGCTACTTGTATCGTGAACCTTATTCCTTCTTAATACAAAGATACGCATCTCTCTTGCATATTCGAGAAAAAAACCCTATCGCTATTATCCGACAAGAGGCCATGGTGATTGTTCAGGCAGTTTTCGGCTGCAAGGGCAAAAATGTCCTTTCACCTTATCCTATCTCTCCTCATAAGTTAGAAAAGCTCGCTTTAGCAGTGACAACGTGTTGCAGACCAACCCACGTTTTCATGGTGTATTTAAGAAGGAACGACTAGTGTGGTGTGGTCTGCACCAAACTATGTTTTGTCGGTGTCACTGGACAAAAAGACCTTAAATCAGGTACTTTTTGCTAAATCCTGCCAAATAAAAAAAGTATATAGTAGTGGTATTGAATTCGTATGTATTTTCTTTCTTTCTTTTTCTCTTCGTCTTGTGCATTTTTAAGCATATTTAATATTTCTAAGAGGTCAACCTATAAGAACTATGCAACATTTTCACGTATTTTCATAACTATATAATCTGAACCTTGCCCATATTCACAGTAACTGATGTAAAACGCGGACTTCATCTTTTTTTATTATCCAAGAGAACAACAAAGAAAACGGAAAATGTGATCTCTGCATTTACCTTTTACAGCACTGATATATACACAAGAATTAACTCTGGTTCATGTCTGTTCACTGCATCCGCACGTGCATACATTACCTCCTGTTAGCCATAGGAGTGCATGATTTGAAATAAGTCCCAGTTTATATATTTTGTCGAACTTGATGCACCATTTCTACAAGACCAGCTTTATAGGTCTCATTTGTACATTTTGTGAGCCAGAGCTGTTGCCTGAAATGGGCATGGTCTGCCAGTCGGTCTAGTTGTGGCAGAACCGCCTAATCTAATGCCCTCCCAAGAGTACTTGTCTTCCATTAGACACTAAGTACCCAAGAGAGTGCACTAAATTCTGCAATTCCGTCGAGCACACCCGAGGGAGAACTCGAAAATCCACATTTTTACCTCAGGACCATAAATGAGAGATAAAGCTTACAACATATTTACTATTTCTTACATCACTTTTAGTACAACATCAGGGTAATCCATTGTTTAATTATAACAGCGGAAAATAAAATGTTATCAGAGTTCAGCGGAAATGAAACCATTTAATGATGAGTTAAATATTATCATGATGAACATTTATATACAGGAAATGATAACAGGTGATAAATCTTTCCCTTATAAAACATTTTTGGTGAGAGTTATAAATCAACTCTACATCCGCAACGTAAAGGAAATCCTCACTGAGCCCACCAGGAGGTTTCCACACACAAATGTCATCTTCAAGAACACCTGTCACCTGCAACAGGGTAGAACAAACCCTGAGTACTCAATTGTACTCCGCAAGACTTACCCGTCAGAAGGAAAGAAAAGACTCCAAGGATATGCAAGGCTATCTGACTTGTGGTTTATTGCAACTGCAGGAAGCATTACTAAAGGTGCATCCTTATATTCAATTTTTATTAGCCGTTATCAGTAGTTTATTAACCAACCATTCTAGGTAAGCACCTGTTCTACTTTCAAGCAAAGGTTGAGCCATCAGAACCATCTTTCCATCTTTCATCTTTCAGTTCTTACTACGGTGCCAGAGTGCAGTCAAGCCGTACCGTCACGTAGAAACGGCGATTCGTGAATCAATGTGCCCAGCTGGGTACCCCGAAAAACACACGCCTCGCTTGCACCCCAGGCATGAGCGAGACCAACCCGTTCCACTCCTGTCATAGGTTCCAGGTCCTCGTCCAAACTTGGACTCCAAGCCCCCACACTTGAGGCCCGGCCTCAAAGTGGTGCTTAGACCTCCACCTATCCCCGCCTCCAATCAGTCGGTCCGGAAAGAGCCGGGGCCCATGACAAGAGAGTAACAAGTCTTCCTAGCCCCCATCCGCTAGTATATGCTCGGGATAATAAATCTGTGACTTGACCGGGGATCCAGTGCAATGAATGGTCCTTAATCGACACAGGCGGGACAAATGCAACCAGACCCTCGCTCGGATTGCCCAACCAAGTCCATATCCAATTTCAAGTACAGTCCCGCCCGGTCTCCAATTATTATCCATATATAATCCATGTGATAGTAACATGATAATAGTAACAATAATATATTTCCTATCTCTCGCGAGTGACAGGCAATCACTCGACTTCTACCGGAGTCCTGTAGCATAGCAATCTACATGATCTTGACATACTAGTAAGACTCATGGGATCAGGATATATATATATATATATATATATATATATATATATATATATATATATATATATATATATATATATATATATATGCAAGTGGGTTTCATTCAACTCCTTAAAACTTAATGCACAAGCATAAATAAAGTGCAGCATAATAGAGGTTATGCACCGGGGCTTGCCTGGGTAAACATATCACCAAAGTTAGCATTCCATCATGACACCACGATCATTTGGGCACCATCTTTTCCGCTACTCCGGTTGACTCCACGATCCATCGTCATCCCTATTATGAGATTCGCGGATGCAACGCAAAGACGTAAATAGACACGCTAATTGGAAGGATGAGAACACGGTACGCTTCGCAAGCTAACGAGCTACTTAACGTACTAGGCTACTCACCCCTGTTATCGAATAAGACAGTATTTTCCCAATACGCATTTTAGTTACACGAAACCAAAGTGTTACTTTATTCCTTTTATCAATTTAATAGATATTTGAACTAGGGCTTGTTAATTATCCTAGCAACTAATTATTTTGGAGCTACAAAAATAACAGTGAACATATAATAATACTAGGAGCTTACTATAAAATTTCTAGGATTAATACTATCACTGATTATTCATAAAAATTCTTACAAGTTCATGTTTGATAATATTAACGCCTCGAAGTGATTAGAGCAAGCCTAAAAATATTACAACGCTACGGAAACCAATTACATATTTAGATAGATCATGATTTTAGAAAACTAACAAAATTAGTTTTACTATTTTAGGATCCCTAAATAATTTTATATCTAAATAACAAAATCAGCTCAAAATTTATTTAGGAAAACTTTTACTAATTCACTGGAAAAGAAGAGGACACTGCGGCCCACTCGGCCCAACGCGGTGCGGCCTCCGCGCGTGCGCGCGAAGAGCGGCCCATACGAGCAAGGCCCGCGTGAAGACGGCCCGAGACGGACAGCCCATGCCCGCCCGCTCTTTTTTGCAAACTAACCCCTAGCCTAACCGGATATCACACGGAATCGTGGTGTACTATTTCACCAGAGGAACGGTTTGCAGCAAGCACCCTATATTAAGTCGTCTTTGCCACGAGTAGGTCCTAGGCATGCCCCGCGCACGACGACGCCGCTCCGGCCGACATTCCCCGGTTGCGCCGAGCGTAAAGGGGCCCGCTTCGACCAACTAGAGGGCCGACCACCATCTATGGCATGAACGAGGATGCTTGGTGGTAACAGGAAATCGGGCTACCCTCCTAGCACGAGCTGTGGCGGAGAGCCGCGGTTCACGGTGGCGGCGAGGCCGTTCCGGCGAGCTAGGACCCTAACAGGGTGATAGAGGTGCTGGGGAAGCATTGATAGCTCACCGAGATACTCGCCATGGGGATGGTTGGGGCAGAGGAGCGATGAGGTGACCCGGCCACGTGCGCACGAGCACGGTGGCGGCGCTCTGGGGCAGACACGGCGCGTCACCACGCCGCAGATGAACGCCCTAGTCAAAAGGAGACGAACACCAAGTCTAGAGGGTCAAGACGAACTCCGAACCGCCAACAATCGATTCATAAGCTATAGGTTGGGGACATACTCCCGATTCACCGACTGCGGCGGCGTCCATGGCCCGCGGCGGCAAAACCTCCAATTCGTCGATTGGTGAGGACAGGTTGAGCACTGGGAGAACGTGGTAGCTATCTAACTACCTGTGCCACCCACTGCTGCGATGAATTTCACTGCAGGACCCGAACCGGTGGTTAGGAAGGGGAGGCCATGGTGGCTCTGCGCGGTGCGGAGGGAGGAGTTCACCCAACGAACTCGAGCGGATTTAAGACCAGGCGGTTCCGACTTATAGCGTCAACACAAGTACGCGCACAGCTGTCGCAATAGCGGAGGCCTTGGCGGGATGTGCTTGACTTGCCGCGGTCAGGCTCGAGCGTGGCGTGCACGGGACAGTGGTTCGTCGTGGTCGGACTCGAGCGTGGTGTGCACGCGGGGCAGCAGCCGGGGTACCGGCCGCGGCTAACCAGGCCAGCCACGCAAGACAAGGCACTGAGCGGTATCACCGGCCTGCCGTAGCCCGAGCTCGGAGCCAGACGCATCCGCGCTCGTGGTGATCACGCCCACGCGACCAGATGGCCAATCGGTGACCTGCACAGTTTTTAAAGTGAACCACAACTACAAAGCATCTCGATCATGATGTAACCTCTTTCGCTAACTTATAACTGATGCTAGCGGCTAACTAGCGAAGCAAGGCTCACGACCGGAGGATGATCCGAGAGAAAAATGGAGAGACACCAATGTAGGTTCATCGTGCTAACGCTAGCTCACGAACAGAGCACCGACCACAAGGTTACAACCCATTCTCAGGAACTTCAGGCCATTTTAGGAGTAACCACTCAACATCACTCCACCCTACAAACTACACAGTGCCAAAGTACTCGCAATGGTGCAATTAACGGTGCAAAAACATAGATCTAGTGTTTACGAATTTTAATCAAAATTTAAATGCCAAAGCGGCATTGCCATTAGGTTTTTAGACTTGGTCATTATAGTTCTAGGAGCTGGAACCCATTTCCAAATCAATTCTTGAGCTACCAGTTATGCTATTGATCACTTATTTATCGAAACAAAAGTTGCGTTTTCATCTACTAGACTTGCGCTTCAAATTTTTATTAAGTACTACATTCAAATGATGTTTTATTTTTATTTATAGAAATTCGCTTATCATTTTATGTGCGTTGAAATTTTAAAACCCACAGAATTTATTTTGTTAATTTCTTTTAGACCTTAATCGCATGCTAAGTAAGTTAGTAACACCAGGGGTGTTACATCCTTCCCCCCTTAAAAAGGATCTCGTCCCGAGATCCAGAACCAGAAACAAAAGAGGGAAGCACGATTACATTCACAGATCTGAGCTTACATGAGAGGTTACACGACTTCAAACGCTAAACCACTCTGGAATCTAGAGATAGCACGGCTAAAACCAATCTAATACAACTCACAACCTCTCTAGAATTCGACGAAGACGGGGACAGTGGAAGAGCAATAAGAAAACGATTATCCAGAACATGGCGTATGCCCAACAAAGCCAGAAATTGGAGACTGGTAAATAGATCATTGCGAAGCCTAAAACCTAACTAACCAGAGGTGAATCTTGAACTTCTTCGATGAAAACCAGATCCCTTCTTCTCGAGTTACACCATCACCTCTGACTAGCGACCCTGGATCTGCAAGCAACGACTGAATCTCGTAGCTCTGCCTCCAACCACTTTCTTCTTGACTGCTTCTCGAGCTTCTCCCACCTGAGCGCTTGACGGAGGAAGTCGATACTATGAGCTCTACTCTAGATCTGGGGGTTGAATGGAGGAGAAACAAGCAAGGTGGCATTATAAAAGCTTGGTGGACGGAGGTGGTGATGCAATGCACCGGAAGCGGAGGAGATGGGAATCACTGGGGGGGTCACAAGGTGGGGAGAGCGCCGGCCATGGTGCGCTTCCTGTGCGAGCTTGAGTAGGGCAAAGGAGAAAGGAGGGGATGGGGTTCGCTCGACCAGGCAACGTGCGAGCAACGGGGCCCCAAAGGAAAAGAAAGAGGGGGGGGGTCCGGTACGGGAACGAGAGCGAAAATCGAGAGCCGACACGGGTGCCGGGATCAGAGGGGTGTACAGTGCGACAAGACGAGGCGAGTGCGGCACAACGCCACAACCGTGTGGGAGCGGCACACGCGGTCCCACCACAGACGGCGTCCGCAGGGCACACAGTGACAGCGACCCGGCGTGCGTAGCGTGACCCAACCGGTCACAGGAACGACGTCAAGTCGGGCAATTCAATTCCTTTGACCTACGTGCGGCTAACTTTCCTGTTGGTTTTCTCTTTCTTCTTTTCCTTTCTTCAAAAACTGTGTTACCCCTGTTATTTTGACAGAGCACAATTCCATCAACCTGTTGTTGATTTCTCGTTTGAACACAAGGATATTTTTACCAAAGAGAATTTTTATAGCAAGAGCGGTACCACGGTGTAACTAGGTAACAACACTTGGTCAACAACCTCGATACCAGCGCGCGCCGAGCAGCGTCACCATGTGGCAGCTGTTCCACAGGTGGCCCTCGGTTCTGTCGTGGCACCATAAGCTATTAACTAAGTAACTATTACCAACTTACTCGCAGTAAAAACAACGGGGTCATAGACCACAGAATCAGAGGAGTAAGGGAAAAATTCAGGCAGCATGGGTTCCTTTCAAAATAAGGAACAAGTAAAGTAAATCCCAAGGCAGATTTAAATCAAGGGAATTCAAGTGTTCTGCTGGGCCATCCACAATTAGTGATATAGTGTCCTCTGTTTTCCAATCAGAGCCGATCTGTTGCACCTGAATAGCGGTTCCCCTTGTACCTGCTTGTTGTCGTGTCAAGAACCCTAAGCAAATCAAACTAGGCCTAAAGGAAAAATTAACTTAACAAACACAACGGATAACGCAATACTCATTCAAATGGCCTTACATGGGTGCAACATACAGGCATTCGCCCTCCCACACTCGACACATCGCTCGGATCCTACAACCAGGCAATCTTAACAACTACGGATGAGGTACAACGGAAAGATTACAACACTAGAGGACAGCGATGAAAAGCACTACTAGCGATGGTTACATCTCCCCTAGGACAACTAATCTACTTCGTCGACCCAAACGGCTTCCTTCCTAGGATCCTGGGGTTCTTCTGCTGCACTAGGTTGAGGATCTGCTCCTTCTTGTGGTGGTGGCTGGGTGAGGGGAAGCAATGACTCTACTTCCGAGGCTTCCGTGGGTGGAGGTGCTGCAATACCGGTTCTCCTTCTCTCCAGCGGATGGACAGGGATTCCCTCCAAGATCGAGGGTTCCTGCCTTTCTGTGGCCATCGTCCTACGCTTGGCCCGGGTGACAAGATAAGCATCCTCCAGCTCTTGGGCATGTCGCTCTTCATCCACCTTGAGTGCTTCCGCCATAGCAGTCTCTCGACTCTCTGCAGCTGCTACATTGGCGTGGGCTTCAGCAAGCTGCACTTCGAGCATCCTGGAGAAGGTCTCGGCATCCTCAGCTCGGTGGAGGCACTCCCTCAGCTCCGAGGCCTGCCGGTCATACTGCTCATCCAGGGCAAGCAAGTACGAGGTCAGGTGCACCAAGGTCGGGTTGTCCTCTTGCATGTCTGGACCATGCAAAGCCTCCATGCGAGCCCTCCATACTCGCCGATTCTTGTCCTAAGGGGGAAAGAACCGCATGGGGGTACGAGCAATGGGCTCTTCATAGATCTGGCAGAGATGCCACAAAGCTTTGCGGGCCGCAACTTGGTAGGTGTCGCCGAAGCGAAACCCGGTTGCGGTCACATTTCAGGCTTCAGCGACGTCGGGAAACTCCTCACTCTTGCTAATGTAGATGGTGACCTTACACCGCTCAGTGCCACGCTTCATGTACTCACGGCCCTCATACTCGGGACGCTCCCGAACGCCGAGTTTTTGCAGGGTGGCATACAGGATTTTGGGAAAACCCTCGGTGTTCAAGCAGTAGGTGCTAACCCAGACTCCTGCCATCCTAGGTGGGTGGTGGTTGCAAGGAAGGCTTGAGGAGAAGCTTGCTCAAGAGAAAAGGGCTAAGCGAGCTGGAATGCACTGGGTGGTGACACCAAGTGGCTGGGCTTGCCCCCTTAAAAAGGCAGAGCGGCTAGTGGTCCTAGCGCGGGCCACCCTCGAGCCATGCACGAGGATCAGTAAAGTAAAACAGCAGGATTTTTATGCACACGAGGCGAGCGGTGTTCGAGGCCATAAAGACTAGCATGGTTGCAGGGCAGAGGTCCGACAAGGGCGCAGAAGGAGTGCCGAAAACATAAGCCCCGACAGTCGTGAAGCACGAGCGAACGCGAAACACGAAGCCACCACACAACAGTAACTCCGGGACAGGGACGCATGGTACCTAGAAACAAGGCACCTGCAAGTAGGACTCGCACGATGACTATAGCAAAACAACGCGTCTGACTTTAGGACCACACGCTACACACCAGTTAGTTTACCGGACGAAAGCCTACTTAAACTTATTCCGAAGACTTAACTATAGTAATAGGGCAACTTATATAACTTCGTATGCAAACGCCCTAACTTTTTGCAAAAATGTGTTGTCAAATTTTAATTTAGAAAGGACTTTGAAGCTTTATTTCCTCATTTATGCTCTGATACCACCTGTGGCAGAACCGCCTAATCTAACGCCCTCCCAAGAGTACTTGTCTTCCATTAGACACTAAGTACCCAAGAGAGTGCACTAAATTATGCAATTCCGTCGAGCACACCCAAGGGAGAACTCGAAAATCCACATTTTTACCTCAGGATCATAAATGAGAGATAAAGCTTACAACATCTTTACTATTTCTTACATCACTTTTAGTAGAACATCAGGGTAATCCATTGTTTAATTATAACAGCGGAAAATAAAATGTTATCAGAGTTCAGCGGAAATGAAACCATTTAATGATGAGTTAAATATTATCATGATGAACATTTATATACAGGAAATGATAACAGGTTGTAAATCTTTCCCTTATAAAACATTTTTGGTGAGAGTTATAAATCAACTCTACATCCGCAACATAAAGGAAATCCTCACTGAGCCCACCAGGAGGTTTCCACACACAAATGTCATCTTCAAGAACACCTGTCACCTGCAACAGGGTAGAACAAACCCTGAGTACTCAATTGTACTCCGCAAGACTTACCCGTCAGAAGGAAAGAAAAGACTCCAAGGATATGCAAGGCTATCTGGCTTGTGGTTTATTGCAACTGTAGGAAGCATTACAAAAGGTACATCCTTATATTCAATTTTTATTAGCCGTTATCAGTAGTTTATTAACCAACCATTCTAGGTAAGCACCTGTTCTACTTTCAAGCAAAGGTTGAGCCATCAGAACCATCTTTCCATCTTTCATCTTTCAGTTCTTACTATGGTGCTAGAGTGCAGTCAAGTCGTACCGTCACGTAGAAACGGCGATTCGCGAATCAATGTGCCCAGCTGGGTACCCCAAAAAACACACGCCTCGCTTGCACCCCAGGCACGAGCGAGACCAACCCGTTCCACTCCTGTCATAGGTTCCAGGTCCCCGTCCAAACTTGGACTCCAAGCCCCCACACTTGAGGCCCAGCCACAAAGTGGTGCTTAGACCTCCACCTATCCCCGCCTCCAATCAGTCGGTCCGGAAAGAGCCGAGGCCCATGACAAGAGAGTAACAAGTCTTCCTAGCCCCCATCCGCTAGTATATGCTCGGGATAATAAATCTGTGACTTGATCGGGGATCTAGTGCAACGAACGGTCCTTAATCGACACATGCAGGACAAATGCAACCAGAGCCTCGCTCGGATTGCCCAACCAAGTCCATATCCAATTTCAAGTACAGTCCCGCCCGGTCTCCAATTATTATCCATATATAATCCATGTGATAGTAACATGATAATAGTAACAATAATATATTTCCTATCTCTCGCGAGTGACAGGCAATCACTCGACTTCTACCGGAGTCCTGTAGCATAGCAATCTACACGATCTTGACATACTAGTAAGAATCATGGGATCAGGATATATATATGCAAGTGGGTTTCATTCAACTCCTTAAAACTTAATGCACAAGCATAAATAAAGTGCAGCATAATAGAGGTTATGCACCGGGGCTTGCCTGGGTAAACATATCACCAAAGTTAGCATTCCATCATGACACCACGATCATTTGGGCACCATCTTTTCCGCTACTCCGGTTGACTCCACGATCCATCGTCATCCCTATTATGAGATTCGCGGATGCAACGCAAAGACGTAAATAGACACGCTAATTGGAAGGATGAGAACACGGTACGCTTTGCAAGCTAACGAGCTACTTAACGTACTAGGCTACTCACCCCTGTTATCGAATAAGACAGTATTTTCCCAATACGCATTTTAGTTACACGAAACCAAAGTGTTACTTTATTCCTTTTATCGATTTAATAGATATTTGAACTAGGGCTTGTTAATTATCCTAGCAACTAATTATTTTGGAGCTACAAAAATAACAGTGAACATATAATAATACTAGGAGCTTACTATAAAATTTCTAGGATTAATACTATCACTGATTATTCATAAAAATTCTTACAAGTTCATGTTTGATAATATTAACGCCTCGAAGTGATTAGAGCAAGCCTAGAAATATTACAACGCTACGAAAACCAATTACATATTTAGATAGATCATGATTTTAGAAAACTAACAAAATTAGTTTTACTATTTTAGGATCCCTAAATAATTTTATATCTAAATAACAAAATCAGCTCAAAATTTATTTAGGAAAACTTTTACTAATTCACTGGAAAAGAAGAGGACACTGCGGCCCACTCGGCCCAACGCGGTGCGGCCTCCGCGCGTGCGCGCGAAGAGCGGCCGATACGAGCAAGGCCCGTGCGAAGACGGCCCGAGACGGACAGCCCGTGCCCGCCCGCTCTTTTTTGCAAACTAACCCCTAGCCTAACCGGATATCACACGAAATCATGGTGTACTATTTCACCAGAGGAACGGTTTGCAGCAAGCACCCTATATTAAGTCGTCTTTGCCACGAGTAGGTCCTAGGCATGCCCCACGCACGACGACACCACTCCGGCCGACATTCCCCGGTTGCGCCGAGCGTAAAGGGGCCTGCTTCGACCAACTAGAGGGCCGACCACCATCTATGGCATGAACGAGGATGCTTGGTGGTAACAGGAAACCAGGCTACCCTCCTAGCACGAGCTGTGGCGGAGAGCCATGGTTCACGGTGGCGGCGAGGCCGTTCCGGCGAGCTAGGACCCTAACGGGGTGATAGAGGTGCTGGGGAAGCATTGATAGCTCACCGAGATACTCGCCACGGGGATGGTTGGGGCGGAGGAGCGATGAGGTGACCCGGCCATGTGCGCACGAGCACGGTGGCGGCGCTCTGGGGTAGACACGGCGCGTCACCACGCTGTAGACGAACGCCCTGGTCAAAAGGAGACGAACACCAAGTCTAGAGGGTCAAGACGAACTCCGAACCGCCAACAATCGATTCATAAGCTATAGGTTGGGGACATACTCCTGATTCACCGACTGCGGCGGCGTCCATGGCCCGCGACGGCAAAACCTCCAATTCGTCGGTTGGTGAGGACAGGTTGAGCTCTGGGAGAACGGGGTAGCTATCTAACTACCTGTGCCACCCACAGCTACGATGAATTTCACTGCGGGACCCGAACCGGTGGTTAGGAAGGGGAGGCCATGGTGGCTCTGCGCGGTGCGGAGGGAGGAGTTCACCCAATGAACTCGAGCAGATTTAAGACCGGGCGGTTCCGACTTATAGCGTCAACACAAGTACGCGCACAGCTGTCGCAATAGCGGAGGCCTTGGCGGGATGTGCTTGACTTGCCACGGTCAGGCTCGAGCGTGGCGTGCACGGGACAGTGGTTCGTCGTGGTCGGACTCGAGCGTGGTGTGCACGCGGGGCAGCAGCCGGGTACTGGCCGTGGCTAACCAGGCCAGCCACGCAAGACAAGGCGCTGAGCGGTATCACCGGCCTGCCGTAGCCCGAGCTCGGAGCCAGACGCATCTGCGCGCGTGGTGATCACGCCCACGCGACCAGACGGCCAATCGGTGACCTGCACAGTTTTTAAAGTGAACCACAACTACAAAGCATCTTGATCATGACGTAACCTCTTTCGCTAACTTATAACTGATGCTAGCGACTAACTAGCGAAGCAAGGCTCACGACCGAAGGATGATCCGAGAGAAAAATGGAGAGACACCAATGTAGGTTCGTCGTGCTAACGCTGGCTCACGAACAGAGCACCGACCACAAGGTTACAGCCCGTTCTCAGGAACTTCAGGCCATTTTAGGAGTAACCACTCAACATCACTCCACCCTACGAACTACACAGTGCCAAAGTACTCGCAATGGTGCAATTAACGGTGCAAAAACATAGATCTAGTGTTTACGAATTTTAATCAAAATTTAAATGCCAAAGCGACATTGCCATTAGGTTTTCAGACTTGGTCATTATAGTTCTAGGAGCTGGAACCCATTTCCAAATCAATTCTTGAGCTACCAGTTATGCTATTGATCACTTATTTATCGGAACAAAAGTTGCGTTTTCATCTACTAGACTTGCGCTTCAAATTTTTATTAAGTACTACATTCAAATGATGTTTTATTTTTATTTATAGAAATTCGCTTATCATTTTATGTGCGTTGAAATTTTAAAACTCGCGGAATTTGTTTTGTTAATTTCTTTTAGACCTTAATCGTATGCTAAGTAAGTTAGTAACACCAGGGGTGTTACACTAGTACTCTTGCTAGTCGCACTACAGGAACCAGGACTTTGCCCGGTGCTCAAATCTTTACCGAGTGCCAAATATTGGGCACTCGGCAAATGCCACCTTTGCCGAGTGCCGCACTCGGCGAAACTTGACACTCGACAAATAGGGCTTTACCGAGTGTCTAGTACTCGGCAAAATAAGGCACTCGGCAAAGCCAAACTTTACCCAGTGCTAGACACTCGGCAAAGTTGGGCACTCGGCAAAGAGGCGTCCGGGGATAACGGTACCCAACGCCGTCCTCTTTGCCGAGTGCCTTCTGTTTGACACTCGGCAAAATATTGGCTCATTTTGCCGAGTGCTAACCCTAGGCACTCGGCAAAATAATTTTTTTTTGTTTTTTGCCACCAACTTTTTTTCTTAGATTTGTATTTGTACCATGAACAACATGTTCAAATTTGGCACAATTTCATTGCTGTTTGCTATATTTCTTCACTTTATTTTGTTTTCTTGCAATTTTCCGGAAAATGTAGGTTTGAACTGCAGGTGCATCAAATAATAGTTTTGATCCATTCCAAAAATATTATTCTTGTTTGTTAGTGTCACTTTATGCTAAATCTAGGAACTGTCTCCAAATTTCGATCAACGTGCTCATGGGGCAACGTCACGAACTTGCGTGCGAGTGGTTATTTAATTCTATAAAATTCAAACAAATCCTGAAAATCATGAAACTTGGCGAGATGTCGTGATATCATATGCATATGCGGTGGTAAAAATTTGAAAACGTTTGGAGGACGTCATCACGTATGGTGTTCACAAACCAGGACATCATATGTGATGACGTCCTCCAAACGTTTTCAAATTTTTACCACCGCATATGCATGTGATATCACGACATCTCGCCAAGTTTCATGATTTTCAGGATTCATTTGAATTTTATAGAATTAAATAACCGCTCGCATGCAAGTTCGCGACGTTGCCCCGTGAGCACGTTGATCGAAATTTGGAGACAGTTCATAGATTTAGCATAAAGTGACACTAACAAACAAGAATAACATTTTTGGAATGGATCAAAACTATTATTCGATGCACCTGTAGTTCAAACCTACATTTTCCGGAAAATTGCAAGAAAACGAAATAAAGTGAAGAAATATAGCAAACAACAATGAAATTGTGCCAAATTTGAACATGTTGTTCATGGTACAAATACAAATCTAAGAAAAAAAAGTTGGTGGCAAAAAACAAAAAAAAATTTATTTTGCCGAGTGAAGGTTTGACACTCGGCAAAGTGAATATTTTGCCGAGTGCTAACCCTAGGCACTCGGCAAAGCTAGGACAAGATTTTTTTTAATTTTTTATTTCACCGAGTACCAAACAGAAGGCACTCGTCAAAATACTATCTTTGCCAAGTGCCCCGGATCTGGCACTCGGCAAAGAGGTTTGAAATATAAAAAATCGGACACACGCACACACACCACGCACACACCACACACGCACACACACGCGCGCGCGCCTGCCTCACCGCCGCGTCGTAGCCACTGCGCCACTGCCGCCGGAGCCGCCGCCTCGCTGCCGCTGGCTCCCCGCGCGCCCGCCCCGCTGGCTCCCCAGCCCGCGCGCCCCCACGCCCGCGCGCCTCGGCCCTACGCCCGCCGCGCCCGCACGCCTTCGGCCCCACGCCCGCTGCGCCCGCGCGCCCTCAGTAGGAAGGAGGAGGTAGGAGGAAGAGGAGGAAGGAAAGGAGGAAGGAGAAGAAGGGGAGGAGAAAGAAGAAGAAAGAGAAGGGAGGAGGAGGAGAGGAAGGAGAAGGGAGGAGAAGGAGGCAGGGGAGAAGAGGGGAGGGCATGAGAGAAGGAGAAGGGGAGAAGAGGAGAAGAGGAGAAGAGAGGAGAAGAAAGGTGCCGCCTCGGTTCGTCGACCCTCACGCCATAGCGATCGTCCCCGTTGTCGTCGCCGGCCCTCGGTCTTCGCATTCTCGTTGGCAAGGTATGCCCTAATGTTAGTATTAGTTAGTAAGTAGTAGTAGTAGTTAATTAGTAGTGTTAGTATTAGTTAGTAAGTCATAGTGACAGTAGTAGTTGTAGTTGTTGTTCATAGTTTTAGTGTTAGTAGCAGTTATTGTTGTATGCATGTGGTTGATGGCCTTCGTGCCTATGTTTGGTATACATGTGGTTGTTGGCCTTCGTGCCAATGTTTTCTGCAGGTTTTGTGAACCTCTCCGTGCAGGGGAGGTGCTACCAAAATTTTCTATGGAGTCTAACCATTTGCCTTTTCTTTGCAGGATGAGGACCGTTGGGAGGCACTCGACGACCCCCGATCATCTTCGTCAGTGTTGCGGTTCTGCCTGCACTGCATCACCTCACCACTGCAGCGACTCACCGTCGTCCCACTAGCCTGACCTCACCGACACCCTAAGTATAACCCATCTTCCATACTTGTGTCTCGTGTAACCCCAGTTAGGCGTCTTGTAAGGTCCTAGATGGCTAGAGGGGGGGTGAATAGCCTATAAAAATTTTTACAAGAAACACTAAGCAAACTTGTTAGAATAACTAACGGCGTAAAGCGAGTTTTGCTTAGCCTATGGTAGTGATGCAAGCCTCCTATCCACAAGTCTAGTAAATTATAATCTCTAGTTCAACCAAGGGCTAAGACACTAATCTTGCACTAGTGAGCATGCTAACAACAACTAGCAAAGCTATTACTAAAGCTACACAAGATAATCTAGTAAATGTAAATGCGAGAGAGAGGATTGTGTATCTTATACCAACGGTGTAGTGAAGATGTTGCCAATCACCAAGATGATATACAATCAATCAATATTGACAACAACACAATATGAAGACCAATCACCGGGAGACAAGAGACACAATATTTTTGTTCACCCGGTGTTCACTTGTGCACCGACAAGCTACGTCACCGGTTGTGTCGACCAACACTTAGATGGTTCCTCGGTGTGACCCTCAAGTCACTTGCCCCTCAAGGCATGCCCCGTAAGGCACCGCAAGACACCACTCTCAAGTGAGGTAACTCAATGACATGCGCAATGTAATAGAGTTGCTTTTGGCACTCCACCGAGGAAAGCACAAGAACCTCTTACAATCAACCGGAGGTGGCCATGAACAATCACCTTCTCTTGCCAACGCCTCCAACAATCTCCAAACCGGCTAGGAGCGGTACTCTCCAAGAGTAACAAGAAATCCACCGGCTAAACCACCCACAAGTGCCACTAGATGCCCTCAAGCTATGCAATGCACTTTGGGAGCACTCAATCTCAATTTTGATTTGCAATCAAGCTAGAGAGATGAGTGGGAGGAGATGCTCTAGCTCAAAGGATGCACAAGTATGTTAGAAATCACGAGTGACCTCCCCAAGGGCCGGCCAACAAGTATTTATAAGCATCCCATCTGAATAGAGCCGTTATACCCCTTCAATGGGTCTTTTCGGGATGACCGGACGCGCCGGTCAAAACTGACCGGACACGCTCAACCGCGTCCGATCCTCCAATGGTCACTGACCCCAACGGTCAAACCAATGACCAGACGCGCCTCTCATAACGACCGGACGCGCCGGTCCCGAGTGACCGGACGCGCTTCAGTCAACGACCGGACACGCCCCTTGTAACGACCGGACACGACAATGCCCGCGTCCAGTTTGAGTCCAGTAAGCTCCCTCAACGATCGGACGCGTCCGATCAAGTGTGACCGGACGCGCCTCGCGTCCGATCATCCTTGCGTTCTGCAGTTCTCTCTGGGCGCATGACCGGACGCGCCAGTCCCGCGAGTGACCGGACGCGCCGGTTGCAAACCCTAGCACCCGCGCGCCTGATAGCTGACCGGACGCGTCCGGTCATACCATGACCGCGTCCGGTGCAGCGTCCGGTCACCTCTGTGACCTTCGTTCACCTCCGTTTCTTTTTTGACTTCCGACATAGTGGAAAATAGGCATTTCAAGTTCCCAAAAATGCCTGAATCCCACGCTCGCAAGCTCGGCGGGAGGGAGAGAGAGACCCAAACCCTCTCTACCGCTCAAACTTCATTGCCTTCGTAAATGTGCCAACACCAACAAGTGATCACCACCTTGTGCATGTGTGTTAGCCTTTTCATAATCATTTTCGAAGGTTTTCTAGTTAGCTCACTAGGCCCTACATGCAATGCACTTCATGAATTCACCTAGTGGCACCCATGCGTTGAATAACCGATAAGACTTCCCCTCTTAATAGTTCGGCTATCGATCCTAAACCACTCACACCCTCTATGGTGTCTTGAGTGCAAAACAAAATGGCCCTATGGTTATACCTTTGCCTTGAGCCCATTTTGTTTTTCCCAAAAGATATGATCCACTTCATATCATCACATGACCGTCTCGATCCATCGACCTTGACTTCACTTGCTCTTCACCGTTGCATCGGTCCGTCGGCGCCAAGTCTTGCTCAAGCTTCACCATCACATGGTCCTTCGCTTCGAAGCCTCGACTTGCCCTTCACCTTCACAACTAGTCCATCGAGCCAATCATCATCTTGGTCTTCATCATCTTGGTCATATGAGTCAATGTCATGTCTCATATTCAATGACCACCTTTATCTAAATCATCCACTTAGATACAAAGGTTAGTCCTAGGTTTCATCAATTAGCCAAAACCAAACTAGGGACTTTCACGTCTCCTGTCTGAAAGAGATACGGTCATGGTATGCAGATCTTTGCATACCAAATTCCGTACCTGTTTCGGATTGTCCATATTTTTTGGACAGCCCACGGATGCGTAGATGGGTTGGTTTCTATGGCCCGCTCCTGTCCGAGATAGAGTTTTGGCACCACCTCCTCGTTGTTCTCCTAATACACAATCTCTCTGCCAGGACGTGTATCGGGAGAACAGCGGGGAGGTGCTGCCAAAATTCTATCTTGGATAGGAGTGGACCATGGAAGCCAACCTCATCTACGCATCCTCGGGTGGGATTAGGACCTATCCTTCACCTATTAGATGTATAGTAGGAACGCCTTGTGGATTTACCTACAGTTTTATTACTCGCTTACATATGCATGTGCCAGAGGATGGATAACCGTGAGTGGATGTACACGGGCCACGCAAGTATGACCCCAGAATGGATGACCAAGACTAATGCTTTCCTAGAGCATGCATTTGGCGAGGCTGCTAAAGGGTCAGCCCGGATGCCGTGTCCGTGCAGCAGATGTGGCAACAAGAAAAGAAAAATTAAGAGGCTCGTGGGGGAAGATCTTATCAAGTATGGATTTATGGCAAACTATACCCACTGGATCCACCATGGTGAAGCCAATCATATTAGAGAGGAGGTGGCGAGACAACGTCTCGAGGATTATGATGGAAATGGCGGGGTAGCGGACTGGATGGATGACATTTAGTAGGCACGGTTCGGTGAAGGATTGGAGGAGAAGCCAGAGGAAAGCGCAAAGGCGTTCTATGATATGCTGTCTTCAGCGCAGAAGCCCTTGCACGAAAAGACAATGGTATCGCAGCTGGATGCAATTGGACGCATCATGGGGTTGAAGTCACAGTTTAGCATGAGTCGGGACAACTTCGATGGTATGTTGGCAGTTTTTGGAGGGAGAGGCATGCCCTCCGTCGGGAGTGCCACCTGCAGATGGGTGGGCCAGCGCACCACCAAGGCAACCGACCCCTTAGTTCATACGCCTAGGCCTGGGTACACGCTACACACTTATTTATTTATTTATTTGTTCTAATGCTCAATTCTCATTACTTCTAATCGTCTTTGTGTTTTCCTCGCAGTCCTAGTCGCATGATGGCTAGGAATGCAATGAGTTCATGGCATACGCCATGGCACACAAGGGCAAGGTGACAGCCCCGGACACCGTCTACAACCCGGAGGACGGGCCCGAGGCGTACAACAACACGAGCGTCCACAACAAGCTCACCGACTACGCCTCGGTGGCCCGCGAGCGGCATGGGGAGGACTTTGACCCTGCCACCCAGCCCCTTGATACCGACCTCGTGATGAGGCTCGGAGGAGGGAAGCAGCACGACCGGTACTGGATGGCCTCCAACATGGTCGACTCGACCTCTGTGCCCAACCTCGCCCAGATCCGAGCACAGAGCACGAGCTCCTCCATCCCCATTCGACCTCAGCAGGTGAGCACACTGCAGCAAATGGCGACACTCTAGGTTAGTTCTATTTCATTCACCGTTCATTACTTTTACACATGTACCTTGCCTTTGCATTGTTTAAACGTTGGTGATTGAATATTGCAGGCCACTGTGGAGAGGATGGAGGCCGAGATGGAGGCCGAGAGGGTCGAGAGGGAGAGGGAGAGGGCCCAGAGGGCCGAGTGGGAGGTCTTGAGGGCCCAAAGGGTGGCCAAGGCACAAAGGATGCAGGACATGTTCTCATTCATGTCGAGCCTCGGCACCACTCTCCCGGGTGTGGTGGTGCCCCAGTCGCTGCTCGCTCCAGTTGTGCCTTCTACTCCTCTGGCTCTAGGCACTCCGGTGAGTATATATATGGTTGATCAAGTCCTTTAGCTTGTGTAGATACTAATGAATTCAATTCTCCTTTATGCAGCAATAGTCATCGGGTTTGAACCCGACTCCTTCACCTCACCACACACACCCCGGCTGGACAGGTCCACCACCGCATGGAGGTGCCCCTTCAAGCTCCTATTGGGATTAGTGGCAGTAGGTGGTGCCCTTCATGGTTCATTGACTTTTCTTGATCTAGGACTTGTGTTGGATGAAGACTGTCATGGATTTGCAAATTGGATGTGCGTGTGATGGATTATGCAGGAGGATGTGCTTGTGATGGATGTTGGATGTGCTTGTGATGTATTATGGATGTATGTGATGGATTATGTATGCGTTTTGTGTGATGCTAAATGCCTGTGTGATGTCTCATGTATTATATATGAGTTTTGCGTGTTTGCGTCGAAGGAAAGCAACAAACAAAAAAAAGCAAATTTCCTAGCTTTGTCGAGTGCCAACACTGGGCAAAGAAGGCTTTGCCGAGTGCCAGGGGTGTGGCACTCGGCAAAGCTAGAAAAAATGCTGCAAAAACAGCCACTTGCCCAGTTTTTCCGAGTGCCACAGCCTGACACTCAGCAAAGAGGTCAATTTTGTCGAGTGCCAGGTGGTACCACTCGGCAAAGACTATTTTTAAAAAGATTTTTTTTAAAAATGGTTTCTTTGCCGAGTGTTGAGGCCTGGCTCTAAATTCAAATTTTGCCGAGTGCCAGTCCCTAAGAACTCGGCAAAGCCGGCGTCAAATGTTGACGGCAGTTATTTTTTTGCCGAGTGCGGGCTTGGCACTCGTCAAAGACTTTGCCAAATGTCAATTTTTGGCACTCGACAAAGAAATTTTTGCTAATAAAATCTTTGCCGAGAGACCTTTGCCGAGTGCGGCGCTCGGCAAAGCCTTTGCCGAGTGCTTGGCTGGCTTTGCCGAGTGCCCCTAGCACTCGACAAAGAGGGCGTCTGCAGTAGTGTCGGCTTAGCGCTCAGCCCCCGATCAGCGATTGGAAATAAAGAGGGGAAAGCTTTGTTCACGGATTGGGAAAGACCACTAGTACGTCATGTAACAGAACCGACCAAATTATAAGAGCACAAGTACAAAAACAAGCACCGAAGCGCTCAAATTTTCGAACTTGAGCCCATATAATCCCGGTAGTCAATCGAAACCACGAAGGGTTTCGAACCAACTTGCTTACAACCAGGATCACATCATTCAACATACAACATCATACGTTACATTTCGCAAGTAGTTCCGAAATAAGTTTACACATACGGAGTCACAATTATTACAAACCAAGTTTATAAAGTAGCGGAAGCAACACACGCCAGTTGTTTAACTATTGCCAGTCTTGATGATCAACAACCCACAAAAGCATGAGGAAAGTACATAAAAGATGATCACGCCCAAGTGATCTAGTCTTCTTCACCCGCAGGGTGGAGACAAGTTTTGCAGAAGCCTTGATAGAGCATATCATCTGCAACAGGAGGGAATAAACCCTGAGTACTGGAATGTACTCAGCTAGACTTACCCGTCGAAAACCAGAAATAAGATGACACCAAAGATTATGCAAGGCTTTCACAAGAGGCTAGCTGACATCACATTTTTGCATAAAGGCATAAGTAATTGAGATTCTTATAACCTGTACTAGCAGTTATTTTAGCATTTACCTGTCATCTATCTTAGCACCTGTACTAAACATGCACTTGATTATAATCAAACAATTATCATCATTATATCCAGAGCAGGTATGAATTGTGGCAACATTGTATCATTCCCTTAACCACCGGTTCATTTAATGAGATCTACGTTGCCACTGCTCAAGTCAAGTGCTCACTAACCGGGAGCGACGGCGATTCGAATCGAATTCCTATCCAGCTGGAGGGGTATTTCTAACACTCACCGTGCAGACCCCTGCCAGGGTCGCACAGGCCACCGTTTCATATGATTCAGGAATCGCGGGTCCGAATAATGTCGCGACCCCAAGGGCGACACTCTGCCAGGTGATAGGGACTCTAACCCCCCTTGGTCTCACGCCAATGTCCCCAAGCACATCCTTTCTCTCCTCCAAGAAGCAACCTACCATTCGATTCCCGGCCTGAACCACATTACTCGGCTTCGCGGTCGGAACGACTTATCCGGCCAACTAAGTGTTAGACTGCGTTCAACATGACTCAAGGACGTACAGCGAATCGGTCCTTAAACGACTCAGACGGGCATATGATATGACCACGACAATCAACAATATGTTACAACCTCCAAGTCAAGTTATACCATCACCAGTCCAAGTCTTTGATGGACCAATTACACGTAGTCGAGCCAAGAAGCTACAACAAGAGGTGCACACGCTACTTTCTGAAAATCATTTTAATGTTAATGAGAATTATATACTGCCTAAGTCGTGCACATTGCTATTGCTTAGGTGCACCACGGAGGATGACAAGAAGACACCAAGGGTGAACCAAAGAGGAGGATCACGTTCGAGCCAGTCCCGTGTGACAGAACCATCAGAAAGAATCAGTCACAACGTTTTGCTCGCAAAAGCTATGAAGGCCCATGAGGACTTGTTGGAAAGCTTATCAAGTCTAGTTTCAAGCCCAAGTTCTCTCACTTGATTTGGATTCTCCAATGTTGAGATTCGACTGATTTAGTACAGACTGGTCAGCTAGTCAGCAGTCAGCCTGATGTCCAAGTTCCCATGCAAAACTATACCAATCTACAATATTTCGTGGTACATGCTGCACATGGTGTGAAAGGTTATCAAGTTAACTTTCTAACCCAACAAACCGCATGTCATTTGGAGTTTCCAAGATAGAGTTATTGCCAAAACACTGAAGACTGCGCTGAAGACCAGCAGCCACGCGAAAACTCTCCAGGAAGGCATCTCGAGGAGGCCCGTTCACATAGTGCGTCTTATATTTTTCTTTTTGAGTTTCCACCTATCTAGCAGGGCTGTTGTAGTATAAATACCTCCTAGACTCATTGCAATCTCAGACTTTTGATAATGGAATACAAACCCCCCTTTTGTTCAGCTGTGTGCTAACAAATATTGAGAGAGATCTCTACCCCTTTGCTCTTGTGATTTCCTTTGCGGGATTTACAGAAGCGGCGGCTTCATCCGCTCCCAATTGGTGCTCCTACTCCCTTCGAGGTTTCCTCGATTGATTGTAGGCTGTGTTGGTTGGTTCTTTGAGAGTGTGGTTGGGCGAATCCTCGATTCAGGTTGCCGGTTAAAGACGGTGGTTGGCTTCGAGTTTTATTTGCCAGGTTGCACTAGTTATCGCTGCTTGCAGCAAGTTATCCGGCTGTTCTTCAGCTAGTTATCGGTGATCATCCTACGTCGTGAAGATCGGGACCCCCTGAGCGTATCATCTGGTATCAAAGCTTTCGTTACCACGGTAGGATTTTTTTTCCTTAGCTACTTATATTTTTTGTTTCGTCCTATCCACCAAAAAGCCTAAAAAAATACATTGCTTTAGCCCTTTGTTTCAATCTGTTATTTTAGTGAGTTTTGTTAAGTTTCAGTTCATTAGAGTCTTTGTTTTAGTTGTTGATCATTATCCTTTGCGTGTCCTTTGAGCCTCTTTATATATCTAAAAATCCCTACAAAAAAAATCTAAAAACTCATATCATGTCCTTCGCGTAAACTTTGATCCTATTATAGCTACCGGTTGTGTTTTGTTCTTATCTTAATTGTGCAAGTGTCTTAATCTGGTCTTTGTGTTTAGTTATAAAAAAAAGTGTGTCAAAAAAAAAGAGAAGAAAAAAAAAATAAAAAAAAAGAATAGAGAAAAACTGAGAAAGAAAGGTTGAAAGATCAGTAGGTTTATGTGCACAAGTGCTGAAAGTTTTCATATCAGGTAGTGCAACCAGTGTGCTATCCTTGTTTGGTGCAAAATTTTGGTTGGGTTTGATTGCAACACTTGCATCCCAATCATACTCCTTGTTTGCATCAAATCTGAAATTTCCTTGCATGTGTGTGTGATCGATTTACATCTCATTCATATTCTGTGATCAGCACTAGGCAGAGAACTTCTAGTTTGGATTGTTACTTAATATTACAATAACTAGAATTTAGATTGCATTCCTTGTTTTATTCTCCACCAAGCTCCACATACAAACCACTGTAATCTGTACTCTCTAGTCTTGTATTCGCCTCGCCATCACTTTCAGTTACCACCACACATTTGTTTCTCTGTAATCCGCGGCAGGGAATTCATAAGAGCTTTGGTTGGTAAGAGAGGTGAGGTTGTGAGAGTTCTACATATTTTCCTATACCACATATAAGCTTGCTATTTTGCATATGCAATAACCATGACAGGCCGAAGATATACCAATCTTCCATTCTATGGAAGTAATGATCCGGAGGAATTTCTCGTTTGGGCAGAAGAAATGGAGATTGAACTTGAGGTTCAAGATTTTTCAGAAGCCAAGGAGATATCACGAGTTGTGCTTGAATTTGAAGATTATGCTCATGATTGGTGGAAACAATATCCACATAAGCATCTCATCAAGAATTGGGAAGATTTGAAGAAGGCCATGAGAAAAGAATTTGTTCCAAGGGAATATCGGCTGATTTTGCTTCGTCGTTTGCAGCGTGTGAAGCAAGGTAGTAAATCTGTCCAAGCATATTATGATAAGCTGAATTCTTCCTTGCATCGTGCAAATGTTGTTGATGACATGAATGCAATGGAATATTTCGAGAGAGGTCTTAATGATAACATTGCTACTGCACTTGAGGGCAAATATTTTAGAAGTATGCAAGATCTTCTAAGTTGTGCAATTAGAGAGGAAAAGAAAGTTATAAAGGTGCAGCAAGGCAAGGTCACCCAGAACATTAGTTTGTGCCAAGATAAAAGTGTTAAGTTGCAGCCTAATATGTCCTCCATTGTTGGAAAGAAGCAATCATCAAGTCCATGCAAGAAGAGAGGACATGTTGTCCCAAAGGTTTCTTTAGTTGATTCTAGTACCAAGAGAAGTGAACATCAACAATTCAACTCCAAGAAGAACTTTGTTGTGCAGCAAGAAGAAGGCTCTATATCCCAAATTGATATGGAAAATGGTGAGGTGTGTGACATTACAATGGATCATAGTGTTACACCATCTCTTGATGTTGTTGCTATTCCAAAGTGCCATTTACAATCTGAGGATGATGAGAATCAAGTTGCAAATGTTCCCATCAATGTTTGTCTCAGTTTTGAGCAAGATCAAGAAGAAAATTCTGCTGCACATGACACACAAAGTGAGGTAGCAGAAGCCACTATGCAAGTTGTAGAAGATCATCAGTTGAGTTGTAAAACTAGAGAAGATACTTCTCTGATCGAGGCTGATCCTTTGTGTGTTGAGTTGAGGGAACATGCTACAGTTCCACGCCATGGAAATCTAAAAAATTTTCATCAAGAAGCACTGCCACCATGTTTGAACACAAGTGCTGCAGATCTTAAAAGTTCTGAGTCTTATTCTAGTGCTAAAAGTGGAGAAGTTATATGCTCCAAATCTGTCCAGAAATTTTCTATGTCATCTGATGAAAAATCAGTACCCAATTATGACCAAGAGGTTGACAACACTCTGATTTTTGAAGGTGAATCTAATCTAAATTTGAAGGCCAATCAATGTTTCAGTTTGAGAGCTGAATGTGCGCACAAAGATGATGCCATTGTGCCATATATTGCAAGTAATAAATCTATCCAAGGTGAAGTTCATCATGATCTAATAGATCTGAAGTTTCGAACCAACATGGTTCAAAGCACAAATGTGGTGTCAAGATGTGTTGTACCATCAGCTGCATTATGTGATGAATTATTGGACAGTGGTGCTGAAATTTTGTGCTCCCCCATGTCACAGAGTGTTGAGATTATTGAAGGAAAGATTAGTGCACATGATTCCACTTATACTAATGCTAGTCCGGCATCTTTGGAAGAGGTCAAAGATGATTATTTGGTTGCATCTATTGCTGTTCCAATGCCACAGAAAGTTCAGATTGAAGGCAATATTAGTGGGGATGAATCCACATCAGCAATTGAGAGATCATCATTGTTTGAAGAGGATAGACCTGATGGTGTTGCTGCCACCATTACTACCCCAATGGCAATCGATTACATCATGAATGATGGAAGATATTCATATGTTGCTCTAGAAGACATTGAAAATATTATGCATCAAATCCCTTGTGAGAATGAGTGCCACATAGCCAAATTGAGAGAGAGTGAAAACAAAAGTGAGTTGTGTGATTCCACCAAATGTGAGATTGAGAGTATCCACAATATGAGTGTGAGAGATACACCACACAAAAAGAGAGAGCTTTATTGCAAGGCATGCACGGATGATTTTAACACTAACCCACTAATGTCTACTCTTAGTGTTGTTTCTCCCAACATGCAGGTCTATAAAGAAGATTCAGAGGAGATGGCTGCTCAAAAGACCCCCAAACTTGGCCAGAGAAATGTGAGGGTTGCCACTATTGAGAACCAACTCTATGCTGTGCAAAACCTGAACCATGACAAGAAAAAAGGTAAAAGTTCAGAGATACAATGCATCATTCATGTACCATCACAAAATCTGAAAGGTAATGCAAACAATTTAGAACTGAATCTACAACATATATTGACCAGTAATTGTAATGACAAATTTGCTTCAACTAAAATTGAGTATACACGAAATCTTTATGCTGATTTGATTGATCCACATGTTGATACAAGTGCTGAAATTTGGAAAGTTGACAAACATTGTTCAATCATGCATGACCATTGCTATACTTTGATTGAAATATATGATAATTTACATGTCGATAATGTGGGCCGTGTGAAATTGATTAGTCATGCTGAATTTTTTAGAAGAATATCTCCTGCTGAATGTATGTTCTATGTCAAGCTTGATGAATTTGTTAATATTAATAAAATGGTTGAAAGTGTTCTTGATATATCATCTATGAAATCTTTGAATAGTGCCTACAGCTGCAAGTTTACATTTAACATCATTGGACACTACATTATAAATAAATTTTATGTTTGTGCTCTTTGCATAATATGTCACAACATTGCTGAATTGAAGTTGAATAAAATGAGTTGTACATCTTGTGAACCATACTTTTCTTTATTTGAGATAAAAAGGTTGTTTAGAGCTTGTTGTTCAGAACAATCAGTGTTATTTTCTTGTTCATATTCTTCACTGAAACAAAGAAATCTTGTGCAAATGTGTTTGGTTCATTCACCCAAAGTCTTTCTATATACATGTGGAACCATTGAGTATGAAAGGTACATTACTAAACCTTTGCATGAGTTGAGCATCAAGAATTATTGGAATACCAGACATGCTTCATTCACATCTGTTGAAATGTTTGATTTTGCAAAGATAAAACATGATAACCTGAATCAAATGAGTGGTTTAAAAGAAATTTTTGTGCCTCCATTTTCAAAGTTAATTTCAGGTTCACAAAATCTGAGAAACTATTCATCTCATCGAAAAGGAAATAATGTGCATATGAATTATAAAGAAGATAATGAACAATCTTCAACAAGTAATCATAGCAATTAGCATATGCATCCACTCTCTATTTTCTTTAGACTGTTTTTAGGAGAGCAAAAGCAGAGGACAAGTTTTTTTGAAGAGAGGAAGGATGATAGGATCATACCAAGGACATCAACATTCACTCTTAATTCTAAGGATCCATTCAAGGTGAAAGCTAAACTTGATTCTAAATCCTTTTGGTTTCCACCTATAAGACTACTACTTGGTTTATATGATTACAGATTCAAACACATTGCTGTGATGGAAGAAGGAGATTGCAATAGAAACATAGCATCTACCCCTGTTGGCCTAGCACAATTTTTGGACTTCGATGGATTAGAGTCGAGGACGACTCTTTTTCAAGGGGGGGAGGATGATATGACCACGACAACCAACAACATGTTACAACCTCCAAGTCAAGTTATACCATCACCAGTCCAAGTCTTTGATGGACCAATTACACGTAGTCGAGCCAAGAAGCTACAACAAGAGGTGCACGCGCTACTTTCTGAAAATCATTTTAATGTTAATGAGAATTATATACTGCCTAAGTCGTGCACATTGCTATTGCTTAGGTGCACCACGGAGGATGACAAGAAGACACCAAGGGTGAACCAAAGAGGAGGATCACGTTCGAGCCAGTCCCGTGTGACAGAACCATCAGAAAGAATCAGTCACAACGTTTTGCTCGCAAAAGCTATGAAGGCCCATGAGGACTTGTTGGAAAGCTTATCAAGTCTAGTTTCAAGCCCAAGTTCTCTCACTTGATTTGGATTCTCCAATGTTGAGATTCGACTGATTTAGTACAGACTGGTCAGCTAGTCAGCAGTCAGCCTGATGTCCAAGTTCCCATGCAAAACTATACCAATCTACAATATTTCGTGGTACATGCTGCACATGGTGTGAAAGGTTATCAAGTTAACTTTCCAACCCAACAAACCGCATGTCATTTGGAGTTTCCAAGATAGAGTTATTGCCAAAACACTGAAGACTGCGCTGAAGACCAGCAGCCACGCGAAAACTCTCCAGGATGGCATCTCGAGGAGGCCCGTTCACATAGTGCGTCTTATATTTTTCTTTTTGAGTTTCCACCTATCTAGCAGGGCTGTTGCTAGTATAAATACCTCCTAGACTCATTGCAATCTCAGACTTTTGATAATGGAATACAAACCCCCCTTTTGTTCAGCTGTGTGCTAACAAATATTGAGAGAGATCTCTACCCCTTTGCTCTTGTGATTTTCTTTGCGGGATTTACAGAAGCGGCGGCTTCATCCGCTCCCAATTGGTGCTCCTACTCCCTTCGAGGTTTCCTCGATTGATTGTAGGCTGTGTTGGTTGGTTCTTTGAGAGTGTGGTTGGGCGAATCCTTGATTCAGGTTGCCGGTTAAAGATGGTGGTTGGCTTCGAGTTTTATTTGCCAGGTTGCACTAGTTATCGCTGCTTGCAGCAAGTTATCCGGCTGTTCTTCAGCTAGTTATCGGTGATCATCCTACGTCGTGAAGATCGGGACCCCTGAGCGTATCAGCATAGCTCCACACCCAAGACGTGAAGTGTCTTGCGGCTGTACTATCGAACTCCCGCCCGGTCTCAATTTCATTTTTAAGCATGGTTCCATCCACGATAGCCATAAAGCCACTCGTGACTCCTTCCTACATCTCGCGGATGACCGGAAATCACCCGACTTCTACCGTACTAAGCAGGGCTAAGCATTGACACGTGCCTAAACCTAATATAGGATTAAGTACGATATCTGGACAAGGACAGGTATAATGCAACATGTGTTTTCATATAACTCCTACAACTTAATGCAGTAAACAATTAAAAGTACTCAAGATTAATTTATAAATCAGTAGGTTCAGCATGCACCGGGGCTTGCCTTTCAGAAAGGTCGAAGGCCGGTGGTCAGGACACTCGGGTAGATCTTCGGCAGGAGCTTCGTCGCCGGCTGGTTCCTCTAGCTGCTCCGGCTGGTCCTGGATTTCCTCCGGAATTACCGGCTCGAACTCGAGGAGAGTTACCCCCTCCGGTACACCTATTGCATGAATGCACAATAGATATCATGGATGCATAAAGGTGCAACATGCTCGGGATGAAATGCATTTCAGAAATAAAAACAATAATCTAATCAAGTTACTTTATTAGTACGTGCAAATCTCTTCTCCGGTGGAGAAGTACTTACCTAAGCTACTCAACCTAAGATACAGCTGTTCTTCTTCGGTTAAGGCCCTAACACCTAACAACACAAGAGTAATATTACTTAGGTTACCACAGTAAGTAATTCTGGACAGCAGCTCAAAGATTCTAATATAACTGGAGAATCCCAACTCCAAAAGATATAATCTAAGACAATCTGGAAAGCTTATGAAATGCTCTACAAATCATTTTCAGACCTCAACCCTTAATTCCTAAGTTTTCCATTTCGAATTCCTCAAGTTTCAGAATCTGTCCTCTCTAAACAGAGAGCAGTCAATTCTGGACCGTCACTTAAAACAGCAATGACTCCCAAACTACTAAGCCAAATGCTCCTAAATTGTGACACAAGCTAGTTTATCCAGTTTACTACAATTTTGGTATTCACAAGTTTTCCAGCAAACACTTTTATCAAAGGTCAAACCTAGAAATACTACCAGCTGTCCAGAAAATCTAGAATTGCAAAGATTAAATATTTATTTATGTGGCAAATATCCCATAAGACCAAACTACTGTTACCACAAGTTCACAAAGGTCACAAGAACATCAGAAAGTAAGGTGTGCCCACCTAGAATATTTATTTACACCCCTTTCTTAATTTACTTAAGTAATTAAGTGGAATTTTAAACATATATGTAAACTGCTTCTAAAATTCTACAAAAATTACAAGGGACTCTCTGACCCAAAAAGAGACTACTGTAAAAATTTGAACTCAATTTATTCAAAGGAACTCTATGAACAAAATTCACAAGCCCAAAAGGCTGATTTTTGTATAAATAACAAAGCATAGTAAAAAGTGTCAAACAATAGATTTCTTAATTTTCTTGGACACTCTAGGGTACCAAGACATTCTCCAAAAATTTATATGAACATTGCACATGTAGAAAAATTACTAAAATTCATTTAAGTATTTCCTAGAATCACAAGATAGCATTATAACTTGAAAAGTACTTAAGCACTACTGCCCAAATTTTAACCAAAGCTAGAGCAAGTATAAATTAGCCTACTCACCAAATTTCATAATTTTTGGAACACTGAAACTCAAGATATAATTTAAACAAGTTTGCATGTGATTTAAAACACATTTCAAAGACCTATTTAAATATCCTAGAAAACAAACATCACATATCCAATTTATATTTTTCTAAAATACTACACGTCCTGTAGATCCCAACAAAATTTATCTCATAATTTTTGGGCAAGTAAAACCCTAGATCTACATTTTCCAAAACTTAACTAAAACTATGACAGAATAAAGGAAATGAAATAAATTCAAAACCCTGTTACCGGGCCGGCCTGCAAAGCCGACGCGGCCCACATCACGCTGTGCGGCCTGCTCTCGCGCGCGGCCTGCTACGGCTCCCGCCCGCGCGCGTATGACTGACCGGGTGGCCCCACTTGTCAGCGAGAGAGAGGCGGAGGGGAGGAGCTGCGGTCGCCGGAGCTCGCCGTCGGTGAGCCGGCCGACGCAATTTGACGGACTAGCATGACCACGTCATCGAACTACAACGATTGGTGGCAAGAACGGGGCGGCGGAGCAATGGAAAGGTGCTCGCCGTCGGGCATGGCGGCACGGTGGAGGTGCGCGGCGGTACGCCGGCGACGGTGAGCCCCTACCGCCTCAACCAAGCCCGCTCCGAGTTTTCCGAGGTCACTGGAACGCTAACTACGGGAAAAGGGAGGGATGAGAAGGGCCGAGCCACTCTGACCACGGTGGCCTCACACTCCGGCGAGGTCCCGAACGCGGCCGTGGCGGCGGAAGCGGGCAATGCGGCCTCACCTTCGCTCAAACGCCCCCGGAAAGGGGTGGAGGTGGTAGAGGGAGATGCTGCGGTGTCGCTGGCGGGAGGAATTGGGCCGAGACTCAATGACGACGGCGCATGAGCGCGGGGAAGTGGCACGGCGGCAATGGCACCTCGGTGCTCCGCCCTGGCTCGAAGAGGACGAGAGGGAAGCAGAGGCGCGAGTGAGGGACAGGGTCCGGCTTCGTGGCGTCCTTGAAGGCGTCGCGACCCGACGGGTGGGGCCAAGGCCGGCGTACGGCTACCACCGCGTGGCCACGCGTCGACGACGGCCTGCGGCCGGTCGGCCACGACAGTCATGACCGAAGTCTGATTTAACTGAATCGCGTCTGAAACGGTGACTGACAGAGCGATTTTGAGTTCATTTTACTCCTAATCCAGCGAGAACCATGTATGGGTGCTGTTGGCAATGTTGTAGAGCTACATGAGGACTACAACTTTGTCAATTGGAGTTTGGGCTGGTTCGGCCTAGATTTGAAACTACAGAGCTCCAAAGTGGTGCCCCTTGAACTGAAATGCAGTTTCAGAGATAAACGTCGACTGAAACCCTAACTTCTTGACGCTATATCTCTTAAACTATTTAGAACTTGGTGATGGTGATATTAACAATATTGTAGAGCTATGTGTGGACAACAACTTTGTCAATTGGCTCAAAGACTAGTTTGGCCTAGTTTGTGAGTTACAAGTTGCCAAAGTGAGGTACAGTGAAACGGTTTTCAGCTTCACACTTAGCCAAAATTTGCTAAGTCCCAAAACAACCCCTAATACTGACTTGTGGGCCATTTTTGAGCATGTTCTGATCATTTTCATGAGATGGCCATATTAGAACTTTTGTTCCTTATAAAATTCTCTACAACTTTGCTTAAGGGTGCTCCTCCATGCAAGGTCTCTAAGCTGGACTTTTTAATTGGTCAAACTAGAGCGTCCTAGGGCTAAATGGTGGTCAACTACACCTTGGAGGGCATTTTGGTGATTTTGGTCAACATGAACCTTGCTCCATGAGTGACCCTAAGTATAACTAAGGTGTTGTGAGATATAATTGGCTACTCTACCCTTTAGTTACACCAAATTCCTAGTGTCACATACTTTGGAACAAGTAATTCAATACTTTCACCCAAATGTTGCAAGCTCATGTTGCACATGTTGCATGAGTGTGTTGCATAACACTTGCTAATTATGTTACACTAAAGTGGTTGACATGTCTCACAAAGGAAATTGCACATAAGGTACTTGTGTGTTGCACCCTACTCACTTCTTACTTCACATGAAATATAAACATATGTGACAATGTTTCCAAAACATGTTTTACATATTATAAGCTTATGCATGAAATGAATGATGCTTGCTTATGCTTATGCAAATGCAATGCAATTAAGAAGCTAAACACCTGAGGTGTTACAGCCCTCCCCCCTTATAAAAATCTCGTCCCGAGATTTGGAAAGCGTACCATTTTTCATAGAATTCCTTATAACCATCCCGCAAATAGTCCTCCCGTTCCCATGTAGCGTCACTTTCACTACCCTGATTACTCCACATTACTTTATACCACTTAACCACTTTGCTTCTAGTCACTCGTTCCTGAGTATCGATCACTCGGACTGGCTTTTCTTCGTAAGTTAGATCGGATTCCAGCCTGATATCTCCTAACGGAACTCTTTCCTTAGGAACTCGAAGACACTTTTTGAGCTGAGATACATGGAAAACGTTGAATATGGCACTCATTTCTGGAGGTAACTGGATTTTATACGCAACAGCTCCACTCTTGCCTATGATCTGGAAAGGACCCACGTATCTCGGCGCAAGTTTCCGCTCAACACCAAAACGTTGGACACTTTTCATTGGAGAAACTTTCAGATACACGAAGTCTCCAACTTCAAACTCGAGTGGTTTTCTACGATGATCAGCATAACTTTTCTGTCTAGCTTGGGCTGCAGCCATATGTTTTTGGATGGTACGGACTTGTTCCTCAGCTTCATGAACAAAATCAATACCATAATACCTCCTTTCACCAGCTTCTACCCAGTTTAGTGGAGTTCTGCACTTACGACCGTACAAAGCTTCGAATGGAGCCATCTTAATACTCTCTTGATAACTATTATTGTACGAAAATTCAGCTAGAGGTAACCATTTTTCCCAAGAACCCTTGGATGATATTACACATGCCCGCAATAGATCTTCCAAGATTTGGTTAACCCGTTCCGTCTGACCAGACGTCTGGGGGTGATAAGCAGAGCTTCTCACTAACTTGGTTCCCAGAAGGTGATGCAAGTGCTCCCAAAAGCGAGCAGTGAACTGAGGACCACGGTCAGATATGATAGTATGAGGTATCCCATGGAGCTGGACTATCTGATTGAAGTACAACTCAGCATAGTCAGTGGGACGATAGTCCACTCTAACTGGAATGAAGTGAGCTGATTTGGTCAAACGATCCACAATTACCCAGATGGAGTTATGATTTTTAACAGTAGGAGGAAGACCGACAATGAAATCCATACTTATCTCTTCCCATTTCCAACCTGGGATAGAAAGTGGTTGAAGCAACCCAGCTTTCATGTGCACAGCTTTAACTCTACAGCAGGTGTCACACCTAGCCACATATGCAGCTATTTCTTTCCGCATCTTGGTCCACCAATAGTATGGCTTCAAATCATAATATATCTTATTGCTACCAGGATGGATGGACAACTTAGAGGAGTGTGCTTCAGACATAATATCATTTCTAAGCTCTCGGTCCTTAGGCACAACTAACCTATCCTTGAACCATAGTACACCCTCTTCATCTATCCTGAACTGTGTAGTTTCTTGCTCTTTCATCTTACGCTTGATGTGGAATACACCAGTGTCAGTCTTTTGGAGCTCAATAATTCTGCTTTTGAGAGTACAACTGACAGTGATGTTGTACAAGACTGCTGGATGTAGAAGGCGAGATCGATGAAAATCAGTTTCAACTAGGGAATGGCAATGAGACTTACGGCTTAAAGCATCCGCAACCACATTTGCCTTGCCAGGATGATAGTGCATTTGAAGGTTATAATCCTTAATCAACTCGAGCCATCTTCTTTGACGCATATTTAACTCAGGTTGGGTGAAGATGTATTTGAGACTTTTGTGGTCTGTGTAGATATTACAAACATTGCCCAACAGATAGTGTCGCCAGGCTTTCAAAGCATGCACAACCGCGGCGAGTTCTAAGTCATGTGTTGGATAATTCACCTCATGCTTCCGAAGTTGTCGAGAGGTATATGCAATTACTCGGCCTTCCTGCATCAGAACACCTCCCAAACCTATGCCTGAGGCATCACAATAAATATCAAATGGTTTCTTAATATCCGGTTGTGCCAAAACCGGAGCTGAGGTTAGGAGAGTTCGCAGTTTGTGAAAAGCCGCATCACACTCAGGAGTCCAGACAAACCTGGTGTCTTTTTGCAGCAACCGAGTCATTGGCTTGGCTATTTTGGAGAAATCCGGGATGAAGCGACGATAATAGCCAGCCAAACCAAGAAAACTCCGGACCTCGTGAACCGAGATAGGAGCCTTCCAGTTCAGTACTTCTTGTACCTTGGCGGGGTCCACCATAATTCCTCCATCGGACAACACATGTCCAAGGAAAGGTACTTCTCGAAGCCAGAATTCGCACTTACTGAACTTTGCATATAGTTGATGTTCACGCAGTCTTGTGAGGACTATACGCAGATGTTCAGCATGATCTTCCTCATTTACAGAGTATATCAGGATATCATCAATAAATACCACCACAAACTTGTCCAATTCGGGCATAAACACCGAATTCATCAAGTACATAAAGTGTGCGGGGGCATTTGTCAAGCCGAAAGACATAACAAGATACTCATAAAGACCGTATCTGGTAGAAAAGGCTATCTTTGGAACATCTTCCGGGCGGATTTTAATTTGATGGTAGCCAGATCTTAGATCGATCTTGGAGAAAACTTTAGCTTTAGACAACTGATCGAACAAGATGTCGATACGTGGTAGAGGGTACTTATTTTTGATAGTGACTGCATTGAGAGGTCTATAATCTACGCACATCCGCAACGACTGATCCTTCTTCTTTACAAAGATAGCAGGACATCCCCACGGCGACGAACTAGGACGAATCAACCCTTTCTTCAAAAGTTCATTCAATTGCACCTTAAGTTCAGCGAGTTCATTCGGAGGCATCCTATAGGGTCTCCTAGAGATGGGAGCCATGCCAGGCAACAACTCAATTTTAAACTCCACATCCCGATCCGGAGGGAGCCCCAGCAAATCATTGGGAAAAACGTCTAGAAACTCATTTACTACTGGAATTTCGGTCAACGCCTTTGCTTGCACAGCATGAACTTCCCCAGACAAATCAACTTTTCTGGGAAGTTGTACCAGAAAACCCTTTTGATCTGTAGGGTCTCTGAGCATAACTACCCGAGTGGATGTATCAATGAGTACCCCATTCTGACTCATCCAATTCATGCCCAAGATAACATCTATGCCTAAGCCCGGCAAAACCACTAAGGCAAGCGAGTACTTTCGCCCTTCTATCTCAAGCTCAAGATTCCCCACTACTTTATTTATGGAAATATTCCCACTTGCTGCGCTAATACAATAACCCCCACCTTCAACAGTATGCAATTTGTGTGCAAACTCTGATGCAAACTTAGGACTGATAAAGGAATGCGAAGCACCCGAATCAAAAAGTACCACTGCAGGATGTTGGTCAACTAGGAACTTATCAGTGGTGACAACCTCACCAGATGGAATTTCCTCAATACTGTTATAATGAGCGTGCCCCTGACGGCCACCTTGGTTGACATTCTTCTTGGGGTAAGGGCAGTTTCTGGACCAATGGCCCGGCTTGTTGCAGTTCCAGCAAGGCATGTTGCTAGGAGGGACACTGGAGCTGCCTTGGCTCGAACTACTTTTTGGCAGAGCCACTGTATATGCCTTACGAAACCCAGTCTTCACTGGCGCCTTCTTTTGTGGAGGACAGAACTTAGCATTTGTGGCAGGAGGGCGAGGAAGAGCCCTCGGGGCAGCTGGAGCTCGAGACTGTGAAGCACTTGCCTCAATGACCCTTTTGCGGCTCTTAGAGGCAGAATAGATAGCATTGTTGTTCTCTTGAGTCAGAGCATCACTGATAAATTCATTGAAAGTAGTGCACTTGCTAGTGCCCATAGTCTTCATCAGCTTCGGGCCTAGGCCTCTTTTAAAGCTAGCAATTTTCTTGGAATCGGTATCCACAAACTCTGTGGCATACCTTGCCAGGTTGTTGAAAGATTGTAGATATTTGGTCAAGTTTTTATTTCCCTGCGACAGCCTCATGAATTCTGTGTGTTTGATAGCCATAAGACCTGGAGGAATATAGTTCCCACGGAATGCAGCCTTGAACTGGTCCCAAGCAATTGGAACATTTGCAGGCAGTGTGGAACTATAGTGGCTCCACCAAATACCCGCTGGACCATGCAATTGATGAGAAGCATATTCAGTCTTTAGCTCATCAGTCAGGCGAAGCAGACGAAACTTTTGTTCAATAGTATTTAACCACTCATCAGCTTGCAGTGGTTCCTCCGCCTCCTTAAAGAGCGGGGGCTTAGTATCAAGAAAGTCCTTGAAATCACTGTATTGATTGGGTTCTGGGCCCTGGCGGCCAGGACGAGCCTCCCGGTTGGCAAGCTGGCGCATAGCATCTGCCAGCATGCGCTGCCCTTCAACCACTGTCTGCATTAACTCAGCCAGGGTAGGTGGTGGCGGAGGGGGTGGCTGTTCCTCATCCTCATTGCCACGACCCCGACGAAGATTGTACGACATCTGCAAAATGCATAGCCAATGAGCACTGACGATGTGGGAAATTTGTAGATGAATTATTGTAAATATGTCAAACTGACTTCATGAAATAGACTTCTCAAAATACTCATGACACAAGGAGCACAGCAGTTACTGAACCGTTTACGTTAAAATCTACGTGATTTTTGATCTTTTGCCTGAGACTTGGATTCAATTTCAACGTGTTTAGTTGACTGAGAAATGCTACTTCAAACTGATCACAAAGAGACTTCTCAACGGTAGAGCTCCATGGTGGATCATGACTAGCCACCTCGATTCCAGCGCGTGCCAAGCAGCACAACCTTATGTCACGCGCTATAGGAGGCCCTCGGTTTCGTCGTGGCACCGAAGGATGCTAATCGTGACACCATCATCGAACGCCACACAACAAGACATCCAATTGCGATCGAAATTAACAGGCTCCAACTAAACATCCAGGAAACATAGGGTTTGACCTTACATCCCAAAAGTCAAGTTATTACAAATCCTCACTCCAACACAGGGAGGGCACAAAAGACAATCCTAACATTGTAGCTACGCGATGACTACACTAAGCATCGCCCTCAGAGTCGGTGTCAAGGATCTCCCCGCCATCCTCATCGCTAACGGGCTCTAACTCCTCGTCTTCTTCTTCTTCTTCTTCTTCTTCTGGCTCTTCTCCTGGTGCTTCTTCTGGTGCGGCATCTTGGGGCCCATTGACCTCCACTTCATCATCATCTTCAGCTATGAAGATTCCCGAACCCATGTCCTCATCGACGTTGTTGTTTCAAGGCAGTAGAGGATTAAGCTCGTTGTTCAGGCGGTGCACTTCTTCATGAAGATTGTCATTGTATTCTTCAGCATTCTCCAACTGTTGCTCGAGCTCAAACTGACGAGCTCTCAGAACGTTCTCCTCGTGCCAGGCTTCATCCCTCTGGTTCATAACACGGACCAACATGCGTTGACAGTTGCGGTTTGCTATTGTCAACCTTTGGACTGCAAGGGTTTACTGGTCACGATCACGAATCACTTGCTCCAGTTGCTGACGCGCTGCATTCCTGGCAGCAGTCACTTCAGCCAACTCAGCCCTCAGCCTTTCCACCTCAGTAGGCTTAGGGCGGGGCTCACGTGGAGCGAGCTGGTGACGCGGTGCCCTACCTCCAGTGGACTTGCGAGCAGTCCTCTTGGTACGTGCCATCTGAAGCAACAAGATAAGATACGACTTAAAGTGAGGATCATTTAGGGGATACGAAATTTACTTTAGTCGGGAGTACAGAAATTTTTAAGGAGGGAGTAAATGATATGTATGATATAATTAAATATGATGCATGCACGTTCCGTACGCCCTCTCACCTTAGTAGAAACCTAAAGTTCTAACGCTAGGCGGTGGCATACATACGTTCTCTCGTATAAGCGAAACTATCGGTCTACTCGTTACGCTGTTAGTGTACCTGCAGAAAACCTCATTTCAGCCCAATAGTTTCCCAATATATGCACACAAGAAAGCAGTAATTTAAATACTTTCCATATACACATCCCCAGATGTATATACTTCAGTATCAAAGCTACCCGATATAAAGGTTCCCACAATTAAGTGCTTACGTAATTACATGGTTTAAACATGTAAGTATGCAAGTCACCAAAACTACTCTCCCCTAGATCGCTGGTTGAACGATCATGTTCTCACAACTCACACTTACCAGAGCGTCGAGGCAATTGATCCATACATTACCACCCAAGTGGATGGCATCCATACAATATCACGCCGTATGGACGACGAAACAAAAACAAACAAGGCCCCCAAGTTAGTCTTTATAATAAGCCACCTAAGAGTCCTTATTTGGGCTAAGGGATGTGATCACTGGCATACCTAAAAATAATTTTTAGTGTTTTAACCCTTTTTCATAATCAAATACTTTTGTTTTTAAATACTCATATGATGTGTTTAATGTTGAATTATGCTCCGGTACCAGCTGTAACAGAACCGACTAAATTATAAGAGCACAAGTACAAAAACAAGCACCGAAGCGCTCAAATTTTCGAACTTGAGCCCATATAATCCCGGTAGTCAATCGAAACCACGAAGGGTTTCGAACCAACTTGCTTACAACCAGGATCGCATCATTCAACATACAACATCATACGTTACATTTCGCAAGTAGTTCCGAAATAAGTTTACACACACGGAGTCGCAATTATTACAAACCAAGTTTATAAAGTAGCGGAAGCAACACACGCCAGTTGTTTAACTATTGCCAGTCTTGATGATCAACAACCCACAAAAGCATGAGGAAAGTACATAAAAGATAATCACGCCCAAGTGATCTAGTCTTCTTCACCCGCAGGGTGGAGACAAGTTTTGCAGAAGCCTTGATAGAGCATATCATCTGCAACAGGAGGGAATAAACCCTAAGTACTGGAATGTACTCAGCTAGACTTACCCGTCGAAAACCAGAAATAAGATGACACCAAAGATTATGCAAGGCTTTCACAAGAGGCTAGCTGACATCACATTTTTGCATAAAGGAATAAGTAATTGAGATTCTTATAACCTGTACTAGCAGTTATTTTAGCATTTACCTGTCATCTATCTTAGCACCTGTACTAAACATGCACTTGATTATAATCAAACAATTATCATCATTATATCCAGAGCAGGTATGAATTGTGGCAACATTGTATCATTCCCTTAACCACCGGTTCATTTAATGAGATCTACGTTGCCGCTGCTCAAGTCAAGTGCTCACTAACCGGGAGCGACGGCGATTCGAATCGAATTCCTATCCAGCTGGAGGGGTATTTCTAACACTCACCGTGCAGACCCCTGCCAGGGTCGCACAGGCCACCGTTTCATATGATTCAGGAATCGCGGGTCCGAATAATGTCGCGACCCCAAGGGCGACACTCTGCTAGGTGATAGGGACTCTAACCCCCCCCTTGGTCTCACGCCAATGTCCCCAAGCACATCCTTTCTCTCCTCCAAGAAGCAACCTACCATTCGATTTCCGGCCTGAACCACATTACTCGGCTTCGCGGTCGGAATGACTTATCCGGCCAACTAAGTGATAGACTGCGTTCAACATGACTCAAGGACGTACAGCGAATCGGTCCTTAAACGACTCAGACGGGCATAGCTCCACACCCAAGACGTGAAGTGTCTTGCGGCTGTACTATCGAACTCCCGCCCGGTCTCAATTTCATTTTTAAGCATGGTTCCATCCACGATAGCCATAAAGCCACTCGTGACTCCTTCCTACATCTCGCGGATGACCGGAAATCACCCGACTTCTACCGTACTAAGCAGGGCTAAGCATTGACACGTGCCTAAACCTAATATAGGATTAAGTACGATATCTGGACAAGGACAGGTATAATGCAACAAGTGTTTTTATATAACTCCTACAACTTAATGCAGTAAACAATTAAAAGTACTCAAGATTAATTTATAAATCAGTAGGTTCAGCATGCACCGGGGCTTGCCTTTCAGAAAGGTCGAAGGCCGGTGGTCAGGACACTCGGGTAGATCTTCGGCAGGAGCTTCGTCGCCGGCTGGTTCCTCTAGCTGCTCCGGCTGGTCCTGGATTTCCTCCGGAATTACCGGCTCGAACTCGAGGAGAGTTACCCCCTCCGGTACACCTATTGCATGAATGCACAATAGATATCATGGATGCATAAAGGTGCAACATGCTCGGGATGAAATGCATTTCAGAAATAAAAACAATAATCTAATCAAGTTACTTTATTAGTACGTGCAAATCTCTTCTCCGGTGGAGAAGTACTTACCTAAGCTACTCAACCTAAGATACAGCTGTTCTTCTTCGGTTAAGGCCCTAACACCTAACAACACAAGAGTAATATTACTTAGGTTACCACAGTAAGTTATTCTGGACAGCAGCTCAAAGATTCTAATATAACTGGAGAATCCCAACTCCAAAAGATATGATCTAAGACAATCTGGAAAGCTTATGAAATGCTCTACAAATCATTTTCAGACCTCAACCCTTAATTCCTAAGTTTTCCATTTCGAATTCCTCAAGTTCCAGAATCTGTCATCTCTAAACAGAGAGCAGTCAATTCTGGACCGTCACTTAAAACAGCAATGACTCCCAAACTACTAAGCCAAATGCTCCCAAATTGTGACACAAGCTAGTTTATCTAGTTTACTACAATTTTGGTATTCACAAGTTTTCCAGCAAACACTTTTATCAAAGGTCAAACCTAGAAATACTACCAGCTGTCCAGAAAATCTAGAATTGCAAAGATTAAATATTTATTTATGTGGCAAATATCCCATAAGACCAAACTACTGTTACCACAAGTTCACAAAGGTCACAAGAACACCAGAAAGTAAGGTGTGCCCACCTAGAATATTTATTTACACCCCTTTCTTAATTTACTTAAGTAATTAAGTGGAATTTTAAACATATATGTAAACTGCTCCTAAAATTCTACAAAAATTACAAGGGACTCTCTGACCCAAAAAGAGACTACTGTAAAAATTTGAACTCAATTTATTCACAGGAACTCTATGAACAAAATTCACAAGCCCAAAAGGCTGATTTTTGTATAAATAACAAAGCATAGTAAAAAGTGTCAAACAACAGATTTCTTAATTTTCTTGGACACTCTAGGGTACCAAGACATTCTCCAAAAATTTATATGAACATTGCACGTGTAGAAAAATTACTAAAATTCATTTAAGTATTTCCTAGAATCACAAGATAGCATTATAACTTGAAAAGTACTTAAGCACTACTGCCCAAATTTTTACCAAAGCTAGAGCAAGTATAAATTAGCCTACTCACCAAATTTCATAATTTTTGGAACACTGAAACTCAAGATATAATTTAAACAAGTTTGCATGTGATTTAAAACACATTTCAAAGACCTATTTAAATATCCCAGAAAACAAACATCACATATCCAATTTATATTTTTCTAAAATACTACACGTCCTGTAGATCCCAACAAAATTTATCTCATAATTTTTGGGCAAGTAAAACCCTAGATCTACATTTTCCAAAACTTAACTAAAACTGTGACAGAATAAAGGAAATGAAATAAATTCAAAACCCTGTTACCGGGCCGGCCTGCAAAGCCGACGCGGCCCACATCGCGCTGTGCGGCCTGCTCTCGTGCGCGGCCTGCTACGGCTCCCGCCCGCGCGCGTATGACTGACTGGGTGGCCCCACTTGTCAGCGAGAGAGAGGCGGAGGGGAGGAGCTGCGGTCGCTGGAGCTCGCCGTCGGTGAGCCGGCCGACGCAATTGGACGGACTAGCATGGCCACGTCATCGAACTACAATGATTGGTGGCAAGAACGGGGCGGCGGAGCAATGGAAAGGTGCTCGTCGTCGGGCATGGCGGCACGGTGGAGGTGCGCGGCGGTACGCCGGCGACGGTGAGCCCCTACCGCCTCAACCAAGCCCGCTCCGAGTTTTTCGAGGTCACTGGAACGCTAACTACGGGAAAAGGGAGGGATGAGAAGGGCTGAGCCGCTCTGACCACGGTGGCCTCACACTCCGGCGAGGTCCCGAACGCGGCCGTGGCGGCGGAAGCGAGCAATGCGGCCTCACCTTCGCTCAAACGCCCCCGGAAAGGGGTGGAGGTGGTAGAGGGAGATGCTGCGGTGTCGCTGGCGGGAGGAATTGGGCCGAGACTCAATGACGACGGCGCACGAGCGCGGGGAAGTGGCACGGCGGCAATGGCACCTCGGTGCTCCGCCCTGGCTCGGAGAGGACGAGAGGGAAGCAGAGGCGCGAGTGAGGGACAGGGTCCGGCTTCGTGGCGTCCTTGAAGGCGTCGCGACCCGACGGGTGGGGCCAAGGCCGGCGTACGGCTGCCACCGCGTGGCCACGCATCGACGACGGCCTGCAGCCGGTCGGCCACGACAGTCATGACCGAAGTCTGATTTAACTGAATCACGTCTGAAACGGTGACTGACAGGGCGATTTTGAGTTCATTTTACTCCTAATCCAGCGAGAACCAGGTATGGGTGCTGTTGGCAATGTTGTAGAGCTACATGAGGACTACAACTTTGTCAATTGGAGTTTGGGCTGGTTCGGCCTAGATTTGAAACTACAGAGCTCCAAAGTGGTGCCCCTTGAACTGAAATGCAGTTTCAGAGATAAACGTCGACTGAAACCCTAACTTCTTGACGCTATATCTCCTAAACTATTTAGAACTAGGTGATGGTGATATTAACAATATTGTAGAGCTATGTGTGGACAACAACTTTGTCAATTGGCTCAAAGACTGGTTTGGCCTAGTTTGTGAGTTACAAGTTGCCAAAGTGAGGTACAGTGAAACGGTTTTCAGCTTCACACTTAGCCAAAATTTGCTAAGTCCCAAAACAACCCCTAATACTGACTTGTGGGCCATTTTTGAGCATGTTCTGATCATTTTCATGAGATGGCCATATTAGAACTTTTGTTCCTTATGAAATTCTCTACAACTTTGCTTAAGGGTGCTCCTCCATGCAAGGTCTCTAAGCTAGACTTTTTAATTGGTTAAACTAGAGCATCCTAGGGCTAAATGGTGGTCAACTACACCTTGGAGGGCATTTTGGTGATTTTGGTCAACATGAACCTTGCTCCATGAGTGACCCTAAGTATAACTAAGGTGTTGTGAGATATAATTGGCTACTCTACCCTTTAGTTACACCAAATTCCTAGTGTCACATACTTTGGAACAAGTAATTCAATACTTTCACCCAAATGTTGCAAGCTCATGTTGCACATGTTGCATGAGTGTGTTGCATAACACTTGCTAATTATGTTACACTAAAGTGGTTGACATGTCTCACAAAGGAAATTGCACATAAGGTACTTGTGTGTTGCACCCTACTCACTTCTTACTTCACATGAAATATAAACATATGTGACAATGTTTCCAAAACATGTTTCACATATTATAAGCTTATGCATGAAATGAATGATGCTTGCTTATGCTTATGCAAATGCAATGCAATTAAGAAGCTAAACACCTGAGGTGTTACACGTCATGTACCAAATAGTGTCAATGAGCTAGCACCACTCGTATACTAGGTTTTTATCCACCTTTAGGATGGCGTGGTATATCATCACGAGTTTATTTATCCATGAATTTTGTTGGAATCACAACATTTCTCATGCTTATATTAATTATTAGCATGTAATGGATGAGGTGATGGAGAATTGACTCATTCAATTCAAATATAAACCAAACATAAAAGTGAGGAGCGAGAAGATGACAGACCACTCCATCCCCAAACAAAGCACACTCTAATATCATTGCTAATCCAGTGATTCGTGATCTTATTCCTTACGTACAGAATGACCATAATACAAAAAATATTGACGTTCCTTGGGTGTGAACGGTATTTGGCCACCCTTTAGTAGCAATTGGCTTGGATTTTATTTTTCACAAAATGTTGAAAGTTAACACTCATTCTTTTTCAAATACATTCCTAAGCATGTGTTTCATTAGTTTCGATAATAGTCTCAAAGCGTAGAGGAAATATGACACCACATGATGAGTGGCAAACAACCTAGCACAACAACAAAAAAGAGCAAAGAAACAACACCAATATGCCTAAGGTCGATCAATCACCAACAGAAACAAGCATGAAGATGCATGAAAGAGGTAGACTGTCCTACTAGTCTAGGGCAGAAGTGCATGATTGGAAATGACTGCTTAGCTCCACATCTAACCAAAATGACCAAAGTAACTGAAGCCCTGCATCAAAGAATAATAGCAAAACCCACCATTGTTGCAACCTAGCCGCTAAGACTGTAATAACAACCAACTCTTCAAGAGACCAACTGCTATAAGACACAAGACGATATACAAGGTTCCTCCCTCTCTTTCACCCATCACAACACACACCCATCTCCAACCTCAAGAAGGATACAACGCCAACAACAACACCATTGTCTGTCCAAGGAGAACATAAACACCAAAGATGCTACACATTCATTACAAAATAGACCAAGTTTTCAACATGATAATTTTAAAGATAGGGATACAGACACTATGACACTGCCTTCATAAATGTGAGTATGCCCATGAGCCTAACCATTGTTGTCACCAACATAAGCTAAGTATAGAGCTTCGCTTATGGTGCCTCTAAACCCCTACTGCACCAACCAACCATTGGTTACCAAGCATGACAACATCAAATACCAAACAACCAATCAACAAAGTGACATCACCTAGAAGCCAAGGTGTCCACTCTGAAGACAACGCAATGCACATGCAAAGCATAGTCAAACTAGATGGGCAAAAGGTGTACAAGATGTCCTTCACCAGTATTGGGACAAGAATGACACACCACTTGCTACTCTTCATATTGTCTCTAGGGGAGAAACATCTAAGATCTCACCACTCTCCAGAAACACAATAAGGAGGACAATCTCAGTCACCATAGGTGCAAGGTAGCACCAGTAGTATGAATAAAGCCATTAAGGCATATGCTAATATTGATTATTCTGAAGCATGACATAACACCATGGCACTGTAGTAATGACCATCTGTTCCATTAATGCACTCTCATGTTCACGCAACCTTGCTTGCTATTTGGCCATCAAGGATTACTAGGAGAGGTTGCAGATGGGGACACCCATCAACCTTGTCCTTAGAAAAGACCAAGGAGGTGGTTAGATGTCTGCCACCAGTGGAAGTGGTGGCGCCGAAGAGCCATCAGTCATAGCACATCCTAGATATGAGCATTAGAGGAAAGCAACCCCCACCGATGGCGGAGATGAGGTAGAGCATGATGAGAACCCCCAGACACACTAGAGAACATAGATCCAGGCCAGGGGGATGGATCTGGCCTTCAAAGTTCAGGGTGGGACCGATTACGGTGATAGTGACTGTGTGTTGGCGGTGCTTAACTCATATTTCTACCACCAACATTTAAACAAAATAAAACAAATACGAATACCGAAACTTAGAATTGGGGTTTACAACTCATATTTTCCATAAGTTTTGGTATATACGTGTTTTGCAAGACAACATGTGAAAATACACCAAAATGCGCAACCGAGAGGGTGCATTCAAGCAAAGCCCATCCAAACTTCAGACTTGGGCCAAAACACCAGCATGGGAGCCATCCAGGCCCAGCCAGAAACCCACCAGAGCAAAGCGGTGGCGAGTGGGCTGGCCCATGGTGTGGGCGCACCACCCACAGCTCCGCTCGGACCCACCTTGCTTAGGCGGTGCATTCAATGCTGGGGGAGGTGGTTGCATGTGGTGCTTTCCTAAAATACATGAGCAAACCTTCATACTCAAGCTATAAAAGGAGACCCCCTCTACACATTTGAGATATCATACATATTTTGGAGAAGAAGAAGGGCTACACACATTCCATTAGCTTCTAGCTAGACTAGTTAGGGAGTGAGAGAGGAAAGAGTTAGAGGAATAGCAGAGTAGTGGTGCCCTCTAATTCTTGTACTCGACAAGCCTAATACATCGGGTGGACAGAGTGCCAGACTTGTCGGCCCCTCTACACTTGTACCTCTACATTCATCTTACTACTTGGAGTAAGAAGTTCGTATTCATCTTTTGGTTTTGATCCCTTAAGTAAAGTTATCTTTGTTACTACTTACTTGTGGGTTCATCATCCGTCCTCGCAGTGGATACTCTAGTAGAGTACTCCTGATAAAGACAGAAGTTCCTGGCTAACGCTAGAGGAGTAATGGTTAGCGTAGACGTGGTGTCTAAGCTACACATTACCTTCATTTTCCTCGTATCCCCTGGTTGAGGGGTAGGCGGTAGATGGTAACAGCCCTGTCCATCCTTTGTAATCCCCCATGTTCAGGTACGGTGTAGAGCTAGAGGCCAGCATCACTTGGCAGACCAAAGTGCGATCCGGTGCTCGAAGTGAGTCTGTAGTAGCAGGGTTATCTTCGCTTAAGGTTTCTACCCTTAGAAGAACCTCACTACCCAAGTTACCCTTCATCTTGTTCTCCTAGGTAAACTAGCCAAAAGACTACTTACACCTCCGTTCCTCGTGGAAATACGATACCCTTAACACCACTGGGTGAAGTGCAACAATGGTACTTCCGTGTGCTTGTGGACTTTTCTACTTATGCTAAGAAGCACCAACTAGCATTTCTAGCGCCGTTGATAGGGAAAAGTTGCCATTTTAGTCTCCAAACCTAGTTTGCCCATGTATCCTTTGTTTTTACCTTTCTTTTTTTACCCTTTTTAATGGGGCAACCTACCATTCAAAACCTTTCTGCTCCCTAGGGCGAGTTCATTGAACCACCACTATCCTCGAAGCTAATCACAGTTTCTAGTTATGAGCTCTGCCCTGGCTTTATAACCATGGTTTGGGAACAAGCCTTCTTGGGGTTAGATTATGAAAACCCCTACCACCACCTAAGGGAGTTTGAGCAGCTCTGTGCTTGCCTGACCATTTTAGGCATGTCATAAGAAACACTTCGGTGGAAGTTGTTTCCTTTCTCACATGATGAGAGGGCAAAACAATGGTACACCTGTTGGTATTTCTTAACGAATGCAGAAGAATCCGCAAGCATAAGAAATTACCGTTGTAGCCTTCACCCGAAAGTATTCAGGGTATTATATTTTCCACAGAGAATGGAGATACTTCTTCTAGCTAATTCACCCAAGGACAACCCAAGGGTAGAGTTGGTAGAAGGTAGAGAAGGATTTCTATGGCTTTTGGGTCTAAGGATAGCTAAACTCCACCTATACTTGCTTACTTCGGGCACTAGAGATCACCTGGTCTGCCAAGCGATGCCAGCCTGTAGCTCTATGCCGTACCCAAATGTGGGGGATTGCAAAGGACAGACAGTGCTATCACCACCTGTCGCCTACCCGTCAATCGTGGAGTACGAGGCAAACGAAGGTAGCCTTTAGCCTAGACACCACGTCTACACTAATGACTACTACTCTAGTATTGCGCAGGGTTATCCATCTTTATCAGGGCCCTATACTAGAGCATCCACCATAGGGACAGACGACGAACCCATAAACAAGAATATGCAAGGCTTAACTAATCAAAGACTTATTACCAAAGGAAACAGAACACTCACTTAGAGGAATGATCCATTGTGGCACAGGTGTTTGTCAGGTACAAGCTCGGGGAGACAATGACAAGCCTGACACTTCCCCGATCTCTCCTTCACATCTCTCCCTATTACAACTCTAGATAGCTAGCTAAGGCCTAAGCCTTGTAGCTCAAGTGTGGTAGCTCTTTCTCCCTTGGAATGCTGTTATAAGTGAGGGAGTGAGGCCCTCTACTTATAGGTGGGAGAGGGGGATGATTCCATGGCATATTCTCCTCATTAACTCCCCCAAACCAACCTCAAACTAGCGTCTATGTTTAATGTATCAGGCAATACACCCCGTAACTGCCTTTAGGGTGTCGACACGGGCCATCTGGAGAAGGTTGGGCCCGAGCAGAGCCAACAGGGGCATGGACGCACCTAGGGCGTGGCCGCCCCTAGGCTAGGTCTCCTTGACTCTAGTTTCATCTTGTGGGCCTCTTTGATCTTCTAGAGTGGGTCTGTGTAGGTAATGTGCTGATTGGTGGTGTTTGAATTTGGGCTTTGGCCTTTTTCTCCCCTCTTGGCTGGGCCCTGATTGGCCTTGTTGTGGGCCTTCCCCTCTGGGCTCATGTCGGGTGTTATATTATAGTATCTTTTGTACACTTTTTGGCATATTTCTTGTATTATCCTGACATGTCCTCTTGCAAGTGATGAATCACCAAAACTTGTGGAACTTAGTTATAAGCCCTATATCTAAGTTTGGTGCTTGTTTTATGTAAGAGTTGGCGGTTAAAAGTGTGAGCTAAGAACCGCCAACAATGCCCACAACGTAGGGAAGGTAGTTGGAGATTGGGAAGAACTAAGGAATAAATTCTGTCTTGCGTTCTTCCTTATATCCCGAATTACTGCACTATGACAAGAGATACTCAACTTCCAACAAAAAGAGAAGCAATCCATAGGTGTAGCTTGGGATAGATTCTCAATTTTAACGAGATCTAGCCTAGACTTGTCTATACCAACCATGTGCTTTTGCAACATTTCTAGTTAGGGCTTAGCATGGAATCTACCCTACAGCTCGATATAGTTGTCGGAGATTCATTTACCCATAAAACCACAGCGGAAGGAGAAGCTCTCCTAGAGTGCATTCTAGAGAACACACCCTTGCTAGAACCCCTCCATGTAGAGCCCAAGCTGAGCCATGAGAAAGTCCCTTCGGCTGGGGTCAAACCCATAACACCCTTAGAGAGACCCTTGCCCGAACCAGAAGTTCCGGAGGAAGGTTTCCAACCTTCAGACTTTCCATACTTTAAGGATGAATTTTTTGAAGATTTTAGAAATACCTCGAATTATGCATACCAAAGGAGGCCACTAGTCCCTGTCATTCCTTGCGATCCCTTGGACAAAGAACTTTTTAGGGAATCTATCAAGGAATTGACCGCAATTATGAGTAGCGAATGGGTAGACGAGGGAGAGCTTTCTTCTAAAGAAATTCAGATTTGTGCCCCCTCCCAACCTATCCACTGTAAAATCCAAGGGAACTGAGTGGATATATTGTACAATCCAACTGTAGGAGCAAACCTCATGTCAAAATCCTTCACACTCACGTGTTTGGGTGAAGAACCTCATGCCCCAATAGTCAAGTCCTTTAGAATTGCCCCTCAATCCAGCCTAAAAGGACTTGGGATTCTACACAGCATAACCCTCCACCACAGCAATGTTGAAATGACCCTCGATTTCCATGTCTTTGACATCGCTGATTTTGACATTTTGATAGGGCATCCCCTAGAAAAACTCTTCTTAGACCCACCAAAAATAGAGGATCTGGACATAAAGCTAGGGAGAGACACCTTTACCATCCCTATCACTCGAGCCAAAAACTCAGTGGCAGAATCTCTCCCCTATCCTAACTTGTCCAAGGAAGTTATGTCGGTTTTACCCTTTGATTCTCCTAAGTCGTCCTTAGAAAAGGATGCGAAACTCTTCATAGAAGAAGAGGGTGACTTTGGAGAAACCATAGACCTTCCTCAAGAGGAAGCACTGACATGACCTCCGGTTGAGCTAAAACCTCTACCTGCTGGCTTACGCTATGCTTTCCTAAATGGCAATAAAGAAACTCCTGTAATCATTAGTGATAAGCTTTCTGATGAGGAGACGTCCAAACTCATCGCTATTTTAGAAAAACATAGGTCAGTCTTTGGGTATTCTTTGCAAGATCTCAAGGGAATTAGCCCAACTCTTTGCACCCATCGCATACTGATAGACCCTTCGAGTACACCATCTCAAGAGCCTCAGTGTAGGCTAAATAATGCGATGTGGGAAGTCGTGAAGAAGGAAGTTCTCAAACTTTTTCATGCCAAGATAATCTATCCCATACCACATAGCAACTGGGTTAGTCCCGTCCAAGTGGTTCCTAAGAAATGAGGCATGATGGTCGTTAAAAATAATAAAAATGAAGTAATCCCACAATGAACCGTCACGGGGTGGAGAATGTGTATTGATTACCGAAAACTCAACGCGGCAACAAAGAAAGATCACTTCCCACTGCCTTTCATTGATAAAATGCTAGAACGGTTGGTGAAGCATTCTTTCTTCTATTTCCTTGACGGGTATTCGGGATATCATCAGATTCCCATCCACCCCGATGATCAGAGTAAGACGACATTTATATGCCTGTATAGAACATATATGCTTATCGCAGAATGTCATTCGGGTTGTGTAATGCGCCCACGTCATTTCAATGGTGCATGATGTCTATTTTATCAGACATGATAGAGGAAATCATAGAGGTTTTCATGGATGATTTTTCAGTCTATGGCAAAACCTTTGACCACTATCTGGAAAATCTAGACAAAGTTTTGCAGAGATGCCAAGAAAAGGACCTGTTATTTAACTGGGAAAAGTGCCACTTCATGGTCTGTGAAGGCATCGTTCTTGGGCACCTTGTGTCCAAGAGGGGGATTGCGGTAGATAAGGCCAAGATAGTAGTCATTGAGCAACTACCGCCCCCATGAATGTAAAAGAAATCCGCAACCTCCTAGGTCATGCAGGGTTCTATAGGCGGTTTATCAAAGATTTTTCACAAATCGCTAGACCCCTCACAAACCTGTTAGCTAAGGATGCACCTTTTGAGTTCATATATGAATGTTTAGACACTTTCCACACTCTCAAGAAAGCACTCATCTCAGCACCAATCATCCAACCATCCGATTGGTCGCTGCCATTCGAGATTATGTGTGATGCTAGTGACTATGCTGTTGGTGCAGTCCTTGGCCAAACCAAAGTTAAGAAGCATCACACAATCACATACGCTAGCAAAATGGTATCAGGAGCACGGCTTAACTATGCTACCACAGAAAAAGAGCTCTTAGTAGTCGTTTTTGCTATCGACAAGTTTAGGTCTTAGTAGGTGCAAAAGTTATCGTTTATACCGATCATGCTGCACTTAAATATTTGCTCACTAAGAAAGACGCTAAACCTAGATTAATAAGATGGGTTCTCTTACTCCAAGAATTCGACCTTGAAATAAAAGATAAAAAGAGAGTAGAGAACACTATCGCCGATCATCTATCGCGTTTGCATGTCACTAACATGCAGGAACTTACAATAAATGACTTCCTACGTGATGACATGCTACTTAAGGTGACGGACTCAAACCCGTGGTACACAAACATCATGAACTTTATGGTTTCAGGATATGTACCACCGGGCAAAAACAAAAGGAAGCTACAAGCAGAAAGCAGACATCACCTTTGGGATGACCTATACCTATATAGGCTATGCTCTGACGACCTGTTGAGGAGATGTGTACCCATGGTGGAAGGATTGTAAATCATTGAGAAATGCCATGTGGCACCGTATGGAGGCCATTATGAAGTATTCCACACACAAGCCAAAATCTAGCAATGTGGGTTCTTCTGGCCAACGATGTACGAAGACACCAAGGAGTGCCAAAAAATGCCAGCTACAAAGTGGTATCATAGCTCGCAATGCAATGCCCCTCCACTACAACCTACAAGTTGAGATCTTCGATGTCTGGGGCATTGACTTCATGGGGCCATTCCAAAAGTCCTATGATAGCGACTACATCCTTATCGCCGTTGACAACCTATCAAAATGGGTGGAAGCCCTATCATGCAGAGCTGCTGACGCTAGACATGCAAGGAAGATGTTTCATGAAGTGATCTTCCCTCGCTTTGGAACACCACAAATTGTGATAAGTGTAACACCCTAGGTATTGAGCATTGCATTAGCATTCCAAATCATGAGCATGAGCATCATTTGCATTCATAATCACATGTAATGTGAGTATGACCTTGAAATGAAACATGTGAAACATTATTTTGAAATGTGAATGTTGCGTGTGCTTGTTTAGATTGATTTTGCCCTAATTATGCTTGTTAGGCTAGTAAAACATGTTTGGTTATAATTGTAAATCATTTAGAATTATTTAGCATATTTTTTGGGGCAAGTTTGGTATTCAAAATTTCCTCAAATTTTGCTTTTAAAATATTCTAGATAAATGGGTTTTTATTTGAAAAATGGACTTTGAATCCTTAATTCAAAATCTGTTTGGAATTTCAAAATGTGCCCAAAAGCAATGCTATAGAGAATTAAATTTTGAACAAACCTTTGAAAATGCCTTTTTCTACCTCAAAATTTGAATTTGAGACTGTTTTAGAAAATCTGGAATTGAAATTAGAAAAGAAAAACATTTTTTCTTGTTTATCAGGCCGCTGCCTCACTTCTGGCCCATCAGCTGAAGCCAGCCCAACACTCTCCCCGCGTCCGCTTCTGCTCCTGTGCCTCGCCTCAGCCCAGCCTGCTCTCCCGCGGCCTAGGCCCACGTTGCGCGCTGCCTCCTTCTCGCGCGCGCGGACACGCCGCTCCGACCACGTGCAAACGCTCGACACCGCGTGGCGGCCGCATGCCGACGCCGCTCACCGCGTGGACACCGGTGGCCCCCGCGCACTTGACCTCAAGCCACAGCGCCCGCGCCCCTGCCTCTATTGCATCCCCATCTCGCTCGCTCCCTGTTTCCATTTGGAGAACCCGAGCGGGAGTCGAGCGCAGCGCCACGCTCTGCCACCTCCGCCACCGCGTTCCACCGCCGGCGAACCACCTTCGCCCAATTGCCCGCACGCCATGCTCCGCCACCTCCCCCTCTTCCCCGAACAAGCAACCGCACCACCGTTTTCGCAGCGGTAAGGCTCAATCGAGCATTCCTGCGCGCACCACCATGGCCGGAGCCGCCGAGCTCATGCTCCGCCCGCCGGCACCCTCGCTCCTCCTCTATTCCCTTGAGCCGCCTTCCCATGTTTGCCATTTTCTCACGGACCCCGTGCATGCTCCATCTCACCCGGTCATGGCCGGCAATGGCCGTCGGCCGCTAGCGGCTGTCGCGCTGACGGAAACGCCAGCATGGCGTGCCCGTTTCCCCCCTCGGCTTTCTCTGGGCCAGGCTGGCCGTGGGCCGAAGCCCGAGTCGGCCCACCTCGCTCCTCCCCGCTCAGTCGCTCAGGCCGAAAATGGTCGTGGGCCTGGTTGTTTCCGTGGGCCGGCCCAGTAGCAGAAAGGAAAAAGAGTTCTATTTTTATTTATTATTTGGGAAGAAAAATACTTTAGGAAAATGTTTGCGTACTCATTTATGCTCCAAAAATGGTGAAATAAATTGTATTGTGATCCTTATGACTAGATCTAGGGTTTAAAAATATTGCATGTCAGTTTTGTGGTACTTTTCTATGGAGGTTTATTTAATTCTTGTATGTGCTGTTATATTAGAAAATGTGTAATAAATCATAGAAAGCTTATAAAAATATGATTCCAAGTTTTTTATTTTTCTTGTGTAATGTAATTTCTAGGAAAAATATATGTCATGCATGTTCTATAGAAAAATTATGATGTGTAGCTCAGGTGCCTTTAATTGATGATTTTTGTTATTTTTGATAGAGAGCAAAAATTGTATAAAACATGCTTATGATAATTTTTGGACCGTGATTGTTTACTATATAAAACATGCTTAGGAAAAATATTAAATCTGTTGTTTGATACTTTTCATAGTGCTAAGTATTTTCATACTTATTTTTATGCTATAGCTTGTCATTTTTTATAGGTTGTTTTACTTATCCAAATCCTATGGGAAGTTTAGGGTATGCTACATGGAGGAGGACTATGCTACTGTAATTTTTGTAGATTTTTCTAGGCACCAGAAATATATGTTGCTATGTAACCCTAGTTTAAATAAGAGATAAAATGTTATTCTTTATGAGTAATTAGTTTAATAATGAGAGTTTGGTGTATCTTTGAAGCATCAAAATACCTTGCTAGTGTTACTTGATAAGTTAATGTGGTTGTACTAGTAAAGTATAGTAGCACTTATGTTAGGGTTATGTGTTAAATAGTGTAAAAGTAACGGAAAGGGGTGATGAAAGAGAATGCAGTAGATGACATGTTCTATTAGTAACTAAGTGGAGGATGCTGACTACCTTGTAGAGAGATTTTGTCTCAAGTTTATACCATAAGTCTCAATGTGTTCATCTGCATATCATGTCATCATGATCATAGCATATCCCCGCATCCGATGCACTGTTTGCATGTTTACTTATATCATTGCATCATACAGGATCACAGGAGGAGTCGCCAGTAGCAGTACAGGAAGAGCAGATTGGGACAGATCCGCAAGAACTCTAGGCACAGGAGGTGCCCGAGGAAGAGGAGCAAGGAGAGGACTTGCCCGAGTGCATGGATCACTAGCCTAGTTCGTTTGAGCGAGGCAAGCCCCGGAGCATTCTAAATCTCCTAATTTATAAAAGCAATTCTTTATATATGAGTTATATATTGTTGCATTAAGTTATATGAGTTGAGTGGAACCATTGTTGCATTATTACTATCCTTGCCCACCTGGTTACATGTTTACCCTGTTAGGTCAGGATCGAATAACTGCTTAGCCTTGCTTAAACCGATAGCGATCGGTGATTTTCGGTCACCTACATTGATAGGTGGTTACTGAGAGAATTTAGCTATAAAAAGCATGATATCCTAGAATTAACCATGTGTTGATGGATAACTAGAGACCGAACGGAAAAGTTGGAAGCAACTAGACAGGGTTCTGGGGTGCTGTTTGTCGGTGTTTGGACTTAGGAGGGCCCTAAGCCGACGAGTGAATTTGTGCTGCGTGCTCCTTACTTCAGATGGTGATGCAACAAAAATACATGGGGGTGTATCCTAGTTTAGGCAAAGAGGGCCCTATATATCCAGTGGGAAAAGGAGAGTATTGTATTTCCTTGCACCTAAGTGCTTGTGTAGGGGTTACAAGCCGTGAGAGAGGGAGCCGGTCTCAAGTCTCAAAGAAAGAGTACAATGGAGTGTTGCTTGAGATGTTGATCTCAGAAGTGGGGAGATGTCTCGTTTTTTGTCTTTCATTCTCTATTGTTCGTCGTTCGTCAGAGTGCTCCTTGCCCTCCCCTTTTATAGACTCAAGGAGAGGATAAGGCTTACAACAAGCCCTAGGAAGTGCCTTGGAGGAGAAGGCGGAGTGGGTACTGTTGGTGTTGTTGTGGCGATGTGCCCGGTACATGTAGGCCATCCCTGGGGAGACATGGTGATGTTGATGATGGGCTGGCGGTACATCTGGGGGGCTGCAGAGGACGTGCGATTCCCTGTGGTCGACGTATGGGTAGTAGTCTCCTTGCTCGACTGATGGCAGTTGAGGTCAGGTCGAGACGTGGCGGAGGAGGGTCGATGGGAAATGGATAAGGCCGAGCCCCAGAAATCTCGGGACATGATGGTCGTACAGTGCATGTCATGGTAGGAATAGTGGCTGCCTTTCATTGCCCATCCCGGAATGGGCAGTAAAAAGTAAGACTAGACGCTGACACTGCTCCCACGCCGGTGGCGCTGTGGCCACGTTGGTGGAAGTGGTGGCGTTAAATGCTTTGTCGGTGAGTTGGTGGGTGAGGCAGGGTCGACCCGGTCGACCCTAGGTCGTGCGAGTCAGAGAATTTCTGGGGGTCGAGGCTTCCCGTCGAGCGAGCCTCGTATGAGTCGGAACGCGGTCGAGGGCATCCCGTCTGCATACGCGTGTGGCCCAAATCGGTGTATCTGTGTGGGTGGAGCCTCAACTCGATCTCTCTTTAGGAGGTTTTTAGGGCACAAATTCCTTGGGGGGTTTACTCCTTTTAATCGCTGGTTTCAGGTACCCCTAATTTAGGTACCCGACAGTAGCCCTCGAGCCTTTGCGCGAGTGTGGTCACTCTCGCAGAGGCTTGAGCGAGTTATGAACTAGAGTTGTAGCACTGTTGCTCTCCGGTGGGTGCGTGCGAGCGCACCCACCGGGTGTAGCCCCCGAGGCCTCTAAGGAGTGTGTGACTCCTTCGAGGGCTTTAGCATGCTATATCGTGGGACGTTGTTTTGCTAGGCCCTGAGGTGCATTTGGTCTCCTTTCGTCAGAGTTGGCTAGTTGCGGGCAAGCCCCCGAGCCTTTTTGTGTGTTAGGCCAACCATGGCTTTGCCCGTCGTTATTGTTCGACCCTCACACATCCTTTGGTCAAGGGGGAGGAGGGACACCGTACTACCCTCAACAGGCGAGTTCTGACGACCCCTGGTGAGCTATTAGTGGGGAATTCGAGTGGGAGATCATGCCCCATTTGATAGGGGTCGGCTAGCAGCCACGGAGGTGCTCTCCAAAGATGCCAAAGAGTAGTCGTGTGGATCTTGGCTCTATTCGGTAGGATCCGAGGGCTTGATGCCTCCCTCCGAGGGGATTCCACTGCTGACCTCTCCTTTAGCCTCGAATATGTCTGAGGGCGTCTTGAGAAAGTGGCTCGAGCCTTGGCCTTGTACTGGCACGTCCTCAGTCATCCCTGACTCTATTTACTCGAGGGCAGCTGTCGAACCCTGGTCGAGGGCCAGCTTTCGATCCCTTGAGGTTTATAGCGGGCTTGGAGCCTGTTGTTCATTCGCCTAGAGATGTCCGTCTTTATTGTTCAACCCTCACGCATCCTTTGGACAAGGAGGAGGGGTGGGAACGTCGTACTACCCTCGATGGGTGAGTTCCGACAACCCCTGGTGAGCTATTAGCGAGGAATTCGAGTGGGAGCCCATGCCCCATTTGATAGGGTCGGCTAGTGACCATGGAGGCGCTCTCCAAAGATGCCAAAGAGTTGTCGTGTGGATCTCAGCTCCATTCTGTAGGATCCGAGGGCTCGATGCCTCCCTCCGAGGGGATTCCACCGCCGACCTCTCCTTTAGCCTCAAATATGTCTGAGGGCGTCTCGAGAAAGTGGCTCGAGCCCTGGCCTTGTATGGGCATGTCCTCAGTCATCCCTAACTCTGTTTACTCGAGGGCAACTGTCAAACCCTGGTTGAGGGCTAGCTTTTGATCCCTCGAGGTTTATAGTTGTCTCGGAGCCTGTTGTTCATTCGTCTAGAAATGTCCGTCTGTAGGTCTCCCTTCTGGCCCGTTGGGGTGCATATTTTTAGGAGGGGAGCAAGAATGGCGCGGTAGTGGGCGGCGTGGCGCGACAGTTGTGGAGTGGGCGGTGGACATGTGTCCTTATACGCGGGTTTTGAGGGAGCAGTTAGGTTGGAGCATTGAATACGGAAACTATTCCTACCTTTTCATCGAATGCGTCTGTTTTCCTTCCACCAGGGTATAAGTATAGAGCCCAGGGTTCCGCGTGCCCCACACATCCCTTTGCGATTGCCCTTTCCTCTCTTCGCCCTCATTAGCCGCTCTCTGCCACCGCCATCATCTCCTTCACGGTCGCCACTGTAAGCCGATCTCAACGCTCATGGCGGGAAAGAGCCAAGTTCTCCCTGCGGACGCGTGGGTCCGTTCTTCGGTAATGGAGAGGTAGCTGGCGGAGCTAGTTCATGAAGGTCTCCTGCGACCAAGGGTGAGTCGAAGCCAGCCGGAGTGGAGGGTGCCACCGACCAACCACCGGGAGCCGGCGCCCCCAGAGGGCTACATGGTGAGCTTCATCGCCTTCCACGAGATGGGGCTTGGGATGCCACTGAGCCAGTTTATGCAGGTGCTCCTGCATTACTACGGGGTGGAGCTCCATCACCTCGCCCCCAACTCCATCTCGCAGGCCGCCATCTTTGCGGTGGTCTACGAGGGGTACTTAGGGATGGAGCCCCACTACAATTTGTGTCTCCACCTCTTCAAGGCGGAGCACTTTGCCAAGAAGGCAGGCGAGAGGGGAGTGCGGTGGGCGGTGCACGCTGGTAGCTGCACCCTTCAAGTATGGTCAGGTCGAGGCGAGCTCTACATCCCGGCGCAGCTCATCTCATCGAACAGCGGATGACATGATGGTTAGTTCTATCTACGCAATGACGATGACCGCCTGCCGAAGTTCTCTGGCCGGGTCCTGATGTCGTGCAAGGACAACTAGTCGTATATCATCGTTGAGGAAGACAAGCTAAAGCTACAGCCGCTCCTCGATGCGTTGAGGAGGCTTTGTCAGTGTGGTCTGACCGTGGGGATGGTGGCCACCATGTTCCACCATCGGAGAGTGCTGCCGTTGATGCAGCGCTGACTTTGGATCGACGAGATGACGTCGGGTGTCTCGTTGGAGGGGAGTCGGATGTCACACGAGACCCTCCCCCTCGACGAGGTTGTCCGGCGCACGCGGTGGATGGTGGGCAGCTTCAAGTAGGAGGACATCGACAAGGTCCCTATGCGGCCCACTCAAGGATTCGAGGCCCTGGTAAGTGTTGTCCTCCTGATGCTGGGCTCCCCTTCTTTCCTAGGTCCTGTGGATCTAAACTAGTCGAGTTTCTCGTGCAGGATCTGTCCGCGGTCAAGGACTCAACGCCACTGGTCCTCCCGCTCTACTCACAGTCCCGGTAGCAGCCTGTTGACACTTCTTAGCATCACTTACGTTAGGTTGTCATCCCCAACATGACACCAAGAGTGTGGTTGTATTGTACTCATGCCACTTAACTATATAAAGATATTAAAGTATATATCCGAAAGCACATAGATAAATACACCCATTGCAGCATTTCACCCAAGTTTATCCTAGGTATCGTTATTTATATTTAACCAAAGTAGAACAAACAGAGGGGCACATATTAATTAAAGGCTACTCTACACATGTGATATGAATATTCGAAATCACTATCCTTTACTCTCAAACAGGAATCAATAAAATAAAAAAGAGATAAAATATATGATAATCAGACCATTCAGATAATATTTCTTAGAGCAATACTACTATAGCAAGTCATTGATCAGAATATAGAGTAAGAGAATAACTCCTAAGTAATCTGTTAACTATTAGTCATAATCTACATTGATTAGTGCAATTATATCAGGCAATCATTGGCTAGGTTATCTCATATCCATAAACAAGGAACATCTCCATTATGAAGCTGAGAAACAGAGTAACAACTAAGTAATGAGACCACGTTCTACTAAGTTCTACACTCAGGGAGTGTACTACAAAGGACTCAACAAGAATGTCACACCCACGATCTACCACATGGCCTAGAGTATAGAGTGCATTTGCAGGTAAACAGTGTATAAGTACCACACTTACACAATGTTGACCACCCACCCATGACTTAATAAGGTGAGTGCTTTGCAAACATGTGTATAAACATAATGATAAACTATCTATGCCAAATATATAATCAAAGCAGACTAATCTCATAATAATCAAGGATACAATATAGATTAAGAACAAGATCATATCTAATGTATCAAGAATAATGATCAAGAATAATGAACTAGAACTAGACAATGTTGAACTAGAACAATTATGAACTAGAACATAAACAATTAGAGCATGAAGAACTAGAACATGAACTAGATCAAGAACTAGAAGAACTGATAAACTAGATGAATATTTGAAGAACAATGTTGATACAAGAGAGAAGAACTGGATTTACCAAGCTCCTCTTGACTAGATCTGGAGCCCAAGGCTGCTTGACTCCTCTACTTCTAATTCTAATCTAGCTATGCCTAGATCTGATGGAGCTCTAAGGAGATGAGAGTTGCTCGTTGGTCTTCTGCTTTCTGGTTGATGATTGATTGAATGAATTCCTCTTTGGAGGGGGGGTCTAGGGCCTCATTTATATAGCCTAGAGCATGGAACCGTGGCCCTTGGATCAAACCAACCTTCACGTAGGGTTAGGATGCATCCTTGGAGGCGGTTGAAGTAGCTTGCAAAGGAAGGAGCCAAGGGGCGGCGGTCAGGGGCTGGTCGGCCTAGGGTTGAGGCCGGTTGGCCCCACCTAGCGGTGCCTCATGGTGGCCCTCCTCATGGAGTCCTCTGGTGTCCTCTAGAAGCCTCTTGCGTATTCATGACATGGAGATTAGGCCGATTGACATGGGTTCCTTCTTGTGGAAGATATCAATTTCTGAATTATTCTGATAACCCCCTGCAAAATATAGATTCACCAAAACTTGTGGAATTTCGTTAGTTGACACCCTAAACCTATGTTGGTGATCATTTATTAGCCCTTTATATATTTATTTTAACCCTTTATTATGGTAGATAACCATCGCCAACACAGCCATTAACGAGGAGCTCTAGGGGTAAAAGCCATTAACGGGCGGAGTGGGAGGAACTGCCACAACAGCCATTAACGAGGAGCTCTAGGGGTAAAAGCGACGTAGCTGTTCGATGTTCCACGCGTTGGTGAAGATCTCACCCTTTTCGTTTGATAGCTTGTAGGTGCCGGGCTTCAACACTTCTACGATGATGTACGGTCCTTCCCATGGTGGAGTAAGCTTGTGTCATCCCTTGTTGCTTTGGCTTCGTCGAAGCACCAGGTCACCGATGTTGAGATCTCGCCTGTGAACGTGTTTATCGTGGTAACATCGGAGACTTTGCTAATACTTTGTAGAGTGCAATAGAGCTATATCACGAGCTTCCTCGAGCTGGTCAAGGGCGTTCTCTCTTGCGACATCATTGCTTTGCTCGTTGTAGGCTTTCAGCATGGGGAACCCATACTCTAAATCGGTTGGGAGCACAACCTCGGACCCATAGACTAAGAAAAATAGAGTGAACCCCATGGCTTGACTCAGCGTTGTTCTTAGGCTCTACAGGACCGAGGGGAGCTTGGCGGGCCATTTCTTGCCATGTTTGTTCAATTTGTTGAAGATTCTCGGTTTTAGGCCTTGTAAGACCATGCCATTGGCACATTCTACTTGGCCATTCATCCTTGGGTGATCCATGGCTGACCAGAGCATGCAGATGTGATGGTCGTCACAGAATTCCAAGAACCTTTTGCTGGTGAACTGGGTACCGTTGTCCGTGATGATACAGTTGGGAACCCCAAAGTGATGGATGATGTCGGTGAAGAACAGCGCGGCTTGCTCTGATCTGATGTTGGCAATGGGACGGGCCTTGATCCACTTAGAAAACTTGTCAATGGCGACGAGCAGGTGGGTAAAGCCCCTAGTTGTTCTCTTCAGGGGTCCGACCAAGTCGAGCCCCCAAACGGAGAATGACCATGTGATGGGAATGGTTTGCAGGGCATGAGCCAGGAGATGGGTTTGCCTTGCATAGTACTGGCATCCTTTGCAGGAGCGTACTAGCTTAATAGCATTGGAGACTATGGTTGGCCAATAGAAACCTTGCGAGAACACGTTTTCGATGAGGGTTCGAAGTGCTGCGTGATGACCACAAGCCCCTAAATGTAGGTCCTTGAGCAGGTTCTTGCCTTCCTCGATTGTAATACAGCGCTGTAGGATGCCTTTAGGGCTACATCAATAAAGCTCTTTGTTGTCGCCGTATATCACAAAGGTCTTGGCCCGTCGAGCCTCAGTCTTATCCAAGGGGAGCTCCCCTCGGGTGAGACAGTCAAGGTATGGAGTGCGCCAGTTGGGCTCGAGGTCGGCTGGTAGGGTCGGGCCTTCCGTCTACATGATGTCAGCCTCAGTCGAGGGGGTTTCTGCCTCAGGTAGGGGGTCGAGTAACGGACTATCGGCCCCCTCAGTTGTCCTGGTGTCAATGGAAGGTTCATGAAGATCCCTTGAGAAAACATCGAGTGAAACCATGGCTCGATTAGACGTGATTTTCACGAATTCATTGGCAACCTCATTATATCTACGCGCAACGTGGTTGAGCTCAAGACCATGGAATTTGTCCTCAAGGCGCCATACCTCCTTGTAGTAGGCTTCCATCTTGGGATCATGGCAGCTTGAGTCCTTCATGACCTAGTCAACTACGAGTTGAGAATCTCCATGAACGTCGAGGTGTCAAACCCCGAGCTCGATGGTGATATGCAAGCCATTAACGAGGGCCTCGTACTTAGCCACATTGTTGGAGGCTACGAAGTGGAGTCAGATCACGTAATGCATGTGAACTCCGAGGGGCGAGATGAAGAGCAAGCCTGCGCCCACTCTCATTTTGGTCATCGACCCGTCGAAGTACATGGTCCATAGCTCGACCTGGATTTGAACAGGAGGCAGTTGGGTGTTGGTCCATACGGCTAGAAATCTGCCAGCACCTGGGATTTGATGGCTTTGCGTGGTGCATAAGAGAGGGTTTCGCCCATGAGCTCGACCACCCACTTAGCTATTCTTCTCAAGGCCTCCCAGTTCTGGACTATCTCCCCCAGAGGGAAAGAAGAGACCACGGTCACCGGGTGGCCCTCGAAGTAGTGCCAGAGCTTGCGTCACGTCAGCACGATGGCGTACAACAGCTTCTAGATTTGCTGGTAGCGAACCTTGGTGTGCGAGAGAACCTCACTGACAAAGTATACTGGCCTCTAAACAAGCAACGTGTGACCTTCTTCCGCCCTCTCGACGACTATGGCCGCGTTGACCACTTGTGTCGTTGTGGCGACATAAAGCAAGAGAGGTTCTCCTGTAGCCGAAGGGATGAGTACCAGAGGTTCAAACAACATTGCCTTGAGCCTAGTAAGAGCTTCCCCAGCCTCGAGGGTCCACGAAAAGTGTTTCGATTTCTTTAGGAGATGATACAGAGGGAGTGCCTTCTCGCCGAGGCGTGAGATGAAGCGACTAAGGGCCGCAAGGCAGCCTGTGACCCTCTGTACACCCTTCAGATCTCGGATAGGGCCCATTTTGGTGATTGCAGCGATCTTTTCTGAGTTGGCTTCGATGCCACGCTCAAAAACGATGAACCCTAAGAGCATGCCTCGAGGAACGCCGAAGACGCATTTCTCGGGGTTGAGCTTAATGTTTTTTGTCTTAAGGCATTTGAACGCGACATCGAGGTCATCAACCAAGTTGCTGACCTTCTTGGTTTTGACAATGATGTCATCGATGTAAGCCTCGATGGTTGGCCCGATGTTTTCCCCAAAAACATGTTGCATGCATCGCTGGTACGTAGCACCTGCGTTCCGCAGACCGAAGGGCATAGTAACATAGCAATACATGCCGAACGGGGTGATGAATGAAGTCGCGAGCTGGTCGGACTCCTTCATTTTAATCTGGTGGTAGCTGGAATACGCATCTAGGAACAAAAAAGTTTCACATCCCGCAGTAGAATCAACGATTTGATCAATGCGTGTTAAAGGAAAAGGGACTTTCGGACATGCTTTATTTAAACTAGTATAGTCTAAACACATCCTCCATTTCCCACTCTTTTTCTTAACTAATACAGGGTTAGCTAACCACTCGGGATGATAAACCTCCTTGATGAATCCGGCCTCTAAAAGCTTGTGGATCTCCTCATCGATGACCTTGCGCTTCTCCTCATCGAAGAGGCGCAAGTGTTGTTTCACTAGTTTGGAGCCGGCTCAAATCTCCAAGGCTTGCTCGGTGACTTCCTTGGGTATGCCTGGCATATCTGAGGGACCCCACATGAATATGTTGACATTTGCATGGAGAAAGTCGATGAGCACTGCTTCCTATTTGGGATCGAGGGTGGCGCTGACTTTCAACGCCCTTCCGTCTGGGTTGGCGGGGTCGAGGGGTACGAGCTTGACGTCTTCCGCAGGCTCGAAGTTGCCAGCATGGCATTTGGGGTCGGGGATCTCTTTAGCTAAATCGCCGAGGTCTGCCGCCAAGGTTGCCGACTCCAAGATGGCTTCTCCGTGCTCGACGCACTCTACATCACACTCATAGGCGTGTTCGTAGGAGGGCCCGACAGTGATGACACCCTTGGGGCCCGACATTTTGAGCTTGAGGTAGGTATAGTTGGGAACCGCCATGAATTTGGCGTAGCAGGGGCGCCCAAGAATGGCATGGTAAGTCCTGTGAAACCCAACCACCTCGAAAGTGAGGGTCTCCTTCCTGAAGTTGGCGGGGGTACCGAAACAGACGGGCAGGTCGATTCGCCCAACGGGCTCTGCTCGTTTTCCCGGCACAATTCCATGGAAGCCTCCGATGTTGGGTCGAAGGTGCGTCCTCTTGACTCCCAGAAGGTCGAGGGTCTGGGCATAGATGATGTTGAGGCTGCTACCACCATCCATGAGCACTTTAGTGAGGCGCGTGTTGGCAATGATGGGATCGATGACAAGCGGGTAGACTCCAGGATTGGGGACGTAGTCTAGATGGTCATCACGGTCGAAAGTGATGGCCATCTCAGACCAGTCAAGGAAGAGGGGGGTCGCTAGCTGCACGAAGAAAACCTCTCGACGCTCCCGCTTGCGCTGACGCGCCGAGAGACGCATCGAGGGTCCCCCGTATATCATGAAGCAGTCATGGATCTCGGGAAACCCCTCGTCCTTGTCATCATCCTTCTCCTTGGGGTTCTCCTTCTTGTTGTCTTTCTTGATGCCTAAGCCTTCAAAGTACCTCCACAGCATGTGGCAGTCCTCGAGGTTGTGGTTCGTAGGCCCCTTGTGATAGGGACATGGTTCTTTGAGCATTTTGTCAAAAATGCCCCCGTCGAGGGGTCCTCGAGGTTTCTTGCAGTTAGTGGCAGCGAGAAGGTCATCAGCCGCGGCTTCGTGCTTGCCCTGCTAGTTTTTCTTCTTCCTATTGTTTCTCTTGGTGCCCCGGTTGGACCCCTTGGGTTCCTCGTCCCTGGGCTTCCCCTTATCCTGGTCACCACCAAAGATGGCACCAACCGCCTCCTCGTCGACGGTGTAGTTGGTGACGATGTCCATTAATTCGTTGGCAGTGATGGGGGTGTTGCAGCCCAACTCTCAAACTAGCTCCTTAGAGGTGGTTCTAGAGAGAAAAGCCATGATGACATCGAAGTCGGTGATGTTGGGAAGCTCGAAGCGTTGTTTGGAGAAGCACCGGATATAGTCACGGAGGGACTCGCTCGGGTTCTATTTACAACTCCTAAGGTCCCAAGAGTTACCAGGGTGCATGTAAGTCACCTTGAAGTTCCCTTCGAACACTCTCACCAGGTTGTTCTAGTCATGGATCTATCAAGGTGGGAGGTCCTTAAGCCACGCTCGAGCGGTGTCCGATAGGAACAGGGGAAGCTGTCGAATTATGACACGGTCATCGGTGGCCCCACCCAACTGATAAGCCAAGTGGAAATCAGCGAGCCAAAGTTTGGATTTAGTCTCGTCATTATACTTGGTGAGAGTCATTGGGGGGCAAAACTAAACCGAAAGCAGTGTTTCACGAATGGCCTTGTTGAAGACTCGGGGGCCCGGTGGCTCTGGTGACGAGCTATGATCCTTCGAGCTATTGTAACGCCCGCCCCTATGCTCGTGGTAACCTCAAGTTGCACCGTCACCACTTTTGTGCCTGCGGTGCTCGTTGATGTTGTCACGGGCATCTCGGGGCTCGTGGTTGTCGACAATGCGTTCATGGACAGAGGCTGCCCTGTTCCCTCGTGGGGCAGGCTTAGGATGAATTGAGGCCTCTTTCTCCTCTTAGGAGGGCTTCGTAGGCTGCTCCGGTGCCAACCTGTGGTGCCTCGAGGTGGAACTCTCGGCCTGTTGCATGGCCACAGCCTCGAGGAGACCTCAAATCTCATCGCGTTCCTATAGGCCTCAGAGGTAGATGGTTCGGGCATGTTGCGGAGAAGCATGGCAGCGGCGACAACATTCTAGCTGGCTTGGTTGAAGACCGGAGGTTCGCCCGCCCAATCCTCGATGATGCGATGGTTGACATCATGGGCTCTCTCTCGAGCTCCTCCACCACGTACGCGCGCCATGCGCTCTGCTCGAGGGTTTGGTGAAGTAGGCGTAGGTTTTCTCGCTCTTTGTTGAGCATGGCTTGTAATTCCTGGATCTGCTCAAGTTGTGCTCCTTGGTCCGCATCAAGAAATTGGGCTTTGTCCCGTGCGCCAGGGGGCTCAACGTGAGGTGGTGTGGTGTTCCTCGCTCCAACGGCCGCCTCGGCTTCTGAATCCGACGCGATAGCCCCATCAATATGGAAGCTTTCACGGGTCGGATCATAGTTGTCATCGGCAGAGTCAAAGTTCGGGGCACCAAAGTAGTAATACGATGGATGCATGTGAGGTCATCGATCTCTGGGGTCGTAGCGGCTAGAAGCACTCACGCAGTGCTCCAAACTAGGTCTCCCCACGGAGTCCTAGTACTCGGAAGCTGGCGTGGACGCTATGAGGTCGAGGGCAGAACGTAGATGGTGCCTAGGGAGTTCCCCGTAGACGCGCATGCTAGCACTTACGGAGGAAGCATACTACTAGGCAACCGTGTTCAGCCCATAAGGGAATGTCAGTGGTGGCATTGACCCTGCCGTCAGGAAGACTGCCCTTGACCCGACCGGAGGAGCCACAACAGATGGTGAAAAGACGGGATGCCCTACCGGCGTCTCATCTATTGCTAGGTTCATTCCACGTAGGTCCTCAACGAGAGACGCTATGTGGGTGTCTGGCTGAGGGGCACCGTAACGGAGCATCGTATCACCTTCCTCGGGACGATGATGATGGCTACGCTGGATATGCTACCACTTGGTTGTTCGAGCCCAGCGGGAATGGTGATACCAGTGCAACGCTCCTCCGTGTTGGGAGAGCTCATAGTCACGGTCTGTTGGGTGTCTGGGCGAGATGAGGACCATGTCATAGTCATAGCCGAGGGACATGAACTCCAAACTCTCGAACTAGATCACCGCAGCCAGAGGAAGTGGATGTTCGGGGTCAGCCATCCAGAGAAATGGCAAGAAAACGATGTCGACACGTAGCGCCCCCTACCTGGCGCACCAACTGTCAGTGTTTGGACCCGAGAGGGCCCTAAGCCGATGAGTGAATTTGTGTTGCATGCTCCTTACTCTGGACGGTGATGAAAAGAGAATACACGGGGGTTTATCCTAGTTTGGGCAAAGAAGGCCCTACGTCTAGCGGGGAAAGGAGAGTATTGTATTTCCTTGCACCTAAGTGCTTGTGTAGGGGTTACAAGCCGTGAGAGAGGGAGCCGGTCCCAAGTCTCAAAGAAAGAGTACAATGGAGTGTTGCTTGAGGCATTGATCTCAGAAGTGGGGAGATGTCTCGTTTTTTTGTCTTTCGTTCTCCGTTGTTCGTCGTTCATTGGAGTGCTCCTTGCCCTCCCCTTTTATAGACTCAAGGAGAGGATAAGGCTTACAACAACCCCTAGGAGGTGCCTTGGAGGAGAAGGTGGAGCGGGTACTATTGGTGTTGCTATGGCGACGTGCCCGGTACATGCAGGCCATCCCTGGCTTGGGACGTGGTGGAGGAGGGTCGACGGGAAATGGATAAGGCTGAGCCCCAGAAATCTCATGACATGACGGTCAGACAGTGCGTGTTATGGTGGGAATAGTGTCTGCCTATCCCGGGATGGGCAGTAAAAAGTAAGACTAGACGCGGACGCTGCTCCCACGCTGGTGGCGCTGTGGCCACGTTGGTGGAAGTGGTGGCGTTAAATGCTTTGTCGGTGAGTAGGTGGGTGAGGCAGGGTCGACCCTGGGTCGTGCGAGTCAGAGAATTTCTGGGGGTCGAGGCTTCCTATCGAGCGAGCCTTGTACGAGTTGGAACACGGTCGAGGGCATCCCGTCTGCATACGCGCGTGGCCTAGATCGGTGTATCCGTGTGGGTGGAGCCTCAATTCGATCTCTCTTTAGGAGGTTTTCAGGGCGTGGATTCCTTGGGGGTTTACTCCTTTTAATCACTGGTTTTGGGTACCCCTAATTTAGGTACCCGACACTGTTAGTTTCCCGTCTGTGTCGATTAAGGACCAATCATTGCTCGTCCCTCTTGTCATGCTAAACGTATGCCTCACATTTAGTTGGCCGAATAAAGTACTTTTCAACCACGAAGCTAGTAAGATGATTCAGGCCGGGACCTACATGTGTGCGCATACTAGTGCTGAAGGGAGTATGATAGGGACACGAAGAGTGAGCCCAAGGTGCGTCCTGGCAGTCGGGCGGTCCCTAGGTACTGTGACCCCAGTTTATCCCACGACGTTTGCCGGAATCATGTCATTGGTGATCTGTAGCTCACTTGATCGATCAGTGTGGTTTGTATGAGGAATAAATCACTAGCTAGTTAGGAATCGATTCAAATCGCCATCGCTCCTGGATAGTGAGCACTTGACTCGAGCTACAACATCGTAGTAATTATGATGGAACATTGATGGTTATTGGATGGTATTGGAAATGCTAAATCTAAATTTGTAACTAGATGTTATTGATTAATCAAGTGATTTCTATAGTATAGGTGCTTACCTAGATGGTTAGGTCATAATAAAGATGATGCAAAATACTTAAATTGGTTTCTTCATGATAGCTTATGCTTTTCGCAAATGAGTCAGCTAGCCCACTAAAGAAAGCCTTGCATACTCCTTGGTGTTACTTATTTTGGTTTAAGATGGGTAAGTCTAGCTGAGTACCTTCTCGTACTCAGGGCATTGTTCCCATTGTTGTTGCATATTGTCAAATGTACTACGGCTATTGCATTAACTGCCTGTATCCGATGATAGGCGACAACTAGGACCAAGAGCAGTGGTCACTCCGTATCTCTCATCTGATGCTTTTGTTAGAGATGACTACCTACTGGCACTGTAGCTGAACTAAAAGTGTGTGTGTGGCTTTAAAACTATTTGCTTCCGCTATTTCAATTTGAACTTGGGTTGTAATAACTTTATGTTTTAAACTCCGATGTATTCAACTGTCGTTGCAAACTTTATGTAACATACTAACATGTGATAGTGATTGCTAAACTTGTACGATCTTGGTTTGTATGTTGGTTGGTTTGAAATCCTTCATGATTTCACAGACTACCAGGTTATATGGGCTTAAGTTTGTTAAATTATCTACTTCGGTGAAAGATTTTCTTACTTAATCTCGTATAATTGGTTGGTTCTGTTACAATAAGCGACAAAGGATCCCACTTCATTGACAAAACATTCAGAGCCTTCCTTAGAGAGCTTGGGGCCAAGCACAACATTGCCACCCTAGCCCATACCATCCTCAAACAAGTAGTCAGGTAGAAACTTCAAATAAACAAATCAAGAATATCCTACAGAAAACGGTCAATGCAATGGAAAAAGGATGGAAAGATAAGCTACCTAATGCATTTTGGGCATACAGGACAGCTTATAAAACTTCCATTGGCATGTTGTTGTTCCAGCTAGTTTAGGGAAAAAGCTGTCATCTACTAGTTGAGCTTGAACACCGAGCTCACTGGGCCATAAAGAGCTGGAACATGGATGTGAAGCTAGCCAGTAGAAATCATCAAAAACAAATTGCCGAGCTAGAAGAATGGCGAGAGAAGGCGTACCATAGTGCCAAGCTCTACAAGGAAAGAACTAAGGGATGGCATGATCACTGAATCCAATACAAAGGGTTTAAGGAGGGAGATAAGGTTCTTCTGTTCAACTCCCGAGTCAAACTCTTCGGTGAAGGCAAACTAAGAAGCAAATGGCAAGGACTGTATACCGTTATCAACACTTCGCTATACGGCACGATCACCATCCAGGATGATAACGATAACATTTTTAAAGTTAATGGTCAATGTTTAAAAGTTTTACTAGAGACTTCTTATAACACTAACTTAGAAATAGATAGAATAGATTTAATTGTTTTTGCTAAATTTATTCAAAACTTAGGAAAATTTAAAATTAATTATACTAACATATTCTTTCATTTACTTAAAATAGAAAAATTATGTTTTATCTTTCTAAGCAAGCAATCATTGACAAATGACCCTTTTACCCTTACTAGACAAATCATGATTCTTGCTTATTCTTGCTTGATTTTTGCTGATCACATGAATATTCACTCATTAATACAAAATCATGTGAAATTTGAAATATGAATATTCTCTTGATTCACCATGATCATGTGCATCTCACTCTATCACTCGCTAATCCTACTAAATAAAAATCTGACACCAGCATCTCTAGGATCACCATGCATGCACACGCACCTGGACGAAAATCCAAACCAGTAGGAGGACTTGGGGGTGCAGGCGCATCCATGGTGCGGCCACACCACCCATGGCTCCTCTTGCCTCCAATATTCTTCCACATCTCGTTGATCCTCTGGGAATCAAGTCTATGGCGGTGCTTGGTTTGTTTCCTTCACGGTAGAGGCCCGAGCTCCTATATAAACCACCCCATAGCCTCTTCTCTCTTCACACCAAGCTTCAAGCTTTCTCTTCTCCCTCCACTTAGCACTCAAGTTGTAAAAAGCTCAGCAATGGCCAGCCACGCCCTTGCCTTGTACACGGGTTCTTGCTCCACCTACAACCTAGATGGCATCCCGGCATCCATCGACTGAGTGCCTGAGAGTTCCTATGTGAGGGAAGAAGCAAGGCTAATCATCGAAGCGTCGCTCGTCATCAGGGCACCACCTATATATGCCATAAGCGGTGGTTCGAGCCTCAAAACCACAGCGTGTTCCAAGGTGCCCCTTGATGGCGGTGCCAACATGACCAACCACCGTCGGCCTCAAGCAGAAGGCACCCGAAGCTAGCGGACCTAGCAAGCGCTCTTTTGTAACACCTTCGGGCAATTCAGTTTCTCACGCTAGTTTGTCCTTTCATACCGCTAGGCCTAGTCTTTCCTACACCATGGTAGGCGTGCACAAACTTGAAGGATGGTATGGAAAGGCACTCATGTGCAAATCGGCTAAAAAAGTCAGTGAGCAAGCCGGCTCCATCAGGAAAGGAGTCAGAATCCTTAGGTGCGCCCCTTAGGATTAGAAGGTTTAGAAAGCTCTCGTAGATCAAAAGACCCGCAGGGCAATTGAAAGGTCCTTGTTTGGTTTTGGTAATTGAGTGACAACCTTAGATGGACTAATTGTGTTTATGTGAGATACATAGGTGATTAGTCCATAGGCACATGTGTGTGAGCAACATATGCCATGAAGGTGGAAATGGCTTGGAGATGTTGCAAAGCTTGCACATGTAATGATGGAGGAGCTCATTGCATATGAGATATGACATGGAGTCATCTGATCAAGGTGGAGAAGATCAAGATATAACTTGGCTCGACAGACCGGTTGCAAGTGTGAAGGGCAAGTCGAAGGCTTTGAAGCAAGGGACCACGTGTGACAGTGAAGCTCAAGCAAGACTTGGCACTGATGGACCGAGGCAACAGTGAAGAGCAAGTGAGGTCAAGATCGATGAACCAATATGGTCACATGATGATATGAAGTGGATCATATCATTTGGTGATTGGTTGGTGCATATGTTGCATCAACGTCGGAGGAGTTGGAATAGAATGCGCAAGACAAAGGTATAATCCTAGTGCATTTCATTTCATCGGTCATAGGCATGTAGAGAAGTTGATGACCGGGTTTAGGATAGATGGCCATACTATTAAGAAGGGCAAACTTGTTTGCATATCGCTCATCTAGTGCCACTTGAGCGATCTAACTTTGCATATGTGTTAGGATCAAGTGGAGAGACAAGTTGAGTGCCTAATTCCTTCAAAGAAATTGGTTGTGAAAATGCTAACACACTTGCACAAGGTTGTGACCACTTGGTGGTGTTGGCACATTTGCGAAGGCGATGAAGTTTGAGCGGTAGAGAGGGATTTAAGCGTTTTCATGGAGATGAAACACTTATTTTCCATTGCACCGAAGGATGAAAAAGGAGGCGAAGTCACGAAAGTGTTTCTTGCTGAGAAACAGGCATCGGACACGAGGTTCGGAGGCATCAGACATGGCCACCATGTCTATTGCCTAACCCGAGCTACGCTATGCCGATGTGTGAGCACCAGATGCACTGGTGGTCGGGCGACAGACGCGTGGCGTCAGTGTCTGGTGAAGGTGGTGTCAGCAGGGTTTCAAAGGCGGCATTATGCGGTCTATTGGTCAGACGCTGAGCGCATCCGGTGAAGGAGCATTGGACGCATCTGTTGCGGCTTCGCATGGTTTTGAACCATTCTGGACTGCGTCTGATGGAATGGCGCCGCGTCTGGTGGATTGCAACTGACGCGTGTGACGCGTTGGTTCTGCGAACGTTGAAGTGTACCGACCGTTGGAGATCAACGGTTCTCGTTCAATCGTAGACACGTTGCGAAGATCCGTCATGGGTGGCTGAGGAGCGACAGACGCTGGCCGCGTCTGGTGACCAGGCGACAGACGTGTCTGGTGCCCTCGAAAAACGCCCAATGAAGGGGCTAACGGCTATATTCATTTGTGGGGTTATAAATATAAGTGGTGGCCAGCCTTGGCTAGTGCTTGGCACCCTTAGGACTTAGTGTCCATGCTTTGGGAGTGCTAGGAGAGCCTCTAACTCACTTGTGCTTGCAAGAGTGCGAATCGATTGCGAGTGAGTGTGATTTTAGTGTGTTGCATTGTGAGATTGCATCGAGTGGCACTAGGTGTTCATGTTGCAAGCCGGTGGTGCTTGTTACTCTTAGAGGTTGCCACCTCCTAGACGGCTTGGTGGCTTGTGGCTCCATCAAATCTCATAAGAAGATTGTGCGAGGCTCCAGAGAAGCTTTATGAGGGAGATTGTGCTCACCTCACGGGAATCACAAAGAGCAACTATAGTAGAGCATGTCATTGAGCTACCACACTTGATGGTGGGTTCTTGCGGTGCTCTTTGGGAGAGCTCGGTTGTGGATACCTATTAGCCACCGAACCACGAAGTGTTGGTTGACACAACGGAGACATAGCTTGGTGGCAACCAAGTGAACCTCGGGAGAAAATCATCGTGTCAATATTATCTACTCTTCTCGATGGTTTGCCTTCCTAAAACACAAGCTTGTAGTTACCTTCATATATACCTTGCTTGTGTTGTTGCTCTTATATCTAGTTGTGCCTATGTAGCTAGCTAGATATCTTCTTGCTTGTGTAGCTAGAAGTATCCCCTTTGCTTGGCTAATTTGGTTTGTGTAACCTTCTTAGTCACATTGCTTAGTTTGTGTAGCTAAGTAATTTGCGCTCTCTAATTAGGTATTGGTTGCCTTGTTATTGAGCATTGCTAGTGACCCTAGGAGCTTTGTGCTTTTGCTTACTAGAATTGTGTAGGGGCTCCCCAGTGCTTGAAGTACTAGTTCATAGGTTTGTGTGACCTTAGAAGCTAGAATTGTTTAGGTGGGCTCTTGCTAGGAAGACACCTTATTTGCTTGATTAGGATCTTTTGTAAGGTGCTAGAGTTATAGATAGAGGGGTGTAGTCTTGCCTAGACTGATAGATTTAATTCCGTACTTGTTTTGGTTAGCCAACGCAATTAAGTTTTAGAAAGGACTATTCACCCCCCTCTAGTCTGCCATCTCGACCCTTCAACAATATGAGAGTAGCAACATCACCAAGTCTCCACTGACTGACTTCTATGGATTTGTGAAATATTGGTAGAATTTCCTTCTTAAACATGACTGTACTGACAATGTGGATATGTAGAATGTAGAACTTCCCCTTCTAAAACAACACAACATGTAACAAAGAAATGCAATACATGAAATTTACTTCAGGAACAATCAAATCGATGACAATTTGCTCTAATCAATCCCAACTCTAGAAGGAAGCTATGTTCTACTCTTTTGGACGTAGACATTTTTCATTTTAAGCTAAACTAGTATAGATGGATGAAAATAAAGAAGAAAAGGAAGACATAGGAAAAAATATACAAAAATAGCAAGATATTAACAAAAACACATGCTAATTAACAAACAAATAATTCATTGAATGAAAGATGGTCCATCAAAAGCACAAATATTTATCCATGAGTGATGAAGTAGCAACTAGACTTATAAGGAATAGTAGAGATATAGTAAATAGAGGTTGTGCAGACAACACAACATATAGTAGCATCAAACAAAGCACTAGTCAATGTCATCACTAGTGCACCATCGGGGAAAGCTAGTTCTTCTTTAACACATCGGGTAAGACTCTGGTGTCATACTAGCCAGGGGTGCTCCGGGAACCAGCTTCTGCAAATAAATAAATTAATATTCCATTTTCATTAATAATCTTGACAAGTGCTTTAGTATGATGTCTAATTTTTTTTGCCAACAGTAAGCATGCATTCAGTTCTCCTTTTTCCCATTTTTCATACCCCCCATGTTTTGGACTATTTGACCAAAAATATGTGATTGATATGGACAATAGATTCAAGAAAGAGATCCCACAAAACAAACACTTGTACTAAGTCAAAACCAAACCACTCAACCAAAGCTATGATTGAGACAGAGAAGCGTTTCATAAAGAGATCAAGAAAATGAATGCCTATTATTAGGCTAGCCAATATATTAGTGCTCTTCTACTCCAAAATACAACACTTCTCTTCACATTTAACCAGGGACAACATTGCTTTGCTACAATCTAGATGCAGAGGTACTAACCAGCTGCTAGCCACTAATAGCTACCACTAGCATAGATGACACACATTGCCACACTACCATAAATTGGAAAGATAGTGACTCTAAGAGGGTGTGGCAGCAACAGAGATAAAACATCCACTAACCCTTGTTAATATATCTTTACTCCTCATACCTCCCTTCATCAAAATTGAATGTGGTCATGTCCCTACAAAGCCCACAATGTGGAACATATAACATATGTTGGAGACTTGATGTGCAACTATGACGCATCAACAAATTCCACAACATCATGCCCATAGGCACCTAAATTACCCTGATGCATAAACATGTTCCACAACAACATGCCCATAGTCACCTAAAATCATCTTTGATCAGGTCATGGGTCATGGTTGAATTACGCGCACATGTCATGAGTTTCTAAAAACACTAGTGGGAGGCTTTAGTTTGGATCGAGTGACCACAACTTTTCTGTGTCGAAGAACTTTGATAAGCCACATATGCATAATTATAGAAGATCAATACAAAACAATAAAAAAAATTAAATCTGGTAGCATACAATGGCCTATTCAACTTGGGATAATGTTGTGGTACTAAAAGTGGCATCAATCCCGACCTCTGTACTATTTGATGAGAATCAAACATAGAGGGTACATTAAACCATCAAATTAATGGCATGATGGTCCGATTAACCCCCTGCTGATTCTCCAAATTAGCTAGCATCTCAAGGGCTACTCTTGTCATGTACGCTCATGCGTACACTCCAAGCCATAAGTGTATGGCTTGGTGGGCCTCGAAAGGCCTATTCCAGAGAATGCCTCAATGACTAAGGGATGAAGACGAGGTGCTAAGTCCATGTTCAAGCCATCCTTGCTTGGGGACTCGGGGGCTCAACCTAGGCACAAGAAGTTCCTGACCTAAGGGAACCCAAGAAAAGCAAGCGCCCCCGTAGTCCCTCAGCCTTGGCTCAGGCTAAGCTCCCACTCTGAGCGACGCTACGAATATCCCTAGGAATCTATCAATTATCTAGAGCCTGACAGGTGCATAGAGCAACAATGCTCGTTTCTCTCCACCACTATGAGGTGGTGTCATCCACTCCTAGAACAAGGTCACACCTAGGGTGTGATGTGCCATGATAAGGATCATCATGCAGCTACATAGAAGATCATAGGCCCGCACGGCAGCCTCTATCCATGAGGGGGTGGATGCTTGGTGTATCAAGGAAGCCACGAGAAGGTACATCTAGGGAAGGCACGATGGTGTAGGTAGCACCTACGGTCAGCACTAAGTAATGACAGGAGCTGTCAGGGAGCAGTCGAGAAATTGTTAGCCTCTAGCTATGAGAAAATAGGACTCGTGGCACTATGAAGGGGAAGATCGAAGACTAAGGCAAGAAACCCTAAGAAAACCCTAAGCAACCATATGACTTGTAATCCTATCGCTCTCTAAGATATAAGGCAGGGCATGAGCTCCTATACAGGTGAGGGGAGGGAAATCCATCTGGTCTCGATAGATCAAACCCTAGAGTAGCATAATGCTCCCTCTACATCTCTCTTTCCCCATTATAAGAACTTGATTGAGCATTCCTAACATAAAGAATGCCACTATTGGACGTATGGCTTAGATGCTCGAACCAGGATAAACCCCTTGTGTTTTGATGTCTAAGCCACCTGAGGCACACACATCGACCCATGTGAACAACCAGATTACTACTGCAGAGATGAACCCATGACATTTGACACGCTAGGTAGGAGGCAGCGTCATGTGTGATCATCACCCATCGGTGGCCCAGGCCACCATCCTTGCCGCTGAACTTAGAGGCATCACCCCCGAAGGCGACGTGTGCTTCTCTAATGAGAGCATCTCCGTTGGTAGGGCCTTCTCCCCCAGCCAAGCTCACATCTTCAGGAGTCAGGACTATGTCATTGATCACAGCGGTGAGCTCCATCTTTTTTGAGGAGCCTCATTAGAGGAAAGTAAGTCCTCGACGTCGTTCCCCCAATAGGCCTCCTATGCGCTGACCTAGAGGTGCTATCCCTAAACCAACCATGGCAGAGCAATGTTGGATGTTTTACACTTTGGCCAATGTACATCATTAGATTACCACCAACAAGGAGCTACCATTGCACCCCGCTTCTAGTGCGCCCTTCTAGATCTCTCATACAGGGTCTAGAACTCTGCAACAATGTTTCAGCTTGAACTAGAATAGTTCATGAGCTGAGTGGCATGGCCCCTAGTGGTGTCATCCTTACCGGTGCCACTGGGACTAATGTTCCCTCACTGTGTACCTTCTTTGAGATATTCTCAGGGCCTAACTAGGAGTACGACTCCAACGAGGCTGATAGCTACTTCCCGAGGCCCAAGTGCCTCTACCTCCATGGGGAACATCATTCCACCAACAAGACCGAGGTCACACCCTCGTACCTAACACTAACTCATCATACCCTCTAGGAGAAGGCCGAGCGCCTCAAGGCTCAACAAGCTGATCTCGAGGCTAAATGCATCAAGCTTGAGCTAAAGGAGGAGATGGAGTGCTGGCAAGCAAGTAGTGCGCGTACCTACACGCACACTATCTAGTGAAGTCAACAATGGCGCGGGGCTCTTGGCACACCATGTTTCCTTCAAGCGGCATACAACATGGCCCTATGAGATATTAGGCAGGGCGTGGTCTCCTATAGAGGGGACGAGAGGGAAATTCATTGGATCCTAGCAGATCAAACCCTAGAGGAGCATAGCACTCCCCCAACATCTCTCTCTCTTTCTCCATCATAAGAACTTGATTGAGCAATCCTAACATGAAGAACCTACTTTTGAATGTAGGGCTTATATGCCCAAACCTAGATAAACCTTAATGTTTTGAGTGCTTAAGCTGCCAGAGGCACACACTCACATCGAACAACCTAAATACTACCACAGAAACAAGCCACAACACATTGACCATGCCTAAAACATTGACCATGATTAGTTGTCAATATAGAAATGGTTAAATGCATTAGTGGCCCCTGAACTTGCCAAGGGGTGCCTCTTATTTCCATAAACTTTGAAAACATATTTTTGGGTCTCTAAACTTGTTAAATGGTACATTGCAAATACCTAAACTTATAAAATGGTGCACCGCAGGTCCATTTCTAGACCATATCGACAATGGTGGTGCACCACTTAACAAGTTTAGGTACCTAAAAATACATTTTCAAAGTTCATGGATCTAAATGCCATCCCTTGACAAGTTTAAGGACTACTCGTGCATTTGACTTGAATATTTTGTCATCCTAAGCCACCTTTGCTTTCTAGGAGATCCCCATATATAGAGCAAGAGTTTTGATCAACAGAATTCTAAATGATTCATATCTAAAGTCATCTTCAACATAGAAAGGGTAGACCAAGATTGGGAAGGATAAAGTTCACAACAAGCTAATTGATATCCAATATAGATTGTTGCTAGACTTCTCATATGAAATTAGAAATTTCTCTAACTTGATGAACAAAATTTCAAAAGCACATGCATGGAAAGAAGGCGTATTTTACTGCCATGAGATCAATTAGTAGTTGCATGAACTTATACTTCCCACCTACCAAGTTTTGAGGTCTTAGTTAGTAGGGAAATTGCATTAGAGTTGTACAATCTTGGATTTCAATCTATTTTGGTGGGGAAAAAGCGAGTTCCATGGAAATGTCCTCATCTTTCCCTATTTGTGCAATTATAGCTATACTAATGCTCTAAATAGTGTGTTGTCCCATACTTTAAGGTCGCCACCGCTCTAGGCTGGCCGACGATTGATATGCTTGTTGGCCTATTGGGCTTTTAACAAATACTTGGGCCAGGCTAGCCTAACCATTTTTTCTTGGGCCACTAAAACTAGCGCTAGGCCCATCCAGTAAGCAGCCACAAGCCGGCATAAGCCCAATAGGCTCAGACTAGGCCGTTGGGCCAGGCCGGGCCAAATTTGCTCAGGTCTAGTCTCATACCTACTAGGATCTCAAATTTATAATCATAGTTAATGCACCAACTAAACTAATCAAAATAATTAATGTACTAGAGATAATAAAAATAAAACTAATCAATAGAGGGGAGGAATGAAATTAGTAAAATCAGGGGGGCAGAGACTCACGTTAAGCATCATTTGTGTCTGGGCTATTCTCCGATGAGGGTGTTCACGTGGGAGCTCACCAGTCATAGCATACATGTCCTCGGCGATCTCTTCATCTGTCAACTTCAACGAGAAGATGCCTAAGTGTCCATCTTTTCCTCGACACGGCCGTAGACTTCGCCATGGCATGGTGCCCCCCTGTATTCTCCAAGGTAGGCGATTCTTTTGGTCCATCAGTGAGGGGTTGAGAGGTGTTGGGTTTGGGAGCTATGGCACATAGTGCTTGGACAATGACCTATGGGTTGGAGGACATGGTTCGCGACACGAGGAGATATAAGGAAGGATGCAATGGTGTGGGTGAAATCGAAGGAAGGAGAAGGCCGGCATATATAGCCAAATTCTATGCTAAAAGCGTCCGTTTCAGTTATCTTTACAACTAACCTGGCATTCTCAACGTGATACCAGACGAATTTTCACACATAGGCAATGTTCTCAGCACCAAACCATGAAGATCACTAGTCAGCTCTCCTTAAATGGCAATTAATAAGTGTATAATAATATGTATCTATGTATCCATATATCGAATAACTATACTCTAAATCGTATGCAAAAAATATTAAAATTTTAATCATTTTCTTAGCTCAGCAACACTAGAATTATAACATTAATGTGTGTCATGACCCAATGGTCGTTCCAACTTAAACTTTTCAAAAACACCCCTTGAAACCAAAAACTCTCACCAACCTCTCCATGAACCCTAACCCAAGTACTCGATACACTTCATAATGTATCTAAATCACGAACATGATCAACCATGGCACCGAGCCCTAGCTAGTTCTGGTTTAGCTCTTCTTTGACAATAGACAACCTTATTATTTCAATAGAAACCTTTATTTATCTCCTACAGGACAATGACTCCATGTTTGATTCTCAATTTCCCTAATCTTCTCTAATCAAACCAAGTCAAACAGGGTCAACCTTGGTCAACTAGGTGGTTGACTTAACAAAATTATCCAAGTTATCACCCGAGAGGTGATCTCTAAACCTAGAATAGTTTCTACTAGCTCAATAAAGTAAATTAAAGACCCCAATATCAATCTCTCCTGTTCACATTCAAGATCCCAAAATATGTGTTCTATCGGACCATCTGACATCTTGATAGGCCATCTGCTAGATCACCTAGATAGTAGAATCAGTTTGGATGAGTTGTCCCCCTCTCCCCTCTCTTGGTCCCATTTGTTAGCTCAAGATGGGATACTCCTAGCTATGTGTTTAGCTCTCCCACTCACTCGTTCACTCACTCTCAACTCTCCCTCTCTCTCAAGGTGGAGAAAGCAAGAACAAGCAAGAACTAGAGAGAGAAATGAAGAGGCAGAAAAGAAGAAAAAGAAGGGAAGATCAAGACAAGCTCAAGCGTCATCATCTCAAGGAGAAGATGAAGATCTTCATCTCCATCTCCACCTCCATCCTTGGGTGAGCTCAAGAAATCCCCTTTTCTTTTCACCCCAATAATCAACCCAAATCCTAATCTTGATTTCATCATGCCTAAGTGGAAGAAGAAGATGGCAAACAACTCTCTCATCTCAAGTGTAACCTATATCTCTATCACTCAATTATCTCATAACTCATCGCATTTCTCTCTAATGGAAGTTATGTGATTTTTGCAAGAAAATCTTGATTTTTGCTCAAAACCGTCCCTATCACATGGAAGCAAGAAGGAGCAAGGCTTGAGCATGATCTTGGTGGCCAAAGGGTCACCCAACTCCTAAAACGAAGTTACCATGATTCAAGATTATGGATTGTCCTTCTTTTTATTTCAAGTTTAGTTCAGCAGTGAAGGATGAATGTGAGGCTTGGACTGAGGGACCAAGATGGCTGGAAGACTAACCCTGGTGGCTAACACTTGGGGACATCAACAAGCAAGAGGAAATGCAAAGGAGTAGACCATGTTGACCAAGTCAAGATGATGATTGACCAAGTCAAGAGGGGGCGCTAGAGGACTTGGTGATCGGACGGTTGAGGACAACGGTGACACATGTTGAGAGAGTGGAGGAGGTGTAGTGAATACACATCTCCAGTAGGGTTTGGTGGTTTCAGCCTCAAAACCATCGGAGGATGGTTTTCTGCTTTGGGCCTCAAAACCAAGTGTGGACGGTTTGGTGGTTTGGGCCTCAAAACTACCGACAGATGGTTTTTGGGTTTAGGCCTCAAAACCCGGTTGGAGTTCTGGCAGAAACTAGTGGTAGCATGTGGTGTGATCGTGAAGCTTGCGTTGAGGCAAAGCAAGGCCATGAAGAGCGTGTGGTCGTTGGATGCACCGATCAAGACTTGGACCAATTTGCCCTAGGGGTTAAGTGGTTTAGCCAAAATATCTAAGGGCATGTTGGGAATGTGTAATAGCTCTATAAATAAGAAAGAGGTTGCCTCAACTAGCCATCTCTTCAGTTTTTGTTTCTCGTATCACTCTTTAGGTTTTACTGCCTTTAGTTTCTGCTGTTGAGATCCTTAGTACGGGTGATAGATACACTATGTGAGTTTAGTTTTCTATAATCTTTCCTTTGTATAGAATCATACCTAGTTGATCTAGAGCAATAAAGAAATCAATTCTCTGAGATCTGAGTCTTGATTCACAGTTGATTTGGTTTTCAAGTTTTTTCCTTCTCGGTCTCCTTCCCATTGTTCTTTTGATGGATTTTGTGTTGTGATGAGTTTGGGGATGTTTTGGGGGCTTGGATACATGCTAAGACCTCTGATGATCATATCTACCAAGTGATTTGGGCAGATTCATTATGAGCACGAAAATCCACCCATGGGAGGAAGTTTGAGAAAAACCCCAACCTTTTTTATGGTTGGAGTTTGAGTGATTTTTGGGTGTTGATGTCTTGAGGATATCCTCTCAACATCCCTAGGAACCTCCCTGTAAAGTTTTAGATCCATCCAAGTTGATTTGATCGAGTTATTGGCCTTTATTCAATTTTTGTCGGGCTGCTATTTGTGCAACCCTAACCAGTTCGGTAGTCATACTAGACCAGTCCAGTGTGAGGGAGTGCTGCTGTGCACCATTAGGTTTTGGCTGGCTAGGTCTGATAGGTCACTTGGACCGGTTCGGTATTTTTGACCTTGGACTTTTGAGCTCATTTTTGGTGGAGACCTTCTGAAATGATCCCAATCTCCATTAAGGGAAATCCACATATTCGAACCATAATGTGATAGTCCTTGATGATCATTCCATCACATTATTGAATAATAGTCGATATCACAAGTCATACATCAAATACCTGTCTTACAGAGTACAATAGAAAGGTTTACTCATTATTACATTGCCACTTCACGAAATCACTTAGAGCAACATCATCTAAAATAGTATCAGGTAGAATGGCAGCGGGCGCATACTTCATCTTCGTCAACCAAACTCAAGCGAAGGACAAGACCTCTAATCCTCCCAGTCATCTCCTTGGAAGTTGTACTTAGACTCAGGACTTGCCAAATAATTATCAGTATGATTTATACTGGCCACTAGCTCCCACCCTATGCTTTGCGTTTGCTTTGTGGTAAGTGGAATGTAAGGGTAGAGCAAAAGATTTATTTATCGTTGTAGTTTCCTATGCGAGTGTAATCAAGTTTTATATTAATTCATTAAGTTTTAACCCATCTCATCCACACATTCTCCCATCTGATCACACACATCTCACTGCACTCTGACTCTTTAGGTGGCAAGGACAACTCCCCCTCATGCCTTGCCTCAACGACCAAAGCTAGAAACCAACAACAACCCGGGGGGAGAAGAAGAAAGGACTCCTCTCACTAATCAAGGGAAGCGTAGGTCATAGAATGTCCAAATATATGGCCATGGCTATACGTATAGATCAATTAACTCTGTAGAGCATGTACACCTAGAACCATAGGGTCACCATAATCGACACTGATCATCGTCTAGGCTGATGCCGAGCTGCCTTCCAACTAGTGAGATTCCACCCTACCACTTAGCCCTAGGCCACCCTGGAGTCCACCGACACACTGAGACTGTGAGACATAGTACCGGGCCCTAGAGGTCACTACGCTGTCTTAGGAGGGTGTGAGCCATATGCCCGTACCTTCCTACACTATCCACTATCAACCTAGTAGTAGTGGCACCGCCCTAGCTGGTTAACATTCGTCCCCTGCCCATTTAGGGATGAGTGGTGTATACGAATGGTCCTATGATCTAGTTCTCTCGACACCAGTCCTTAGAGGTAACAGACAAGATATCTTCGCAAGTGGGGATAACCAACACCACGTGCTTCAATGGCACCTCCATCTCGAGACTTGCCCCACGAAGAGTCACCTCCCCGAGACATACTCCTCTCACATGTACTTGCCATAGGTACCTCACATAGGGGATGCCTAGGTCACGCCCCCCTGACAATACTCATCCAAAGACTCATCGTAGAATCCTATCCGGTTGACTCAACCCTCACCACACACCTAAGACGCACGCCAAGATCTCTCCAAGTTTTTACCACATTATTGACACTGAGGGCCATAGCCACTCACAAACAATCCTCCACCAAGCATCACATCACAGATATAATGCATAGTAGAATTAAGAAGTAAGTAGTAAGTGACCGTCTAGTCTATCAACGGGAGTGCAAGGGTAAAAGTTGCATCAAGGTAATGGCTTTAAGCAATTCTACCATGCAACCTAACATAGTTCATTTGCATAAAATAAAGCACTAGCAACTATATTGAAGCATGTCTAATAGGATTCTACAAGGTTGGGTGGGATGTGGTGCCTATGGTCAGATCATCTCCAAGCTCCTCGGTGTAGTCAGGGTCATCCTCCTTAGTCTGCATATCCTCTGAATCTGTCAAACAAGACATATAGTCACTATAAGCGACCCCTATAGATAATCACAAAGAAGAAATGGAAAGCCAAAAGATTCAAATGCACTCAAACACAAGCCTATGATGTAGAGCTTAATTTTAGAAAAAAAAAATTGGACACTGGTTTCATATTTTTCTGAGGTTGGATGAATTTTCTAAGTTTAAACTATTTTCTAAAAAAGAAAAGGATAGATTAATCCTGAGCTTGACACATGGAGCAATCTAATTGTTGCACGGCTCGGCTAAGGCTGATAGGTGGGAACGGTCTTCAGTCAATGGTCAACGGTCAACGCTGACCAGACTCGGACTAGGCCTGGCAGGCCGGATAATGGGCTGGGTTGGGCCAGGCCAGCTCGGACACATGTCGGGCAGGCAGGCTACCACATGGCACTGTTGGGCTCCTATTTGGGCCTTATCCTATGGGCTTGGCTCATGGTGGACAGTAGGGCGCGGGTCTATGGGGCATAGGCAGGATCCAGAGTGGACCGCGTCCACTCCTCTTCTTTCTCCGGCTCGCGGTGGACTACACGCATGGGATGACACCTCAACGGGGCGCATACACCGTGCGACTCACCGGTGTTAAGGCTAGCTGGTGCTCAGCAGCTGCTCGGTAGGGCCTCTACGGCCTCCTAGGGCTCCTTTATGTCCAGGCGGGCATGGTGGGGTTGCGAAGGTGGCGTCTTGGCCTCCAGCGAGGCCGATAGTAGTGTTCAATGACATGGTAGTCTCAATGGCTCGACGGTGGCACGAAGGACGTGTGAATGTGCACTCGGCAAGCTGGCTACTGCTTCCTCGAGTGTCCCTGATACTCTAGCAAGGGCGGCTGAAGGTAAAGGACGCAGTTTGTGGCTCATTGACGCTAGCCGAGGTGGCCACAGACCTAGAGGTCACAACGGCTCTAGCGACGCGATCATCCAGGGCCCAAGGTGGCTCCTTTCCACTCAATTAAGGTCACCGAGAAGCTAACGAAGGCATCGCTGGTGACTAAACTTCATGGTGGAGTCTGCTTGGCTCCTAAGGTTCTTTCCCCTTCTCCATCTAGCGCAGGGTGCATCTCTCGGTGAGGTGAAGTTCACTAGGGAACCTTTCCTACCTCTACTGGCTCATGGTGGCCAAAATAGGGCTATGTCAAGGTGGGGTCTAGCCATGGTGACCGTGCAGGTGCGACGCGAGGGCATCGGTGTTCCCAAGCCCATGTGGCTCGACTTTGCCGTGTAGGGGCTCATATGAGTGCGTGTATGCGTGATGTGCCTCATGACAGCCAAAAGGCACTGCCTTGGGCTCCCTAGGTTCGAAAACCTCACTGGTGGCCATGGAGGGTGCACATGGTGACAAGCAGGGGTGATGGTAAGGATCACCATGGTAGCGGGAAAGTAAGGCTGGTCATGTAGTAGCAAGTCATGGTAGTGGTGAGTCAGAGCAGTGTCCCGCGATGGTAATGAAGACAATCGGGGTGTCGTCCTCATCTCCGACGACCAGGGACAACTTCGGCGGGGTTCAGTCCTCCTCTCCCTTTCTTCTCCTCCTTTTCTCCGGCTTAGCGTAGGGCGTGTGATGCCACCGGGTACATGTGAGGTACCTATGGTAGGTACATGTGAGGTACCTATGGCGGGTACATGTGAGATAGGAGGGGTATGTGTAGGGTGGATAGGGGCCGTAGGTTAGGGTTTGGGGCTCGATGCGGGATCACGAGCGGTTTGGCGCTCCCCAATCTGGATGCTGACAGTCAAGGGGAAGGACGGGGTGGTGTCAGCACCTTAGGGCCATGGTGGCAACGTTAGCATGGCGCGGTGCTAGCTAGGGAGGGCTGGTGAGCCACAAATCATGGATGTGGCATCCATCCATGCGCGGGTGGCCAACGGCTTGGGCACAGATGGCTAGGAGCGAGCGGGGGCCACCTAGGATTCCCTCTCGACGCTGATGCTCTGCTTCACAAAACTATAGGAGAGCGCAGGGGTGGGTGATGATAGGCGGGGTCCACTGGGCTCGCTGTTAGTGACGGTGCGAGAGGGAGGCAGGGCGCGGGCGAGGCGATGGACCAGCTGGGTTGCGGCCTGCTTCGCGTGGGTGTGGGGGTGCTAGTGCTAACACTAGGCTGCAGCTTGCTCTGCGCGGGTGCAGGAACAGGTGCTAGCGCTAGGCCGCGGTGCTAGGCCGTCTAGCCGATTGGACTGCTTGTCCTATTCCCCTTCCTATTTATTCCCTTCTCCTTTTCTGTTTCTAGTTCCAAATCCAAACCTTATTCTGCATTCTAGTGTCTTAAAATATGTATACATGTATCCAATACATGTATACCCCCTATAGGTGGGTACTCTAGGTCCACTAAAGTCCAAGCTTTGACTAGGGTCTTGGTGCACTCACACATCATGTTTGATTAATTGAAAGTTGATCACATTTTATTAACAAGTCATGAAACCCAAAAAGAAGCAACTCAAATGGTTATTTAAATGCATATGCTCAAACATGCTAACTTGGGATTTACTTGTGCAACTATAGGGGGTTTTCCTAGTATGTACACTCACCATACATAGGTTTGTTGGAATTTTTTTTGAAGTTGGTATTTTTGGTTCTTTGGATTTCTTGGGTTGTTACACCTTCCCTAAGGTGTTGTGAGCTTGTGTCTAAAATTTCATAATTTTTTGACACCATTTGGAAGGGTTTTCACTTTTTGTCTCGAAGGAACTTGTGCTATCAGGTTCATACCGGACCAGCCCGGCACGCATGCCAGACCAGTCCGGTACGCTCACCGGACCAGTCCGGTTGAACTGTGATTTTTGTGCATTTTACAGTTCCTTGCTCGTTTTGGTTCCTTGTTTTCTTCGGTGATAATCTTGCTACTGCCTAGGGTTCATCTAGTCACTAGTTGACTTATGTGAGCTTCTCGAGTAGTTTTCTAGAGATTTGGGGTTGATTCTAGAGCAGAGAACAAAATCGGAAGAAAAGTAGATTTGGCTCCCATTCAACACCACCACCCCCCCCCCCCCCCCGCTCTCTGGTCGTCTTGTCTGGTCCTTCAATAGAAGTATTGTGGGAGCCATGCAATATTTAACATTAACTAGATTAGATTTAGCCTTTGCGGTGAATGAGGGTTGCCAATCTCTTCACTCTCCTACTACTGTTCATTGAACAACAGTAAAAAGGCTTTGAGATATGTGAGTGGTAGTCTTAAGGTTGGGCTTACAATATCTTCTTGTTAATCTTCTAGTATAAGTGCATTTTCTGATGATGACTTGTCTTTTAGTCCTGATGACACATTCAACAGGAGGTTTTGCAGTGGTGTAAAGCTCATATCTTGGAGCGTGAATCGTATATCGTTCTAGCACAAAGGTGGAATACAGATCTCTTGCCAATGCAACTGTAGAAGTATTTTGAATTCAGAAATTGCTTTGAGAACTTAATACACCTCAGCTGAAGGCACCTATTTTATGGTGTGATAATATAGGTGTGACATACTTGACATCAAATCCTATTTTCCATGCTCGAACTAAGCATGTTGAAGTTGACTAACACTTTGTTCATGAAAGAGTGGCAGCAGGGTTGTTGGATGTCCGACATCTATTGTCATCGGATCAGTTGGCTGATGACTTTACAAAAGTCCTAGGCTAGAAATTTAGAAATGACCTAAACTTGTAGAGTTTAGATCAGAGGTGAAGCCAACAGAAAACTTCATCGAGGTCTTCAACATTGCAGTATAAGATTTTTCATGTTATAATTTATAAACAGTGTATAACATTGATTTCTTACTGTTTTTTTACCAAAAATCATAGGGATCAGTTGACCCCCAATAAAGGGGCCTAGCTCCACCTCTAGTTTAGATCGAGAGGGAGTGTTATTATACGGATAGTACTAGGACTCTATCGGGTCCCAGCTATAATTTTTTTGGTCTCTATGTGCCCCTAGAGGGTTATTGGTTTCCATATTTTCTTTCACATACTGGCTAGATTATCTATTAATTCTAGCGCCTAACTTGTGAGTAAGTACTTTGCCATATCTGGCAATGTTTGGACCTTATATGCACCAATTTGTTAAGTTGTTGTGCTTATTTGAGTAGTTTACAGGTTGTTGGTACAATTTGCACCAACCTAATAAATTGTTGTATGGTGGACGCAATTTACTCAAACATACCCTGACTTAGTTAGCTCCATAATAGTTGCACTGCACCACAAGATCCTAATACCATTCTTGTGTCTCCCTGGCCCATCACCATTGCACAAAGGCCCCAACTTTTTTTGATGAAACTAGAGGGGCCTAGGCCCCTATAGAAATTTTATTGAAAGCTAAGAAGGGTTTACAAGATATTACAAAAGGAAACTATAATGGCTTCGAGAGACCCAAAAAGAAATAAAGAAAATGTGACCACCAACAAAAATTACAACAGATTTTGGATCCATAAGTCAAAAATTGCTAAATATTTGGCCATTGCTCTCAATGAAAGCAACTTCATTTCTTTTTTGAAGCTAAACTTGACTGACTCCAAGATGTGTTGTATATTGTTGAAGATGAAATCATTTCTTGTATTCCAAATGGCCCAAGTCATCAATATGGCTACCATCATGAAGAACCTTGGATAGGACTGAGCTCTAATAGTTTCTATGGCCTTTGGGAAGGTTATTTCATCATCCAAATTTATATGAGCCAGGTTCCAATAGTTTTTGGTGAAAGAACGAGTGATCAGGTGATGAGCTATTTCTTCTACCTGATCTTGGAAAAGGACACAATTATAGGATTCTAGTTACATATTCTTCTTCTTAGAAAGTTTCTTGTGCTGAGCCTGGCTACGAGCAGAAGCCAGAAGAAAACCTTGTGCTTTGGCTGACAGTAGCAATCCTAGATCCATATGAAGGCCTGATAAACTTGGCCATGCTCAATCATGTTCAAGTAGGCTATTGCTACTGAGATGTTTCCCCAAGCTGAGATGTCTAGATGTCCTAATCTAAGGTTAGAGGTCGATGCTGAATAAATGTGCATACTTCCTGCAGTTGATTATAAGCAGTTTCTAAAAGGGGCAGATCAAAACATCTATGAATCTCTGTTACTACATAGAATATGTCCACTAGAATAAATTTTTGCTTGGCAAAGGAATATAGTTCTGGAAAGTCCACTTTAGGGGGCTGTTGCAGCCAACTATCTTGCTAGAAGGAACAGGTTTCTCCATTTTGCACCTAAGCTGAAGAAAAGGACTTAAAATGTTTTAGATTGTATTTCCACCAAAAGGAGCCTTTTTTGGTGCTTCCTGGTAGCTTGACATTAGAGTAGTGTTTTTCCCACACAAGTGAGACCTAGGTTATGTCTTTTTCTGTTGAAGTATCTACATTTTTCAGCATCAGGGCTTCATTGTGTTTTTTTTTCAAATTTATAACTTCGAGTCCTCCTTCATCCTTAGGGAGGCAAACTAGTTCCCATGCTTTGTGGGTTTCTTAGAGTTGATATTTGCCCCCCCCCCCTCTAGAGGCACTGTTTTCTAAACTTGTCTAATTGCTTGATGATAAACTTTGGTAAGGCAAGAGCACTTAGGTGGAAGGTGGGTAATGCATTGAACAACATTTGTCATTTCTAGCTTGCCAGCTTGGGAGAGGAAAGTTGAGGTGTTGGCTAGCCTTCTTTCACACCTTTGACTTCGGTAGGCCAAGAGGCAGGCCTAGGTGAAGGGGAGGGAACCTTTAGCACAGCCCAGAGTGCTAGCAAGATGTTGAACTTTATTACCTTAACGTGATTGTTGAGAAGTAGATTTGGATAACTGGATCTCACTAATTGTGTCCTCTAGTATTATATAAGCTACAATTGTGTTTGTCGAGAATATTATATAAGCGACAATTATGAAATTAAAGGACACAATCTTGGGATCCAATTATCCAAATCTGCTTCTTGGATACTTTTTTCCTATTGATTGATGAAGATGGTGCTTGCAGAACGGGATGAATGCTCTATAACAAGAATAAGAGTTATTTGTAGAATTTTACACATACAAAACACAACATAATTAACTTCTGGGCATCATCAAGGAAAAATAAAAAGAGCATAAACAAGGTCAAAATTAAAGTTGGACAACCCTGGATTCTCACACAACCCTAAATTAAACCCTCATGTGACGCATTGACATCCAGAAGCGCCTCTTGTCCGTCGATCTCTAGCTGCTCACCCAGCTCCTACTCTTCATGGCTAACTCCATCCTCCTCGGCCTGTGCTCCACCACCTCCGGGAACTTGTGTTTAAGGATGGATGCGAATGTCCAAATATATGTATCCATTTTAGTGTAAATATGGATATTTGTATTCATATTCGATTTAAATATGAGTTTAAATGGATATATCAGCATTCATTTTTGAAGATTATCTCTATCTGATTCCACGTCCGTATCCGATAAAAATGTGAAATATTTGATATTATCCGTATCCGCGAAGTACAAATTATTTTGAAATCATCTAAATCTTATAATTATGACCAATTAACTAAGTAAATGAAAAAATTTTTGAGGGAAAATTCAACTTTCATTAACGAGACATAGCTGAATCTTCAGCAAGTACATGATAGACATGTGCCGGCAATGAGGTCAAGACTGAGTCCTCATCCAGATCACAAAAACTACCTAGGATAGCCAATTCGTGCGCTACTCTATTACAAGAGCGAGGACATTGCTGAACACGCCAAGAGATGAAATTAAACTCTAACAAGCTACGGAGCTGCCCAACAAGAAAAGTTATTGCACTAAGATCGAAAGCATCAGAATAAACAGCTTGGACAACCTCCAATGCATCCGTCTCGAGTATCACATGTCCCACACCTTTGTTAGCAGTAGCTTGGGTGCCATGGATGCTAGCAATCAGCTCACCATGTAGAGCACTCATTAGAGACTCCACCCTTCCGCGGTATACAGAAATAGCATCACCATTAGCATCGTGTAAGACACAACCCCATCCGCCATTGCTTGTGTTGACATCATAGGCTGCGTCGCAGTTGACTTTGATATAATTTTGCTCAAGTCTCTCCCATTTGCTCAGTCTTGTGCCGCCTATTCCTTCAACTTTCTTTGTTTCTTGTCTTTTACACTCAGCCATTCGAATCTGGATACTATGAGAGAGCCAAACTGCATCCCTCCCTTGTTCTCCCTCTCTAATTCTATTACACTCGGATCAGCACATCCAGAGAACGTAACAACATTTTAATTTATGCTCTTTCTTCAGAGACATGATCACCTCCAAAACATCCCTGGCAAACGGCTTGGACAGCAACAACTCCCTTTCTTTATTCATCCCGAGATAGTTCCACAACTTCTCCATTACTTTGCACTTAAAAAACAGGCGTGCCCCATCCTCATTAAAATGATGACACACTACACATCTAGTATCAAGTTCCATACCTCGTTGTTTCAGGTTCATACACAATGGGTGGCTATTATAGCAAAATCTCCACAAGAAGTGCTTTATTTTGTTTGGACACCGAGAATTCCAAACCTTATTCCACAATGATTCATAACCAGGATCGGGCAACGATGACGAAGCCCCATCCCTTGAGCTCTTGACGACTTGCTCCTTTCTGTAAACCTTGTAGGCACTACGCACTGAAAAAATGTCCCTTTTATCAAAGTGCCAAGCAGCTCTATTTTCCATACCTCCGTGCACCAGAATAGACAGAATAAGTTGTGCATCTTGTTCCCAAAATGTGTCGCGCACTAACTGTGCATCCCATCCACCAGTGGTTGGATTAATCAATTCTTCCACATCTCATAATAAAATAGCTCCTCTCAGTGTTATGGGTTTCCTCGACATATCCCTTGGGAGCCAAGGATCTGACCATATATTCAAATTCACTCTATCGCCTACCCTCCAGATGAGTCACTTTTTCAGTAAATCAATGCCCCTCAGAATGCTTCTCCAAGTATATGAGACACCGTTCCTCAATTGAGCATCCAAACAAGATCGGCCAGGGTAATCTTTAGCTTGCAGCAGACGAGCACATAAAGAGTCTGGACAGTGTAAATGTAACAGAATCGACCAAATTATAAGAGTACAAGTACAAAAACAAGCACCGAAGCGCTCAAATTTTTGAACTTGAGCCCATATAATCCCGGTAGTCAATCGAAACCACGAAGGATTTCAAACCAACTTGCTTACAACTAAGATCGCATCATTCAACATACAACATCATACATTACATTTCACAAGTAGTTCCGAAATAAGTTTACACACACGGAGTCACAATTATTACAAACCAAGTTTATAAAGTAGCGGAAGCATACACACACCAGTTGTTTAACTACTGTCAGTCTTGTTGATCAACAACCCGCAAAAGCATCAGGAAAGTACATAAAAGATGATCACGCCCTAGTGATCTAGTCTTCGTCACCCGCAGGGTGGAGACAAGTTTTGTAGAAGCCTTGATAGAACATATCATCTGCAACAGGAGGGAATAAACCCTGAGTACTGGAATGTACTCAGCTAGACTTACTTGTCAAAAACCAGAAATAAGATGACACCAAGGATTATGCAAGGCTTACATAAGAGGCTAGCTGACATCACATTTTTGCATAAAGGCATAAGTAATTGAAACTCTTATAACCTGTACTAGCAGTTCTTTTTAGCATTTACCTGTCATCTATCTTAGCACCTGTACTAAACATTCACTTGAGTATAATCAAACAACATTATTATTATATCCATAGCAGGTATAACATTGTGGCAACATTATATCATTCACTTAACCATCTGTTCATTTAATGAGATCTACGTTGCCGCTGCTCAAGTCAAGTGCTCACTAACCGGGAGCGATGGCGATTCCAATCGAATTCCTATCTAGCTGGAGGGGTATTTCTAACACTCACCGCGCAGGCCCCTGCCAGGGTCGCACAAGCCACCATTTCATATGATTCAGGAATCGCGGGTCCAAATGATGTCGCGACCCCAAGGGCGACACTCTGCCAGGTGATAGGGACTCTAACCCCCCCTTGGTCTCACGCCAATGTCCCCAAGCACATCCTTTCTCTCCTCCAAGAAGCAACCTACCATTCGATTCCCGGCCTGAATCACATTACTCGGCTTCGCGGTCGGAACGGCTTATCCGGCCAACTAATTGTTAGACTGCGTTCAACATGACTCAAGGACGTACAGCGAATCGGTCCTTAAACGACTCAGACGGGCATAGCTCCACACCCAAGACGTGAAGTGTCTTGCGGCTGTACTATCGAACTCCCGCTCGGTCTCAATTTCATTTTAAAGCATGGTTCCATCCACGATAGCCATAAAGCCACTCGTGACTCCTTCCTACATCTCGCGGATGACCAGAAATCACCCGACTTCTACCGTACTAAGCAGGGCTAAGCATTGATACGTGCCTAAACCTAAATTAGGATTCAAGTACGATATCTGGGCAAGGACAGGTATAATGCAACAATTGTTTTCATACAACTCCTACAACTTAATGCATTAAACAATTAAAAGTACTCAAGATAGATTTATAAATTGATGGGTTCAGCATGCACCGGGGCTTGCCTTTTAGAAAGGTCGAGGGCCGGTGGTCAGGACACTCAGGCAGGTCTTCCGCGGGAACTTCTCCGCCGGTTGGTTCCTCTGGTTGCTCCGGCTGGTCCTGGACTTCCTCCGGAGTCACTTGCTCGAATTCGAGGAGCGTTACCCCCTCCGGAACACCTATTGCATGAGTAAACAATAATTATCATGGATGCATAATGGGTGCAACATGCTCGGAATGAAATGCATTTCAGCAATAAAAGTACTCTATTCAAGTCACTTCATCAATACGTGAAATCTCTTCTCCCGTGGAGAAGTACTTACCTAATCTACCCAACCTAAGATATAGCTGTTCTTCTTCGGTTAAGGCCCTAGCACATAACAATTACAAGAGTAACATTACTTAGGTCACCAAATCCAACACCCAAAATATCACAGTAAGACACCCTGGACAACAGTTCAAAGATTCTAACATAACTGAAGATTCCGAACTCCAAAAGATATGATCTAAGACAATCTGGAAAGCCTAAGAAATGCACTACAATTCATTTTCATATCTCAACCCTAAATTCCTAAGTTTTCCATGTCGAATTTCATAAGTTCCAGAATCGGTTCTCTCTAAACAGAGATTAACAAATTCTGGACTGTCACTTTAAACAGCACTAACTCCCAAACTACTAAGCCAAATGCTCCCAAGTTTTGATACAAGCTAGTTTATCAAGCTTACTAAAACTTTGGTATTTACAAGTTTTCCAGCAACCACCTTTATCAAAGGTCAAACCTAGAAATACTACCAGCTGTCTAGAAAACCTAGAATTGCAAAGATTAAATATTTATTTATGTGGCAAACATCCCTTAAGACCAAACTAATGTTACCACAAGTTCACATAGGTCACAAAAACACCAGAAAGTAAGGTGTGCCTACCTAAAATATTTATTTGAACTCATTTCTTAATTTACTTAAGTAATTAAGTGGAATTTTAAACATATATGTAAACTGCTCCTAAAATTCTACAAAAATTACAGGAGACTCTATGAACCAAAAAGAGACCACTGTAAAAATTTGAACTAAAACTATTTACAGAAACTCCCTAAACAAAATTCACAAGCCCAAAAGGCTGATTTTTGTATAAATAACAATTCATAGTAAAAAGTGTCAAACAACAGATTTCCTAATTTTTATGGACACTTTAGGGTACCAAGACATTCTCCAAAAAGTTGTAGGAATATTGCACATGTAGAAAAATTACTAAAATTCATTTAAGTATTTCCTAAAATAATAAGATAGCATTATAACTTGAAAAGTACTTAAGCACTACTACCCAAATTTTTACCAAAGCTAGAGCAAGTATAAATTAGACTACCCACCAAATTTCATAATTTTTGGAACAATGAAACTCAAGATATGATTTAAACAAGTTTGCATGCAATCTAAAACACATTTCAAAAACCTATTTAAATCCCCCAGAAACTAAACATCACATTAGCAATTCATATTTTTCTAAAATACTACACATCATGTAGATCCTAACAAAATTTATCTCATAATTTTTGGGCAAGTAAAACCCTAGATCTACATTTTCCAAACATCACTAAAATATGTGACAAATATGCAAAGAAAAACAAAAACCGAACCCAACTCGCTACTGGGCCGGCCCCTACGCGGACGCGGCCCAACTACGCGCGCGGCCTGCTCAGGCCGTCCCGCCCGCGCGCGCGTGGGGCTGACAGCGTGGGCCCGCAGTCAGAGAGAGAGATGACAGGGGAAAGGCACGGTGGCCGGAGTTCGCCGCCGGTAGCGGTTTCGGCGAGGCCAAGTGCACCATCATGTTCCCCACCTCGATACGATTCTAAGGGTACCATCTAAGAGGGCTACGGCGGCAGCTAAGGTAGTCAGCGACGGCAATGGCGGCCCGCGACCGCGGCATGCCGGCTCCGACAAGCTAGACGGCTGCTCAGCCCTACTGGCCGATCCGGTGAGCATCAGTGGCTCAAGGCGGACGCGACACACCAAGGACGGAAGATAGGGAGACGCTAGGGAAGCACGGCCATGCCACGGGGGTGCTCCGGTGAGAAATGCCCAAGGCGGACGGTGGCGGAGATGGCAATGCTGTCTTACCTCCACACAATTGACCCCAATCGCGAGGTGGAGGATGGAGGGGTTTTCAAGGCGGAGCAGTGGATGAGTTTTGGTGGGCTACGGTGCGGTGGTGAGCGCGCACGAGCTCGCCGGAGTGGAGGCGGCAATGGCGGCTCAGTTTCTCTGTGTCGAAGCTAAATGAGGGAGGGAGAGGAAATGGAGGCAGCTCCGGTGCGTCGTGGCGGCCTTGTAGGCTCGGTGGACTGACCGGTGGGGCCACGGCCGGCGTACGGTTGCCACCGCGTGGCCACGCGTCGACGATAGCCTGCGGCCGGTCGGCCACGACGGTCTCTGAAGAACGCCCGTTTGACTGAATCGATGTCCGAAAAGGTGACTGATAGAGCTACTTCGTCGACGAATAACTCCCAAACCAGTGAGAACCAGGCGTGGTTGATGTTGGTAATGTTGTAGAGCTACATGAGGGCTACAAGTTTGTCAATTGGAGTTTGGACTGGTTCGGCCTGGATTTGAAACCACAGAGCTCCAAAGTGGTGCACTTCGAAACTGAAACGTAGTTTCAGTCATTAAGCCGACTGAAACCTGATTTTCTAGACACCATATCTCCTAAACCATTTAGAACTAGGTGATGGTGATGTTGACAATGTTGTAGAGCTAAGTAAGTACTACAAAAGTGTCAACATGAGTTGGAGCTGGTTTGGTCTGGTTTGCAAACTACAAGCTTCCAAAGTTGGTCACAGTAAAACTGGAGGGACACTTTTGAGACTTAGAAAAATTCTAAGTGTTGAGACAGCCCCTCTAGCTGACTTGTGGGCCATTTTTGAGCATGTTCTGTCCAGTTTCATGAGATGGTAATATTGAGACTTTTGTTCCCCATAAAATTCCCTATAACTTTTCTTATGGGTGCTCCTCCATGCAATGTCTCTAAGCTAGACTTTTTAATTGGTCAAACTAGAGCATCCTAGGGCTAAATGGTGGTCAACTACACCTTGGAGGGCATTTTTGTGATTTTGGTCAACATGAACCTTGCTCCATTAGTGACCCTAAGTATAACTAAGGTGTTGTGAGACATAATTAGCTACTCTCCCCTTTTGTTACACCAACTACCTAGTGTCACATGATGTGAGCCAAACAAAATTCTAAAAACAACCACATTAGTTGCAACCACATAAAATAACATGAAATGATGCATGCTTATGCTCATGCAAATGCAATGCAATTATGGAGCTAAACACCTGAGGTGTTACAGCCCTCCCCCCTTATAAAAATCTCGTCCCGAGATTTGGAAAGTGTACCATTTTTCATAGAATTCCTTATAACCATCCCGCAAATAGTCCTCCCGTTCCCATGTAGCGTCACTTTCACTACCCTGATTACTCCACATTACTTTATACCACTTAACCACTTTGCTTCTAGTCACTCGTTCCTAAGTATCGATCACTTGGACTGGCTTTTCTTCGTAAGTTAGATCGGATTCCAGCCTGATATCTCCTAAAGGGACTCTTTCCTCAGGAACTCGAAGACACTTTTTGAGCTGAGATACATGGAAGACGTTGAATATGGCACTCATTTCAGGAGGTAACTGGATTTTGTATGCAACAGCTCCACTCTTGCCTATTATTTGGAAAGGACCCACGTATCTTGGCACAAGTTTCCGCTTAATACCAAAACGTTGGACACTCTTCATTGGAGAAACTTTCAAGTAAACGAAGTCTCCAACTTCAAACTCGAGTGGCTTTCTACAACGATCAGCATAACTCTTTTGTCTAGCTTGGGCTGCGGCCATATGTTTTTGGATGGTACGGACTTGTTCCTCAGCTTCCTCAACAAAAGCAATACCATAAAATCTCCTCTCACCAGCTTCTATCCAATTTAGTGGGGTTCTACACTTACGACCGTACAAAGCTTCGAATGGGGCCATCTTAATACTCTCTTGGTAACTATTATTGTATGAGAATTCGGCGAGAGGTAACCATTTTCCCAAGAACCCTTGGATGAAATGACACATGCCTGCAATAGATCTTCCAAGATTTAGTTAACCCGTTCCGTCTGACCAGACGTCTAGAGGAGATAAGCAGAGCTTCTCACTAACTTGGTTCCTAGAAGGTGATGCAAGTGCTCCCAAAAGCGAGCAGTGAACTGGGGACCACGGTCAGAGATGATAGTATGAGGTATCCCATGGAGCCAGACTATCTGATTGAAGTACAACTCAGCATAGTCAGTAGGACGATAGTCTACTCGAACAGGAATGAAGTGAGCCGACTTGGTTAGACGATCTACAATTACCTAGATGGAGTTATGATTTTTGATAGTAGGAGGAAGTCCAACAATGAAATCCATGCTTATCTCTTCCCATTTCCATCTTGGGATAGAAAGTGGTTGAAGCAACCCAGCTTTCATATGCACAGCTTTAACTCTACAGCAGGTGTCACACCTAGCAACATATGCAGCTATCTCTTTCCGCATTTTGGTCCACCAATAGTATGGCTTCAAATCATAATACATCTTATTGCTACCAGGATGGATGGACAACTTAGAGGAGTGTGCTTCAGACATAATATCATTTCTAAGCTCTCGGTCCTTAGGCACAACTAACCTATCCTTGAACCATAGTACACCCTCTTCATTTACCCTGAATTGTGTAGTTTCTTACTCTTTCATCTTGCGTTTTATGTGGAATACACCAGGATCAGTCTTTTGGAGCTCAATAATTCTGCTTTTTAGAGTACAACTGACAGTGATGTTGTACAAGACTGCTAGATGTAGAAGGCGAGATCGATGAAAATCAGTTTCAACTAGGAAATGGCAATGAGACTTACGGCTTAAAGCATCCGCAACCACATTTGCCTTGCCAAGATGATAGTGCACTTGAAGGTTATAATCCTTAATCAACTCGAGCCATCTTCTTTGACGCATATTTAACTCAGGTTGGGTGAAGATGTATTTGAGGCTTTTGTGGTCTGTGTAGATATTGCAGACATTGCCTAGCAGATAATGCCGCCATACTTTCAAAGCATGAACAACTGCGGCCAGTTCTAAGTCATGCGTTGGATAATTCACCTCATGTTTCCGAAGTTGTCGAGAGGTATATGTAATCACTCGGCCTTCCTGCATCAACACACCTCCCAAACCTATGCCTGAGGCATCACAATAAACATCAAATGGTTTCTCGATATCCAGTTGTGCTAAAACTAGAGCTGAGGTTAGGAGGGTGCACAGTTAGTGAAAAGCCACATCACACTCAGGAGTCCAGACAAACCTGGTGTCTTTTTACAGCAACTGAGTCATGGGTTTGGCTATTTTTGAGAAATCCTTGATGAAGCGACGATAATAGCCAGCCAACCCAAGAAAACTCCGGACCTCATGAACCGAAGTAGGAGCCTTCCAATTCAATACTTCATGTACCTTGGTGGGATCCACCATAATTCCCCCATCGGACAACACATGCCCAAGGAAAGGTACTTCACGAAGCCAGAATTCGCACTTACTGAACTTTGCATATAATTGATGTTCGCGCAGTCTGGTGAGGACTATACGCAGATGTTCAGCGTGATCTTCCTCATTTTCAGAATATATAAGGATGTCATCAATAAATACCACCACAAACTTGTCCAATTCGAGCATAAACACCGAATTCATCAAGCACATGAAGTGTGCGGGGGCATTTGTCAGGCCGAAAGACATAACAAGATACTCATAAAGACCGTATCTTGTCGAGAAAGCTGTTTTTGGAATATCTTTGGGACGGATTTTAATCTGATGGTAACCAGACCTTAGATCAATCTTAGAAAAGACTTTAGCTTTGGACAACTGATCGAACAGGATATCGATACGTGGCAGAGGATACTTATTTTTGACAGTGACTGCATTCAGAGGTCTATAATCTACACACATCCGTAAGGTCTGATCCTTCTTCTTCACAAAGATAGCAGGGCATCCCCACGGAGATGAACTAGGGCGAATCAACCCCTTCTTCAAAAGTTCATTTAATTGCACCTTAAGTTCAGCTAGCTCATTCAGAGGCATCCTATAAGGTCTCCTAGAGATGGGAGTCGTGCCAGGCAACAACTCAATTTTAAATTCCACATCCCGATCCGAAGGGAGTCCTGGCAAATCATCGGGAAAAAACGTCCGAAAACTCATTTACTACGGGAATTTCAGCCAATGCCTTTGCTTGCACATCATGAACTTCCCCAGACAAATCAACTTTTCTGGGAAGTTGTACCAGAAAACCCTTTTGATCTGTAGGATCTCTGAGCATAACTACCCGAGTGGATGTATCAATGAGTACCCCATTCTGACTCATCCAATTCATGCCCAGAATAACATCTATGCCTAATCCCGGCAAAACCACTAAGGCAAGCGAGTACTTTCGCCCTTCTATCTCAAGCTCAAGATTCCCCACTACTTTATTTGTGAAAATATTCCCACTTGCTGCGCTAATGCAATAACCTCCACCTTCAACAGTATGTAATTTGTGTGCAAACTTGGATGCAAACTTAGGACTGATAAAGGAATGCGAAGCACCTGAATCAAAAAGTACCACTGTAGGATGTTGGTCAACTAGGAACTTACCAGCAGTAACAACCTCACCAGATGGGATTTCCTCAATACTGTTATAATGAGTGTGCCCTTGGCGGCCACCTTGGTTGACATTCTTCTTAGGGTATGGACAGTTCCTGGACCAATGGCCTAGCTTGTTGCAGTTCCAGCAAGGCATGTTGCTGGGAGGAACACTAGAACTGCTCTGTCCAGAATTTCTCTTTGGCAGAGCGACTGTATAAGCCTTGCAAAACCCAGTCTTCACTAGCGCCTTCTTTTGCGGAGGACAGAACTTAGCACTTGTGGCAGGAGAGCGAGGAGGAGCCCTCGGGGTCACTGGAGCTCGAGACTGTGAAGCACCTGCCTCAAGTGCCCTCTTGCGGCTCTTAGAAGCAGCATAGATAGAGTTATTGTTCTCTTGAGTCAGTGCATCACTGATAAAATCATTGAAGGTAGTACACTTGCTAGTGCCCATAGTCTTCATCAGCTTTGGGCCGAGGCCTCTTTTAAAGCTAGCAATTTTCTTGGCATCGGTATCCACAAACTCTATGGCATACCTTGCCAGGTTGTTGAAAGATTGTAGATATTCAGTCAAGCTTTTATTTCCCTACGACAGCCTCATGAATTCTGTGTGCTTGATTGTCATAAGACCAGGAGGAATATAGTTCCCACGGAATGCGGTCTTGAACTGGTCCCAAGCAATCGGGATATTTGCAGGCAGTGTGGAACGATAGTGGCTCCACCAAATACCCGCTGGGCCATGCAGTTGGTGAGAAGCATATTCAGTTTTCAGCTCATCGGTCAAGCGAAGCAGACGAAACTTTTGTTCAATAGTGTTCAACCACTCATCGGCTTGCAGTGGTTCCTCCGCCTCCTTAAAGAGCGAGGGCTTAGTATCAAGAAAGTCCTTGAAATCACTGTACTGATTGGGTTCTGGACCCTAGCGGCCATGATGAGCCTCTCGGTTGGCAAGCTGACGCATAGCATCTGCCAGCATGCGCTGCCCTTCGACCACGGTCTGCATCAGCTCAGCCGGGGTAGGTGGTGGCGGAGGGGGTGGCTGTTCCTCATCCTCATTGCCACAACCCCGACGGAGATTGTACGACATCTGCAAAATGCATAGCCAATGAGCACTGACAATGTGGGAAATTTGTAGATGAATTATTATAACTATGTCAAACTGACTTCATGAAATAGACTTCTCAAAATACTCATGGCACAATAATTCATCACAACCGCACAATCCATTCAAGCGCATCAATTGACGCAATCATACGAGGGAATCCAACAAGATGTACTTTGATAAAGGCTTACTCACAAGGAGCACAACTGTTATTGAACCGTTTACGTTAATATCTACGTGATTTTTGACCTTTCGCCCGGTACTTGGATTCGATCTCAAAATTTTTAGTTGACTGAGAAAGGCTACTTCAAACTGACCACAAAGAGACTTCTCAACGGTAGAGTCCCATGGTGGATCATGACTAGCCACCTCGATACCAGCGCGTGCCAAGCAGCACAACCTTATGTCGCGCGCCATAGGAGGCCCTCGGTTTCGTCGCGGCACCGAAGGGTGCTAATCGTGACACCATCATTGAACGCACGCAATAAGACATCCAATTGTGATCGAAATTAACATGTTCAAGTAAACATCTAGGAAATATAGGGTGCGACCTTACATCCCAAAAGTCAAGTTATTACAAAGCCTCACTCCAACCCTAGGAGGCACAAAAGACGATTCTAACATCGTAGCTACGCGATGACTACTCTAAGCATCGTTCTCAGAGTCGGTGTCAAGGATCTCCCCGCCATCCTCGTCGCTAACAGGCTCTAACTCCTCGTCTTCTTCTTCTTCTTCTGGCTCTTCTTCTGGTGCGGCATCTTGGGGCCCATTGACCTCCACTTCATCATCATCTTCAGCTATGACGATTCCTGACCCCATGTCCTCATCTACGTTGTTGTTTCGAGACAGCAGAGGATTTAGCTGGTTGTTCAGGCGGTGCACTTCTTCATGAAGATTGTCATTGTATTCTTCAGCATTCTCCAACTGTTGCTCGAGCTCAAACTGATGAGCTCTTAGAACGTTCTCCTCGTGCTAGGCTTCATCCCTCTGATTCATGACATGGACCAGCATGCGTTGACAGTTGCGATTTGCTACGGTCAATCTCTGGACCGCAAGTGTTTCCTGGTCATGATCATGGATTACTTGCTCCAGTTGCTGACGCGCTGCATTCTTGGCAGCAGTCACTTCGGCCAACTCAGCCCTCAGCCTTTCCACCTCAGTGGGCTCAGGGCGGGGCTCACGTGGAGCGAGCTGGTGACGAGGTGCCCTGCCTCCAGTGGACTTGCGAGCGGTCCTCTTGGTACGTGCCATCTGTAGCAACAAGATACGACTGAAAGTGAGGATCATTTAGGGGATATGAAATTTAATTTAGTCGGGACTATTGAAATTTTTAAGGAGGGAGTAAATGATATGTATGATATAATTAAACATGATGCATGCACGTTCCGTACGCCCTCTCATCCTAGTAGAATCATAAATTTCTAACGCTAGGCGGTGGCATACATACGTTCTCTCATATAGGCGAAACTATCGGTCTACTCGTTTGCGTTGTTAGTGTACCTGCAGAAATTCTCATTTCAGCCTAACAGTTTCCCAATATAAGCACACAAGAAAGCAGTAATTTAAATACTTTCCATATGCACATCCCCTGATGTATATACTTCAGTATCAAAGCTACCCAATATAAAGGTTCCCCCAATTAAGTGCTTATATACTTACACGGTTTAAACATGTAAGTATGCAAGTCACCAAAACTACTCTCCCCTAGATCGCTAGTTGAACGATCATGCTCTCACAACTCACACTTACCAGAGCGTCGAGGCAATTGATCCATACATTACCACCCAAGTGGATGGCATCCATACAATATCACGCCGTATGGACAATGAAACAAAAATAAACAAGGCCCCCAAGTTAGTCTTTATAATAAGCCACCTAAGAGTCCTTATTTGGGCTAAGGGATGTGATCACTGGCATACCTATAAAAATAATTCTTAGAGTTTTAACCCTTTTTATAATTAAATACTTTTGTTTTTAAATACTCGTATGATGTGTTTAATATTGAATTATGCTCCGGTACCAGCTGTAACAGAACCGACCAAATTATAAGAGCACAAGTACAAAAACAAGCACCAAAGCGCTCAAATTTTCGAACTTGAGCCCATATAATCCCGGTAGTCAATCGAAACCACGAAGGATTTCAAACCAACTTGCTTACAACTAAGATCGCATCATTCAACATACAACATCATACGTTACATTTCACAAGTAGTTCCAAAATAAGTTTACACACACGGAGTCGCAATTATTACAAACCAAGTTTATAAAGTAGCGGAAGCATACACACACCAGTTGTTTAACTACTGCCAGTCTTGTTGATCAACAACCCGCAAAAGCATCAGGAAAGTACATAAAAGATGATCACGCCCTAGTGATCTAGTCTTCGTCACCCGCAGGGTGGAGACAAGTTTTGCAGAAGCCTTGATAGAGCATATCATCTGCAACAGGAGGGAATAAACCCTGAGTACTGGAATATACTCAGCTAGACTTACCCGTCAAAAACCAGAAATAAGATGACACCAAGGATTATGCAAGGCTTACATAAGAGGCTAGCTGACATCACATTTTTACATAAAGGCATAAGTAATTGAAACTCTTATAACATGTACTAGCAGTTCTTTTTAGCATTTACCTGTCATCTATCTTAGCACCTGTACTAAACATTCACTTGAGTATAATCAAACAACATTATTATTATATCCATAGCAGGTATAACATTGTGGCAACATTATATCATTCACTTAACCATCTGTTCATTTAATGAGATCTACGTTGCCGCTGCTCAAGTCAAGTGCTCACTAACCGGGAGCGACGGCGATTCGAATCGAATTCCTATCTAGCTGGAGGGGTATTTCTAACACTCACCATGCAGGCCCCTGCCAGGGTCGCACAAGCCACCATTTCATATGATTCAGGAATCGCGGGTCCGAATGATGTCGCGACCCCAAGGGCGACACTCTGCCAGGTGATAGGGACTCTAACCCTCCCTTGGTCTCACGCCAATGTCTCCAAGCACATCCTTTCTCTCCTCCAAGAAGCAACCTACCATTCGATTCCTGGCCTGAATCACATTACTCGGCTTCGCGGTCGGAACGGCTTATCCGGCCAACTAAGTGTTAGACTGTGTTCAACATGACTCAAGGACGTACAGCGAATTGGTCCTTAAACGACTCAGACGGGCATAGCTCCACACCCAAGACGTGAAGTGTCTTGCGGCTGTACTATCGAACTCCCGCCTGGTCTCAATTTCATTTTAAAGCATGGTTCCATCCACGATAGTCATAAAGCCACTCGTGACTCCTTCCTATATCTCGCGGATGACCGGAAATCACCTGACTTCTACCGTACTAAGCAGGGCTAAGCATTGATACGTGCCTAAACCTAAATTAGGATTCAAGTACGATATCTGGGCAAGGACATGTATAATGCAACAATTGTTTTCATACAACTCCTATAACTTAATGCATTAAATAATTAAAAGTACTCAAGATAGATTTATAAATTGATGGGTTCAGCATGCACCGGGGCTTGCCTTTTAGAAAGGTCGAGGGCCGGTGGTCAGGACACTCAGGCAGGTCTTCCGCGGGAACTTCTCTGCCGGTTGGTTTCTCTGGTTGCTCCGGCTGGTCCTAGACTTCCTCCGGAGTCACTTGCTCGAATTCGAGGAGCGTTACCCCCTCCGGAACACCTATTGCATGAGTGCACAATAATTATCATGGATGCATAATGGGTGCAACATGCTCGGAATGAAATGCATTTCAGCAATAAAAGTACTCTATTCAAGTCACTTCATCAATACGTGCAAATCTCTTCTCCCGTGAAGAAGTACTTACCTAATCTACCCAACCTAAGATATAGTTGTTCTTCTTCGGTTAAGGCCCTAGCACCTAACAATTACAAGAGTAACATTACTTAGGTCACCAAATCCAACACCCAAAATATCACAGTAAGACACCCTAGACAGCAGTTCAAAGATTCTAACATAACTGAAGATTCCTAACTCCAAAAGATATGATCTAAGACAATCTGGAAAGCCTAAGAAATGCACTACAATTCATTTTCAGATCTCAACCCTAAATTCCTAAGTTTTCCATGTCGAATTTCATAAGTTCCAGAATCTGTCCTCTCTAAACAGAGAGTAGCAAATTCTGGACTGTCACTTTAAACAACACTAACTCCCAAACTACTAAGCCAAATGCTCCCAAATTTTGATACAGGCTAGTTTATCAAGCTTACTACAACTTTGGCATTTACAAGTTTTCCAGCAACCACCATTATCAAAGGTCAAACCTAGAAATACTACCAGCTGTCCAGAAAACCTAGAATTGCAAAGATTAAATATTTATTTATGTGGCAAACATCCCTTAAGACCAAACTAATGTTACCACAAGTTCACATAGGTCACAAAAACACCAGAAAGTAAGGTGTGCCTACCTAAAATATTTATTTGAACTCATTTCTTAATTTACTTAAGTAATTAAGTGGAATTTTAAACATATATGTAAACTGCTCCTAAAATTCTACAAAAATTACAGGAGATTCTATGAACCAAAAAGAGACCACTGTAAAAATTTGAACTAAAACTATTTACAGAAACTCCCTAAACAAAATTCACAAGCCCAAAAGGCTGATTTTTGTATAAATAACAATTCATAGCAAAATGTGTCAAACAACAGATTTCCTAATTTTTTTGGATACTTTAGGGTACCAAGACATTCTCCAAAAAGTTGTAAGAATATTGCACATATAGAAAATTAATAAATTCATTTAAGTATTTCCTAAAATAACAAGATAGCATTATAACTTGAAAAGTACTTAAGCACTACTGCCCAAATTTTTACCAAAGCTAGAGCAAGTATAAATTAGCCTACCCACCAAATTTCATAATTTTTGGAACACTGAAACTCAAGATATGATTTAAACAAGTTTGCATGCAATCTAAAACACATTTCAAAAACCTATTTAAATCCCCCAGAAACTAAACATCACATAACCAATTCATATTTTTTTAAAATACTACACATCATGTAGATCCTAACAAAATTTATCTCATAATTTTTGGGCAAGTAAAACCCTAGATCTACATTTTCCAAACATCACTAAAATCTGTGACAAATATGCAAAGAAAAACAAAAACCGAACCCAACTCGCTACTGGGCCGGCCCCTACGCGGACGCGGCCCAACTACGCGCGTGGCCTGCTCAGGCCGTCCTGCCCGCGTGCGCGTGGGGCTGACAGCGCGGGCCCGCAGTCAGAGAGAGATGACAGGGGAAAGGCACTGTGGCCGGAGTTCGCCGCCGGTAGCGGTTTCGGCGAGGCCAAGTGCACCGTCATGTTCCCCACCTCGATACGATTCTAAGGGTACCATCTAAGAGGGCTACGGCGGCAGCTAAGGTAGTCAGCGACGGCAATGGCGGCCCGCGACCGCGGCATGCCGGCTCCGACGAGCTAGACGGCTGCTCAGCCCTACTGGCCGGTCCGGTGAGCATCAGTGGCTCAAGGCGGATGCGACACACCAAGGACGGAAGATAGGGAGACGCTAGGGAAGCACGGCCACGCCACGGGGGTGCTCCGGCGAGAAATGCCCGAGGCGGACGGTGGCGGAGATGGCAATGTTGTCTTACCTCCGCACAATTGACCCCAACCGCGAGGTGGAGGATGGAGGGGTTTTCAAGGCGGAGCAGTAGACGAGTTTTGGTGGGCTGCGGTGCGGTGGTGAGCGCGCACGAGCTCGTCGGAGTGGAGGCGGCAATGGCGGCTCAGTTTCTCCGTGTCGAAGCTGAATGAGGGAGGGAGAGGAAATGGGGGCAGCTCCGGTGTGTCGTGGCTGCCTTGAAGGCTCGGTGGACTGACCGGTGGGGCCATGGCCGGCGTACGGTTGCCACCGCGTGGCCACACGTCGACGACGGCCTGCGGCCGGTCGGCCACGACGGTCTCTGAAGAACGCCCGTTTGACTGAATCGGTGTCCGAAAAGGTGACTGATAGAGCTACTTCGTCGACGAATAACTCCCAAACCAGTGAGAACCAGGCGTGGTTGATGTTGGCAATGTTGTAGAGCTACATGAGGGCTACAAGTTTGTCAATTGGAGTTTGGACTGGTTCGGCCTGGATTTGAAACCACAGAGCTCCAAAGTGGTGCACTTCGAAACTGAAACGGTCATTAAGCCGACTGAAACCCGATTTTCTAGACACCATATCTCCTAAACCATTTAGAACTAGGTGATGGTGATGTTGACAATGTTGTAGAGCTAAGTAAGTACTACAAAAGTGTCAACATGAGTTGGAGCTGGTTTGGTCTGGTTTGCAAACTACAAGCTTCCAAAGTAGGTCACAGTAAAACTGGAGGGACACTTTTGAGACTTAGAAAAATTCTAAGTGTTGAGACAGCCCCTCTAGCTGACTTGTGGGCCATTTTTGAGCATGTTCTGGCCAGTTTCATGAGATGGTCATATTGAGACTTTTGTTCCCCATAAAATTCCCTACAACTTTGCTTAAGGGTGCTCCTCCATGCAAGGTCTCTAAGCTAGACTTTTTAATTGGTCAAACTAGAGCATCCTAAGGCTAAATGATGGTCAACTACACCTTGGAGGGCATTTTGGTGATTTTGGTCAACATGAACCTTGCTCCATTAGTGACCCTAAGTATAACTAAGGTGTTGTGAGACATAATTAGCTACTCTCCCCTTTTGTTACACCAACTACCTAGTGTCACATGATGTGAGCCAAACAAAATTCTAAAAACAACCACATTAGTTGCAACCACATGAAATAACATGAAATGATGCATGCTTATGCTCATGCAAATGCAATGCAATTATGGAGTTAAACACCTGAGGTGTTACAGTAAAATTCGCCACGCTTGCTTGCATAGCATGGCAATATTGAAAGCATGGATATCTCTAAAACCAAGAACCCCCCCCCCTCCTTCTTTGGCTTGATCATAATATCCCAACTCAGCCAATGTATTTTGTGTTTCTCTTCTTGTTAGTTCCACCAATAGTGACAAATCATGGAACTTATTTGATCGCAAATTGTTTTTGTAATATCAAAACATCCCATTGCATAAGTTGGTATAGCCTATGCCACAGCTTTTATCAAAATCTCCTTCCCTGCACAAGATAAAAAAAATTCTTTCCAGCGTTGAATTTGCTTCCATACTCTGTCTTTCAGATAATTGAAAACCTTTGATTTTGACATCCCTACGTGGACCAGAAGACTCAGATATCTCTCACTCATAGTCTCCTTCTCCACGTCCAGAATATCTTTAACAAGCCTTCTAGTTGTCGTGCTGGTATTTAGGCTGAATAGGACGACTGACTTTGATTTGTTGATCATCTGCCCTGAACACTGCTCATACAACTCTAAAATATTTCGGAGCTGACTAGCATCCTCCCCTTTCGCCTGGATTAAGATCAAAGAATCATCAGCAAAAAAGTAGGTGAGAAATGCTAGGTGCATTCCGGCAGATTCTCACACCTGAAATCAGACCATCTTCCTCTGCCTTGTTCAGTAAAGCTGAAAAACCCTCAGCACATAAAAGAAAGAGATAGGGAGATAGTGGATCTCTCTGCCTAAGATCTCTTTCTGGCACAAAACTGTCTGACAAAGCCCCATTAACTTTGATGCGATATGTAACAGTTGAGACACATTTCATAATCAGTTGTATCCATTCATCACAGAAGCCCAATTTTGTCATCATCTCAGCAAGAAACCCCCACTCCACATGATCATATGTCTTACTCATATCAAGTTTAATAGCAGCCAAACCCTTTCCCCCCTTTCTTTTATTCAACGTATAATGTGTTAATTCATAGGCTATCAAGATAATAGATGATATGTATCATTATTTAAAAGTTTTCTACGGTTAATGTAATTTTAATATTATTAGGGGTATATAAGTTTAATATATTTTAATATGGCTAATCATATTAATTAGTATTTTATTTTATTTATATACTTCTATAATACAATAATAATTTTATTTATTTGAATTCAGCAATTAATATATATTATCTATAATTTTCTTATATTTTATATATTTATTATTGAAATACTGATTAACATATTTTATTTTTGGTAGTTGTCTTTGTCCCCGGTGTTATATAGCTATATTTTAAATCTTTTCATCCATAATAATTATATTATACTATGAAACTATCAATAAGCAAATAGGTACATATTATCTTCAAAATCAAAGTAAACATCCGAATTCAAAATATCCGTTTTGCATTAGAATCCGATATCCGCATTTGTATTCAAATTAGAATTAAAATACAGTAAATAATGGTATTCGGATCCGTATCCGTCCCTACTTGCGTTGCGGTATCACGTCATCAGCTTCTGCTTTGCATCCCTTGTATGCGCTCCTGGGTGTTTGCGCTTTGCATCGCCTGTCGGCTGTCGTCTCCTCGTTCCTGACGCGATCGTCGCCATGGCCAGGGAACGCCAGGAGGGATCTTCTTCGGGTTGGGACACTCCATGTCTGACATCCTGGCGGCTTGCTTGATATCTCCTGCTTTGAACCAGTGTCGTCTCAGGGGCAGGGCCTCCGCGGACGGTACGCATCCCGTGACGGGAGGAGCGGCGGCGGCCACCTCGTGCTCATCAAGCGATATCTGCAGCAGCGTGCCCAGGGCTGCTTCCAGGGACGCCCTCCACCCGCTCATGACGGCCCGCGCGAGGCCGCGCACTCTCACCGACTCGTGCCCCAGCAGGCCGCCGACGGCCTTGGCGACGTCGGTGGTCGTCAGCATGGCCGGCGTCACCGGGACCACCCGCAGCGTCTCGAGCGCCTCGGCCATCGCCACGTCGAGCAGCCGGCAGAGCTCCTCCTCTCGGCCGTCGTCGTCTTCGTCGCCCGCGGCGTCGCAGAGCATCTCCACGATGTCGCCCCTCACTTGCCGGTACTTGTCCCGGGAGCAGCCCTCGGGAGCGGCGGCCTCGATGCAGGCGTCGATGGCGCCGAACGCAGGGAAGAAGGGCTTCCACCGCCGGAGCGGGCTCTTATCCGCCATCGATCACGTACCGCGGCGGCGGCGCTGTGCGCTTGATATAGGCAATTAATAGCTCAAAGTTGAATTTCAAATTATTTCTATAAATAATACTATATGTATGTAAGGAAAAAAAATATAAACATAGTTTGAACCGTCTGTTCATAACATACACCTTTGTGTTTTGTTTTGGCAAGCACTGCAGTAGTAAATTCGGCAATGCTAGTGTTAAGACGTCCGGAACCGGACGCCTACGATGCACTCTATTTCCCATGCTCGGGTCAGCACACCCTCGTCCTCGCTCACATTTTGCGTGCCCACACAGGGCCCACCCACCAGACCGCGTGCAGGGACCGCTCACGCTCCCACCACTTCTCACGCGTATTGCAACATGTGCAACACCCGATCTACTTTTGCAACATACGTCTGAAAACAGCTGAAACACTTGCAATATAGTCTAAAACACTTTTAAAAACACCAGGAAAAACTTGAAAACGCGTGTGTAGCCATTACAAATATGTGCGAACATCAAGATGAAACACTTGCGACATATGTATGAAAACACCTGAAACATTGCATATATATATATATATATATATATATATATATATATATATATATATATATATATATATATATATATATATATATATATATATATATATATATATACAACATCTCGATCTAGTTTTACAACATCCAAATGAAGCACTTGCAACATACGTTTGAAACAGATAAAACATTTGGAATATACACTTGAACACATACGTGTATAGCCCATTGCAACATGGGTAATATCCTGATCAATTTTTACAACATCATTATGAAGCACTTGCAATATACCTCTAAAACATCTGAAACATTTAAAATGTACGCTTACAACATGCATCATATCTCGGTGCGGCCTCCTCCGTCATCTACATCGGGTGCCGCAGCCGTAGCAGGAGGCAATGCCGGAGGGCTTCCACACCAGGGCCCGACGCTTCTCCTTGTGCGGTGGCCTCGGTGGCTAGCTGGTAGCCGAGGGAGCGGTTGCCACGCGTAGGCGCGGCACGCCCGTGCCGTCAAGCGAAGCGGGTCGTAGAGCAGAAGCAGTGGTAGGCAGCAGCGGGATGATCGAAGGAGCAAGAGCAGGTAGGGTGACCGTCGACGCGTGGAGCAGAGCGGAGCAGGTCTCTCGTCTCCTTCTCCTTTTCTTATCTAATAACCGACGCAACGGAAGAGACGGACGCGAATACCATAATAAAAAAAACGAGCAGGCACAGAACAACGGTCTATTGGGCTGGTATACAGCCCACGAAGAGGCGTCTGGACGGACGAACGCTCCGCACATAGCATTTCCGTAGTAAATTCGGTGCAAAACCCAATATGTGGAACCGTAAATTTGAGAAAACCACGTCAGTAAAACAACACCGATTTTCTTTTTTATGTGCAAAACTCATAATCAAGTAGAAATTTCCAAAAGTAGTGCTATGTTTTTACTACTCATGTGGTGTTTGACGATTTTTATTCTGGCGTATTAAGCTTTTTTTTTCTAGCCAAAACAAAAAAAAGGTTATCCTGTAGATAGATGAGCTCAAGTAGTAATTAGCAAACAATTTTGGTTATGTGATTTTAATTTACTTATTACCCTTGATTCAGAAATAAATATGAGGCAGGTAGTAAATAGATTTTTTTTTGAACTGTAGTATTTGAAAATTTGATGTTTGAATAAAACCCTGGATGTGCTACTGAAGTAGTAACTATTTTAGTATTGTAATAATTCTTTGGAAAGATGCTCAAGTGGTAACTAATTGATTTTAGCAAACATGATTAGTGATTTAGTGATTAATATCTCCAAATAAAGTAGTAATTAGTCGAGAATCATATAGACCACGAACAAAAAGTATTTGAATCATCGTTCACCAAAACACTAAACAGTAAACAGTTGAACAGCTAGTTTACTTCAACTACGCAGTGTTTACTTCAACTATGCGTAAAACCATATAAAATGGGCTGCACGGTCAATTAAATGGGATAAATGGTTGATTAAATAGGCATGGCTGGTCACCAAGTAACAAATTCTCAGATTTTCTGCGATCCAACAGCGAGACTTTATTCTCGCCAATGTAATAATGTTTCCTTTATGAATTTCGTGTGGCACGACCGGAAGCAGAGCAAATCAGGCCTGTGTTCATCCCATCTCAAACAAGAGCATATACAGCCATGATCAGAAAGACACCAAAGCATATGAGCTGCTTTATTTCTTTCACTTTTTCTCTATCTCATTGAGGTCACTGGTTTTGACAAATTAAGGCAAGTGAGAAATGCATGATCATGCTCCGATCCTAACCATGGCACATGGCAGGGTGGGATGTTCTTGACTGGCGCACTGATCTGCATTTTCAGCTGAACAACCCATTTTTGCATATATAACATGATGAACAAACCATTTCCAGGCTGCTATGCATGGTTCACTACTGTCCACAATAATCTAATCTGTTAAAAAAAAGCGCCTTTTACTGATGAAGAGACTGAAAGCACGCGTGTAGGAACAGTAGGCGTTGCTCGTCCTCCAACAGCAAACTTCAAAAGTCCTCCAACAGCAAGCTTCAAAAGCAAAGAGCACCACCCAAACCTTGGCAGTCCTGTATTTTCTTGACAAGCTGCAAACTTCATAATAAGGCCTTGTTTAGTTTGTTAAAGAAAAATTTTTTTTGGATGTCACATCGGATGTTTCATGAGATGTCGAAAGGGGTTTTCGGATACTAATTAAAAACTAATTACATAACTCGTCTGAAAACCGCGAGACGAATTTATTAAGCCTAATTAAGCCATCATTAGCACATGTGTGTTACTGTATCACTTAAGGCTAATCATGGACTAATTAAGTTTAAAAGATTTGTCTCATGGTTTTAACCAAACTGTGCAATTAGTTTTTTTTATCTACATTTAGTGCTCCATGTATGTGTCCAAACATTCAATGTGATGGGGTGAAAAATTTTTAGGTGGTAACTAAACATAGCCTAAATAACAGAGCTGTTACGTAGCTAACTGAACACAAACTCACGTTGCAACCTTTTATCAGTAAATTCTTGTCACAACTACGTACAAGCAACTTGGGTTCCTGCATTCGGTCACCTTCTGAAGCGACTCAAAGTTTGTATTCGCAGGGCAGGGACCAAAGTTCCATTAAAGGTAGGCATTGTTGTGCGTACCGTCCTACAACATCAGTAATGGGCATGGGCATGTGTTTCCACAAAATGAACAGAAGAAGCAAACAACCAACTTCAAAGTAAAGAGCATTTTACTGCCATTCACAATTTTACATTTTCAAGCACAGTGCGAATACTTTTTAATGACAAGGTAACCTAACTGAACATCTCACCAGTGTAACTTTTTATCAGCAAATTCTTAACACAACTAGTGTTCATTCTATTTATAGGAACATGAACATCTACCATCAGCTCGGCACACAAAGAACATGAGCTACTACTTCTGGTCCGCGGCAGGAGGAAGCTGCTGGAGGTCTCCTGAGGGGCTGATTTGGCCAATTCAGAACGCCTAATCTTCAGTTGACACACTCATTCTTCTTCTTCGTCATCCTCGTCATCGTCTTCATTATCGATCCCCACCCAGCGAGTAAAAGCGAAAAGGAATTCCTTGAAGGTCACTGTTCCGTTCTTGTCCCAATCCATTTCCTCTGCATTCACCAAAGGAGTAAATTGTTTCATCAAAAAAAAAGAAACATATAAATTAAACAGGTAATAACCGTGACTGGAACGGGGTAAAGTACTAAAGTGTTTTCATCAATCAATGCTGAATCCAAAGCTGACAGGGGAAATTTCCAAATGTAAGAATGCATCTTCAGAGTGGGAGTCTTGGGACTAAAATCGAAAATACGTCGAAATCTCTGAAAGCATGAAACTTGATCGTAGTTCTTTTTTTTTTGAAAGCATGAAATCTCTGTTTTATTTTTTTCGTAGTTCAAAATGCATGCTGTCTTTGATTCTCATCACAGGTTAAAAGGAAAAGGAAAAAGAAAAACATATGAACAGTTGTAGCCTACATAAGCAACCTACCCTTGCCCTAAAAAAAGAGAGAACGAACTGCTTATCCAGATCAAGGAAAGAAGGTATGGGATAGCTGTTTTCTCAACCAAAAGACAATGGTGTTCCTAGAAAACATGACAAAGAAAGCAATGGTGCACCAGCATAGGATGATTATGGCAATTAGTTTGAAGTAAGCATTTTCATCAATGGAAAAGGTTCCTGAATTGATAGGACAAAAAATCTTCAAAATCATCAATCTTCAGAGTTGGGATTAAGCATCAATCTTCAGAATTGATTCCTAAATATTATAAAAGTTTTGAAACATGAGACTTCAAAATAGATGATCTTCTATCACGGCTGGAAAAAAGGAAAAATAACATCCTATGAACAGTTGTAGCCTACAAAAGCTACCTACCTTGCTCTCAAAATGAGTAAAGAACTATCCAGCCACACCAAGGAAAGAAGGTATTCACATAATTGATTTCTCAAGAACAAGCAATGGTATCTCAAGAAAAGAGGACTGACAAGTAGTGGCATACCAACATGTGATGGTTGTAGTGAAAACCAACTGACCTTTTTATTGAGAAACTAATAGAGTAGAAATTAGGGAGTGTGGATGATGGTGCCAGAGGAGATAACTCACCAAATCTTTTCATGCCTATGCGCCCAGAAGAGCGCTCTCCTCCAATGGTCTCATTTATTGCTTGTATCATCTCGCTCTTACTGACATATCCATCTTTGTTCTTGTCCAAGAAGACAAAAGACTCGACCAATGTCTCAAATGTTGGTTCAAGGCTACCTAATCCCATTCTTTTTCTCTAAAGCATCATGTCAAGGACATAAGCAATATCCAAAAATACAGAATAAAAAGAATACATAAAATAGGATCTCAACTTGAGGAATGTCTAACGTATCCTCCTTATATGATGTAATATAAAATATTCATACCAGAAAGTTCAATAAGTTGTTTTTATCTACTAAAATTCTTTATCTTGAAAATCTCAGAGAGAAAACTTGATGTGATCTACTAATATGCCTTACTGGATGCAACAAAGCAAGTAGAAACATTACTATACCATGATCAGTTCTAAATCTCAGGTAAACACATACCACAAGTTTAATATCTTATTTGCTGAGATAGAGAAAGAATCAGACTTTGGAAATCTTAGAAAATTAACGCATTGTGTGGATTTCCTGCAGTAAAGAAACAGACAAAGTGAACTTTGAACAATAGATATTTTTGTACTGTTGCAAGGATACTGCTTCAGATACTGCGGGATCATTTAGAAGATAAACAAGGCACAGGAAGACAATAAACTCATTGAACTTCATGCCCATGTGTTCATAAATGTCACATGCTTGAAACAGATCTTTTATCTCCTCATCAGTTGATTCAATACCCAAATTTTGGAAACAATGCTTGAGTTCCAGTTGATCTATTTCACCATTGGAATCTTCATCTGCATAAATACAAAATAACATTTGTCAGAACAAAAAAAAAGGTTTGATGAAACATCCCAAGAATGAAAGATAATTTGTGGTCAGTATTTACATTTCATTTAGACAGGGCAAGTCTGGATTATGGACCAGTTCATGCGGATGGCAACAAATTCCTCACGTGGGTGTCAATGCACATCGAGGCTCAAAAGCAAGTAAAATGGGACAGAAATTGGGCAGATCTATCTTGTGCTCAATTATTTTAGTGGATTCAATTTTGCAGGGGCATTTTACCTAAATCTGACAAAAAGAGCCATGGATGTGTTAAGTTTCATCTGGTGGATTTCACCTGAATTCACTCCTTGGCATAATGCAATGCACAGGATCCTATGGTAAATTTGGAGAAAGATAACTGCTATGCGCACGAGGCATTTATCTGACATCATTGGACCAAAGGCAGCAGGAGACTTTGGTCCTATAAACCCAGTGCGCATGCACGGTGTGGTTGCACCAGAGTTAGAAGAATGTGTTCTACGCGGAGCACTACTATTTGAGAAATATCTTTGCTTTTAGTTGGATAAACAAAATAGGTGGAACAACAGTTCATTTAGATTGACTCGAAACAATTTGTTCATGCTAGTATTGTCCAGTAGTTATCCATTAGATGAAGTCAAAATATCTCTGGGTATCACTATAATTCAAAAATAATATTGTAGAATAAAGACTACACAAAGTTAATAATTTGTTCAGGGCTGCATCTAATCAAATTTACATATTTCAACTATACATCCAGTTTTATGTCCAGTTTTGACCTCTAAATGACATGGTACCATAGTGCTGGTTCAGATAGATGGGTAAAGCTCACCAAACTGCTGAAAGATAGTCCTGCAGTTTCTCAAACTCTCGTCAATTTTAGGAAATTTCATGATGACACTATTGAATGATTTCACAGAGGTTCCTTTTAATGCTCTCTGCTGCATGGCTTCAACCATCTTCTTCTCTAACTTCGATGACGGTGAGCTGTGCCTTGGCGAGTCACCACTAATTACACCTCCCATTTCCGCAATTTTGACGATCTTGTATGGTGCCAAACCCTCCTTGCCTGGAGATATAAATAATATTCATGGTGAGAAATTAACAATATCCACTATAAGCTAGATTTGAGATGAACTAATGTTAGGGGGGCACTAAGCTAGTACCGCCACAATGAAAGGCACTGACCTCAAAAACAATAAAAGACAGTTTTGGCAGACATAAAGATCAAAAGATGAAGTAAAGAGATCTAAGAACCATGCTGCTAAGAACAAGATCTTGTCCTCATAAATGTAACAGGTTTGTTACATAGTAAATTTAATTTGTATCAATCAAATTAAGTGGAAAGTAGTTAACGATGGAAGCAGCATGCATTGAAATTATAAAAAAAAATACAAAACGTGTACCATTTGTAACATACAACAAAAGAACAACAGCACTGATAGCGGCAAAAACTATATATGATGTCTGTGGCATTTCACCAGAAATTACCCTCAAACAAAACCGAAGGGTTTAACTTGCCGAAAACAATTACGGCTTTCTTTTTTCTTAAAAAAATAAAAGAACAACTAATGTTGCAAATGGAGGCTACCGTCTACCGACTACCAATGGCCCAATTTTGGGGGGAAATGGAAAAAAAAATACACCGATCGACGCAGCAAACGAATCGGCACCGAACCACCGGATCGGAAAGAACGTTAAGAAGGAACTAGAGAATTCAGGGGCTCACATACAGCAGCGAAAAGATCAATATTCCGCGCGCGGCACAAAAAGAACGATCTTTCCACGAAAGGGCACACCGCACGGGCCGAGGAAAGTTGGGTAGTATCCTTACCGAGGAGAAATCCACCTCCGGATGGATCTCCGGCACTCACTCCACCGGCAGGGCCAAGGGGCGACGATCGACGGGGGACGCCTGCTGCGCCTGCGGGCGGGTGGTGGAGGGAGGGGACCGGGAAGGGAGGCGCGGGTTGCGCATGCGGTGGGAGGGGAGGGGAGGAGAAGGAGAGGCTGCGCTCGCGGGGATCTGGTGGTGGAGTGGATGGAAATGGGATGGAGAGGAGAAGCAGAGGCGTGTCCGGCGCCGAGGGCGGTGGGCAGCCTACGAGAGTGTAACGCATGCGCGCGCGGCGCGCGAAACGCCCGCGTCGCGCCAACTCCAACACACGTTCCTCCGGCTACCTCCTGCTGCTGATGTCAGCATAGCACAACGATAACGTGAAATTCCAAAAATGTGCAGAAGCCGGTCTGTGTTAAGAGAGCCCCCTAGCAATCATCCTAACACGTATTTTAAAATTTAAACTTTGTTATTTTGTTATCAACAAATAGTCTAATCATATGATAAGATAAAGCATCAAAGTGAAAGTGGTGCACCACTGAAGTAAAAAAATAAATCGCAATCGTATCCTGTGGCATGATTTTCATTAAGCAGAAATAGAGTTTAAAAGGTTACATAAAACTCGCAGGTAATTCAAGGATTACCAACGGAGTCCCAAAGACACAAAGCAGCAAGAAAAAATGGGGGGAGGGGGACCCTAGCCTGAGGACCCTAAAAAACTAAGCCTATGACTCAAAGACAAAACACACTGGTAGCCTACAGAGCAGAGAAACCATGACAGCGACAAGGCAAGCTTCCAACAGAAGTGGCGGCAAAGCATCCCGCTAGAGAAAGGACCACACGTCCTCGGCAGGAAAGCATCCACTAAGGAAACCGATACGACAACAGCGGTAAATACCCGTGAGAGAGGAACCACGGCGGCCAAGCATCCGCCGAAAAGAGACGTGCATCGATAGTGGCAAAATATCTGCTACTACCACGTCAGGCGACCAGCAAACTGCTGCAGCAAAGTATCCACTCAACGAAAACACACCGGCGGCAAAGCATCCGCTAATTTATGTGGTGAATATTAGTGCCATGTCATAAGTGGTGAATATTAGTCAATTTAATTACTAACAAAAGATTTGGGCACTCTGGTGCCAATGCACCAAGGATACATAACATGGCGTCAGCTTCATATGAAAAGTTGATACTACAGTGTACTCCCTCGGTGCCTAAATAACTGTCGTTTTTTTTTGTTTCCGTGTCATAAGTTTGACTGTATTTGTAGAAAATGCATACAACATCTGTATCTCCAAATAAATTTATTACGAAAATAGATTCGACGATCTATCTAATGATATTAATTTTATACCATAAATGTTAATATTTTTTATATATATTTAATCAAAGTTATTTCTCGGGAAGTGAAAACGACAATTATTTAGGGACGGAGGGAGGAAGTGGTTACTTTGGAGTTTCTTATGTAGAGATGTTTTCTAATGACCAAATTTTTATTGTCATTAATTATATATTACTAGAAAAAACATGTATTTACGTTGCAATGGGAAATAAAAAATTTTGTTGCGGAGTGCTCGTGCCAATAATAACGAGATAGCTATTTTTATTAGATTTAGTTGGGGTTGACCCAACCTTAAATCAAATTAATTTGAATCCACACAATCAATTCTAAGGCAATAAATGACTAAGTATGAAAAATTGATATGAGATTGACTGAATTTAAATAGGTGGCAATTGTGTGCACCTGTTGTCAGTTAAAAAAAAAGGTGAAGACAGGCAAAAGTTGGGCTTGACACACGCGCCGCAATGTGAACAAGCAGCCTGTTCGCTTGAGCTTTCAGCCACTTATTTTTAACCAGCCCGCAGTGTTTTTCTCTCACATAAATCAGCCAACAGTACTTTCAGCCGCTTATTTTCAGTCAAGCGAACAAGCTGAAGCTTGATTGGCCAGCCTATGGCATGAGGTTGTGGCATCGACGAATATTTTGCAGCACTAAACTCAAAGCGAGAAAGATGAGAGTGAGTGAGGGACAAAAAAAAAAGAGTGAAGACGGAAGGATAGGAGAGAGAGTGAGAGGTGTATGAAAGAAATGATCACTCTTTAATGTTAGATATATATGAGAGAAATTAACTATTAAAATGTAATCTTAAAGATCACACCAAGTTAAATTATAATTTATATTTTGGGACAGAGGGATGGAGTGTACTTTTTCTTCTGTTTAGTATTAACATATGTTCACTTTGAATTTGTTTTACATCAAACTTTTGAAATTTTGACCGAGTTTTAGAAAAATTATCAACAACTACAAGTTCAAATAAATATGCTACATCAAGACATTTTTCATAAAAATATGTTGCAGGTGTTGGTATATTTAATAAATTTAGTTAAAGTTATAGTGGTTTGAATATGGATAAAATTAAAGTGACTATAATTTAAAACAAATAGAATATCTTTATGTTTTGAACTTCAAGAATTAAGAAAAAATATTATCATGCTACATGTCGCTCTCAGCTTTCAACGCAAGGCGATCATATACTATACTTCTCATTGACTAGGGCAGCTAAGTAAATAAAAAAAAAGCATCGAAAGAATATGACAACTTATATTTGGAATATGATGTGAAGCCTTACAATGGGGACTAGTAGCCATCGAAATTTTCACAATTGTAGTCTATACTTCAAAATGATACAATAGCCTTTATGTTTTGTAGGTTGATAAGTTTTGTTCGGTCCCACCATTTTATGCTTTTTGAAAAATTCTCTTCACTAGCTGAAGGCTAAAATCTTATATTATAGTGAATGGTTGAGTGTAAAATGTTTACAGAAACACAGAAACAAAAATCCTTTTTATAAGAGAATTGCCAAAATGATATAATCTAAAAACAGTTCCAGGAGGTGAAACACTGAAATAAATAAAACAAGACGTGTCCACAGTTCGTGTTCGTGTAATCGTGTCCAACAAATCCTCTAGACAGCACGGAATAACAAGACGTCCAAATAATTACGAACAATGGCGGTTTAAGATGAAAACACCAAACCCGTTTCCATTTCACCACCAACTCACCAAGCCGATGTTGCATACTTGCATTGCAGCACTGCAAACTACTGGATGCAAGAGGGCAAAGAAATTACATGCAACAGCGAGCCAGAGATGGCACTTACACTTGTATCAGGAAATTACAAGAGATGATACAAGGGCGTGCTTTCTCAGCTTTCGAGCATCCTGGCATGCTACATTGTGGTCGTGTAACATATGTTCACCTAGGGTTATATAGGTTACAGCGTGGTAATGAGTAGGTCAGAATAAGGGAGAATCTGTGGTGGACAATCTGCGGTTCAAGTAGACTTGTCAGGGCTATGAAGTTGGAATCCCTCCAGACGATCTATTCCTCTTGTGCCGTGGAGATTGCCCCAGGCACATCTTCAAACGTGAAGACAGGCTATCCCCCATCTCCACCTTCTCGCGCTTAGTCTTCTTCCACAGCGCTTGAACCTTCTTCTGCTTAGCTTTCTCGATTGGTTTCCTCTTGTTTTGTCTTAGAGGCGTAGCCAAAGCCTTGACTGTCAAATTCTATGATGCACAGACCAATAACCAGATCAGATAATTAATCTTTTTTCATTGATTATATCAAAGTGGTAAATTCCAAGAGTTAGAAAGAAGCCAACTAATAAAAACAATAGCTTTGATTAAGATATATCAGCCACTGGATAACTAAATTGTCAAGCAATTGAAGCAATGTACCACCTGCTTATCATTATTATGGCCTGAGAATGAGTCATCACTGGCTGCTCCTAAAGATGAACATCTGCCCCAACTTTCTCTGTTAGAACTTGTGAATGAGCATGACTCCTCATTGCGCCTACTTGTTTTATCCTATAAGAAAGGAAGGCTTCTGATCAGACAATTTGCAAGCAAGAAGTATATGAGCCTCAGTTCTCAACACTTATAATGTGTTTCTGAGGACCCTCACTGATCGGACATCTCTGTATCACGCCTATTACAAAAACAATTTAACACAATGGGCAATTCAGTGGAAGCAAGAGAATGCATTGCATGGATAAAATTGCTCAACTTGACTAAAAAATATACAGGGTCCAAATTGCGTGTAAGCTTACTTGAAGTTATACAGTGAACTTTACCTGCAAACGTGATCCAACACTATCCCCGTCAATCTCTGACAGGCTGCGGTTTTCATCTAAAAGAAAGTCCTGCAGCTAATAGAATACAGATAAGGAAACGGGCAAGGAAAAAGGTCTTCACATCAGACAGACAAAATATCAAGAAACTTACCAAGTCATTCTCATTCTTAATGGACAGTTGATTCATGCTATTAGACAACAATTCAACTATAGATGTGCTATCTGAAACAAAATACGGTAAAACAATCAGTATAAAACCAGTTGTTAAAATATTACAATTTACAAGGAGGTAGCTCAGGGAGCTGAGACCACACCATGTGGGATGTTAGGTGCATCTGTTGATGAACTGCAGGCTGCAGTGTTTGCTGACCGTAGACCATTGATGATTTCAAAGAAGAAACTCTGCAAGAATTAGGGGGAAAAACGAAGGTGGTTCCTTAGAAGCCAAACCATATAATATACTTTTCAGGTTCAAATGGAGTTTGCAATGGGTATTCTGTTAATTTACCTCATTGGTTATGTTACCAACTTTAAATGCTCCCACATGAAGCTTTGATCGTGCTGCAGGCAGCATAGGAGGACGCAAAGTTTTATAGAAGAATATAGAAACTGAATCATAATATGATTGAGGTCTTGGGGAATTATGATCACCATCAAATTTAATTATATTTTTATCCCTCTGCACGCAAACATGCAATGAGGCAATGGTTAACGAATGGCTAGCAAGATCTGCAGCAGGAATAGTCGACTACCAATCTCCATGTTATTTGTTATAAATATGATCCGCCATCTATATGCCACTTAACTTTTATGAAGGAAGCTAAGTAAACATTTACCCCATATGCCTGGTGAATACGATCACAATGGTGAGGCTGAATAAACATATCATTCAAACCATGTCCAAATAATGCAGGGATAAACATCTTGGGAGCCAACTGGTTATGAAAAAGAGAACATTGAAGTTAGATTGACGTGAAGTATAAGCAGGTTCTTTCAAAGTTACTGGAATTGTGCAGGAATTACAACATACAGATATCTCAACAATAAAATGACTCAGACTAATAAAGGACCAGAGAGGTGTAAAATTGTCAATCCTGGTAATAACCAGATGGTCAGTTGGTCACTATTGGCAACCTAGAAAGTAGAAACTCTCAAACTAAGCAGTCTTTGGGTGAAAAGAAAAAGAACAGATAATGCAAAACCTCAACACTAAAATTGCTCAGACCTATTTAAGGAGATTCTCAGTAAATACATGTCAAATACAGACAAAGAAAGAAACGAGGTTATTCCGGAATTTTGCTGGAAATTCTATAATTATAAAATATCCTACATGGAAAATGCTAATCTACAATCTGAAGAAGTGGTTCTAACTGCACAAAAGATCTACAGAAGGAATTTATTATGACACTACGATATTAAAAGCAATTAAACAAATAGCTTATTGTTATCATTTATCAGGTCTATTATATTCATTTTTACAGCAGCATGACATGGATAATACAATGCAAAATATAAACATGACTTGTACAAGCCAAAAGGCAGTTTTGCGACCATCATGAGTTGAATTCTTCTTTGTTTTGCATTAAGGCTTCAAGGCGTCAGATGATGTTACGGAAAGATAATGTTTTAGGAAGTATACCTTTAAAACATTAAGATCCATTATGTCAAACTTAGCTCTTTTCTGAATGATTCGCCGCATGTACTGTACAGCCATCTTAACCTGAAAGGACAGATTTCAGAACAACCCAGTAAAACTTTACAATTACAGCAATGATCCCTAGGATTGCATAGACTCTTGTGCTAGCAAGGATGTAAGATAGTATGGAACTTTCATTACATCTAATAACTACATTATCCTTTTACACATTCCACAAATTTATTCCAATAACGAGTATGTGGATTCATCTATGAACTCAATAACCCAAGGGAAAGCTCAATACAAAGGAAAAGAAAGCAAGTCCAATTGGTTTGTGCTTCAAAGTTAGCAATTGTAAATCATATTAAGACATAAGTCCTCGCTTGTTATGGCAATAAACCTTTCCACCATTCCCATAATATATTTCAACACAAAAGTAATGCATGCAGAAGATGTGCTGGTCATACCGTGAATTTAGGAACTCGAATTTTGTAAACGTCAACAAGTTCCAACATCAAGTCATATAGGTTAGTGAAAGCACTATCCAATACCATGCCAGCAATAGAGGGGTCCTCTGCTCCATAGAGTAGGCTGTACATTTGTATTACAAAATATTGTAATGAATTACAGGGGATAGGTATCAAATGGTGATGAAATATTTGAGCCTTGACATAAACCTAAAAGATTGAAAACAATCTTAAGCATATCAACTGAAAAGTGCTATGGAAGAACTTGCAAACTGCTCCTCAAGATAATGAATCGCATGAAATGAAATAGAGAGATCTTGCACCAAGTAAAAAGAGCACAAACTTTATCCAAAACTACCGATTACCATGTAACAGCACCCATTGATCGCCCCCAAAGGCCTATAGTGGAAACTTGTTTGTTGTCCCGAAGACATGACACTGCACATTTGAGGTCCTCTTTCTAGAAGTAAATTATTAGGAATTTCAGAAAGGTGTGATCACCCAAAATATGAATGTAGAATAAGCGAAGAACATTGCTGATTGTATACCTCATGCCAACCCAAGCTGACATAATCCCCACCCGATAGACCTGACCCAGAAAAGTCAAGTGTGAAAACAGTGATATTTGAAGGAAGAAGTATTACAGCGGCTTCATTTGCGTCTGCTCGGCATCCGCTGCATTGAGTCAAAGCAAAATCCTGTTTAATATTCCAAAAGATACCAGTGATTGTTTGAGCTTCTGAATCATATAAACAAAGGAGTGCAAAAAAATTGTAACTAAGTCTTAAAAGTGTAAAATGAAGGAAGCATCCTATGAATCGTCAAACATATACAAACATGGAGCATAAAGGTTAAGTACCTATTTCCGTGGCAGTAGACCACACATGGGAGGGCAGTGTTCTCTGGGATAGAAGCAGGAACATAGTGGCTGCATTTTAAGATATAGCCTCTTGCATTTGTAAGCTGCCAGGTGCAAGTTACAATAAGGTTATCAACAAAGATGCTCATAATTGCCATCAAACTTGCCATCAGCAAATAAAAGACAGAAGAAACCTCGATAAATGGTCTCCGTACTTGCCTCCAAGTCTAGTCGTTTGTATTTACGTCCAGCGAGGATAAACTCTTTCTCCCATAGATACTGATCTGGATTATATTCTGACCTGTGAATTAACACTCATTCAGTTCCAATACACCAGATACATGGATGAATCCTTAACTCATTTAATGAATTTCACTTTTCTGTTACTCAGTAAATTTCACGTTTTTTTTCTATAATGGGAAACCCGAATTTCATTACTTAAAGCAACAAAATTACAACAACAGCGAGTTCAAAGTATCAATGTCACAGAGCCCACCCAACTAGCATACATACTTCATCGCAGAGGGACCAGCACATATGGAACCACCTCAAATCCCCAAAAACCGGAGTTAACTGCCTCCCAACAGGTACAAGCAGCAGAAATTTATCAACTTTATACATAACCCATGGCCAAGATCACAGCACGCAGGCTGACAGCTACCGGCGTTGAGCAACATGATTAAATAAAAGGTACAAAACATACCAATGGGTATGTGAAAGGTGCAAAGCCATTGATCAGTTAATTTTATCATTACATTAAATCATCTTTGCAACCAAACATGGGGAACAAAGAAGCATTCCATGTTCTAATTAATGCTCCAGAACAAAGCACACTCGTCCATCCTCAACAAAGCAACACTTTACAGCTGTGTTCCAAAAAGGCACATAAAGCATGAACATTGCAACCAAAACAAAACGGTACAACATCAAGTGGTAGCAGCCAACAAATCTCACATGATCCCTCCTCCCAGTGAGGATATCAAATTGGTACTTCAAGCAGAAGGTGAATCTAAAGACAGTTAAAATTTACCCTTGAGTCGTTTTTTTTAAAACAAATAATGCTATATGCATACATTAACACGAAAGTAACCCTTGACGGCTATGAGTGCCTACCACATGCTCAGAAAAGTTCAGGTAATAACATGACGAATTGAAAACTTCAACGAATATTGCAATTTTACCTAACCCTAGCTTTAATGGCACACAGTACAGATTTGCAATAACATAACCAAGAGTTTATGTACCATCATACAGACTATCTGAAACCAGTAACTAGCCACCCTCAATCTCATCATGATCTCAGCCTCCATTGCAAATTTCAAATTGTGCATTTCCAGGTATCGCTTCGTCCTAAATGTCCCTTGACAACGTTAAATAAACAGCTAATACGCCAGCATTTCAACAACGATTGCGGACGTGAAGTTGCCAGAGAACTAACGGTAGCATTGATCCCAATCCTTCTCCAATTCAAAACAATACGGTGGTCACATCCAATGCAGCATCGTAATTGATGCCCAATAGGACACAAGCAGCAAATGCAACTATGCTCAGGATATCTGGCGGGACAGCGCGTACCGGGGCGGCCGGATGACGAAATTAACGAACTGTTCGATCATGGCGCCTCCCGGCGGCGCGCGGTGCTCCTACGCTGCGCGCCTGCGCCGTGGTCCAGCGCTCATGCACCACCCGGCTCCGTCGTCCTCTCAGAATTACGCCCCCCGCCTGTCTGGTGGAGCCCACCGAAACCGGACGAATCCCCGGCGGAGCCGCCTCGGATCTGCGGGAGCCGCGCCCTCTGCCTCCTCGCCGGATCCGGCTGCCCGAGCCGAGGGGATCCGGGAGGGGGAGGTGGTGGTTGGGGAGGCGGGGGAAAAGGAGCGAGAGGGATGGAGGGAGTGGGGCGATGGCCGTGGACGAGCGAGCGAATGATTAGAACGTTAATGAAGCGGAGGTAATCGTGGGGAATTTTAATTTTGAATTCTTTTTGTCGTGTTTAATTCGGGTCTTAGTCATTGATGGTTCAGCCGTTGCAGGTGGAGGCCAGGTGCAGCGTACCCTCTCTGGTCGTCTGGTACGACTGTACAAGCGTACCCTCTCTGGTTTCTAGTTGTGGATTTTGTGAAAAACATTCGTACTGTTTTTTACAACATTCCAAAATTGTATTCGTACATAAGTTACTTGCTCATTTTGAATAACTAATGTTTTATATTCATCCTAAATCGAACTATTTTAAATTTAAGTAAATTATAATAACTTATAGAGTATGTTTTAGATTTGTTCTAAGTCAAACCATTTTAAGACTAATTAAATTTATAAAAAAAGCTATTGATACCTATCATATCAACTAAGCATTATTAGATTTATCATAATCGGCAGTGCTCGAGTCCGGACGGACGCGCGCGCTGTGACGCCCACGTTTGCACTCCGTTACATGCGCCCACGCGGGGCTCACGCCGCCCGACCCCACGTGAGGACTCTCGCGCCCCACCGCTTCCCCTACTCGAACGTCTACGCCCGCTCAGCGGCGCCCAGCAGCAACACCTTACTACTTTTGCTATATCCATACGAAATAATTGTAACATACCTCTGAAACATCTGAAAAACTTGAAATATACGCTTGCAATATGCGGCTTCAGCGCAACATCTACTTGCTGCTTATGTGGCTTCAGTGCAACATCTCCTTGCTGCTTAGAAGAATGGAGGCTCGTCGGCGTGTGGAGTTCACTGGTGTAGAGCTCGCCGATAGCGCAGACCTCGCTGCTCCGGTGAAGAAGGGCACGGCAGGTCTGGTGGAGAAGGTCGTGACGGGTCTCCACACTGTGTGGGTGGAGCGCGAGCTGTGTGGTGTGAGGGGTGAGGTCCGCTGCGAGCTGTGCATCGGCAAGTTCTATCCCGGCCGTCGTGAGCTGCGCGCAAGCGAGTTCTGCCCCAGCCACGGCGAGTTGAGCAGGCGGAGCGCGAGATGTGTGCGTGTAGGCTTCGCCCGGGCTGCCATGAGCTGCACACGGGCAACCTCCACCCTAGCTGCGGTGAGCTAGGGAACCTCTGCAACAGCCGAGATGAGCATGGGTAGTCGCGATGAGCACGGGATGAGCGCGGTCGGCCTTCGCCCGGCCGCGCGCACTGTTGATGGTCAATAAACACCTATTTTAGCCATCAACAATGCCAATATTCTGAAGGAAAATCAGCATAAAATGCAAAGATTTGATTTATTACTAACATAATTCCACTTGTACATGAAGTTTATTTGAATGCAGGAAAAACAGTGAAAATGGTGCAAAATATGTGACATGGAAGCAGTAGGACGTGGCAAGGGCCCCTGGGCCCACACTACCACACCGCCCGGTGGCCATGTGGCGCCGCCCAGCGCCACCCTGTCTCAATCCATGTCACCGATCCGTGGGATGACTCCTATTACATCATAAACGTTGATTTCATGTCGATTCAAGCAATGGCCATGATTCATTCACCTTGGATCCATGGGCCCATTGTCATTCACTTGGAGGCCATCAACTGACTTTGGAACCACCATTTGGACCAAATATTCACACGTGCTGGCAAGGAAACCAACTTTGGGAGATAATCAAGACCCTACAATGCAATGGCGGTGCATCGGAGGCCCGACCGGTGCCCTCACTACACCGCTCGGCGCCCAAGGAAGCTCCACTGCCTCTCCACTACCTACAAATACCCCCTAGCTCCTTAGTACTATAAATAGAGGTGTTCTCGCAGTTGTAAAGCGTCCCAAGTAGAATCATTCTCTCTATTCCTAAGTTTAGGTTAGTAGTGAGAGTAAGAGTGAAGAACTGAAGAGCTAGGAGCTTGGAGAAGTCTTCCGGTGTAACCTCTTGTAAGCTACTTTTGCTTTCTATATATTTTCTTTAGTATTTGTCTTATTTTTAGCATTTATTTTCTTGCATTAGAGTAAAGTAGTGTTGTGAATATTTCGATCATTTCTTGTTTAGTTAGTAAGTTTCTGATATACGGGATCCTCGTCACTAGTTGGTGCTCTGATCTTAGCGCAAGGTTAGAGTAGTATCACTTAGTGTAAGCATGGTGCTTAGACTATAGGGTACCTTGGGTTGTGGCTAATTCTCTGGATAGATTGTGGTAGGTGGCAGGTGGTGACAGCCCTGTCCATCCTCTGTATTTCACCATGTTGGAATTAGTTATTAAATCATAGGGCTCGTGGTGCTTTGTGCCTAATCAACCTTATGGTGAGTTTAGGGCAGATACGCCCCGAAGTATATTCATTGCTTATCTTGCTAGACAATTGATAGATTGGATTAATTAAGATAGTACTTAATTTATCTTCACCTACTCTATGACCATCGTAGTGTTTCTTTTGTTTTATTATTTTAGTTAGTTTAGTTTACTTTCATTTACTCCATTACATTCGTGCCTAGGTAATTCACTAAAAATAAATCAATCATTTGTCTGAGTCATACTACGTCTTCTCTTTGAAAATAAATACGATACTTTGTATACTCCCAAGTGAAGTGTTGCATCGATATATTCTGTGCGCTTGCGGAATTAGTCCAAGGCCTGCTAATGGGTGAAAACCCACCCCATACCCAACCCATCCCATAACAAATTAACTCTCTTCTTTCACCCAACCCATCCCATATTTTTATAGTTTCAACCCAACCCATTCCAACCTATAAACTAATTAAACCCACGGGTTTGCACAAAAATCCATAGGTTTACATAAAAATGTATATATATGCTTGGATAAGACATATGGGCCCCACATCAAAGCCGGACCCTAGAAATAAAAGCTCGCGTTCACATTATAAAATTTTATCGAAATTGACTAAAATTTGTTGCAAATGATTTAATGTAACAAGCGGCTACTTTATGTCAATTGGCACTACCAGATCAATATGTGGGCCCCACATCAAAGCCGGACCCTAGAAATAAAAGCTCGCGTTCACATTATAAAATTTTATCGAAATTGACTAGAATTTGTTGCTGATAATTTAATGTAACAAGCAGCTACTTTATGCCAGTTGGCATTGCCAGATCAATATGTGGGCCCCACCTCAAAGCCGGACCCTAAAAATAAAAGCTCGCGTTCACATTATAAAATTTTGTCGAAATTCACTAAAATTTGTTGCAGATGATTTAATGTAACCAGCAGCTATTTCATGCCAGTTGGCACTGCCAAATGAATATGTGGGTCCCACCTTGAAGCCGGACCCTAGAAATAAAAGCTCGTGTTCACATTATAAAATTTTGTCAAAATTGACCAAAATAAATTAAGCTGGATTCAAAATGTCATGAGGCTAATCCGTGCCAATTAGCGTAGCAAAATATGCATGTGGCCCCTACATCAAAAGCTAAACAAATTACAAATCAATATATATGTATACTATGATATATTAAAAATTCAACATCAACCTATGGCTCAACCCATTCAAACCCACAAAAAAAAGAACCCAATCCCGACCCATCCAACCCAGTTTTCTATTAAACCCAACCCGACCCAACCCGCTAAATAAATCAACCCATTCCCACCCTTCCAGAGTGCACCCATTTGAAAACCCAACCCATTAAACCCATTTGAACCCAACCCATTAGCAGGCCTAGTCCAATAGTCATAAGAAATATCAACAGGCATTTCTGGCGCCATTGCCGGGAAAGGCATTGGCATAGATATTTGGTTAGTTAGTTTTAGTGATTTCCTCTAGTTTAGATTTTGCTTGCTTTGTTTATAACAAAGTCAAGTATGGGTGGATTCAATTTTCCGGAAGATTTCCAGGACGATCCTGAGGCTCTCCTTCGAAGGGCGAGAGCTAGTCTCACCCCTTCTCAGAGAAATCCTCCTCTGATCCGTCAAAATCCTCCACCAACTGATCCAGTTCGTTCAGAAATTCCAACTGAACCAGTCTTTTCGGAACCTCCACCCATCGAACCCATTCACCCCAGCAGTATTGCATCAACTAGTTTTGGTGCATCTGTTAAGGCGATTCACGATTATTCCTTCCCTACTATCTCTAATGTAGCCGTAGGTCCTAATATTCTTAGCGGAAAAGAAGAGTCTGTACTTAAGCCAGCACTAATAACCATAGTGCAAGCAAGCCCTTTTCATGGCAAACCTTCCGAGGATGCCAATGCTCATCTTCAGAATTTTCTGGAGATTTGCAACACAATCTCAATTAGAGGAGTCCCACAAAATGCCATTAGACTCTGACTTTTTCCATTCTCATTGCTCGAAAAGGCGAAGCATTGGTTCTATTCCAATGCGGGAACCTTGAATACCTGGGAGAAGTGTTCAAACGACTTCCTTGTCAAGTTCTTCCTCGTCGGTAAAACCAATCTTCTTCGTAGCAAAATTTATAACTTCTAACAGCAAGTCCGAGAATCCATTCCAGAGGCATGGGAGCGACTCCAAGAGTACATTAAGCATGCCCTCATCATGGAATGGAGGATTGGCTGCTCATCCAAAACTTCTATCATGGGCTCACTATGGAGTCCCGTCAACACCTTGATGCTGCCGCCGAAGGAGCATTCTTCTTCTTGAAGGTGGGTCAAGCAAAAGAGTTGATAGAGAAGATGGTGGAAAACCAAGGATGGACCGATGAGCATCTCAAAGGTATGTCCCATAGTTATGAAGTTAATTATTTATCTATGGAATATCTTTTGAATAAGTTAGAAGAAAGAACAAATTGGCAAAGAGATCGTGCCACTATAGAATATTTTGCAGCCAAACAACCACATGTAAGCCTGCCATGTGAAGAATGCAGGGGCATGAACCACACTAGTGATGCCTGCCCCAGTAGAGACCTCAAATCTCTTCTCAATGACGATGAATATGGACCACCTCCACATCAGCCTTACCAGAGATGGAATCTGTGCATCAATCAAGGTAATTTACTCACTCATCCTTCCGATTATTCTTCTCTTAGAGATCTTGTTTTTAGTCAAGCCAAAATTAATGAGCAAATACATGCTAAGTTGCTTGATCATGATAGGATCTTAGGAGATATTCATGCTAGACTTGATGAATTTTCTTTAGCTTTAGGAAATCAGCTTAACTTTAATGAAAAGCTAGAAAGTCAATTAGCCACTTTGATTTCAAAAATTTCACACCATGAAAAAGTCAATGCTATAACCACGAGAGGTGGAAAACCCACTCATGATCCACAATATCCTGAAGCAACAAAGAAGAAAGTAGTAATTGAAGTCACAGGTGAAGAAGAAGCCCCCGTTGTGCCCCAAGAAAAGGAAAAGACAGCCCCTCATGAATTCTATGACACAGAGGTGCTGCCATTTTTGGAGCACAACAGAAAGGCAATAGAGGATGAACAATTCAAAAAATTCATTGAGGCAATTCAAAAATTATATATACATATACCGTTAATTGATGCTATACAGGTCCCAACATATGACAAATATTTAAAAGATATACTAAACAAAAAGAAGTTGTTGCCAAGCGTACGATGGCGAAATTAACCGAGGAGTGCAGCGTGAAAGCCCTAGTTTGGTTTTAGATAATTGATGAAACCTAAGACTAACATTTTATCTAAGTGAGTGAATTAGATAAGGTGGTCCAATCCAAGTGGTGGAGCAAGTTAGAGGTCTATGGTGATGAAGGTGGACATGAAATGAAGATGATCAAGCTCTAATTTGAAAAAGAAGAAAGCGAAAAACAAAACCAAGGTGATCAAGGCAAAGGTATAAGATAAGCTTTGTTTTTAGTGATGAAGACACTATAGAGAGTGTGATCACGGTTAGGATCAATAGCCGTATTATAAAGAGGAAAAATCTTTGGCTAAGCGGTTATCGAGTGCCACTAGGTGACATAATTCTTGCATATGCATTTAGGAACCTATTGTGCTAACTTTGAACCTTCTAAAATGCTTTGAAAAATGCTAACACACATGCACACAAGTTCTACACTTTGTGGTTAGCAAGTTGGAAGCAAGGGTGAAGCAGTTGAGGACTTAGAAAAAGAAAAGGTGATGAAAGTTCTTGACCGAAAGCTGGTCGCGGGGTGACTGGACTCACCCCGGCGCGTCTGATCATTTATAGGTAGTGCAGCGCAGTTAGCCAAGAGGTCAGAGGATCGACCGGATGCTGGACCTGGCTCCACCGCTGCGTCCAATCACTTTTTGAGAGGAGGTGACTTGGTGCGATCAGACACACAGGGGCAGCGTCAGGTGGATGCTGACGTACGCTGGCGTCAGCATCGCGAGCGCGCGGAGAGGAATGGAGTGCTGACCGAACACTGGGACGTGTTAGGTCACTTGTGACCAAACATGTCCGGTTAGTAAAATTTGGCTCTGAATCATCTCTGGAAATGATCAAACTTGGCTCGTGCGAGCGTCAGGTGGCACAAGTAGCGAGTGTGGTCATCACTTAACTGTGCGAGCGCTGGAACTTGACCATTGAGATCAGATGGCTACACTTGAACATGGGGAGCCATGTGGCGGCAAATGCGCGACCGGACGCAGGTGCGATGCGTCCGGTCAACTCGACCGACGCATCCGGTCAGTGCGCAGAGCGCCCTCCCTTAACCCTAACAACTCTATTCATTTGAGGGGCTCTATAAATAGTGTTTGGCTGGCTTATGGCTCACTCTCTTGACACTTTGACATACTTGACATCCTTGTGAGCCTAGGCAAACACCTCCCACTCATCTCTATCATTGGTTCATTATTATAGTGAGATTAGGAGTGATTCCAAGTGCATTTGCTTGAGTGATTACATCTAGTGGCACTTAGGGATCGTTGGCTACAGATTTCTTATTACTCTTGGTGGTTGCTGCCACCTAGACGGCTTGGAGCAGCGGAGGAGCTTCGACACGTGTTGGTATTTGTTCGTGGGCGGCTCTGGTGATTGTGAGGGGTCTTATACTTTCACGGCGAAGAGCTGAAAGGTAACTCTAGTGGATTGCTCATATCATTGAGTTACTGAAAGGATCGAGGATGCCGCCTAGAGGGGGTGAATAGGCGTTTGTAAAAATTCAACCCTTCAAAATGCAAAGAATGATTAGTGTTCGAAACTCCAAATCAGAGAATAAACCCCTCATGAGTTAACCACAAAGTATATAACAAGTACTAATAAGTCTGGAAGCTACAACCCTGCAACATAATGATTAGAATAGAGAATAAATAATTTGGGTGCTAGTGAGAAATACCGAACATGTCCAGACCTATTCACAAGCTCAAGCAACACAAGTAGATCACAAATACTTAATGAAAAGAGAGATCGAGACACACGATGTGTTTTACCAAAGTTCGGCCTCCGTTGAGGGGGCTGCTAGTGACCCAACAAAGGTCAGCTCTAGAGGACCACGAAAGTCACTCTAGTCGGAGTCTTTTCCAACTCCTTTTCCTCCTTCCACTAGATGATTCCTTCCCTTGCAACGGTGGAATCGAACCATTACAAACTTTTCGAGGCACACCACAATGTCTTGGGTGCTCTCTGGCGATGCCTAGCCATCTAGGATCGAAGAGTCTAAGAGTAACAAATGCAAATCATGAGATCGACAATATGCACAAGTGCTCAAGGGTGGCTTGCTCTCAAATTTGTATCTCACTCAACTCACAAGATGGATTTTGTAAGTTTGAATCAATCACTCACTAAGAGAGGGTTGGAGAGTGTTCTAAGGCTCAAAAATGTGTCTAAAAGTTAGCAGAATCAACAGCCTCCAAAGGTGGAGGCTAAGGGGTATTTATAGCCTCTTTGAAAAACTAGCTATTATGTGACCGTTGGGTAATACCGAACACGTCCGGTATTTGCCATACAACCCCAATAGCTACTATGTTAGTGAAGCGCGAGGCATCGGAACTCCCGACGATTGCCAAAACTCCCGATGAACCAACCTGAGAAAACTGAGGAAATTGCTGTGGCTAGGCAAATACTAGACACGTCCGGTATTGCTAGACCAGCAACACCAAGTTAGATCTTATGTCTCTCAAACACTAAAAACTGACATGGGTTGGCTTGAGCACTTATGAATGATTATCTATCAACATGATGCATCCCTCTTAATAGTATGGCATACCTATAACTCAAGTTTAAATGAAAATAAAATTTGAAGCACTTGAGTTGAATTTCCTTGAACCAAAATGATATAGCCTTCAATCTTCATTAAGTGAGGGTGATAACATATCGACTTTGATTTTATCCTTAAGCATAGACATCTTGAGCATGTGACTTGACTTCATTCAACAAATGTGAGTTGGCTTCAAATGTTTCAAGTCACTCCTTTATAAAGTCATCTAGGATTTGATCATCCACTTCCATATGACCATCAAAGTTGGATTGGTACCTCAACTAAATGCAAGTACTTCCTTCTTTACCTTAGCTAGGTTCCTCAATCATCAAGCCGTCGCTTGCCCTTTACCCTTGCTTAGTACCTCGAAGCCTTTCCTTGCTATCTTCACCAACTCAAACCATCAAGTCACACTTGGTGTTAAATCATTCATTAAATTCATTTATATACTTGTCTTTTATCTAGCAAGCTCAACAAAGGTGAGACCATTCCATATGCAATCCCTCATGTCTCATTAATTATTTTTCATCGTGCTTGCTTTCATATGAGTCATCGAAATCCCACAATGAATAAGTCTTGTATGAATTATATTTGCATTGTTGTCTTATGTTTGAACTAGATTATTTCCAACAATACATCATTTTGGCTTTCATTAAAGTACCTATGAGATAACCTATTACCTATCCACACTTAGCAAACGGGTTAGACCTTTAATCATGTTGTCATTCAATCATCCAAAACCCACTAAAGGGCTAGATGCACTTTTAGTTACCTTACTTGTGGGTAGGTTCTTGCGGTGTCCAATTGTATGAACAAGGTTCATGCAACACCTCTTAGCCGTCGAACCACCAAGTGTTGGTCGACACAACGGGGACTAGAGTGCTGGTAAGCACGTAAACCTTGAGAGAAAAATTGGTTTGTCACTTGTCTCTTGGATTTCTCTCAGTGATTGATTGGTATTCATCTTATGATTGGTTCATTTCTCAACACAGCAGTATAATCACCTTGCTCACTCCTTTATATTCCCACAAACTAGTTGTAACAAGCTCTTTAGTGTAGCTAGAGTTGAGAGCTTGCTTTGTAGCCTAGTTTCATCTAGTGGAGCTCTTTAGTGTAGCCTTGTTGAGAGCTCTTTGTGAGTAGTGACATGACCGCTTGTGTGCATAGAGATCATAGCAACTAGAATTGTTGGGTAGGTGGCTTGCAACACTTGTAGAGGTAGAGCAAGTTTGTATTTCGCCGTTTGTCATACTAATCAAATTGCTCTAGTGATCTTGTAGAGTTTTAAATTAGCTATTCACCCCCCTCTAGCCATATTAGGACCTTTCACAGCACAACTATACTTAATCAGCTGCATGAAAAGAAGGACTTAGGGAATCCTACAATTTCATTCTCCATTGGTACCCGACAATTTGATCAAGCCCTCTTGACCTTGGAGCAAGCGTCAGCGTCATGCCAAAGGTAGTATATGATAAATTAAATCATAATTCATTATTCCCAACCATAATACGTTTGCAGCTGGCCGATCAATCAGTCTAATATTTGATGGGAATAGTGGAGGATATTCCTATCAAGATAAGGAGTTGTTTTGTTCCTATAGATTTTGTGGTGTTGGACATTAGTGCCGACACAAAAACACCACTAATCTTGGGAAGACCATTTTTGAGGATGGCAAATGCTCAAATTGATGTTGGAGCTAGAGAAATTCATCTCAACATAAATGGCAAGGAAGAAATATTCTACTTCAAGCTAAGACTGGAGCAATGTTCATCAGTGGAATTAAAGCTTCCCGACATATCCACCATGCATGAACAAGATGATGATTCCATCATTCATGGGAGTAAGCCACCATAGAATATTTACATGAAAGGAATCCAAGGAGCTAAACCAAGGTAAGTTAAGCAAAGGTATGCACCTAATCCCTACTTATTTTCACTAAGCATCATCATTTCTTGTCTAAACATGTTCAGTACCCTTGCTTAAAAAGTCTAAAATCATTAGTAGGGGAGATTAGGTGGCTGCCCGGCCAACCGTGGCCATCGGCCGGCCCCCACCTCTGCCCCCTCTTGGCTCCTTTCACCTCCATTCACTCCATCATGCACGTGAAGAACAAGACCAATGGCAAAAATCTAATGGCCACTTTGTTCTTTTCTCCCCACCCACCTTGTCCTTGCCTCTAACATTTCCAATCCATTCACTCACCCCTTGGCCTTTTCCCTTCACTCATTCACCTAGTAGCACACATGTGAGAGCATCTAGGAGAGAAATCAAAGCAAGAAATGGTAGGATTGCCACCATAGGGGCCGGCCAGCGCCCTACCCTTGGTGCCTTTGGCACTTTGCTTCACTCTCCACTCATTTATGTCCTTGTGAAGCTCACTCATTCATGCACCAGCACTTTCACCTCTGAAAGTGCATCTAGCCCTCTAGTGGGTTTTGGTGAATTGAATGACAACACCATTAAAGGTCTAACAAGTTTGCTAAGTGTTGAAATAGAAAATTGAGTCTATTGCATATACTTGTGGATTGTGCATTAACAAGTATATCCAAGGTTCAACAAGTAGGCAAACTTGATGGTATTCCACATAGTGTTGAAATGAAGGCCAAAATTATGTATTGTTGTATTGGAAGATCATGGAAACAATCTAGTTCAAGCAAAAGACAACAATACAAATGGAATCAATGAAATGACTTCTATGTTGTGGGATATCATAACATCATGTGAAAGCAAGCATATTTGGCAAATGAAAAATGAGACATAAGTTGATGATTTTGGATTTGTCTCTATAATGGCTTGCTTTACATGAACAAGAATAGATTGTTAGTGGATTAGCTTTGATCAAGTGTTGAAGAATGAATCAAGAACGCATAAGTGAGGAAATGACAAGTAAAGGTCAAATGACAGAGGACACAACCCATGTTGAATATAAGATGGTCTCTACTTTTGTTTGCTTGTATGGATAAAGATTTAAAAAATCATTTTGCATTGATTTGATCAAGCTAGAAGTATAAAGATAGAGATTGATGTGAGTGTTAGGAGTGTCAAGCCAAAATGAATAGGATATAAGGAATCGTGAATTGGCTTGACCATATTGATGTTGATCCATATATGTCTCTATGTGAGTCAAACTGAAGCTTGATTGATCTCAATATTCATATCTAAAAGATATTCAAGTAAGGATCATAATATTGAAGAAATAGTTTTTCAATGGATGCTTAATATGATATGACTTGAGTACGGCTTGATAAGGTGAAGATAGCAAGGAAAGGGCTTTGAGGGACTAAGCGAAGGTGAAGGGCAAGCGACTGCTTGAGGACTGAGGTACCATGGCTAAGGTGAAGAAGAGAGTACTTGCATTGAGTCAAGGAACTAATCAAGCTATGAGGAGTCATATTGTGTTGAGGATCAAATCATTAGTAGAAGTGACTTGAAGCCACAAAGTGAACTCATATCTATGGAAATGGTTCAAGTCATTTGCTTAAGGTATATTTGCTCAAGGAGATGAGACAAGAAGATTGCAAAGGCTTTATGAAGTGATATTGAGAAAGAGGATAATACATGCAATGGTGGACCCCCTAACTACAAAAGAAAGTGGCAACCAACTCAAAGGAGGTTTAAGTTCTTTTATGTTTTGAATTTGAGTTTAGGAAAAACCATACTATAAAGGGGAATACAATGCACAAGCTTTAATGTGCAACCAAGTGCTCACTTACCCACCAAAATATCCTCTAACCATAGCCAAGACAGCCTACTATTCAAATCTTGACCTTTGCTGTCCTGGTAGGTGCGGCAATGCTGCACCTTGAGAGCGGCAGTGCTGTCGTGCGGCAGTGCTGCGGGTCAAGTATGGCACTGCCGCACTTATCCGACCGTTGGGACCTGAGGGGGTATTTATATCTCTCCCTCGTCCCCTCTAACGGTCAATCGGCCATTATCCTTCCCAAGTGCGACCAGAACCCTCTCTTGCTCCTTCCTCTCCATTGGAAGGCTCCCAAGCTTCTCCTCTTGATTTCCACTCAAATCCTTGTGAGACTAAGCTTCCAAACTGCATTAGAGAGCAGCCCCAACTGTTCTTCATCTCCTAGAGCACTTGGTTCGCGTTCAAGCCAATGCATTGTGTTTGTTACTCTTGGAGCTTGCTCCTAGCCTGCAAGAGCGTCACTTGTGAGCTTGCCAACTCGTGTGGTAGCCCTAGGAGGTTTGTAATCATCTCAATCAGCTAGTGAATCACCTCTTATCTTAAGAGTTTATTCTTGAAAGCATCTAGGCCTCGGTGTTGGTTTCGGCAATTGATGACAATGCATTATTACCATGACTAACGTGTGTTTTGCAGAAACTTTGATAAGTTAGGTCATGGAGTTGATAACTGCTTTGGGCACTATGGTATTCATGTCCCTTGATGGAAACCGTTTTGGTTTTCAAAGGATCAATGACAAGATTAAGGACGGTTAGTTCCGGAAGTCAAGGTGTTGGGTTACATCTGGAATAGTCGTTAGGATCTTTGTTTCTTCCTTTGGCCGTACTATAAAGGGGGGCATAAGCGAGTAGCTTGACCTAGGTGAGTCTTTTATTTAGGTGTGGTGCACACTTGTCAAACTTAGCACTAGGTAGCTCTGGTAAAGCTCAAAGTTCAGTTGGAAGCAACTTGGTTGAAGTTGCATCGCGTTTCTAAGTCGTTTGAGCAGTTTACCCTTGACCGGACGCGGTCTCTGACACGACCGGACGTGTCCGGTCAGTACTAACAGTCACTGCGTCGTTAACTGGTTGATCGGATGCGGTCCCTGCAAGGACCGGACGCGGTGATCAGTCTGACACGAGTTTCAGAGGGTAACAGTCTAATTGGACGCGACTGTGAAGTGATCGGATGCGTCTGGTCACGTTCCAGTAAGGTTCTTACCTGACCTGACGCGTCCGGTCATCTATGATCGGACGCGGTCGAGCGTCAGGTCAAAGTCTAGTAAAGTTCTTGCACGATCGGACGCGTCCGGTCACCCATGACCAGCACGTCTGGTCACTCAGCGCTGACTTTCGGTTTTCAACCGTTACACTCGACCGGCGCGTAGGGTCATGACGACCAGCGCGTCCGGTCAGTACGTGTTTTGCTGATTTGGCAGGTAACGATTGGATTTGTCTGAGGGGTGTATAAATACATCCCCTCCACCTCTTTTAGAGGTCTCTTGCTTATTTGTTTAGCTGAGAAACACCTTTGAAGTGCAAGGGAGTGCAAGAGCCCTATTGAGGATAGTGGTTTGAAAATCAAAGTTTGAGATTCCTCACTAGTGACTAGAGAGTAGCAAGTGTGCATCCATCTTCTCATTAGGCTTGTTATGGTCAAGTGAGAGTTCTAGCTTGTTACTCTTGGTGATCGCCATCACCTAGACGGTTTGGTGGTGATTGGGAGTTTGGTGATCATCCGGAGAGCTTGTGGATGACCCAACTCATCTTGTAAGTGGTTTTGGGCGATTCACCGCAACGGAGTGTCGAAGAATCAACCCGTAGAGAGCACTTGATCCTTGCGCGGATCAAGGGGGAGCTACACCCTTGCGCGGGTGCTCCAACGAGGACTAGTGGGGAGTGGCGACTCTCCGATACCTCGGGAAAACATCGCCGTGTTCCTAACCCTTACTTTCAAGCATTTACTTTCGTGCATTACTTTCATTGCTTGTTTACTTTCCTAGAATTGCCATGCTAGACTAGGTTTGGAACTTAGGGTGCAAAACTTTTATCGGTAGAATCACAAGGAACACTAGTAGGCACTAGGGGTGAAGTTTGGCTTGTAGGATTTAATTCTTGCAATTAATTTTTAGAAAAGCCCAATTCACCCCCCCTCTTGGGCATCTTGATCCTTTGAATTGGTATCGAAACCGTGTTGCTCTTTATTTAGGCTTCACCGCCTAGAGCAAGATGTCTAATAGGGAAGGACCACCTCTCACTTTTGAGGGAGGCAATTTTCCATATTAGAAAATTCATATGGAGGCATACCTCGAAGCCATAGATGTTGGGTGCCTTAGAGCAGCAACCGAAGGGCTTCCCCCTATTAGGGATCCCGCCAACCCAAGTGGTGACGAGGAGAAGTACGACCGGTGGAATGCAAAGGCAAAAAAATGCACTCTACCGGGGCCTAGGCAAGGATATCTTCAATCGTGTGCGTAATGCCAAAAATGCTCATGAATTATAAGAAAACCTTTATGCTCTCCATGAGAGAACTAAGAGTGAGCGTGAGGAATGCTATCATATTGCTTTAAAGAAAATTAATTCTTTTGAGATGCTTCCCAAAGAAAGTGCTAATGAAATGTACACTCGATTGAATGTTCTTGTAGAGGATCTCAATGCTCTTGGACTCACTCAAATGAGTCAATCGGATGTTGCAAGGAGGATCTTGAGTGTTCTTCCCGTTAAAAAGTATGGGCACATTGTCACCGTGCTTCATCAAAGTGATCTCTCCACCGCAACACTGACACAAGTATTGGGAAAGATCAATGCACATGAGATATACATGCACATCACTCCGGAAGAGGGCTCATCATCTTCCAAGAAGAAGGACTTGGCCTTCAAAGCTAGCCATGAAAAGAAAAAAAAGAAGGGCCAAGCCATGATGGTGCAAGAAAGCTCAAGTGAAAGTGATATTGATGATGCATCACTTGCACTCATGGTGAGAAAGACCACCAAGATGCTAAAGAAGTTCAACAAGAGTGGCATCAAGTTTGATGGTAAGAAGAAGAAGTTCTTCAAAAGTAGCAAAAGAAAGCCAATATCCGAGATGGATTGCTACAATTGTGGTGAACTTGGCCACTTAGCTCATTAATACCCAAAGCCTCCAAAAGACAAGTACAAGAACAAGAACAAGAACAAGGACAAGAGAAATGATTTAAGTGATGAAGAAGATGAGAAGAAGAAGAACAAGCCATACAAAAAGAAAGATGGCAAGAGAAAAGAGTTTTACAAGAAGAAGAAGGGAGGCAAAGCTTACATTATTGGTGATTGGCTCACCGACATTGAGTCATCATGTGAGTCCTCCGGCGATGAGAGCGACGATGAGAAAGAGAAGGTCGCCGCATTTGTGATTGGGCCATCATCATCTTCACCGACATCTTCATCACCACCTTCACCGCCATCTTCACCATCATCATCTACTTCTCACCTATGCCTTATGGCCAAGGGTGAACGAAAGGTACAAAATAATAAAAGTGATGATGATGATGATAGTGATAGTGATGATGAATATGATGCACCTTCTTATGATGAACTTGTAAAATTATTGAACAAATACTCTAAAATCATAAGAAGAACTAGAAATGAAAATGATGAGCTCCAAAATGAAAATGACTCACTCTCATCTAAGCTTGAGAATGCACATAAGACTAGTGATGAGCTCAAAGATCAAAATGAAATTATGTCTTCTACTCTCAAGGAGCTCAAAACTTTAAACAAAGAGCTTAGAGATGAACATGATAAACTTGAGAAGAAGTATGATGAGCTCAACACTAGGCACAACTTGTTAAAAGACAAATATACTACATTGAAAATCAACTATGATAGTCTTATTGTTGCTAATGAGCTTGCTCTTGAGACACATGATGCTACTAACCAAGTTGTTAAGATTGATATAGCTACATCATGTGATGATTTGATTATTGAGAACTTTGAGCAAGGCTCTAGCGGCAAAGGCAAGACTGTGGTTGAGTCCGACAACTATGATGAGTATGTCAAGCTCAAGAGTGAAAATAAGATGCTTAGAAATGAGAACAAGAAATTGATGGCTCTTGAAAAGCAAACATCAAATGAGTCACTTATTGAAGAGAACAAAAAGCTCAAGCAAGAAAAAGAGCATCTCAAGACCGGCCTAAGCAAGTTCACAAGAGGTCAACATTTGCAAAGTGAGCTACTCATGAACACCATCATGAAGTTGGATAGAAGTGGCATTGGTTACTTGGCAAATCAAGAGAAGAAGGCTAAAGCTCAACAACAACAAAGCAAGTCAAAGCCCAAGCCAAAGAGATGTGTTGAGTATGGACAAGAAGGTCATTTTGCTCATGAGTGCAAAACTCTACCACCACAACCCTTGCCCAAGCATGCTAGACCCTTTGCTTTCAATGCTCATTACATGCTTAGAAAAGATTCAAGTGGAAAGAGGAAAGTCATGTTCTTGGGTCCCCCCAACAAGAATAGGCCTAAGAAAATATGGGTTGCCAAGTCACTAGTTGAGAAAGTCAAGAGTCCCTCTCAAGTTTGGGTCCCTAAACAAAAAGCTTGATCTCTTGTGTGTAGGTGAACTACAAAACCGGTGGATCTCATTGGGTTATTGATAGTGGTTGCACTCAACATATGACCGGTGATTCTCATATGTTCATCTCACTTGAAGAGAATGGGGTATGTCAAGAGAAGATCACATTTGGAGATAATTCAAAGAGCAAAGTCAAGGGTATAGGCAAGATTGCAATATCAAATGATCACTCTCTTTTAAATGTGCTCTATGTTGCTTCATTGAGTTTCAACTTACTATCCGTTGGGCAACTTTGTGACCTTGGCTACCAATGCTTGTTCACTCCAAATGAAGTGATAGTTACAAAGATAGATGACAAGCAAGTGATTTTCAAAGATTTTAGATACAATAATCTCTATCTTGTTGACTTCACCTCCGAAGATGCAAACTTGATGACATGTTTGTTCACCAAAACTACACTTGGGTGGCTTTGGCATAGGAGGCTTGCACATGTTAGAATGAACACTCTCAACAAGTTATTGAAGAAAGAATTAGTGAGAGGTTTGAAGGATATAAAGTTTGAGAAGGACAAACCTTGTAGTGCATGTCAAGCTGGCAAACAAGTTGCAAATACTCATCCAACCAAAGCTTACATGTCAACATCAAGAGTATTAGAACTTCTTCACATGGATTTGTTTGGTCCTACAACTTACAAGAGCTTGGGTGGAAATCTCTATTGTCTTGTGATTGTGGATGATTTCTCAAGATACACTTGGACTTTCTTTCTTCATGACAAATCCGAAGTGGCAAATTGCTTCAAAAAGTTTGCAAAGAGAGCTCAAAATGAATTTTAAGTCAAGATAAAGAAGATTAGAAGTGACAATGGCAAAGAGTTTGACAACACAAACATTGAAGCTTATTGTGATGAAATTGGAATCAAGCATGAAGTTTCATCAACCTACACCCCTCAATAAAATGGTGTAGTTGAGAGAAAGAATCAGACTTTGATCACCCTTGCAAGAACAATGTTAGATGAGTACAACACACCAAAGAAATTGTGGGCCGAGGCAATCAACACCGCATGCTATGCTTCAAATCGTCTCTTCCTACAAAAGTTTCTTGGCAAGACCCCGTATGAGTTGCTAAATGGGAAGAAGTCGGGCGTCTCATTCTTCCGGGTGTTTGGTTGCAAATGCTATATCTACAAGAAGCGTCAACACCTAGGGAAGTTTCAAAGACGTTGTGATATTGGTTTTCTTATTGGTTACTCATCAAAGTCCAAAGCATATAGAGTATTTAACCATGCCACCGGTTTGGTTGAAGAAACATATGATGTGGAATTTGATGAATCTAACGGCTCCCAAGGAGCAATTGAGAATTGTGATGATGTAGGTGATGAACCATTGAGAGAGGCAATGAAGAACATGCTGGTAGGAGACATCAAGCCTAAAGATGATGAAGACGATGTACAAATTGTCAATCCACCATCTTCATCACATGTGCCTCAAGATGATGATAAGAATGAGAGAGTTGAAAATGAAGATACTCATGTCTCTCATGAACAAGCCGAGGCACAAGCTCAAGATGTTGATGCTCCCCAACCCTCTCCTCAAGTGGTTGATAGAAGAAACTCACATCTACTTCAAGCACATCCACAAGATCTCATCATAGGGAGTCCTACAAAGGGTGTAATGACTCGATCTCAAAAGCTTGCTTATTTTGTTGAACATCACTCTTTTGTCTCTTGTCTTGAACCTAAGAATGTAGAAGAAGCTCTTCAAGATCCGGATTGGATGAATGCCATACACGAAGAATTGAACAACTTCGCCCACAATCAAGTTTGGACACTTGAAGAGCATACAAAAGGTGCAAGAGTCATCAGAACCAAGTGGGTGTTCCGCAACAAGCAAGATGATCAAGGTGTAGTAGTGAGGAACAAGGCAAGACTAGTTGCAAAGGGGTTCTCTTAAGTTGAAGGTCTTGATTTTGGAGAGACCTTTGCACCCATTGCAAGACTTGAAGCCACTCGTATCCTTCTTGCATATGCATCGCATCATGAAATGAAACTATATCAAATGGATGTGAAAAGTGTATTTTTAAATGGCTTCATAAATGAACTAGTCTATGTTGAACAACCTCCCGGGTTTGAAGACCCTAGATATCCTAATCATGTTTATAGGTTGTCCAAGGCGCTATATGGGCTCAAGCAAGCCCCTAGAGTGTGGTATGAGCGCCTCCGGGACTTCCTCATTGAGAAGGGCTTCACTATTGGGAAGGTTGACACCATACTATTCACCAAGAAGCTTAATGGAGAAATCTTCATTTGTCAAGTCTATGTTGATGATATCATCTTCGGGTCAACAAATGAAGATTATTGCAAAGAATTTGGTGAATTGATGTCAAAGGAGTTCGAGATGTCAATGATTGGTGAGCTAACATTCTTTCTTGGTTTTCAAGTCAAGCAAATGAGAGAAGGGATTTTCATCTCTCAAGAAAAGTATACCAAGGATCTTCTCAAAAGATTCAAGATGGAAGAGTGTAAGCCAATCAAGACCCCAATGCCATCTAATGGACATCTCGACCTAGATGAGGGAGGTAAACCAATTGATCAAACTCTCTACCATTCTATGATTGGTAGCTTGTTGTACCTTACCGCACCTAGGCCCGATATCATGTTTGGTGTGTGCATGTGTGCTCGCTTTCAAGCGTGCCCTAAAGAACCTCACCTAAGTGCCGTAAAAAAGAATTTTAAGATATCTTAAGTACACCCCAAGCATCGGCCTTTGGTATCTCAAAGGAGCTAGATTCTAACTAGTTGACTATTCTGATTCGGATTATGCCGGTTGCAAAATTGATAGAAAAAGCACATCCGGAGGGTGCCATTTGCTTGGGAGGTCCTTAGTATCTTGGTCATCTAAAAAGCAAAATAGTGTGGCTTTGTCTACCGCCGAGGCGGAATACATTGCCACGGGGGCTTGTTGTACACAAATCTTATACATGAAACAAACCCTCCTAGACTATGGAGTTGTTCTTGAAAAGGTACCGCTTTTATGTGACAATGAAAGTGCCGTTAAAATTGCTCATAATCCGATACAACACTCACGCACCAAGCACATTGATATCTGCCACCACTTTCTAAGAGATCATGTTGCTAAAAATGATATATCACTAGAAGGTGTAAGAAGTGAAAATCAATTAGCGGATATCTTCACTAAACCTTTAGATGAGGCTACCTTTTGTAGGTTGATAAGTGAACTAAATGTGTTTGACTCTAGTAACTTAAAAAAATGAGCTCGTGTTGTCCCTTGCATTGCATTGTATTATATGTCATGTTTAATTTCCCGCAATGCATCTAGAACTTGTCCAACACGGTTACGATAACCCTCCTTTGGAGGAGTGAAGAAGCCTAACCGTGGATCAAACTTGACAAGCAACCTAGTCTTCCTTCTCGCTTTGCATTGCATATGCATGGTTGTTGCTTTGTCGTTTCTTTTCGGTTTAGCTTTGAGTAACCTCTGTGTTCATCCATGAATAGAGAGAGCATTTGAAGCTCCCAAGGGTTCATAAACTCTATTGCATGGCCATACGTTGCTCCTCGGATGTTTATTGCATATTTCCTTAAAAATAATACTAGCCTAAAGCAAAATACTTTGAAGAAATTGAGGGTTTGAGTGAGGTCACTCATATCAGGTTCCAATTGGTGTTTATTTGAGTCTCTTTGAATTGGAACTTGATTGAGAGAAGTCGCATCGAAGATCGAATTGAAGAAAGGCGTTAAACAGCGACCGGACGCTGCACCGGACACTGCATCGGACGCGGTGCTGCTTCACCACTGTGTCCGGTTCCGGCGACCACCAGCACATCCGGTCATCCCAAAGAACTTCTCCAGGATCTGTGACCGGACGCTGCACCGGACGCGTCGTTGCTGACCATCGTGTCCGGTCCCGGTGACCACCACCGCGTCCGGTCATGCGCTTGAGTTTCTCGGGCAATCTATGACTAGACTCTGTCAGCGTCTGATCATGCCTAACCGGACGCATTTGGTCGTTCCAGGAGCTTACTGGACTATGACCGAACGCTGCCCCACCGCGTCCGGTCATGCGACCACCGCGTCCGGTCATCGCGCGAAAAGCGGATCTCAGCCTTTTTAACCGTACGTTCAGATCTCGTTTTCTTATCAATCCACCGCCGCTCCTTGCCCTAGCCGTCCTCGTCGTGTCTCCGAGCGTCGCCGCAGTCCTACACCGCCGCAGCCGAGCCGTCCTGCACGCCACCGCAGCCACGCGCGCCACCGGAGCCGCCCCGCGTGCCACCGCAGCCGCGCACGCCACCGCATCTGCACACGTGCTCGCTGTTCGCGCCGCCGCCGCCGCGTGCCCATGCTCGCTGCTCGCGCGCCGCCGCAGCCGCCACTCTGCCATGCGCACCACTGCACCTAAGCCCACGCTTGCTGCTCTGAGTCACCGTGCTGTCTCACGCCCGTGCCCGCTAACCCGTGCCGCCGCAGCCGCTGTTCTCCCGCAGAGACCTAACCCTTTTCATCGTGAAGCCTTGAGAAATTTCTTCGTCAAGGGTTCTTCGCGCGTTTTTGTCTCCACGAGCGGTTGACCGTTGTTTCTAGGAAACCCTAGCGCGTCAAGATCACTTTCCTTTCATCGGTGTTTCGCTCATCCGAGGTAGCTATCGCGGTCTATTCACATCTTTTCTAATATGCTTGCTTTCACTAGGATCTCATCTATTAGATAATATATGTTGCTTATAGTAGATCTATCTATTCTATCCTTTCAGTGCGTCATGTCGGTGCTTTGTGTGTCAGGTGATCAGCTGTGAATTCAAGGCCAAGCTTGTGGATACGGATTGAGGCCAAGCCTCACGAGTGTCAGTACACCATCTGTCACTATCTAGGTTTTCTCAGTCGCAGCAGTTTGTCAGAATGGTTCGCTGCAAGAATGCTGGTGGTGCACCTAGTGACGGGGATGAAAGTCCTCCTAGGAGGACAGAGGTGGCTCATGGCAAGCGAGTGAAGATATCCGCCAAGAAGAGAAAGAGGACACTCACAGAGGCAGAGGTGGCTCAGGCAGTTGTAGATGCAGCAGAGCTAGCAGAGAGAGGTGGCAGGAGCAGTGGGATTCATATTGGCGAGCGTCGCTTTCATCTTGAAGGTCGACAGCTCGGTACTGAGGCCACAGAAGAGACTGAGGATGCACCTGCAGAGCAGCCCACAGAGGACCCAGAGGAGACAGAGGAGCAGATAGTTCACTCTCCACAGTGTCGTCGCTCAGGACGTACGTGAGCTCAGGTGACTCCCAGAGCAGAGGGCCAGCGTCGTGGAGGTCGTCCACCTCCCAGGGCTCGAGGTCATCCACCAGTTGAGCACTTTGACCTCAGAGGAGCTACAGCACGTTAGGTACAGACTCTTAGGTTCGTTGAGGTTAGTCGGTGGTTCCCACCTCAGTGGGATCCCCGGGCTTCAGAGGGCTTCTACACACCCCTGCACGAGGACTTCTACAGAGCCTATGTTGACAGTGGGATTGCATTCAGACCTCAGAGAGTCTGTCGACTGGAGGTTCTAGTTGAGGTAGTTGGTGAGCAGCTCCGTCCGCACTTGTCCTTTCTACCTGGCTTGTTAGATCTTCTTGGACGGACTGGAGCCTACTGTGGGACTTGGGTCAGAGAGTTTTACTCTTCACTTTGGATTGACCCAGCACATGAGTTTATACACTTTGCATTCCGAGGCTGTGACCGCAGACTGTACAGCACCAGGGTATGTGAGATCCTCAGACTCCCTGCTTCAGAGATGAAGATACACCAGCTGTGTTTTGGCTAGACTGCACCTCCGAGACGTCCTCATGGTGGGACAGTGCCACCCACAGACATGATCAGACCCTGCTTCCGTGAGCCGTTTGGCGAGGGGTCTAGACGTACACCTGCCAGCCTGACACCCCTAGCTAGAGTACTAGATGCTATTGTGAGGAGGACACTTCTTCTGAGGCTGAGATACAGAGAGGGACTGACTCGTATGCAGTTATGGGTGGTGTATCACCTCATCTCACAGACATCGTTCGATATTTGGGATCTGATGCTATGTGAGATGGAGGATACTTTGGCAGAGGGATTCAAGGGTCACCAATAGCTTCCTTATGCCCATTAGATCTATTTTCTTATTAGATCTACGTGTGACCTGCCTGCAGAGATTAGAGCTGAGATATCTGATACCACTACAGCTTTTCCAGAGTATGATATTTGACAGCTATGGGCTTCAGTGACCAGAGAGCAGGCACCTGGCCTAGGACAGCGTCAGAGGCCAGAGGTTCTAGAGATAGTTGCTGAGCAGGACGAGACCTTGAGGGTCTTGCTGAGGCCGAGCTAGCAGATCTTGATGCTCAGCCAGCTGATCCAATTGAGGAGGTTGCTACTGACAGCACAAACGAGGATTACCAGCCCATCCCCCGGTACCGCTCTCCTCGGCCTCATGACCATGAGGTCGGTGGTTCAGGCTCAGCCTCCCGCTCAGACCCAGCCATGGTGGCTATACTTGAGAGGCTGACCCAGGCCTAGGAGAGACATGAGGTTTAGATGCAGAGACAGGCTCAGGACACAGCTGCCGCATTTGCTCTGATTCAGGCTCGTCAGGACGAGTTCCAAAGGCAGCAGCTAGAGTTTCAGAGGCAGCAGTTCGAGATGCAGAGGCAGCAGGCAGCCACCCAGCAGCAGTATCTTGAGCTCCTGCGACACCTTGTCACTGTTGGGGTACCTCCATGACCGTCTGTCCTGACTCCAGCACTACAGTCCAGTGGACCTCAGAGTCAGGGACAGCCGAGCTTTCAGTTCACCTCTCCCCAGCAGCAGGTTCCTCAGACTTTCTAGTCTCCGAGCTACACTCCTATTCAGGCAAGGTTCACTCTACCAGCTCAACCTAGACCTCACCTTCTCTCGGGCACTCCTTTCCCTGATTTGAGTGCCTCCTACAGTGAGCTGACTGGTCAGCCGACACCCTCGCACACCACTGTTGAGACCACTACAGGGATGTCAGCTTCCGAGACTATTTTTCCTCCAGTGTCAGGGGCCGGGACTACAGAGACTATGCCATCGTCAGTTGCATCGATAGATCCTCCTACTCTTGGTGTCTTTCAGGCTCAGGCGACAGTGACTGCTCCTATTGTTGCTACTACACCTTCAGTTCCTGCACCTGCTCTACAGACCCAGACCGCTTCATTGCCACGTCTATCTATAGAGGGTCAGCCTGACAGTTCAGAGTCTGAGGAGGATACTTCACAGTTCGTGATCACTCCACGCTCCTCGACACCCGACACGACAGCTTCTGTTACCCCGTCGGTTCCTTAGTTTAGTTTTTGGCGTTTGATGCCAAAGGGGGAGAGAGAGTAGATTCAGGGGGAGTATTGATATAGGGTTTTGTTTTTCCATGTGTGCTACATTCATGCATCATGTTTATTTTCTCGCCCTGCATTTTGTGACTATGAGCTTGTGAGACTTTATGTTATATTATGTCACTTAATTGGTTTTGGCTCATAAGGTTGTGCTTCCGTGCCTTACTCCGATTACGTATGAGCTATGCCTTATGTGTACTAACTCTTCATGTTTTATCTTATGAGTACACTCAGTTGGCTTGGAACACATAAGCAATTTCTAACCCCTTGTGCTTACAGCTTTTTGCTTATGTGAACCAAGCATGTTCGAAAACCTCAACTCTTATATCTTCTGAATCTAAGTGTTGTCATCAATCACCAAAAAGAGGGAGATTGAAAGCATCTAGGCCCCAGTGTTGGTTTCGGCAATTGATGACAATGCATTATTACCATGACTAACGTGTGTTTTGCAAAAACTTTGATAAGTTAGGTCATAGAGTTGATAACTGCTTTGTGCACTATGGTATTCATATCCCTTGATGGAAATCGTTTTGGTTTTCAAAGGATCAACGACAAGATTAAGGACGGTTAGTTTCGGATGTCAAGGTGTTGGGTTACATCCGGAATAGTCGTTAGGATCTTTGTTTCTTCCTTTAGCCATACTATAAAGGGGGGCATAAGCGAGTAGCTTGACCTAGGTGAGTCTTTTGTTTAGGTGTGGTGCACACTTGTCAAACTTAGCACTAGGTAGCTCTGGTAAAGCTCAAAGTTCAGTTGGAAGCAACTTGGTTCAAGTTGCATCGCGTTTCTAAGTCGTTTGAGCAGTTTACCCTTGACCGGACGTGTCCGGTCAGTACTAACAGTCACTGCGTCATTAACTGGTTGACCGGACGCGGTCCCTATGAGGACCGAACACGGTGATCAGTCTGACATGAGTTTTAGAGGGTAACAGTCTAATTGGACGCGACTGTGAAGTGATCGGACGCGTCCGGTCACGTTCCAGTAAGGTTCTTACCTGACCTGACGCGTCCGGTCATCATGATCGGACACGGTCGAGCATCAGGTCAAAGTCTAGTAAAGTTCTTGCACGATCAGACGCGTCCAGTCACCCCTGACCGGCGCATCTGGTCACTCAGCGCTGACTTTCGGTTTTCGACCGTTACACTCGACCGGCGCGTCCGGTCATGACGACCAGCGCGTTCAGTCAGTACGTGTTTTGCTGATTTGGTAGGTAACGGTTGGATTTGTCTGAGGGGTGTATAAATACATCTCCTCCACCTCTTTTAGAGGTCTCTTGCTCATTTGTTCAGCTGAGAAACACCTTTGAAGTGCAAGGGAGTGCAAGAGCCCTAGTGAGGATAGTGATTTGAAAATCAAAGTTTGAGATTCCTCACTAGTGACTAGAGAGTAGCAAGTGTGCATCCATCTTCTCATTAGGCTTGTTGTGGTCAAGTGAGAGTTCTAGCTTGTTACTCTTGGTGATCGCCATCACCTAGACGGTTTGGTGGTGATTGGGAGTTTGGTGATCATCCGGAGAGCTTGTGGATGACCCAACTCATCTTGTGAGTGGTTTTGGGCGATTCACCGCGACGGAGTGTCGAAGAATCAACCCGTAGAGAGCACTTGATCCTTGCGTAGATCAAGGGGGAGCTACACCCTTGCGCGGGTGCTCCAATGAGGACTAGTGGGGAGTGGCGACTCTCTGATACCTCAGGAAAACATCGCCGTGTTCCTAACCCTTACTTTCAAGCATTTACTTTCGTGCATTACTTTTATTGCTTGTTTACTTTCCTAGAATTGCCATGCTAGACTAGGTTTGGAACTTAGGGTGCAAAACTTTTATCGGTAGAATCACAAGGAACACTAGTAGGCACTAGGGGTGAAGTTTGGCTTGTAGGATTTAATTCTTGTAATTAATTTTTAGGAAAGCCCAATTCACGCCCCTCTTGGGCATCTTGATCCTTTCAATTCTCTTAACTTGAGAACGAGAAAAGGGTTGAAAGAGACCCAAAGCCTTTGTGGCAAACCTTAATAATGTGGACATAGGTACGCCTTAGTGGCGAACTAAACTACGGGATAAATCAGTGTCTCATATGTGCTCTTGTGATTTGCATTGCTATATTTGTTTGTTGGTGATTCTAGGGTTTGGTTTCGATCTACTTGTGCATAAGCTTCCACTAACATACAGGTGGTGAAACAGACTCTACTCTGCCCTAGGAAGCTTAGAAATTTACTTGATCTAAATTTCCTTGGATAGATTTTCAACTATGCACTTGAGATTGTCTGCAGGTGTGGCAATGCCGCTGTGTGTGTGCGGCAGTGCCGCTCTGGAACTGACAACTATTTTTGAATTGCAATATTTGTGTTCTACTCGATCTATTTGGTTGTGAGTGTAGGTACTTGGTGAACTTGTCACTGGACATCTCTAGCACATCTCCACCAAGTTTGGTCTGTGTAGGACTCTCCATAGGAGTGAGGCACTGCCGCACTCAAGTGAGGCAGTGCCGCACCTAGAGTATAACTTTGACTCGAGTTTGTTTTAAAATAGGCCTATTCACCCCCACTAGGTGACATCAAGGTCCTTTCAACCCCCCAAGAGCTAAAATTCCACTCTCCCTCTCCTTCGTACTCCACACCATGAGCATATTTGCTTAATTCACTAAGCAAATAAATTATTAGGGAGAGAAGCATCGTAGTGGTGATCCACACATCCTACAAGGGAGTAGTCCATTTATTTTACTAATCCTTAACCCCTCTCTTGTTCGAGCTTGTCAATTGCTTGTAGGATCATGAAGAAATTCAAAAATGCCTTGGGCATTGGAAGTAGCAAGAGAGCCAACAAGCACATTCAGTTCCCATCGGATAGCAACTCCACCGCGGGAAGCAAAAGCAACCAAGATAGCAATGCCATATCCATTGACCAAGCAAGCCAAGAGAGTGGAGGTCAACAAGTTGATCAAGAAGAGCCAATTCACGTTCTAACAAGTGATGAGCAAATAATCTTGGTGGATGAACGCGAGAGGCAAGCTTTTCGAATCCTACAAGACCAAACATTTCATCACACCCGCGCCTACGACCATGACTTCTTAAATCGCACAGGTATGATCACCGAGTTCCAAGTTATTTTTCGTGCAATATGATGGGAGAATTTTTGGCGTGTGAATGAAGATGGGTGTAGGCAACTTACCATAGAATTTTTATGCACGCTCACTAGAACCACCACTCATGTCACTTTTAGATTATTTAGTGAGCAATATACCTACACATGGAAACAATTTAGTGTCTTGCTAGACTTTGATAAAAATTGCAATCATAATTTGGATAGAGTCGTAGAAGGATTTGATCGAGTTGACTTTTGGAAGGAGATTAGTGACAAAGATAACTCTAGTTAACAAAGAACTAGTGAAGTTCATAATCCTACTTTGCGCTTTATGCACCGATGGCTTGCCATGACACTTTTTCCTAGGAATGATCTCCATATGGTTAGAGTTGATGAAATGAAAATCGTGTATGCCATGCTTAGCAAAACTCGTATTTCTCCTATCATTGGCATGCTAGATTATTGGCTAGGAACTTTTCAACGTGATGAATATGTTGAGTGCACCTCCTTAATCACTAGACTTGCAAGAAACATGGGTCTTCTTGATAGGGCTTTAATAAATTACATACCCACTAATAGAGTCTATCTTGATTATGATCACTTTTCCAAGCACACATGATGAAAATAGCTCAAGATGATGATACTTATATGTAACACCCGAATTTTAGGAGTAGTAAATTTTTAAATAATTTAGAGAAGGGGAATTAAAATTTTTAAGAAAATATTTGGTGTTGCATTCATGCTGTTGCATTTAATTTATTTTGTGTGGATTTATTTTAGTTTGTTTGGTTGAGAAAATTTCATTTGAAAAGATTTTGGAAAATAGATTAATAAAGAAAGAAAGAAAGAAAAAAAAATAACTTACCTAACTGTTGGCCGGCGGCCCAGCTGCTGAGCCGCTCCCGTGCTCGCGCCATGACAGGCCGCATCGGTGGGCCAGCCCAACATCACTGCGGCCCAGCTCGGCTGAGCCCAGCAGCAGCCCTCTATCTTCTTGTATCGCTGACGGGTGGGGTCACGTTGTCAGTCATCTCCTACCTTCGTGTTGGAGCCGGACTACGAGTTGGAGAACGACCGCCGCCCCTTCCACTTGATTTCTGGGATTTTCTAACCGAATACGGCATCTTGGGGCTACAAATAGGAAGAGGAGACCCTCTATTTTCCGTTTTCCATCTAAAACTCGAGCTACATCACGTGAGATTGAGCGTAGGAGGCCGGAACCCTAGGTTCTCTCGGCCGGTTCGTCGGTGGAGCTTGTGGGAAGGTTCGAGCTCTTTTTCTTAGCTTTGGTGAGTTCGCTATCTCCTCCTCTTTCTTCCCATGCTCTTCTTTGGTGTTGAGATGCTTTGAATCGTGGTTTTGGTGAGCTCGGGTGCACCAGCAATGGCGCCGCCGCTCCCTTGTTGCCGCACGCCGTGTTCGGTCTACCATAGCGGGTTTTTATCGTTTAGTTGAGTTCACACGAAGCTTCTCCACCGTTTGGATCAAATCTCGAGTCGAACGGTGGTCTAGAGGGGGTGATCCGCCATCTCCGGCGAGAAGGAGCCCGCCGGCCATGGGGGGCCGCCGGACGGACTTGAGGATGAAGGCCGGTCTTTTTACTGTAGCGCTGCAGATGATTGCGAGCCGTCCAATTCGAGATCAACGACCCAGATTAGAACTTACCCCTTCGCGGGTAAAATTCATAAAGAGACCCTCAGCTTTTTAGTAATCAACCCGTGGTACGTAGCGTAAAACTGAAAGCACGTTTTCGTGTTTTGAAAGCGTATTCTCTCCCGGTTAAGTCAAAAATACGTTTTCAGATAATTACAGTTTTGCCACTAGAATTGTTTTGGTCATAAAATCTTCATTTTAACTCCGATTTGATCCGTTCAAGTTGCGTTAGGTTCGTATTTGTGAGCTCTACATGTTAGTGTAGTTGTACAGTTAGTTTTGATAATTTATTTTTCAAGGTTATAATTAAGTATTTATTTATCTATAGGAAATCTTAGAAAATACATAACTTTCACGTTTTAACTCCGAATTTGGTGATCTTTGCGTCTGTGTGATCGTAAAAACGTGTAGAAGAGTTTTATAAACTTTTATTACTGTTTTGCTACTGTTGGTGTACTGTTTTAATTATATCTCTTTGTTTGCTTCGTGTATGTTTGATTGGATGCATGTATGTTGTTGATTGATGATCGAATATAGAAGGTGAGCAGTATCTGGATGATTCGGAGTATTACTTTGAACCAAGTCAGCAGTATCACTTGGAAAGCTTTAATCAAGGCAAGTATAACACAGGACTATCCTTGCTACCTATACATTGAATTGTCATACATATGCATGTGCTTACCTTGACAACCTTAGAGATTATAACTTAGTGATTGATATCTTGATTCCTTGTCAACCTTGGGAATGCATATGGGTAGCTAATGCTAGTGCTTAAACTAAGAACAATGATCTTGTAATTTGATTAATGGATTAAGCAATCAACCTTTAAGATGATTTTATTACTGTTAAAAGGGGGCTAGAGCATGTGTATTATTTTGATGCTCTGGTTTCTCTCCATAAGGACTTATCTGTACGTGATTATCCGGGATATACAGTACAGCTGTGAGGGCTATATGGCTCTGGCTTTAGTTGTTTAAGAGACCTTTTCTAGCTTGTTAGTGGTTACCTTAAATGGCGTAAGAATGGCTTGCCACTTTGGGTGTAGTGCGAGCCCCTGGCCTAGTGTGTATAGGCTGCGGTTGTTGTGCCACAGGGAAGGGGGGTTCTACATCTGCCTGCCGAGTGAATCTAATGGCCCTAACTTGTTAGACGAACTTTTGAGTGGCTTTATATGGTTCTCGGGTGTTTGGGCTTGATCTCCCCACTCATTTGGAAATCATGACTTACAGTGAAAGTGTACACCTCTGCGCAGAGTTAAAAACTAGTATACTAGCCGTGCTCACGGATACGAGCGGCCTTGGAACATTTACAGATAGATGATCACCATTGCTATATCATGTTTAATTATTGTTGATTATTATTATGCTCATGTTAATGCTATTCGTTATCATTATTACAATTGATCATTGGTTCTTTAATGGGAAGCGGTTTATCTTGATGCTACTCAATTGCTAATATATGATTAAAAGCTAAACGCAGTTAAACAGTGTCTAGCCTTTTTGAGCCTCATGAACCTTGTGTTATATTTGTTGAGTTCGACATGGACTCACCCTTGCTATTTCCATCATAACAGATGAAGATATTGAGGAAGATTATCGTAATGAGTACTAGTCTTGGTGTCAACCAGTCAACCGTGTCCCTGTGTGGAGTTTCCACTGAAGATTTATTATTAGTTATTATTATCTATCGTTCAAGACTATGTCTTAAATACTTATTCGTTATGTAATAAGCACTGTGATGATACTTTATAATTTGTCAACTTATGTGTGCGACTGTTTTCTGGGGCGCACATGAGTCTTATATGCATCCTATTTTTGTCCTTAAAAATGGGTGTGACAGATTGGTATCAGAGCCGTGTTGACTGTAGGACGTGAGCCTAGTTAGAATGGTCGTTAATAGCATCCATACTTCACTTAATTCATGCTTCCTCTTTTCACCTTGTTAATTACTAAAGTTTTATGCTTCCTCTACTTTATTCTATTGCGAAAATACATTGATTCTATCTAATCTATGTCTAAATCTTGTAGATGTCTCCTTATCCCCGTCTGTCAGCTGCACAGTACGTTGCCCGTTTCAAACCTCAGGAGTCGTATGAAGATGGTGATCAAGAGCTATCTGATGCTGAATCAAGAGTTGGTGATACACCAATGGAGAATGTAGTTATGGGGTGGACTACGAAGTTTCATATCATAGTTCCTAAAGCTGATGCTTTCTTCCATGACATGTTGACAAGAACCTTGGACAACTACTACTACGACTGGGAAGCTACGTTGGAGTATCGTAGTGCAGAGTATAGTCATCCATGGATGGATTCCTATTGGGAAACGGAGTTATGGGTTAAGAAAAGGGATCCTACCACTAAGGAGTCTAAGGTGGAGTCAAAGTTCATTACCAGAGTGAGCCGGGCAACCGTGGAGATAAGCATGGAGGATGTCGCTTTCAATGCATTTGTTTACTACCATGGTCTACGCTCGGACAAGACGTTAAAGGGTGCACTCCGGCATTTTCCTTATTTCTTACATGACAAGGGTATTTGGACCGTGCCGCCTGCAGATGATTCCTCCTTGACTTTACAAGCTACGGTGGGATTAGCTCGTGAATTGGCTCTCCATGAGGTGGATTTGAAGGATGAGTTGCTGAAGGAAAAAGAACTTAAGGAGCAAGCTTATAAGGAGATTAACCAATTAAGGGCGGAGTTAGGTCATCCCAAGATTTATGAGAAGCTTAATTAGGAAATAGGAAAAATCCCTATGTAATAGGAACGATAGTAGTTGCGAGTTAATTTTAAGTTTGGATTGTTTTAAGAGTCAGTTTATGGTGTGAACAATTGTGTGATTGATGGATTGTTATTATGATAATATGTGATTTGGATCTTTGTAATGTGTGCTGGAGTTTTGTAGACATTCCTACAAGTTCCATGGTTAAGAATATTAAGTTGATCAAAATATATTAGTTGAATATGAGGTTAACTTAGTTCTGTCCTTTGCTGATTTTTGGATCAGTCTGGGATGGTTTAGAAATAACTTAAAAATCCGTTCATGAGAAATTTAAGAAATTTTACTGGGAATAATTAGACTTCTATATCTTTCCAACCCCACAAGAATCACTTTAATATCTATTATAAGCTAAGAGATATACCTGTTCCAAGTTGGAGTTACTGCACAGTCTGGAATTCTGAAATAGTTTCGGTTAAGTTCAGTTTTTGGCCAATTTATTGACAGAATCAGAAAAAGTGTTGTGAATAAAAGTTGTAGATAATTTTGTAAGCTTTCCAACCATGTAAAGATCATCTGAATTGGACGTCTGTAGCTCGAGATATGACAGTTTTACTGAGTTGCTGAAATTGGAGTTCGCCCAGAAAAATCAGATTTTGCTTATCTATTGAATACATCATCTCGGATTGTATTGAATTTCATCTTCTGTGTTTTTGGAAACAGATGTCAGGCAGAGGACATGGCAGAGGTCGTGGAGGTGTTAACCCACCCATTACTATGGAGGAACTCATGCAAACTCAGAATCAGATGATGCAGATGTTTATGCAGCACATGCAGAACAATCCTCCTGCGGTAGGACCACCGCCTGTGCAAGTGAGAGATAAGCGTGGGGAATTTTTGAAGGGACGCCCTCCAGTATTTTCTCATGCTGCTGATCCTTTAGAGGCAGATGATTGGGTGAGGGCAGTGGAGAAACAGCTGAATATAGCCCAATGCAATGATATGGAGAAGGTGTTATATGCATCTGGTCAGTTACAGGGGACAGCTCAGACTTGGTGGGAGTCGTATCAAGCTGCACGCCCTGACAATGCTCCTCCTATCACTTGGAATGAGTTTGTTAGAGATTTTCGAGCTCGTCATATTCCTGAAGGTATAATTGAGCTGAAGCAGGAAGAATTCAGAAACCTTAGGATGGGACAGATGAGCGTTAGTGAATATCATGATAGATTTACCCAGTTGGCTCGCTATGCTCCTAATGAAGTGAGGGAAGATGCAGACAGACAGCGTCTTTTCTTGAAGGGAATTTATTATGATCTTCGCTTGCAGTTGAAGGGGAACAACTATGCTAGTTTTCAAGAGCTGGTAAATAAAGCTATTGTGCTTGATAATGAGCGCAGAGAGATGGACAGGAAGAGGAAAATGAAGGTACAAGGCTCAGGAAGCAACAACCGTCAGCGCACTAATTCTCAGCATGGTTTTCATCAGAAGTTTCAGGGACCGGTTAGCCAGTGGAATCGTAATCTGAATCAGAGGTGGTCCCAGAATTGGCAAAGTAATCAGTCACAACAGCGTTCATCATATCCACAGCGTCAACAGTATCAGCAGACTGAGCAACAGACTCCTCGCACTGGAAATTCCAATGTTACCCCCATGAAGAATAGTGCTCCCAGCACGCCCACTAGATGCTTTGTATGTGGTAAAGAGGGGCATATGTCTTATCATTGTCCTGAGAAGGCAGAACCAGCAGACTCCTCAGAGCCAGAAGAGCAGCCAGAGGCAATCTGGTACTGGAAGGGTGAATCACCGTGTCTTCTGATACAGTTCATGATGCACCAGAAGTTATGATTGGTACGTTCAATGTACATTCCAATCCCGCAACTGTTCTTTTTGACTCTGGAGCATCTCATACATTTATATCCAACATTTTTGTTAAAATGCATAGTATACCCATGCTAGCTATGAAAGAACCTCTCTTAGTAAATTCACCTGGAGGTACCATGCCAAACCAGTAATCGTTGTCTTCCAATTAGTATGGTATTAAGGGGGGTAGAGTTTAAGATAACTCCTATAGTGTTGAGGACATCTGGTATCGATGTGATATTGGGTATGGACTGGATGAAGCAAAATCAGGCAGAGATTCAGTGTCAGCAGAAAGTAGTAGTTGTGACTGCACCTAATGGAGATAAAATCAATGTGGATGTAGCAGTGCAGAAGCAACCAACCGCTGTGGTGAATCAGCTTGAAGATACTATTAAGGAGAATTCAGTGATTGAGGAATTTCCGGATGTCTTCCCTGATGAATTGCCAGGTATGCCACCTGATCGAGACATTGAATTTCTTATTGAATTATTACCTGGAACTGCACCTATAGCCAAACGACCATATAGGATGGGAGTAGATGAATTAGAAGAACTTAAGAAACAAATTAAAGAATTACAAGATAAAGGTTTTATTCGACCTAGTTCATCACCTTGGGGAGCACCAGTTATTTTTGTTGATAAGAAAGATGGCGGTCAGAGGATGTGTGTTGATTATCGGTCACTAAATGAGGTAACTATCAAGAATAAGTATCCTTTGCCCAGGATTGATGACTTGTTTGATCAGTTGAGAGGTGCTTGTGTGTTCTCTAAGATTGATTACGTTCTGGTTATCATCAGTTGAAGATTCGTGCTTCTGATATTCCAAAGACAGCTTTTACTACGAGGTATGGATTGTATGAGTATACTGTTATGTCATTTGGATTGACCAATGCACCTGCATACTTTATGTACATGATGAATAAGGTGTTCATGGAATATTTGGATAAGTTTGTGGTAGTGTTTATTGATGATATACTGATCTTTTCCAAGACAGAAGTAGAGCATGCTGAACATTTGAGGTTGGTGTTGCAGAAGCTTAGAGAGCATAAGTTGTATGCGAAGCGAAGTAAATGTGAGTTTTGGTTGAAGGAAGTTTCTTTCCTTGGTCATATTATTTCTAATGGAGGGATATCAGTGGATCCAGGTAAAGTAAGGGATGTATTAAATTGGAAGCCACCTATTGATGCTAGTGAGATTCGTAGTTTCTTGGGATTGGCTGGATATTACAGACGGTTTATTGAAGGGTTTTCTAAACTTGCTAAACCTATGACATCTCTGTTAGAGAAGAATGCCAAGTTTGTGTGGTCAGATAAATGTCAAGCTAGTTTTGAGGAATTGAAGAAGAGGTTGACTACAGCGCCTATTTTGGTTTTGCCAGATTTGAGTAAGAAGTTTTTCTATTTATTGTGATGCTTCTCGTCAAGGTTTGGGATGTGTTCTTATGCAAGAAGGCAGAGTTGTGGCTTATGCATCTAGGCAGTTGAGAAAGCATGAGTTGAATTATCCTACACATGATTTGGAGTTAGAAGCTGTAGTTCATGCTTTAAAGATTTGGAGACATTATTTGATTGGACATAAGAGTGATATATACACTGATCATAAGAGTTTGAAGTATATTTTCACTCAGTCAGATCTGAATTTGAGGCAACGTAGATGGTTAGAGTTGATTAAGGATTATGATATTGAGATACACTATCATCCTGGTAAGGCTAATGTAGTAGCTGATGCTCTTAGTAGGAAAAGTTATGTCAATGAGATACAGACATTGACTATGACTAGTGAGTTATGTGCTGAATTTGAATATTTGAATTTGGAATTGTTACTAATACAATGGAATTAGTGATAGAGCCTACTTTAGAGCAAGAAATCTACAAGGGTCAGTTGAAGGATGAGAAACTAAAGAAGATAGCGGAAGATATAGTGATTGGTAAGTCACCAGGGCTTTCGGATGGATGATAATGGAATTTTGTGGTTTGGAAAGAGGCTGTGTGTACCTGAGGATCAAACTGTTAGACAGGCAATTCTTCGCGAAGCTCATGAGTCAGTTTATTCTATTCATCCTGGTAGTACTAAGATGTATTTGGATCTGAAACAGAAATATTGGTGGGTTGGATTAAAGCGAGATGTGGCTGAGTATGTGACATTATGTGATACTTGTCAGAGGGTGAAAGCAGAGCATCAGAGACCTGCTGGATTGTTGCAACCAATGAAGATTCCTGAATGGAAGTGGGAAGAAGTTGGTATGGACTTTATAGTGGGGTTACCGCGTACTCAGAAAGGTTATGATTCTATTTGGGTGATAGTGGATAGATTGACTAAAGTTGCTCATTTTATATCAGTCAAGACTAAATACACGGGAGTACAATTAGCTACCTTGTATATGGAAAGAATAGTCTGTTTGCATGGAGTACCAAAGAAGATTGTGTCTGATCGAGGTTCGCAGTTTACGTCACACTTTTGGAAAGCTGTGCATGAATCATTGGAAACAAAATTGAATTTTAGTACAGCATATCATCCACAGACAGATGGACAGACTGAAAGGACCAACCAGGTATTAGAGGATATGCTGAGAGCTTGTGCATTGCAAATATGGAACTAGTTGGGATAAGAGTTTGCCTTATGCAGAATTTTCTTACAATAATAGTTATCAACAGAGTCTTAAGATGGCACCGTTTGAAGCTTTGTATGGACATAAGTGTAGAACTCCATTGTTTTGGGATCAGACAGGTGAATCTCAGGTGTTTGGTACAGATGTTCTTAGAAACGCAGAAGATCAAGTGCGAGTGATTCGTGAGAATTTGAGAGTAGCACAATCTCGTCAGAAGAGTTATGCTGATAATAGGAGAAGAGATCTAGTTTTTGAGGTAGGTGATTATGTCTATTTGAAGGTGTCACCGATGAGAAGTGTGAAGAGGTTTAACATGAAAGGTAAACTAGCACCAAGGTATGTTGGACCATTTAAAATTATTGATAGACGTGGGGAAGTTGCTTATCAATTAGAGTTGCCTGAGAATTTATCGGGAGTACATGATGTGTTCCATGTTTCACAACTTAAGAAGTGTTTGCGTGTGCCTGAGGAACAGATACCTTTAGAAGAGTTGACTGTTAAGGAAGATCTTACATATGAAGAGTTTCTGATCAAGATTTTAGAAACTGCTGAGAGAGTTACTCGAAGTCGGGTTATTAAAATGTGCAAGGTGCAGTGGAATCGATATTCAGAGGCAGAGGCAACTTGGGAAAGAGAGGATGAATTGAGGAAATCATATCCGCAACTGTTTGAGTAAGCAGTCCAATCTCGAGGACGAGATTCTTTTAAGGGGGGTAGAATTTGTAACACCCGAATTTTAGGAGTAGTAAATTTTTAAATAATTTAGAGAAGGGGAATTAAAATTTTTAAGAAAATATTTGGTGTTGCATTCATGCTGTTGCATTTAATTTATTTTGTGTGGATTTATTTTAGTTTGTTTGGTTGAGAAAATTTCATTTGAAAAGATTTTGGAAAATAGATTAATAAAGAAAGAAAAAAAAAATAACTTACCTAAGTGTTGGCCGGCGGCCCAGCTGCTGAGCCGCTCCCGCGCTCGCGCCATGACAGGCCGCATCGGTGGGCCAGCCCAACATCACTGCGGCCCAGCTCGGCTGAGCCCAGCAGCAGCCCTCTATCTTCTTGTATCGCTGACGGGTGGGGTCACGTTGTCAGTCATCTCCTACCTTCGTGTTGGAGCCGGACTACGAGTTGGAGAACGACCGCCGCCCCTTCCACTTGATTTCTGGGATTTTCTAACCGAATACGGCATCTTGGGGCTACAAATAGGAAGAGGAGACCCTCTATTTTCCGTTTTCCATCTAAAACTCGAGCTACATCACGTGAGATTGAGCGTAGGAGGCCGGAACCCTAGGTTCTCTCGGCCGGTTCGTCGGTGGAGCTTGTGGGAAGGTTCGAGCTCTTTTTCTTAGCTTTGGTGAGTTCGCTATCCTCCTCCTCTTTCTTCCCATGCTCTTCTTTGGTGTTGAGATGCTTTGAATCGTGGTTTTGGTGAGCTCGGGTGCACCAGCAATGGCGCCGCCGCTCCCTTGTTGCCGCACGCCGTGTTCGGTCTACCATAGCGGGTTTTTATCGTTTAGTTGAGTTCGCACGAAGCTTCTCCACCGTTTGGATCAAATCTCGAGTCGAACGGTGGTCTAGAGGGGGTGATCCGCCATCTCCGGCGAGAAGGAGCCCGCCGGCCATGGGGGGCCGCCGGACGGACTTGAGGATGAAGGCCGGTCTTTTTACTGTAGCGCTGTAGATGATTGCGAGCCGTCCAATTCGAGATCAACGACCCAGATTAGAACTTACCCCTTCGCGGGTAAAATTCATAAAGAGACCCTCAGCTTTTTAGTAATCAATCCGCGGTACGTAGCGTAAAACTGAAAGCACGTTTTCGTGTTTTGAAAGCGTATTCTCTCCCGGTTAAGTCAAAAATACGTTTTCAGATAATTACAGTTTTGCCACTAGAATTGTTTTGGTCATAAAATCTTCATTTTAACTCCGATTTGATCCGTTCAAGTTGCGTTAGGTTCGTATTTGCGAGCTCTACATGTTAGTGTAGTTGTACAGTTAGTTTTGATAATATATTTTTTGAGGTTATAATTAAGTATTTATTTATCTATAGGAAATCTTAGAAAATACATAACTTTCACGTTTTTAACTCCGAATTTGGTGATCTTTGCGTCTGTGTGATCGTAAAAACGTGTAGAAGAGTTTTATAAACTTTTATTACTGTTTTGCTACTGTTGGTGTACTGTTCTAATTATATCTCTTTGTTTGCTTCATGTATGTTTGATTGGATGCATGTATGTTGTTGATTGATGATCGAATATAGAAGGTGAGCAGTATCTGGACGATTCGGAGTATTACTTTGAACCAAGTCAGCAGTATCACTTGGAAAGCTTTGATCAAGGCAAGTATAAACACAGGACTATCCTTGCTACCTATACATTGAATTGTCATACATATGCATGTGCTTACCTTGACAACCTTAGAGATTATAACTTAGTGATTGATATCTTGATTCCTTGTCAACCTTGGGAATGCATATGGGTAGCTAATGCTAGTGCTTAAACTAAGAACAATGATCTTGTAATTTGATTAATGGATTAAGCAATCAACCTTTAAGATGATTTTATTACTGTTAAAAGGGGGCTAGAGCATGTGTATTATTTTGATGCTCTGATTTCTCTCCATAAGGACTTATCTGTACGTGATTATCCGGGATATATAGTACAGCTGTGAGGGCTATATGGCTCTGGCTTTAGTTGTTCAAGAGACCTTTTCTAGCTTGTTAGTGGTTACCTTAAATGGCGTAAGAATGACTTGCCACTTTGGGTGTAGTGCGAGCCCCTGGCCTAGTGTGTATAGGCTGCGGTTGTTGTGCCACAGGGAAGGGGGGTTCTACATCTGCCTGCCGAGTGAATCTAATGGCCCTAACTTGTTAGACGAACTTTTGAGTGGCTTTATATGGTTCTCGGGTGTTTGGGGCTTGATCTCCCCACTCATTTGGAAATCATGACTTACAGTGAAAGTGTACACCTCTGCGCAGAGTTAAAAACTGGTATACTAGCCGTGCTCACGGATACGAGCGGCCTTGGAACATTTACAGATAGATGATCACCATTGCTATATCATGTTTAATTATTGTTGATTATTATTATGCTCATGTTAATGCTATTCGTTATCATTATTACAATTGATCATTGGTTCTTTAATGGGAAGCGGTTTATCTTGATGCTACTCAATTGCTAATATATGATTAAAAGCTAAACACAGTTAAACAGTGTCTAGCCTTTTTGAGCCTCATGAACCTTGTGTTATATTTGTTGAGTTCGACATGGACTCACCCTTGCTATTTCCATCATAACAGATGAAGATATTGAGGAAGATTATCATAATGAGTACTAGTCTTGGTGTCAACCAGTCAACCGTGTCCCTGTGTGGAGTTTCCGCTGAAGATTTATTATTAGTTATTATTATCTATCGTTCAAGATTATGTCTTAAATACTTATTCGTTATGTAATAAGCACTGTGATGATACTTTGTAATTTGTCAACTTATGTGTGCGACTGTTTCCTGGGGCGCACATGAGTCTTATATGCATCCTATTTTTGTCCTTAAAAATGGGTGTGACATTATATCATGACCTATTGTGGCTGTGTCAATGAAATTCGTTTGCCCAACATGGAATTTTGGTTAAGTAATGTTGATCGCCTGACCATCCCGTTGGAAACCATAGAAGCATACAACCGTAGGATTGCAGGTGAAATGCAGGTGACACAGAGGATGACAAGAAGACAAGCTATTGTCGCCCGAGCTGACGCACAAGCTCAGGCCGAACAAAATGTGCAAGATGCTCTCAACCGGGGCATGGGGCACCCAATTAGGGTGCTTGGCCTGCCCTGCCTGGTTCACAGGAGGTAGGAGGATCTCACTGGCACCAGTAGCCAGAACACCACTAGCAGCATGCGCCAGAAGGGGTCTCTCCCTAGGATCAGCATCGGCATGGAGGATCCCAGTTACACTCAGCAGGAGGATCACAGCTGCACTCAGCAGGAGGCTCATAGTGGCTTCCTCCATTTGGAGAAGGCCCTTCTCATTTTGCAAGTCGCAGAGATAGGCAATTGTCCAGTTTAGAGGGATACCCCCTCCTCATGCAGGACATCACTCCACTTTAGCTGTTCCTGGAGATTGGGAGCGTGACATTAGCTTCATGTAGCACTAGATGGAGGAATCTGCCTCAACACCACCACGCTTCGCCATGACTTTCATGCACATATGCAGAACTTTTAGCAGTACCAGCAGGAGACCGGAGGAGAGCTAGTGGCCATACATGCACTAGTTGAAGAAAATGACCACCGTTGGGACGATGTCTATCGTCGCATAGGATGGAGACGCAACTGATCCCATGACAGAAGCAAGCTTGGGAGAGGAGCCCCCGCCAAGGTAAGTATTCTATGTCCCTACTTAGTAGTATTTACATTTCTATCTTATATTTTTAATTTCATTAGCATCTAAAAAAATGTTGCTATGCTCTGTAAATAAATAAATAAGCTAGTAACCCATGGTTATGTTTTATTGTTTTTAGTTTTGAATAAAAACATTCTCACTACTGCCTAATAAGAATAAAAGGAAACAACTGCGGGACCAAATAAATGTCGCTCCATTAATTTATGCACATCCTCATGTTTGCAACCATCAATGTTTTGGCACTGTTAGTGTATTTTTGCTTTTACCATGAACTTGAGTCCAGTGGGATGCAAATGCTAGAGCTAATTTTGAGTGGGAGAATATCATGATTAGCAAAGAATGGAGTAAGTTTTTATCCTGTCTTGAGCAAGGTTTATCTCTGGAGAATTTCTTTTGAAAACATAAAAACTTGCTTAGTTCTTCTATGGCAAGAAACACCTACTAGGGCCATATATGTTTAGCACTCAGAAACTTCCACATATGCTACTTGACTTAGTAGTGAGCCTAGTCAAACCTTGTTGATTTTAGTTAAGAAACTTGTCATACTCCCATGATCGAGAGCACATGCACCCACCTATATATATATATATATATATATATATATATATATATATATATATATATATATATATATATATATATATATATATATATATATATATATATATATATATATATATATATATATATATATATATATATATATATATATATATATATATATATATATATATATATATATATATATATATATACTCTTACACTAAGGGTATGCATCCACATGCTTTCCACTCCAAACATTTACTCTATGGCATATGTTTATTCCTCCATTGAAATATCTCTCAAAAAGGAGCATGGCTATCTCTAAAAAAAGAGAGAAGAAAAATATTTGTGTTTCCTATGTAAAAAAGAGAAAAGAGAAAAGAGAGGTAGTCATGTTTCCAACAAGGAGAAAAAGAGGAGCCATGAAAGGAGTAAATTCCACATATATCACACACATGCACTCTCTTGGTCTAGGTTTATGACTTGTTGCTCCTTTTATCCAAGTGTTTGACTTAGCACTAAATACTATGCAATGTATGTCTTCATATTTTCCTTGCCCACAACTCCACACAAGCTTTAGTAATAGGAATGGAGGCAACACTTGAGCCTTTGGTAAGGAGCATAAACACTTATGAGAGACTGAGTGTGCCACAGAAAGAATTAGACCTTGTGATTTGTCTTGCCAAAATTTATAAAAACCTCCGGACGATATTTCTAAGCAAAATAGACAAGGAGAAGAGACCCTCTTTCTACCTGATCTATATTCAACCCTCAGACAAGGTGAAGGCCAAAAGCCCCATGGTGACAAAGGTAATATGGGTAAGAGTTTCTATATTAACATTTCTAATTCAAAGGTTGGTATGTTTATGAGCAGGAATGCAGGAGTTAGTAAGCAACTAATATTTTCATGCTAAGTCCCCATCTTTGCTCGGGATGAGCAAAAGGCAAGCCTGGGGGAGCTTGTTGATGGTCCTAAACACCCATCAACAATGCCAACATTCCAAAGCAAAATCAACATGAAATGCAAAGATTTGGTTTATTACTAACGGAATTCCACTTGTACATGAAGTTTATTTGAATGTAGGAAAAACAGTGAAAATGGTGCAAAATATGTGACATGGAGGCAGCAGGACGTGGCAGGGCCTCTAGGCCCACACTGCCATGCTGGTCAGTGGCCATGTGGTGTCGTCTGGCGCCACCCTATCTCCATCCACATCACCGATCCGTGGGATGACTCCTACACTGCATCATAAACGTTGATTTTAAGTCGGTTCAAGCAATGGCCATGATTCATTCACCTTGGATCCATGGGCCCATTGTAATTCACTTGGAGGCCATCAACCAACTTTGAAACCACCATTTGGACCAAATCTTCACACGTGCTGCCAAGAGAACCGACTTTGGGAGCCAACCAAGACCCTATGATGCAATGGCGGTGCATCGGAGGGTTGGCCGGTGCCCTCACCATGTCGCCCATCACCCAAGGAAACTCCACCACCTCTTCACTGCCTACAAATACCCCCTAGCTCCTTAGTGCTATAAATAGAGGTGTTCTCCGCAATTGTAAAGCGTCCCAAGTAGATTCATTCTCTCTACTCCAAAGTTTAAGTTAGTAGTGAGAGTGAGAGTAAAGAAGTGAAGAGTTAGGAGCTTGGAGAAGTCTTCTAGAGTCTCTCTGTAAGCGCTTGTAAGCTACTTTTGCTTTCTATATATTTCCTTTAGTACTTGTCTTATTTTCAGCATTTACTTTCTTGCATTAGAGTAAAGTAGTATTGTGAATATTTTGGTTATTTCTTGTTTAGTTAGTAAGTTTCTGATATACGGGATCCTCGTCACTAATTGGTGCCCTGATGTTAGCGCAAGGTTAGATTAGTATCACTTAGTGCAAACGTGGTGCTTAGACTATAGGGTACCTTGGGTTGTGGCTAATTCTCTAGATAGATTGTGGTAGGTGGCAGGTGATAACAGCCCTGTCCATTCTCTGTATTCCACCACATTGGAATTAGTTATTAAATCATAGGGCTCGTGATGCTTTTTGCTTAATCAACCTTAGGGTGAGTTTAGGGCAGATACGCCCCGAAGTATATTCATTGCTTATCTTGCTAGACAATTGATAGGTTGAATTAATTAATATAGTACTTAATTTATCTTCACCTACTCTGTGAACATCGTAGTGTTTTTTTTGTTTTATTATTTTAGTTAGTTTAGTTTAATTTCATTTACTCCATTACATTCATGTCTGGGTAATTCACTAAAAATAAATCAAACATTTGTCTGAGTCATACTACGCCTTCTCTGTGAAAATAAATACGATACTTGGTATACTTCTAAGTGAAGTGCTACATCGATATATTATGTGCATTTGCGGAATTAGTCCAATAGTCATGAGAAATATCAACCACTGTGAGCTTTGCTGGTGGAGTGTGCCCTGCGCTTCGGTGATTTTTTTAGAAACAATGGTGACGGGCGGATAGGATGGGTCATTTGGGCTGGCGTCGCGGCCCACCAACAGAAGTTTTCAGGCAGACAGATGCCCTATTCCAAGAATTACCATATCACAATATATATTTTTGTATTATACCTATTTTATGTTATAAATATTGATATTATTTTTTATAAACGGTCGAACTTAAAATAGCTTGATTTAAGATAACTCTAAAACATCAGTTATTGTGTGGCACGGAGAGTAAACATGTGTTGTATAAGGTTTCGGTAATGATCTGGTCAGGACATTGGGTCGTCCGGACGTTGCGTTCATGAGCCACGACACTAGCCCAACTAGTGTATCCCCTTGTCCACTCGCCTCTAACCTTGTCCTACTACTCCATTCTCCAAAAGCCCCTCCACCACAGCGCCACAAAATCGTGCTCCACCGTGACCACGCTCCACAGCTCCGCAACCGCGGGGTTCCTTCGCTGGCTGCCGGCCTCGCCGCCCCCGAAGTCTGTAATCCACGGTGCCCTGTGGCCAGCCATCGCCCCATCGCACTCCCTTGGCCGGTTTGCAGCTGCTGCCCCGTCCGCGCCAAGGCTACGATATCCCCTGGCCGGTTTGCCAATGACACGAAGATCCATAACTAGGCTCAAAGAAATGGAGGGCAGCTCCACTCCCGCCGCCACCCCATTGCGCCCCTTGGCTGGTGTAAGGTCCAAATGGCTAGAGGGGGGTGAATAGCCTATTTAAAAATCTACAAGCTTCACTAAACAATCACATTAGTATAAAAGATGGCTAAGCTAATTCTAGCACTAGATCAACTATACTATGCAAGCCACCTATACAATTCTAGTGAAGCAAGGCTATGATCTCTAATACACACCAACAATGCTAAGTCACTAAGCTACTTACTCCTATGTGATAAAGGCTACACTAAGAAAACTACACAAGGACTAGTACAAGAAAGTAAAGAGTAAGTGACTTGATTCTTATACCAATGATGTAAAGAAGCAATGCACTCGAAGAATCAATCACAATGAGCAATCACAAGAGAAATCATCGGCAAAGAGATGACACAAGATTTTTTACCGAGGTTCACTTGCTTCTCGGCAAGCTACTTCTCGTTGTGGCGATGCACCCACTTGATGGATCATGAGCTAATCAACTATCAAGAGTGGAACCCTCAGCGGGTGCCACACATCCACTCACAAGATGGGGATCCTTCAAGCCACGAGCTCCACTAGAGTAGCCAATTCATGAACTCCCGTGGGGAAGGCTCAAGAACCCCTCATAATCAACTTGATGAGGCTCGAAACAATCTCCAAGGTCGAGCTCAACACCACCACTGCTCCAAGCCGTCTAGGGTGTCGGGAAACACCCAAGAGTAACAAGCAACTCGCAGCAAACACGACGATCAAGTGCCACTAGATGCAACTCTCGATGCAATGCACTTGAATCTCACTCAATCTCTCTAGAGTATGCAACCAAGCAAGGAGATGAGTGGAGGGAGTGTTCTCTAGCTCAAAGTGTGCCTCAATATCTCAAATGTGCAAGAGAGAACCCCTAAGGGCCGGCCACCTCTTATTTATAATGTTTCACTCAAGAGCTAGCCGTTATCAACTTCACTGGACGATTTTCAGGGGCGACATACGCTGCACAGTAGCGTCCATCGCTCCTACGTGTGCCACATGTCCCAGCAACCGAAATCCAATGGTCGACTTCCTCAGCAACAGACGCGTCCGACGCTTCATGGGCGCGCGTCTATCGCACCGACAAACGCAGTCCAGTACGCCCCGCGTCGCGCTCAAACACGACAGACACGTCTGTCGGTCGACCGACAGACGTGGCTGAGCATCTGTCGCTGCCACAGCGCGCTCGGCAATCACACGACAGACGCGTCCATTGCTAAGCAACAGACGTGGCTCAACCGCGACAGACGCGGTCTAGTGAGCCAGTATTCGCTCGCGCTTGTCGGACGCGTCAGTCGGTTAGGCGTCGGACGTGCCCGCAGCGTCTGACGCAGCGCAAAGCCGCTTGCCTTCTCAGCACCAAGCCGACAGACGCTGATGTCAGTGTCTGTCGCACGAACGCCCGAGCGTCTGTTGCCTCCTCCTCTGCTGGCCAAGCTAGGGTTGCCCAACAGACGCCCCGGCAGCGTCTGTCGCTCCCAGTCAGCACGTCTATCGCACCCGCGCGCATAGGCCGAGCAAGGGTTTGGCATCAGACGCCGCACCCCGCGTCTGTCGCCAGCAAGCCAAGCGTTTGTCGCTCGTTTCTTCGTGATGCTTCGTCGAAAACTCGTTCCGCTTGATCGCCCTTGTCACTTATGAGCTACTCTTCATATCTGTATCACTAAAACACATGTTTTAGCTCATGAAACACCTCCATGCTTTCACCACATTTTTAACCTCCGGCGCAATGGAAAATAGGCATTTTATTTTCCCAAAAACGCCTGAATCCCGCGCTCGCAAGCTCGGCAGGAGGGAGAGCGAACCCCAAACCCCTCACTACCGCTCAAACACCGCCGCCTTCGCAAATGTGCCAACACCATCATGTGTAAAACACTATGTGCATGTGTGTTAGCATTTTCACAATCATTTTCCAAGGTGATATGTTAGCTCTCTACTAGATCCTAATGCATATGCTCAAGAAGATGACCTAGTAGCACTTGATCCACGAGCTAACTGTGATTGCCACTCTTGATAGTCGGATATCAATCCTAAATCCACTCAATCACTTATCTACTCATCTTAGACCGGTAAAAGCAAACCCTATGATTGTACCTTTGCCTTGATCACTTTGTTCCATATCCATCTCCTCATGCTTGATCATCATGACCATCATTTCATGTCCATGCACCATCTCTATATGATCTTGTGGTCATCACATTATGCCACATGCACCTTCATCACATGTGTTGCTTATGCCTAACTTAAACCACTTAACACATGGCATTAGCAACTTGGTGTCATTAATTACTAAAACCAAACTTGGGCTTTCAGCTGGTCCGCAGTTGCCCCCTGCCTGGTCCGCTCTATGGCTGCGGTGTCCCTTGGTCGGTCCGTCGACAACACAGAGCTCCATCGGCGGGCTCGAAGAAATGGAGGACAGCTCTGTTCCGCCCGCCATGCTCGACGGCTATCGTGCCACCCTTGTCGGTCGCTCCGTGCCACTGGCAAGCTCTAGACCAATGAACTTCACACGCCAACGAACCTTCATTTCTCCCAAGCAACAAAAAGATGGTGTGCTGAAAGCGCATGTTGCAAGCGTATATTTCAAATGTTTTAGATGTTTCAGAGGTATGTTTCAAGTATTTCATACGGATGTTTTAAAAGTAGATCGGGATGTTGCATTTGTTACAATGGTTTGTATACGTATGTTGCAAGCGTATGTTCCCAATGTTTCATCTATTTTTTCGACGTATGTTGCAAGTGTGTTTATCTTGATGTTACATATGTTTCATGCATATGTGGTAAGTGTTTTATTTAGATGTTGCGTATGTTTTGCTATAGGGTTCAAGTGTTTTCTGTTGTTTTTTAAGTGTTTCATTTGTCTTCTTTTATATGTTGCAAGTAGGGATGAAAATGGTACGAATATTTTCCGACCGTATTCGAGACCGAATCCGTTTAGAGGGGTTTTAATCCGTCCGTATCCAAGTCCAGATATTTAACATCCGATACCGTATTCGTATCCGAATATTTAAATCACATATTTATGATGTCGATATCCAATCATATCATATCCAGCATTTTTATACTATCCGTATTCGAATCCGAATCCGGACATAAATATGAAAACAAATACGATATCAGTGATATCCGTCTGTATCCGATCCGTTTTCATCCCTAGTTGCAAGTGTTGCATCCAGATGTTTCAAAAGTAGATCTGGTGTTGCACATGTTGCTATAGCTATACATGCATGTTTCAAGTGTTTCATCTGTTTCAGACGTACGTTGCAAGTGTTTTAATTTGGATGTTTCAGAAGTAGATCTCGAGGAAGCACATGTTGCTCCTGCTAGTACGCCTCCATAGGGGGTCACCACACGCGCTTGGTGGTGGTGGTGGTGGTGTTGCTGCTGCGTGCATGCGGGCGTGTGAAAAGGAGGGGGCTCGAGGTGGTCCCGCGCATGAGTGGGCCCACGCGACCTCTGGAACGGGATGGTCAGACGCGGGTTTGGGAGCACCTTCCGATGCTAGCGCCCGAATGTCTGATCCAGGGCGCTAGCAAGTCCCATAAGGTTTTGCTAGATTAACCACATTCAAGTCATCGGAATTGCTTTGCCTAGAAACAGCAACGTGTATGTGTCCAGCCTAATCTTTGGTCGGTGTAGAAATATATTCTTGTCGCATCGTGTAAATAAAGTGATATTTTTCTACCTGGCAAAAAAACACTATGCTAATCTATGGTGGTATTTTTTTTAGCAATTTTGAGGGGAAAAAAAGTAAGATGCCATGACGGTTTTTTTTTTGGGGAGGGGGGGGGGGGTGTTGGTGAAGATATCATGACGGGTGGCAGGCCTAGGAGGCTAACATAGGCCCACCTGCTTGCCCCATAAGGCCTGTTCACTGGCTGGGCCGGTCTTTTCTGCACATGTATACATTCAGCCCAACTCAACCTTCGTTTTCCCGACTCCGATCGCAAATGCGTTCTCTCCTCCTTGCCCGCACGTACGCCTTCGCTTCGCGGCGCTTCCTCTCCGCGCTCGCCGGCAGCGGTGCCGGGGCCCCGTGCGCCGGCGTGGTGTACGGGTTCGGGGATAATAGCCATGGCGCGGTGGGCCAGCCGCCACCGGCTGCCGACGCCTACGTGCCCACGCCCGTGCCCTCCCTCCCGCCGTCCGTGAGCGCCGTCGCCGCCGGTCACTACCACTCCCTCGCCGTATCTGCCGCCGGAGAGGTCTGGGCGTGGGGGCGCAACGACGAGGGCCAGCTCGGCCGCGGGCTTCACTCCCCGAGGTGATCTGAAACTCCTCTTGGCCAGCTCGGCTGCGCGTTCAAGAAGATTTGGAATGCTCAAATAACTTAAGTCCTCTTTTTAGATATCAGAAGTTAGTGTAATACAGCATCGGGTAAATAAGTGATGAAACATGATGTTCCGTATATAGTAGCACACGCATGATTCTCGAGGTGAAAGCATTACTACATGGTGGTTACATGATTACACGACATGTGTGGATTTGGAAGCACAAAGCGCTACATTGTTTGCTTATGTAGTTCGGTCAATAATGCTACACATTAACCAGGAGAAAGGATCACTGACATAGGAAGAGTAAGAACAAAAGGAGAAAGAAAGGGCACCTGTGATTTTATCATTAGATGAAACAAGAAAAACTTATGGAGCTAGGAACAACATAACTCAGCAGTATTTATTGAAGTAAACACTGAAGGTTATGGGAGAGTGAAAGATTTGGATATTTTTTAGGCCCTATTGGATTGATGAAGCCAGGAGAAGCCACTTTTTGGTGGTTTTGGCTTCTGGGCAAAATGGCTTCAGCTTCACTGTTTTTGGTTTAGTTTTGGCTTCTGGGCAAAATGGCTTCAGCTTCAAAAGCCATGCTCGAGTGTGCACATTTGGCAGAGCTTTTGATTAAGCCGGTTGAGAAACTCCAACTAAAGTCCTGCCAAAGAGAGCCTTAGCGTGGAACTGCTTCTTTTACTGGTTTCAGTTTTGTATATTTATAATAATTAAATATTACTATTAAGAATATTAACATTTTGCCCACTCTATCTAATGAAACTTTGTCTATCAGATTTTTGTTCCTTGGAACTTAACCATTAATGCTTGTTTCCTTGTCCTTACGCCAGTGTTACTTATCAAGGATATGCATAAAACTATTCAACCATTTCACTAAATGACAGGAATACTTGGAACAACGCAGAACTGGTCAGAGCATTGGAAAATGTTCAAGTTCGAGCTGTATCTGCTTCAGGCGTTGTTTCAGCAGCAATAGGATCTGATGGTTCTTTATGGGTTTGGGGGAGATCAAAGCGTGGCCAACTTGGACTTGGGAAGGACATTGTAGAGACAGCAGTGCCATCTAAAGTGGAAGCTCTTGCTAGTTACGACATTGTTAAGGTGCTAACTTTCTCCCAGAAATTAAATAAATGGATTGACAATGACGTTAACTGAAGGAATAATGTAGGTATCATTTGGATGGGGGCATGCCATGGCATTGACAAAGGATGGAAAGCTATTTGGTTGGGGCTACTCGGAATATGGAAGGTTAGGAGAAATGGGTCAAAGCACTAGAGCTCTTTCTGCAGAAGAATACATAGGAAAAATGGCAGACAAGTATTCTAGTTCAATGCTGGAGGCTGTTGAAAAGATGGTGGAAGAGAAAATTCGCAGTGAAGACAATATGCCCATTATCTGGGAACCATCCCTTGTTCATGAAGTGAGTCATCTTGAGGTGTCTGACGTATCTTGTGGGCTTGATCATTCCTTGCTTCTCTGCTGTGAGTATTTATTTTCACTACAAACGAAACTCCTTGTGTGCATATTTGTGATGGATAATACTTTTCTCATGCTTCTCTGCTGCTCTCTTGGTAACCAGAGTCAATAAGCTATGCTGTAATGTTGCTTCAAAAATATTTGATGTGATCAAACAATGGAAATATCTTGTACTGCAGATGCAAATAGTACATGTTTTAGGTAACAATTGGTTATTACCTGTCATTTTCACATCTTGACAAATCTTGCTTGGTCCTGTATGGACAATTTAACATACAATGCAAGTAGCTGGACATTTGTGTAATGAGTTTCATGTTCCACTAGGACGCTATTGCTAATGTTACTTATAGGATCAACATAGGAAAAGATTATGTCTTCTTAGCCTTTTAGGAAACACACTACGGAAAATGAAACACAGTGACCATCTATCATTCTCAAATTGGTCTTTTGGGGTATTCTTATTTTCAAATCTATGCCTACCACCATCTCATATGGTTTCTGTAATTTTCCAGCTGATGGCATTGTACTGAGCGGTGGTGACAACACTTACGGACAACTGGGTAGGAAGGCAGGGCCACCCAAATTGCTTCCTGTTGGCATGAGCTACAAGCCATTCTCCATGTCAGCAGGTGTAGGTCACTCTCTCGCACTATGCCATACAACGACTGAGGGCACTGATGGTGTGGAAACTGGCCTCCTCTCATGGGGGTGGAACTGCAGCTCCCAGCTCGGAAGGCCTGGTCAAGAGGACATCCCTGCACTGGTGGACTGTCTGAGCGCGGAGAGGCTGGTAACGGCCTCGGCTGGTCGAGTCCACTCAGTTGCTCTCACGTCCAAAGGTGAAGTTTGGACCTGGGGATCAGGCAGGAATGGCAGGTTAGGTCTGGGCAGCTCCATTGATGAGGCGGAGCCGTGTCTTGTAGATACCCTGGAAGGGGTGGAAGTCTTGCAAGTTGCAGCAGGGATGGACCATAGTCTCCTCCTGGTCTCCGAGTAGGCTGGCATGCTGGTTCACTGAAAGATAATGTGCTATAATTGTTAGTTGTATGGGTATCCATAATCTGTCTGAAGAAGCTGGAAGTGGCGCCATCTTCTCTTTCTCGAAGGAGTATGGCCAGTAAGGTGGATGTTCTTTTCTTTTCTTTTTTTCCTTCAAGAAAAGGTGTGGATGCGCATTGCCACTTGCTAGACAACATCTGATTTAACCTACTATTTTTGGATAGCATACTAGCATTGGTCCTGTTGAAGGATGATCCACGAACTTCTCACACGTGATATGAAATTCTAAATTATAAGTGATATTAGCAGACGGTAATGCAAAGCATTTTATGTTTTGGGCCTTCCACCTCGTCCTTGCTACATGAGGTGGAGCTTTGTATAGGCCGTAAGCCATAACACTAGATGTAGCAGTGACCACATAGACTATACTCGTGTTGTCGAATTGTGCTGTCGAAGTTACTTTACTTCTACATAATTTGAGTGATCTTGTAGACTAATTAAAATAGATAACGAGAACATATGCTAGTAAATAAATACCAAAAGGAGATTTCGTAAGAGTATGGTAATTCTAAGATAAGCACCATAAGATTTCCACCTAAACGAGAACATGATTTTAGCAAAATTTTAAAACTGGTTTCATACTTTTATATTTTCCAAGCTAAAGCAAATCTTCAACAATTTTTTTAAGTTTGGATCAGATTTAGGATTTTTAATTGCATAATAACTTTTCTAGAAAGAAACAGTTGGATTTTTTTTTGAAAAATTATTTATATAACTTTTTTGATAAAGCTTGTTTGACCCTAAACTATCAAAGTAGCCTGATTTTTCCTTGGGGGTGATGTGGCGCCGTATAGGATAAAACCACCATTAAAACCATCCAAGGTGTAACGTGTTTCAAAAAAAAAAGATCTCAGGTACCGTTTTTTCAACTAGTGGAGGACTGGAGGAGAATCGAATTTCGAGCGAAAGTTGGAGGAGGGTTTTTTTTTTGAGGAAAGTTGGAGGAGGTTAAATGGACATTTTTTTTCCTTTTTCTCTCCTTCGATTATATCCAGGCCGCAGCGCTCCTCTCTCAACGGCCCAAGCCCAGAAGGCTGAGATCTCACACGTACTGTAGAGCCCATTCATCGGGCGCGCACGCACGCCGCGAACAGCCGGAGCGGTCGGCGACAGAGACGACAGAGCCCAAGTCGAAGCCAGCGGCTTTGCCGGCGGCGGCGACCGGAGGATGGGGCTGGGAGGCCGGGGCGTGGTGGGAGACAGGTGGTCGCAGCGCATCCTATGGATCTGCGCCCTGGGCAGCGCCGTGAGTAAGCGCCCGTACCTAAAAACCCTACCCCCTGCTATTCTGCTCCCATTCCATCGCGGTCTTCCCCTAACCACTTCTCCCCGTTGCCGCGGTCTCGCTCCTCTGGTGTTTCCGTACAGGCCTCTACTTCGTGGCGGTGGAGAGGCAGGCGCAGAACCGCGCGCGGGCGGTGGCCGAGGGCCTCAAGGCCCTCGACGGCGCCGGGGATGACGTGTGACAGAGGTGGACGCTTCCGTGCAGAGGGCCTCCTTTGGTTAGGTCATAAAAACGAGTCACATGTTTTTTCTGCTTCACATGTTCACAGAACCTCGTAGCGTTGCAATAATGTATTAAACATCTGTGCTCCGTCTTTGTAGAAAGGAATGTTGATCAATGTGAGTGTTCTGTTTCACATAATTCATCTGAGCCTCTATCACAGAAATGTTGATTTGTGTCACTATGTGAGTGTTTTCTTATTTCACACAATTTGTCCATTTAAGGATCCATATGGTGTATTCTTAAGAGTGGCGTAGCCAGAATTTAACAGCTGGGTGCTTTTTATTTGACCAATACAATACATACCACAAAAATATCAACATGAAAGTGAAGAAAAATTACTGTGCTCTTATTGAAATTCCTAAGCCTGAACAACGGAGTAATATTCTGGTTTTTATACATGTATTAATACTACTTGATATACTAAATTTCTATATAAAATCATGGGTATTCATGTGAATACACATGAATACCCCTAGCTATGACCATGGGACTGAATGCATTATGTAAGCGAATGCAGTATGCAAGCATGGCAAAAAGTTCTGTTTTAGGTGATTCTGATTAGTGTCCCGGTGCTATCATTGCTGTGCTTCAATGAAGCTAAAAATTAATGGTAAGATTATACTTTGCATTATCTTTGTGTTTGAGCAAGTGAAACTGAGCACTAGTGGCAAATAAGCTATGCATACCTCCATCTTGTGTATTCAAGAATTCAGAAAAGGTAGGAGTGCTGCAATGCCACTGCAAATGCATTTCAGTATCTCTTTTCATATGTCTACCTCTCAAAAGTGGATAACCGACTCTTCCTTTCATACCCTTGCCCCTTGGTGTGGCAAATGAATTTTGGTATTCTTTCCACCCCTAATCATTTCTAGGATTTCATCAACTAGTTCTTCTGAATTGAGCTAGGTTTATTCGAGTTATCCTGTGTCTACAGTGTATACATTCAAATCCTGCTGCGAATTAGGGCTGCCATGAAGATTGGAATATCACATTACATGGGAAAAATATGTTCTTCTGCATGGGCACAGAAAACAGCAGGCACTGATGACAAACATAGTAATCGTTTAAGCACAAAGTTGATTCCAGACCCTTGCAGTGAAATAATCAACTACTTCAGAAGGAATGCCTTATAGATATCAATGTGGTTAGTGCTTCATGGTATCATTGCTTTATGTGATGTCCATGGGATGTTAATTCTCTAACCTGTTGATTCTTCACAGGTTGATTCTTCACCTGTTAATTCTCTAACAAGTTGATAATTTTTTTTCTGACTCACCAGCGTGCCTTGAAATGAGTTTGCTATTTGCATATGTGATATATTTTCTCAAGAATTGAAGTTTTCAGTTGTTTTCCTCTGATGAACAGTAGATTTCAACTCTATGATTATCTGAAATGGTTCGGTTTAAACTTTAAAGTACAGTGGTCACTGGTCAGTGTATTTATATCTGAACAGGTGGTTATTATTTGTTCGTGGCTCAGACTTATAGGTCCTTGACTAAGCCAGATGATAAACCTATGCTGTTGTTGTTTACTTATTTGTTCATGGCTATTATTGTTTACTCAGAGTTGAGGCAATAAATAATTTACATATGGAAATATACTATTTGCTTTCTGATTTCAGTTATGACTTCATGCTGCCAAAATCTTGTATATAGGATCCAAATTTTTTATATCTCAGCATATGCCTTATTTTCTCCCGAAGGCCTAATTTTAATAGGTGCTGTATTTCAAGACATGTAAGCAAATACCTTGTAAAATATGGTTGCTAGGCTAGTAGTTTATTGAGAAGTGTAATAGCACACCAACTCTGAAAGTTACATTGTTTATTTGTTTTGACAACTTTTCATTATCTAAGTGTTTTCTGTTGAAGTTGGTCTGTATATTGGGTGAAAGTTGTGACTTGTGACTTTACATAGCCATCCAAAGAAAAAGGTAGATATATGGCTGGGAACAGTGCAAAGTAATGGGATTTAGGAATCTGCTATTGTTATTGAATCTTCTACTTGTATCAAACTAAGTAAAATAAAATACTATGATTCCAGAATTATTATTAACTACCTGCTTTCAAGTGTCCCTTAATTGTTTCAGTTTGCACCGAAGTTTGATCTGATCAATCTGTATGCCTGATAATTTCACGTAGGCCTTGCACTTTAATAACCACTGTGATAAGATTTGGAACTCTTGTTTCCTTTTGTCTTTTGCTTTACAGCCCCCTTTATTTGACGCCTCTGTGCATACTGTTTGCTTAATGGCAAGTGTTCACTTAAATAATTGCTATATTGTAGGCCTAATGATCAACTAGTTGTCCTCTTATTTTGCTACTAAGTATGAAAGGTTGAAAATGTGAGGAATCTTCCATGCGCAGAGCCCACTAATGAAGGGAGGTTACAGGATTGTGATGCAAGAACCCATCATCCTTCTTGGTCATCCATAATCTTGAAAAGTACTTTTCAGATCACAAGATGCTGTTTTTTTCTTTGATGCATCTGTCTCGAACTTTATTGACCAGTTTCCATGAATAAGCTTAAATATGTTTGTGCCTGAAAGACTATCAGTTGATCATACAGTCTTTGTTGCCTTTGCATTTCTTTATCACTACCCCTAGGCCCTGTTTAGTTGCAAAAATTTTGCAAAATTTTTCAACATTCCCCGTCACATCGAATCTTTGGACGCATGCATGAAGTATTAAATATAGATAAAAAAATAAAACTAATTACACAGTTTAGACGAAATGAACGAGACGAATCTTTTAAGCCTAATTAGACCATGATTGGACAATAATTGCCAAATAACAACGAAATTTGCTACAGTACCATTTTGCAAAAAAAAAATGCAACTAAACCAGGCCCTAGTATCATATCTAACACCAAAATGCTACTGATGCAGAAGTGAATAATTCATGTTAGGGACTTAATTGGTGCCACTTAAGCTACTTGTGTTTGTAAGTCACATAATCAAAACATGTCTTATAATAAAACCTGTGATGATGGCGGTTATGTGCACTCACCTTTCCTGATGCTGTTAGTGCTTTTCTTTTCCATTTTCCAACCTTCCTCTTTTGCCCCCTCCTCACTAATGAACCACAAAGGTTGATGTCGCAATCAGCTTGATGCAGAGCATCTTGGGCATGATCTTCCTTGCTTGGACACTGCCTTGGGTCATCAAATAATACCCCATTAAAACTGTTTAGCTTTTCGGTAAATTATCCCTAAGGCGGGCGCGTCAATATCAGGCATGAAAACTTAAAAGTGCAAGGATGATTGGTACATTTATGATAAGGACATTAAAGGATAATTAATTGAGAAAAGGTAAGGGAGGATAAGGGAATCTATGTAAGCTGTCACATTTCTATTCGGTGTCTTTGTTGAGCATCTTAGGGTCTTGCTTCGGTTCCAGTAAGATGAGGGGCAATAAATTATGCGATTAGTGAATGGAAAAAAGAACAATTGAAGTGATAAAGCTTAGTGCTTATTCAGGAAGTTCAATGAATGTTCAGCCATCTGCCTGTGGGGCTAGACTCTAGAAGGGAGGATAGATTCTTAGACTACCCGCACCCATGGACCTCTATATTCATCTTCTATACGTCCTAGTCAGCAAGATTCTCTCTTCTATACTCAATTCTCCCGCACCCATTTATCCTCTATATCATCCTCTATCCACTCTATCCACTGTGGGACCTACTTGTCACTTTATCTAAATATATCCATGTGTGATCTAGTTTTGAAGGATTTATTGAGACGAATTTAATGGTACAATCGAAATTTAATTTGGATTTTTAGTTTGTGAGTTATAGCATTTTTTCCTTTGTTTAGCTAGTGGGGCCGTCACTATTGAGTATAGAGTAAGCACAGTACAACTCTAAATATAGAGTGAGAGAAAGGATAGAGTATCGTTTTAGAGTACCCAGTGCAGCAATTTTTACTCTATATTCATACTCTAAAGCTTTAGAGTATCGTTTTAGAGTACCCACTGCGGGTAGTCTTAGTGTGAACATTTTCATAGTCGTAGCTTCATAGGTTTTCTATTCTCCTTGGACCGTCGTAAGCACTGTCTAGGATATTTAATCTCTCCTATATTTATTTGGATATATGGAACCTACAAGTAGGGTGATGTTTAGCAATCCACCCATTCATTTCTTGCATAAATTGCAATATATTGTCTTTAGTACTGATGGGTGGCCAGGCGTTAACCATGTAAAATATTCTATTGATTTCTGTAAATGCCCTTGTTAGTAACAGATTGTAATCCAATCTTTACACAAAATTTGTTGGTGTTTGGTGGTCCACCTTTGCCTTAAGATATGATATGTGCCGACTCTGCACAACCAACTGTTGGTGCAAATCCTTAGATGTGCATGATGTTTTCTTCATTGTCTTCTTACTTCTATATAAACAGAAATCATTGCCTCACGTTCAGTATTACTTGAATTATTCGTTCCTTCTGAAAGTAATCTTTGCCGTTGTTCCATGAACAATGTTCTCTACATTCATTTTACTCCTTTTTCTATATTTTTTTATCTAAAATGATATGCTTTGACTTGATCTGAAATGTTATACTTTGATTAGCAAGACTTACTGACCAATAACTTATATATATATTTTGAATGATCTAACTTTTCTATGTTGCACGCTTGCACACTGCCTTCCTACAAGAATTGAAAAATGTATAAGCAGGCAAGATGTTTATGTCTCAACCAATCCCAAGTCACCAACAAGTTGAGAAATTTATTCATGGGGGTACTCATTTGTTTAGAGAACAAGATCTTGGTTTGATCTATGTCAGTCTTCAAATTGCAAAAGCAGCTTGACTTTTTGTCAAAGGATCGGCATCGGCATCTTCTTTGTTGTTTATGCTAAATCACAAGTCTGGTGAAAGTTATCGCAAAAGAATAATTTTTTCATTTTTATTTTCCTGATACAATCTTAGTTTAACTCTGATTCTAATGCTAATATGCATGGTACTGTAAACTTAAATTTATTTGTTTTCTAGTGTTTTTCTGGGCTCAAACCAAAGTGATTTGCATGATTGCACAAGTTCCTGATTTGCCGTAGACATGCCCTGTCTAATAAGTTCAGTTCGCATAAATCACTTAGGCCTCGTTTGGATCGGAGGATTTTTAGAGGAAAATCACAGAAACCGTAGGATGGAGGAAAGGAATCTGCGGTGAGCGTTTGGATCGTAGGAAGCAAAGAATCCTTTCCTCTGTAATACTGTAGCTGGATGCTCATTTCACAGGAACCGGAAAATCCACTCCAACCTCTTGGTTTCTCTTCCTCTCACGTAAGTCCGATGCAAAGTGCGTCACGGGGAGAGAAAAGAAGGCTGTTCGAGGCTGGCCACGCCGCTGTTGCTGTGCCCTAGTAGGTCACCTGGTGCTCATACGTGCCTAACTCATTTGCTTCTCCCCGCCAGAAAGGTAGCAATTGATCAAGCGAGAAAAACAAAAACAAATAAGAGTGCATGGTCATTTTTTCTCGCTATTATTTTTGACTTATCAAGGTTTTGATAAAGTTGCTGACCCAAAGTGCATGTTAAAAGTCTGCTTATTACTAGTATCTTTTGCTGGATGCTTCTAATATTTTCTTTGTTATTCTCAATTTTCAAATTCCTACGTCTAAAATTAAACACCTCTCTTTGTTACTTTTCTACGTTTTTCCAATCCTCTGTTTTCACACTCTATTCCTATCACTTTCCTCTGTTTCTTACCATTCCTGTATTTTTAATTCCTCTGTTTCAAACAGACCCTTAAGGAGAGGTTCATGAATCATGGTTTCATGGACATAGATAGACAAGCTGAAAAGTACCGTTGGCTGATTTGTCGTTAGAGAAAAACACTGTTTTTTCACTAAAAAGGTACAGCCGAAAAGACAAAATGGAAAAGACAAAAGAGTAAGGGGGTGTTTAGTTTCACCCAAAATTTTTTCACCCCATCACATCGAATGTTTTGACATATGCATGGAATATTAAATGTAGATGAAAAAACTAATTGCGCAATTTGGTTAAAAACCATGAGACGAATCTTTTAAGCCTAATTAATCTATGATTAGCCTCAAATGCTACAGTAATACACATGTGCTAATGATGACTTAATTAGGCTTAATAAATTCGTCTCACGGTTTTCAGACGAGTTATATAATTAGTTTTTTAATTAGTATCCGAAAACCTCTTCCGACGTCTCATAAAACATACCTCTAAAAATTTTTCTTTCGCTGACTAAACAAGCCTCAATAATTGCAGAAAGGAGAGTGGCTGCAATGCAATCAATCGGCTGTCATCTCCACCTGGCCACAACTGTACCAAAGACCATGGCTAGCTAGCTGTAACATGATTTTACAGATTTGACCTGGCTTGGACTTTGGAGAATTTTAGGTTCTGTTTGGTTTCCATATGTTAAAGTTTAACTCCTATCACATCAATATTGCGGCAAATGCATGGAGTATTAAATGTAGACTAATTACATGCATGTCGGCACAGATTAGGAGTAATTTACGAGACGAATCTATTAAGCCTAATTAGTCCAAAATTAAAAACTTTTTGTCAAATAAGACAAAAGTGCTACAGTGTTCGTTAAACTTTAACACCCCAAATCAAACAGGGAAGCTGTAGACCTGTCGTTGCCCTGCAAATTACACACAGCTTTTGTCTCAACGTTGTAGCCGATACTCCGTAGGTCAGATCCAACGAATTCTGGGACTGTACCTTGCGTGCCAAACTGCCTGTCACTACCTGTTCTCTTACTGTGCCCCTATGATATGATGATTTGCTAAAACATGGCTGCCCCTTAAACAAACATGCTGTCATCTGGTTCTATACTAGTATATACTAGGACTCCATGCTAGGTATCCTATTATATGTAGTATGTTGTTGTATTAAGAGAATAAGAGCTATCTATCACTTTACAAAGTAGCTTGGCCTGGACTCTTTTCTGTTCTAACTATAGCACTGTTGGCACCCAAATGGAATAATTTACAGTACCAGTTTTGCTGGTAAATTCTCACTGGTTTTTATGTGTGAGCTGAACATTTTCTCCCCCTTCTGTCTATCAGTCAGGTTTAGTATACATGTCAGTGAGAATTCAAGTTCTATTGCTAGCTAACATTGCAAAGCCTCTCTTGCTTATTACTCCTAGCGTCTGTCTGGCCGTAGTATATTAGTAAGCCTACGATAGCAATGACACGACTAACTTGATTATCACAGGAAACCGGATCAATGAGGACCACAGGCCCCCACTTTTTTAGAGAAGTTGCGGTTGACAAGAGGTCCAAGATAATAACAATACTATAAGGCGTAAGGCAAAAGCTCACTTTTGGAGACACTTGAGAAGGTGGTCTTCCTAGCTCGGGAGAGGGACATAGAAAATGGAGGATGGACGGCAGGCGGCACACTCAAATCCACAGAACCATGGTAGTAAACTTTAACACAGCTTCTTCCATCCCCAGTTTTCTTTTCATGGGATTTTAAATAAATACTCCCATACAGAACACAGAGTGTAGTTTTGTCAGCCAAATGTTTTTTAGCTTCGGTTGTTAGTAATTAGTAAAGAGTCACATATATAGATTGATGCTGCTGGGTTCATTAGATAAAACACATCTATAGTGACATATCATGATTTTGGGTTTGAAATTGCATAATCTCAAAGAAGATTCCACTCAATTTGTCACCTTGGAGACTATTGATATGCATACGCTAAAGGAATGTCCTTGAAACAACATGCTTTTGGATCAGAGTAACAGGCACCCGCCCCTTTTATTTTCGTATATGCCTCCAATCCATAACCTGGTTGGAGCATCATCCTTTAGACCTTTGACCCTTTGAGTGCCTTGGAGAATATGATCATGAAGATTTGTGTTTGACTTTTGCATGCTATATGTCGTGTTGTTGGAACTTGGGCAAGAGTAGTTGGGAGAGCAACCTGATGGGACTGAACGGAAGAGCTTGGTAGTATACTCCCTTCGTCCCTAAATATTTGTCGTTTACGCTTTTCAAGAAATAACTTTGACAAAATATATATTAAAAAAATATTAATATTTATGAAATATAATTAGTATCATTAGAAAGATCTTTGAATCTAGTTTTTTAATAAATTTATTTGGAGATACAAATATTGCACGTATTTTCTACAAATCGAATTGAACTTATGACACGCATACCAACGACGACAGATGTTCTGGGACGGAGGAAGCATGTATAGGTATAGCAAAGGTTCTGAAGAAACAGCCTGGGGCTGTTGCACCAATTGTACTGCCCAATCGGATCGTCTATTTTATTGGCTCCTAACTAATATATATATAAAATAAAGGACCGCATGAGAAAAAGTCAATAAAATAAAATAAAGATATCCATGGCAAAAAGGTCAGCAAGACTGAGCAACAAGCAATATGAGTGGAGCAGTATGCCTTTTAGTCTGTGGATTGGATTTGGTCTGGCGTATTATTATTAACTAACCCTTGCCTTCTTCTGTCTCATCTTTGTGTTATTTAAGGCTAGTCTTAATGGGGTTTCATCAGAGTTTTATGGACATTAATTATGTTGATGTGGCACCATATTAATGAAGAGAGATATGATAAGAGTTTCATGGGAGTAGAGAGAGTTTTATGGGGATGAAACTCTTCTGCACTATTTTTAAAATCTGGATGTGTTGGAAACAGTGACATAAAATCCCCACTGAGACTGGCCTAATGCGGTGGCTTGGTATTATAGTATCACACGCCTCTGGCCCCACGTGTCTTGGACTAAACCACTGTACGTGCTCCTTCAGCGCACATCTCCCTTGAACCCCACTCAAGAGTCAAGACCATGCATGACCCATGTATATGCACACACATAGGAGTAGTCCTATAGTACATATATGTGGCACATGAACCAGAGGAAAACAGCTGGTGTATGTTTTTTAAAGTATTTTATTCTTGCAGGCCTGAAGTGGCAGCAAGGGGTACGCATGGCCTTTTTTTTTGTCGTCTACGTACGCATATAACTAGGGCTGTGTTCAGTTCCGAAATATTTGGAAGAAATATTTCTGTAGCACTTTCGTTGTTATTTGACAAAATTTATCTAACCATGAATTAATTAGGCTCAAAAGATTCATCTCGACCTTTACAGACAAACTGTACAATTAGTTATTTTTTTACCTACATTTAATGCTTCATGCATGGGTCCAAAGATTTGATGTGACGGGTGGCAGAGGAAATATTTTGGGAAGTGAACGGGACCTAGTCTATAACCTACACTTTTAGGAAACACGGTTGAAAGATACGACAGGTGTGCGAGGCGCTAGAAAAAATCCTAGGAAAATCTGGGCACTGGTGAGGCACGCGAGTCGATCAGAGATGGAACTCGGGTGGGCTGCTCGCACGCCGGCGCAGCTAGCCAACCGAGCCATGCTCGGTCCTCGGGTATGCATGCCTTGATGCAGTGCAAGACTGCAAATCTCTCGGGGCAAGGGCAATGGCAATGGGATATGATGATGTGCAGAAGCAGCAGTGCAGGTATACGGGCTGTTGCCTGTTGGCCATGGATGGACTTTTGTCATATGGGAACAGATCAAGATCACACACAGAACAGGATCAGCTGAACTGAGGCCTTGTTTATTTCCTCCAATTCTCCCCAAATTCCACTATACAAAAAGAATATTTCCCGTCACATCAAAATGTCGGCAAATGCATGAAGTACTAAATGTTGATGAAATCAAAAACTAATTGCACAGTTTTGTTATACTTTGCGAGACGAACATTTTAAGCTTAGTTAGTCAAAATTTGGATAATTTTTACCAAATACAAACAAAATGCTACAAAAATTCTGATACAGTGTTTTTCTCCCCTATTCTGTGAACTAATCGAGGGCTGATACCATCCATGAATCCATGATCCATTCAGGCTCTCTGCACGACCTGGTCCTCTCTCCTGTGTTTGGGTTTGTCTACCTGCTCCTGCGATACCGATATTCCATTTGATTGCTGCTAGCTGGCTAGCTACTCTGTGCGCGTTGTACCGCTATGAAGATGCCTCTCATCCGGGCCGTGTTTAGCCCTTGTTTAGTTCTCCAATTCTCCCCAAATTTTACTATAAAAAAAAGATTCTCTGTCACATCAAAATGTCGGCAAATGCATGAAGTACTAAATATTGATGAAATCAAAAACTAATTGCACAGTTTTGTTGTACTTTGCGAGATGAACATTTTAAGCCTAGTTAGTCAAAATTTAGATATTTTTTACCAAATACAAACGAAATGCTACAGGAATTCTGATACAGTGTTTTTCTCCCCAATTCACCGAACTAAACGAGGCCTTAGATCCCAAGTCGGGATCACGGATTCGGCTCTTGCTGCTACAGCTTTTGTTTTGTTATGTAAAAAATTATCTAAAAATTGATTAATTAGATTCAAAATGTTCGTCTCGCAAAGTACAACAAAATTGTGTAATTAGTTTTTTATTTCATCTACATTTAGTACTCCATACATTTGCCGACATTTTAATGTGATGGAAAATCTTCTTTTTACATAGTGAAATTTGGGTGGTGGAATTGGGAACTAAACAAGGGCCCGATGTGATGCGAGAGCTCAGTGATGGCTCTCCCTCTCCTCTCTCTTCTCATGATTCATGAACACATTTTTTTACAGCGAAGCTTCCAATGGCTGGAGCTCAGGGATGGAGCGTGAAGCACGTGAATACTGGCAGGCCAGGCATCTAGTATGGAAGAGGAAGGAGATCCAGCCATGCCAATGCCACGCACAACGGACAGGAGGGATGATTGCCAAGTCGCCCCCTGTCTCGTCTCTGTCGCCCAGAGCCTTTTGCCTTTGCGTGTGCGCGTGCACGCAGGGGACACGCCCGGTCACACATGGATGGGTGGCCCGGCTGCCCCGTCACGTGTACGCGCAGCTGTGTGCACTGATCCAGCTGGCCTGGAACCGGAACAACCCCTGCTGCTTGGATAGGGGTGAGTACCACTCCGTTAACCGCGGTTTAAACTCTGCGGCACTGGCGCCCTCCTAAAAATGATACTCCCCCCGTCCAAAGAGAACGTAATCGTGCATTTCAAATCATGCCTCAAAAAAAATAATTATAGACATGAGATCAACTTTTCTAATATGACCCACCTATTAAAATACAACTATTTTATGTATCCATAAGAAGAATATTATAGAATGCAATGATTATTTTTCAGTTTCTACTTAAGGGCAGAATGACGGAGGAGGAGTAAATACGTAATTTCACATCTACACTGGCCCTGTTCATTCGGCTTATAATCCGTCTTTTTCAGCTTGTTTTTTTCAGCCGGAACAGTATTTTTCTCTCACAACAAATCAGCCAACAATGTTTTTCAGCCGGCTTATCAGCACAGCCGAACGGCTCCACTAATCTTACCTCGAAAAGCGAGATTTATATTCTTTCTGGAACAGAGGCAGTATACAGTTCCATATTTGCTTTAAATAAAAGAAAAACTTAAATTTAACCATCTCATAAAAAAATATCAATATTTATAATACAAAATAGTAATAGTATAGAAATATATTCTCTAACAATATTTATAACAAACTCAAAGTTATTTGATCCGGCACCACTAGAATTATATTCTTTTTAGAACCAAGGGAGTATGGAGTAGCACGTGGAACGAGCGATTGTTCCGTTCAGTTTGAAGGTTCATGTCATCGTGTGTGCTCCATTGGTACAAAAAAAACACATATCATTCTAATTTTGTGCTAAGTCAAAATAATTTTTGACTAAATTTATATAGTTTTTAATATGTATGATAAATATCATTAAATTTATCATAGAATTATATTCGTAGTATATTTGTCTGGTGTTGTAAATCTTTATATTTTCTTCTCTATAAATTTGGTTAAGTTTAAAGTAATTTAACTTACAACAAAGCTACCATTGCAATCTTTTTGATAGAGGTAGTACCCTAGACTGTAGTGGCAATAGTAAAATTTAAAAAATGCCCTTTCGAATCGCAACCCGACCTTTTTATTCATCTTTTTATTTTGTAATGGTTGTATATATATGGATTTGGCATAGATCTCTTTTCTGCTTCTGTTACTATTTGTGGAAAATGATTCTCTAAGAGCATTTCTAGCAGTTTCCCAATACATCTCCCCCAATAACATAGTAATGGGTAGCCCAATATCACTTTTCGAAGTATTGGGGGACATGCTGCAGCAGATCTCCAATGATCTCCCCTAATACATGTGACCCACTTGTCAAATTTTATTTATTTATTTATTCTTTCTTCCCCTCTGTCCCCTGGCATGGTGCTCCTCCGTCCCCTGGCACCATGTTCGCAAGCTAGACAACTGTTGCGGCGTCCTTGTCCCCGATGTTCGGGATCGAGCGCGGTGTCCTCGTCCTCGGCCCCTGTTCATCCTCGACCTCAGCGCCCGTCTGTAGCGTTCGTCCTTGGCGCCCCTCCGTCCGCAGCCTCGGCGCACCTCAGCCCAGTTCGCCTCCGGCCATGGCTACGGAAGTGAGCTCCTCGGGCCTCAACAGATGCATAGAGGAAGAAGATGACAGTTATGATGGGTCCCACTGAAAGGTCCTAATATTGCTAGAGTGGATAAATAGCCTATTTAAAAACTCTACAAAGTACTAGAACAATTGATTAATACAACAATGACATAATGCAATTTAGCTCTAACTCTACAAGGGTTACAAGCCACCCATTTCAACAATTTTAGTTGCTATGATCACTAGACACACACAAGAGCTAGGTCACTACTCACTAAGCCAGTGTGCTCTTAAAGATTAACTAAAGATCCACACTAACCAAACTAACAAGCTCTCAAAGACTAGCTACACTAAAGAGCTTGGCAACTAGTTTGCAAGAATGTAAATGAGTGAGTAGGGTGATTATACCACCAAGTCGAGGAGTGAACCAATCACAATATGGAGACAATCCAATCACCAAGAGAAATCTAATCACACAAGAGACATAAAGATTTTTCTCCCGAGGCTCGTGTGCTTGCCGACACGCTAGTCCCCGTTGTGTCGACTAACACTTGGTACTTGTTTCTTGGATTTGCCCTTGTTCTTTGATGATGAGCTAGCCTTGAATGCTACACTTTTTTCTTCTTGTCTTCATCTTCCTTCTTCTCATCCTTGTCAACCCCTTTCTTTCCACACGGTATGTCTCTTGTGTCATGACATCGCCTAGTACTTGGTTAGGGGTAAGCTCCTTCAATTATCCTCAAAGGTGAAGTAGAAGCGGTAGTGCTACAAGAAGGGTTAGTGGGAGCAACAACAATGGGCTTATAGAAAGATTCATCAAGAATATCACACGTTAGTCCCACATCACAAGACACAATCACTTGCTCCTTCTTGTTCCTCTTTGTTGACTTGCTTGAGGAGAGAGGAGTGAGCTTTTTCAAGCTTGGAGTGAGCTTTGCCAAGCTTTTCATGGGCTTTCATTAACCTCTCATGAGTGCATTGAGCTCATCAACGGATTGCTCAAGAGATTTGACCAATTTGCATAATTCTTTGCACTTATTTCTCTTTCATCTCAAAGCAAGTGTGTACTTGCTCATACATGTCCAAGAGCTCCTCTTTGGTGTACTCCTCATCATCATCACTCCTACAATCATCACTTTTACATTCATCATTATCACTCACATCATATTTTATCTTGATAGGCTTTGCCATGAGGCATGTCGATGGAGTGTCGAAGATGGAAGACTTGTTGTTGATGGCCATACTTGCTGATGCTTTCTTGAGAGATTTCTTGCCATCATCACTAGAGTCATCACTATCCGAAGATCCATCACTATCCCAGGTGACCACATAGCCTCCACCCTTCTTCTTGTTTTGGAAGGTCATCTTTTTCTCCTTCTTTTCCTTCTTCTCCTTCTTATGCTTCTTCTTCTCATCCTCATCATTATCACTATTGTAGGGACAATCCGCTATAACGTGATCGGGGCTCTTGCACTTGTAGCATCTCCTCACATACTCCTTGTTGTGATCTCTTCTCTTTCTTGCACCATAGCCCTTCTTCTTCATGAATTTGCCCATCTTGTGCACAAAGAGACCTATGGCCTCATCATCAATGTCACTGGCATCTTTCTCATCACTTGATACTTGTTTCTTGGATTTGCCCTTGTTCTTGGATGATGAGCTATCCTTGAATGCTACACTCTTCTTTTTCTTCTTGTCTTCATCTTCCTTCTTCTCATCATTGTCAACCCCTCTCTTTTCACATGGTATGTCTCTTGTGTCATGACATCACCTAGTACTTAGTTAGGGGTAAGCTCCTTCAATCCTCCTCTTATGATGAGCAATCTTAACATCTCAAATCATGGAGGTAAGCACATTAAGAATTGATGTGAGACATCATCATTATTGATCTTCTCACCCCAAAGCCTTTAAATCATTGACAATCACTTGCAATCGATGGAACATCTTCGGAATGCTCTGATCATCCTTCATCTTAAAGCTTGTCAACTTGTCCTTGCGAATGTACAGCTTGGCACTCTTCACCGCCAATGTGCCCTCATATATTTCCTCCAATCTCTTCCACACCTCATTAGCTCTCTCATAATCCTTGATTTGCTCAAATACCTTGGAATCAATGGCATTGTAGAAGGTGTTGAGAGCCATTGTATTGCATTGCTTGTTTGCCTTGCCTTGGTTGGTGAGATTGTCAGGATCAATAATAGCATAATCACTCTCGGTCACATCCCACACTTGATCATTGATTGAACCAAGATACATCTTCATCTTTCTCTTTCAATAGTCATAGCATGTGCCATCAAAGAACGGTGGTTTGCCCCCCACATGGTTGAACACAACTTGAGCCATCTTTTGAAACTGAGGTTGTTAAGCCTTCAATCAAACGGTGACTATGGCTCCGATATCACTTGAAAGGTCTAAATATGGCTAGAGGAGGGTGAATAGCTTATTTAAAAACTCTACAGAGTACTAGAGCAATTGACTAGTACAACAAACGACGTAATGCAATTTAGCTCTAGCTCTACAAGGGTTGCAAGCCACCTATTCTAACAATTCTAGTTGTTATGATCACTAGGCACCCACAAGAGCTAGGTCACTACTCACTAAGCTAGTGTGCTCTCAAAGACTAACTAAAGAGCCACACTAACCAAACTAACAAGCTCTCAAAGACTAGCTACACTAAAGAGTTTGTCAACTAGTTTGCAAGAATGTAAATGAGTGAGTAGGGTGATTATACCGCTGAGTCGAGGAGTGAACCAATCACAATATGGAGACAATCCAATCATACAAGAGATACAAGATTTTTCTCATGAGGTTCACGTGCTCTCCGGCACGCTAGTCCCCATTGTATCGACCAACACTTGGTGATTCGGCGGCTAAGAGGCATTGCATGAACCTCGTCTACATAATTGGACACCGCAAGAACCTACCCACAAGTGAGGTAGCTCAATGACACGCGCAATCCAATAGAGTACCTTTTGGCTCTTCGCCGGGAGAAGGTCAAGAACCCGAACAAGTCACCGATCGGAGCCGGAGACAATCACCAACTCCGCTCAACGATTCTCCAATCTTCGGGTCGTCTAGGTGTCAGCAAACACCAAGAGTAGCAAGATCATGACCATCGCAAAGTTTCCATCTAGTGCCACAAGATGATGCAACTCAATGCAATGCACTAAAGGCTCACCGATCTCACTCAAGATGATAAAACCAAGTGAACAAGTGAGTGGAGTGTGTTGCTCAACTTCCAAAGGGTGTGCACAAGTGTAAAAGGTGCCAAGAGAGTGGCTAAGGCTGGCCACACCCTCTATTTATAGCCACACAAGAAAATAGAGCCGTTGTACCCCTTGGAGCTATTTTTGTGAGGGCACCGGACAGTCCGGCGTGGCACCGACAGGGGGTGCGGTGCCCCACCAACGGTCACTCACCGTTGGGGCATCGGATAGGTGGCGGTGTCACCGGGGGGGTGATGGTGCCACCCTAGTCGAGCCCCCGAAAACCATAGCCTCTAGAAAAATAGAGCGGTGCACCCATGGTGATAACCATGGCGGTGACCCCCTTCGCTTGCACCCGTCTCTGGAGAAAAGCGGCGACGGCACCAGACACCTTGTGGAGGTGCACCATCACGCACGAGGCGGTGTACACCGGCATGTCCGGTGATCACCCCGAACCTGCTACTCTCGGCCATGTCCAGGTGGGCACCGCCCTAGGGGTGGCGATGCACCGGACAGGGGGTGGCGGTGCCACCCAGACACCACCACTAGCTCACCGAGTTACAAACTTTTTCATGTTTCGATCCATGTCAACTCGAGCTACTCCCCACAAGCGATGCTAACTCTCAAAGTGTCTTCTCAAAATATGTTAGAGCCAAGTTAGCATTTCTAAAAACATTTTGATAAATATTTTTGCTTGCTCTCCGATGTGCACTAGGCCTAAATGCAATGCATGAAATCCAACACCTAGTGGCACTAGATGACCGAATTGTCTAAGAACCCCTCTTAGTAGTACGACCATCTATCCTAAGTGTGATCACACTCTCTATAGTGTCTTGATCACCAAAACAAACTCTTATTTATACCTTTGCCTTGATCTCCATAGAGTTTTATTTTTCTCTTTCTTCTTTTCCAAGTTGAGCACTTGATCATCATCTCATGTGGCCATCTCATCATTCATGTGGTCGTCACCATCACTTGAGTGCCACTTAGCTCCATCACTTGGATTGCACCAACTTTGCTCATATCACAACTCATGACAAAGTTTAGTGCATAAGTTTCATCAATTATCTAAAACCAAACTAGGGCTTTTACCCACTCTATTGGGGGAGATGCAACACCCCCTTCATTTGAGGGGAGATGGGCTGTTTTTTTTGGTGGCCACCAAAAATTAGGAGATGTATTGGGGGACTGCTGGAGTAAGAAAAAACATCCATCTGCCCCAATGTAACAGTTTTATGGGGATGAGGGATGGTATTGGAAACTGCCGGAGATGCTCTAAGAGAAGTATCTATGGCTAAAGGTGATTGCCTTGGATAAATCCCATGTAGGAAGTAACTATGTGTGAATCAAGTTATGCTAGGGCCCTATTTGTTTTTGCTAAAATTTGGCTTATGTTGATTTGTTGTGAGATAAAAATATTGTTCATTTACTGAAAAGTAGTAACATTGTTCCTTTGCTGAAAAGTACTACTGAAGTAGTGCTGAAAAGTACCGCTGAAATAATTTTCTCAGATCTCAACCTCTTAGTTTACTTTAGAAAATTACTTCACGTAATCAATATATATAGAATCATTTGTATATGAAATATTGTTTGGTGAAGCCTGGCTCGGCTGCTCTAAGAGGGTTACCAAACAAATCCTTATTTCATAGAAAAATACTCAAATGGAACCCAAATAGTGAAATACCCCCCTATTAAAAAAACGTGTTGTCTTAGCCCTCTTTGTATCTTGACAATCATTTTGTTTACTCACTTATTCTTGTGCTCAACACGAAAACAAGTATTCTAGACAGTAGGTAATCCCCTTGTTTTATTTAAATACATACTCCTATTAATTAAGCATGTTGTCAAAACTAATAATTTAGTAAATAAATGAAATAAAAACTGTATAAATAAAGTTCCAGGACTAGGCCCCAATCCGAATGCATGCGTTTGCATCAGGACAAAAGGTTCTTACATATCCTGCAGTTTTAAATAAAAATAAAATCACGCTATATCTTTGACAAAATCTGTCACAATGCTATAGTTTTGAGAAATGATTTCCTTTGCATACAACTTCACAGAAACCCACCTTCCTGCCGTTTCAAAAGTTCATTATGAATTATTTATATATATGTTTGCCACGAGTCAAGATACTTAGCTCACTGAATATATAATGACAGTCTGGATAACGTGACAATCTCAAGAATGTATTTTTTTTCTTTTCAAAAGGCCGGTTGAAGATACTTATTGAAAAACGAGGCATAAAAACCGGCAACTGCGCAGTTCATTCATGAGAAATTAGCAAAACATTCAACTAAAAAAGTACTTAGCAAAACATTCAACTAGAAAAGTACTACAAGTAAAAATGACTGCTTGAGCGTGGAGCTAAAGAAGACACATGTAACTAGACTAGAGGCACAACAACAATGACTTGATGACACCACCATGGTTTTCTACCTCACAACGAAGCCAATGCGATCACGAGGACCCAACTTAATAATCACTGCAGAGCCCGTATCCATGTAGTGGCTCTAACTTCTCACATTAGAAAACAACCGACCACCATAGCATGATATTTAGGGTTCATTTAGCAAGGATTATATACAACTCCGTCTCCTTATCGTAGCAACAGAGGAGCCGAAGTCGGCGAAGCCAGGCTTCATCGGCTCCCAGTAGGCGCCCAGTTCATCTAGAAGAAGAGAAAGAGAAAGAGAAACAATTTGTTCTATACAGTATAGCTTTTTTACAATAATATGTCAAAAAAGAGCTGGAGCTAGAAAGACACTACTGTGTAATTCTAAAAAAAAGCAAGACCTTGTTGGCATGTTTGGTGAGCTCATGGAACATCTCGTGGCATGCAATTCGTACTTCAAAAAACCGCACTTTTTTATGAACGTAGTCCAGCCTATAAGGAATATACCGTTTGTGTCTATGCACGATTGCCCCGCGCTGTGGGTGAGTATTCGTACGCGGTAGACTATGTAGCCGCTATGTATTCTTAAGGCTAGCCCTACACTCTCCTACCATACCTACGGTGTATTGTTCATCTACCATGCATGCATGATGATATGTGTATCACCTCACTAACTAATTAGGCCTTGTTTAGTTCCCCCAACTCTCCCCAAATTCCACTATGCAAAAAGAAGATTCCCCGTCACATCAAAATGTCGGCAAATGCATGAAGTACTAAATGTTGATGAAATCAAAAACTAATTGCACAATTTTGTTGTACTTTGCGAGACGAACATTTTAAGCTTAGTTAGTCAAAATTTGAATAATTTTTACCAAATACAAACGAAATGCTACAGGAATTCTGATACAGTGTTTTTCTTCCCTATTCTGTGAACTAAACGAGGGCTTAGGCCCACTCTGAGACATAGTACTACTTTGTAGTAGATTACTAGCTCTGAGACAGAGCTTAGATTCCCCTAAGCTCCCCCTAATCTCTCTCTAAATAACACACACTAACTGGAAGAAACAGCTTGACCATTCTCACTCAGGCAGTGTTTAGAAAGAGGTGTAATTTTTTTGAAGTACAGTAACTCTTTCGTTTTTATTTGGCAATTAGTGTCCAATCATGAGCTAATTATGTTCGAAAGATTCGTCTCGTGATTTACCATCAAACTGTGTAATTAATTATTTTTTATCTATATTTAATGCTCCATGTGTCCAAAGATTCGATGTGACGAAGAATCTTGTAAAATTTTTGGAACTTTGAAGCATCTAAGGCCGGTTTAGATGCAAATTTTTTGGTAAAATGGCACTGTAGCGCTTTTCGTTGTTATTTGGTAAATATTGTCCAATCATGGTCTAATTAGGCTTAAAAGATTCGTCTCGTCCATTTCGTCTAAACTGTGTAATTAGTTTTATTTTTTATCTATATTTAGTACTTCATGCATGTGTTCAAAGATTCAATGTGACGTGAAATCTGAAAAATTTTGTAAAATTTTCTGGGAACTAAACAGGGACTAACACAGGGCCTCAAAGTCCACTGGGTGCCAGAAGAATACAGATGCACCTTGCCACCTTGCCTCTCATGTCTCATCTACTAGAGAGAGAAGACACCTCAGTTTGCCAAGTCCACAGCCGTTGCTAATCTCTCTCTCTCTGCACAAGCACGCGGAAGCATCTCTGTGTTGTGTGTGTCTGGTGTGTTTAGTCCGCGAAAACGTGTAAAAAAAGTACTGTAGCACGTTTTGGCTTTATTTGGTAAATAGTGTCTAACTGTTGACTAATTAGGTTCAAAACGTTCGTCTCGCAAAGTACAACCAAGCTGTACAATTAGTTTTTGATTTCATCTACATTTAGTACTATCGCAAGTTTGATGTGACGGGGAATCTTTTGTTTGCACAGTACTTTTTTTTTAAGGAAGTAAACACAGCCTCTGTCTGAAATCTGAATCTCATGTTACTGCAAGCTGAGCATGTCCTGTCACAGAAGCTGCTGCCCCTGCCCGTGCACATGCTACCCGGCCGGCGCGGCTCCAGCTATTAACCCGCCCGAGCCATGCGCCCTTGCGCCCACCGCGCCCTGACGCCGCCATGCTCGGCGCACCCGGCCATGACGCCGCGGCGCACGCGCAGGAGCAAGCCGCCGCCGCGCAGCCCTCGTCGCCGAGAGGCCTCGTGCTCGCGAGCGCCGGCCTCCTCCACCGCGGCGACGTCGACGGCGCCCGGCGCTCGGCGGACGAGGTCCTGTCCACCGCCGACCCGCGGGGCGACGCGGCCGACCGCCTCGCGCACCACTTCGCCCGCGCGCTCGCTCGCCGCGTCGACGACGACAAGGCCGCCGCCGGGGACGTCGTCGCCGCGGCGTCCACGCCGGCGGGAGGGGCACCGCCGCCGGACCCCCGGGGGGCGCCGACGGCGACGGCGTACCTGGCGTATAACCAGATCGCGCCGTTCCTCCGGTTCGCGCACCTGACGGCCAACCAGGCGATCCTCGACGCCGCCGCCAGCGCCAGCGCCAGCGGCGGCGCGCGGCGGTTGCACATCATCGACCTCGACGCCGCGCACGGCGTGCAGTGGCCGCCGCTGCTGCAGGCCATCGCCGACCGCGCGGACCCTGCCGTCGGCCCGCCCGAGGTCCGGATCACCGGCGCTGGGCCCGACCGCGACGTGCTCCTCCGCACGGGCGACCGTCTGCGCGCCTTCGCCAGCTCCCTCAACCTCCCCTTCCGTTTCCACCCGCTCCTCCTCCCCTGCACCGCGCAGCTCGCCGCTGACCCGGCCACGGGGCTGGAGCTGCACCCGGACGAGACGCTGGCCGTCAACTGCGTGCTCTTCCTGCACAGGCTCGGCGGCGAGGGCGAGGTCGCCACGTTCCTGAGGCGGGTTAAGTCCATGAACCCCGCCGTGGTGACCATTGCCGAGAAGGAAGCCAGCAGCAGCATCGGCAGCGACGACTGCCCGGCGGACGACCTGCCGCGGCGGGTGGCCGCGGCGATGGGCTACTACTCGGCGGTGTTCGACGCCCTGGAGGCGACGGTGCCGCCAGGCAGCGCTGACCGGTTCTTGGTGGAGAGCGAGGTCCTCGGCAGAGAGATCGACGCGGCGCTGGCGCTGGCGCCGGGCCGCGTCGGCGAACACTCCTGGGGGTTCGAGGCGTGGGCCTCCGCCGCGCGTGCCGCCGGGCTCTCGCCTCGGCCGCTCAGCGCGTTCGCGGTGTCGCAGGCGCGGCTGCTGCTGCGGCTGCACTACCCGTCGGAGGGGTACGTCGCCGAGGAGGCGCGCGGCGCGTGCTTCCTTGGCTGGCAGACGCGGCCGCTCATGTCGGTCTCGTCTTGGCAATAGATCGTCGAACGGACAGTGCTGACTGTTGGACCTTGTCGTGCATGCGTACTGTGCTCTTCTCCTACTCCATTAATGGCTTCGATCTTGCTGGCTACCTAATCTGGATGGGTACACCACTGCATTGCCGGCTACAAGCAATGAGCCAATGACACTTGTGGATCGAGAGGCAAGCTGATCTCGTGGTTGAAGATATTTTTTGGTAAGGATTTTGGATGGAAGAAGAAGACCGCGCGTGCATGCGCCCATGCAAGGATCTAGGGGGGAAATGAACAGCTAGCCACCTGAGGTAGCTGCTTTGGCCACCATTCTAATCGATGATGGCCAATGGCGGCTAGCTGCCCAAACTTTTTTTTTTCCTAGAACACGACTTCACGTGTATTTCACTGAGAAGTAGCTGCTCAAACTTGCAAGGTTGCTACTTTTGGTGTAGTGCAATGGGCGAAGGAGGAAGAAGAAGATGCGTTGGCGTGCGTGATGGACACGTTGCATGGAAACGCACGATTGGGAGATCCATGCGAGGATCTTTGGCATAATTCGATTCTTCAACTTGGTAAGCCTTCCTTCTACCACTAGCTACTTTTGCTTCTTTTTTTTTTGCTATATACTATTTTTATTTATTACTGGTCTCTCTCTCTCTATCTCTCTCTGTCTCTCTCACTAGTCACTACACACACATATTGGTGGAGTTGTTATGGTTCGCTGATCATTTTGATATGGCTATCTAATGTTGACAATATTGTAATGGTAAAGGAATATGCTCATTTGCATGCTCCTGAGAAAATTAGGTCAGGTCGTAGATAAAGCTGATTTGTTGAATCCCAAATAATGAAGAGGATCTTGAAGTTCCTACACACCTCAGTGGATTGGGTCCATCTTTTTTAAAGTTTATCCTGAAATTTCACTTGCTCTTCTTGCTGTTTGTTGCGGTTGTTTGTATTATAACTAATCATGCTTTGGCCTCCACTGGACATAAACTAATGCACCATTTGGTTGGTCTTTTTATTTTACTCGGGGTAATGATCATTCTTATGTGCTACGAAAGGCCAGCGTGCATTCCCAGTGCATAAATATAGGAAAAATACAAACTACTCTCTTGCATGTAGCTAATACTATATGAAGCTAGGCTACACAGTTACAGTATGGCTGTGTTTACTTCCTATAAAAAAGTACTGTGCAAACAAAGATTCCCCGTCACATCAAACTTGCGATACATGCATGAAGTACTAAATGTAGATGAAATAAAAAACTAATTGTACAGTTTTGTTGTACTTTGCGAGACGAACGTTTTGAACCTAATTAGTCAACGGTTGGACACTATTTGTCAAATAAAGCCAAAACGTGCTACAGTACTTTTTTTACACCTTTTTACACATTTTTACACAACTAAACACAGCCTATATATGTTGAGATGTATGGTCATCTAGCTAGTATATACTACTATTATGTTCTTGCATAGAGAGGCACAGTAAAAAAAAAAACTCATCTGTCTCCCTTCCGACTGAGGAGGAGGAGGGTGTGGTTCTTGTTTTCTGGCTCATGTCCCAGATATGCTGGCAAGCTGTCCTGTCCTTTCGAGAGCACAGCACACACACAGAAATGGCATGCATGATCCCATGCATCAGTGACCAGTGCTGCATGCCCTAATTCCTGCTCACTGTCCCCTCAAGCAAAATCATGGGACTTCTCAAAACCAGGCACCCCTTTTTGGTGGCCAGCCTGCAATCCTGAATCTCTCTCTTGTTGAGTTGCCTCCTCGTCCTCTTCCTCTCTCAACAAACATCATTCTCTTTCGGATGGACCCATTAACTCGCCTAACTTTTCTTGTGTGTGTGTATATATATACATATATATATCTTGACTTGCATTGGGATCTTTGCGTGCATGCCGTGTTCATTGGCACCTAGCTCACTCAAAGAGGGCCATTCATGCATGAAATGCAGCACTAGCTAATAGCTTTACTTTGATAAGTAGCTGGCTGGCCATTTGGCTTTCATGCTTTGATAGAATATAGAAGACGATCTTGCTAGAATGCTAGCTAACGGCTCCATGATTCTTGTTGCATCACGGCCACTGCATTATTTGGTTGGATGAAAAGGGAAAGCAAAAAGGCGACAATCATATTGTCTCTCTTCTGCTTTTGAATGTTATTTATAGTTCGAACTATAACTGACAATTGCGTCCTTTCTTTTTCTTTCAAACGAAAGAGAGTAATGGAGTTTGCTCTAGGTGGCAAATTACACTTATGTTACTTAATTAGAACATTGGAACTTTCCTTTATTAATTCATATTAGATATTTTGTAGATGTTTCAAGCATCATTTCCTCACCCGAATCAGTCCTTGCCAGCAAAATTTAAAGTTCCTGGAATAGAAGTTCCAAATTTTATCAGAATTCCAAGATCGGGTCATGTTACATTCTTCTTCATGATAATGAAATAGAAAAATATGGAAATGCCCTGGAACAATCTCAGTTTGTATTGCTGTCTTCCATCAGTATCACTTTAGTTGGTTTAAAGGCATCACCAGCTTAATTAGTTTAACAGAAATTGATTACTAGCTAGTAGCTAGATATCGTATATAATATCAGAAAGACCGGGGAGACGATTCTAGCTGGTTGCTATGATTCTGATCTCACCTATTAATTTCTTTTTTCATGATTCTTTTTCATTTCTTTTGTAGTGCCCCAGCACACTACAGGAAAACGCCTCTTTGTCGACTGCTTGCCCCGGTCGGCAAAGGCATAAACCCAGTCGGCAAAGGCTTTGCCGACCGCAAAGCCACGTGGCAGTCGGCAAAGAGCAGTCGGCAAAGCCTGGGTCGGCAAAGGCGGATTTGCCGACTGCCACGTGGCACACAGTCGGCAAAGCCTTTGCCAACTGCCACGCCAGCCGTCGGCATAGCCACGTGGCGCCGTCAGCCTGACGGCAGGCTTTGCCGACTGCTGGTTTCTCGGCAGTCGGCAAAGAATTTTTTTAAAAAAAATTGTTTGCCGACTGGCCGCCAGCTCGGCAGTCGGCAAAGAAAGAAAATATATTTTTTTTGAAATGTTCTTTGCCGACTGCTTTCGGAGTTGCAGTCGGCAAAGGTTTGACCTCTTTGCCGACTGCCTTCCATTGCAGTCGACAAAGACTTTGTCCTGGGTTTTTTTGCCCAGCTAAACAGTCGGCAAAGCTGGATTTTTTTTGCTTTTGTTTTCTGTTTTCTCGCATCAAAACCCTGCAAAATCACAAATTTAAATGTTTTTTTGGCCCAAATACAAATTGGCATGTCTTTTCATTATAGGCTGGCCCATATAAAAAACATCACATATTATAAACCACATAAATAATTACATAGTGGCCCATTTAAAAAATCATCACATATTATAAACCACATAACCAATTACATAGTTATAATAACCATACATAATCCTCCTTCATAAATAATGCTTCATTCAACAGAATACAAGTTCAAGCCAAAGGTATAACTCGTTACACTCCAGTGTGTTACTATGAGATGTTGAACACTTTAGTAAAAAAAAGTGCAAGCAAGCCATAGAGAAATTTTGGAGAAATTAGCACCATATATGCTATCTCGGGTATTGCTTTGTCTGCTTTGTTTGGCTGCATAGTGCAGTCTGCAGCAAACTTCTTCAACCTCCACAGCTTGTTTCACCACCAATGAGAGTAGAGCCAACAACAGGTTCTGAGTCCTAGATGAACAAATAATGAAATATAAGTATCAAGACGACATGCACAAAGGAGTAGAAATGCAGAAGTGAATGGATCTTTGCTGCAAACTACAGGGAAAAAATATGCCCACGGCACTTGATTATTTAAAAGTGATAGTGTTCCTGTCCAGATTAATAGCAGATGAATATTTGTAAATGGACTGCCTGATAGCATGCACGAACAGAAGGAACATGTACAATAGTCAGCAGGTAATCTGATGATGTATGGGGGACCTAAATATTAATGATATGAAAAGATGTTTAACCAATTGTAGAAGTTAAATAACCAACTTTAAGTAATCCAACAAGTGATAACATGCAAGCTACTTCAGTACAGGCAAACGGTACTACTGAACAGCAATATTTAGTCAGGAAAAAATGAAGAACAAGTAAGCTACTAATTTCCAGGTCACTTTTCGCTAACTCTGAAATCAAGACTCATCTTTATTTGCCTTGCCATTTGAACTTTGAACTCTAAATTCCTGAGCAAGCAAGCACACAAATCTACTAAAGAACTTAACAGTTCAACAACACTGCTGCCACTAGGCCTGGCCGGTTTCACAAGTACCCCTAATACACAGTGAGGATGCAAACTCCAGATGCATGTATCATTGATAGATTGACACAAATAGTTTATTTTAAAACTAATCAGTCTATATGAAACTGGTGGAGACGAAGACGCGTCACCACTACGCCCCCTCCGCCACGGAATGGATGGATCCGGCACCACCTGCCTCGGACCGGGGCTGGATCAAGCCTCGTCCTCACTGGATCTCGGCGCACGCTGCCTGCAGCCCACCGAACTCCTCCATATCCTCCATGAACGCTGTTCGGAGCTCGCTGGTATCCTCCATCCTCTGCCTTGGCGTGATGCCTTGATCCGCTGCCTCCTTCTCAGGTCTTCCTCGCCGACGTCTCCACGACGATACGCGGTCGCCAGCGCCTGATCCGCTACTGCCAGCGCCAGATCCATAGCTGCCGATTCCAATCCCGGCCGCCAGCGCCTTAGATCGGATATGGAGGTGTGGCGTCGCAGTCGGAATCCCCCCGTCAGATCTCCAATGTTAAAGTGGTGAGTGGGTTAAAGTTAAAGAATCACTCGTGCAAAAACACTTTGGAATGCAAATAAGTATAGTGACTAGTAACTGCTTAAATGTATGCATTGAATAACTCATCACGTTATGAGTTCCAGAATGAGTGAAACATTATAAGCTTATCATAGACAGATCTCCAATGTTACAGCAACAGAGCAAAAATCGCCGGATTCCATTATTTTATGTACCTGCAGTTCAAATCTAGAGCTGCCGGAAAAAATCAAAGAAACAACAAAGATCAATGGAATATAGCAAAATAAATCAAAATGACCCCAAACTTGGAATATATCATGTACTTACTGTAACAAGGCAGCACAAAAAAACTGGGATCGAAAATCGAAAAAAAAAATTAATTCTTTGCCGACTGCCATCAGTGGCAGTTGGCAAAGAGCCTTTGCTGACTGCCAGGGAGGATGGCAGTCGGCAAAGCCTGCACCTTTGCCGACTGCTGACGGAGTGGCAGTCGGCAAAGGTGACGGTGTGGATGGCGTCAACCATGGCCTGCCTTTGCCGACTGCAATTCTTTGCCAACTGCCTGGCAGTCGGCAAATCCATGGCTTTGCCAACTGCCTGGCAGTCGGCAAAGCCAGGCAGTCGGCAAATTCTGCTTTGCCGACTGCAAGAAATTCCAGTTGGCAAAGGGACCTCTTTGCCGAGTGTCGAAAAAAAACAGTTGGCAAAGAAAATTGCAGTCGGCAAAGAGCCAGTTTCCTGTAGTGGCAGGCCAGCACTGGTAGGTAACATTGATATATTGCAGTGCACTTTCTGGATTGCGCATGCATTAGCAAACGTCACATTTACCTTGTTCTTTTTTGTTTGATTGATGCATTGGTTTGCTCCACATATTTTCGCTTATGAGTGTTACTGCATGCTTTATTTGACTTTTTAGGATGTATTTTAGGAATTCATTATATTTGCTCTGATCCATTTTCATGTACTTCGTATATAAGATTCAGTAGGCCTTTTCGTATCGAGCTTATTACTTGAATTTCTCCTAGCAAAACAAAGTCAACAATGTTGTTGGCTTTAAAGATTACATATATAAGTTATAATACAGAACCATATGTATATACATGTCCCTATCATCAGTAAGTCATGAGGCGGATCTTGTTAGTTTGTATACTTTATTACTTGATTGTATATTATAGTTTGAAAACATACCTAGCATATATATCTATACATGTATTTTAACCAAAGACTATGGCACGAGAAAATGACGGGAGAAAGCGAAAGCAGCATACATACAGTTAGCACAGTACTTACTATTAGCTTGCTAGTTCCCCTAGCTAGCTAGCTATTCAGTTTTGGCGTAATGTTCAGATGTAATATCACATCTCGATCAGCGCGGCTCCAGCTAAGCCTAAATGTGTAGCTAGCTCGTTCTATCGGCATCTGCATCGATCATGCAGGATTGTTTATTAAAGAATGAGCAAACAGTACGTGCAATGCATATATGATGCTGATATATATTCACCCTACGTATAGCGTGCCTCGTGTCTTGCATTGTTGCTTACTACGTAGTAGACTCCAACAGTAGACTATATATCCACAGCCATCTAAGGGTTTGGAATTTGGTTATTATTGACTTAAACTGTTGATCTTTTTCTGCTGTTCGGTTTTCTGAATTATGGTTTACATACTGATCTTTATGCATTTAATTAGTTGGTCATTTCTTCATACATGATCTGTCAAGATAACCAGTCCAAATTAAAGCAGGATTATCTTTGGTACTCATCCATGCAATCTGTAGCTTCGTTTTCTGTACTACTCCTTGATAAGCTAGCTAGTCTATTGACTTCTATTCCTGATGATCTAGTTTTTGGATGCAATGCCAATGAATTTCTGCATGCAGGGGCCGGCGCGGGCACACAGCCGCATGACGGCATGACTGCATGTCTGCATTCGCTGATGAACTACTTCCAGTGGGGTGTCCTGGAATGCATGCGATTACACTGTAGTGCTTGCATTGCATTTGCACCCCCCAAATTAAAAGAGCCCACTCACAGCCCAGAGGAGATAAGAGGACAAGAGAGGCTTCTGGTAGCTAGGCTGCAATGCTGCATGCATTGGCACTGCCTATTGATTTATTGGCATCATGTCGTTGTGCATATTTGTTATTGCCGTAAGCGATATGCGCAACGGCTTGAGCAGTTGAGCGTACATTATTTGCTTCAAATATCGCCATGCAAAAATAGCATACTAGCTAGCTAAATTGTTGTCCTCAAGTGAGGTGTTAACTGGCAATTAAGGTGGAAACATTCTTTTTATTTAATTCACTTCATTTATATATGGACACATATTTTTATGGGCATATATAGATGCAAATGCATGTAATACTCCCTCCGTTTTTTATTACATGTCATATTAGATTTGTCCTAAATAAAACATTTATATCGTTGACCATTTATTTCAAAAATAATAATATAGATTCATGTCGTAATTTTTATGCTTTTAGATTCGCTATGAGAAATACTTTCATAATATATAATTCATATATTGTCAAACTATGAAGATCTTTTAAAATAGTTGGTCAAAGATAGTAGCGTTTGACTTAGAACAAAACTAATATGACATGTGAGTAGTATAGTAGCCTCTTTTGCCATGTTCACTTGTCTTATAATCCGTACTTTTCAGGTTGTTTTTTTAGCCGGAACAGTGTTTTTCACTCACAACAAATCAGCGAACAATGCTTTCAGCCATGACTTTTCAGCAAAGCGAACGGGCTCTTTATTTCTTTTCTTAGGCACCCGCGCAATTTAAGGTTCATGCCTCAGTGATTTTTAATCAACAAATTATCCTTACAAGATGTAAACTTCGTTATACAAAAGTGATATCATTGGGTTCGTATTTGTTAGCTATATTTTATGGTTGCGATTATGTGTTGCTACAAAAGTATAAAAGAATGTATATGTCAAAGTATAATTTTGAAGAATTAATAGCCGCGCCTTATATGTAGAGGGAGTATACGCTACTAAATCGTTTCAATGCATCATTAATAGTATTAAAATTAAACAATTAGTCACTAGTCATGGAAAGAAAACTTTTGAATAGATCCATTATACATTGTTCTTCGCAGATACGGATAAATGTCAGATGTTCCGTATTTTTGTCGAATACAAATCTAGAACCAGATAGAGAAAAATACTGAAAAATGAATTCGGATATATCCATTCAGTATTCATATTAGAAACTGATATGAATACGAATATTCATATTACAAGTTTTAGCGGATATAAATTTAATTCGAATTTTTAGACATCCATGGATGGGGTGTTGCTAGCTAGAAATTCCTTACCACTAGAAATATAGTATGGTTTTTTGGCCATGGAATGGAGAGAGAAAAGGAGATAGAATAGCATGAGCACTTTGACCAAACATATATTAAAAATATTAACATTTATGATACATAATTAGTAATTGTTGGGAATTTAACTTTGTCAGAAAACATAGCCCCCAACTTTGGAGCTGAAACCTTAAAATTCTATAACAATATCTGTTTGCAGGGAAAAAGGGAGCGAAGGCAACATTTTGACTTCGTATGAAAAGATTTGGCTTTGCCTCGAAGACAGAGAAATCAAGACGCAGAAGAAGTTAATACTAGAGTGAAAACTGAAGTTTGGCTTAGCTAATGAGAATTCGAAGACAAAGAAAGGCGGAGCAGAAATCGACTAAGTCAAAAGACAAAATTTCCCGGAAGAATGATGGCTAAATAGAAGAACAAAGATTGAAAGTAGCACAAAATGACCACTTCGTCCTTGTAGTACAAACGGGATGTAAATATTTGAGTTAGAGGTAAAATAGTCATTTTACGTAAAATACGAAGATTGGAGTCCTATAAATACCCCCTCTGACATGCACAGTACAATCATGAAATGAACACGACTTTATCTTATGTTTGCATTTAATGCTTGAGTAAGTTTCTTACCCAACATCTGACGCCCACCGTTTGTGTGTGCTCGAAAAATCCCACGACCACACGAAGCTAATGGGCAGACCTAACAAGAAAATTACCACTGGGGTAACCGAAGATGACCCACCAACAGTCGAAGACTAAAGTCTCGAAAAAGATGCACCCCAATACCCAAGCTCTTTAAAGGCAAGCGAAGCCAAAGAACAAAGACTCAAAGAATTAGAAGAACAAGTGCTGAGAAAGGAAAAAAACTTGAAGAATGTCACGCAAGAGCAAGAGAAAAGTCTCTTAAACAAAGAATAGAAGAAGCCGAAGCCACCCTTCGTGAACTGAATGAACAACTCCAAAGCGCAAGCCATGAAGTCATAAATTTAGAAGAACCAAATTCATCAACAAAAGCCTCTCAAGAAAAGAACTCCCAAAAGTCATTTATATCAATTGACACAAGCTCTCCCCTGTCAATAAACTTGCAGTTAGCACAATGGCCTTTGGGGTACAAATTTAACATGATTCTAATTTTTTATGGTCAATTTGACCCAAGACAATTTTTTATGAGTTTTGAAGCTGCAGTAATTTCTGGAGGCGGCGATGAAACTACGTTAGCAAAATCTCTTGTCATGACAGTTAAAGGACCAGCACAACAATGGTACTCTTCGCTAAAAGCAAAATCCATATATTCATGGGATCAACTTAAAGCAAACTTGCTTGTTGACTTTCAAGGATTTCAACCAGCTGGCCCTCACAGACATAGATCTCACTACTACAAAAATCATTTTCAGCGACACCCCCTTTTCAATCAGAGGCGGTTCACCTAGCACGCCACCTCTAACCGTGCCTAGGGCACTGTAGCTTCATGACCGCCCTGAAGATCCATCTTTATGGGTGGTTCTATTAAGAAAACCGCCTTTGATAGCCGTCCATTTTCAGGGGCGGTTGTGTTAAGAGAACCGCCCCTGAAAATGGATCTTCAGAAGCGGCCATCTTTACAAAACCGTCTTTAAAAGTGTCCTATTTTTAGAGACGGTTCTTTAAGAGAACCACCCCTACAAATGAATTAATAGATGTAGTTCTCTTTAGTCAACCACCCCTAAAAAAGGCCACCCCATAAATACCTTCTTCCTTCTCGCACCGTACGCGCATGCTGAGCACCATTAGCTCACTTGCGCGTGTGTTTTTGCTTGGGGGAGCAAGAGCAATTCTTGCCGGCCGCCGTCAAGCATCTTCTTCCAACTATTTTTCTAAAGGTTAGCATCTTCCTCCATCCATTCTAATCTTTTATTGTTGATAACGTAGATCATTTTTCATACTTTTTTAGCAATAAGCATAGAAATATTCAAATATGTGGTTTTTTAATTAGAAATAATAATGGTGGATTTTATTTTTATTTATACATCATTTATTATTTATATGTTTCTCTAATATATATTATTGTATGATATATTTATATGTTCTATATTGAGATGTTTTTTTAGTTTTTTTAGTGACGATGAATGGCGGCAGACTTTTCCAGCCACAGGAACTAGGTTTTCACCATGGCGATCTTCCATTCGTGCCATCGCCAGATAGGGCCATTCCGTGTTACCAACCCATCAATAGTATATAATATTTTAAGTTTTGGGTGCTAATGTAATTTTTGCATATATACATTCATTCATAATATAATTGTTGCATATGTCACAGACTATAAAACCAGTCAAGTGGCTGGAAGCAACACTATGGATGCTCGGAGTGTGGGAGATCTTCGAGAACACGACAAGTGAGGTTGTGAATGATGAAGGAGCCGAGTTATGGACGTGCAGTCTTGCCTTCAACATCCCCATTGAGTACAATAATGAGGTGTGCTAGGACATCGTGCAGACTGAATGACGATCGCTGAGCAAGATAGGCACCCAAATCGATGTTGTGCTACTTTCTTTGTAGGCAATTGAGCGAAGTGGCTACTGTATACCTGATTTCTCGTCCTTGAAGATTCAAGCTTTATTTCAGCATAGTCTGGATGTGCCGTGAGTAAGTGAGAGACATGTGACATTCAATCATATGGATGTGGTACGTCGTGTATGATATGAGAGTAATGTTTATTTATTCTTATTATTATATGAGCGCTTCCTGATATTTTTGTTTGTCCGCTTGCAGGTTTTGCTCTATGATTTCACCTATGCTACATGTGGCTTGCAGCCAATTCTCATGCAAGCTCTTAAGCGACTGAGGTATGCCTGGGACTTCGTGGAAGCGATGGGCCAGAGAACGATAGCTGGCATCCAGTATTGCGTGAGATTTAGGCAGAACCAGGCCATCGATAGTCCGTCAGTAGGCTACATCTATGGGATGCCATGTCCTTGGCGTTGTGAGGCAATGGAGAATGTTATAGTACAGACCTTGCATTACATAGACAATGACCGTAGTTGCACCAATCGAGACATACGCTACTGGCAGTGAAGACAGACTAGAGTTGCGTCCGATTTGTAAGGTTCATGTGTTCATTAGGTTTATTCGTATTGTTGTATTTAATTAGGTTTATTCATATTGTTATGTTTGATTAGGTTTATGAAATTTAACTCGTGTAGGATTGAAATACCTTATGAAAGCTTAAAACAAAAAAACAAATCAGATCGAACTTACTATCCTAGTGCAGCAACTAAAAGAAGGAAAAAAACTACTCCATCTTCAATGGTGGTTCTATTAAGAAAACCGCCTCTGAAATTGGTCCATCTTCAGGGGCGGTTGCATTAAGATAACCGCCCCTAAAGATGGATCTTCAGAGGCGGTTCTTGTTAGTCAACCGCCCCTAAAAATGCTCCCCTAAATACCCCTTCTTCCTCCTCAGAACGGCCTACAGAGCAGCACTGTTCAGCTCACTTGGAGGGCAAGAAATAGCAAAAATAGAGGGGGAATGTTTTTCCCTTTAAACCTTTAAAGGGGTTGGGTTTTAGCGGTGAGATAGTTGGCATCCCTAAACTCTTTTTAAACTTTACATGCTCATTTCTTTCACTTAGAGATCTAGAGAGAGACATGCATGATGTTAGATTTTTTTATTTTTCCTAGCAAGTTAGACTAATTTTTGCCTAACTTACTTTGTCTCACATGAACTCTAGTTAATTTCTATATTTATTTTACATTTTTTTAGCTTTAGGTGTAGAATAATGTAATATTTGTATAGAAAAATAGACATCAATTGCTTCAACATTTATCTGCGAATAATACCTTCATACAAATATACCTTTTATTTTTGAAGGGCACATATGGATAGGTCATGGATGTACATGAAAAGAAGATGTGAATGGTTTTATTGAAGCAGCTAAATGGCACACTTTGATTAAGCAGACAAAGGATATATATTGTCCCTGTGTTGACTGTCTAAACCATATAGTATGCCGAGTCCAAATACGATAAGATCACACTTGATAAGAAGGGGTTTTATGGAGAAATACGAGATTTGGAATCATTATGGTGAGAGACGTACAGAAGCAGGCAATATGGAAGGTATAAATGTACTAGAAGTAAGGGAAGATGATGATGCGATTGTGTCATGATGCATGATGGTCCAGGAGATAACGCTGTAGGCGGTGGTGGTGGAGAAGGTTGTGGTGGGGAGGAGGATGGTGGTGGCAAAGGTTGTGGTGGTGGAGAAGGTTGTGGTGGTGAAGACAACGAAGAAGATGAAGAAGAAGACTTCCTGAACGACATGTTGCGCCACGTAGAACAAGAATTACTATTGAAAGGGCTAGATAACTTAGAGATGGTGCGGAAGGCAAGGGAAGAACATTTATACCCGGAGGAAAAGGGTTGTGAGAAAAGATGATCGATGCTACGGTTTGTGCTAGACATACTGATCTTGAAGGCTAAGTATGGCTGGTCCGATAGGATCTTCAACGACCTATTAACTCTGTTGGCTGTTGTGCTTCCTAAGCCAAACATTGTGCCTACCAACACGTATCAAGCGAGGAAGTTTATCAGTCCACTGATGATGGGTGTGGAGCGAATACATGCATGTCCAAACTATTGTATCCTTTATCATGGGGTGTTCAAAGACATAACGAAGTGTCCAAACTGTGGTGTTAGTCGATACAAAATAAACGAAGACTGCAGTGAGGCTACTAACACTGGGAAAAAGAGAAAGAAGGACGGAAAGAAAAATGATGCTTCTCCAAATAAATATATTATGAACATATATCATATGATTAAATTGATGGTAACTACCTCATATCCTAATAGTACAAAGTAACAAGTTTAACCATAGACCAACCAATCACGATCGACGAATAGTTGCCTAACTTCTCATGGCCACGATAGGACAGTCCGACCACCTTAGAAATGACAGGCCCGGACTATATTAGCGTTGTTCGGCCAGCCCTATGTCTTGCACATGAAACATCAAAAGCCAAGGGACACTCGCGGCCACTGGAGTGTACAATTTGTGTGTCTATAGATCTTATAGAAATAGAAATACCACCCAAGGCACTATGGTGTGCCCTGCAACCTTATCGATTTTGCCATTATTAACACACGACTTCATGTTAGAGGCGAACATTCCGTGCACGATATGTACAAGTACGCACACAGCTATGGCATTATGGCTATAGACTCAGTCTTATGCACCCATAGCATGATCCTACACCAACCACGAAATATCAAGAGACAAGGGATAGTCGCTGCCACTAGATTAGACATAACTCTGAGATTACTCTAGGTACAAGGACTAACACTGAGATTAGACTTATTACAACTACAAGCAAGTTTGTTTTGTTGGTTGCATCCAAATTGTTGTAGTTACCTCCTGCATGAAGCGGTAAGCATAGCACCACCAAGTCTAGTACCAGGAGTTGTACTTACAAGCAATGCTAATAACTAACATTACATTAACTTCCAAATTATCCAAACTAAAAAAGAAATGACTAAAGCTTGAGCTAAGATAATGACATGTAGGACATCAAATGCACTCTGCCTCGTCTTCTTATCAGGTGCTGCAGGCTCAAGTGGTGGTGGTCTGAGAACATCCTGACGACCATAGAAGGCTGCATAAGCTTCTTGTTCTGTCTGATACTTTTTTTGGCAAGCTCCCTTGAACTTATCCACTTCAGCATGTGCATCATGCCAGTTGGAGTAGACACCAGGGGTCCGACCATGATGCACAACATACCACGGCATAGCTTGCTAAGCTATCAAATATATTAGATTAGATTAGAAAGAAAAATTCAAAGTTATTTGTTAGCTGCATATAAAAATAAGTAGCAATAGACACATCACTAGCAAAGAGACATATATGTGCTCACTTCATTGGTTAATTATCGAACTAGTTTGCAGCAATAAATTCACCCATTTAATTATGAAAAATGATTTAAAGTAACACATAGTGTTACTCCAAATTCACCCATTTAAAACAATTTAAAGAATATATCTATACAATTATGCAAAATAATAAAAAGAAAACTCCTAAACTTTGGTTTAATTACTGGACTCCAATATTATTTAAATAATCTCTAAATCTGCATCTACATATATTATTATACAAGAAATATTATTGTATGAGATAATTAATAAACTAGTTTATATCAAGGAAACTATATCCATTAGGTAAATGCAAGAAGTTAATATTAATGACAAAATAATACCAGATATAGCTTACTAGGGCGTGGAGGAGGCTTGGAGAAGCACGTGGAGCTGGCTTGCTGGTGTGCCGAGAAGATGTGGAGGAGGACGGCGGGGTAGGGGTGGGTTGGGGCGGAGGAACGGTGGGGGCAGCGGATGGGGTCAGGGAGAGGAACGGCGGGGGCAGGCCTAGGTGGTTGGCTGGGGAGATTTGCCGGGCGGCGACAGTGGTGACTGATGACGAGCGTGAAGGACAACAGGGACGACATATCCTTATCTACTAGCGAAGGGGGGCAAATTCTTCCAAAGGGTGCTAAAGTTTTCAAAACGGAGCATAGGACTGTCCGGCCGAGTAAAACATCAACAGGCCGGACAAGGAGAGCAGCGGTATTTTTTAGTGTAACTTGGTAGGACGGTCCGACCATCCAAAGTTTGAACACGACGGACAGAAGTCCTCGGCCGCCCCTGCTATGTATTTTCAGGGGAGGTTGCTTACGTCAGCCACCCCTGAAAATGATCTTCAGTGGCGGTTGCTTATGTTAGCCGCCTCCGAAGATCATCTTTAGCGGCGGCTGACTCAAGAAAACCGCCACTGAAGATCCTTGCCCTTTATAACGCAACGCCAAAAATTTTCTAAGTCACCGGGTGGGCCAGAATTCAATAGTGTAGCGAAGCGCTGCCAAAATTTTCCACGCGCGCCTTTTCGCCTACTCCGTCCAGCGCCACCACTGTCAAAGTTCCTGGCCGTCCGCCGCCCCGGTGCTCCCCCATTCGGCACTACCCTCGGTGCTCCCCTGGCAGAGGTCCTCGGTGCCAGAGTTCCCCAGCGCTTCCCCATCATTGCCGACTCTTGCCTCGTCGGTGAACCTACCGCCGGAGGCCCCCGGCGGTCCCTCGGCAGTCCCCCAGCGGTTCCCCGGTGCTCCCCCAGCGCTCCCCTAGTTTCTTCTCTGCGTCTACGCACCCTCAGCCCGTCGTCCGCCCAGCGCTCCCCATCTTCCACTCCGGCCACCTATTCATCTACCAAAGGTTGATTCTTTTTAATCTTCTTTGTATTAGACAAGAAATGCTACATAATATTTGATGTTTAGATACTAGTGTTATATGCATGAGTAGCGGATATATATATGAAGCAAAGGAATGTACTAGGTATTTAAAATTTACAATTTTTATTGCATGTGTATTAGCCATGTGTTGATTTTGCTATATGTAATCATATTCATACGAGAATGATATCCTTGTTTCTAAATATTTATAACAATAATACACCCTTCCATCATGGCTTAGATAATTCATCCACATTCGTAGCGATGGATAAAGAAACGACAACAAAAGAAGCTGATAAGTTGGACGGGTTGTCGGACGACGACAACAGCAACGACACGTCATCGACCTCATTAGAAGAAGCTTTGGATCCTAGTCCTAGTCCTGACCGTAGGGCTTTGAGGGCAGAACTTGAGGACCTAGAATGCGATCCGACCGAGGATGTAAGCCTATACTTGCTATCAATTGACCACATTTATTTTTCACTTAAGTGTGTGAGCATTTTCCTTATTTTTTTATATCTATAGGTTCATGTGTCTACCCGTATGCCTATGCAAACCATAGAGCAATCACAGACACAGACAGAGATTATAGTTACATCATCCGCTCCTCAGAGAGAGAAACGGAAGCAAGGGCAAAGAATGCAGAACAAGTTCCCTAAAGGACAGACTATTGTTGTAGAAGTGGTTAGCGCTATCAGCGAGCCCATACAACCTGATGGCGTACGCGCCTGCTTTGCAAGCATGATAGGAGCGGCAGTCCGGGACATTTTGGATTGCTCAATACCGCATTGGAACGATGTGCCCGATAGTGACAAGACCAAGATATGGAAGAAGATGATGGGGGCATTTAGTTTCCCTCCTGATTCGGAAGAGCTCGTCAAGAAGTTGGCAATGAAATAGGCAGTAAAAAGTTTTTGAGGTTAGAGGTCCCAACTAAATACTAGTTTTTGACTGAAGGGTTGTACGCCGTTCAAGGAGTTCGGGAAGATCAAACCTGATAATGGCAAAGGTTTTGTGAACAGAAGTCCACACCTGAGGCCTTAGCCATGAGTGTCTTGAACAATGAGCTTGTGAAGAAGAACATTCACCCTCACCGTCTCGGCTCGGCTAGATATGACCCGAAGGTTGAAAAGTGGAGATCAGAGGCTGAGGTTGCTAGGCAAGTTGGTGTGCTGTATAAATCAATGTTAGCCTAAACGTTAAACGGTGAACGATCGGTCACCCATCGTTTAGCAAAAAGTTGGTATACATGGCCGTTTAAACGGCCTTTTAAACGGTCAAAACGGTTTTGCACGGCTTTACACGGCTAATCGGCCTACACGGTTACCCATCGAGTAGCGTTTACACGCCGTGTAAATGGCCTACATGGCCATGTAGGCGAATAGTGTATAAATATGAGAACTTTGATGAACGTGCAGAGCACTGGGTTAGAGCTAGGGAAGTTAAGGACAAAGAAAGTGGGCAACTAGTAATCCCTGATGCACGTACTAAAGCAGCCGTGGAGGCCTAAAGGCACTTGCTCAGAAGAAAATGCAAGGCAAATTTAAACCCAGACGGGAGGTGGATGAGCTAAGTGTCGCTTTAGGCAACAAGGAACACCCTGGCCGTGTGCAGGGCGTCTCCTCCAAGCTGAGACTTAAGCATGGTTTTCCACAGGAGGCGAGTAGTTACAGAACAAGGCAATGCTACAAGGATGACCTTTTTGACACCCTTTGCAAGAAGGCCGACGCATATATTGATGAAAAGATTAATCAGTTGAAAGCTTCACAAGGTTTCTATACCGTGGAGCCATCATCTCGAGTGGTAGTGCCAAGTAGTGTTTCATCAATCATGCTTAAGACTTTTCCTGTGGACACCATTGATAGTCCTACACCGTGTGCTCTGCACATTCTGTACAACAGGAAGGGGAAGACGGTAAAGGTTGCCAACAGAACTGCTTATCTAGGACACACTATGCACAATAATGTACTTCCAGATGATTATGCTAGGGTTGAAGTGCTCTCGTTTCTCCAAATCATCTTGATTATGAATTTGAGATCCCTTCTCCTGATGGTGAGATGGTCTTGGGCAACCTTGTAGGCTATTTCATTGCTTGGCAACGACAAGACATTATGTTGTTAACCACCCCATCTGGTGCACCTTCTGCTTCACGTCAGCAGCAATTGCCTTAGGTAGAGGAACAAGCAGAAATAGGCCCCAGAGGCGAAGCATGTGCATAGTTGTCATCGACATATGAGCAGCAGATGACGGATTTGTTCATGGATGTTTTAGTGGTCCAGGCAAACCCCCCATCTCAGCTTCTCCTATGAAGAATTCATGGAAGATATCATCGCAGGAAGGAGAGTACCTGAGTTTGAGGAAACATGTAATGAAGAAGCACATCAGGACCAGACTCAACAAGGAACACAACAAGTGTTAGGGGGCAGCGCTCTGCCATCTCTGCCACTGCCACCCCACCCCTATCGGAACCACTTCCGCAGGGAGGAACTGCTGCGCCAGCACTGCCAGCACCGCCGCCACTACCACCACCATCGCCAGCCCAACCGGTGCTGCTTCCGTAGGTATAAACTATTGTGCCAGCACCGCCACCTCCACCACCGCGCTCCCAACATCCTTTGCAGCAACAAACGGTTGCACCCCACCACCACCGCAGCCACAAACAGCGACACCGCCACCTCCACCGCCACTGCAACTACAAATGTATCCTAAGATGGTGAGAGAATTTGAGAAGGGTAGCAACTCGCCCGATGCTGGCATATCTGTGATGTGGAGGTCTCTTGGCAAAAAGAACCCCTAGGATGCTTCTGCAATCAAGGGCAAGGTGGTGCCTTCATCATCTAGAAATGCCAAGGCCAGCATGGCTAAGGAAGGATCTAGAACAATCTTTGGTGGCCAACACCGTTTGAGCCAAACCCTGGCGAGCGTTGAATTTGTTATAGACATGATCGAACAAAACAGTCCCAAGTGCCCCTATGAATACGTGCCAGGCATGGAATTCCTACCTGATTTTGCCCTATAATGCAACAAGAGATTGTTACACATGAGGGTCTTTCAGATGTGGTATTTGGAAGTAGTAGAACTTGGCTTAGAGTCAGTGTCGGTGAATTGCCCTACTAATGATATATTCACTACCGATGTAGAATTTTCAAAACTGACCACATCTTTTGAGGACATTCAATTTTATACCGATAGAAGAGACTCGATGTAAGTCAGATTACCCTGTAGTGCGTGTAAGTAGCGTTTTCTTAGACTCATCCTCAATTTTGGTTTTATGTGCTTGTGCTATCCTTTTAACCACACATTTGCCTTACTTTCATGTATGAAAGAGTGGATGGATTCAGCCAAGTTGAACTTGAGGAACGCATACCTTGACCCAAATCTCATTAGCGAGGCACGTCACGCTGGACCTCTATTATGGCAAAATGATCATCCTGCATTTAAGGGTGCCAAGGCAGGGCGAGAGAGGCAATTAGGAAGGTTTCGTACAGGGAAGCAAGGAATGAAGTTGCATTATATATCAGGAAGGCGTTCATAGCTCATCAGAGATTCCAATATATAGAAGCCCCATATAATTTCGGGTAAGATCGACTACTATCTTTTTTTCATGCTATTTAGTAGATGATTTACATTGACACTATTATCTTTTTTGTACTGATGCAGCGATCACTTCATCTTAGCAAGCATCAATTTGAGAGCTAGCAGGATTTCCATCTTTGACTCTATGAGAAAAGATAGAAAAATGTACCAAAATTTTATCAACGTGTTACAAACGTAAGTAATTGTAGTTCATTACTTGTGACACTATTTTTCATCCGATTATCGTTATAGTGAAAGTGATTATTTTGTTTCTTAAATAGCATGTACAGATGGTACATTAAAGAAGGTGGGGTGCATGACCCAGCGAAGGACAAGATGGATGTTTGTATAAATCAATGAGTACGACCATTTTCTAACTCAAATAGCTTCTCATATTCCTTATATAGAATAATGTGTTTCACTGTATTATTTTTTTGCATGTCACTGACCTGCAGTGCTTGAGGCAGCCTACCGGAAGTGTGCTTTGTGGCTACTATCTATGTCAATGGACAAGAGCCAACGGGACTTACCGCAATAACCCAAAAGACGTAAGTTGCTCTATCAAACCATATCATATGCATATGTTCATTAATATGTATCTAGCTAATTTGTTCCTTTTTTTGTGTAGCATGAAGTAACGAGGCCAAATGAAGTAATTACCCAAAGCGATGTTCAACTTGTTCAAGAAGATTTCTGTAAGTTCATGGTGCAGTAGGTTCTTAATCTGAAGGGCTTATTCTATGATCATGACTTAGAGTATGCAACACATCCCAAGTTTGAGTCCCTTCGTCTAAAATGCCTGTATCTCTTCTTTTCATTCTTTGGGAAGGAGCATAATTAATGTTGACTTGTAATTTGTAATGTACAAATACTTTGTTGATCATGTGTGTAAAACTAGTGCACTATTGTGTATTTATGAAGTTAATTTGAATCATTTGCAATCGGGTATGAAATGTGGTGGGAAAACGTGATTTTAAATTTGGCGGGAAATTTCAAATTCAAAAATTTAAAACTGATTTTCAGAGGCGGTTGATAACACCGTCCCTGAAAATACATTTTCAGAGGCGGTTGCATTGCCACAACCCATTGCAGCAGCCGCTCCTAGTAATGCATTTTCAGGGGCGGTTCATGTATTGGAACCGTCGCTAGAAAAGAATTTTTAGAGGCAGTTTGCCTACTGCAACCGCCCTAAAAATGCATTTTTAGGGGCGGATCTCTTAATGGAACCGCCCCTGAAAATACCTTTTTCAAGGTGAAGATCATAATAGAACCGCCCCTAGAAATGCATTTTTAGGGGCGGTTAAAAGCCCGTCGCTAGAGACGCCCCATCTTCACTGACGGTGGCATTGCAGCGGTTGGGCTGACCGCCCCTGAAAACCTATTTTACCCATCTCTAATGATGTTTCCTGTAGTAGTGTCTGTTCAATTGCAAGCAGCAAATCAAAGAGCACCTGAGTCAATATTTTAAAAGATTCATCCAAATCAAGGCACAAATTCCAAGTATCCTAGATGAAGTGGTGATAATAGCCGCAATTAAAGGGCTTCGAGTAGGCCAATGTGCTTCTCATCTTGCTCAAGAAAAAACAAGTACAGTTGCTGAGTTTTATGAAGTCATTCAAAAATATTGCAAGTCAGATGACGGCTACAAAAAAAGAATCAAAAAAGAAAACAACTTCAGGGCTCAAATCAAGCAAAACAACAACTTCCATCCTCCAAGACCAAACAACTATGAGCGAAGACCATTCTCACCACAGAATCAAGTTAATAAAATTGAGAATGACAACAATTCAACAGCCGAAAGTGATTATGCTCACCAAAATCAATACAACCAGCGAAGTCAATTCAATGAAAAAACATTTGAAAGAGGAGGCTTTGGCACAAGAGGAGGAGGAGGAAGAGGAAGAGCACCTTTAAAACCTGAAGATATGTATTGCATTATTTATGACAAAGGGGCTGGACATACATCTAAAATATGTTCCAAAGTAAAGAAAAGCATCGAAGAAGCCCAAGAACAAAACAGGGCACCAAGCCAATCAAAAGTTATCAATCATATGAGGCAAGAACAACAAACCTCTCATCAAACTTATTACCCAATGCATTATGGACTTGCCCAAGCACTACTTCGAGGACCACCTCCTATATATAGCTATGAACCACCAGCAATGTATGATCCCATGAAAAAATCAATTGAGGCAAAATCAATCTTAGCGATCCAATGTTCAACCAGCATAACCCGAAGCTTCAATTGCAAACAACAACCCACAAAACAACCAAGCCAAGCAAGAAAATAACTCCCCATCAGTTTTAGCAGTAAACAATAATGCAATCATCCAAGCAAGGGAATAATATTAACAATCACGAGAGAAAATAGCATGGACCATGAAAATAACAATCAAAGAAGAAATTATTTCCAAAGAGTAAATTCAATTTCAATGGAGGGCCCATATAAGAAGACAAGATGGTCCCATCTGCCAATCACATTTTCAGAAGAAGACCTTCAGTTGAAAGACTACCCACATACGGACGCAATGGTAATTGAAGCAAATATTGATGGTCAGATAGTCTCAAATATATTAGTTGATGGAGGCAGCTCCGCTAACATTATATTCACATCAACAATCGACGCCATGAAAATTGATTGCAAAATGTTAGAAAGAGCTGAGCATCCACTTTATGGCTTTGGCGGGAAAAAGATCCATACAATTGGAAGAATAATTTTGCTAGTTTCTTTCAGAATAGTAAGCAAAGCAAGAACAGAGCAAATAACATTTGATGTGGTTGACATTTACTATCCATACATTGCACTCTGTGGAAGAGGAACTTTAAATGCATTCAAAGCAGTCATAAGCTACTCATACTTATGTATGAAAATATCAGCAATAAATAGAGTAATCACAGTACACGGAGACCAAACTGAGGAAAGAAACATTGAAAAAGAATACAATCTAGGATAAAAGAATGTTCACGCAATCTTTGAAGAAGAAGAAAAAGAAGAAACAAAAAATATGAAGCCTCAACCCAAAACTCAAGCTTGTGAAGAAACAAAAAAGAGTACCTCTTGATCCATTAGTCCTAGACAAACAAGTCATCATTGGTACCAGACTTTCTCAAGAAGAAGAGGACAAACTTATGAAATTTCTTCGAAGCAACATAGATATATTTGCTTGGTCATCCAATGACTTAGGAGGAGTCAGCAGAGACATAATTGAGCATAAACTAGACATTGATCCAAAAGTCAGACCAAAAAAGCAAAAGTTGAGAAAACTAGCCGAAGACAGAGAAGTTCAAAGGTTGCTTGATGCAAAAGTTATAAGAGAAGTTCAATTCACAACTTGGCTCGTAAACATTGTCATGGTCAAGAAGTAGAACGGAAACTAGCGAATGTGCATCGATTTCACAGATCTCAGTAAAGCGTTCCTAAAAGATAATTTCCCACTACCAAGAATTGACACATTAGTCGATCAAGCAACCGAAAGTGAAATGATAAGTTTCTTGGATTATTTTTCTGGCTATCATCAAATTTGGATGAGAAAAGAAGATGAGGAATTCACAAGATGTATCGCCCCATTCGGGACCTACTGTTTTATAAGAATGGCAGAGGGGCTGCGCAATGCTGATACAATATTTGTTAGAATGACTTCAACAGTGCTAAACAAACAAATTGGCAAAAATATACTCACCTATGTTGATGACATGGTAGTCAAAAGTAAGAAAATAGGAGATCACATCAAAGACCTCCAAGAAATATTTACAAATCTCAGGGAAGCAAATTTAAAATTAAATCCTGAAAAGTGCACCTTCGAAGTCCAAAAGGGCAAAATTCTAGGCTGCATTGTATCAGCAAAAGGAATCAATCCAAACCCAGATAAAGTCCAGACAATCTTAAACATGAAGTTCCTAAAAATATAAAGGACGTCCAAAAATTGACAGGAAGACTCGCCGCCTTAAACAGGTTCATTTCAAAATCAGCAGAGGGAAGCCTGCCAATATTCTAAGCACTCAAGGGAACAAAAACAGACTTCGCATGGGGACATTCGCTACAACATGCATTTGAAGAAATAAAAAATTACTTATTAAAGCCAAACACTCTAACCACACCAACCCCAGGGACCGAATTGCTCCTATATGTCTCAGCAACAGAAAGTGCAGTTTTAGTTGAAGAACAGGAAAATAAACACATAAAAAGACAAGTCCCAGTCTACTTTATTTTAGAAGCTCTGTCTGACTCAAAAATCTATTACTCAGAGATTAAAAACATAGCATATGCAGTTTTGACAACAGCAAGAAAATTAAAACAATATTTTTAGGCTCACAAAATCAGAGTACCAACAAATTATCCTCTAAAAGAAGTCTTGCAAAGCTGCATATCATCCGGAAGATTGGGGAAATGGGCGGTGGAGCTATCTCAGCATTAAATCGAATTTGAAAAAAAAGAACATCAATAAAATCCCAAGTCTTGGCATACTTCATGGCAGATTGGACTCTGTCTCAAAATCAAAGCGAAGACAAAAGGCAACCACACTGGATAATATATTTCGATGGAGCATGGGGCTTCGTAGGGGCTGATGTAGCAGCAATAATTACATCACCTTCAGGGGTCAAAATGAGATATGTTGCAAGACTTAAATTTCAATGTACCAACAATATTACTGAATACGAAGCCATTTTCATCGGACTCCGAAAAGCAAGAGCAATGGAGATACAAAGACTAATAATCAAAATAGATTCACAAGTTATGGCTGGACACATTGAAAAAGATTACAAGGCAAGAGATCTAGAGCTAGCAAAATACTTGCAATTTTTAAGAGAACAAGAGAAATACTTTGAAGGCTTCAGAGTAAAAAATATCTCAAGAACAAACAACTCAGATGCTGACGAAATAGCAAAAGCCAGAGCTCAAAACACAAGTTTGCCTCAAGATGTTTTCTTCCAAGTGCTAACTCATGCATCTATCAAGGCAAAGCAAGAAGTCCCTAGAGAAGTCCATATAATACAAAGCGAAGATTGGAGAGCACCAATCATGGCATACCTTGTGAACATTATGAACCAGAAGATTTTCGGTACATAGTACCCGGGGTACCCGTAAGGAAGAGAGAAGATCCAGTCCGACTAGGATTCCTCCCATGTAATTCTAGTAACATTGCTATCATGTAATTCTATTAGGACTTCTATATTGTAACCGTCTAAAACTCTTGCCTCCTGAACTATATAAAGGAGGGCAAGGCTCCCTAGATCGACAGAACAATAGGAATAGACCTCACGGTCTAAACCCTAAAGCGCAGGGCGCAATATACTATTCTCCCAAGACTGGACGTAGGACGCTATTCCAGCATACCGAACCAGTGCAAATCGTTGTCTTTATATGTTCACTATCGAGTTCTGCATATGCCGATGTCCCCCGAACAATCATCCCGGATAACCCCATGATGACTTGTCAGTCATCAAACACCGACAGTTAGCGCACCAAGTAAGGGCTTTCGACATAATTGCGTTCAAGAGCTTGATGGACCTCGTGATCAAGATCACGTTGCCGGCAGGATCAACTCTCATTATCTTGCGGCGATTCAACGACTCCCAAGCTAGGGCTCTCGTCATCAATTGTCCACCCCGAGGCAGTTCGTGGCAACACGCTATCCTGTGTAGAGACGTGGAGCTCATTAATCCACAACCGTCAGCCTACGATGACCATCGGCCGCGGCATCAGCTCCAAATTCCTGGATTCCGTCCAGTCAATACGAGAAAAGAGAGCCAACGGATACGTCCATGATGATGTCAACAACGTATGCTGGATCTGATCTTAAGCCAAGTAGCGAAGTCAGAATACAAATCGATCTGCGGCCGGCGCCGCCTTCGTCTCTGGCAACAGCACATGGCAACCTGGATGAAGATCCAAAGCGTGTACAGGCCATGCAAGGTGCAACTAGCGTATACGTGTGCATGCATGCACGACATGCTATACGCCCAAACTTGGCCCAAACACCAGGAAGACCACGGTGACATCGGCGACATCAGGCCTGATCAAGCAAAACAAGGCCGTGTCCAAACCGACACCATCCATCATGATGCGAACAAGCAATCTATTGAGGAAATTACACGTACATGTTACCATCTATACGGCGTGCACGTATACAGTTCATGTCCACAACAACTCGGCCTCTGCTACAACTCGAGTGCCACGTGCGCCACTTCGTTCCGCTCGTGGACCACTTGGCCGGCGGCATCATCGACGAGTTAGAATTTGATTCCGGCTTCTTCTCGTTAAGTCTGGGTACCCATTCCGACTCCTCCTCGCCGAGTCAGAGTTCGACTCCGATGTGCTCCCAGTCCTGGACGACTTCACCTCACAGAGTAGCGCGGCCGATGCCGAGAGGGAGGTACTCGGCTGTCACTTCCTGCGAGGTTCCCGACGTCGTAGTCTCGCAGACTAGCGCTGTCCGCTCGCAGCCAACAACGGTTACTCGAATCAAGGAAGCAGTCTGCATGTGTGCATTAGTTTATGACAAGGAAGGATAACGATGCATGGTCGTCAACATGCAAAGGACCTACGCATGTACTCGCTGGTCAAGAATCTACTGGGGAGCAGTTTCGCCTACTCGTCTGCGGTATCTGACTACTCTGACGCAACTTCGACTCTCAGCCGCGGTTTTGGCGACGGCTTCCGGTACTTGACGACAGCTTCCGGGTACTCGGCAACAGCTTCTGGGTGCTCGGCGACGTGTTTTGGGTACTCGATGACAGTTTCCGGGTACTCGGCAATGGCTTCCAGGTGCTCGACGACATGTTTCGGGTGATGAACGATCCAGTCGGCTGATCGGTTTACTTACATCGACTACTACGACTTGCAAAATTCTTCACTCGGCCATCAAACAAAGCTAAGGCACTTGCACGTTGTGTGCGTACGTGCACGGTGTCCGACTATTTACCACAGTGTCCGACTATTCTATCATGGTGACCAACTACTCGCCGACTACTCGGTCATGGAAACTGACTACACAGCCGTGGATCGCGCGTTGATTCTTCTACTCGGCCGTCAATCAAGCTAAGTCACATTCTTAATATTTTTCTAAATATTTCTTTAATTTTTATATATCTTCGAATATTATCCGTGCACCTCCACGATCATACCTTGCAGGGCTACCTTACTCGATTACCACGCCCCTGAATGAGACACGTGCCTCTGCGGGCTGCTTTACTCATACCCAACAGCGGCACCATGCCATCGTGGCTCTCGTTGACAACTTGCCGCTAGTCCTGCTCAGGGCCAGATACTACAAGTAGTTTTGAAGCTGAGTACCAAAAGCTCCCATTCACAACAAGCCATGCAAGAGACATGCAAGTTAGCCTGTATATGCAAGATATTAAGGCTTCACGTGCTTGTACATGCTCTCAACTAGCAAGGCCACGTCAATTATGCATGCACGTGAGGATTCAGCCAACGACCAACTAGGGAAGCAAATGATTAACATACACCCTCGTGAAGCATGCATGACCGAGTAACTTGGCTTCATCACGCGGCAAGAACACGCTTGATTATCACCGCCGGCTACGCAACCTGGGCATGCACCGGCAAGCAAATAAATGAAGGCCACTAGACCAGATCCAATCGACGTGACCGATCAAGAACAATCCAGATTTTGGAGCTCACATATGAATGCTCGCATATATCATAATCCACAGCGGTCATCACCGTCAACATGCAATGGCTCCGGCGGTTCCTTCCCACTACTCGGATGAGTGGCCACGCTGCTACCTTGTGTCTGCTGCTCCCTCATGAGATTCACCGGCTATTCAAGCTGGGACATATCTCCGACTTACAAAAGTCGACTGTTCAGAGACTCATCAGCTAACCATGCTGGTACGTATCTCTATGAAAATCGGATACGCCGTCTATGTTTATCAGACGGCCCACATCCTGCGACATAGTCTTATCCTGTCGCATAGTACGACACTTAGTTTTTTATGCTAAATGTATGCCAAGCCCGTAATAGATTATCTCGAAAGAAGACGGTCGACTTACTCTTCTGGCGTGTGAGCCTTAAGGAAGACAGTCATATGATCACCTTATGTATATAAGTGCTCGATGCACTCAAAGTCGGTTATTCTGTGGTCCTACTTAGACTACGTGACTACCCGGAAAGACTCGTCCTAAGTCAATCAGGACGCAGTCACCAAAATTCAACTCGTCCTAAGTCAATCAGGACGCAGTCACTAAAATTCGACTCGTCCTAAGTCAATCAGGATGCAGTCACCAAAATTTGACACGTCCTAAGTCAATCAGGACGTAGTCACCAAAATATGACTCGTCCTAAGTCAATCAGGACGCAGTCACCAAAATTTGACTTGTCCTAAGTTAATCAGGACACATTCACCAAAATTCGACTCGTCTTACGTCAATCAGGACGCGGTCTTACATTGTCTACAGGCTACAAGCTAGTCTACGACAAATTAAAGATGGGAGGTTTTTTTATGACATCCTATACTCGGATTCCATAACATGTAGATTTTTCTACTCATCCATTGCCTCGGCTTCTCCGGCTTCACTCCGATAACACTCGGGGGCTCGAATTCAAGGATGTATGATCAAGTATATAAGCACTCAACCACTGGGCAACAAGCGATCACTGATCATTGACTCAGGCGATTACCTGGCTGCATCCCTGAGTATACTCTTTTCAAATTCTAGTGCCGACTACAAGTACTTGGACACAGACTCAGGGGCTGCGGGATACATATCCTCAGAGGATGTTTTCAAATTCTTTGTGAGGAAATTACAGAGAAGACCCTTCAACTCTTTGTTCCAAAACAGTAAGAGGCTCGGGGCTACACTCAGTGAGTGCACTTTTCCAGAAAGTGCACACAACTCAAAGATTTCAAGAAGCGCTACATGGTTACTCTCAAGAAAGCACTCGAACGAAGCTTGTTTCTACTCGGCAAGACCTAAAGGAACAAGAAGAGGTTTCCAAGATCAACCATACAGTGCTCGGGGGCTTGTCGGTACATAGTACCCAGGATACCCCGTAAGGAAGAGAGAAGATCGAGTCCGACTAGGGTAACATTGCTATCATATAATCCTATTAGGACTTCTATATTGTAACCAACTAGGACTCTTGCCTCCAGAACTATATAAAGGAGAGCAAGACTGTCACACCCGGTTTTAAGGACAAAACCAGACATACACCATATGTGAAATAAAGAAGACAAATCTCACATATAGTCACAGATAAGTGTAATATCAAAAGACAAATGCTTAATATTCATAACTCAATAGTATAAAGTATACCTTAAAGAGCAACACAGCGGAAAGACAACTCCGAGCACCGGGTGCAACCTTCACTCCAGGATCAAACTAACTGGTTGATCACAAGCCTAACAATTCCAGAATCTAACAGTCTGGTACCCTTCCTGAGATGTGGGAAAATAGCAAGAGTGAGTCCATGTCGAACTCAACAAATATAACATGGGGTTCATGCAGCTCAAAAGGTTTGACACGGGTTTACTGCAATAGCTTTTAGTGAGACAACTTTTTAGCATTTGAGTAGCACCAAGTTTACCATAATCCCAAATAACCTCATGATCATGTAAACGAGAATAATGTATAGCAAGAAACAATAATCATTAGTGAACATCAATATCATCAGTGTTATCATTATCGTCAGTGTTCATCATTTATTCTGTAAGGGTCCAAGGCCACTCGTGACCGTGAGCACGGCTGTTATAACAGTTTTACACTCTGCAGAGGTTGTACACTTTCACTGTGAGTCGTGATTTACCCTTTCGCTCGAGGTAGCTAATCTCTTGACCCACTTCTAAGGAAGGTCGGCAGGGTTCACTATGAAGTCTTTCAAAGGTTCGTCTAACAAGTTAGGGCCATTAGATTCACTCGGCAAACAGATGTAGATCCCCCCTTCCAAATGGCACAATAACGCGCAGCCTATACACATAAGGACAGAGGCCGCACTATACCCGATTCGTCAAGCCGTTCTTACGCCATGAAGGTTACCACTAACAAGCTAGAAAAGGTCCTCATACTTGACTAAAGCCAGAGCCATATAGCCCTCACAGTTGTACTGTAAGTCCCGGATGTTCGCTTACAGATAAGTCCTTAGGGAGAGAAACTAGAGCACCAAAAATACCACACGCTCTAGCCCCCTTGAGCCATGTTGCTATAAAGCATCTTTTAAACGTTTATTGCATATACCATTAGTCAAGTTACAGATCATAGTTATTTATCTTGAGCACTAGCATAAATACTACTCAATGCAATATCCCATGGTGTCAAGGTACAAGATACAAAAACTAGGATATCCTTAGTGGTAACAAGGTAGACACATGCACATGAATTAAGTATATTAAAGGTGAATAGGAAACAAGGATAATCCCATGTTATACTTGCCTTAAACACCGATCCTTCGGTAAGCTTTAATCTTCAACGTTCTTCTTCTTCTTCTTGATAACCACGTATATCTCACCGACTGGACTTGATCAATAAATCACCACACACACATCGAGCAATCATACACGAAGCAAACAATAGATCTAAATTAGAACAGTACACCAAACATATGAAACAATATGTGAAAAGATTTTAAAGAGGTTCTACGCATTGCTATGAACACACAGGCGCGAAATGCACTCTAATCGAAGCTACGGTTGAAAAGATACATCTACCGAAAGATTTGCTCATAGAAGAAAATATAAAACTATTAGTTTCATATGTTTTAATTATATAATAACATATATAAGATATTTTATAGATACTATATATGGAATTAAGTCAAATTTAGATTCAAATTATGAAACTAAAGTAAAACAAATCATATTTTATTTACAAAACCCAGTTGCATAATTATTAATCAAGATATGATTTAAACAATAAAATTTCAGAATTAGTAATATGGTAAACACTGTCACTAACGCGTAAATCTCATTGCTATGAATCTAACGCAACTCGAATGAGCTAAAACGGATCTAAAACGTAGAAGATATGATTTAAACAAGATTTACTTTATTAAAGTAATAGATTAAATCTCACATCGGAACTTAAAAATAGAAAACCTAACCAACAGTAACAATAACAGTATAACAAGTTTGTAAAACTCTTCTACACGTTACTACGATCACATAGACATAAAGATCACGAAATTTGGATTTAAAACGTAAAAGTTATGAGTTTTCTAGGATTTCCTATAGATAAATAATTACTTTAATATAAACTCGAAAATAAATTATCTCAAACCTACTGTACAGTTCTATCATCATGTAGAGCTCGCAAATATGAATCTAACGCAATTTGAATGGATCAAATCGGAGTTAAAACGGATAATTTATAACTAAAACAAACTCAGTGGCAAAACTGTAAATATCAGAAAACGTATTTTTCAATTACCGAGACGAAATACGCTTTCAACAGATCAAAACGAACGCGGGATAATACGTTTTGGACTACGGGTTTATAACTTAAATCTTATAGGGTCTCTTTAGCAAATGTTACAGCCGAACGGGTATCTTTGATTTTCGATCGTCGGATTCAAAACGAACGGCCTAGATCTAATCGGGGGAGGAGGCCGGCGGCGCTCTGGCCGGAATCGGCCGACGGTGACTCTCCGCGGCGGCGCCATGGCCGGGAAACGCCATCTTGCCCTACGGTGCACGAAAACGCGAACGGAGAGCACCTGTGGGTAGACAACTCGAACGCGAACTCACCTAGGGTAAAACCGTAGGCGAGGATGAAGCGAGGAACGCGTGCGGCTCGGAGGGGCGGACGGTGGAGGCGGTGGTGCTCACGGTGGCGCGTCGAGACGATTGCGGCTGCTCCAAAAGGGTGGGATGAGGGCGGAATCGTGCGGGGCTCCGTTTTTATAGCCCGGGGGCACGCGAAAGCAAGGAAAGGGAAGGATTCGAAGATGGATTCGATGCCGGTAAACATGGAAAGGGAAGCCGGCGTTCGGCGTGGGGAAGAAGATGAAGGCTGAGCCGCTGACGCGTGGGCCCCGGATGTCAGCGTCACGCCGGGAAGAAGGAAGGCGCGCGCGATACTGGGCCGGCGGCTGCGGCTGGGCTCGACCCACGCGGAAGAAAGCGGGCGCAGGAGTGAGCGGGCCGCGCAAGGCAGGCCGAGACGCGCGCTGGGCTGAAAACCGAAAGAAAATGATTTTCCTTTTCTTTTTTTCCTTTTCTAATTTTTCAAAGCCAATTTTCAAAAGATTTTCAAATCCAAATTTGAATTTCATCAAACCACTCATCTTAAAAATTTAAATGCAACAGCATGAGTGCACAAACATGTTTCTACTCTTATATTTGATTTTAAATTTATAAAAATTATTCTTATTCTAAATTTGCATGCTTCACAAAAATAAATATAAAAATCATATTTTTCCTATTTTTCTTCTTTTCAAATTTTTAGGGTGTTACAATTCTACCCCCTTAAGATGAATCTCGTCCCGAGATTCGGAAGATGATGATAAAAGAGATAATAACACTTTGTCTTTATTTGATCCTCATTTTCCAAATTACTCTTTCGTGCAGAGTCATGAGACAGTTTCTCATATCCCGACTGACTAATCTGCCTAAACATGATCATCTCTCCTATTGAGCTCCTCCAAAGTTATTTGTTCCTCTGTTATGACTTCAGTAAACTCATGGTCCACTTTGCTATCCTCAGTGTACCTATCTTCTAATTGATCATTCTCATCTTCCTCAGGTAAAAGTCGACCACCTTGATACTCAATTCTTTTCCCTGACGGTGTTGTTAAGAGCATGGTGCACCGAGTATTATAAATCACTCCTTTGTGTGCACAGAGCCATCCATTACCATGAACCACGCGAATTTTAAGTGACTCCAACACAATGAGTGTCGCGGTGAAGTTTTCCTTGTTTATGACAAGACTGACATTCGGGCATATCTGATCTGTCTGCATTTCTCCCACTGGGGTTTGAACTAGCAAAGGCCTCCTCATTGGACACTTCACCATCTTGCACGTCTCTTCCATGTCGGCGGAAATGAAAGAATACGAAGCACTAGGGTCAAATAAAGCAAAAACTTGTACTGAGCTTACTTGAATATAACCACCCACCACTTTGGTAACTCCATGAATTTTATTCATATCCATATTGCTCAGTCTTCCATTGACATAGTTTTGCTGCACTTTGCTTCCTTGAACAAGCTTCTTAAGGGCTTTCTTTTTTCGCTTTCGTTGTTGTGGATTCTAACTTAGTTCACTCCCAACTTGCTCTTCAACATTGTTATTTTGATAGTGCTCGGCTTCATCATACCCATAACATCCTTCAATGGCAGAAACATCAACCTTTTTCCACATACCAATGCGAGACGTCCTATAGGGCTCCTGAGTCATGAGACACTACACTTCCTGTCATCAAGTGACCAACATCAGCAACACGAGCAAGTATAGATGATCATAATCATGAACTATCCAAAAGGACAACTCTCGTCTCCATGGACCCAAAATTATCAATCTTGTTCACAGGACATTTTTGCTCAAGAGTGACAACTCAATCATGGAGACTAACCAATACTTCCAACTAAAGAGTTCAATCTTAATAATCCTTCTTTACATTGGCTACCCCCCTTAAAATAAGGGACACCAAATAGAGTAGCTTGAACCCTTCTTCTAGATGAGCTACTTAGCATAAAAGTGTTCTGACATCCCAATAATACTCTTGTGTATGGGTAAGAACAAGAAATCTGAAATTTCTCACGAACAGAAAATCAGCAGTGCAGTAAAACAGCTGTAACTCTCATTCTGTTAATCCAATGAAACTATAGTTTACACCGATGGAAAACTTATAAAATTCTCTGCAACTTTCTTATAGAACACACTTCCAGATTCTGTAGTTAACTTGGTCGAAAACAACACATAACAGATTCTGTTCCAGGTTTCAGACAGCACAGTTGCATCGTCTTGTGATTTTTGTATCTCCCAATCCAAAATAGCTATGAGGGTAGTTCTTGCATTTAGAGATAGATGTTGAAGTCCACTCTTGTCCAGAATTCTCTCATGATTTTTGGTCTTTCAAGAACAGAGATATAAGTTGATAAAGACAGGCTGCTCTGAAAGACAAGATATAGAAAGCAGGAGATAACCAAAACCCAGCTATTTATTTCATTAATCCTTATACCTTATACATATAAACTAAATGAAATCATGGTCAAAACCCACGAGATCATTCCACTCATTACAAAATTCCAACTCAAGCATAAGCATAAGCACAAAGCAACTAAACACTTAAATGTTCATAAGCCACACATTAAGACGACTCAACTTGGCTACTAACGGTTTTATTACACGGGACATAACTCCTATTCCTTAAATATGGTGTGATTGTAGCAGCATCCAGAGTAGATAACGTCTCTTACATTCCTGATTGCTTTATATGGACATCTGAATCTCTGCATCTACCATACCTTAAGATGGGTCAACCTGGTATCCCTCCGGTGTAGATTTAATACCCTTATACTCAATCCTTTCTCCTGAAAATGTAGTTAAAAACACTGAACATTGGGCATACTCAATCACTCCTTTACAAGTAGATAACCAGTCTTTTCCAAGGATAACATCAATGCCCATTAATTCCAAAACAATGAGGTTTACCTTAAAATTTACCCTCTTTATGTCGAGACTAACTTTTGGGCATATGCGGTCTGCCTTTATTTCACCTCTTGGAGTTTTAATCATCACTGTTTTCCCCCTTGGAAGCATAAGTATGTTATGATCTTTTGCATATTGTCTAGATATGAACGAATGTGAGGCACTGGGGTCAAACAAAACCTTGGCATTTCCTGAACTTACTGGAATTGATCCAAACACAACCTCCTTAGCTCCGGGAATGGTGGAAGTATCCACATGTTTCAACCTTCCATGGATGTAATTTCTTTTTAATTTATTTCCCTGCACATGCTCCTTTTGGACATCCTGTCCTGGGTCTCGCTGTTGTGGATTCTTCTGTGGGCAAGCTTTGATATAATGTCCTTCCTGCTGGCAATGATAACACTTTCTCTTAGCTGGATCTTTTGTGATGTCATACTCCAAGGAACTATTGTTTGGTATGCTGCTATCTTGCTGGCCATAAAAGTTCACCTTCGTCCCTTTGGCTTGTTTCCTAGCTTGTTTGGCCTTTCGGGGTTGATACTCCTTATAGGTAATTGTCCACCCATCTATGACTACTTCATGGGGAGTAGTTTTAGCGGGAGGGGCTTCTAACTCTTCAGGGTTTGGATTTGTTTAATAGGGGATCAAGGCTGCATGTGACAATGTAGTATAACTCGCCTGCTGATTGCTTTCCACAAGTGGTTCTAATGAGATTGCCTTTCTCTTCTTGTCCATGTTGATCGCAAAATTTGGATCCACCTTGACTTTCCCCTTATTAGACTCGTTTCGAAGACAGGGAAAACCATAATGCTTACAGCAGTGACATTGTTCCTGCTCTCCAAATGCCTTACTATCAACATCTTTATTGGATTTCATATTCTTCCAAGCTTCTGCTACTTGTACCTTCTCTGGCCCCTTGGATATGTTGGCTTGGCCTTGAGATAAGCATCGTTGAGAATTCCCATGTTGAGCCATTTCTTCTAGTAATTGGTTTTGCATCGCTAATGGTTTCTTGTCAAAAGTGAGCAAGAGCGACACAATTCAGTCCTCTTAACCTCTGAAATCCACAGTCTTCTCGTCACGAGCCGTCTAATAGACAAGGAGAAAAGGTTTAAAATAGAGACAAGGTTTTTATAACAGAACGGGGATAGAATTAAGCATAACTTTGAGAAAATAACAAAGTTAAAGAGAAGCAAGAAATAGGCAACAATGAGAACATGCTAAACGTCCAGTTCTAACTAGGCTTGCGTCCTACAGTCAGCATTGCTCTGATACCAATCTGTCACACCCGGTTTTAAGGACAAAACCAGACATACACCATATGTGAAATAAAGAAGACAAATCTCACATATAGCCACAGATAAGTGTAATATCAAAAGACAAATGCTTAATATTCATAACTCAATAGTATAAAGTATACCTTAAAGAGCAACACAGTGGAAAGACAACTCCGAGCACCGGGTGCAACCTTCACTCCAGGATCAAACTAACTGGTTGATCACAAGCCTAACAATTCCAGAATCTAACAGTCTGGTACCCTTCCTGAGATGTGGGGAAATAGCAAGAGTGAGTCCATGTCGAACTCAACAAATATAACATGGGGTTCATGCAGCTCAAAAGGTTTGACACGGGTTTACTGCAATAGCTTTTAGTGAGACAACTTTTTAGCATTTGAGTAGCACCAAGTTTACCATAATCCCAAATAACCTCATGATCATGTAAACGAGAATAATGTATAGCAAGAAACAATAATCATTAGTGAACATCAATATCATCAGTGTTATCATTATCGTCAGTGTTCATCATTTATTCTGTAAGGGTCCAAGGCCACTCGTGACCGTTAGCACGGCTGTTATAACAGTTTTACACTCTGCAGAGGTTGTACACTTTCACTGTGAGTCGTGATTTACCCTTTCGCCCGAGGTAGCTAATCTCTTGACCCACTTCCAAGGAAGGTCGGCAGGGTTCACTATGAAGTCTTTCAAAGGTTCGTCTAACAAGTTAGGGCCATTAGATTCACTCGGCAAACAGATGTAGAGCCCCCCTTCCAAATGGCACAATAACGCGCAGCCTATACACATAAGGACAGAGGCCGCACTATACCCGATTCGTCAAGCCGTTCTTACACCATGAAGGTTACCACTAACAAGCTAGAAAAGGTCCTCATACTTGACTAAAGCCAGAGCCATATAGCCCTCACAGTTGTACTGTAAGTCCCGGATGTTCGCTTACAGATAAGTCCTTAGGGAGAGAAACTAGAGCACCAAAAATACCACACGCTCTAGCCCCCTTGAGCCATGTTGCTATAAAGCATCTTTTAAACGTTTATTGCATATACCATTAGTCAAGTTACAGATCATAGTTATTTATCTTGAGCACTAGCATAAATACTACTCAATGCAATATCCCATGGTGTCAAGGTACAAGATACAAAAACTAGGATATCCTTAGTGGTAACAAGGTAGACACATGCACATGAATTAAGTATATTAAAGGTGAATAGGAAACAAGGATAATCCCATGTTATACTTGCCTTAAACACCGATCCTTCGGTAAGCTTTAATCTTCAACGTTCTTCTTCTTCTTCTTGATAACCACGTATATCTCACCGACTGGACTTGATCAATAAATCACCACACACATATCAAGCAATCATACACGAAGCAAACAATAGATCTAAATTAGAACAGTACACCAAACATATGAAACAATATGTGAAAAGATTTTAAAGAGGTTCTACGCATTGCTATGAACACACAGGCGCGAAATGCACTCTAATCGAAGCTACGGTTGAAAAGATACATCTACCGAAAGATTTGCTCATAGAAGAAAATATAAAACTATTAGTTTCATATGTTTTAATTATATAATAACATATATAAGATATTTTATAGATACTATATATGGAATTAAGTCAAATTTAGATTCAAATTATGAAACTAAAGTAAAACAAATCATATTTTATTTACAAAACCCAGTTGCATAATTATTAATCAAGATATGATTTAAACAATAAAATTTTAGAATTAGTAATATGGTAAACACTGTCACTAACGCGTAAATCTCATTGCTATGAATCTAACGCAACTCGAATGAGCTAAAACGGATCTAAAACGTAGAAGATATGATTTAAACAAGATTTACTTTATTAAAGTAATAGATTAAATCTCACATCGGAACTTAAAAATAGAAAACCTAACCAACAGTAACACTAACAGTATAACAAGTTTGTAAAACTCTTCTACACGTTACTACGATCACATAGACATAAAGATCACGAAATTTGGATTTAAAACGTAAAAGTTATGAGTTTTCTAGGATTTCCTATAGATAAATAATTACTTTAATATAAACTCGAAAATAAATTATCTCAAACCTACTGTACAGTTCTATCATCATGTAGAGCTCGCAAATATGAATCTAACGCAATTTGAATGGATCAAATCGGAGTTAAAACGGATAATTTATAACTAAAACAAACTCAGTGGCAAAACTGTAAATATCAGAAAACGTATTTTTCAATTACCGAGACGAAATACGCTTTCAACAGATCAAAACGAACGCGGGATAATACGTTTTGGACTGCGGGTTTATAACTTAAATCTTACAGGGTCTCTTTAGCAAATGTTACAGCCGAACGGGTATCTTTGATTGTCGATCGTCGGATTCAAAACGAACGGCCTAGATCTAATCGGGGGAGGAGGCCGGCGGCGCTCTGGCCGGAATCGGCCGACGGTGACTCTCCGCGGCGGCGCCATGGCCGGGAAACGCCATCTTGCCCTACGGTGCACGAAAACGCGAACGGAGAGCACCTGTGGGTAGACAACTCGAACGTGAACTCACCTAGGGTAAAACCGTAGGCGAGGATGAAGCGAGAAACGCGTGCGGCTCGGAGGGGCGGACGGTGGAGGCGGTGGTGCTCACGGTGGCGCGTCGAGACGATTGCGGCTGCTCCAAAAGGGTGGGATGAGGGCGGAATCGTGCGGGGCTCCGTTTTTATAGCCCGGGGGCACGCGAAAGCAAGGAAAGGGAAGGATTCGAAGATGGATTCGATGCCGGTAAACATGGAAAGGGAAGCCGGCGTTCGGCGTGGGGAAGAAGATGAAGGCTGAGCCACTGACGCGTGGGCCCCGGATGTCAGCGTCACGCCGGGAAGAAGGAAGGCGCGCGCGATACTGGGCCGGCGGCTGCGGCTGGGCTCGGCCCACGCGGAAGAAAGCGGGCGCGGGAGTGAGCGGGCCGCGCAAGGCAGGCCGAGACGCGCGCTGGGCTGAAAACCGAAAGAAAATGATTTTCCTTTTCTTTTTTTCCTTTTCTAATTTTTCAAAGCCAATTTTCAAAAGATTTTCAAATCCAAATTTGAATTTCATCAAACCACTCATCTCAAAAATTTAAATGCAACAGCATGAGTGCACAAACATGTTTCTACTCTTATATTTGATTTTAAATTTATAAAAATTATTCTTATTCTAAATTTGCATGCTTCAAAAAATAAATATAAAAATCATATTTTTCCTATTTTTCTTCTTTTCAAATTTTTAGGGTGTTACAAAGACTCCCTAGATCGGCAGAACAATAAGTACAGACCTTACGGTCTAAACCCTAAAGCGCAGGGCGCAATATACTATTCTTTCTAGACTGGACGTAGGACTCTATTTCGGCATACCAAACTAGTATAAATCGTTGTCTGTCTGCATTCACCATCGAGTTTTGCATACGTCGATGCCCCCTGAACAATCGTCCCGGGTAACCCCGTGATGACTTGCTGGTCATCAAACACCGACAAAGATGAAGTTAACGAAGTCAGAATGAAACATAGAACAAGAAATTACAAAATCATCAACAATTAATTGTACAAGCAAGGAATTTATGAACCACTTCTCAAATGCATATCAGTAGAAGAAGGAAAAGAATTGCTATAAAAAATATATGAGGGGATTTGTGGCACACATCCAGGGGCAAGAGCCATGGCTGGGAAAGCATTCCGACAAGGATTTTATTGGCCTTCAGCACAAAGTGATAGCAAAAAAATAGTTAAATCTTGTCACAATTGTCAAATGTCTACCAGCAAAATAAGAGCTCCAGCAACAAACCTACAGACAGTAGAACCAACTTGGCCACTTGCAAGATGGAGAATTGACATAATAGGCAAATTACCCCCAGCTCAAGGATTCCAATATGCAGTTGTGGCAGTGGAATATTTCACAAAGTGGATCGAAGCTAAGCCAGTAACAAATATGTCTTCATTCACAATGAAAAAATTTTATAGCAGAACATCATATGCCATTTTGGAGTTTCAAGACACATTACAGTAGACAATGGGACTCAATTTGACAGTCAAGATTTCTGAGATTATTGTCAAAACATTGGAATCCAACTATGCTTTGCCTCAGTTAGACACCCACAGTCAATGGGGCAGTTGAAAGAGCAAATGGAACCATATGCACTGAAATTTCAAAATGCCTAGTGGGGCTTCCTAAGGGAAAATGGGTTGATGAATTACCAAAAGTTGTTTGGGCACAAAATACAACATTATCAAGATCAACAAACTTTACACCATTCAAATTATTGTATGGAGAACAAGCAATGACACCTGAAAAAATAAAATTTCAAGGCCCAAGAACAAACGTCCAAATAATTGAAGAAGAGCAAGTAACAAGTAAGGATCTGCTCAAAGAAGAAAGAATGAAAGCAATCCAGAACCTCGAGAAGTACCAGAAAGAAACAAAAAATTGGTACAACAAGAAAGTAAGACCAAGACAATTATCCCCAGGCGACTTCTTTCTAAAAAGAAAGAGAAATGAAGATACAACTAGAAAGTTTCAACAGAAATGGGAAGGGCTATATCTCATCACAAGAACAAACAAATTGGGGACATTTCACCCGGCAAACATGAACAGAGAAGAAATTGACCACACCTGGAACATTAAGGCTCTATGGAGATACTATCCTTAGACTCCAAGATTTTTTTACAAGTTCTATAATAGAAGTAGACTAGTTTTTACATTCTAAAGTTTCAATTCAAATGTAAACGAGTTGCACTCTTTTTTCACTCAAGGGAAGCCCTTCACAGGGTGAGTAGTTTTTTAACGAGGCAGACTCTATATAAATTCTCATCAAATATAAATGACAAAAACTATTCCCCTAAGTCTTAAAGTATGGCAAAAAACTAAAAAGCTGAAGAGTATACTTAAATAGACTCAAATGTCGGCCAAAACAAACTAAAAATAGGTAGCATCATTTTTCTAACAAGAAAAAATTAATGCTAACCTATCTAAATAAATATTGTGTCTACTTTTTAGTTTTTTTAAAATTCACTAAGGTGAAATTTGACTTCTAAGCAAAGTCTACGAGTTGCCTTCGCAAAAAAGTGAGGAGACGGCGCTTTCAAATTCACTAAGGTGAAATTTGACTTCTAAGTGAAGTCTACGTGTTGACTTCGCAAAAAAGTGAGGGGACGGTGTTTTCAAATTCACTAAGGTGAAATGGACTTCTAAGCGAAGTCTACGTGTTGCCTTCGCAAAAAAGCGAGGGGATGGCGTTTTCAAATTCACTAAAGTGAAATTCAACTTCTAAGCGAAGTCTACGCATTGCCTTCGCAAAAAAGTGAGAGGATGGCGCTTTCAAATTCACTAAGGTGAAATTTGGCTTCTAAGCGAAGTCTACGTGTCGCCTTCGCAAAAAGTAAGGGGACGGTGTTGGTATTTATTAACATGACACTTGTAACTGAAGAAAGATTATATCAACAATAAGAAATCCGCAAGCACACAGATAATATACCATTGTAGCACTTTACCCGGGAGTATTCCAGATATCGTTATTTATATTTTACCACATGGAAGGTCTAGCAGGATATATATTGATAACTTATACTATCAATGGAGAAGTAAACCATAACCATGATCCTACTCACAACAGGGGTAAGTCACAAGATAAGATGTGTATATGATAAGTATTAATTTATGATAAATCACTCAGAGCACTCCAATCTATGGCATTAACATGGCCAAGTTAGAATATTAGAGGAATAATTTCTAAGTTATTCTTAATTACAAGTCAGCATACGTTGATTAGTGCAATTACACCTAGTAATCATGGCTAAGATCATCATCGTATCTACACATAAGGGGCATTACTTAGGAAAGTTTGAGTACAAAAACATCTCCCTTCCTTCATAATCGGGCCCTACTTCTATGACCTATATTCGGAGAGTGGACTACAAATGACTCAATGGGAGTGTCATCCACGATCTACCACGTGACCTAGAATATAGAGTGTATTCACAGGTAAATAGCATATAAGCACCATGCTTACATGGTCCCTACCACCCACCCTGTGAACATTGGGGTGAATGCTATACGAACTTAAGCATAAATATGATGATAACCCAACTATACTAAGCATATAACCAAAGTAGACTATGAACATTGCAACCAAGAACATAACTAAGATGAATATGAATACGAATATGAATGTCATACAATTGTACCAAAGCATATAAAAATAATGGAGATACAAAGGCGAGAGGGGTACAAGAATTATACCGAACCCAGCTCTTGACACTGTCGGAAATCCAAGTCAAGATCTGCTTGCCTCTCTCTAGACCTAATCTAACTAGCTATGCCCTAGAAACTAGAGGAGCTTTAAGTATGATTAGGGTTTCTATCTTTTCCAAATGACTTATGCCTCAGGGGGCTGGGGTCTTCTTATATAGCCCAGAGGGTCCAACGTGAGCCCTTGGATCAAACTGACTTGAAGAACGACGTAGATGTAGTCTAGGGAGGCGGTGGAGGAATTTTCCAGAAGCTGACAGATGGGGCCCACCATCAAGGACCGGGCGGCACCTAGGTGGGGCCGGCCGGTCCCACCTGGCGACCTTTCAGGCTCTACCTCGGGGGGTTGCCTCCTAGACTCTTCTAGAATAGTTTTCATCGCGGTTAAAGTTCTTTTTGCGTTTTGATCCTCCTTTCCGATTTTCTGAATATACCATGCAGAAAATACAGATTTACCAAAACCTGTGAAAATTATTAGTTTAAACCCCTAAGTTTCTATTGGTGATCAATTTCAAGCATTTATTCAAGTTATGTTGATGGTTTAATATGGTAGATAACTACCATCAACAAGCTTCCCCAAGCTTAACCTTTGTTAGTCCCTTAGCAAAGCTAGACTCAGCAAAAAGTTAGATCAGGAGTTGCTTCAATGCTTTCACACCTCAAAAGTACATATGCATTAAAAAAATTCTCCTCCGGATTAGAATAAACTAATATGACTTTCATACTTACCCATATTACCTTCAACCATAGGGTTGCTTAGCCTTACTTGGGTCTTGAGCAATTAAAAGACAGAACAATCAAGTCAAGCACTATGTCTCAAGTTCTTTGCTCATCCATTATTCTAGAGTTTTTGTAAGTTTTCAAAATAAAACTCAGAGCTTATATTGTATAACACTCTCAAGTCTTTCAATATATGTGGTATTTGTGGATCCTCACCAAGACAATAGTGTTGCTATACATTTCTCTTTCTACAACTAAGGCTTATAGTGGAGTTCGTAGGTAGGGAGAAAACATGAAAGAGCATATTTGCAATACATATATTGTAAAGTCAAACCTCGGATCAAAAAAAGAGTTAAGTCATACAATCAAATCAAGATGTGCATGTATATATATATATATATATATATATATATATATATATATATATATATATATATATATATATATATATATATATATATATATATATTCTACAATGCTCCTTAAAAATATATCTCCCTTTTGGAACTTGGAAAACAACTTTGCCTAAAAACATGGGCTATCTTATGCATCTCCCTTTTTTTTCTTTTCAGGCGGGCATCTGAGTACCCATTATTTTATATATTTCGGACACTTGTCCATTTTTTCAATTCTTTTCTTTCTTTTTTTATGAATAACTTTTGCATAGCCACATGTCTCTTCTCTGCAATAAAACTTTTGAGAGATAATGACACGAACTTAGAGTATTTATTTAGGGTATATCCTATAGGGTATATTTTTTGTGTTCACTCCTTATGTAGGAGTAAAACATTTTTAGATAAATTTAGAGGAATGACATATTTTTGCGCCTACCCCCGGTGTAAGAATAGTGCATGTGTGGGTGGTGTGTATGTGATCTTGATTTTAAGAGCATGACAGACCTCTCATAAGGCATCAACGAAGCTTGACTAAACTCAAAGTAAAGCAAGCAGCATATATGAGTAGAAGGTTTTCCTAGTCTATGTACCATATATAGCGCTGGTAGAAATTTGAGTTTTGTCATACAAGAGTTCATCATGAAAGATTTTATGTTTTTAAAAGATAAATCTCTAGAACTCTGTATCACCAGGACAAGATAAATAGCAGCTCAGATCTTCTCACATCAATAGAAGCTCAGACCTTCTCATATCATATCCGTTAATTACCTGGACTTAGATCAGGCATATGCTACCCACGAGTTTCAATTTCAGAGTAAATTCTTATATCAAATCAATAGTATCCAAAACTCGGCAGAATTCAAGACTGAAAACTAGGTACTTAAAAGAAATTATGACAGATCAACTATTCATCATTTTTAATGCAAGAGTTTGTCCTAGGCTCTAATATTTTATTTAGCTCTTAAAAACAGAAGACTAAACACACACTTTTTATTTTGTTTTTATAGTTTTAAGATCACACCTTACTAATATATATAATTAACTTAGGATAAATTTTTATCTTGTTTTCTTAGTTATTTATCTTTTTATTTCTTTTAGCTAATAGAAAGCAAAGCCAAAAATAGTAAAACTGAGAAGGCAAAGAAATACTTAGCTATATATATGGGGTGTGCTCTCCCCCAAGCTGGATGTTTTCGTGGTCGGTTGTTGAAAGTTAAGTGATCCTTTTTAGAGCATGTTTGCAGCGGACGTTCATCTTATCTACCTAGAGGTTGATTCGGGAAGATATACTTTGAATGGAGGAAGATGAGGTCAACCGGGTAAACTAGTTCTTGATCATATGTACCATCCTGCAAAATACTCCAACAACACCACCAAAAACTCGAGGCTTGGATTAGGAAACTAGGTTAGCAGTCAGCCATTCGAGGATTTGTTCTTCTAGGTTTAGACATCTTTTCTTTTGATAGAATTTTAATAGGATGTATTTTTTATATATTTTTTAAATTTTTATTTTTATAATGCAGAAAAAGAAATATGTATGCAGAAAATGATATATAAATGTATGCATGGTATTTTTATTTTTATGCCACCACGATGAATATTTTTACAGGTTTTTACACACCGTGAAAATCATTCATATGGGGCTTAAGGTTTATGATGCAATAATAAAATTTTTGTTTTCTTTTCTAATGCAATGCTAAAAAAATAAATATCGATAACTATCGATTTTACCTTACGGCAAGGGTTCGGATTTTGAAGTCCTCCGGGCAGGCTCTTTTTTGCGGTGGTTCACTAATCAAGTACCTCGGTTCGTTCTTAAGGATGAGGATTCTTGTGGTGGTGCCTCCATTAGTAGCGCTCCCAATGGTGGTGCCAGCTTCTTTCTCCTTATTCAGCGTTTTGAAGCCAATCTTTGATGACAATCTTATGTGCCTCGTTGTTACCAGTTCAAAACTTCCACTTGTAGAGTTTGGGGATTGTATCCCCGTACACTTTACTTGAAATGTATTCTGTTCATAAGGACAAGGTAGAGATCAAGTGCACGGGCTCTTTTGGTGGGAAAACACCAACAGAACCAGAAATTTATTCATTCTTTTCTAGCCTTAGACACGATAAGATTGATATTATGTACATTGTTCATTTATAACATGGGTGATAAGATCAAAAGCATGAGTATGAGTGTAGCATTTTGATTGTGGCAAAAAGAGTGAAGTTGCTTAACCCATGGAAGGATTGTCTATCTTTATGTAATGTATCAAAGTTTACATGATTATGACTATCATCTTCCAAAGATAAGATATGCAATATTTTAGCTTGTTTGGTTAAGATCGAGATCAAGAGAATGATGCTATGAACAAACTTAAATAATAAATCATGTTGAGTTTATTAGGTTAAATCAATCAAAGTTGTAACTCTAACATGTTTGTGTCTTCATTTATGTGCATACCAAGATCAAGAGGAAAACGATGACAACTTACCTTAAGATGTTACCTTCATTGTTGGAGCGTGATAACACCATGTGATGAAGGGTATATGACTTATGGTGATCCCTTCCTTCCTTGCATCTTGGGTTTGTTCATGAGCATCTTGTCTCACATGTTGCACTTATTTCTCACTCTTCAGACCCTCTACTCCTCTCATTATTTCTTCTCTGCAAGGGATTAGTAGACAACACATACCCGAAGGAGTGTACAAATAATTCAAAGTAAGGATAGTGTTGCCAAAGAGTTAAAGGTCAATCTATATCCCATGTTTTAAATGTCTTTATTATTCACCACTACTTCAAATTTTCAACAAGGCAAAGAGGTGTGAAATTGTTTTGAAGAATATCTCTAACCTTGATTTATTTCTATGAATGATCTCCTAAAATTCCCAATAAAATTTGAATATTTTCCAACAAGGATTAGTCCACATATACAACCAAATTCTATACAAATATGTTTTGATAATTGTGTTCGAATAATATTCTGAAGCATACTTATAATAGGACAAGAAAGTTTAAAAGACTAAAGAAATTCATTCAAGTAGAAACAAGAATATGTACGGTGAACCAAACGAACATGACTGTTTAAATTTTTATTTGTTAGTGATTAAGCAAGCATGACATAAAGGTAGAGATGACCAAGACAAATTAGCAACATGGCATAAGATGTTTTAAAGAACTCCATCCCCCTTGCGTGAATTTTGCAGAACACATAATCAAGTTTGGATGATAGAACTCTCACATGAATATATTTTAATATTGCATAATGCTTGGTTGAACGTACCTTATGTCTTTATCCTTTCTTCTTTTAAAGTAAGTAGTGACAAACACACCTAAAGGAGGGGGCTTATCTGATTTACCCGTTGGTGAGAGCTCGTGGTCCATTCAACAGGTCGTACCTTACATTAAGTTTTGCCTTTTCACCATCCGATGGAAATACGAATAATTGCATGCTCTTCTTTTGTCAACCTTTCTTGATTTTTGTTGATTCTTGATCTTTATTGATTCTTGATCAACGAGTTGGGGTCCATTGAAGATGCAAACTCTAGTTCCTCCTTGATTGTTTTTGTCTTCAGCGGCATGGCAGAGAGTTGTTCTTCTTTGTTTGTTAACGACGTGGCAGGTGCCTTAATGGTCAAAGAAGGATCTTCATTGGAATTCACATGGAAGCTTCATATCCAATGGCATAGGGGTGTATTTTTGTGTGATCATGGTCGTTTACGGCCTTACGAGACACCATAGGTAGACCATTGATCGAGAATGTATGCCATGATGTGGTGGCATCTAGTCATCTTGGTCCTTATTGCTGACATGCGAGATGGTGTCTTCGAGGGTGATGAAAACATGCATTAATTGGCTGATATGAGGTGAGTTGCTCCCTGCTTCTCATGAGCCTCCTAACTTGAGTCCTGAAAAAGCTCAATGGAAGGTTGCCTTTGATGTTACTCATGACCAGTTGATTTGTCTGTCCACTTCCTGTGATTAAGTGCTTTTATTTTAAATCCTTTTTGTTGCACTTATCTCATTTCCTCTTCATTCCATTGCTGAAGTGGTGGTTTGGCTGTTCACAGATTCATACCAAACTATGGACAGGCACAACTTATATTCATTCTTTTCTACAAAATGTTAATGGACACATACCCGAGGGAATATAACAAATTTAAAACACAGCTTTTTGTTGTCCATACTTTTTGTGATTTTCCTCTATGCTAATGGAAGGATGCATGGTTTTAGGATTGTTTAGCATATATTTTGTCTATCATGTCTTATGTGTTTGCTGCATTTTAACATGGTTCAATGCAAAAATAACTTGTCTTAATTCATCTTCGATGTGAATTCATCTCTTGACTTACCCGAATTGAGTTTGAAAATTTTCTACAGGGGTTAGTCTGATAAAATATCCAGTATCTACTATAGCAAGTTTTAGCTTAACAATTAAACTAAACTCCATGTCTAATTTGATTGAGGAAGACATTTTAACCTAAGCACCACGCTTAATTTAAAAGACATTTGGAAGTATGGTCACCCACCTCTTGATTTAAACTAAGCACTATGCTTACTTTAAAAGATGTATAAAAATGTTTTCAATCCTAAACATACTATAGTAAACAAATGTAGAACAAAAACACTGTAGAGATTTATTCAAATAGAGATGGAAAAGATCATGATCATGGTGAGTTAATTTTCTTTTCTTTTTTTTAATAACTAATCATGAGCCTTCATGTGCTCATATTTTTTTCATACCTGAACCTTCATATGTCCATATTTTTTAATAAGGATGCAAGTGGGATGGATATATGAACAGAACTAAATATGTTGTGGATTTGAGCATAAACTAAATAGAGTAGATGCATAAATTATTCAAAATAAACATGCAGTGGAATGCAAGAACTAAAAGGATAACTACTCATCAAATTTAAAGTCCATGAGCAAGATTACCTCACCCTTTCTTGATCATACTTACCATGACTCACATGATGAAATTTGTGAGTAATGCAGTCTCTATCTCTGTCACTTGATATGTGATTTGAATTCTTGTGACGTCGACCTCTTTCTCCAATCCTGGGTTCTTCAATGTGTCTCTTCTTTTCTTGTGGAAGCTTGCCGGAATATCGAAAACTGGTTATTCACTACCCTGCATAAGATATAAAAGTAGACAAACAAGGGTCATCCTGCTTGAGGAGGGGTTAATGGTTATCTCGATCACATCAATAAGTATAAGTTTATCAATATCCCTTTTAATTGCCTAGCTACCTTCCCCGGCAACGGGCCAAAAATACTTGTTGGTATATATTAACATGAAACTTGCAACTAAGAAAAGATTATATCAACAATAAGAAATCTACAAGTGTACAGATAATATATCATTGTAGCACTTCACCCAGGAGTATTTCAGGTATCGTTATTTATATTTTACCACAGGAAATGTCACACCCATTTAACGACCAAATGGAGTGCATATCCTTATGTGTGTCCAGAGATCAATCACACATAAGTTAACAAATTATACAGGATGTATCATCACAAATGTTATTACATCACGATTAATAACACATAGTCTTTACAATAATGTAGCGGAAGTAAAATATAAAAACTCTCGTGGTAGCTCCAAACACAGGCACATTGACTAGTTGACATCAAGTCTAGTAATCTTCCGGGAAATAGAAGTAGTCACTACTTGCACCATCTGTTACCCATCCGAGATTTTTATCCAATTAAGAAAAATAAACAAGCGTAAGTACATCTCGTACTCAACAAGTGTAACATGGGGTTCATGAGGCTCAAAGGCATAATATAGGTTTATCAGCATGTAGCTTTTAATTAGCATTAATTCAGTATATCAATAATATCAAAGTGTCTCAATGTAAACAATAAACATATGATCCATGTGATATGATTAACGAATAGTAAAAACATATTCATTATTAATGATCCACTATTCCATAAGGGTCCAAGACCACTCGTGACCGTGAGCACGGCTGTTATAACAGTTTTACACTCTGCAGAGGTTGTACACTTTCACTGTGAGTCATGTTGCCCATATGCTTAGGTTAATTACTCCCAAAACACTTCCAAGGTGAGCAGGTAGGGAAATACTATGAAGTCTTTCGAAGGTTCGTCTAACAAGTTAGGGCCGCTAGGTTTCCAAAGTCAGTCTGTGTGATTCACCACGCAGGGATCCACAGTCTGCTCTACCCTATTTTTGGCACAAGGGTAACCTCTAACAAGCTAGAAAAGGTCCTTCTATATGACTAAAGCCAGAGCCATTTTAGCCCTCACAGTTGTACTGTAAATCCCGGATTTTCGCTTACAGATAAGTCCTTATAGAGAGTAACGAGAGCACCAAATAACCCAATGATCTAGTACCCTTTAACAGTAATAAAATCATCTTTTATTGTTTATTACATATTCCATTAGTCAAATTACATGATCATAGTTTAAGTTGAGCACTAGCAATACTAATCCATTGTCACACCCATTTATCGACCAAATGGAATGCATACCCTTATGTGCGCCCAGAGATCAATCACACATAAGTTCACAAATTATAACAGAAGTATCATCACAAATGTTATTACATCTCGATATTTAAACACATAGTCTTAACACAAATGTAGCGGAAGTATAAATAAAAATCTCTCGTGGTAGCTCCAGTCACAGGTACATTGACTGGTTGACAGCAAGACTAGTAATCTTCAGGGAAGTAGGCGTAGTAGTCACTATTACCTTCATCTGTTACCCATCCGGGATTTTTATCCAAGTAAAAGAAATAAACAAGCGTAAGTACATCTCGTACTCAACAAGTGTAACATGGGGTTCATGAGGCTCAAAAAGGCATATTCATTGGTTTATCAGCATGTAGCTTTTAGTTAGCATGATTTTAGCATAACGATAGCATCAAAATGTCTCAATATAAACATTAAACATATGATCCATGTGAAATGATTAACGAATAGCAAAAACATAATCATAAACAATTATTCAACTATTCCATAAGGGTCCAAGGCCACTCGTGACCGTGAGCACGGCTGTTATAACAGTTTTACACTCTGCAGAGGTTGTACACTTTCACTGTGAGTCGTGTTACCCAAATGCCCAGGTTAATTACTCCCAAAACACTACCAAGGTGAGCAGGCAGGGTAAACACTATGAAGTCTTTCGAAGGTTCGTCTAACAAGTTAGGGTCATTAGATTTCACTCGGCAAACAGATGTAGAGCCCCCCTTCCTGATGGCACAATAACACGCAGCCTATACACATGAGGACAGAGGCCGCACTATACCCGATTCGTCAAGCCATTCTTACGCCATAAAGGAATACCTCTAACAAGCTAGAAAAGGTCCTTCTATATGACTAAAGCCAGAGCCATATAGCCCCCACAGTTGTACTGTAAATCCCGGATTGTCGCTTATAGATGAGTCCTTATGGAGAGCAATTAGAGCATCAAAAGTAACCCCATGCTCTAGTACCCTTAAACAGTAATAAAATCATCTTTTAATGTTTATTGCATATTCCATTAGTCAAATTACATGATCATAGTCCATGTTTAAGCACTAGCCAAAATACTCAATGCAATTTAATAGGTACCAAGGGAAAGGATCAATCGCTAAGTCATCCTTAACAAGGAATAAATGCATAATGATATTAATTGCATAAAGTGAATAGGACAACAAGGATAATCCCATGCTATACTTGCCTTGCTCAAACTGGTCCTGAAGATCTTGCTCGTAATAAAGCTCTTGATCTCCAACGAATTTCTCACCGTCTAAACTCGATCAACCATTATCAACAACACACATCCAGAGGCAATCATGCATAGACAAACAAAACTATAATTAGAACAATACACCAACAGTAAGAAAATAAAATAAAAAGTCTTTAAAATGAATCTACAACTTGCTAGGATCACACAGACGCGAAGATCACGAAAATCGGATCTAAAACGACAAAGTTATGAATTTCCAAAGATTTCCTATAGAAAAATAAATACTTTAATATAAACTTGAAAATAAATTATCTCAAACCTACTGTACAGTTCTATCATGATGTAGAGCTCGCAAATATGAATCTAACGCAATTTGAATGGATCAAATCGGAGTTAAAACGAAAATTCTACAACTAAAACAATCTGAATGGCAAAACTGTAAATATCAAAAAACGTATTTTTCTTTTTCCGAAACGAATTACGTTTTCAACTAATCAAAGCGTATTCCACCGTTTTACGTTTTGGACCGCGGGTTTCAAACTCAGAAACCTCAGGGGCTCTTTTACAAAAATACACGCGAATCGGTATCGTCTAATGTGATCCGTCCGATTCAAAATGAACGGACGAGATTGAATCGGGGAGAGAGAAAAAGAGAAAGCCGGCGGCCACAGTGAATCCGGCGGCGGCGCCATGGCCGGACGAAGCCGAGCTCGCCGGAGCTTGCGAAGAAGACCCTCCCGAGCACCAAACTCCGAACCGAAAGCACCAAAAGAAAGAGCACATCACCGCGACCTTACCCCGCGCGAAAACGAGACCGAGGAGCAACCGGAGGGCGGCGGCTAGCTCGGCAAGGCGGCGGTGGAGGCGGAGCTCCGACGGTGGCGCTCCCGGGATGTCTAGGCTAGAGTTTTAGGGCTCAATGAGAAGCGGGGAGGCTCGGGGTTCCGTTTTATAGCTCCTAGATGTCACCTGTTATGGAAAGAAGAAAGATTTGGAGAGGATTTCGGATCACCGAACCGGGAAAGAGAGAGGGAGCGGCGTTCGTCGATGGAAAGAACCGGAGGAAGAAGAAGGGAAAGGGGGAAAGGACGCTGACATGTGGGTCCCGCATGTCGGCGGCTCAATGCGGCTGCGCGCGCGCTGGGCTTAGCAGGCCGCGCCTTAGCAGGCCGAGCTCAGCTGAGAGAGAAAAACGGCCCGGTAAGAAAAATCCTTTTCTTTTTCTTTTCCAATTTTTCAAATCCATTTTTCAAATGATTTTCAAATCAAATTTGAATTTGATTTAAACCACTCAATACAAAACTCCAAATGCAGCAGCATGAATGCTCAATCATGTTTCTACCCTTATATTTGATTTTAAATTTATAAAATTATTCTTATTCTAAATTTTGCATGCTTCACAAAAATAAATGTAAAAATCATATTTTTCCTATTTTTCTTCTTTTCAAATTTTTAGGGTGTTACATCCATGCAATATAATAGGTATCAAGGAATAAGATCAACACTAAGTCATCCTTAACAAGGAATATATGCATAATGATATTATTTGCTTAATATGAATAGGACAACAAGGATAATCCCATGCTATACTTGCCTTGCTCAAACTGATCCTGTTGATCTTGTTCGTAGTAAAACTCCTGATCCCTAACGAATTGCTCACCGTCTATACTCGATCAACAATAGCAACAACATTCATCCAGAACAATCATGCATAGACAAACAAGACTATAATTAGAACAGTACACCAACAGTAATAAAATAATACAAAAAGTTTTTAAAACGAATCTACAACTCGCTAGGATCACACAGACGCAAAGATCATGAAAAACGGAGCTAAAACGACGAAGTTATGAATTTACGAAGATTTCCTATAGAAAAGTAATTACTTTAATTCAAACTCAAAAATAAATTGTCACAAACCTACTGAACAGTCCTACTAACATGTAGAGCTCTTAATTACGAACCTAACGCAATTTGAACGGATCAAATCGGAGTTAAAACGGATGAATTATGACCAAAACAAACTCAGTGGCAAAACTGTAATTAGCTGAAAACGTATTTTGAATGAACTGAGATCAAACTACGCTTTCAAACGGATATTACGCAATACGGAAGTACGCTTTGGACTGCGGGTTAATCAATTGAAAAACTCAGGGTTTCTTTAGCAAAATGCGCAGCCGAAACGGTATCTTCTGATATCAGCCGTTGGATTCAAAGTAGACGGCGCAGATCGGATCGGGACGAACGGGGCGGCGATCCGGCTAGAAAAATTACGCCGGCGACCAAATCCACGGCGGCGCCATCGCCGGAGTTCACTAGAACTCAGAACCGAGCATCATTCGACAAAATAAAAGTACCGGGATGGAGTACAAGGCAATGCGATCTCACCTCGCGCAAGAATGGAGCCGAGGACGAAGCAAAAGGCGGCGCACTGCTCGGTATGGCGGGCGGTGACGGCGGTGCTCTGAGCAATGCCGTCTCGGGATGGTTCCAGAGCTCCGCGTCAAGATAGGATGGGGCGGAAGGATCACGGGCTCAATTTTTATAGCTCGAAGGCGTCTCCACGGAAGGAAAGGGGAGATTGAGGGGAGGATTCGGTTTCGGTAGTTTAGGAAAGCGACGACGGCGTCGGCTTGAGGAAGGAGGCACGCCTGACAGATGGGTCCGCGGCGTCAGCGACACAATCGGAGAAGGGAAACGCGGCAGCGCGTTGCTGGGCCATCGGTGCACGTGCGAGCCAGGCCGCGGGTGAGAATGGGCTCGGCCCAGGCGGAACGCGACGCGCGCACGCTGAGACGGGAGATGGGCCGCTCGGCTCGCAAGGTAAGCAGGCCGCGGGGAAAGAAATGGATTGCCGGGCCGAAAGCGAGGGAAATGAAGATTTTTGTTTTCTTTTTCCTTTTCAATTATTTCAAAGTATTTTCAAATGATTTTGAAACCTAATTTGAATTTAAATCAAACCACTCATCACAAAAATTTAAATGCAACAGTATGAATGCACAAACATGTTTCTACTCTTATATTAAATTTTAATTTAATAAAAATTATTATTACTCTAAATTTGCATGGTCACAAAATTGTATAAAATCATATTTTCCTATGTTTTTAATATCCAAAATTTTAGGGTGTTACAATTCTACCCCCCTTAAAATGAATCTCGTCCCGGAATTCGAGTGATGCTTACTCGAACAGTTGTGGGTAGGTTTTCCTCAGATCCTCTTCTCTTTCCCAAGTGGCCTCACCCTCTGTGTACCGATTCCACTGAACCTTACACATTTTGATAGTTCGACTTCTCGTGACTTTTTCAGCAGTCTCTAGAATTTTAACTGGAAACTCTTCATATGTGAGGTCCTCTTTAACAGTGAGCTCCTCTAACGGAATCTGCTCCTCTGGTACTCGCAAACACTTCTTAAGTTGGGATACATGAAACACATCATGTATACCTATCAAACTCTCTGGTAATTCCAACTGATATGCCACTTCACCACGTCTCTCTACAATCTTGAAAGGTCCAATATACCTTGGTGCCAATTTCCCTTTCATGTTGAACCTTTTCACACTCCTCATTGGCGATACTTTCAAATATACATAATCCCCTACTTCAAAAGTCAACTCTCTTCTCCGAGTATCAGCGTAACTCTTTTGTCTGGACTGAGCTATTTTCAGATTATCCCTAATCATTCTTACTTTCTTTTCAGCATCCTTGAGTACATCAGGCCCAAACACTTGACTTTCCCCTATCTGATTCTAGAACAACGGGGTTCTACACTTTCGTCCATATAGAGCCTCAAACGGTGCCATCTGAAGACTCTTCTGATAACTATTATTATATGAGAATTCTGCATAAGGAAAACTCTTATCCCAACTAGTACCATATTGTAAAGCACAAGCTCTCAACATATCCTCTAATATCTGATTAATTCTCTCTGTCTATCCATCTGTTTGTGGATGGTAGGCTGTACTAAAATTCAGTTTGGTTCCTAGTGATTCATGTATCTTTTGCCAATAATGAGATGTAAACTGGGTACCCTGATCAGACATAATTTTCTTAGGAACTCCATGTAGACTCACTATTCTTTCCATATACAATTATGCCAACCTTGCACTGCTATACGTAGTCCTAACTGGTAGAAAATGAGCAACCTTTGTTAGGCGATCTACTATTACCCAAATTGAATCATACCCTCTCGGAGTACGTGGCAATCCAACTATAAAATCCATACCAACCTCTTCCCATTTCCATTCGGGTATCTGCATAGGTTGTAACAATCCTACAGGTCTCTGATGTTCAGCTTTCACCCTTTGACATGTGTCACACAAAGCAACATACTCAGCAACATCTCTTTTCAAACCATACCACCAATACTTCTCTCTTAGATCCAGATACATCTTAGTACTCCTAGGATGTATGGAATAAGCTGACTCATGAGCTTCACTCAAAATTGCCTTTCTAATAGTCTTATCCTCTGGCACACACAATCTTTTTCCAAACCATAATGTACCCTTATCATCCTTATGGAATCCTGGTGATTTACCCTTCACTATATTCTCTGCTATCTCTCTCAATTTTGCATCTTTCATCTGAACCTTGCGTATCTCTTGCTCCAGAGTAGGTTCTAGTACCAATTCTATTGTATTGGTGGTAAACCCTAAGTTTAAATGCTCACATTCAGCACACAACTCTCTTGACCAGGGCATTACTTGCATCTCATTAGCGTAGCTTTTCCTACTAAGAGCATCAGCAACAACATTAGCCTTTCCTGGGTGATAATGCACCTCCAGATCATAATCCTTTATCAATTCCAACCATCTACGTTGCCTCAAGTTCAGATCTGATTGAGTGAAAATATACTTCACACTCTTGTGATCGGTGTATATATCACTTTTATGTCCAATCAAATAGTGTCTTTATATCTTTAGTGCATGAACCACTGCAGCTAATTCCAAGTCATGAGTAGGATAATTTAATTCATGCTTTCTCAACTATCTCGATGCATATGCCACAACTCTACCTTCTTGCATAAGAACACATCCTAAACTCAAACGAGATGCATCACAGTAAATAGAGAATTGTTTACTCATATCTGGCAAAATTAATACTGGTGCAGTGGTCAATCTTTTCTTCAATTCCTCAAAATTAGCCTGACACTTCTCAGACCACACAAACTTGGCATTCTTATCCAGTAGTGCAGTCATTGGCTTCGCAAGCTTAGAAAATCCCTCTATAAATCTCCTGTAATAGCCTGCTAATCCCAAGAAACTACGGATCTCACTTGCATTGGTTGGTGGCTTCCAGTCCAATACGACTTTCACCTTGCTAGGATCTACTGATATCCCTCCATTTGAGACAACATGACCAAGAAAGGAAACTTCCTTCAACCAAAACTCACATTTACTCCGCTTGGCATATAACTGGTGTTCTCTGAGCTTTTGCAAAATTAACCTCAAATGTTCAGAATGTTCCTCCTCAGTCTTGGAGAATACTAGAATATCATCAATGAATATCACTACAAACTTGTCTAGATATTCCATGAACACCTTATTTATCAAATACATAAAGTATGCAGGAGCATTAGTCAGACCAAAAGACATCACTGTATACTCGTATAACCCATACCATGTGGTAAAAGCTGTCTTTGGTACATCACTAGCATGAATCTTCAACTGATGATATCCAGAACGAAGATCAATCTTGGAGAATACACAAGCACCTCTTAACTGATCAAACAAGTCATCAATCCTGGGCAACGGGTACTTATTCTTGATGATAACCTCATTGAGAGACCGATAATCTACACACATCCTCTGAGTACCATCTTTCTTATCCACAAAAATCACTGGTGCTCCCCAAGGTGAAGAACTAGGACGAATGAAACCCTTATCCTGTAATTCCTTAATTTGTTTCTTAAGTTCTTCTAATTCATCTACTCCCGTTCTATATGGACGCTTAGCTATGGGTGCAGTTCCAGGTAATAATTCAATAATAAATTCAATGTCACGATCTGGCGGCACACCTAGCAATTCCTCAGGAAACACATCGGAAAACTCTTCCATGACCTGGTCCTCCTTGTTGGCACCATCAGTAAGCTGATTCACTGTAGCGGTCTCTTGTTTCTGCACTTTCACATCAACTCTGATCCTATCTCCCTTTGGTGTTGTCAGTACTACTGATTTCCCTTTGCACTAAATCTCTGCTTGTTGTTGTATCATCCAATCCATTCCTAATATAAGGTCAATCCCAGCTGTTCTCAATACTATAGGACTCACCTTAAACTCTACCCCCCTTAGAATGAGACTAATCGAGAGACAACGATAAGATGCTGGCATACTTCTACCAGATGAGTTTACTAATATAGGATTCTTCATGGCACACAAATGAATTATATGTATTCTAACAAATGATTATGATATGAAAGAATGTGATGCTCCAGAATCAAAAAGAACAGTGGCAGGAGTGGAGTGGACATCGAACGTACCAAGCATAACTTCTGGTTCCTCCACTGTGGTTTCCTGAGACAAGTGGTTCACCCTTCTAATATTAGATGCAGGCTTCTGGTGACTACCCTGCCTCTGTGAAGTCTGCTGATTGATCTTCTCAGGGCAGTTGTAGGACAAGTGACCTTCTTTTCCACATCAGAAACACTTGTTGGGGGTATTGGGAGCACTGGTCTTTATTGGAGTATTATTGGAAGGACCCTGGCGCTGAGGTTGATTCCCATTCTGCTGCGGAGGCGTTGGTTACCATTCTGCGGCTGGAATGGGGGACGTTGCGGGAACTGATTGCGGAAAGGGACCTGACCACGATTCCACTGACCAGAAGGAGGCCTCTGTTGATTACCCTGCTGGAAACTAGTATGAGGATGAGTGTTACTACCAGAAGTCTATCCCTGAAGTCTTTTCCTCTCGGCATCCATCTCCTTGCGCTTGTTGTCCACCACGATAGCGCGGTTCACAAGCGTCTGAAAATTGGGATAAGTATTGGACATTAGCTGTAATTGTAATCTATCATACAATCCCTTCAAAAAGCGGCGCTGTTTATCATTGTCATTGGCCATCTCATGTGGAGCATATCGTGACAACTGGGCAAACTTGTCACGATACTCAGCTACAGACAATGACCCTTGGGTCAAATTCTGGAATTCCTCTGCCTTCAGTTCTATTATCCCTTCTGGTATATGATAAGCTCTGAAGTTCTCTCTAAACTCCTGTCAAGTGACTGCGGGAGTATTGGCGGGACGACCATACTCATATGATTCCCACTAGTCCTGAGCTTCTCCTTAGAGTTGTCTAGAAGCAAACAACACCTTCTGCCGGTCATCACATTGAGCAATGTTGAGTTGTTTTTCCATGGCACGGAGCCAATCATCTGCTTCCAATGGATTAGTGGCATGTGTGAACACCGGGGGATAACCCTTCAAAAACTGACCACGCTTATCATGTGGTGGTGCTCCAGCAACTGGATGATTATGTTGGTTCTGCACCAATTGTTGCATAAGTTGCGTCTGTACTGCCAGAAGTTGCTCAATAGTTGGTGGCGGTGACGGTGGTGGATTTGGGGGAACACCTCCATGACCCCTGCCTCTTCCTCTTCTGGCCATATTCCATTCATAAGAACGCAAACTTTGAGATTTCCATGTTATCAACCACTTATAAGATAAAGAATGAGATCTGAAAGTTTTCTAGGTGAATATCAATGTGATCAGTTCAGTAAATCAATCATATCTCTAACTACAGAAGTCCAATAGAGGCTTGCTTTATATGGTTGGAAATCTTATGAAGTTCCCCACAACTTCTATTTAGACCATAATACCAGATTATGTCGTTAAGTTAATGAAAATTAAGGCGCAACAGAAACTGTTTCAGATTTCAGACTGTGCAGAAACTTTAACTTGTAACAGTTATATCTCTCGAACCAGATCAGATAAAAAGGTGATTCCAGTGACATTTGAAAGATGCTTAAGCCTAGTTTCTCTCATAAAAATTTCATAAATGTTGCATGAACCATTTTTGAACCATATCAGAAACATTGTAGACTGCTCCAGAAACAGCAAGGACAGAAACGTGACAATACCAAACCCAACTATTATTCCCTTGACTAATAGACTTTTTATTCTTAAAAATGGAACTTGTAGACATGCCTACAAGCCCCAGCACTCATAACAAAAATTCAACTCACACATAAGCATAATGATAAAGCAACTATCACACCAAAGTTCAAATCACACGACAGACTCGAAGACTCAACTGACGTTACTAAGAACGTTCTTATTACATAAAGGACTCCTATTTTCTACTGGCGTGGCTCATGCTCTAATGTCTCATAAATCTTGGCCATGCCTTGGTTTGCTCGGAGTTCATCAATCATTGCTTGGCACCTCTTGATGGTCTTCCCCTGTGCCTTCACCATCTCCTCTAACTGCAGCTTCCTCTCCATCATGTCATAGACAAAGTTCACCATCACCCGAGGAAGTGGTTTCAACTGCACTGGATCCATCATGGCCCATCCAAGGTCGGGGTGTGCATGAGGGAGGTAGCGGTGAATATCATGCTTCATGCTGTCAAAGCAAAGGTAGCGAAGGCCCATACATGCTTCAAAAGCAGCATCTTCAATGCTATCCTCCATGGTAGCTCGATGACCCATGTGAGCATACATCATGTCCAGCTGGTATGCCCCTTTTTCTTCATCCTTAGGAAAAATGCTCGCTCTTGTCTTCCAGTAAGTGTCCTCCAGCGGATAGGTGTACTCCCCACAGACGTACTCCACAGCTGGGTGCCAATCAGTGAAGTAGGCAGAGAGCATTCCCACAAGACGATGGTGAGAAACAGCATTTCCTCCAGCCTTGTGGTAGATCTTCACAGTCCAACCCATTGGAGGGGGTAGCACATCCTCAGCAGCTGCACCAGGTGGTGGAGACGGGGGTTGCTCTCCTCTATTGGCTTCCTCCTCTTCATTATCTTCAATCTCGATGATCTCAGGGTCTTCTTTAGGCTCGGGTTCTTCCTGAGGAGGTGCTGGCACTTGGATTGGTGCATTAGGGGTCTGCTCATTCTCCTAGGGTACTTCCTCTTGTGGCTCTTCAGGTGCAATCAAGGCACGAGGTGGGTAGTGTCCTCTAGTGATGATGCGAGCAGTCTTGCGGCCACGAACCATCTACAAAGTTTTTAGATGTAATTAGAATAGAGGCAAAACTTCGTAATAGAATGAGACATTAGAAGCATAAAAATTTATCAAATAACAAGAGCAAGGTAATGAGCATAAAAATAGTGAAAAGAAGATACTAAATCGACCATTTCTAACTAGGCTTGCGTCCTACAATCAACAATAGCTCCAATACCAATTTGTCACACCCATTTAACGACCAAATGGAGTGCATATCCTTATGTGTGCCCAGAGATCAATCACACATAAGTTAACAAATTATAAAGGATGTATCATCACAAATATTATTACATCACGATTAATAACACATAGTATTTACAATAATGTAGCGGAAGTAAAATATAAAAACTCTCGTGGTAGCTCCAAACACAGGCACATTGACTGGTTGACAGTAAGTCTAGTAATCTTCCAGGAAGTAGAAGTAGTCACTACTTGCACCATCTGTTACCCATCCAGGATTTTTATCCAATTAAGAAAAATAAACAAGCGTAAGTACATCTCGTACTCAACAAGTATAACATGGGGTTCATGAGGCTCAAAGGCATAATATAGGTTTATCAACATGTAGCTTTTAATTAGCATTAATTCAGTATATCAATGATATCAAAGTGTCTCAATGTAAACAATAAACATATGATCCATGTGATATGATTAACGAATAGCAAAAACATATTCATTATTAATGATCCACTATTCCATAAGGGTCCAAGGCCACTCGTGACCGTGAGCACGGCTGTTATAACAGTTTTACACTCTGCAGAGGTTGTACACTTTCACTGTGAGTCATGTTGCCCATATGCCCGGGTTAATTACTCCCAAAACACTTCTAAGGTGAGCAGGCAGGGAAACACTATGAAGTCTTTCGAAGGTTCGTCTAACAAGTTAGGGCTGCTAGGTTTCCAAAGTCAGTCTGTGTGATTCACCACGCAGGGATCCACAGTCTGCTCTACCCAATTTGCGCCACAAGGGTAACCTCTAACAAGCTAGAAAAGGTCCTTCTATATGACTAAAGCCAGAGACATTTTAGCCCTCACGGTTGTACTGTAAATCCCGGATTTTCGCTTACAGATAAGTCCTTATGGAGAGTAACGAGAGCACCAAATAACCCAATGCTCTAGTACCCTTTAACAGTAATAAAATCATCTTTTATTGTTTATTGCATATTCCATTAGTCAAATTACATGATCATAGTTCAAGTTGAGCACTAGCAATACTAATCCATGCAATATAATAGGTATCAAGGAATAAGATCAACACTAAGTCATCCTTAACAAGGAATATATGCATAATGATATTATTTGCTTAATATGAATAGGACAATAAGGATAATCCCATGCTATACTTGCCTTGCTCAAACTGGTCATGTTGATCTTGTTCGTAGTAAAACTCCTGATCCCCAACGAATTGCTCACCGTCTATACTCGATCAACAATAGCAACAACATTCATCCAGAACAATCATGCATAGACAAACAAGACTATAATTAGAACAGTACACTAATAGTAATAAAATAAGATAAAAAGTTTTTAAAATGAATCTACAACTCGCTAGGATCACACAGACGCAAAGATCACGAAAAACGGAGCTAAAACGACGAAGTTATGAATTTACGAAGATTTCCTATAGAAAAGTAATTACTTTAATTCAAACTCGAAAATAAATTGTCACAAACCTACTGAACAGTCCTACTAACATGTAGAGCTCTTAATTACGAACCTAACACAATTTGAACGGATCAAATCGGAGTTAAAACGGATGAATTATGACCAAAACAAACTCAGTGGCAAAACTGTAATTAGCTGAAAACGTATTTTGAATGAACTGAGATCAAACTACGCTTTCAAATGGATATTACGCAATACGAAAGTACGCTTTGAACTGTGGGTTAATCAATTGAAAAACTCAGGGTTTCTTTAGCAAAATGCGCAGCCGAAACGGTATCTTCTGATATCATCCGTTGGATTCAAAGTAGACGGCGCAGATCGGATCGGGACGAACGGGGCGGCGATCCGGCCAGAAAAATTACGCCGACGACCAAATCCACGGTGGCGCCATCGCCGGAGTTCACTAGAACTCGAAACCGAGCATCATTCGACAAAATAAAAGTAACGGGATGGAGTACAAGGCAATGCGATCTCACCTCGCGCAAGAATGGAGCCGAGGACGAAGCAAAAGGCGGCGCACTACTCGGTATGGCGGGCGGTCACGGCGGTGCTCCGAGCAATGCCGTCTCGGGATGGTTCCAGAGCTCCGCGTCAAGATAGGATGGGGCGGAAGGATCACGGGCCCGATTTTTATAGCCCGAAGGCGTCTCCATGGAAGGAAAGGGGAGATTGAGGGGAGGATTTGGTTTCGGTAGTTTAGGAAAGCGACGACGGCGTCGGCTTGAGGAAGGAGGCACGCCTGACAGATGGGTCCACGGTGTTAGCGACACAATCGGAGATGGGAAACGCGGCAGCACGTTGCTGGGCTAGCGGTGCACGCGCGAGCCAGGCCACGGGTGAGAATGGGCTCGGTCCTGGCGGAACGCGACGCGCGCGCGCTGAGACGGGAGATGGGCCGCTCGGCTCGCAAGGTAAGCAGGCCGCGGGGAAAGAAATGGACTGCCGGGCCGAAAGCGAGGGAAATGAAGATTTTCGTTTTCTTTTTCCTTTTTCAATTATTTCAAAGTATTTTCAAATGATTTTGAAACCTAATTTGAATTTAAATCAAACCACTCATCACAAAAATTTAAATGCAACAGCATAAATGCACAAACATGTTTCTACTCTTATATTAAATTTTAAGTTAATAAAAATTATTATTACTCTAAATTTGCATGGTCACAAAATTGTATAAAATCATATTTTCCTATTTTTTTAATATCCAAAATTTTAGGGTGTTACAGGGAAGGTCTGGCAGGATATATATTGATAACTTATACTATCAATGGAGAAGTAAACCATAACCATGATCCTACTTACAATAGGGATAAGTCACAAGATAAGATGTATATATGATAAGTATTAATTTATGATAAATCACTCAGAGCACTCCAGTCTATGGCATTAGCTTGGTCAAGTTAGAATATTAGAGGAATAATTTCTAAGTTATTCTTAATTACAAGTCAAAGCATATGTTGATTAGTGCAATTACACCTAGTAATCATGGCTAAGATCATCATTGTATCTACATATAAGGGGCATTACTTAGAAAAGTTTGAGTACAAAAACATCTCCCTTTCTTCGTAACCAGGCCCTATTTCTATGACCTATATTCAGCGAGTGGACTATAAAGGACTCAACGGGAGAGTTACATCCGTGATCTACCACGTGACCTAGAATATAGAGTGTATTCGTAGGTAAATAACATATAAGCACCATGCTTATATGATCTCTACCACCCACCCTGTGAACATTGGGGTGAATGCTATACGAAGATAAGCATAAATATGATGATAACCCAACTATACTAAGCATATAACCAAAGTAGACTATGAACATTGCAACCAAGAACATGAATAAGATGAATATGAATATGAATGTCATACAATTGTACCAAAGCATATAAAAATAATGGAGATACAAATGAAGAGAGGTACAAGAATTATATCAAACCAAGCTCTTAACACTGTCGGGAATCCAAGCGAAGATCTGCTTGCCTCCCTCTAGACCTAGCCTAACTAGCTATGCCCTACAAACTATAGGAGCTCTAAGGATGATTAGAGTTTGTCTTCTCCAAATGACTTATGTCTCAGGGAGGTTGGGGTCTTCTTATATAGCCCAGAGGGTCCAACGTGAGCCCTTGGATCAAACCGACTTGAAGAACAGCGTAGACGCAGTCTAGGGAAGCAGCGGAGAAATATTCCAAAAGCTGACAGGCGGGGCCCACCACCAGGGACCAGGCGGCACTTGGGTGGGGCTGGCCGGTCCTACCTGGTGGCCTCTCGGGCTCTGCCTTAGGGGTTTGCCTCCTGGAGTTCTCTAGAGTCTTCTAGAATACTTTTCGTCGCGGTTAAGTTCTTTTTGACGTTTTGATCTCCCTTTTCAGTTTTCTGGATATACCCTGCAGAAAATACAGATTCACCAAAACTTATGATAATTGATAGTTTAAACACCTAAGTTTCTTTTGTTGATCCATTTCAAGCATTTATTTAAGTTATATTGTCGGTTTAATATAGTAGATAACTACCGTCAACAGACGGCATTTTTCAAATTCACTATGGCGAAATTTGACTTCTAAGCGAAGTCTACACGTTGCCTTTGCAAAAAAAAAGTAAGGAAACAACGTTTTTCAAATTCACTAAGGTGAAATTTGACTTCTAAGCGAAGTCTGCGTGTTGGCTTTGGAAAAAAGCGAGGGGACGGCGTTTTTATATTTCACTATGGTGAAATTAAACTTCTAAGCGAAGTATACACTTTGCTCATAAAATTTAAAACATCAATACAAAAGTATATAAAATTCAATTCTGTCATAAAACTAAATAATTTATTACATATTACAATACAATAACACAAGTTTACAACAAAAGTTACAATCAGTCACTTTCCGAAGCTACAATAGTTGTAGCTTCACTAATCAAGTCTTCAACAACCTTATCGAACATATGATCAACTTTACATCTTAGAAAATCTTCGAAAACATAGCTCGGCGAAGCACTCGAACATGATGACTGAGAAAATATAAAATGTCAAAATACTTTTCATCCCATCCAACTTCCACGAGAAAAGAAAAAGAGCTAAAACAAACTACCTTAGAAATTTTACTGAAGTCAATAATTCGCGGCAAACAAGATTTCTTATTTTTAGCATTAAGATTTTTAGATTCAAAATCTAGAAATAGCACATATCATCAGCAAAAAGAACTATGATGACAAAAAAACAAAGCATCATAACTCAACACTTACGTCAGCTTACGTTCAACAAATATATCAAACAAAGGGTTCACCTCATTAGTTGCATACTCCAACCACAGCGAAGGATCAATGATAAAGTTGTCCTTACACATTAACAATGGCAAAACACCAACTTCATCCTGCTAAGTTCAATATTTACAAATGTCAAATATCTTTCAAAAGCCTCACCCCTCGGCTTAAAACTGAAAAACTAACTACAAAGACAACTAAAATGGATGATCACCAACATCATCATCTCTAGCATTTTTCTCTTCACGTTTGTCTTGCGCTTTTGGCATAATACGAAGTTTGTCCAAGTCAATCCCAATAAATTTGAAAGTGTCTAAATTCACACCTTGAGCTTGGTGGTACTCCAAACAACATTTGTATGCCTCAGGGTTTTCCAAAGCTTTAGCTGCAGTAGCAGGTTCCTGAGCCATCTCTTTTATTTTCCCAACATCCACAGTCGTCTTTCTTTGAGAAGAAGGGTCCAGGAAAAAATCCTCTACATAAAAAAAGACAAGCCAAAAGTTAGTAAGCCAATAATCAAAACCAAAAGCAAAAAAGCAGGCACAAAAAAATTACCTGTAGAATCACCATTCCCAAGTTGATATGCAACTTTTTCACCAGCGTTCACATCAATTGTGGACTCGGTAAGACGAGAAGCACGGGCATTTTCAGCCTCTTCGTCAAAGACATCATCATCAAAATCAAGGGTAATGGTAGTAGTACCCTTACCCTTGTGAGCTTTAACTTTTAGAGCATCAGTCTCCACAAGCCCACCTCCCAAATCATAATCTTGCATCACAACCTGAGGAGGTGAGGTAACGTAAAGAGTAGCCCCAATATCTCCTGCGGTCCTTGGTAAAGTTTCAGCAACAAACCTTTGAGAAGATGGTTCGGCAGTCTCCTGCGAAGCCAAAGTAGCAATCTCACCTCTTGCGACTCTATAGTAGCAATTGTAGTAGCAATAGTAGCAACAACAGGAGAATGAACATGATTAACCGGAGAAGGCAAAGTATCTTCGCCAATATTAACTTGAGACGAAGAACAATAGCTTCGCCCAAATTAACATTAGAATGAACATTGGCCTCTAAATTCTAGAAACAATCACTAAGCGGAGTCAACATCGGTGGAATCAACCCACTAGAATTAAAAACTAAACAAATCATCCTCACATCTTCATTAAGAGTCAGGTGAGTCTCCTGACCCATATCTTCATCACTTCCCCAAACTTCTCGGAACTAGAAGGAGTAGCAACCTTCTACTTGCTAGTCTTCTTAGCAAGCTATCCACCAGCTCTTTTCTTCTTGTTACATTTTCTATACCCGGCTTCGCGCTATGACTATAAGTAGGCGAAGGTCTCTCACCATATCCGATCTGACCAATATCAAAAACCCTATTCAAACGCTTGTAATTGTAACACCCTAAAATTCGCTTATTTAGAAATAGATCTAAAATGATTTAATTTTGTATCTTTGTGCTCGTGAAAACATAGGGAAATAATAAATTTTCATTAAATTAAAATTTATCTTAAGGTAGAAACGTGTTTGTTGCATTCATGCCAGTCGCACCTTGTGTTTCTATGTGCAAAATATTTTTTTAAATACGTTTAGGAGACGAATATCTATCTCTTGGAATTTTTTAGCTTCTTTCTGGAATTTAATTCCTACCTCCTTGACTTTAATCTTTATTTTCCAAGTTTCCAATAATCTTTTCTTTAGCTCCAAATATTTGGTCTAAGTTCCTCATCTTTCAATTTATCTCCAGGGATTTTTCTAAGCTTCGGAGCATTTTTCATGATATAAATGGTAATTCTAGACTTTCTAGAATCATTTTTATTTCAAGATATTAATTCAATTCAAAAATTAGAAAAATTCAAGCCTAATTTTTCACTGACTCTCAAAGGCCCATGCCTTTATTTACTAATGAGCTTAAATGATTATTTAGGCCTATTAGTGAAGGTGGATGGTGCAACATCAATTAGTATCATATTGCTAGTAGATATAAAAGCGGGGAGTTTTTCTCCTAATAAATATGTCTCAACCCCTTGGGTGAAGCACACCAGAACTACCTAAGGAGCCCCTAGTTTGAGAATTGCTTAGGCAGTAAACTAGATTTTTCCCTCCTATCTCTACTATATGTCGTCTCCAACATCTTCACCTACGCCGCTATCGCCCGAGCTTCGCAGCTGACTGCCGATCACCTCAGGTCGGTTGGCCATGGACGCCTCTGGCCTCACCGTGCGCGGGCACCACCACCGGTAGGCCCGGTCACCGCTGCCACGTATCTGGGAGCCCATGTTATTGTCGTCGCCGCTCCATGCTACTGATGGATCCATCGCGATCGGAACAAGACCACATGAAGCTCGCGCCGACACTTTCATCTCCACGTGCAGCTCGGCTGCACGATGCCACTGTTCGTACTATGACGTGGTGAGCACTTCCGTGATTTCTGTCTTCTCTATCCTAGCCGTTGCCATCTACCTGCTGCAATCCAACCAACCACACGTGCTCCGTTTCCTATGTGAAGCTGCACCTGTGATATCCTCGCAGCCCAATCCTAGCATCTTTAATCTTATATCGTTTTTCAGTCTCTTCTTTTTCCGTTAGATTTGCAGCAACGTAATTTTCATGTTAGTATCAATGTTCGTCATGTCAGAAACTTGTGAACTTTACAAATTGAATGATTATTAATTTGGTTAATATAATATAAACTACTTTTCTAATTTAAAAGCAACATATGTTTTATATGATTAATATACATGTATTAATATGATTAACTGCTAATATACATATATTTGTAAATAATAATTTGATTAGTGTAAACACGCACCATGTATAATTCAAATAAATGGTCTGACATGTTACTTTATTTTGCAAAGTTAAAATCTAACTTGCTTAAAACTATACGATCATATTTATAAATAAACTTGACTTGTTTTAACTCAGCTTTTGTATTAAAATTTAAATTGTCTAATCTAAATTAATAGCTCTTCAATGGTTTTGTTTAATTATAATAAATCAAGGTTATAGTTGTTTTTTATAATATAAAACTCTCAGTAGTCGTATCTTTTTAACGATCGTTTCGTTATTGGTGTTTCTTGTAATCTCGTGACCATAGCAACTAGCTTTCTTTTAGTACGTTGTTTTCTCTCGTGTGGTGTACTGCTCTTAGTCATCTCTATTTGTTTGCTTGTATGTTTGTTGGTGTGCTACGATCTGCGAGTAGATGAGCTGTCTATAAGCGCTGGAGACCGAAAGGACAAAAGATCAAAGGTTCAACGAGGAGTTGACCATTAGCTGTAAAAAAGTGAAAGACAAGTATAGCATGAGATCATCCTTATTTTCTATTCATCTTTAATACACTTAACTCCTGTGCATGTGTCTACCTTGTTACCCCTAAGGATATCCTAGCTTTTATATCTTGAACCTTGACACTCGTGGGACATTGCATTGGGTAGTATAATGCTAGTGCTCTAATTCAATAGCCCTGATCTTGTAACTTGACTAATAGTATATGCAATAAACGTAAAATATGATTTTTAGCAACTTGGAACAAGGAGGCTAGAGCATTATTTTTATGGTGCTTTAGATTTCTCTCCGTAGGGACTTATCTGTAGGCGAACATCCGGGACTTATAGTATAACCATGAGTGTTATATAGCTCTGGCTTTAGTCAAGTATGAGGACATTTTCTATCTTGTTAGTGGTTACCGAGAGGCGTTAAGAAAAGCCTCGGTTCAAGAATGACTTCTTGTCTCTCAGAGTGTGTATAGCCTGCGTGAAGTGTGCCACTTTGTTAGAGGGCCTCCATTCGCCTAGCTCTTTCTTTGGCGGTCACTAATTTGTTAGGGAGAGTCTTTTGAAAGACTTCATAGTGAACTATGCCGATCTTCCTTGGAAGTGGGTCAAGAGGTTGGCCGCCTCGGGCAAAAGGGTAAATCACGGCTCATGATAAAAATGTACAAGCTTTGCAGAGTGTAAAACTGGTATATCAGCCATGCTCATGGTCACGAGCGGCCTTGGACTCTTATGGAATATATTATCATTAATGATAATTATGTTTATGCTATTCATTATTCATGTTTACCTGATCAAGTGGTTGTTTGGGGCTTATACTAAACTTGTTTCTACTCAATTGCTAAAAGATGACTCACTAAAAGTTATCGCAGTAAACCCGTGTCAAACCTTTTGAGCCTCATGAACCCCGTGTTATATTTCCTAAGTACGACATGTGCTCACTCTTGCTATTTCAACTACACCAGTTAGGTTGTGATCAACCAGTCAGTTGTCCATATGGAGTTAGAGTTTTCGCCTAAAGATTAGAGTGTTTCTCCATGGTCTGCTACCTAAGGTTATATTCTTTGTATTAATACGTAATATTATAAGTATTGTTTTTAATATTATCCCTTATTTATAGCCATATGTGTGATTTGACTTCCTAGACTCACATATGGTGTGTATCTAGTTTTGTTCTTAGAACTAGATGCTATAGTAATACTTTTCTAAAATCTTGTACATCAAATCTTTTTCTTTCTTTAGAAACTTCCCAATAATTTTAACTGCTTTAACTTCAACCGCAGAGACAAAATCTTCATCTTTGAAGTACTTCTTTGGACGGAAAGCTTCATTATCTGGAAACAAATAATTCTTTCCTTTCACAACCTTCTCATGAAAACAAACACAACTCCAGCCCTTTTTCAGAGGCCAAATTCGAGCTGCAATATATTCTTCATAAAAATTACGAGCGCTTTGCATACTAGCAGCCAACTTATAAACCTTTTCGCAAGTTCTAGAGTTCTTTGAACTTGAAAAATCAGGTTTATAATCAAAAATATTCTTGCTCATCTTCGCGGTTAATGGATATCGTTTTATAATTTTTCTTGTATCATCTCTTTCTTCAACAAGAGGAACTGAACGGTAAAACTAGTATCGATACCAATTTTTGACCCACTTATTCTTAGAAGCCGTTGAAAGGCCTAAAACTATAGCAACCAAAGTATTTAATAATAGTTTTTTTTATCCACCATCTTGTTTCTGAACTGAGTATGCATCTCATGAAGATTACAAAAAGCTCCAATATCCAAATTTTATTTTTGAGATTTCACTGCCCAAACAAAGAGTGCAGTCTTTGCTATCCCATTCGGAGTCAAATGATGCATCTCAATATTGTACGCCTTCAAAATTTCTTTAATAAAATCTTAACAGGACATGCGAAGACCAGTAGTAAATTGATCCCGGAAAACAACACATTCATGAGGCTCCGGCTTAGGAGTTGTCTCACCCTCAGGTCAATGAACAGAAGCCCTTTCCAACATTCTGTTAGTAACCATCCACTATAATTTAGCCTCATCCATCATAGTTTTTCCAAAAATTAAGGACTTCGTATCATCTCCAACTAATTCTGACTCAGATGTGGAGATATCTAACAAATCTTCTTGAGATCCGGAATGATAAGATTCAACTGGTGAATTTGTAGAAACATTCTTCTCTAGATCAGACATCAAGAAAACAAGAAAAAACTCAGTAAGATAAAAATAATAAAAGCAACAAAAAGAAAGAAAACAGAAAGAAACAAAGTAAAAAACTAACCTTAGTCAATCAAACTTTCACCCCTGGAAAAAAATAGTCTACGGGAGAAAATTTGGCTTTGCCAAAACTTTTGACTTCGCTTCAACGAAAATTTCAACAAAAACCTCCTCGTCTTTGACAAAGCTACAAAAACAAGAGGGGAGGACACAGTATATATAGGCGGCTTCGGGTCAAATGCAATGGTTTGAATTCTGCTGGTCAAATTCGACCGTTGCAGTTCAAAAGTCAACTGTTCACAAGTCTAGCGGATACAAATGGCCAACTCCAAAGTTCGGGAAGGCATTTTCTGTCTTCGTTCTAAAATTCAAACTTTTACTTGGTCATTTGTCCTTGGGTGAGCCACGGTCGACCAGAGCACACGGATGTGATGGTCGTTGCAAAATTCTAGGAACCTTTTGCCAGTGAACTGGGTGCCGTTGTCTGTGATGCAGTTGGGAACCCCAAAGTGGTGGATGATATCGGTGAAGAACAGCGCGGCTTGCTCTGATCTGTCATTGGTAATAGGACGGGCCTCGATCCACTTGAAAAACTTGTCAACAGCGACGAGCAAGTGGGTGAAGCCCCCAGTTGTTCTCTTTAGGGGTCCGACCAAGTCGAGCCCCCAAATGGCGAACGGCCATGTGATGGGAATGGTTTGTAGGGCGTGTGCCGAGAGATGGGTTTGCCTTGCGTAGTACTGGCATCCTTTGCAGGAGCATACTAGCTTAATAGCGTCGGAGACTGCGGTTGGCCAATAGAAACCTTGTCGGAACGCGTTTCCGACGAGGGTTTGAGGTGCCGCGTGATGATCGCAAGCCCCGAGTGTAGGTCCTTGAGCAGGTTCTTGCCTTCCTTGATTGTGATACAGCGTTGTAGGATGCCCATAGGGCTGCTTCGATAAAGCTCTTTGTCATCGCCATATATCACAAAGGTCTTGGCCTGACGAGCGATCCGTCGAGCCTCGGTCTTATCCAAGGGGAGCTCCCCTCGGGTGAGACAGTCGAGGTACGGAGTGCGCCAGTCGGGCTCGAGGTTGGCTGGTAGGGTCGAGCCTTCCGTCTGCATGACGTCAGCCCTGGTCGAGGGGGCTTCTGCCTCAGGTGGGGGGTCGAGTAATGGACTGTCGACCCCCTTAGTCATCCTGGTGTCGATAGAAGGTTCATGAAGATCCCTTGAGAAAATGTCAGGTGGAACCGTGGCTCGATTAGACGTGATTTTCACGAGTTCATCGGTAGCCTCATTATATCTACGCGCAACGTGATTGAGCTCGAGGCCATGAAATTTATCCTCAAGGCGCCTCACCTCCTTGCAGTAGGCTTCCATCTTGAGATCGTGGCAGCTTGAGTCCTTCATGACTTGGTCAACCATGAGTTGGGAATCTTCATGAACGTCGAGGTGTTGAACCCCGAGCTCGATGGTGATATGCAAGCCATTAACAAGGGCCTTGTACTCTGCCATGTTGTTGGAGCCTGCGAAGTGGAGTCGGATCATGTAATGCATGTGAACTCCAAGGGGCGAGATGAAGAGCAAGCCTGCGCCCGCTCCCGTTTTGGTCATCGACCCGTCGAAGTACATGGTCCACAACTCGGCCTGAATTTGAACGGGAGGCAGTTGGTTGTCGGTCCATTCTGCTAGAAAATCCACCAGCACCTAGGATTTGATGGCTTTGGGTGGCGCATAAGAGAGGGTTTTGCCCATGAGCTCAACTGCCCACTTAGCTATTCTTTCCGAGGCCTCCCGGTTTTGGACTATCTCCCCCAGAGGGAAAGAAGAGACCACGGTCACTGAGTGGCCCTCGAAGTAGTGTCGGAGCTTGCATCGCGTTAGCACGAGGGCATATAGCAGCTTCTGGATTTCTGGGTAGCGAACCTTGGTGTCCGAGAGCACCTCACTGACGAAGTATACTGGTCTCGGAACAAGCAACGCATGACCTTCTTCCGCCCTCTCGATGACTATGGCCGTGCTGACCACTTGTGTCATCGCGATGACGTAAAGCAAGAGAGATTCTCCCGCAGCCAGAGGGACGAGTACTGGAGGTTCACACAATGTTGCCTTGAGCCTAGTAAGAGCTTCCTCAGCCTCGAGGGTCCACGAAAAGTGTTCTGATTTCTTTAGGAGATGATACAGAGGGAGCGTCTTCTCGCCGATGTAACACCTCAGGGTTGTAGTAGCTAATTAATCTGCCATGTCATCATATTGCACCACAAAGCATCTATGATTAGGTCAACCATGTTATGCATTAACTAAAATGAGTTTACATTCTTAGGTTGGATGTGCTTCTCAGTGGTGTGACTCGAACCGAAAACCCTAATTTCGAATATCACCGCAAATACTTAGTTTATGCCCTGCGTAATTTGAGGTGTGTGACTGTGTTACACACTAGTGCCAAGTGTAGGGTATGAACTCAAGTACAACACATAAAATGAAGCTCCAAGTTTGAGTTTGAATTGGAATCTAAAACTTGTCGTGAGTTTTTCGATTCGAATCTGAATTCAAATTTGGGAAGTTATTAAAGATTTTCAAAAATTAAATTGGTCAACCAAGAGTAACATTTGGTCAACTATGTGATACTTGACCCAATGATACACTTGGGTGATGGTTTGATCACTAATAATCACCAATTAAAGTAGTAACAAGTTTCAATTTGAAATTCTTCCGAAAACCCTAAAATCCAAAACCCTATTTTTACCCCTTTTGAAATAATTCAAAATCTAAGCAAAATTTGGGAAAAAGTTTAGAACCAAGTTTGTAGATCTTTTCAAGGGCTGCAACTTTAGTGTTTTGAGTTTTCAAAGTTTTAGTGTAAAATGTGGAGCAATTTTGAAAAGAAGCAAATTTCAAATTTGACCCCTTTTAATCCCCAAACTCAAATTTCAAAATGGAGGCAGAATTTGAAAATGGTTTGAATAGCAAAGGTGTAGGTCTTGGCTAGATGTACAACTTTGGTGTTTGGAGTTTTTGAAGTTTCAACATAAAATAGAAAGTAATTTCTAAATTACCAAATTCTCAAAAAGTGTCCCCTTTTGATTTTAAATTCAAATTTCAAAATCCAGTTCGAATTTGGAAAAAGTGTTCAATATAAAACTTGTAGAGCCTAAAATTCTGAAGATTTCATATCTTAGGAATTTTTCAAGTTGCTACATGATTTTGAGAGTAATTTGACAAAACAGTTTGAAATTGAAAATTTTGGGGGGAGCTACAGTACCCGACGAATCACTGCCGGGCACCGAGCGGCATGGGCACCGGCGAGCCGCCGGGCTGCTTCCAGGCCGTTCCCACGGGTGCTCGATCACCACCTTGTCCGAGTACGCACCTTCTAGCGTGTTGGTGACCCATATATAAAGCCGAGCAAGCCGCCGTTCTTTTTCTTTTTCTTCTCAGTTTTTACCCATCGCCACCGCTTAGCTCCGCCGCTGCCGTCGTTGAGCCGCCACCAGCCACGCAAACTGCATCATCACGTTCGCCTCGCCCTTGCACACCTCTTGGTCCAACTGCTCTAGCTCTTTTTTGTCCAAATTGTCGCACCACCGTTTCCTTCTCCAACGCCGGTGACTAAGCATCACCGAACCGCCTCCCGTGGCCAGCCCTCTCCACCACCTCCCAGCGCCTCCTAGTTCCTTCATTGCAATCACTATGAGCTCCTGTTGCTTATCGTGTATTTAAATTAGACGCTACCATCGTGGATCGCCGGGATGCCGTGAGCCGCGACCACCGTTTCGCCATGGCTGTCGGGAAGGGTTTCCCGGAGTTTAAGCGTGGGTGTTTTGGGTTGTAATCGGTTCGCGGTGAGGAGTAGATCATGTTGGACAGGTTGGTTGAGCGACTGATGTCGTGGTTGCCGGCCGGCCACCGTGCCATCGCTACGGGAGAGAAGACGAGAGCGGAGGAGGGAAATGACAGGCGGGGCCGAGATGTCAGCGAGAGAGAGAGAGGCGAGCGCGTGGGAGCGGCTGGGCTGGCCTACTAGGCCACGCGTGTTGCTGGGCCAGGCAAGCACGGGTGCGAGCGCGAGCCCGCGGGCAGGCCGCGCGATTGGGCCGAGCCAGAGGAGGAAAGGAGGAGTCGACCCGAGATGAATTTTTGTTTTTCTTTTTCAAAAGTGTGAATAGTATTAGTATTTTTTTATTTCACTAGAATTTTTGTAGAGCTCCAAAAAAAGTAAAAAAAATTTTGTAAGCTTTTAAAGGTGTAAACTAATTAGGAAAAATATTAAATGCTAAATTTATTTAATTTTTGCAAGTTATTTAATTAGCTTAATTAAATATTAAATGCAACTTCCAAGAATTTTAGTAATTAAAATATTAATCCAAAAATCATGAAATTTGTTGTGACACTATTTTAGGCCATAATTAATCTATAGAAAAAGTTTAAACTCAATTAGATGGATTTTGATTTGTTATTAATTATGCCCTAATTAATTAAGTGTTTAAATAAATGTTAAATTCATAACTTTAAGTGTTGTGTGCCCTTTTGATTAAGTGATGACCTTGGGTCACTAATTCTTGGTGATCCTTGGTGCCTTAATTACTTGGTTGAGCTCGTTAGTAGCGTGTTCAGTAAGAAGCGTTAGTGTTGCTTAAGTTATCGCTATTAGTTAGTAGGTTTTACTGTTTGGCGACTGTACCATGAATGAAAGTTGCACTCAAGTTGTTAACCGTGGCATTTCATCATCAAGCATCATGTTTATCACCGCACCATGTTGAAACATGTTATATGTCGTGTAGTTCCCGCTTTCGAAGAAGTCGACGTCGCTGAGCAAGTCTCCGGAGAAGAGCAGTTGCCGGTGGGTTTTGGACTGGAAGTCAGAGTTTTTGAGCCCGAGTTAGTCGTCTCGTCAGAGCAAGACAAGCCCTGGTGCATTTAAACCCTACCTTGAGTTTTATAAATCTTTAGTATTTATACTATGGTTTATTGCATTAAGTAATTAGGAGTTGAATGATAACCCAATTGCTGCATTATCATCCTTGATTATTGCGATATCACCCTTGGTACCTATTTTATTAAAAATGCATAGTATGCTTCGCAATGCTTAATGAGTTAGGCTTTTAAATGAAATGTTTATATGGCCATGATGGCATACTTGAGGAATAATGGAATATAAGAATGAACTTGAAGATCGGGCGGGTGGTTTGGCCACTGCTAACTTGCATTGAGAAAGGAGTCTCAATGTAGTGTTTCCGCCTTGTCAGTTAAGGACCATTCGTTGTAGGCCTGCTTGTGTTTTGAGACTCTGCAACTAGCCTCATGCCTTGGGTAAGCCCAAGATGTTAGTGATTTCATTTCGAGAACGTCTAACCTCGCACTAGGAGTGGAGAGATGGAGGAAGTAGCATGTACCCTCAGGGCTAGAATTGGGCCGGGTTCGAGGAGTACTGTACTCTCGGGTGGTGATGGACATGTTCTGGTTTTGGGAGATCTAAATGAGGGTTGGCATATGCAAGATTGGGTTCTACATATGTCGTGAGATTAGAGATCCCCAGCTGGGTATAATCGATTCGAATCGTCATTGCTCCTCGGTTATGGAGACTCGATCGTCTGTCCTACATCGTAGCTAAGAAATGGAAATGTGAAATGAATCAGAAAGAATGTTGATGAGAATTACTTTGATATAGATTAGGATCACTTAGAATTGGTTAATGAACCATCAATGGTAAAAATAAAATATTGAAGGTAAGGATTTACTTTAGTAAGCCTTTCTGCAAAAAAAAAATTTGATTCTTGAATACCCGTACCTTGGTTCCCTAAAGATAGCATGTCTTTGGAGTCTTTTCCTTAGTCGGGTAAGTCTTGTTGAGTACTCCCGTACTCAGGGTTTGTTAAACCCCTTGTTGCAGGTGCGGTTCATGAACAAGTCTACTTTGAGCCTTGTTGCATGACCGTTGTGGCTGAAGAAAGTGACGACGAATAGGCTGTGTGGCCTATGGGCAAGACACTTTATTTGTGTGTTTGTAATAAAGTTACAACTGATATTTCCCTACTACCAGTTTGTAATAATGCTACTTAAGGTTTGAAATTTGGAACTGTGGTTTGTAAACTTAAGTTATTATAAGACTTTCGCTACTTTACTCTGATGGTAATTTGAATAAACTGTTGTAATATTACAATACTCCTATGATTGGATCCTATTTGGAGGATAGCAGGCCTTTTAAGTTATGAGGAACATAAGTACAACTGTCAGAGGTCATTATGATGATGACAGGTACATGTGGGCCATCATAATTAGGAGGTTCTGTGATAGCCGAGGCGCGAGATGAAGCAACTGAGGGCCGCAAGGCAGCCCATGACCCTCTGCACGCCCTTTAGATCTTGGATAGGGCCCATTTTGGTGATTGCAGCGATTTTTTCCGGGTTGGCCTCGATGCCACGCTCGGAAACGATGAACCCTAAGAGCATGCCCCGAGGAATACCAAAGACACATTTCTTAGGGTTAAGTCTGATGTTCTTCGCCTTAAGGCATTTGAACGTGATGTCAAGGTCATCAACCAAGTTGCTGACCTTCTTGGTTTTGACAACGATGTCGTCGATGTAAGCCTCGATGGTCGGCCTGATGTGTTCCCCGAAAACATGTTGCATGCATCGCTAGTACGTAGCACCTGCGTTCCATAGACCGAAGGGCATAGTAACACAGCAATACATGTCGAACGGGGTGATGAATGAAGTTATGAGCTGGTCAGACTCCTTCATTTTAATCTAATGGTAGCCGAAATACGTATCTAGGAACGATAGAGTTTCACATCCCATAGTGGAATCAACGATTTGATCAATGCGTGATAAAGGAAAGGGGACTTTCGGACATGCTTTATTTAAACTATTATAGTCTACACACATCCTCCATTCTTTTTCTTAACTAATACAGGATTAGCTAATCACTCAAGATGATGAACCTCTTGATGAATCCAGCCTCTAAAAACTTGTGGATCTCCTCACCAATGACCTTGTGCTTCTCCAAGTCGAAGCGGCGTAAGCGTTGTTTCACCGGTTTGGAGCTGGCTTGGATCTCCAAGGCGTGCTCGGCGAATTCCCTAGGTATGCCCGGCATATCTGAGGGACTCCATGCGAATATGTCGACATTTGCGCGGAGAAAGTCGACGAGCACTACTTCCTATTTGGGATCGAGGGTGACGGTGACTTTCAATGTCCTTCCATCCGGATTGGCGAGGTCGAGGGGTACAAGCTTGACGTCTTCCGTGGGCTCGAAATTACTGGCATGGTGTTTGGGGTCAGGGATCTCCTTGGCCAAACCGTCCAGGTCTGTCGCCAAGGTTGCCGACTCCAAGACGGCTTCTCCGTGCTCAACGCACTCTATGTCGCACTCGTAGGCGTGCTCATAGGAGGGCCCGATAGTGATGACACCCTTGGGGCCTGGCATTTTGAGATTAAGGTATGTGTAGTTGGAAACTGCCATGAATTTGGCATAGTAGGGGCGCCCAAGAATGGCGTGGTAGGTCCCGTGGAACCCAACCACCTCGAAAGTGAGGGTCTCCTTCCTAAAGTTGGAGGGGGTACCAAAATAGAAGGGCAGGTCGATCCACCCGATGGGCTCTGCTCATTTCCCTGGCACAACTCCATGGAAGCCCCCGACGCTGGGTCGAAGGTGCGTCCTCTTGATTCCTAGAAGGTCGAGGGTCTGGGCATAGATGATGTTGAGATTGCTACCACCGTCCATAAGCACTTTGGTGAGGCGTGTGTTGGCGATGATGGGATCGATGACGAGTGGGTAGACTCTAGGATTGGGGACGTAGTCTAGATGGTCGTCACGGTCGAAAGTGATGGCCATCTCGGATCGGTCAAGGAAGAGGGGGGTTGCCGACTGCACGAAGAAGACATCTCGACGCTCTTGCTTGCGCTGGCGTGCCGAGAGACGCGTCGAGGATCCCCCGTATATCATGAAGCAGTTATGGATCTTGAGAAACCCCTCATCCTTGTCATCATCCTTCTCCTTGGGGTCCTCCTTCTTGTCGTCTTTCTTGATGCCTAAGCTTTCAAAGTATCTCCACAACATGTGGCAGTCCTCGAGGTTATGGTTCGTAGGCCCTTTGTGGTAGGGACACGGTTCTTTGAGCATTTTATCGAAAATGCCCCCGCTAGGGGGTCCTCGAGGCTTCTTGCGGTCAGCGACAGCAACAAGGTCGTCAACCGTGGCTTCGCGCTTGCCCTGCTGGTTCGTCTTCTTCCTGTTGCTCCTCTTGGCACCCCGGTTGGAGCCCTCGGGTTCCTCATCCTTGCATTTCCCCTTATCCTGGTCACAACCAAAGATGGCGCTGACCGCCTCCTCACCGGCGACGTAGTTGGTGACGATGTCCATTAATTCGTTAACAGTGATGGGGGTGTTGCAGCCCAACTCTTGGACCAACTCTTTGCAGGTGGTTCCAGAGAGAAAAACCATGATGACGTCAGAGTCAGTGATATTGGGAAGCTCGGTGCGTTGTTTGGAGAAACACCAGATGTAGTCACGGAGGGACTCGCTCGGCATCTATTTACAACTCCTAAGGTCCCAGGAGTTACTAGGCGTATGTAGGTCCCCTTAAAGTTCCCTTCAAACACTCTCATCAGGTCGTTCTAGTCATGGATCTGTCGAGGTGGGAGGTCCTCAAGCCATGCTTGAGTGGTGTTCGATAGGAACAGGGGAAGCTATCAAATGATGACACGGTCATCGGTGGCCCCGCCCAACTGACAAGCCAAGCAGAAATTAGCGAGCCAAAGTTCAGGTTTGATCTCACCGTTATACTTGGTGAGAGTTGTTAGGGGGCGAAACTGAACCGGGAGTAGTGTTTCGCGAATGGCCTTGCTGAAAACCCGGGGGCCGGTGGCTCGGGTGACGGGCTACGATCCTCCGAGCTATCGTAACGCCCGCCCCTATGCTCGTGGTAGCCTCGAGCTGCGCCGTCACCACTTTTGCGCATGCAGCATTCGTTGATGTCGTTACAGGCATCTCGAGGCTCGCGGTTGTCGACAACGTGTTCACGGACAGAGGCTGCCTTGTTCCCTTGTGGGGCAGGCTCGGGATGAACCGAGGCCTCTTTCTCCTGTCGAGAGGGCTCCGCAGGCTACTCCGGTGCAAACCCACGGCGCCTCGAGGCAGAACTCTCGGCCTGCTGCATGGCCACAGTCTCGAGGAGACCTTGAATCTCATCGCGGTCCCGACGGGCCTCAGGGGTAGATGGCTCGGGTATATTGCGGAGAAGCATGGCGGTGGCGATGACATTCTGGCTGGCTCGGTTGAAGACTAGGGGTTCGCCCGCCTGATCCTCGATGATGCAACGATTAACGTCGCGGGCTCTCTCTCGAGCTCCTCCGCCACGTGCGCGCGTCGTGCGCTCCCGCTCGAGGGTTTGGTGAAGTAGGCGCAGGTTTTCTCGCTCCTCGTTGAGCATGGCTTTATAATTCCTAGATCTGCTCAAGTTGTGCTCTTTGGTCCACATCAGGAAATTGGGCTTCGTCCCATGCGCCAGGGGGCTCAACGTGAGGTGGCGTGGCATTCCTCCCTCCAACTGCCGCCTCGGCTTCTGAATTCGACACGATAGCCCCATCAATATGGAAGCATTCGCGGGTCAGATCGTAACTGTCATCGGCAGAGTCGGAGTCTAGGGCACCAAAATAGTAATACGACGGATGCATGTGAGGTCATCGATCTCTGGGGTCGTAGCGGCTAGAAGCGATCACACGGTGCTCCATACCAAGGTTCTTCACAGAGTTCTGGTACTCGGAAGCTAGCGTGGACGCTACGAAGTCGAGGGCATAACGTAGATGGTGCCCAGAGAGTTCCCCGTAGACGTGCATGCTGGCGCTTACGGAGGAAGCGTATCGCTGGGCAACTGTGTTCAGCCTATAAGGGAATGTCCGTGGTGGCATTGACCTGTCGTCGGGAAGACTGGTCTTGATCCGACCGGAGGGGCCGTAGCGAACGGTGGAATGACGGGATGCCCCGCTAGTGTCTCATCCGTAGCCAGGTTCATCCTGCGCAGGTCCTCAACGAGAGACGCTGCGTGGGTGTCCGGCTGAGGGGCGCCGAAACGGAGCATCATATCGCCTTCCTCGAGATGATGATGATGGCTACGCTGGATATGCCGTCGCCTGGCTGTACGAGCCCGGCGGGAACGGTGATACCGGCGCAGCACTCCCCCGTGCTGGGAGAGCTCGTAGTCATGGTCAGTTGGGTGTCTGGACGGGAGGAGGACCATGTCATAGCCATAGCCGAGGGACATGAACTCCAAACTCCCGAACCAGATCACCGTAGCCAGAGAAAGTGGATGTTCGGGGTCAGCCATCTGGAGAAATGGCAGGAAAGCGATGTTGACACGCAGCGACCCCTACCTGGCGCGTCAACTGTCGATGTTTGGACTCGGGAGGGCCCTAAGCCGATGAGTGAATTTGTGTTGCGTGCTCCCTACTCCGGATGATGATGCAAAGAGAATACATGGGGGTTTATCCTGGTTCGGGTGAAAGAAGGCCCTACGTCCAGCGGGGAAAGGAGAGTATTGTATTTCCTTGCACCTAAGTGCTTGTGTAGGGGTTACAAGCCGTGAGAGAGGGAGCCGGTCCCAAGTCTCAAAGAAGGAGTACAATGGAGTGTTGCTTGAGATGTTGATCTCAGAAGTGGGGAGATGTCTCGTTTTTCCGTCTTCCATCGTCCTTCGTCTGGAGAGCTCCTTGCCCTCCCCTTTTATAGACTCAAGGGGAGGATAAGGCTTACAACAAACCCTGGGAGGTGCCTTGGAGGAGAAGGCGGAGCGAGCACTGTCGGTGTTGTTGTGGCGGCGTGCCCTGGTACATGCAGGCCATCCCTGGGGCGTCGTGGTGATGCTGATGACGGGACGGCGGTATATCCGGGGTGCTGCAGAGGACGTGCGATTTCTTGTGGTCGACGTATGGGTCGTGGTCTCTCTGCTTGACTGATGGCGGTCGAGGCCAGGTCGGGACGTGGCTGAGGAGGGTTGATGGGAAATGGATAAGGCTGAGCCCCAGAAATCCCGGGATATGACGGTCGGACAATGCTAGTCATGGCGGGAATAGTGGCTGCTTTTCGTTGCCCATCCCGGGATGGGCAGTAAAACGTAAGACTAGACGCGGACGCCGCTCCCACGCCGATGGAGCTGTGGCCACGTTGGTGGAAGTGGTGGCATTAAATGCTTTGTCGGTGAGTAGGTGGGTGAGGCAGGGTCGACCGGGTCGACCCTGGGTCATGCGAGTCGGAGAATTTCTGGTGGTCGAGGCTTCCCGTCGAGCGAGCCTCGTACGAGTCGGAACGCGGTCGATGGCGTCCCATCTGTATACGCGCGTGGCCTAGATCGGTGTATCCGTGTAGGTGGAGCCTCAACTCGATCTCTCTTAGGAGGTTCTCAGGGCGCTGATTTCTTGGGGGTTTACTCCTTTTGATCGTTGTTTTTGGGTACCCCTAATTTAGGTACCCGACATAAAGATAAAGAAAGGCGGAGCATAAATCGACTAAGTCAAAAGACAAGGTTTCCCGGAAGAATGATGGCTAAACAGAAGAACAAAGACTGAAGTAGCACAAAATGACCACTTCACCCTTGTAGTACAAAAGAGAGGTAAATATTTGAGTTAGGGGTAAAATAGTTATTTTATATAAAATGCGAAGACTGGGCCCTATAAATACTCCTCTAACATGTCCAGTGCAGTCACGAAATGAACACGATTTTGTCTTATGTTCGAATTTTGATGCTTGAGTAAGTTTCTTACTCAACAGTATTATTAGATAAGTTTTGAATATATTTTCATAATAAATTTATTTAGAGATCTAAATCTTGCTAATATGGTTTATAAACTAGTCAAACTTAAGAAAAATTAGTCCCAAATAAAGCAATTCTATCTATTGGACGGAGTAGTATCTTGCCGCTAGGCCATCACACACCATGCGGTTGGATTAAGCGATACCATGCAGGCAGCAGCAGCTTGGCATGCACTAACCTGCAGAAAGTAACCAGTAAGACAGTAACTAGCATATAAAAAAAGTAAGACCGTAACTACAGTTGGGAGCCTCCAGGGGCACGGCCAGCGCGCAATAGATTGCTGAGCATCCATGCGTATATGTCTACACTTGCGGCACTTGCTAAACATGGACATCCACGCGTGTGCGGCAAGCCGCTGCCTGCAGAACGGCAGAAGTAGCGTGCCGCGCCGCCGCGCTACAGATCTCAACAGCTTGCTCTTGTCCCGCCGCAGCCGACCGCCGGCCGGCCAGCGCGGCGCGGCGTGTGCGCGTCCCGTCTGTGTCCCCTGCCTGTCCGCGTGAACCACTCCCCGCTTTGGCACCGATTCGGCCTGGTGATCCGTCTTATAATCCATGTTTTTTAGTTTTTTTTAACCAGAACAGAGTTTTTCTCTTTCAACAAACCACCAATAGTGTTTTTCAGCCGGATTATCAACACAGCCGAACATGACAATGTTGGACCACGTGTTTTTTTTAGCTCCGCACGCTTCTCCGCTCGACTGTGTGTTCCACGCCTGTACAGATCCAGCGTTCATGAATACTTTTGGAAATTTTATAGTCGTTGTTACCAAACTAATGATTCAAACTAAATTTCAATTGTACCATTACATTTCTTAATGTAAATCTTTCAAAATAAATAAAACCCCATACAAATATGTTTAGAGTTTTTTTTTTCTGAAGAACATTTTTCTTGTATAGATATAATATTTTTCTATTTTTTGTTAATCATAGCAATGTCTAGATTTAGGAAACAACGTTCACAAGAGAAATATATTTTGGATTTAGGATAATAAAATTTCAGATTTTAGGAGAATAAAATTATAGGTTCCTTTGCATAATATTCTTGCCCAGTATTAGAAAATAAAAAATATTGCATAATTGGGACTATACCATCGAGGATCTTTTGATATTGACAAACGATTTTAAAATACACTATGGAACATCTCATATGTTGTGTGTGAACAATAAAAAATACATCGTGTAATATCTCATGGGTACGATATATAGAAACACCGGAAAATACAACACGTATGGGACTTGGATAATTTGGAGAGAAAAATCTAGACACATCGTGGAACATCTCAAAAATGTACCATTGAAACAATCCATGATACATTATGGAACTTCTCATGAATGTTATAATGATAATTAATAATAATACACCTTGTAAATACAATGAGAATAGTTGCATTATTTTATATATTATGGCCGCGTTCACTTCCCATCTCAACCCAAAATATTTCCTCTTCCACCCATCACATTAAATCTTTCTACGCATGCATGGAGTATTAAATATAGGTAAAAAAGATAACTAATTACATAGTTTGTCTGTAAATGTCCGGACGAATCTTTTGAGCCTAGTTAGTCCATGATTGGACAAATTTTGCCAAATAACAACAAAAGATGCTACAGTAACTTTTCACCTGCTTTTCGCGAAGCGAACGCACCCTATATAGAAGTCTCATGCGCGTCAACCTTGTCGTGATTCGTGAAGCTGTCGTGCTGATGAGGCTGGACACAAAAATGAAAAGGCCCGTTGCATCACAGGAATGGCTCGGCACCCTTTTTCCCTCGGCCTAGAAAGCGGTTGCTTCGCAGGCCTTACTCGTCGGCTGCTGCTGCCCGCCTCCGTCCGTCTCCCACAGCCACGCCGCCGTCCTCGAGCCGCTCGCTCCCCGTCGCCTGATGAGCTGCCTCCGCCGCGCTCCCCGCCTCCTCCGAGGCCTCCCTTTCTCCTCGGCGGCGGAGGCAGAGGCGCTCCCGCCGCCGCGCCCTTCCGCTGGCCGCCGCGTGGTCGTGACGGGGCTGGGCGCCGTCACGCCGCTGGCGCGCGGCGTGGGCGCCACCTGGGACCGCCTCGTCGCGGGGAGATGCGCCGTGCGCTCGCTCGCCGCAGAGGACCTCCGCCTTCCGGAGGAAGCGGCGGGGAGGACGCTCGAGCAGCTCCCGTCCAGGGTCGTCGCCGCCGTGCCGCGCGGGAAGGGCGAGGACGAGTTCGACGAGGACGCGTGGACCAAGGTCTAATGTTTTATTTCAATTGTTGCTCACGGTGTCCGCGTGCGAGGAAGGGAGCATTGCGCCGTTTGTGTGCTTACTTCGCATTAGGAGTTCGAAATTTTTTGCTCTAATTCTACACCACAATACAATTTTCCACAACATGGGCATCAGGGCATGTCATGGTACTAAGCCCATATTACTGCTAAATTCCATGCCAGTGGACAGGTGTAATAGTCTCGAGCATGTATTATCGTCGACAGAAGATAAATGTGACAGTTTACATCTCACAATGCTATGCTACAGAGTCCTCACTCCTCAGTATACACCGTTGCAAATAATCAATTCAAAAACTGGTATTGTTAGTTAGTTATATAATTACTTTCCACCATCGTCACTGATGCGAGTGCTTACATAGTTGATGTGTGTTGCACCTGCCTTGGATTTGCTTTAATAAACAGATCTCTATAGGAAAGATATGTCTTCTCTGTTGGCTTTGTTCCATTGTGGCTTCTCTATAATCCAATAGGAAGTCCATTGTGCGCTTCTGGAATGTTATTGCATGACTCTAAATAGTGTGCTGATGTGGTCAAACTTTCTTTTTCATGTACTTAAATCTTGATTGAACTTTCTTGTTTCCAGGATAAATCTATATCAGGATTTATATCCTATGCTCTGTGTGCAGCTGATGAGGCTTTAAGAGATGCAAATTGGTTGCCTTCCGAAGATGAGAAGAAGGAAATAACGGTACCATCTATCTTCTGTGGAAGCGCATTTTCATTTTTCATATATGTAATTTTGAGTTCTGGGTCTGATTAGTGCTGTATCAGGGAGTCTCTATTGGTGGAGGGATCGGAAGCATCTCAGATATTTTAGATGCGTCGCAAATGATCATCGAAAATGTTTGTATCCTTGCTCATGCATTCCAATTTTGCTGTTAGCAGCATTCACTGTAGTCAGTAATTTCTGTGGTAGTTTTCAATTTCAAATGATGGTTGCACATAATTCCTCTTAATTGATATGCGTTTTTATGATCTGAACTTTCTGTTCATCTATTCTCTGATATGTTGAGAATGTATCGAGGAAATGCAATGTTAGATGTCTTGTTTAGACAAGATGGCCATAAGCAATCCCATACGTATATGGTTTATCTCGTTGCCATGCTTTGTTTGTCTTTCAATGACACACATGCCTTGCAATATAAATGATTATATTCTAGTTACTTCCAATGCTGAAATGTAAAGTTTGTTTTTTCTTTGGTCAGCGTTTACGTCGCCTCAGCCCATACTTCATCCCCAAGATTTTGATCAACATGGCATCAGGTCATGTCAGCATGAGATATGGTTTCCAGGTTAACTTCCTTGTTGCCATTTGGAATAACTAAGGTTTTTCATTAAATGGATGTTAATAGTAGTAGTTATGCTTCTAACTTAGGGTCCAAACCATGCTGCTGTGATGTAACACCCAAATTTTAGAGATAACAAAATTGGAATAATTTAGATAACAAATAATGTCCAATTTAAAATAATAATAAAATAAATTTTATGTTGCATTCATGCTGTTGCATCTATTTTCTTCTGTGTAGTGGATTTATTTTATTTTGTGTTGGCTTGAAAGATTTTATTTGGAATAGTTTGTTAAATAAGCAAATAAAAAAAAAAGAAGAAGCTTACCTGGTGTTGGCGGCCTGGAAAGTCACCTGACCGGCCCGTTTTGTTTTTTTTTCTCCTTTCCGCGCCGTGGGCCGAATCGACCGAGCCAGTCGGCCCAATCCACGCGGCCTCAGTCGGCCCAGGCCGGATGAGCCGCAGCAGCCGTTCCCCCTCTCATGAGCCGCTGACCATTGGACCCCACCTGTCGGTTTTCTCCTACCTCCAGACGTGACCGAGCCGGACTCGAGTATCCCAACCACCGAATCTCATCACCGCCTTACCTGGGATATCTTACCCGAAAACGACGATTTGAGGCTATAAAAAGGTAGCCGGGTATCTCTAGTTTCCGTTTTTCAACTAAAAAGCTAGGGTTGCCACGGGAGAATCGAGCTTTAGGGTTTGAGTTGTTGGAGGCCGGCGGTAGATTGGGGAGGGAGCTTTCGGGAGGCATCGAGGCCGATTTCTTTACTTGGGTGAGCTTATTTTCTTCTCCTCTTGCTTTCTACGCTTTCAATTGGTGTTTTGGTGAGGTGAATCGAGGTGTTGGAGCTCATCGTCGGGTCGGCCATGGAGCCGCCGCCCCCTTGTCGTCGCGTGTTGCGTTCGGTGACCGTAGATAGTTTGTTTTCGGGTACATGAGATCGCGTGGAGCTTCTCCACCGATTGGAGTTGGAAGGGGGGTGAGTGGTGGTCGGTTTTTGCGGGGCCGACGAACTCCGGCGAGCCGGCCATGGCGGGTACGGCGGCCGGTGGCCGGATGGGAGGGAGAAGGATCGGATTTGTGACTGTGTAGTTGCTGGTGATCGTGAGCCGTTCGATTTGAAATCAACGCACGAGATTAGAACTTACCCTTTCGATGGCAATCTTGTTAAAGAGCCCCTGCGTTTTCTAGTAAACAACCCGCGGTCCTTGGCGCATTCCAGAAAATTACGTTTTCACATTTGGAAGGCGTATTTTCAACCGGTTAAATCAAAAATACGTTTTCAGCAATTTACAGTTTTGCCACTGGAATTGTTTTAGTCATAAAATCTTCGTTTTAACTCCGATTTGATCCGTTCAAATTGCGTTAGGTTCGTATTTGCGAATTCTACATGTTAGTATAGTTTTACAGTTAGTTTTGATAATTTATTTTTCGAGTTTATAATTAAGTATTTATTTATCTATAGGAAATCTTAGAAAATTCATAACTTTTACGTTTTAACTCCGATTTTGGTGATCTTTGCGTCTGTGTGATCGTAGAAACGTGTAGAAGAGTTTTATAAACTTTTATTACTGTTTTGTTACTGTTGGTGTACTGTTCTAATTATATCTATTTGTTTGCTTCGTGTATGTTTGATTGGATGCATGTATGTTGTTGATTGATGATCGAGTATAGAAGGTGAGCAGTACTTGGACGATTCGGAGTATTACTTTGAGCCAAGTCAGCAGTATCATTTGGAGAGCTTTGATCAAGGCAAGTATAACACAGGACTATCCTTGCTACCTATTCATCAAAATGATCATACATATGCATGTGCTTACCTTGACAACCTTAGAGATTATAACTTAGTGCTTGATGTCATGATTCCTTGTCAACCTTGGGTATGCATATGGGTAGCTATTGCTAGTGCTTAAACTAAGAACAATGATCTTGTAATTTGATTAATGGATTAAGCAATCAACTATTAAGATGATTTCATTGTTGTTAAAAGGGGGCTAGAGCTTGTGTATTATTTTTGATGCTCTGGTTTCTCTCCTTAAGGACTTATCTGTAAGTGATAACCGGGATATACAGTACAGCTGTGAGGGCTATATGGCTCTGGCTTTAGTTGTTCAAGAGACCTTTTCTAGCTTGTTAGTGGTTACCTTAAATGGCGTAAGAATGGCTTGACACTTTGGGTGTAGTGCGAGCCCCTGGCCTAGTGTGTATAGGCTGCGGTTGTTGTGCCACAGGGAAGGGGGGTTCTACATCTGCCTGCCGAGTGAATCTAATGGCCCTAACTTGTTAGACGAACTCTTGAGTGGCTTTATATGGTTTTTGGGTGTTTGGGCTTGATCTCCCCACTCATTTGGAAATCATGACTTACAGTGAAAGTGTACACCTCTGCGCAGAGTTAAAAAAACTGGTATACTAGCCGTGCTCACGGATACGAGCGGCCTTGGGGATTCTTATGGAATAGTTGATCATAACTGTTATATCATGCTAAAATTATTGTTGATTATTATTTGCTCATGTTAATGCTATTCATTATCCTTATTACAATTGATCATTGGTTCTTTAATGGGAAGTGGATTATTTTGATGCTACTCAATTGCTAATATATGATTAAAAGCTAAATGCAGTTAAACAGTGTCTAGCCTTTTGAGCCACATGAACCCTGTGTTATATTTGTGGAGTTCGACATGAACTCACTCTTGCTATTTCCACCATAACAGATGAAGATAATGAGGAAGATTATCGGAATGAGTACTAGTCTTGATGTCAACCAGTCAACCGTGTCCCTGTGTGGAGTTTCCGCTGAAGAATTATTATTAGTTATTATTATCTATCGTTCAAGACTATGTCTTAAATACTTATTCGTTATGTAATAATCACTGTGATGATACTTTGTAAGTTGTCAACTTATGTGTGCGACTGTTTCCTGGGGTGCACATGAGTCTTTTATACATCCTATTTTTATCCTTAAAAATGGGTGTGACAGATTGGTATCAGAGCCGTGTTGACTGTAGGACGCAAGCCTAGTTAGAATGGTCGTTGATAGCATCCATACCTCACTTAATTCATGCTTCGTCTTTCACCTTGTTAATTACTAAAGTTTTATGCTTCCTCTACTTTATTCTATTGCGAAAATACATTGATTCTATCTAATCTATGTCTAAATCTTGTAGATGCCTCCTCATCCCCGTTTGTCAGCTGCACAATATGTTGCCCGTTTCAAACCCCAGGAGCCAAAGGAAAAAGAACTTAAGGAGCAAGCTTACAAGGAGATTGACCAATTAAGGGTGGAGTTAGGTCGTCCCAAGATTTATGAGAAGCTTAATTAGGCAATAGGAAAAATCCCTATGTAATAGGAACGATAGTAGTTGTGAGTTAATTTTAAGTTTGGTTTGTTTTAAGAGTCAGTTTGTGGTGTGAACAATTGTGTGATTGATGGATTGTTATTATGATAATGTGTGATTTGGATCTTTGTAATGTGTGCTGGAGTTTTGTAGACATGTCTACAAATTCCATGGTTAAGAATATTAAGTTTGATCAAGATATATTAGTTGAATATGAGGTTAAATTAGTTCTGTCCTTTGCTGATTTTTGGATCAGTCTGGGATGTTTTAGAAATAACTTAAAATCCGTTCATGAGAAATTTAAGAAATTTTACTGGGAATAATTAGACTTCTATATCTTTCCAATCCCACAAGAATCACCTTAATATCTATTATGAGTTAAGAGATATACCTGTTTCAAGTTGGAGTTACTGCACAGTCTGGAAATCTGGAACAGTTTCTGTTAAGTTCAGTTTTTGACCAATTTATTGACAGAATCAGAAAAAGTGTTGTGAATACGAGTTGTAGATAATTTTATAAGCTTTCCAACCATGTAAAGATCATCTGAATTGGACGTCTGTAGCTCGAGATATGACAGTTTTACTGAGTTGCTGAAATTGGAGCTTGTCCAGAAAAATCAGATTTTGCTTATCTGTTGAATACATCATCTCGGATCGTACTGAATTTCAATTTCTGTGTTTTTGGAAACAGATGTCAGGCAGAGGTCGTGGCAGAGGTCGTGGAGGTGCTAACATACCCATTACTATGGAGGAACTTATACAAACTCAGAATCAGATGATGCAGATGTTTATGCAGCACATGCAGAACAATCCCCCTGTTGGAGGACCACCACCTGTTCAAGTAAGGGATAAGCGTGGAGAATTTTTAAAGGGACGCCCTCCAGTGTTTTCTCATGCTGCTGATCCTTTAGAGGCAGATGATTGGGTGAGGGCAGTGGAGAAACAGCTGAATATAGCTCAATGCAATGATATGGAAAAGGTGTTGTATGCATCTGGTCAGTTACAAGGGACAGCTCAGACTTGGTGGGAGTCGTACCAGGCTGCACGCCCTGACAATGCTCCTCCTATCACTTGGAATGAGTTTGTTAGAGATTTTCGAGCTCGTCATATTCCTGAAGGTATAATTGAGCTGAAGCAGGAAGAATTCAGAAACCTGAGGATGGGACAGATGAGTGTGAGTGAATATCATGACAGGTTTACCCAGTTGGCTCGCTATGCTCCCAATGAAGTTAGGGAAGATGCAGACAAGCAGCGTCTTTTCTTGAAGGGAATTTATTATGATCTTCGCTTACAGTTGAAGGGGAATAACTATGCTAGTTTTCAAGAGCTGGTGAACAAAGCGATTGTGCTGGATAATGAGCGTAGGGAGATGGATAGAAAAAGAAAGATGAAGGTGCAAGGCTCAGGAAGCAACAACCGTCAACGCACAAATTCTCAGCATGGTTTTCATCAGAAGTTTCAGGGACCGGTTAGCCAGTGGAATCGCAATTCAAATCAGAGGTGGTCACAAAATTGGCAAAACAATCAGTCGCAACAGCGTTCATCATATCCACAGCGTCAACAGTATCAGCAGACTGGGCAACAGACTCCTCGCACTGGAAATCCCAATGCTACCCCCATAAAGAATAGTACTCCCAGCACTCCTATTAGATGCTTTGTCTGTGGTAAAGAGGGTCATTTGTCTTATAATTGTCCTGAGAAGCAGAACCAACAGACTCCTCAGAGCCAGAAGAGCAACCAGAGGCAATCCGGTGCTGGAAGGGTGAATCACGTGTCTTCTGATACAGCTCATAATGCACCAGAAGTTATGATTGGTACGTTCAATGTACATTCCACTCCCGCAACTGTTCTTTTTGACTCTGGAGCATCTCATACATTCATATCCAATATTTTTGTTAAAATGCATAGTATACCCATGCTAGCTATGAAAGAACCTCTCTTAGTAAATTCACCTGGAGGTACCATGCAAACTAGCAATCGTTGTCTTCCGATTAGTATGGTATTAAGGGGGGTAGAGTTTAAGATAACTCCTATAGTGTTGAGAACATCTGGGATTGATGTGATATTGGGTATGGACTGGATGATGCAAAATCAGGCAGAGATTCAGTGTCAGCAGAAAGTGGTAGTTGTGACTGCGCCTAATGGAGATAAAATCAATGTGGATGTAGCAATGCAGAAGCAACCAACCGCGGTGGTGAATCAGATTGAAGATACTATTAAGGAGAATTCAGTGATTGAGGAATTTCCGGATGTCTTCCCTAATGAATTGCCAGGTATGCCACCTGACCGAGACATTGAATTTCTTATTGAATTATTACCTGGAACTGCACCTATAGCCAAACGACCATATAGGATGGGAGTAGATGAATTAGAAGAACTTAAGAAACAAATTAAAGAATTACAAGAAAAAGGTTTTATTCGACCTAGTTCATCACCTTGGGGAGCACCAGTTATTTTTGTTGATAAGAAAGATGGTGGTCAGAGGATGTGTGTTGATTATCGGTCACTAAATGAAGTAACTATCAAGAATAAGTATCCTTTGCCCCGTATTGATGACTTGTTTGATCAGTTGAGAGGTGCTTGTGTGTTCTCTAAGATTGATTTACGTTCTGGATATCATCAGTTGAAGATTCGTGCCTCTGATATACCAAAGACAGCTTTTACTACAAGGTATGGATTGTATGAGTATACTGTTATGTCGTTTGGATTGACCAATGCACCTGCATACTTTATGTACATGATGAATAAGGTATTCATGGAATATTTGGATAAGTTTGTGGTAGTGTTTATTGATGATATACTGGTATTTTCCAAGACAGAGGTAGAGCATGCTGAACATTTGAGGTTGGTATTGCATAAACTTAGAGAGCATAAACTGTATGCGAAGCGAAGTAAATATGAGTTTTGGTTGAAGGAAGTTTCTTTTCTTGGTCATATTGTTTCTAATGGAGGTATATCAGTGGATCCAGGCAAGGTAAAGGATGTATTGAATTGGAAACCACCTATTGATGTTAGCGAGATTCGTAGTTTCTTGGGATTAGCTGGATATTACAGACGGTTCATTGAAGGGTTTTCTAAACTTGCTAAACCTATGACATCTCTGTTAGAGAAGAATGCCAAGTTTGTGTGGTCAGATAAATGTCAAGCTAGTTTTGAGGAGTTGAAAAAGAGGTTGACTACAGCGCCTGTTTTGGTTTTGCCAGATTTGAGTAAGAAGTTTTCTATTTATTGTGATGCTTCTCGTCAAGGTTTGGGATGTGTTCTTATGCAAGAAGGCAGAGTTGTGGCTTATGCATCCAGGCAGTTAAGAAAGCATGAGTTGAATTATCCTACACATGATTTGGAATTAGCAGCTGTAGTTCATGCTTTAAAGATTTGGAGACATTATTTGATTGGACATAAGAGTGATATATACACTGATCATAAGAGTTTGAAGTATATTTTCACTCAGTCAGATCTGAATTTGAGGCAACGCAGATGGTTGGAGTTGATTAAGGATTATGATATTGAGATACACTATCATCCTGGTAAGGCTAATGTAGTAGCTGATGCTCTTAGTAGGAAGAGTTATGCCAATGAGATAAGAACGTTGTCTATGACTAGTGAGTTATGTGCTGAATTTGAATATTTGAATTTGGGAATTGTTACTAATACAATGGAATTAGTGATAGAGCCTACCTTAGAGCAAGAAATTTACAAGGGCCAGTTGAAGGATGAGAAACTAAAGAAGATAGCGGAAGATATAGTGATTGGTAAGTCACCAGGCTTTCGAATGGATGATAATGGAATTTTGTGGTTCGGAAAGAGGCTGTGTGTACCTGAGGATCAAACTGTTAGACAAGCAATTCTTCGCGAAGCTCATGAGTCAGCTTATTCTATTCATCCTGGTAGTACTAAGATGTATTTGGATCTGAAACAGAAATATTGGTGGGTTGGATTAAAGCGAGATGTGGCTGAGTATGTGGCATTGTGTGACACTTGTCAGAGGGTGAAAGCAGAGCATCAGAGACCTGCTGGATTGTTACAACCAATGAAGATTCCTGAATGGAAGTGGGAAGAAGTTGGTATGGATTTTATAGTAGGGTTACCGCGTACTCAGAGAGGTTATGATTCTATTTGGGTGATAGTAGATCGGTTAACTAAAGTTGCTCATTTTATACCAGTAAAGACTACTTACCATGGACCAAAATTGGCGGAGTTGTATATGGAGAGAATAGTCTGTTTGCATGGAGTACCAAAGAAGATTGTATCTGATCGAGGATCGCAGTTTACATCGCATTTTTGGAAAGCTGTGCATGAATCACTGGGAACAAAATTGAATTTTAGTACAGCATATCATCCACAGACAGATGGACAGACTGAAAGGACCAACCAGGTATTAGAGGATATGTTGAGAGCTTGTGCATTGCAATATGGAACTAGTTGGGATAAGAGTTTGCCTTATGCAGAATTTTCTTACAATAATAGTTATCAACAGAGTCTCAAGATGGCACCGTTTGAAACTTTGTATGGACGTAAGTGTAGAACTCCATTGTTTTGGGATCAGACAGGTGAATCTCAGGTGTTTGGTACAGATGTTCTTAGAAACGCAGAAGATCAAGTGCGAGTGATTCGAGAGAATTTGAGAGTAGCACAGTCTCGTCAGAAGAGTTATGCTGACAATAGAAGAAGAGATCTAGTTTTTGTGGTAGGTGATTATGTCTATTTGAAGGTGTCACCTATGAGAAGTGTGAAGAGATTTAACATGAAAGGTAAACTAGCACCAAGGTATGTTGGACCATTTAAAGTTATTGCTAGACGTGGGGAAGTTGCTTACCAATTAGAGTTGCCTGAGAATTTATCTGGGGTGCATGATGTGTTTCATGTTTCACAACTTAAGAAGTGTTTGAGGGTGCCTGAGGAGCAGATACCTTTGGAAGAATTGACTGTTAAGGAGGATCTTACATATGAAGAGATTCCGATTAAGATTATAGAGACTGCTGAGAGGGTTACTCGAAGTCGGGTTATTAAGATGTGTAAAGTACAGTGGAATCGATATTCAGAGGCAGAGGCAACTTGGGAAAGAGAGGATGAATTGAGAAAATCATATCCGCAGTTGTTTGAGTAAGCAGTCCAATCTCGAGGACGAGATTCTTTTAAGGGGGGTAGAATTTGTAACACCCAAATTTTAGAGATAACAAAATTGGAATAATTTAGATAACAAATAATGTCCAATTTAAAATAATAATAAAATAAATTTTATGTTGCATTCATGCTGTTGCATCTATTTTCTTCTGTGTAGTGGATTTATTTTATTTTGTGTTGGCTTGAAAGATTTTATTTGGAATAGTTTGTTAAATAAGCAAATAAAAAAAAAGAAGAAGCTTACCTGGTGTTGGCGGCCTGGAAAGTCACCTGACCGGCCCGTTTTGTTTTTTTTTCTCCTTTCCGCGCCGTGGGCCGAATCGATCGAGCCAGTCGGCCCAATCCACGCGGCCTCAGTCGGCCCAGGCCGGATGAGCCGCAGCAGCCGTTCCCCCTCTCATGAGCCGCTGACCATTGGACCCCACCTGTCGGTTTTCTCCTACCTCCAGACGTGACCGAGCCGGACTCGAGTATCCCAACCACCGAATCTCATCACCGCCTTACCTGGGATATCTTACCCGAAAACGACGATTTGAGGCTATAAAAAGGTAGCCGGGTATCTCTAGTTTCCGTTTTTCAACTAAAAAGCTAGGGTTGCCACGGGAGAATCGAGCTTTAGGGTTTGAGTTGTTGGAGGCCGGCGGTAGATTGGGGAGGGAGCTTTCGGGAGGCATCGAGGCCGATTTCTTTACTTGGGTGAGCTTATTTTCTTCTCCTCTTGCTTTCTACGCTTTCAATTGGTGTTTTGGTGAGGTGAATCGAGGTGTTGGAGCTCATCGTCGGGTCGGCCATGGAGCCGCCGCCCCCTTGTCGTCGCGTGTTGCGTTCGGTGACCGTAGATAGTTTGTTTTCGGGTACATGAGATCGCGTGGAGCTTCTCCACCGATTGGAGTTGGAAGGGGGGTGAGTGGTGGTCGGTTTTTGCGGGGCCGACGAACTCCGGCGAGCCGGCCATGGCGGGTACGGCGGCCGGTGGCCGGATGGGAGGGAGAAGGATCGGATTTGTGACTGTGTAGTTGCTGGTGATCGTGAGCCGTTCGATTTGAAATCAACGCACGAGATTAGAACTTACCCTTTCGATGGCAATCTTGTTAAAGAGCCCCTGCGTTTTCTAGTAAACAACCCGCGGTCCTTGGCGCATTCCAGAAAATTACGTTTTCACATTTGGAAGGCGTATTTTCAACCGGTTAAATCAAAAATACGTTTTCAGCAATTTACAGTTTTGCCACTGGAATTGTTTTAGTCATAAAATCTTCGTTTTAACTCCGATTTGATCCGTTCAAATTGCGTTAGGTTCGTATTTGCGAATTCTACATGTTAGTATAGTTTTACAGTTAGTTTTGATAATTTATTTTTCGAGTTTATAATTAAGTATTTATTTATCTATAGGAAATCTTAGAAAATTCATAACTTTTACGTTTTAACTCCGATTTTGGTGATCTTTGCGTCTGTGTGATCGTAGAAACGTGTAGAAGAGTTTTATAAACTTTTATTACTGTTTTGTTACTGTTGGTGTACTGTTCTAATTATATCTATTTGTTTGCTTCGTGTATGTTTGATTGGATGCATGTATGTTGTTGATTGATGATCGAGTATAGAAGGTGAGCAGTACTTGGACGATTCGGAGTATTACTTTGAGCCAAGTCAGCAGTATCATTTGGAGAGCTTTGATCAAGGCAAGTATAACACAGGACTATCCTTGCTACCTATTCATCAAAATGATCATACATATGCATGTGCTTACCTTGACAACCTTAGAGATTATAACTTAGTGCTTGATGTCATGATTCCTTGTCAACCTTGGGTATGCATATGGGTAGCTATTGCTAGTGCTTAAACTAAGAACAATGATCTTGTAATTTGATTAATGGATTAAGCAATCAACTATTAAGATGATTTCATTGTTGTTAAAAGGGGGCTAGAGCTTGTGTATTATTTTTGATGCTCTGGTTTCTCTCCTTAAGGACTTATCTGTAAGTGATAACCGGGATATACAGTACAGCTGTGAGGGCTATATGGCTCTGGCTTTAGTTGTTCAAGAGACCTTTTCTAGCTTGTTAGTGGTTACCTTAAATGGCGTAAGAATGGCTTGACACTTTGGGTGTAGTGCGAGCCCCTGGCCTAGTGTGTATAGGCTGCGGTTGTTGTGCCACAGGGAAGGGGGGTTCTACATCTGCCTGCCGAGTGAATCTAATGGCCCTAACTTGTTAGACGAACTCTTGAGTGGCTTTATATGGTTTTTGGGTGTTTGGGCTTGATCTCCCCACTCATTTGGAAATCATGACTTACAGTGAAAGTGTACACCTCTGCGCAGAGTTAAAAAAACTGGTATACTAGCCGTGCTCACGGATACGAGCGGCCTTGGGGATTCTTATGGAATAGTTGATCATAACTGTTATATCATGCTAAAATTATTGTTGATTATTATTTGCTCATGTTAATGCTATTCATTATCCTTATTACAATTGATCATTGGTTCTTTAATGGGAAGTGGATTATTTTGATGCTACTCAATTGCTAATATATGATTAAAAGCTAAATGCAGTTAAACAGTGTCTAGCCTTTTGAGCCACATGAACCCTGTGTTATATTTGTGGAGTTCGACATGAACTCACTCTTGCTATTTCCACCATAACAGATGAAGATAATGAGGAAGATTATCGGAATGAGTACTAGTCTTGATGTCAACCAGTCAACCGTGTCCCTGTGTGGAGTTTCCGCTGAAGAATTATTATTAGTTATTATTATCTATCGTTCAAGACTATGTCTTAAATACTTATTCGTTATGTAATAATCACTGTGATGATACTTTGTAAGTTGTCAACTTATGTGTGCGACTGTTTCCTGGGGTGCACATGAGTCTTTTATACATCCTATTTTTATCCTTAAAAATGGGTGTGACATGTGACAGCTTGCGCCACTGGTGCTCACTCTATTGGCGATGCTACTAGGATGATTCAATTTGGAGATGCCGATGTGATGGTGGCTGGTGGAACTGAGTCCAGTATTGATGCTTTGTCTATAGCTGGATTTTCTAGGCAAGTATGTTCTCAAATGTTTTGTTTTGTCTGTAGTACTGTATGTGCTTTCCTTTTTGGTAATTGGAAAATTTACTAAGGCTATTAGGAGACACTGCTGAGTGTGAGGGTTGTAGTAAGCAATAGAAAACCCGCTTCTGCATCCACTAACAGACACTCGTAAAATATATATGCAAAATTTATCTGCATGTTTTAGCTTTTGTCCACTGTTGCTGATCGATATGTAGATTTCCTCCTTATCAGTGCCACCAGCCAATACCTTATTCCATGTTTTCTGTTTTGCAGGCTCAGGGCATTGTCTACAAAATATAACTCCTCTCCACTTTCAGCTTCAAGACCTTTTGATTGCGGTAGAGATGGATTTGTGTATGTCATGCCACTATTAGATTGTGTGTCTGTTTTAATGTTCTGCTTATTCTTTTCACCATGCTCTTACCTTTTGTTCTAAACTGATCAATAGGATTGGTGAGGGCTGTGGGGTCATGGTTTTGGAGGTGAGTAGTTTGGGTGTTGTTTAAAACCAATCATTACTTCCAGTAACACACAAGACAGTATTGGAGAGTAATGCCTGTCTTTTCTTGACATTTCCATGCTCTGCTCATTTTACATGTATTGAAAATTGCTTACTTATTCCATAGGTTAACCATTCACTTCTCTACAGGCACTTGATCATGCAAAGGAACGGGGTGCAAAAATTTATGCTGAAATTCGAGGCTACGGAATGTCTGGTACCCTGTTATTCCTCACTGAAGATTATTTGTCTCGAATGTGAAGATTGTTTCTGTCATTAGTATATGTCAGATTATGAAGCTCAGTTTCTTCCAGGTGACGCACATCACATAACTCAGCCACAAAATGGTGGTAGAGGTGCTATCTTAGCCATGAAGCGGGCTTTGGACCAGGTGCAAAATCATATGGGCCTTTGTTGTTTTGTGCTGCATATTACTGTTCTTTTAGTGTAAAAGAAGTTAAGAACAGTATGACGGTTTCTTAAATTTGTGTTTTGATCCTCTTTCCAGTCAGGTCTTCATGCAAATGAAATTGATTATGTGAATGCGCATGCCACGTCAACTCCTCTTGGTAAGCACTCACAGTCACATACCATGCCGAAGACATTCAGATTAATATTGACTTAGCTATAACTTGTTTTCTGTTCTATTTCTGGGATAACTTCTGTTTCTGATCGCAAGCTATATGGAACTAATTTTTGTTTGGACCACAATTAGGCTAATTCACATAACTTCTGTTTGTTCTGTTCTTTTTAGATAACTTCCTTTTCCAATTCTGAGCTAAAAATGAACTATAAATCATAAATGAATTGACACTTAATTTGGATTTGACCCACAATTAGGTGATGCTGTGGAGGCGAACGCGATCAAATCCGTCTTTGGCGACCACGCGGCATCTGGTGGCCTCGCATTGTCCTCAACAAAGGTAGCCTCCCACGTCACAGTGCTATCAAAACTTACCTCTTTTTCCTCCCAGTCCATTCCAACACACAACTTTGTCAAGGGAGCAATTGGTCATCTGCTAGGGGCAGCTGGATCGGTGGAAGCAATCTTCACTGTGCTAGCAATCCACCACGTACGTCGTCTACCATCTCTTGGTTATGAGCAGCAGCTCAATTTGTACGAAAAGAGAAAACACTCCTGTGCTGAACTCACATCACCATCTGCTTTCAGGGAGTCGCCCCGCCTACGCTTAACCTGGAGCAGCCGGACCCGCTGTTCGAAGGGGTGTTCACGCCACTAGCTGCGCCCAAGAAGGGGCCGATACGAGCGGCCATCTCCAACTCTTTCGGGTTTGGTGGAACTAACACGTCGCTGCTGTTCTCGTGCCCGCCCTAGTTTTAACGTCTCTACTGTCTGTTCCTCCCTGGAAGTGAAGAGGCGTGTACCGGAATATTCAGATATGTTCCGGAGTAAACATCGGAAGGCACCACCCGCGTTTGGCTGAAGTCGAGGAGGCTTCAGGGCTTTGACGCCCAACATTCTGTTTCCTTCGCTTGCCTCATGCGTTTGCTTCGGCTGCCGTGCAAACCGTTTAACCGCTACACGGCTAAGGCAACTAAAATCGGTTAAACGGTTCTTCGCAGGTTTTTGTTTCAAGTGTCTGTTAAACTGAACATCATTTGCTCTGCACTTGAGAAAGCAGTTCAAAGTGAAAGCTATATTTGGGTACATATACTTGGGTTCGTGTTCGTGTTCGTGTTCGTGTATGCATGGCCCCATGGGTCTTCTAGAGAGTGGTATATTCAGCTTGAGCTAAGAACAAATTTACCAGCCCACCAAGGCACAAACTCCTTGCTCTCTCCAGTTTTGATTCAGCTCTTAGACCAAGAAAGATGGCTTCTGGAATTTCTTTTAATTTTTCAAAATTACTTTCTGCCAATGCAAAACGAGTGGACGACTGTGTTTTTGTTTTGGGTAAAAAACGAAAGTACTGACTATATATATATATATATATATATATATATATATATATATATATATATATATATATATATATATATATATATATATATATATATATATATATATATGAACTTGAGTTACCTGTGGCACCCATCATTCGTTCTCTGAAAAAATGGAGTATTGTTTGGGGTGGACTGCTTTGCTTGTCGACAGAGGGCTCGCTACCGGCGAAAGCAATAGTAGATGCCCAACGATAATACTGCTACAACTGCTTGCGTGGCGTAAGCAGCGGGCCAGCTGGAAGCTGAGCGCCGCCTACGGCTTCTAGACGGTTTTCTTTGTGACCGGCTGAAGCGCTAACCGCATTGTAAACTTATCCGTCCAAAAGATAAACAATAGCTAGTCAGCTACCCTTGTCCCTGAATAAATAAATTTGTGAGTTATCTTAAGTCAAACTTTTTAAACTTAGACTGAATTTATATAAAAAAACATCAAAATTTATGATATCAAATTAGTATCATTAAATGTACCATAGAATATATTTTCATAATATGCTCATTTTATTTCATAGATGTTGTTACACTTTTCTATAAATTTAATCAATGGATTCTACGAATTGATTTATTTGTGGACAAAGGGAGCAGTAAATACTACTCCTACTAGCAATTACCTCTTTATCTCATATTCCAAGAGGCATTACAGTCGAACAAAAAATTGTTTGGTACACATGTATTCAAATCAACCTGTATAGGTTGGAACAGATTGTTTTGTAGAAATTAGTTCATCTTCTATATCATCCACTAACACGCGTAGATTAAAATAAACACGAGCAAACAAGGCTGCATGTGTAACTTGTTGAGATCCTGGATTCCCCGTGTGCAATACTTCTGAACTTCAATCCACATCATTATACCTTTTAAGCTACTATTTTATTTTCTAAGTAAATAAATCTAAATATATTATATATAATTTCTGCATATTTACAATTAGATATCTGACTCGGATAAAACTAGCTAGCTAGAACCGTACTGCATATCCTAGCAGGATTTCCAAAACCAAACCAGCAGTGCCCCGACACATCTACCCTATCTATCGGCCGGCCGGGGCGCTGCCTCTGCAAGTCTTCACAGGCGGGCGGGTTGGTTGTTGTGGCTGTGGCCTGTGGGTAGGCAGGCAGCACGCCAGCACAAGACGATCGAGAGTTCGACGAGTCGTCGAGACCACCCACCAACAAACCAAACACCACCCATCGACTCCACGAGAGAGCGTAGGAGGGACGGGAGCAATGGCGGAGCCGAGCCAGGAGCAGCTGCTGCGGTCGTTCGTGGAGGTGCCGGCGGGCTCGCACTTCCCCATCCAGAACCTGCCCTTCGGGGTCTTCCGCCGCCGGGGGTCGCAGGCGCAGGCGCCGCGCCCCGCGGTGGCCATCGGGGACTTCGCGCTCGACCTCGCCGCCGTCGCCGACGCGGGACTCTTCGACGGGCCCGTGCTCTCCGGCTCCCCGTGCTTCCACCAGGTGCATGCCTGCTCTGCTCCTCAGCCCTTTGATGCGATTCGATTGCTCCAGTGACGGACGGACGGATGGATGGATGGTGTGAGCTTGATTTTAGCTTCGCCGAGTCGCCGTGTGGGTTGGTGGTGCCAGGGTGGAAATAGTTAATTCAGGATTTGAGGTAACTGGTCTGGTACTGGACTAGAGTAGAAAATAATTGGTGTCCTTGGTGCTGTGCGCGCAGGAGACGCTCAACATGTTCTTGGGGATGGGCCGGCCGGCGTGGAGGGAGGCGCGCGCCACGCTGCAGAAAATCCTCTCAGGTTCTAGTCTTCTTCTGCTTCTTTTTTTTATTTATTTATTTACTATAATACTCGCTTCGCCTTTTAGCCTTTTTTTATTACTGGCCACACAATTACGCTGCAATTTGCAAAGTGTCAAGAAAAAACAAAGTGTGCTTGTTTGTTCATAGTAGCTATCGATGTCGATAGATGGCAATATATACAGTTGCAGGACGGAACTAGCTAGTCCTCACTCTTCTTTCCATGTCGCTTTGCAGCCGATGAGCCAGTCTTGCGTGACAACAAGGCCCTGAGGAACAAGTGTCTGGTACCAATGGTGAGCTTCATGACTCAGCCTTCTCGTCTCAAGGACCATTGACCAAAACATCGCCAATGCTCTGCTTTGGTAATGCAGAGTGATATCGAGATGGTTCTGCCAATCACGGTTGGAGGCTACACAGACTTCTTTTGTTCTGTGCACCATGCGAGGAACTGCGGATTCATCTTCGACTCCAGTCATGCCAAATTGGTAATGTGTTTTCTCTGACAATGTGCTTTATTGGCATTTGTGGGGAACAAAAGCAGTATGTTAATCGGTTGAGATCAGATCCTGTCCTGTGAATATTCTTGCTAAGTTGCTAGGGATCATGCAGTTGCTCTTTTTACTGATAATAACAAGACTAAAGTATGAACATCCGTAGCACTGGTTGTTATGTTACTATGTTCAATCTTCATGGTTACGATTAAATTTCTTGATGCTTTGCTGCATGTCATTGTTTACTCTACTTTTGTTTTCATCACATCGTTGATGTGACCCAATTATAACTAACTTACAATACACATTTTGTCAATTCAGGTTTTATCTTCCAATAGCATACAATGGGCGAGCATCATCTATAGTTGTGTCTGGAACCGATGTCATTAGGCCCAGGTGTGCATCCCAAAATACTTGCTGAAAAGAGTCTTAACCGTTGTTTCAAGCTTGAAACCTCTATTTTGTGCGCCGTCTGTTGCTGTTTTGTTTAATTATTTCTCTGTTTTTTATATAGAGGACAAGGACATCCAATAGGGAACTCTTCTGCTCCTTATTTTGGCCCCTCTCAGAAGCTTGATTTTGAACTTGAGATGGTTAGCTTCTTACTAACCCTAGTACTAACTCTCAATTGGCCTATCTACCTAATTAAGCTGTCAAGTCACTTTCAGTTAATTGTTTTTTTCTCATTAAGCTGTCAAGTCAATTTCAGCTATTATTTTTTTTCTTGCACATTTTCAGTTATTGTTGGTATATGATTATCAAATATAGGACTAGTATAGGTAATGTGTGCTTTGTTTCAGTGATGATTTTCTTTTCACTATATTATATAATAATGCTTGTTGGCTTGTTGCTTCCAGGCTGCCATTGTTGGTCCAGGGAATGAATTAGGCAAACCTATTGATATTAATGACGCTGAAGAACATATTTTTGGCCTAACTTTGATGAATGATTGGAGTGGTATTCTATTCTTTTCAATTCTCATCTGTTTAATGTTAACATGCATGATGTCATTATACTGAGTTGCATGTAATATGACAGCCAGAGATATCCAGGCTTGGGAGACTATACCTCTTGGACCTTTCCTTGGGAAAAGCTTCAGTAAGACACTTGATACCCTTAATGAAACTTTATGTTTTCTGAACAAATGTTAAGCTATGCTTTATAAATAAAAAGTTAGCACTCCTGCAAGCTTAACATATGCGCTTCCGTCGTTATCCCTTTTTGGCTCCATATATTTCAATTGTGACCTGAAAATTCACTGTGCTTCTACAATTTCTCTAGGTACCACCATATCGCCATGGATTGTTACTCTGGATGCTTTGAAGCCTTTTATGTGTGATGCTCCTAAGCAGGTGAGGAAATAGTGTCTTTAAGATTTATCGTTGGAATAACCAATACTGCTAAGATAACACTGAGCAATTGAGTTATTTTTCCTAATCAGCATTTTATGGAACTTCAGTCCATGGAGACCTAATTCTCTTTGCATTACAGGAACCCGAGCCTTTACCGTACCTAGCTGAAAAAAACCACATAAACTATGACATTCCTCTTGAAGTATGGCATTATTATTCTGCAGCTTCTTCTTCACTATTTTTATTTATGTCAAAAAGAGATCTAAGTGGGGCACCTTTTTTTTCCTTTGAAAGGTCTGGGTTAAGCCTAAAGGTCAAAATGATGCATCAATTGTCACAAAAACTAATTTCAAGCATCTGTAAGTACACTGCTTATTCGTTTTTTCACTTTAAATGCTCATGTGTTTTAGTTGGATGCAACCCATCAACCATACTGCATATGTTTTTTTTGCCATAGCACATAACATCGGCACATTCTTGCAACCAATTTCCACAGGTATTGGACGGTGACGCAGCAGCTAACACACCACACTATCAATGGATGCAACATGAGTCCGGGGGATATATTTGCAACTGGCACACTCAGTGGACCTGTATGGAATACACACTGCATCTTTTATCATCGACATGTAACTGAGAGTTGCCTATCCATATATGAATCTTGTTTTGACACGTGACGTTTCAGGAACCAGACTCCCTCGGATGTCTGCTGGAGCTGACATGGAACGGGCAGAATGAGATACCGGTGGGGAATTCGACCCGCAAGTATCTAGAAGATGGAGATGAGGTCATCTTGACAGGATGCTGCAAGGTATTGTGAATTCGTCTTTCCTGCTCAACTCAAATGTAGGCCTGTATGGTGATGTCGGGCTGTATCTTGATTCCGTCTGCTGGTTCTTCAGGGTGAAGGCTACAACGTTGGTTTTGGAACCTGCACCGGGAAGGTTCTGCCGGCACTTCCCTGAGCCAACAACACGTCTTCGCATCAGCTCTCCGGAGTCTCAACAATCCCAACTATCAAAGAGTTCATTCCGCAATCTAGCAAGCTGCTATTGTTTTCCTGCACTGTTGAAGATGAGGAGACTGATACTCTGTTGCGCAATAAAATTTGGTTCATCATTTTACACACACACACTCTCTCTAAGAGTTGTGTTATTAAACTCGTACATTGCAATGTCCTCTGACAAGAAATTTAGAAATGTCACGCGGATTGTGAAACAGAGAGCATATCATCGAACGTGAATGTATATATGGAACGGAATTACAGTTACACTAGTAGAATAAGCAAGTTCGTAGATTGTCAGGCGCCTAATAATAATTGCATTGGTTGGTTAATTTTGTGATCCAAAAAAAAAAGCAAAAGCAGCGGATATATGGTTATATATATAGTGGAGCCTCGAGAGTGACGATTATATATGCATGTTAAAAAAAATCGTTCAGATGCAGGCGAGCTCCTTTGCCAGGCCGCTGGACTTGCCGATGGCGTTCTTGCAGACGGCCATGGTCTTGTTGCCGGACCCGTTGTACTTGATGTCGACGTTGATGAGCTGCACGCCCTGGCAGGGCAGGTTGTTGGCGCAGTTGAGCGTGATGGCCTCGGGCGTGTTGGAGGTGCCGTGGATGTTCTTGAAGACGACGTCGGTGACGGCCACCTTGGAGGCGCCGGACCTGACGCAGATGTTGTTGGGGCAGTACTTCTGGTCGATGATGATGGGGTAGGAGACGTTGTCCATGGTCACGTCCTCGTACAGGAACTTGCTGGCCTTGGGCGACGACTTGGAGTCCTCGTACGACTTGATGCGCAGGCCGTTGGTGGTGCCGACGAGCGTGCACCCCTTCACCTTCAAGTCCTCCACGTCCTTCTCGTCCTTGTACCGCCCCAGGCTGCCGACGCTGATGCCGTGGCCCGGGCCGCACTTGACGCCCTCGATCCGGATCATCTTGCTGCCGGGGCCGATGGAGATGCAGTCGTCGCCGACGCCGATGGTGGTGCCGCTGATGGTCACGTTGGTGGAGTCGCCGATGTGGATGCCGTCCGTGTTGGGGCTGTTGCCGGGGGCCTTCACCGTCACCTTGTCGATCAGCACGTTCTTGCTCGCGAAGATGTTCAGGTGGAAGAACTTGCTGTTGGCCAGCGTGATGCCGCGGATCTGCACGTTCGTCACAAAGTCCAGCACCAAGCTCTGTCCATTGCAGCATTTTCGCCATTGCATGCATGGCATTTCAATCAATCAGTAGTGTATCACTTTCGAGAGAGAGCAGGAGAGACAGAGAGAAATTAAAGAAAACACAGATACATTCGGGAGGATCTTGCAGTTGTAGGAATGCTGGCAGTCGTTCTTGTTCCACACCAGGGCGCCCTGCCCGTCGATGGTGCCGTGGCCGTTGATGGACAGGTTCTCCACGTTCTCGATCTCGATCCAGTTCTTTTTGTACGCGTTGAGGTCGCCGGTGCCGAGCAGGTTGCCGTCGAGGCGGATAATGATGGAGGACTTGCAGGGGCCTGAAAGCTCCAGCCCGCCCGTCAGGTAGTTGCCCGGCGGGATGACGATCTTCTGCACCCCCGTCGCGTCGCACGCGTTCTTCCACGCCTTGAGGAGCATCGGGGTGCTGTCCGACTTGCCGTCGCCCTTGGCGCCCAGCTGCGCGATGTCCAGCGGGCCCGCGGGCACCGACGGCGCGCCTCCCTGCGCGCGCGCGGCTGGCGACACCGCGGCCATCACCAGCAGCGCGGCCACGGCCGCCGCCTTCATCGCCACATTGCTGATGAACGCCATATCTCGTGTTGGAGGGGATGGAGGCTGCGTGCCGGTGCCGTGACAGCGGCGGTGCGCTCGAGCGCATATATACGGCGAGGGGGTGGCGTGCTATGTTCAGGATGGCCATGCGTGCATGGCGCGCGCGAGACGTCGGTGTCCTCTGCTTTCTTTAGGGGTTCTCATCAGCTGGTTGCCCGTTGAAGTCTCTCCGATTCGAGCAACACCGTGCGCCCTGCTCTACTGGTTCTGGTCTGGTCTGTTCCAGCACGTGAATTGTCCGGTGTCAATGAAGCCCCATTCGTGCCTTATTAAAGTATGATGATACATTGATACCGTGGATTAAAAATAGCATCATGGATGCATACCAACAATGAAACACTACCCCATCATTTAACTGTATATAGCATATAAACCTTGTCTTGAATTATTGCACAATCAATTGGCGAACTGTTCCAAAACGTGAAAAAAATAACACAACTACTTGCTGTACACGAATCAATCTGGTGAGCCGCCGCAGCTGCAAACAAAGCGTTTGCAATAAGCAATGCCTCTTTGATCATCCGGTATGCCAGTGTTGGCACTGTAAGCATCAGTGACGCCAGCAAGCTCTTGTTAGTACATCGAGATTGAGGGATCAGTCCTCACTCATCACACCAAATCCGAGCCGTCGCCAGGCCTGGGCGCGTCTTCGACGTGCAGCGGTTTCTTGTAGAGCTGGAGGAGCAGGGAGGAGCAGACGACGCTCACCGACGAGGCCGCCATGCATGCCCCGGCCAGCCAGGGGGGCAGCCGGATGCCCGTGAACGGGAACAGGACGCCAGCGGCGATCGGCATGCCCAGGACGTTGTAGCCCAGGGCCCACACGTAGTTCAGCCGGATCCTGGAGAGGGTCTTGCGCGAGAGATCGATGGCCGTGATCACGTCCTCAAGGCTGCTCTTCATCAGAACGATGTCAGCGGCCTCGATGGCCACATCTGTGCCGGCGCCAATCGCCATGCCCACGTCTGCTGCCGCCAATGCTGGCGAGTCGTTTACCCCATCGCCAACCATTGCCACCGTCAACCCTTGCATCTATTTAAAACAAAAATGTAAGAAAGATTACTAATAGTCCGTGGTGCAACATCGGAATTAATCCTGACAGAAAAGGACAATAGATTGTACCTGCAAGTCTTTGATCTTTTCAGCTTTTCCCACTGGATCGATCTCGGCAAACACCTGGCTGATCCCGACTTCCTTTGCAATTGATTTTGCGGTAGCCCAATTATCACCTGTCACCATGATACTGGAGATGCCCATTGACTTAAGGTAAGAAATGACTTGGCCTGCCTCAGGTTTCAGAGGATCCGAAACAGCAAGAGCCCCGCAGATAATCTTATCGATAGCAACAAGTACACAGGTCCTAGCAAGCTCTTCCGTTTCGGACATGTAAGCCTCCACCTCAGGGCTCAATGGAACTTCAAATTCCTGCATCAGCCTTTTGTTTCCAACCAAAACCAGCCTGCCTTCAACTTGGGCACTGACACCTGCTCCTGGATGCACCTCAAAGTCCCTCGATTCCATCATGTGATCACTGTGAGATCCATATTGCTCCTTGAGCTTCTTTGTGTGCTCAACGATAGCTTTTGATAGAGGATGCTCGCTGTTTGCCTGACCAAGGTAGAAACACATTAGAGAGTAGAGAGAAGTTATCAGAGAATTCACTGTTCAGCATGGCATTTGTGCAGGAAAATATCTTGTAGTTACGAAACCAACCTCAGCACCAGCAGCCAGATCAGAGAGTTCTAGAAGCGGTATCTTTGAGAAGATCTTTGTTTGAACGACAGAAGGTTTACCAACTGTCAGCGTTCCAGTTTTATCAAATATGATAGCCTTAATCTGCAAAAAGATAGATGAAAAAAAAAGAGACATTAGTTCAGTATGCCAATTTGAACAGCGGAGTTCATTTGGAAAATAATGTGCTTGTGGCCCACAAGCACGTTGTTTTTCAAATCAACTCCACTTCTGCCACTAAAATCTTCGGAAAAAGAAATCATGTCCTTTACCTTATGAGCTTTCTCAAGTGCATTTCCACCCTTAATGAGAACACCTTGTGAAGCACCTTTTCCAGTGGCAACCATAACAGCAGTTGGTGTAGCAAGCCCCAAAGCGCATGGGCATGCCACAACTAGGACAGAAATTCCAAACTGCAGAGCAAGCTCAAAACTATCCATGGCCTTTGGGATCCATTGTTGGGGTAAGAGATGCAATTGCCCAGGTATGAACCAGCCAAGCCATGTAAGAAATGCAGCCGCCACCACCTTGAAATGACAAGGAACGATATGAGGAACAAAAGAACTTGTATAAAGAGAGAGTCTCACAGCAAGCATACGTCAGAACATCTGCATGTTTGGAGCAGATGTCTTCCTATAACTAAACCATTACTCTCTGCTAGGTCAAATAAAGAGCAGGAATGAACCAGCTCATTAACTGAATAGGTAAAAAGTCCACCAGTTAACAGAATGAAATGAATGGGTTATGCTTCTAGACAGTTTCGAGCTGAACTCTGACCAAGTATCCGTCACCTACTCATATTTATCATGTTCAGAACTTCAACATGATAAATTCATTGTGGTGATCCAGTTATGAAACACTGGGCAGGTAGGATGGTCTGGCCATGTTCCAATTTTGAATTAGAAAAAACAGTTCAATCATAACAGGGAAGAAATTTGCAGGAGAAAGCAACAGGCAACTTACAGTTGGAACAAAAAACCGTGAAATCTTGTCTGCTAACTTCTGCACTGGAGCTCTTGCAAGTTGAGCAGCTTCAACCAACTGAACTATTTGCGACAAAGCTGTTTCGGACCCAACATGAGTGGCCTTAACAATTATGCAACCGTTATCATTTACGGTGCCCCCAATAACCTTTTACAAAACAAATTGAATCATCAGAACAAGTAGTATAGTATTATACACAAAACCCCAAAAAAAATGCAATGGATTTTACCCTGTCGCCTGGTTTCTTTGAAATAGGCCTTGCTTCCCCAGTTATCATACTTTCATTGACATGGCTTTGACCTTTGATGACAACGCCATCAACAGGAACTTTGGTGCCAGGCACAATCTTGATGACATCATTTCTCTGAAGTAACTGAGTGCTGATCTCTGTTTCTGAAATGGCATTTCCGTCCTTGACAAAAGTAAGAAGACAAGCTGTTTCTGGTGCAAGCTCTGTCAATTTCGACAACGCATCTGATGTCTTTCCCTTTGCCATCACCTCCAGATATTTTCCCAGTAATATAAAAGATATCAGCATAGCACTAGTTTCAAAAAAGTCCTGGCCTTCAAATGAGTCTGATGTAAGTGCTTTCAGAACAATATACACAGAATAGAAGTAGGCAGCATTTGTTCCCAAAGCAACCAGCACATCCATGTTTGAGTATCCTCGTTTGAGTGCATGATAGGCTCCAACGTAAAATCTGCAGGTAAAACAAATCATAGGAAATTACAAGGTGCAATGAAATTTAGGAATCGATAAACCAGTAATAGATGCTGGAGACTTCGAGGGTGTACCTCCAACCAACAATAAACTGAACTGGGGAACATAGCAACCACCGTAGTAGCATGCCTATTGTCATGTTGTTGCAGATTCTGTACTCCAACCAATCCCCAAAAGGAGAAAGCATAGGAAGAGCCATGGAGAACAGGAACACAGGAACCGAAAACAGGCAGCTCCAGAGAAATTGGTTCCTGTAATTCCTAATTTCATGATTTCGCTCTGCTTCTCTTTGCTTTGGTGGTGAGTGCAAGGTAGCATTAAAGCATTTAGGGGGCTGTGCAGCATTCTGAATGCACTGAATAAGTAATCTTGGACCAGTGATATCAGGATCATATGCAACTTTTATTGTCTGCTCAACTGTGTCCCATTCAACACTGTTGACCCCTTCCGCAGCTTCCAGTACAGACTGAATGAGTTTGGTGTCTTCTGGAGAATTCACACCTTCAAGCTTTAGATGCACTTTGTTCACATCGTCCCCAGAACTAATGGGATCAGCCCCAAAGCCAGCATCTTCAACAGCTTCAATTATAAGATCACGGCTAGTGACATTTGGATCGTAGTGGACCTTAGCTTCCTCTAGAGCAAGACCCACTGCAGCTTTCTTAACTCCAGGTACCATTTGAAGCGCCCGTTCAACAGACTCAGAACAGCTTGTACAAGCCATTCCTTTTATCCGAAGTCTGCACACAGCAATTTCCTGTTCTTGAAGTTCATCAACCTCAAAGTTGAGGTCCTCAATAGCTTCTTTTATGGTTCTTGTCTGGGGAAATAAGAATCACAAGTTAATAACTGAGAAAATATGGAAAATAACACCTAATGTGTAATATACTGTCACTACTTCATGGTACTAATAAACTACACATGGATAGGAAATTCCTACAGCGCAAATATATAGGCAGGTAAAAATGAAAAACTCTTTATCTATGGCCTTGTTTAGTTCCTCCCCCAAAAGTTTACAGATCTCATCGAATGTTTGGATACATGCATGGAGTATTAAATATAGATTAAAAAAATAACTAATTGCACAGATTGCGACTACTTTGCGAGACGAATCTTTTAAGCCTAATTAGTCCATGATTTGACAATAAAGTGCTACTAACACATGTGCTAATGACGGATTAATTAGGCTTAATAAATTCGTCTCGCGGTTTACTGACGGATTCTGTAATTTGTTTTTTTATTAATATCCGAACACCCCATACAACACCCCCATGTGACACCCGATGTGACACCCCAAAACTTTACACCCTGGAACTAAACGAGGCCTATATACGTCGCCAATTCATTTGTGAACCCAATTTCTAACAATCTTCCTGGCATGGAGAACACAAATACAGATATTTATAGTGAGCTTCCTATGATTTAGCATCTTGTCATCACGAGATTGGCCCACAAAATTGAAAAAAAAATCATGCTATGCTAATTTTTTTTTTAAAAAAAAGGAGCAAAGATAGCAAGGCCATGAGCTCATGATAATCTTACATCAGTTTCCTCCGGTCTGTACTGAACCACGGCCTGGCCCTGGAGGGGGGAGACCTGGATGCTCTCCACCCCTTTCAAGCCGGCCACGACGGACTCTATCGACACGGCACAGGAGGCACAGGAGATGCCCCGGACACTGAACATGACCTTCCTCGTCTTCCTCTCCTTCCTTGGAGACGCCCCGGCAGGAGAGGCGCTGGATGTCGCCGGCAGAAGCGGGTCCTTGAGGTGGTTCTCGCCATTCCACTCCATGCCTGTCGCTGAACTGAAACGCCAAAGATCAATCGCGTGTTAGATGTCACAAGTAAGTAGCCGAAACAATCACTGTTAATTTATTTACTACTAGTAGCTCAGTAACACTATCTACATTGCAACACCCCCAATCATTGGGCAGTTAAAGTCATGGTAAATTGCTAGTAATTCAGGAATCATACTTCACCCACTGACGCTATCAGAGTCATCAATGACAAATATGCAGCAACACTACCAGAGACATGGAACCACGACTGACGCACACAACTGGTGATTGAACGGCGTACGACAGTGGACACCACGACAGCGAGAGTTCCCTCATTTAATTCTCAGAGATGGAGGGAACAAACACACAGGAACTGAAATCTCAGTTTTGTGCAGCAGTGCTAACGAGAAACCCGCGCACGCATCAACCGTGGATCAATCAGCCAACGACTCCAATCCAACGCTGCGAGTCAACGACCGCGAGAGGCGACGGGGAAAAAAAACAAACCACAGAAGATGGGTGGCACAAACACAGACCTGTGCTGTCTGTGATCAATCGATCGAACCGGAAGCCCGCGGTCGGCGCGGCGGAAGCACACGAGCCCGGCGCGCACCTCGGTCCCCGACGACCGCGGCGAGACGAAGCTCTCGGCCCCCGCCTGCTGTAGCCTCCCTGCTCCCGCGGTGGCGGCGGCGCCTGCCTGCGCGGGGTGGTAGGGGTTTTGAGTTGAACGAGGAGGAGGGAGGGTGCCTTGGCGGGCGTAGCAGTAGCCAGTAGACTAGACCGTCCGACCGTCCGTCTATAAAAGCGGAGGGGGAGGGAGGGCGGCGTGAATCGGGCGGCGGTGCGGTGCGGTGCGGCACAGGGTGGAGACGGCGAGGTCGCCTCGCCCTCGCTCTCGCGTGCGGCGGTTTGTTTGATTTATTACTAAATAAATTTCGTGGGGATTCGGCGTGAATTTGGATGGGAACGCGACGCGTTTTTGTCATATTCCTTTTGAAATCCCGGACGAGTTTGGTTTGATTTTGGGTTCCCTCGCCCATTCCTTGTCCTTGGGTGCGCGCTCGCTTTCTCCGCCCGCATCTTGTCTTGCGATTCTAGAGTTTTCCATTCCACGCTGCTGCTGCTCCTCGTAGGCAACCAAACGGCCACGCCACGAAATTTGAATAGACCACTTGAATTCTCAATTCGAATGGAGACGTGTGGACGAATTAGAAAACTAGTTTTTTTAAGAAACGGTCGGCAGGAGCTCTGCCGAACTTGTATTGATATACATAGAAGGGAATTAGAAAACTAATGGTCGTAGTGGGTTTCGAGATTCAAACTTGTCGTGAACCAGTGCTGACTTTTTGGACGCGAACCGTTTCGTGGGCGGCATGGCGTTGTTTGGGTTGGTACCACGACGGGCGAAACAAAACAAAAACACTTTGCGCTTTGTGTATTGTAACTTGTAAGAGAAGAATTGTTGTTGACTGCGAATGCGACTTTGATGATGATCACGACATGTAACAGCGCTTGTTGTATGTTTTCTGATAGAGTATGTTGAGGTTGATTCCATCAGCCTCGACAAGTTGTAGTGCATCTTCTAATAACTGCAGTTAGTTACTATTCCGACAGGAGCTTTTTTTTTTCTTTTCTGATTTTGAGGTGCATGTTTCTGGGTGTGACGGCTTGGCCCTCCGTCCAAAAAAACATAACTTTTGTTTTCGACAAAGTCTGGAAATATATTTATTGTAAAAAAATATACTTGTTTATATATTCGATAAAATTCGAGGTCAATTAAGTCCTGACAGAGGAGATTTATAATTTTTAAAGGAAGGATTAGCTAAGCTACGCACGGTTGATTTACATCTTTTATTTTAAGAGGAAGCATTCGTTAAGACCTTCCGCACCGCGTGCGGTATCCGCGTCCGCTACACGCGGATAGCGGACGGAATCGCTGCAGCGGGGTACGCTATCGCTTTTGCGCATCCGCTATCGCCGGCTCCGTCCGCCAAATTTGCCACAGTACCGGACCTCCGCTATGCGCGCGCGGGGCCCGCTCGTCCTCGTGCCACTCACCTCGTGGCACGGAGAGAGAGAGAGAGAGAGAGCGCGCGCACCGGGAGGCGAGAGGAGGCCGGAGCAGGGGCGCAGGAGAGGCCGGAGGAGAGGGCGATGGCGTGGGGGAGAGCCGCGGGGAGGAGCGCGAGGAGGTCGTCCATGGCGGCCAAGGAGGAGCGCGGGGAGGTCGTCCCACGCGGCCTTGTCCTTCGCCCGCCGCTCGACCGCGTCAGCTCGCCGGCCCAGGGCCGTGGCGCCGCTACCCGCGCCGGAGCCGGAGGCCGCGCCCGCTCCCCGTGCCGGAGCCGGAGGAGGAAGCCGCGCCCGCTCCCCTCGCCGGAGCCGGAGGAGGAGGCCGCGCGCTCGCCAGGGCCGCGCGCCCTTGCCGCCGCCCCGCGCTCGCCAGGGCCGCGTGCCCTCGCCGTCGGGAGCAGAGGAGAGGATAGAAGAGAGAGAGGATAGAGAGAGACCGGGTGGGGGTTAAAATATAAATAGAGTATGACATGTGGGTCCCACTAAATAGAGGATGAGATATAGAAGACGAATGGGTGCGGGAGAAAGTAATATAGAAAAAAGAATCTTGATGACGAGGACGGAATATTCCTTTTAGAGGATGAATTTAGAGGACCACGAGTGCGGATATTCTAAGATAGCCACGGTTCACGGCGTCCGGTGTTTATGGGATCTCCGTGGGCCGCCGTGTCTGTATCTGTGTGGTGCGGCCGTGCGGCTGCGCCAGTGGGCAGTGCGTGCGTGGGCACGCGCACGGGAAGCATCAAACTTGGCCGGACCGGAGGCGATCCTGGCCTGGCCGTGGCCGCCTGCCTTGCTTTAGTTGTGACGCCAACAGGTCGAGTGGAAAAGGGAGGCTGTTGCGCTGGCCAGTGGCCAGTCCATCCTTTCGCCTGTCGCGTAAACAGGTCGAGTGGAAAGGGAGGCTGTTGCGCTGGCCAGTGGCCAGTCCATCCACTCACCCACCGAGTACAGTACTTGAGCGTGTGGACGTAAGACCGACCGCACTGGGACACGGCAAATGATCCTGCAGGATCGATTTAGCGGATGAGAGCCCCGCAGCGGCGTCCGCTAGCGTCTCCGCGGGTCCGCTATCCTCGGCGTCGTCCGCCAAATTCCTAGGGATCCAGGGCCTCCGCTAAAGGACGGCCAGGTCCCACCTCGGCGCTGCTGCTCCTCGTCGGGCCAGGCGCAGGGAGAAGGCCGCCGGGGAGAAGGCCGCGGCACGGCAACAGAGCAGCGTGGAGGAGGAGCTCCGCCATGGACGCCGTCGTGGGAGCTCCTCCGGCCGAGCTCGGGGAGGAGGAGGAGGGAGGGGCGCCGGAGATGGACGCCGTGGGATGGGGGCGGCTTGCCGGCGGGGCAAGGAGCAGCGTGCAGGAGGAGCTCCGTCCGCCGGGGAGCGCCGGGGCCGCGCCGTCCTCGCCTCGCGCCCGGAGCCGGAGGAGGCGGCCGTCCCCACGCCCGCGCGCGGCTCGCCCGTGACCGGAGGTGGCGGTGCTCCCCGCGCCTGCTCGGAGGAGCCACAGCCGAGCCACCGCCGTCGGGATCCACCCGCGCGCCGGTGACCCCGCTGTTGGGAGCCGCGCGCCCGCCCGCACTAGCGCCGGCGGGGGAAGTGCCGGGGAGGGAGGGCCGGGGAGGGAGCGGCGCTCGGGAGGGAGGAAGGGAGAGAGAGAATGGGAAGGGAGTGGCCGGCGGTGGTTTTATTATTAAAGAAAACTGATAAGTGGGCCCCGCAGTAGATAGATGATGATATAGAGTATGGATCGGTGCGGGAGAAATTAATATAGAGGATGTAATCTCGATGACCAGGACGGAATATTCCTTTTAGAGGATGGATTTAGACTACCCGCAGTGGGTACTCTAAAACGATACTTTAAAGCTTCAGAGTATGAATATAGAGTAAAAACTGCTGCACTGAGTACTCTAAAACGATACTATATTCTTTCTCTCACTCTATATTTAGAGTGATACGGTGTTTATTCTATACTCTATAGTGGCGGGCCCCACTAGCTAAACAAAGGGAAAAAATGCTATAACTCACAAACCAAAAATCCAAATTAAATTTCGATTGCACCATTAAATCCGTCTCAATAAATCATTCAAAACTAAATCACACATGGATATATTTAGATAAAGTGACAAGTGGTCCCCACAGTAGATAGAGTGGATAGAGTATGATATAGAGGATGGATGGGTGCGGGAGAATTGAGTATAGATGAGAGAATCTTGCTGACTAGGACGTATAGAGGATGAATATAGAGATCCATAAGTGTGGTTAGTCTTAGAGTACGACGAGTGCGGATAGTCTAACAGCTTCAAAATAAACGGATAGGAACGCAGCAGCATGTGCAGTGCAATCTTGAACGAATGAATGTGCACGGCAACTGATGATTCTCTGTTCATTTGCTCGATCCCGCGAAGGCCGCAAAACATTCGCGCGCGCGGCAACCAACGGCGAGCTGAGACGACTGCCGACGAGCTTCCTCCGTCTCCATGCACTCACTCGTCTCCGACTCTCCGGCGATTTGAGCTTGACGCGAATGCGGCCGTGGATAAATGGGGCGGTGGGCGCGGCGGGCCCGCGAGACGCCACTCGCTGCCACGGCCAAAAGCCGCTCGGTTCCCGACGACGTGGCGCCCGCTACCGCTATGGCAGGAGCACAGGCGATGCGCTGCGCCGGCGCGGCGCCGATGCCAAAGATGCCGAGCACGGGCAGGGTTGCGAGTCTGTTGTTGTTGTTGCCTTGTTGACCTGCTGCACTTATCCGTGCATGAGTTCTTCTGCGCTTCATTCTGCCGGATGGATCCACATGGCCATCCAAGCGGTCTCCATCGACGCACGTACTGTGCGTACGAGATCAACATCTACTACTAGTACGTCTTTGACTCTTGACAAGGAAAAAGGACCAGAATGAGTTGTCGAGTTTGAAGTTCACGGAAGACCAGAAAACCCAACATTTTAGCCGGACAAGCTTCCTTCCCCTAGCTAGTGACGCAATTCATCGTCAGATGCCCACTGCATTATTTGCTTCCTCCCCTCTTTTGTAAAGAGAAAAAGGCTGTAGGACACCGGCGACCTCAACAAAGCTGCTGCTCAAAGGTACTTTAGATCGGTGTCAAGTCTCTAAAATGTGCCACATTCGTGTCTCGTGGGGTCACACTTGTGGTTCCAATCCAATCCTACTAACTGTATGTACTATCTGGCTATGAAATCGGTGTTGTATTAATATGGTTGTGAAGTATGGATACGATTTGAAATACGCCTTTACAAGTATAAAGTTGAGAGAGAAATTGTGAAATGTCAATCCGTTGATGAAAGGAAGACAAGATTCGGTAGCACTCGACGCCAGATGACACTTACATACTCCACTAAGACGTCCAAACAAGTCTTAAAAATGTACACGTCACCCGATTAAAACAAATTATACAAGAATGGTTTTATTTCTAATCGGAAAAACGAAAGTGGAACTGAGATCTAGGTTCTCTACTTGGACTTTGCTGCATCTACTAATAGAGCCAGAAGCTTTTAGGAGCTCGGGCGTTCCTTATTATGCAAAAATATTTAGCTAACAAATTATAGTGTTCTTCTTTGATATATAAAAAACTTTCTTTTGAACTTCGCCGATAAGCTTGGCCGGCTGTGTGAGGTGGCCGGGTGGTGGCTCCACCATTGGCTGCATAAAAAAACATTGACCGAAAATAATCTATAAAAAAGAGTATGGTCGAATGACCCAATCTCCAAACTATGCTAGGTCCATTTAGAAACACTCAGGCGCGTGTGCAAAGACTACTCTTATACTCGAGAAGTTTGTCAATCATCCTACCATGGTTTGACTTACGACATTGGAGGAAAGGGGGACGCGTAATCATGAAAAAAGAGGGGAAGGAGTTTGATGGCATCGTCGTTTTTTTGGTGAATATATATCTAGAAGGAATGACATCGAAGAATTTTCCAGCAAACATCTTTACAACCTCTACAGCTAGCATTTCTAACCAAGGAATACATCAACCTGATCAAACTAGCTGCCAAGAAAAATGGTTGACAAGAAAGACAGTTTCTAATAGTTTAGAGGTGATCCAAGTTGTAATCTGGTCATTCTTTTGGTTTTTGCATGGGTGCTGTTGTTCTTTGGTTGGGGCATTTGTGTTGGGGTTTATGTCCCCACACTCTTAGTGCTTCCCAACGCGCCATGTTGACGTGCTGCCCTAACCTCCACCTGTGTATCATGGTTCTATGTTACTCCGTTCGGTGGTCTCGTAGAGGGTTATAGTAGTTCGTAGAAGAACTAGTGCCCCTATGTGACACACACATATAGTAGAAGAGAACACTCAAGAATACGATATGGCCAGAGGATGGTGGCATGCAGAGACACAGACGGAGATGGAGACACAAGCTGCAGCCACTGTTGCCCTATTTTCTATGTCTTTCGTTATCTTTTTTTTGGTGTTTTTATTTGCTCTCTAATAAAATTACCAGCAATTCTCTTGCTAGATTTTTGAGAAAAATGAATTTATTGAAAAGATTCGTGGTTCAGATCCTCCCACGTATATAATTTAAACAATTGCTAGACAAAAATTATTAAAAAAATATTTTTGAAAAACTTAAGACACCTCGTACAAAGATACTCCCTCTGTAAAAAAAATACAGCTCTCACTTTTCAAAAAGTCAAACAATTTAAATTTAACTAAATTTATATAAAAAGGTACTAACATTTATGACAAAATAAGTATCATTAGATTAATTATAGAGTATATTTTTATAACAAATTTTATTAGAGACACAAAATGTTAATACTATTTATTATAAATTTGGTCAAACTAAAACTAATTTGTCTCGTACGAATACCATAGTTATATATATTTGTGGATAGAGGTAGTAAACAAAGAAGCAGTGTCCCTTTATTTTCTCTCGAGCCGTGCGACTATGCTATACCTATACTAACGTGGTCTTAGTTTTCTCTTTAAGCGCCATATGTAAAAATTATTAATATTCCTTAGGTATGTTCGCAAGCATCTTATGATGTTGAGACCAGGATATTTTTCATTTAATTGATGAAATAAACTTCTCTTTATCTAAAATTCCATGGTTTTGTCATCGTTCCATAACCACCACGGTGAACTTTTGTCATATTTGAATTTTGTAATGCATTTTTAGATAGTGATGATGTACGGAGTTTATATTTTACACGCCGTACTCTAATAAAGGACGCCAAATACATGCAAACATGTTGATGGGCCGGCAAATATTGATGATTATTTCACCCGAAAAATGGAGTTCATTATTTTGCTTAAGAAAGATGGCTAATTTCCGGTCAGGTCAATATCGGTGCAATCTTCAAACCCCCCTTAGAAACCATACTTAGCAAATTTTTTGAAATGATGCACATCCATAATGCATTTATAGATGTACATTGTAGCAAAATTTGATATGCAAAATCATTTTATAGAAATCCAAAATTCATATGAAAATAACAAATTTCATGGGCATGTGTACTCACTACCGAAAAATGAAAAATTTGGCAGCTAATAATTTCCTTGAGGGACAAAATTGAACCCTCAAGAATATATCATTAGCTTGGTAGTGGTAGGAAACCTGCAAGAAGTTAAGTGCTATCCTAAACCGCCAAGCTAGCATACAACATACTAATGTCAGATGGAGACAAAGTTTATCAACTTTGTAATTGATGATATTTTCATTTGAAATTATTTAGAGTCCGAAAAACTATATTAAGTTCTCAAAGTTTTGAATTTTTTTTGAATTTTCTAAATGACCATGGACGGAGATATGACATAATAAACCAACTCAACAAGATATAAAATTTTTCAGTTTAAATTCTTTTTTTCATTTGAAATCATTTAGGATCTCAAATATTCATTACAAGATTCACTAATACCTTCCGTCGTGATAATGACGAAGACAAAATCATATAAATTTTGGAAGCGCACTGCAGGAACATGAAAAAAAAATTCCCATCTTCAAGACTGCAGGCCCAATGCACATTCCACGGTTCACCCTTACAAGGAAGGAGAGATAGAGAAGATATTAAAAATGTTTGACCCTACATTTTCGAACACGAGTTGTTTGCAGCAATGCACAGTACACCTAAAAGGTACATGTGTAATATTAATGATATATATAGCTTAAAATAAAGAACGCAAAACATATGCAATGCTACAAAGATGAATATCTTACAGTTAAATAAACATTCAAATTGACATCTAGGGCTCCAAAGTATGGCACCGGCAACAGGGCCCCCGGACATCTAGCTTAACAGCGGAGGGTACTCTCCCCAAGATGTATCTTTGGATGGCTTCGAGCCCGTTATAGGCTTCCAGGATCTTTTCATTACTCAGATAGTAGCAGTCGCCAGTTTTGCGGGTAGAAGTTAAAGAACACCTGCCAACGTTGTCGTCGCCATTCCGATCAAATACACTGTCCAAGGTGATACATTCCAGTGACGTTGTATTCTCAAGAATATGGCATGTTAGCTCAACCATGCTCTTCGCGGAGCAGAAACCCAAGATCGTCACATGCTTGAGGCTATCATGCTTGTGTTCAAGAATCTGCCTCATGTGTGAGGGATCTCCAAAAACTGAATCAAACGACATTTCGTCCTGATCTACCTGCAGAAGAGTAGAACTCACTTAAACAATCAATAACCATAGATACTATATTATGTTCTGCAAGAAGAATAGCGACTTACGCCAATGATGAAAGTCTCCAAAACAGGAGAAGCGCTGAGAAAAGAAACCAAAGACAAATAATCATATCCTTGGGAAATGTCTCCATCAAGATAAATTTCCAAGTGCTTGAGGTGAAGGAATTTGGCAGCTGCCATGGGTGTCGTAACCATCTGTGGGAAGATATCCCATACGAATTAGTATATCTCAGGGCCCGAAAGCATTACTACTACTGTAAAAAATAATCACAGAGGTACATAATAATATAGAGCTTCAGATCGTACCTCACTAAGTGAAGACAAACGAAGAGTTTCAACATTTGGTGTGATATATGGAAGCTTGGTAATAGCATAACAGAGAAGGTTGCAGTCATCTATACAGTCCATACTTAGGTTCTTCACTTGTGATGACCCAAGAGACAATTGTACTAGGTCACCGCTGAAGACAAATTTAAAGGTGGAGAGGTTGGGAGCTTTGCTCTCTATCATTTGCAGCATTTCCCATGTAGACACAGTCACACGGCTGAGTCGCTGCAGCACACATGGTATCTTCAGGCAGATTATTTCACTGCAATCTCTGAGTTCAAACTGTTCCAAAGCAAAAGCATTGGAGAGAACGGAGAAGGCACCCTAACTCTTCTCCTGTAATACGCACTCCAAACAGGTAGAACTTTGTTAGGCTTCTAAAGCAACCAACGCCAAACGTGGGACGGAAGGCACAACAGACGAGGTGAAGATGCTGAATCGAGTTTCCGTTCCCACCAAATAAAAGTGAGCACGGGAAACTGTACCCTTCCTCGTATTGTAAAGGCAGCTTAAGGATGAGGTTTTCAGCCCTTGGTGTAATAGCAATCTGAAGCCAATTGTTGAGATAATGAGCGTCGAGATTGTGACAATGAAAGATGTTAAGTTTGAGTGTCTTCAAGCCATTGCCTGAGTGGTTTTTCAGAATCTGGTCAACTATGCATGTGAAAGCCCTTGCTATATGATCTTCTCCACATGCATTTTGTTTCAAACTCAGTGTTTTCTTAGTGAAGATTAGGTTGGGATAACATCTCCATGCGCTTGGAAACATGTGAGATACACAAGCAGCACGAGCAGCATCTCAAATTGGCAGTAGGGAATGTACATGGAACCAGATGTCCTACACATGCAGGGAAAAAGATTCAATTTGAACATTAGGATTGCAAGGGAAAGTAGTTTCTTCAATTGAAAACAGAGGACCATATGGAATGCTCTATGATGTTTCCATATAAAAGAGCCAGACAGTGCCTTGAAAACTAAATATTGCCTAGTGTGGCGCCTCCAAGTATCGAGGTTGGTCTTTCTCCTATTCCGCACTCCAACAGGAGGGGAAAAAACCAGCAATTAATTGACACTCCAACTAGTTGAGCATTGATCTGAGAAGTATGGGCTCCACCCAAATGCAAATTCTTCCTCTGGCTACTATTGCAAGAAAAGTTGTGGACTGTGGCGCGCCTATAACAACGTGGTTGGGAGAACAACTACTTTTGCGCCCTGTATATAAGGAATCCTTGCGCCCGGTCTGTCTGGAACTTGGAACCCTTGCGCCCGGTCTGTCTGGAACTTGGTGGAGCTTGTGTGAAAAATTAAGACAATCAGGATGGGAACACCAAGAGGACATTGAGGATTGATTTGCTCAGACAACGCCTAGTGGCGACAAAAAGGGCCACACGATGTCAATCCTAACACTCTGCTGCCTTTGGAACCAAAGAAACGCTATCATTTTCAAGGATCAAAGGAAATTGGCAATAGGAGTATTTGATGAGATTAAAGACACAGCCCATTGCTGGTCCTTAGCTCGAGGTTGGCACCTGAGCCACCTGCGGTCGTACATTTAGGTAGTGAGTAATCTTTTTCTGTTTCCTTGGCCCTATGCAGCCTAGGCTGTGTTAGGGAGCGCAAGTCGCGCACGTAAACTGTTGTTCTTGCTGCCTTCTTATTTTTTTATCAAAGCCGGAATGTTCCGGATCTTTCACAAAAAAAACTAGTTGAGCATTGCCATATTAAGCAAATTCTTCTGCCTAAGGTACAACGCGCACTTCTGATTTGCATATATAGAATCCAACAAATCTAGTTGCAGTGTAAAATACATGGCATACACCTGTATTTGGTAAATAATGATGTTTTAAGATGTTATATCAGATAAAAAAAGTACTACTAGTTTGCCTCAGTGACTATATTATACTGCCAGTATTCTCACTATAGTTTTATATGGCCACAAGTTCACAATAACTCGCCTGCTGCTCTGAAGCTCCGGCTCAAGTAGCAACTTCTACACACAAGCCAAACTAGTCATACTAAACACTTTAGATAAATAAATTATTTTTGTAGTGAATAATAAAGGAGTCAGAACTATTTTTAGGTCTACAAAGAAAGCTATAATTTATGGCACCTCCTTAAATGCTTCCCAACATTTAAAGCGGAGTCATACAAACAAGCACTTAATATAAGGTCAGCCGCAACAGCTAAAGTAGACTAGGATGATAATTTAATTGAATTACATAAGCATTTTTAAAAGTTAAAAGAATTATGAAAACTATCTAAATATTTTTTCCAGAGAATCCTAAAATATAGTCTAATCGTAAAAAAATTGTTTTAACTCCGAAAAATATGGTGTCTAGCTTCGAGTTATTTAATCTTTTGTAGCTTTTTTTGCTTTATTTGCCAGTAGATGATTTTGTTATCTATTAATTTTGTCGATGTTGAGTTTTTTTTAGGGGGGTCACTATTGAGTTGTTGACGGTCTGGGCTACGGAAAAGGCCAACCGGCTTCTATGACAACAAAAGTGCCAGCTAGTAACCTCATACTTTATTCTATTTACCGTTAATATAAACACATGTTTCACTTGATCAAGCTAGTGCCACTTGATTCTATCTACGATCATGTTAGTGTTAACAAGATGGAGCGATAGCGGTTCAAAGAAAATGTGCTATATATCATATTGATATTATCTATCTGCAAAAAGTGTTGCTGAAATAGGAGTTCAGTTGGATTCAGAATCCCCGCAATATAACAATGAGCTATTTGAAAAGGCACATAGAAATTCTGGTCACTTCTCATTGTGCCTAAATCTTGATGAAGTGATATCTGTGTTCATACTGGGATTAAGTATGATGTAGTAAAATAGCACCGATATTATCATAAAAGTCACTTAGCCTTCTACGTAGAATTGTTATAGATTAGAGCATCTATTGGCCAATGAACACAAAAATGAGACTAGAGAAATTCAATAACCCCAAGCTGGACACTAGAAATAGAGCATGACTTTGGCAAAATCTTAGACTGGTTTCATATTTTTTAAGCCACAACAAATTTTCTATAATTCTATAAAATTGAGCAATAATAAGAATTTTTGTTGTATAACGTTTTCATAAAAAAGTATTTGGATAGTTCCTTGGAAAATATATTCATTTATTTTTGATAAAATCTATTTGTATTTTTTCTAAAAATCTATTGGATTCCCTGAACTATCAATATGGTTTAACTTTCTGTTAAGAAAAACATGGTTTAACTTACTTTTTTGTCGCTGACATGGTGTCACATACCGCCAAAACAGGCAAACATGAAAAACAAAATTTTAGAGCTGAAGAGCACGAAAAAACTATTCTCTTAAAATTACACAGAACAACATAGATGCCCACAACATACGCACACTCACTCCCATGAGCAGGGGCGGAGACAAGGGGGCGGGCAGGGGCCCAGACCCCCTATGAATGTGAAATTTCCATTAAATTTTTTAAATTTCAAATAAATTTTGAAAATTTAACACTATTGGTCCCCCTAACATTCAAAAAATCAACTTACTGGCTCTGTCCCTGGCTATGAGCTTCTTTAAAGATTGAGCCGACAAATTCTCAAGATTGACAGAGTCACCATAGAGACACTTTGCTGTCGAAGGAAACATCACCTACCACTCAAAACACAATGCCGTTAAATTCTGAAACATTTTCTTCCACGGAAAGTCGAACCTACGACCTAGGATGTTATTGAGGCTTTTGTAACAACTAAGGGCCTGTTTGGAACATTTTCTTTAGGGTTCGGACCCTAAAGAAAAGCCTGGTCAAGATCGGGCTTCAAATTTTCAATTGTTGCTCAGTCATGGTCCTAGAAGATATTGGGCTAGAAAATCCAGACTCAGTTGGGCTGAAACCGCCTAAGCCCATGGGATGCACTTTCAAGGTACACTAATCGCAGATATCTGCAGTCAAACTTTTTTTTCGAATCAAACTTCTTAGTTTTTAACTACCAATTGATAAAAATGTATGTGTATATAAAAGAAGATTCCATCGTAATGAATAAATGTAAATATATAGCAATCAAAACATTCGAAAAATCAATTCCTATAGTATAAAATAATAGATGGACAATATATACAAGCACAGTTCAATACATATCACGATTCGTAACTTTCACAAATAATTATTTAGGTATGATATATAGTAATATATAGTACCAAGTCCATGACTCCTCGATAGGAGTACATTTTTAAAAATAAAACATGTAGATTTAATTTACTAGCAGGATAAAAGCTTATACAGATCGATGCACATAGAAATCAACAAACCCTTCACCTCGGCGTGTTTGTCACTAAGGACATCCCAAACGATCTAGTTTAGAGCTACCTGAATCTTTTTTTTTTGCTGAATAGTGCACAAGACAGGAGGCTAGCGTGAAGTCAAAAAATAGTCTCAGCACGTTTCATGAGCCACCTTTTGCCGAATTGGTCAACTCTTCTATTGGCCTTCCATGAAGTTTGACATGTCGAATATGGTCAAGCATTGCTCTTTCTATCAGCAGGCTAAACCTGACCGTGCTTCATATCCTGGATTGTTGCAGCTACTCCCTATTCGTGCCTCAGCTTGGGAAGTTGTTTTTATGGACTTTGTTGAAGGGCTTCCTACAATCAGGTTCAACTAATGCTATTCTCGTTGTTATTGACAAGCTCACAAAACTTGGCCACTTCATTCCATTTGCGACACCCTTTCTCTGTCAGTATAGTCGCTAGGTTGGTCATGGAATGTCGTCTGCTATAATTTCTGATCAGGGACATATTTTCACAAGTACAATTTGGGAACTCTTGTTCGGGATGGTGGGCACTGAGTTGTGAATGAACACTACTTACCACCCCACAAAAACAATGAACAAATTGAACGACTGAATCAGTGGTTGAGACTTATCTCCGATGCTTCATCCATGCATGTCCTTCTAAGTGACTTTAGTGTCATCCATTGCGGAGCTCTGGTATAACACAAGCTTAAGTCCTCCATGGTTTCACCCCTCGCCATTTTTGGCTTTCGGTCGATTCTGCCACTACTAAAGTTCCTTATCTGTATTGCTAGATTTCTAAACAGGACCTTGTGTGGCAACATCTACTCCATGCTCAAACACGTATGAAGCGCCAGTCTGACAAACATCCGTCTGAACGCAACTTTCAGATTAGAGATTGGGTGTTCCTCAAGCTTCAACTATACGCTCAAGCTTCGTTGGTGTTGGTGGTTCTTAACGACCAAATCCGACCGCCAATTAAGATACAAAACAGGAGAAACCTAGCAAATTTACACACATATGTTATTTATATTAACAAAGTTCCATATGTATTTAGAAGATCAATGTTTTGCAAGACATATACATAAATACAGTGAAAAACATGGACAAAAGGCACAACCGAACAAAACGTAAAGCAGAACTACACAAAAGATATGAAGGAAGACCCACCTACCTGTCAAATCTGGGCACCAAACTACCGAAGAAGCAGCCTAGGCCCAACTAGCAGCCTGCCACGTGAAGGCGGTGGCGAGAGAGGCCGGCCCAAGTGCAGCTGCACCAGGGGTGTGCCCGTACCCCGTGTCACCTATCGGGCCCACCTTCAATAGGTGGTGCCATTAATGCCTTAGAGGTCGGTTTGGGGAAGATTCCACCCCCAAATCGACCTATAGAGTAGTATAAGAGGAGGGGGAGAGCCCCCTCTCACACACACCTCATTTGGAGCCACTCCTCTCTCTATCTACTCTTGTATTTTTATACTTTTAGACATTTGGAGCTAGGCAAGAATCTTCATTGGAGAGCTTATACCTTAGAGAATTCTTGGTATGAATAATACGAAGAGTTTTTCCATAGTCTTGTTCTTAGTATATCAATACAGTTATGTTTATGATTTAGAGTATGGTTCTTATGTTATGAACTTGGCATATGAACTAGAGTATAGTTCTTATGTTATGAACTTAGCATATAGAACTTTATGCTTAATTAGTCATACAACTTATATGATTAGAATTAGAGCTAAGTCGAGGTGGTGGTTTGTCGTTCGTTCGGGTTTGCCCGTATCCTATGCTCGTCGATCCGTAGGGTCGGGGTTCCGGGGGGATACAGATAGTTTCTTTATACATGGGTATGGTGCTCGGGTATATGGAAACCTTTGAATGTGACGATGTTCCATGGTTGAGGGGTAGGCGGCAGGTGGTGATAGCCCTGTCTGTTCCTTGTAATTCCCCACGTTCGGGTATTCGTATAGGAGTTCGTAAATGCCTCCCTGGCCTGCTGGTAGACCAGTGCCCAGAGCGACCCGACCACAACGACAACGTCCGGGGACATGGCACTGGCACCGGCTCGTAGAGGGTTCCCTCGGGGCCACCGTCAACCCGACCCTCTTCGCCTCGTCCACTATCGAGCCAGACTGCTGCTGCAATCTCGACCTCGCTACCCACCGACTATTTGTGTCAAGAACAACTCTTCGAAACCATCAGATGGCGAGTCCCTCAATTCAGCTGATCGTGCAAGGGCTCGGACGTCAAATCGAGGAGGTGGCGTATGCGCTCTAGGATGCGCGCCACCCACCAAAGGTGCTGCTGGAGGACCTTTAGCGGGTGAAGCTCCTTTTGCACAAGGCATGGGCACTGCGCATCCCATATTCCGATTTCAAGCTCTTATGATGGCTCTGATTCAAGCTCTTGCGATTGTTATCTATTGCATTCGTAATGTGTGGGTGTAGAAACTGAAAGTAGTTTGTTCTACTGGTAATTGAGCTCTTATGATAGTGTGGGTGCAGAAACTGAAAGTTCGTTCTTCTGTGTACGGGTAATTGAGCTGTTATGACGATGTGGGTGTAGAAACTTTTTTTCGTGATCGGGGAATATAGATGTGGGTGCAGAAAAGTTTGTTCTTCTGTGTACCGGTAATTGAGCTCTTATGATGGATGTCAATTGTATTTGGAATTTGTTGGTGGATATTGAATTTGTTGCAGCATATGTGTGGATTGTTCTTCAATTCCGTGTACCGGTAATTGACTAATTAAGATACCGGATCAGAGATATTCTGAACTGCATGATTATTGATTATGGATAGTTGTTGTACTCAAAGAAGGAAAGTTTGTGCTTATGGGGTATGATAACACAGTAACGACACAATCAACTGATGGGTTTTTCTTTGTTTGGGATTTGAGAACCTTAGATAATTGGGTTTCCCTAAAAAAATTAGAGCTAAATTAAGACAGCCTTCCAATCAACCGCCCACTCCGCTCCCTTGCTGCAATGCTGCGCCCGCTAGCCACCAGAAATGCATGGAAATGAAGCCTCATGTTCAGTCAATTGTATATAGAAACACAGAATGACTGAATGCAGCCCCATGCACTGCAATTTCTTAGACCAAGATCACGAATTGTATAATGTGTTGCAATGTCTTCAAAGCTTCAGCAAACTTTACTAGATACATAATTGAAATCTGTCATGACGATGGAGGAGCATCAGCCATGGTCAGGACCATAAACAATCGCTACCTCAGCTCCAAAATACATAGTTGCATAAATAGCGGTGTCGGATACTGTGATCAGCTACAAAATACATAGTTGCATTAAGATTGTGACAAGAAAAGTCATCAGACTTATGGATGATTACAAGTTGTCATCACACCATGGAGTGATATTTGAGATCTAATACTGTCAGCCGAGTACCGGTGCCTTTGGGAATGTCCTCGCTAAAGGCAAATTTGACCACATTTCTCATTTTTCCTGCCCAGGAAACATTCACATTTAGTCAATAAGAACACTTTTTTTTCGAGATCGTGTTGTTGCACGTTTTGAAGAACACTGAAAATGCTCAATGTTAGTCACTCCAATTGACATTTCCATACTTTTACAGAGAATTTAAAGAACATTAATTACAGTTTGGATACATCACTACAGAACATTAATGTTAAGCATAGCAGAAACATGTCTAATCATCAATAGTTAGTGATCAAAATGTTCAAAAAAGAGTAGAAAATTGCTACTGGAAGAAGAGTCTCCTTGTTTCAAAAAGAAGAGTCTCCTTGTCGAAAAAAGTAAAAAAAAAAGAGTCTCCTTGTTTCAAAAAGAAGAGTCTCCTTGTCGAAAAAAATAAAAAAAATGCTGTTGTACTTCATTATGGGACAAGCGTGCTGTAATCACAAGATACAACACATGCATGCAGTCGTTTACCGACCCAGAACATATATCTCTGCTAAGGAATTCAGTGCTTGTCAAAAACTGGAAATCACAAGAGAAAGACGTGTTGCAGCAGGCTCCATGTTTGCTAATAACAAGCTTTGATGGGGAAAACAAATAATGCCAAGGCCAGGCAGGAGGACGTTAGCAGCGGTCATGAGAAATCGCGCAACGGGCCCCAAAAAAGATCCCCCTCGCCTCGGATTCCCACGCGCCCGCACGTCGCCGGCGCCCGCCGACGCAACATCGAGGTGGTTTCGTTCCAGGATTCGGAGGCGGAGGCGGAGGCGGAAGGAGGGAGCGGGAGGATCCGTTCGCGCCCGGAGGACCGAGATCCAGTGCCCGTCGACGCCGCGCCCATGTTGGGCCACCTCGATCGCCTCGCGAGGCCATGTGAGTTCCGAGGGAGAGTGGCAGCGGCAAGTCAACAGTAATCGCTCTGCTGAAATTGAATGGACCCGTTTCACCCTCCCGAGCCTTCGCCTCCTCCCCGCGACGACGGCGGCGCTGCCCGCCCCCCCCACCGTCGGACCTCCGCCCAGAAGCCATCCCCCACCTTCCCATCACAGATCCGATCTCCCCTCGACCTGATCTATCCATCCATGAGGTCGGTGGGGGCGTTCCGGTGCTCCTCGGCGAACTCGCCTCCCCGGAGCGCGCGCCCAGAACCTGCGTCGTCTCCCCGGACGTGGAGGCAGCGCTCAAGATGAAGACCCAGCTGCTGCGGGATGTCGTCGCCTCCTCCTCGTTGCAGGAGTTGTCGCTGCAGCTAGCGCCGGCACTGGCTACTGCAGTCTCCCCCGCCGCCATCGTGCCTGATGCACGCGTGGTTGCGCTTCGCGGGGAGGACACCCGGCCGCCGCCTCCGGCTGCGGATACACCTTCCTCTGCTACGACGACGCCGGCCCGGGCGCCCCATCCAGTCCTGCCCCACCTCCAGTCGATGGAGGTCATCGTTGAGGACATCACGAATGCGGATGACAAGGATGATGTCTCGACAGCGCGGTATGTTGGCAGAGCCAAGGCTCTACGATGGATGGAGGACTCCGGCGACAACGATTCTGATGGCGCGTCCTTTGCTGCCGGGTCGCTGTACCTGGATGCCACTCGTCGGGCCGCTGTGGTGGAGGCCTCGGCTGTGGATAGGGACGGCTCTGCCTTCGCCAAGGGGAGGCGGCGCCGTCGTAGTCGTCGTCGTCAGGCCAGGCCCGCTGACGGTTCTGCAGCGGCACCCCCACCCATCGTCGCCAAGTTGCCCGTGCACCAATGGCTTGGCCCTTTGTCGGGCGAGCGTGTTCCCATGCACCAACGCCTTGGGCAGAGGCATTGGGAGTCGGTCCCGGGTGGCCGCCACCGTCGTTGTCATGTGCGTGGCCCCGGGTCCACAACATACACCGAGCGATCTCCGGCGCCGCCGCGCGCCCACCCTCCGAATGCGCCTCCTCAACGCCATGTCCCTTGGGCGGCCGCGCTTGTGAAAGGTCCTTGGTTGGTTTTGGTAATTGAGTGACAACTTAGGTGGACTAATATGTGGTTATGTGAGATACACAGGAGATTAGTCCACATGTGATGGTGTCATGAAGGAGCTCATTGCATATGAGACATGACATGGAGTCATGTGACCAAGATGGAGAAGATCAAGATGAGGCTTGGCTCGAAGGACCGGTTGTGAAGGTGAAGGGCAAGTTGAGGCTTCGAAGCAAAGGACCATGCGATGGTGAAGCTTGGGCAAGACTTGGCGCCGACGGACCAATGCAACGGTGAAGAGCAAGTGATGTCAAGATCGATGAACCAATACGGTCACGTGATGATATGAAGTGAATCATATCATTTGGTGATTGGTTGGTGCATGTGTTGCATCAATGTCGAAGGAGATGGAGTGGAATGCGCAAGGCTAAGGTATAACCTAGGGCATTTCCATTTCACCGGTCATAGGTGTGTAGAGAAGTTTATGACCGGGTTTAGGATAGATGGCCGTACTATCAAGAGGGGCAAACTTGTTTGCATATCGGTCATCTAGTGCCACTTGAGCGATCTAACTTTGCATACGTGTTAGGATCGAGTGGCGAGGCAAGTTGGGTGCCTAATTCCTTCGATAAAATGATTATGAAAATGCTAACACACGTGCACAAGGTGGTGATCACTTGTTGGTGTTGGCACATTTACGAAGGCGTTGAAGTTTGGGTGGTAGAGAGGGTTTGGGACTCTCTCTCCCTCCCGCCGAGCTTGCGGGCGCGGGATTCAGGCGTTTTCGAGGAGTTGAAAAGCCTATTTTCCACTACGCCGGAAGTCGGAAAAGAAACGGAAGCGAACGGAGGTCACAGAGGTGACCGGACGCTGCACCGGACGCGGTCATGGTATGACCGGACGCGTCCGGTCAGTACAGCGCAGACGCGGGTGTTAGGGTTTGCAACCGGTGCGTCCGGTCACTCGCGGGACCGGCGCGTCCGGTCATGCGCCCAGAAGGAACTGAGGTTCGTAGAGGACGATCGGACGCGGGGCGCGTCCGGTCACACAAGATCGGACGCGTCCGATCGTTGAAGGAGCTTACTGGACTCAAACCGGACGCGGGCACTGTCGCGTCCTGTCGTTGCGAGGGGCGCGTCCGGTCGTTTCTTCGCGTGCGCGCGGAACAGCGTGATCGGCGCGTCCGGTCGTTCGAAGCAGCGCGTCCGGTCGTTTGACAGGCGCGTCCGGTCGTTGCCTAGGGCGCGTCCGGTCGTTGGTTTGACCGTTGAGGGTCAGTGACCGTTGGAGGATCGGACGCGGTTGAGCGCGTCCGGTTGTTATGAGAAGCGCGTCCGGTCATAGGGTTTGACCGTTGGCGCACAGTGACCGTTGGAGGATCTAACGGTCGTGTTTGAATTCGAGGGACACGTGGACGTCGCAGGGCGACCGGACGCGGTGAAGCGCGTCCGGTCAGTTATGACCGGCGCGTCCGGTCATCCCGAAAAGGACCCAGTGAAGGGGTAACGGCTCTATTTGACCGTGGGGTTATAAATAGATGCCTTGGCCGACTATGGCCGAGTGCTGAGCACACTTTAGCCTTGGTGGCTTGTGTGGTAGTGCTTGGGAGCCCTCTAACTCACTCATGCTTGATAGTGTTCATCGGATCGAGTGAGAGAGCGATTCTAGTGCGATTGCATCGTGAGGTTGCATCGAGTGGCACTAGGTGATCGTGTTGCAAGCCGGTAGTGCTTGTTACTCTTGGAGGTTGCCACCTCCTAGACGGCTTGGTGGCTTGTGGCTCTGTCGAAGCTCGCAAGAAGATTGTGCGAGGCTCCGGAGAAGCTTTGTGAGGGGAATTGTGCTCACCCCGCGGGGATCGCGAAGAGAAACTCTAGTTGAGCGTGTCATTGAGTTACCTCACTTGAGAGTGGTGTCTTGCGGTGCCTTGCGGGGCGTGCCTTGAGGGGCAAGTGACTTGAGGGTCACACCGAGGAACCATCTAAGTGTTGGTCGACACAACGGGGACGTAGCTTGGTGGCATCCAAGTGAACCTCGGGAGAAAATCACCGTGTCAACATTGTCTACTCTTCTCGGTGGTTTGCCTCCATGCAACACAAGCTTGTATTTACTTTCATATATACTTGTGCTTGTGTAGTTGCTCTCGTAACTAGTTTGCTTGTGTAGCTTGCTAGTTGTCTTCTTGCTTGTGTAGCTAGAACTTCCGCTTGCGTGACTAATTTGGTTTGTGTAACCTTGTTAGTCACATTGCTTAGTTTGTGTAGCTAAGTGATTTGCGCTCTCTAATTTAGCATTAGTTGCCTTGTTATTGAGCATTGTTAGTGAGCTTAGGCTTTGTGCGCTTTGCTTACTAGAATTGTGTAGGAGCTCCCTCTTGCTTGCATAGTACTAGTGCATAGGTTTGTGTGACCTTGCTCTAGAATTAAATAGGAGAGCTCTTGCTAAGGAAAGCACCTTAGTTGCTTAATTAGGATCTTTGTGAGGTGCTTGTGAACTTAGTTAGAGGGGTGAAGTCTTGGCTAGACCGATAAGTTTAATTCCGCATTTGTTTTTGGTTAGCCAACACGCTTAAGTTTTAGAAAGGACTATTCACCCCCCTCTAGTCCGCCATCTCGACCCTACAGCTTGTCGATGCCGATGGCTTCACACTTGTTCAGAGCCGTCGGCGCAGGCACCGTCGTGCCCCGCCTCAACCTCGTCGCCACCGACCGGTGCCTCCCTCGCTCGTCGGCCTCTGCTTCAACTGTCTGGCGGGGGGCCACGTCGCTGCACGATGCACCTTCCCTTCCCGCTGCCTTCTCTGCCTTAGCACGAAGCACCGGGCGAGGAACTGCAAGAACGACTGCCCGTCCCAACGCCTTTCCTTGGACCACCCAAGGAGTGGCCCTCGGCGTCGTGCGGCTGGAGACAACCTTGGCCCGCGTCGATGCTGTCGTGGCCGTGCTGGCGATGATGTCAACAACGACAGCAATGGCTAGGTAGCCAACGGCACTCTGGTGCCGCTGCTTCAGCCTGCTTTGCAAGCGGCGTCGGTCATTGTCGGAGGGATTCTCTGCCCGGCCCGGCCGGATATGGGACCTTCGACGTTTGGCAGGCCATCGGCGGAGCTCAACATCGCCGTGACCCCTGGCTTCGCCGACAACGTCGTTACTTTCTCTGTCGCACGGTGCTCCCCTGAATCAGTTCGGCTCGCGGTGGCGCCGTACGAGGATGTTGGACCTCCCGTTTGGGTCGACCCGATGCTCGATGAGCTCGCTGCCTCCCTGGTCGCGAGTCACTCAGCGGGTGTTTCGGTGACATGTCCGTCTACTTCGACAGCTGCCGCTTTGGAGGTCGAGGCACGTTCGCCGCCTTGGATGGTTCAGCTCAGCTTCGCTGATGCTGAGGCGCCGGGGATGGATGGAGCGGATCGGTCTCCTACCTCTTCGCCGACGCGGGACCAGCAACCGGACATTGACGTCGCTTCTCCTCCGGCCATCACTAGGGAGTCTAACGCTGTGGTACGTGCCACTGACGACATCGACGCTGGGACGCAGGTGGCTCCCTTCACAGTCGCGCTTCAAGATGGCAACGGGTACATACCCGACGGGTAGTGCTCACCCGTACCCGTACCCGCACCCGCAAAATTTTACCCGTCGGGTTACCCGTACCCGCATGCGGGTAAAAAAATAGTTCCATACCCGTACCCGCCGGGTAATTCTCACCCGACGGGTAACCCGTACCCGATAACATACCCGAAATTACCTAAAAATATCAAATAGTCACATGCAAAAATAAATAATTCTAAGCTTCCAACAAGTTACAAACATGCTAACAAATATTATTAGCATCATTACAACAAAGACAATCTACTAGAAATATAGTAGATGTCTCAATGGGCCAAATTAATGACTTATATGCGCTAAAATAACTGAGGTTGGCTAGTTATTTTTGCGGGTATGTCTTACCCGCGGGTATGCGGGTATGGGTAGTATACACCCGCACCCGTACCCGCATACCCGATGGGTATAGGATTTTGCCCAATAACATACCCACGGGTAGAAAATTTATTCCATACCCGCCTCTTTATCGGGTAATACCCGTCGGGTACTCGGGTTTCGGGTACCCGTTGCCATCTCTAGTCGCGCTTGTGGCCGAGGATGCGGCCCTGGTCGCCACCCCGAGCACGCAGCCTGCTGTGTCCTTGGAGAGCTTCATCTCATCCATGAAGCTGCCGCTGGAGGAACCGCTCGCATCTTCCCCGATCCGGCGTGTATCGCGTGTTGACGACTCTGTGTTCGTCCCAAGACGCAGTGTCAGGTTAGCTGCCAAGGCCATCCACCGCGACCCTATCCCAGAAAAGCAGGTGAAGCGTGTCCTTCTCAGCAAGTGGACACGCGAGCCGGCTTGCGTGTCGCAGACACCGGACCCGACTGTTGCAGCGAAGTTTTACGAAACGTTTGCCAAGCTGCTTTCCGCCTCCAAGCGGGCCGCGCTTGAGTGAGTTGTACCCGATGGTTGGAAGACGCTGGAGGAGAGTGCTGCACGTGTCAAACTGATCGCAGCGGGTAGCTCTGAAGTCGCACAATTAGTTCCTTAGTTTAAGCAAACCAGTGTGTTCCACCGTCCTGCGGTGCTTTATGTTTGTGTTCTTCCTCATCACTAATGGCATTTCGCTATGATGTGATGTAAGGCGTGTATGGTTCCAAACTTCTTAATAATGAAATACGTGCTATGCACGTTCTAGAAAAAAAAAAAATCGCACAACGGCGCGGCACAGCCGCTTAGGACTCGCCCGGCCTGCCCGCAGCAGCAGTAGGGTCGTCTGATCGGATCAACTCACCGCCTCGCCGGTCGTCCCTTGGCGACGATGGTGACGGCCCCGCCAGAACTCTGGGTATACCGACGGTGACGACGACGGCAGTAGCCACTACCCAGTAGGGTCGTTTCAAGCAGAGAGGCACACACCATTCTCAAAGAGATGATGATGCATAATTTGCGGCCGCGGGCTTGATTTGATGAATAAGTGGATAACATTGATCCTGAAATTTTCTCTTACATCCCGAGGCTTCAGATTGCTGCCTCACATGATTTTTCCATGGCGACAAAATTGTGTGCAGGTATGCTTTTTTGGGCCTAACAGCCTAATTTGGCCCGTGAGATTTTCAGATTTTGGGCTTTATTTGGTCCCTCAGCCCAATCGCTGAGATGAGGCTGAGCCCTTCCATTCTGCTTGCCTGTATCGTTCTTTCTCTAAAGAAAAAGGCCGCATTTAACCAAACGAATCCATTTGTGCGATTATTTTTTCTTTCAAAAGCACAATACAAAAGCTGAAGGTGACGTACACGCACTTTGTTTGGAACGAGGAGTCACCGGTTTTCGAAAATCGGAACAAATAGAGAAACACGCCCCTTCGCTCCTAGATTGTTTGGTTTTGCTAAGTGATGCTGGACTTAGTGATATAAATTTGATAAAAAAATATATTAGAAATTGGTCTAGGAAAAATTATCTTAACCTACATTTTCTAACAAAGTAACATCTATTTTCACTATGGGGAAGGGAGTAACTCATTTTTATAATAAACTTATTTTGAGGTACAAATGTTTAATAGTGTTTTCTATATTTATAATTAAATTTTAAAAGTTTGACTCCTCCATAAGCGAGATGTGTGTAGTTTGGGACAAAGGGAGTATGATTTATCACTGAAAGTCAGATTAACTAAACTTGTGCAATGCTCAAAACCTCAGACTAATGTTTAATTAGTCTACATTTTTTCCCCTTAACTTAGCTAATTTGTTAATACCTCTAGTCATGGCTAATTGTGGCACGGTGACACTGGCGATGGTGACTAAAGATGGTTCCAAAAAAAAGAAGTTTAGGCTGAACCGAGGAGGAGACAATGGACAGACGGGGAGAGATTGTTCATCATCATGTCCAAATCCAACAGGCTCAAGAAAAAACTTTCACGAATGGGCCTGGCGACTGGCGACCACATCGAACGCGAACGGCTCTCGTTGGCCTCTCCAGGCTCAACACGGAAAACCAGAGTACCCCTCTCCCACGGGTCCGGCACCATCTCCGCTCCGCAAGTCCGCATCCCACCGCCCATGGCGGCCGAAACCCTCGCGCCCTCGTCATCGTCATCATCCTCGTCGCCAAAGCCCTAAACCCTAGTCGAGCTCCATTTCGGGACCCTAACCGGACCTTCCCGCGCCGCCGCCATGGGCCGCAGTCGCGATGTCCGCTTCGTCTCCTCCGGCGTCAAGCTCCCGTCCGCGCCGGCCCCGCCCCCGTCCCCGGCCCCCGCGCTCCTCTCCGCGGCGCTGCCGTTCGCGCACATCGGCCGCGCCATCGACGCCGCCGCCCGCCGCCTGGGCTCCTGCCTCCCCCGCGTCCCGGTCGCGCGGGCCGACCCGGCGGCCCCGCCCCCGCTGGCGCGGCGGCACGGGAAGGACGGCGGAGGGCCCGAGGAGCGGGTGCTGATCAGCGAGGTCGCGGTGCGGGGGAAGGACGGGGAGCCGCTGGAGCGGGCCGAGCTGGAGGCCGCGGCCGCCGCGGCGCTGCGCGCGTGCCGCCCCAACGCCGCGCTCACCGTGCGGGAGGTGCAGGAGGACGTGCACCGCATCGTCGAGAGCGGACTGTTCCGGTCGTGCATGCCCGTCGCTGTCGACACCCGCGATGGCATTCGCCTCGTCTTCGAGGTCCTCCTTGTATCCTCTTGTTGTCCCCGCTTTCTTTCCCTTTTTCTGGAGATATAATGAATGCACAATTTCGGTTCTTTTGGTTTCAGGTGGAGCCGAACCAAGACTTCCATGGGCTGGTATGCGAGGGCGCCAACATGCTACCGTCCAAGTTCCTGGAAGATGCATTCCGTGATCGCCATGGTAAACATGTACTTTCTTGTATCAAATAATGTTTAAGTTTGTCAACGGATTATGTGCACTATTGTCTGCACGACCCATTGAGTCTTTGGAGTTACAATGTGCAGGAAAAATTATTAACATTAGGCATCTGGATAAAGTGATCAAATCTGTAAATGGATGGTATCAGGAGCGTGGCCTAACTGGGTTGGTAGGTAATCCGAATTTGTGTTTCTCTGTCACATAGTTGCTTGTGCTAGCTCCTACGATGCCTCATACCTGTACCACACAGAAACAAAGATGAAACTGAAATAATTGGTACCACGGAGCAGGAAACTAAGGGGATTAGGATAGAGAAGGGAAGAATGGGAAACCAGACATGCCTAGTGTGCGCGGATGTTTACATACAAAATAGGAAACAAAGGTAAATTGATCGAATAGGTGAATAAAATTTGACATAAATGAAAAAACTTTGAGGTGAAGGAGAAGATTGTGGACAAAGCTGATTAGGGATTTCCTGAATCCGTTATAAATGAAACCCTGCAAACAAATCAGAATACTCCAGTTGAGAGAGGTGGAGGAGAAGATTGAGAGTCAACCTTGTTTTGGGATTTCCTGAATCCAGTATGGGTCAAACCCTGCAAACAAATCAGAATACTCCAGTGAAGATCACAGGCATTAGGGGAAGACGGATGCAATGGGAGCCTCCTGTTTCGTACTGGATGTTGAGGAGTTGAGTGGTCGGAGTGGCAGTAGTGGGAAGTTATGGGGTTGGTTTGGTGCAAGGCTACACGACTGTTGCTTTTGTTTGCGTCGAGCTTGAGGATTAGTTTACTGAAAAATGATAAAGATGGCATGGAACAACAACGTGGTTGAGAGAAACAGGAGTTTTCCGTAGGAAGAGGAGAAGGCAGGTGGCATTGGTAGCCCTGAGGTGTGGGAGATGATACATGTTCGGGCAGATGTGATTGCGACCTCATGATCAAATTGTATATATCTTACCAATGTCAAATATGTGGGCCACTGAGCATGCAGCATAGGATTTGTTGGTTATTCATTGTGTATAGAGGTACATTGATAAATGATAAATCACAATGATTCCTTGGTTTGGATACAGGTTTCATATGCTGAGATACTTTCTGGAGGGGTTCTGAGGCTGCAGGTTTCAGAAGCTGAGGTCAATAACATTAACATTCGCTTTCTAGACAGGAAGACGTGAGAACCTATCTTTTCTCTGAGATTTCTTGATCAAACACTGTTTTAAAGTGCTTAAATTTCTATGTTTCTTATGTTTTCCATCCTTCTGTTGCCTTTCCTTGTCGTAGTGGTGAACCAACTGTTGGAAAAACACAGCCGGAAACCATCCTTCGACAGCTTACCACCAAGAAAGGGCAGGTCAGAGCGCATTTTCAGAAGTGCCTTTCTCAATCTGTCTATTTATGTTTTATATACCTCAGGAGGACTATTGATGGTATGCTGAAATGCAAATATCATTTTTCAGTAATGTTCTTCTAGATGTTGCATGAAATGCTAACCCTTCCAACTTCACATTTTTTGGAATTCATGTGCTGTGTTGCATCATTCATGCACTGAAATTTCTATGCAAAGGCTAATACCAGAATCACCAGCGCTAGTTACAATATAGGCATATAAGTTTGGTTGGAGACTTGGAGCCCGTATGCGTATAACCAAGTCCCTCTTTTCTTTCATTATGATTGTGTATATTCTGTCATTTTCACAGTAATATTTGGAATCAGACTGGGTGCTTTGGACTTAAAACATTATGAAAGGAGCACTGCAGCATTCTGAACCAAAATAATATTAGCAATCATCTAAAAATTATCATATCGCAATAGTATATAGATTTCACCTTTCTATCCATGTCCTGTTGTCTTATGCTCTACCATTAATGTTGCCTGTTAAAACTTCAAATTAATCTTGTCTATTTAAAATTAAACAGGCTTACAACAGGGCACAAGTGAAAAGGGATGTAGAAACAATACTCACTATGGGAATCATGGAGGATGTTACGATAATTCCACAGCCAGTTGGAGGTGAAGCTATTTTTAAGTTCTGTCATTGTTTTTGAAGTAGATCTGATCTCTTATGAGTGCTAATGTTCATGTGCTTTGTAATTGTCTGCAGATTCTAATAAAGTGGACCTTGTCATGAATCTTGTTGAACGCCCTTCGGGTGGTTTCTCTGCTGGTGGTGGAATTTCAAGTGGGTGAGTACGAACAATGCTTTGTTAATTGAGCTCAGTTTAGAGATTGCATAAATGGGTGTAGCCAGTGACTTTATGCTTTAAGAAATTCTGTTCTGAGTCACTAGTGCTGGGTATGCGCTGTCTTTTTCCTCTTTTAACCTCCAAAGTTGTAGCACATGAGCAAAGTACAGTCAAACTGTTATTCTTCTGCTGATTATATGACATTATGTTTTTCTGCAGGATAACAAATGGACCCCTTTCTGGACTTATTGGCAGGTCAGTATGTTATTCTTTCACAGGTTAAGTCATTAAGATGTATGTATATACATCTACACTTTTTCTGCTTCTGGTGCTATTTCCGCTAGTTAGTTTCTACTCTCTGCATGGGCTCAATGTCATCATGATTCATCAAAGATTCCCAGGGAAGTTTTCCTTGCTGACTATTGTTTGTGTTGGTTTTGAAAAAGTGGCACTGTGCTCAAACTAGGGACTATGTTCAAGAGGGCATATTGTGCTCCAAATCCTTGGGACTCAATTCAAATTTGAACAAAGTTGGATAGTGCTTAATATTCCTGGAGTTATGCCCCTCTTCCAAACAGGCCACCAATGGGCTTTGGTCCTTATTTCGTTCGACTTAATGTTATCAAGAATCCTCATTATCTAAGGTTCTTATAAATGTTTGGAGGGCTTGATGGGCTCTTATGGGCTATGATTATCATCATAATTGTCCTGTAGCCACCACATTCAGAGCAGCTTAAGCTATAAGCTTATCCTCCAAAGCCCAAGCCTTTTGGGATCAAGAAAAGTTAGCACTTTTTATTTTAGAATCTGTCAATTATTGGTGCTGAATTCATGATGTGTAATTGAATAGATAGCTGATGATTTTTAAATCGAATATGTAATTGATCTTGTTTGACATCAGATGCGTTAACTTTAAACCCCAGGCCAGCTGTTTACTAGTTCGCTAGCCTCATGTGCCCGCTTAATAAATTCCTTTCTTAAAGGTTTACCAAAACTTATAGCATTTGGACATTGGAATCTGTTTGTTAGTTGGCTTTTAAACTTCAGTGGAAATCTATTCTTAAACTGACATGCTTATGATTGTAATAATATGTAATTCAGTGTTTTTGTACACAATACAATATACCAATCCAAATTAATTGTGGTTTTAGCTCCATGTATATGGAACATGGAAGAGTTTCTAATTTTAAATTTTACATCGTTCCTCTCTAGGATTGAGTAGCCTTCTCTCTAACACTGCTGCCAATTAACAACATATAGTGCCATTTGTGGGAAAATGCCACCTCAAAAACCAAAGTGACAAGTTTTTGCGAACAAAAACCAATTTGCTAAATATATATTCTGATTTCTGAACTTGTAATATGTCTAGAATAAAATCATTATGTCTAGAATAAAATCATTATGTTGCACATAGTCTAAACTTTACTCAATGGAGTGCAGCTTTGCATATTCACATCGGAATGTTTTTGGGAGGAACAAGAAATTAAATCTCTCTTTGGAAAGGGGGCAAATCGATTCAATATTTAGATTGAACTTTACTGACCCTTGGATTGATGGTGACAATAAGAGAACCTCCAGAACTGTTATGGTTCAGGTATTTGCCTTTACTATGACATCGCTTTCCAGTTCCGCTAGTTAGCACCATGCATATGTTTATAGCTATTTCTCGTACCAGAACTCTAGGACTCCTGGAACACTTGTCCATGGTGGTGATCATCCTGACCATGGGCCCATAACAATTGGACGTGTTACTGCTGGCTTGGAATATAGTCGACCATTCAGACCCAAGTGGAGTGGGACACTTGGCTTAATTTTTCAGGTAAATATTCTGCTGCTTATGCTTTTAGGAATAGCCATACGGTATGGTGATGTTTTGTGTCTGCACAGCATGCTGGTGCTCGTGATGATAAAGGGAATCCAGTCATCAGGGATTTCTATAACAGCCAATTAACTGCCAGGTCTCCATTCTCATTGTCTTATTTCCTTAGTTTCACATGAAAGATTCTAACACAGTCAGTATAATTGTTGAGTTAAAATTTCCACCTGATGTTTGTCTCGTTGCATTGCAGTGGACATGATTATGATGATACTCTGCTAGCTAAGTTTGAAAGTATCTACACAGATTCTGGAGACCATAGCTCTACAATGGTTGGCATCAATGCTTATTCCTTCCCAAACTTGGCAATTTTTGTAGCCATCATTGCTTATCTCCTGCTATCATTGTTCCTTGTAGTTTGTTTTCAACTTTGAGCAAGGTCTGCCTGTTCTTCCTGAGTGGCTTAGCTTCAACAGAGTGACAGCACGTTTGAGGCAGGGATATGAAATTGGTCCTGCTAGGCTTCTTCTAAGGTTTGTTTTAATCACATTCTTGTACTGGGCCTGTAGCAAAAAATATCATGAACTGAATCCCTGCATTGAACTTGCAGTGACAGTTTTTCCAGTTCTGTTACTTTCTTTATAATCTTTTTGTTTGATGATGTAGTGCTTCTGGAGGTCACGTGGAGGGAAATTTTCCACCTCATGAGGCATTTGCAATTGGTGGGACAAATAGTGTAAGAGGATACGAAGAAGGTGCTGTTGGCTCTGGGCGCTCTTATGCTGTTGGTAGTGGTGAAGTTTCATGCCGCTTGGTAAACTTCTTTCTCCCCCCGACCTTACTGTCTTTTTGTTGTTGTCAAATGGACCACATGGAAGTATGACAGACACAACTGTGTGGTAATTTGCCACAGAATGCCGTATTGGCAACAAGGGTATACATATCTACATAATTGATTATAAATGGTACTATCTTAGTATGATTTGCAAGTTAAGTAAAATTTCTCTCAGATTTAGTTCAAGAATATAACTAACTCAGAAAGGAAATAAACAGGTGTGCATGCTGCCACACTGTTCAAGACTTGAATACAGATTAGATATGGAACATCGCGCGCTCGTGCACACACACACACACACACACACACACTGTTTTTATCTGTATGCCTGTATGGAACCTTCTACTCATAGGTGCCAGACCCAGAAGCAGGGCCCAAAATTCTCTGCAAAACACAATAGTCCTGGAATATGAATATCTAGCGACAAATATTTTAGCAAAAACAGGATCAATATTCTTCTGTCACATTGTTGATTGTTGCTACTAGGGCCCAACATGAAAGTAAAATTATCAGCCCAGTTGTCTCTTACCCAGTCTCATCATTGGGCTCACCTGGCTGTGCTAGTAGCACATTGGGCGGCAGCAGCTGCTGTTTATTTCTCTATAGAAGAACAGTAATTGCAGGTGTGCTTGCTGCTGCTGCAGCAGCTGCAGCGCTGCTGGAGCAAGCTCTTCCGAGCAGGCAGATTGTTGCTCAAATGAGAGGATCTTGTATGGCTGGACCATCACCCAATGATTTCCTGTGGTAGCTTAACTTGGCCTGCTTGCTTTACTCTTTCACTGCCCTACTTTCATATTGGGCCCTAGTCTTAATAGAATATTTGTTGAAGTATAATATGCTATCTTTGTAATAGCTGAGTACAACAGTTGTTCCGAGCCCCTTTTGCATAGATAATCTGGAGCCCTGTTCTTCATGTCTGAATAGATTGGCAGCTTGAAAATCAGTTATACGCAGAGTTATTTTTTTTCCCTGAAAACTTGTATGCACAGTCGTCTGCAAATGCCGTCATGCGTTTGAAGAAATGCATACTATTCATGGTGGTCTTACACTGCTACTTTAATGCACATTTTACCTACTCTGATCTCGTGAATGAACAAATCAAGGTTTTAAATCATCATTTGATTACTTTGTATTCTTGCTCTGAATGCAGTTTGGGCCACTGGAAGGCGTGATTTTTGGCGACTATGGCAGTGATCTTGGTTCTGGTCCTAAAGTTCCTGGTATTTCATATATTGTACATACTCTAACGTGATAGTTATTTATTTTTCTAGGACACATTTGACAGAATGGAAGTCTAGCACAAATGGGGAATTTACTTGAAATCATTTTACCATCTATACATATTAGCTGCTTTTCTGTTAGACAGTATACACTGACCATCTGTGGTGATTGGCTCTTCAGGTGACCCAGCTGGAGCTCGTGGAAAGCCAGGTAGTGGCTATGGCTACGGTGTTGGCGTCCGCGTGGACTCCCCACTGGGACCTCTGCGGCTTGAGTATGCCTTCAATGATAAGCAAGCCAGCAGATTTCATTTTGGTGTTGGCTACAGAAATTAACATGTATATTGGTCACAATCAGATTCAACCTTGTTCTTCTGAGCATTTTGGGCTGGTAGAAACTAGTGCCATGCCTTCCATTTTTTGGCGATGCCAAAGCAAGTTTTGCTTAGGTCAGATTTCATTTTCTGTAACGTATAGTTCCTTCACTTTTGTCGAGTGTTCTTCAGCTAGAGAAATTAAATGGACCCCTACTGGTAGATCATCCTACCTCTGATATCTGGAAGGCCCTGTAGTGGAACAGGAAGGTACGAAGAAAGAGGGATGAATGCTGTTGTAATAGCATTGCACATTCCTAGCGTATTTATGCATGTGTATATGTGCTTTATAAAACTAAAGGAGCTAAGTAGCAGATTTGTCTTTTTGTCACATGGATGACATGATTTATTCGGGCAATGAAAAAAGTTTCATTTGGTGGTACAGCATGGTTTCCAGAGCTCCATTTAATACATGTATGTAAATGCGCATCTGTAAGTTCTCTGACATGCATAGCGAATATGCAGTATGTGCGAGATATGATCTCAAATATACTACGGCTGTGTTTAGATCCATTGAAAAGGATACTATGTAAAAAAAAGATTTTCCGTCACATAAACTTGCGATGAAGTCTTAAATGTAGATAAAATCAAAAATTAATTGCACAGTTTGGTTGTACTTTACGAGACGAATGTTTTGAGTCTAATTAGTCAACGGTTAGACAATTATTACTAAATACAAATGAAATGCTACCGTAAATTTTGGCAACTAAAAGAACTAAACACAGCCTACGTTAGGGGTTGTAAGTTCACTGTAGTCAACCCAGCGTGTGGCCTGATTGCCTGAACGGCTGAACCACAGACTGGCCCAGACGGGCAGGCGGGGGAGCTGTATAAAAACTGCATTATCGATAGCGGTCGCTTTTAGATGTTGCATTCTTTTGAACGCAATTTAGATGTTGCATTCTCAGTAGTTTTACATATCATTTATGCATCGGAGTGTAATTCCACCTGTTGATCTACATGCGTTGAGCTTGTTAGTTGTTACAACTGGCGATATATGTTGTACATAATGGCCATTATTTCAAGTTGCCACGACACGGTCTGACAGCAAATTTGGCTGTTCGTGTTGGGCAACTGCAGTCCACCCCCCCCCCCCCCCCTATGATTTCCATTATGAATCACTCCCCCCCTATGATTTCCATTATGAATCACTAATCTTTGGGGACCATGTTGATCTAGTCCCAAAACGTGTACCAGTTCAAACATAGTTGTTCAGATAGAGATGTTCATTGTGGCATTGTGCCAATGCCAAAAGAGGTTGTAAAAAGCTTTGACCCGTGAGGACATCCGGGTTGATGCTGTTGCTGCAATCGGTCCAGTTCTGTGCGGGGAGGACGAGGGTGACACCTGGAGATTGAGGGCTGATTCCAGAGGAGCATGCCTAATAAATCGATATAACTGATGTGAGGACCAAAACAGAGGAGGAACCGAGGAAGTCGGCAGAAAATTCTTTTGTTCTTCCGGGAGCTGCTAGCGCTCGAACGTCGGATTCTGAACGCTAGTATCGGACGCTATCACAGGCTGTAGAGCTGAATCATCAGTAGTTGCCAGCGTCACATGCTGCAGAGCTGAATCATCAATAGTTACCGCAGGCTGCAACCATATATGGAGAAAATTAATATGCGCGCGTATGGGGGATTCGCTCGCACAAGCGGGGACCACCCTATTTCTAGTGCCCCTCCTTTCCCGCACGCATGCATGCCTGCACCCGCGCGCACGCGGGACCGTCTGCGCCCATGTGGGTCCCAACCACCTGCTCCGCATGTGGATGAGTGTCTATATGTGTCTGCCGGCTTTAGGCGCCCGCACAGTGACCCACGGCGGCGCCTCAGCAGTTGCAGCAAACGACTACGACAGGTGAGTCCTATTGCAACATGTACAACACCAGATCTACTTTGCAACATCCAAATGAAACACTTGCAACATAAGTCCGAAACAGCTGAAACACTTGCAACATACGTCTGAAACACCAGGAAAATACATGTGTAGCCATTGCAAACATATGCAGCATCCAGATGAAACACCTGAAACACTTGAAAACACACGCTCACAGCATGCATGTATATGTAACATCCATATCCACTTTTGTAACATCCATATTCACTTTTGTAACATCCAAATAAAACACTTCCAACATACGTATGAAAACAGATGAAACATTTGAAACATTCACTTGAAACATACGTGTGTAACCACTGCAACATGTGCAGCATCATAATCTACTTTTGCAACACCGATATAAAACACTTGCAACATACCTCTAAAACATCTGAAATACTTGAAACATGCGTTTGCAACAAGCGCTTTCGGCACATCTCCTTGCTACTTGAGAATGGAGGTTCGTCAGTGCGTGGAGTTCACTGATGTAGAACTCGCTAGTGGCACGAAGCTCGCCACTCTAGTGGAGAAGCCACGGCAAGACTAGTGGAGAAAGTCGCGGCGGGTCGCTCCAGTGGAGAAGGCGAACCGCGCGTTGGAGAAGGCCACAAGGCGAAGTGGGGCACACGCTGGAGAAGCCCACAGTAGGTCGCTTCGGTGGATGAGGTAGGGCGCGGCAGCGACAATGGCGTAGAAGGCGGGTGGGTGCTAGAGCGATTTCGCGCTGCCTAACACGGGCACGAGTGGACGCCGTGACGGGAGTGTCGGTGTTCGGACCGAGGGGGGTCCTAAACCAATGAGTAAATGCTGCGTGACTCTTTCCTGGATGGTGATGCAAGGAGAACACACGGGGGTTTATCCTGGTTCAGGCAAAAGAAGGCCCTACGTCCAGCGGGGGGGAGAGGTTTGTATTTCCTTGCACCGAGGTGCTCGTGTAGGGGTTACAAGCAGGCGAGAGAGGGTGTCGAGCCCAAGTCTCAAAGAGAAAAAAGGAGAAAGGCGGTTGCTTGAGATGTTGATCTCTTGCTTTTCGTTGTTCGGTCGGGTGGTTGGTTGTTTTGTCTTCTTTTTGTTCGTCTGTTCGCTGGTTGGTTCGTTCGTCCGCCCCCCTCTGTCGAACCCTGGCCTACCCTTTTATAAGGCGAGAGGAGGCCAAGCCAAGGGGAGCCTTGAGGTGATGCTTTGTCGATTCCTGTTGAGTTGACTGTAGCGACGTGCCTTCGGAATGGCCGGCCATCCCTGGGTACCCTGACGTTGTGGGAGACAAGATGGCGAAATGACCCAGAGCGCTATGCCATACCGTCCTTCGAACTAAGCCGAGCGTCGAAGCTGGGTCGAGGCCGGGTCGAGGTTGGATGGATAAGGCCGAATCCCTGATATCGCGGGGAACGGACCTTGTCTTATCCTCCCTCGAGGGTGATTGATGGTGAACAGTGTGCGGTAAGGTGGGTACAGTGACGGGTTTCACCTCCCATCACGGGATGGGCGGTAAAACAGTGAGACTCGACGTGGGTATTGTTCCCACGTTGGTCCATGCTGCAGCCATGCCGGTAGGTGGTAGTAGGTACCCGCATTGAATGCTATGGCTTTCGTCCTGGGGTAGGTAAAGAAAACGCGTCGAGGAGCCGGGGCGCGGTCGAGGCGCCCCGTCGAGCGGGCCTCGTATGAGTCGGAGCCGGGGCGCGGTCGAGGCGCCCCGTCGAGCGGGCCTCGTACGAGTCGGAGCCGGGGCGCGGTCGAGGCGCCCCGTCGAGCGGGCCTCGTACGAGTCGGAGCCGGGGCACGGTCGAGGCGCCCCGTCGAGCGGGCCTCGTACGAGTCGGAGCCGGGGCGCGGTCGAGGCGCCCCGTCGAGCGGGCCTCGTGATACTCGGCCGAGGTGGGCTATCTTTTTTATTGCGGTTTCGGTTATGTTAGTGTTTTGGCGATAGCTGTGGGTACCCCCGTACTGTTGGTACCGACAGTAGCTCCCGAGCCTTTGGGTGAGTGTGTGATCACTCTCCCAGAGGTTGGTCAGAACTGGAGTCGTGGCGTCGTGATTTTTTCCGGTGGGGGCGCGCGAGCGCACCCGCCGGGTGTAGCCCCCGAGGCCTCGGTGGAGTATAGAGACTCCTCCGAGGTCTTGTACGCGTTTGATTGGGGAACGTTTCGTTGCGGTCAAGCCCCCGAGCCTCGCGCGCGCGAGGTCGATCAGGGTCCCGGCCGTCTTTCGCTGTGCGACCCTCGCGCTCCTTTTTCGAAAAAAGGAGGAGGGGTGGAGAATGTCGTACTACCCTCGTTTGGGCCCGAGTTACGACGATCTCCGGTGAGCTGCTAGCGGGGGAATTCGAGTGAGAACCCGTGCCCCGTTTGTTAGGGGTCGGCTAGTGGCCCGGAGGTGCCCTCAAAAATGCCAAGAAGTGGTCGTGTGGATCTCGATTCCCTTCGACAGGATTCGAGGGCTCGATGCCTCCCCCGGAGGGATTCCTACCACAACCTTCTCCTTCGGCCTCGAATACGTCCTGGGGTGCCTCGAGAGCGCGGCTCGAGCCCTTGGCCATGTACGGGCGCACCCTGGGTCGTCCCTAACTCTGTTGCTCGAGGGCAGCTGTCGAACCCCGTTCGAGGGCCAGCTTTCGCTCCCTCGAGACTTATTGCGGGCTTCGCACCCATTTTTGCGGTCGGGACCCCGAGCCTCGCACGCACGAGGTCGTTCAGAGTCCCGGCCGTCTTTCGCGACCCTCACGCTCCTTTTTCGAAAAAAGGAGGAGGGGTGGAGAATGTCGTACTACCCTCGTTTGGGCCCGAGTTACGACGATCTCCGGTGAGCTACTAGCGGGGGAATTCGAGTGAGAACCCGTGCCCCGTTCGTTAGGGGTCGGCTAGTGGCCCGGAGGCGCCCTCAAAAATGCCAAGAAGTGGTCGTGTGGATCTCGATTCCCTTCGACAGGATTCGAGGGCTCGATGCCTCCCCCGGAGGGATTCCTACCACAACCTTCTCCTTCGGCCTCGAATACGTCCTGGGGTGCCTTGAGAGCGCGGCTCGAGCCCTTGGCCATGTACGGGCGCACCCTGGGTCGTCCCTAACTCTGTTGCTCGAGGGCAGCTGTCGAACCCCGTTCGAGGGCCAGCTTTCGCTCCCTCGAGACTTATTGCGGGCTTCGCACCCATTTTTGCGGTCGGGACCCCGAGCCTCGCACGCACGAGGTCGTTCAGAGTCCCGGCCGTCTTTCGCGACCCTCACGCTCCTTTTTCGAGAAAAGGAGGAGGGGTGGAGAACGTCGTACTACCCTCGTTTGGGCCCGAGTTCCGACGATCTCCGGTGAGCTGCTAACGGGAGAATTCGAGTGAGAACCCGTGCCCCGTTCGTTAGGGGTCGGCTAGTGGCCCGGAGGCGCCCTCAAAAATGCCAAGAAGTGGTCGTGTGGATCTCGATTCCCTTCGACAGGATTCGAGGGCTCGATGCCTCCCCCGGAGGGATTCCTACCACAACCTTCTCCTTCGGCCTCGAATACGTCCTGGGGTGCCTCGAGAGCGCGGCTCGAGCCCTTGGCCATGTACGGGCGCACCCCGGGTCGTCCCTAACTCTGTTGCTCGAGGGCAGCTGTCGAATCCCTTTCGAGGGCCAGCTTTCGCTCCCTCGAGACTTATTGCGGGCTTCGCACCCATTTACCACGTACCTGGGGATATTCCGTTGGCCGAGCGCGTTTTTTCGAGAGACGAGATCGGCGCGGTAGCGGCATATGGTTACGACGTGGGGAGCGACCACGTGCCCAGTTCTTGCGAGATATAAGGAAACGGTTAGGTGAGCGCATTTAATGCGGGAAACTGTTCCTACCTTCTCGCGCGGCCGTTGGGCTTCCGTCTGGGCATATAAAGCTAAGGCCTAGGGGTCTACGTTCCCCACCGATCGCTTGCGTCCCTGCAATCCTTTGCCTTAGACATCCCCTGCCATATCGCGTTCTCCGCCCGTATCGCCGCAGCCACCGCATCCTTTTCTTCCATCCCCCCTTCCGACGACATCGATGGCAGGAAAGAGCCAGATCCTCCCCGCCGACGACTGGGCCGCCTCCTCGGTGACGGAGAGGAGGTTGGAGGAGTTGGTCGTGGACGGGCTGCTGCGGCCGAGGATGAACTTGTCGCAGCCGGAGTGGATGGCGCCGCCCCCTGCCCATCGGGAGCCAGCGCCCCCTGAAGGGTACGTGGTGAGCTTCGTCAGCTTTCATGAGTGGGGGTTCGGCGTGCCGGCGTCGGTCTTCATGCGCGCGCTCCTCCACCACTACCGGGTGGAACTTCATCACCTTTCCCCCAACGCCGTCGCGCAGGCCGCCATCTTCGCGGCGGTCTGCGAGGGCTACCTCGGGGTGGAGCCGCAGTGGAACCTGTGGCTTCACCTTTTCAAGGCCGAGCTCTTCGCCAAGAGGGCGGGGGAGAAAGGCGTCCTGTGCGCGGCCCGAGTTGGGAGCTGCGTGCTACAGGTGAGATCGGGTCGGACGGATCTATACATCCCGGCCCGCCTCATCTCCTCGAACAGTGGGTGGCACGAGGGTTGGTTCTACCTCCGCAATGATGAAAATCAGTTGCCGAGGTACACCGGCCGCGTGCTGACTGCTCGAGAGGAGCATTGGTCATACGGAGTGCCCGAGGCCGAGAAGACGCGCTTGGACCCGCTGCTGGCGGCGCTGCAGCAGCTTCGCCTTCGGGGCCTAACGGCTGCAGCGGTGGCTGCGGCCTTCCATCGCCGCAGAGTGATGCCGTTGTGCCGGCGTCGTCTCCGCCTGGACCAGATGACTCCGGAGGCGAACCTGGAGGGTACCCGGATGTCCCACGAATCCCTCACCCTTGAGGAGGTCCTCCGGCGGGCTCGCCGGATGGTCGGGAACTTCAAGGCGGAGGAGGCCAATCAGGTTCCCATGAGGCCTACCGAAGGGTGCGAATCTGTGGTACGTATCTCGGGGCTGAGGTATTGCTATTCTTGTTTTTCTATGGATTTTGCTGATGTGGTCGAGGCCGGCGTGTAGGATTTGTCGGCGTTGCGAGAAACGCGCCCACCAGTCCCGGAGGACCGGCCCGCCCGGGAGGCTCGACGCCTGCATGCCTCCCAGAAGAAGCAGACCAAGGAGGCGGCCAAGAAGCGGGCGGTCCGCAAGGCCAAAGAGGCGGAGGCGTTGAAGAAGCGCCGGCGCCAGCAGACCCTGGACGGAGTGTCCCTATCGCTGTCGCCTTCCGAGACGGTCTCGGGGGAGGACGACGGCAGCGGCGACGAAGATGATGATGCCCTGTCGCGGTATGAGATTGCGACCAGGCTGGGCGACCTTCCCGACATTCGCCCCCTACTGGAGCCCATCGGGGGGGCGTCCTCCTCGGTCGTCGTGGTCGAGGAGGTCGAGGGGAAGAAGGTGGGGAAGGAAGCCGGGCCCTCGACGGGAGGGGCCGTTTTACCCCGGTCCCGGTGAGAGGGGTTGATGGGGACGCCCGCACCAGCCGGGGCCTCGCAAGCTCCGGCAGGGGCGGAAGCGGCGGTACCGGCGTCGTCATCGGCGGCGGCGCCGGCGGGCGTAAGGACCCGAGGCCAGCTGGCCTCGGAAGCACAGAGGGCGCAGGGCGGTGTACCGGCCGAGGCTCCCAGGAGCGCTCGACCTGCTGGTGAGGCCGCCGCGAGGCCACCAGCGGCCGTCCCGGGAGGCTCGAGCCGCGCGGGGTCGAGGTACTTGGTGCCGATTTCCGGGTAAGTATCTCAGCTTGGTTGTCCTGCCTTTCCCAAAGTCCGTTGGCCGACAATTCTTCTCACTTCGCAGGCTGAAGCGGAAGGCGGAGCCGATGGGGCCTACCCCTGTGAAGTCGCTGCGAGCCGGCGCCGTTGTCCTCAACCGAACGGCGGAGCAGGACGCGGCCTGGGTCCGTCAGGTCGAGGCCACGAAAGGGCGCCTGCGACAACGGCAGGGGTCAGCCGACGCTGCGGCGGTTGCCGGCCCAGAGCCTGCCGTCGAGGGGTCCGAACCGGTAAAGGCGGCGGCGCTTGACGTGGTCGAGGCGGGACCCAGGTCGTCGGGGACGGCCGAGGCTGCCGTTGCGGTCGCGACGGGTGAGGCACCCATCCACGACGCGGAGCGGGCGGGTGCTAACGTGACCATGGACGAGGTCGCGTCGGCGTCAGGGCAAGAGACGGCCCGGGCGAGGGGGTCGCGGCCGCAACAAGGCCCGTTGGCAGAGCCAGCGGGCATGGTGGAGGTCGGGGCGGTCGAGCCCCTATCCGGAGCACCGGAAGAAGAAGCGCCGGTTCCGGAGGTGCCAACGGTCGAGGCGCCGGCTCCAGAAGCGCCGGCGGTCGTAAGTGCCCGCCCTCACGTTCCCCTCGACAACATCCCCCTGGACAAGGGGAAACAAGCGATGGGGGTTGAGGGGGGTGAGGTCGCGGACCAGGCCGGTGTCGCGACGGCCGTTGGAGAGGTGGATACCGCGGGCGAGGCTGGTCCTTCCGCGGGACCGGGAGACGCCCCGGCCGGGTCATCTTCGTCGTGGCCCGACATCGCCGCGCTGGCGATAGCGCGGGCAGAGACGGAGCTGCCAAGGTGGGGGGGCCGTCCCTTGAGTTCAGGGACGCTACGAACCCCGACGCCGAGCCCATCTTTGTCTTGAGCGACAAAGACGAAGTGCACCGATGGGAATACCTCGAGGGCGTCCGCCAGCACCTTGACCGGTTGCTTCGAGTGGCATCCGGTGCCGTGCGGAGTATGGGGGATGCCACCGAGGTATGATCGACCCGTCGGCTTGCTTGATATGTTTTTTCCTCGGATTTGTGACCTTTTCGAATTGCGTTCAGGAGCTGAAGGAGTACTCCCGCCGCAAGTCGCTCTTCATCCGGGACGAGAGTGGCGTGTGGGGCGCGCTGTCCCAGCAACGGTTCCTGGTCGAGGAGGCCCAGAAACAACTATCCAATCGGAACGCCGAGATGGCTGAGCTGCGCGTCGCATACGCCGTGGTGAAAGAAGAGGCGACGCAGGCATGGGCGACCGAGGCCGTGATGCGCACTAGCCTGGACAAGGCTCGAGAGGAGGCTGCCCAGGCGCGCAGGGACCTCGAGCCCTTGTCTGCGCGGGTGAGGGAGCTCGAGGAGGATGTCTCCCAGGTTGGCCTTCAGCGCGACGCCTTCCACGCCGAGATCACGACGCTGCAGGGAGCCATCCAAGAGAAGGACGCAGCTCTCGAGTCTGCTCGGCAGGAGGTCGAGGCGCTAAAGGCAGCCATCCGTGACAAGGACAGCGCCTTCCTGGGGCTCGAGCGAACGTGTGGGGGGCTCCGCGACGAGGTCCTGGGCCTGCAGACCCACATCGAGGGTAAGTGTGGTTGTTATAGTCACGACGTTGAAGGCCCCGCGTTGGGCACTAATTTGTTTGTCGTGTTTCAGAGCTGGAGAGAGAGAACCGAGAGGCCCAATCGTGTGCCAACTCCTTCCAGAGCCTCTTCGAAGCCGAGGTCCGGAGGACCCAACTTCTCCAGGGCGCAATCACCACCGTGTGTGATGGCCTAGGGGTCGAGCCCGACGCCGACACCGGGGAAGATGTTCCGGGGAACTCCTTCGTCTGACGGATGGTGGCGCTGGGCCACCTTGCCCAGGAGAAGATACGGAACGGCCTCCATCACGGCGTGAAGAGGGCGCTGGCCGTCGTCCGTTCGGGGTTTGTGTTTGACATGAGGCTCGTTGCCGAGGGCTTCATCACAGACCCCGATCGGACAGACGAGGAGAACGAGGATGCCTGCGTGGAGCTGATCGAAGCCGCCGAAGAACCTAGAAGTCGTCTGGCCTCGCTTTTTGAAGCCGAGGTGGTTCCGCCTGCCGACGACGAAGGCCTGTGAGCCAAATCTGGGCATGAAGGCCCATGTAATAAGTTAGTATTTCGAATTTTGATCGTGGTGGCCGCGGAGGCCTAAAAGACTCGAAACATAAACCGGTTCATGGTTGATTCAGTTTTACTCGAGCTTTTCTTCCCTTTATCGCACGGATCGTGTTCTCGTGTGATTTACTTAGCGCGCAGCTACATCCTTTGGCGTAAGGGAGCGAGTGGAGGTACCGTAGCCTCGGAGGCATAAGTGATCTCGCGGCTCGACTGCCCTCGAGCTTCAGGGTGATGTTGCGGCCTAGTAAATCGTGTGAGAGCCTGATCTAAGCGACAGGGGGTATGTTCTTTTTTAATTTTAGGAACCGTTGTTTAGATCTTCTCAGCGTGAAGGCGTACCTCTAAAAGGCGTAAGGGTTGAGTGGAGGTACCGTAGCCTCGGAGGCGTAGGTGATGCTCCAGACTCGAGAGCCCTTTCGAACCTTAGGGTGCTCTTTCAGCGAAGTCGATCTAAGAAGCGGTTCTTAAATTTAAAAAAGAGCATAAGTTTTTTCGGGGACCGGGGGTTCCCCCCTTGCAGCCCCCGAGGGAGGGTCGACTCTGGGAGTGCAGGGTCGATCCTTCCTCATTACGAAACGAAAAATTTCGAACATCGCTGTATTCTTTATTGACGAAAAAGGAAATACAGAGCCTCGAGGCTTTTTAAGGAAAGAAGCGACATAGCTGTTCAATGTTCTAGGCGTTGGTGAGGATTTCACCCTTCTCGTTGGATAGCTTGTAGGTGCCCGGCTTTAGTACTTCTGCGATGATGTACGGCCCTTCCCATGGTGGTGTGAGCTTGTGCCGTCCCTTGGTGTTCTGGTTCCGCCGTAGCACCAAGTCACCAACGTTGAGGTCACGCTTGCGGACGTATCTGTCGTGGTAGCGTCGGAGACCCTGCTGGTACCTGGCAGAATGCAACAGAGCCACATCTCGGGCTTCCTTGAGCTGGTCGAGGGCGTCCTGTCTTGTGGCGTCGTTGTGTCCTTCGTTGTATGCCTTCAACCTCGGGGATCTGTATTCTATATCGGTTGGTAGCATAGCCTCAGACCCGTAGACTAAGAAGAATGGAGTGAACCCCGTGGCTCGACTCGGCGTTGTTCTTAGGCTCCACAGGACCGAGGGTAGCTCGGCAGCCCATTTTTTTCCATGTTTGTTTAGTTTGTTAAAGATTCTGGGCTTCGGGCCTTGTAGAACCATGCCGTTGGCACGTTCCACTTGCCCGTTTGATTTTGGATGAGCCACGGCCGACCAGAGCACACGGATGTGGTGGTTGTCGCAGAAATCCAAAAACTTTTTGCCAGTGAACTGGGTGCCATTGTCTGTGATGATACAGTTGGGGACCCCGAAGCGATGAACAATGTTAGTGAAGAAGAGTACAGCTTGTTCGGACCTGATGCTGGTGATAGGGCGGGCCTCGATCCACTTGGAGAATTTGTCGATTGCGACGAGCAAGTGGGTGAAGCCGCCGGTCGTCCTTTTCAGTGGTCCGACAAGGTCGAGCCCCCAAACGGCGAACGGCCATGTGATGGGGATAGTTTGTAGGGCATGTGCCGGAAGATGAGTCTGTCTCGCATAGTACTGACAACCCTCGCAGGAGCGTACTAGCTTGATAGCGTCGGAGACCGCGGTCAGCCAATAGAATCCTTGTCGAAAGGCGTTTCCGACGAGGGTTCGAGGCGCAGCGTGGTGACCGCAAGCTCCCGAGTGAAGATCGCCGAGCAGATTTCTGCCTTGCTCTTTCGTGATGCAACGTTGGAGGATACCGGTAGGGCTACGACGGTAGAGCTCCCTGCTGTCGCCCATGATCACAAAAGTTTTGGCCCGGCGTGCGATCCGTCGAGCCTCAGTCCTATCCGAGGGGAGGTCCCCTTGGATGAGGTAGTCGAGGTACGGGACGCGCCAATCAGGTTCGAGGTCAGACGGTGGCGTCAAATCTCCCACCTGCATGGCTTGAGCCCCGGTCGAGGGGGCTTCTGCCTCAGGTGGAGGGTCGAGCGACGCCCCGTCGACCCCCCCGTCTGGCCTGAGGTCGACGGATGGATGCTGAAGGTCTTTCGTGAAGACGTCCGGTGGAACCGTGGCTCGACCGGACGCGATTTTTGCCAGTTCATCAGCGGCCTCATTATACCTGCGTGCGATGTGGTTGAGCTCGAGGCCGTGAAACTTGTCCTCGAGGCGCCGTACTTCTTGGCAGTAGGCCTCCATCTTGGGGTCGCGGTAGCTCGAGCTCTTCATGACCTGATCGATCACGAGTTGGGAGTCGCCTCAGACGTCGAGGTGTCGGACCCCGAGCTCGATGGCGATTCTCAACCCCGTGACGAGTGCCTCGTATTCGGCGATGTTGTTAGACGCAGGGAAATGAAGCCGGACGACGTAGCGCATGTGAACCCCGAGGGGTGAGACGAAGAGCAAGCCCGCGCCTGCTCCCGTTTTCGTCAATGACCCATCGAAGTACATGGTCCACAGCTCCGCTTGGAGCTGTGCAGGAGGGAGTTGTGTGTCAGTCCACTCGGTCAGAAAATCTGCTAACGCCTGTGACTTGATAGCTTTTCGCGGCGCATAGGACAATGCCTCGCCCATGAGCTCGACCGCCCATTTGGCAACCCTACCCGAGGCTTCCCGGTTCTGGGCTATCTCTCCCAAGGGGAAAGAAGAAACCACAGTAATCGGGTGACCCTCGAAGTAGTGTCGGAGCTTGCGCCGTGTCAAGATGACAGCATATAGCAGTTTCTGGATCTGTGGATATCGACACTTTGTTTCAGAGAGCACCTCGCTAACGAAATAGACCGGCCTCTGGACGAGCAAGGTGTGTGCCTCCTCGGCCCGTTCGACAACCAGGGCAGCACTGACTACTTGTGATGTCGCGGCGACATAGAGTAGGAGTGGTTCCCCCGGGGTCGGAGGGACGAGGATCGGTGAGCTAGAGAGGGTGGCTTTCAGTTTCGTGAGAGCCTCCTCAGCCTCGAGGTTCCAGGAAAAATGGTCCGATTTCCTCAAGAGACGGTACAGAGGGAGTGCTTTTTCGCCGAGGCGCGAAATGAAACGGCTGAGTGCCGCCAAGCAACCTGTGACTCTCTGTACGCCTTTGAGATCTCGGATGGGGCCCATCTTGGTTATTGCAGAGATTTTTTCAGGGTTGGCCTCGATGCCACGTTTAGATACGATAAACCCTAAAAGCATACCTCGTGGGACGTCGAAAACACATTTCTCCAGATTGAGTCTGATGTTTTTTGCCCTGAGGCACTTGAATGCAACGTCGAGGTCGCTGACCAGATCGTCGGCACGTTGGGTTTTGACCACGATGTCGTCGACGTAAGCTTCGACGGTCGACCCAACGTGCTTCCCGAAAACGTGTTGCATGCATCGCTGGTACGTTGCCCCTGCGTTCCGGAGACTGAAGGGCATCGTAACGTAGCAATACATGCCGAATGGGGTGATGAATGAAGTCGCGAGCTGGTCGGACTCCTTCATTTTGATCTGGTGGTAGCCGGAATATGCATCTAAGAATGAGAGAGTTTCACATCCCACGGTGGAATCAACGATTTGATCAATGCGTGGCAAAGGGAAGGGAACTTTCGGACATGCTTTATTTAAACCAGTATAGTCTACGCACATCCTCCATTTCCCACTCTTTTTTCTAACTAATACAGGATTAGCTAGCCACTCGGGATGATGAACCTCCTTGATGAACCCGGCCTCCAACAGTTTGTGTATCTCCTCGCCGATGACCCTGCGCTTCTCCTCATCGAAGCGGCGCAGGCGTTGCTTCACCGGTTTGGATCCGGCCCGGATCTCCAAGGCGTGCTCGGCGACTTCCCTGGGTATGCCCGGCATATCCGAGGGACTCCACGCAAAGATGTCGACGTTCGCGCGGAGAAAGTCGACGAGCACTGCTTCCTATTTAGGATCGAGGGTGGCGCTGACGTTCAGCGTCCTCCCTTTGGGATCAGCGGGGTCGAGGGGTACGAGTTTGACGTCTTCGGCGGGCTCGAAGCTGCCGGCATGGCGTTTTGGGTCGGGAATCGTTTTGGCGAGACCGTCGAGGTCTGCAGCCAAGCTTGCCGACTCAAAAACAGCCTCGTCGTGCTCGACGCACTCGACGTCGCACTCGTAGGCATGTTCATACGAGGGCCCTACAGTGATGACACCGTTTGGGCCAGGCATTTTGAGCTTAAGGTAGGTGTAGTTCGGGATCGCCATGAACTTGGCGTAGCATGGGCGTCCCAGGATAGCGTGGTACGTTCCACGGAATCCGACCACTTCGAAAGTGAGAGTTTCCTTTCGAAAGTTGGCCGGTGTGCCAAAGCAAACAGGCAGATCGACCCGCCCGAGGGGTTCCGCCCGTTTCCCTGGCACGACTCCGTGGAAGCCCCCAACGCTAGGCTGGAGGCGCGCTCTGTCGACCCCCAAGAGGTCGAGGGTCTGAGAGTAGATAATGTTGAGGCTGCTTCCGCCGTCCATGAGCACTTTGGTGAGGCGTGTGTTGGCGATGACGGGGTCAACGACGAGTGGATAGACCCCCGGGTTGGGGACGTAGTCTGGGTGGTCATCACGGTCGAAAGTGATGGCCACCGCAGACCAATCAAGGAAACGGGGTACTGCCGATTGTACGGAGAAGACCTCGCGCCGTTCTCGCTTGCGCTGGCGCGCAGAGAGGCAGGTCGAGGGCCCTCCGTAGATCATGTAGCAGTCGCGGATCTCGGGAAATTCCCCGTCCTTGTCGTCACCCTTAGGGTCCTCCTCCTTGTCGTCCTTCTTGGCGCCGGCACCCCCGAAGTACCTGCACAGCATGTGACAATCCTCGAGGTTATGGTTAGTGAGTCCCTTGTGGTAGGGACACGGCTCTTTGAGCATTTTGTCGAAGACGCCCCCACCGGGGGGGCCTCGAGGTTTCTTGCGCTCGGTAGCAGCGACGAGCTCGTCGGCCGGGGCCTCGAGCTTGCCCTGCTGGCCTTTCTTCTTCTTGCGGTTGTTTCTCTTGGGGCCTCGGGTGGAACTCGCGGGGTCGTCGACCTTCTGCTCCCCCCTCGCCGGCTCACCGCCAAAGATTGCACCAACCGCCTCCTCGCCGGCGGCGAAGTTGGTGACGATGTCCATCAATCCGTTGGCAGTGAGCGGGGTGTTACGGCCCAACTCCCGGACCAACTCCTTACAGGTGGTACCGGAGAGGAAGGCCGTAATCACGTCGGAGTCGGTGATGTTGGGGAGCTCGGTGCGCTGCCGGGAGAAGCGCCGGATGTAGTCCCAGAGGGACTCATCTGGTTTCTGCTTACAGCCCCGGAGGTCCCACGAGTTGCCGGGGCGCATGTAGGTTCCCTTGAAATTTCCCTCGAACACCCTCACGAGATCGTCCTAGTCGTGGATCTGCCAAGGTGGGAGATCCTCGAGCCAGGCTCGGGCGGTGTCGGAGAGGAACAGGGGGAGTTGCCGAATGATGACCCGGTCGTCGGTGGCCCCGCCCAACTGACACGCCAAGCGAAAATCGTCGAGCCAAAGTTCGGGTTTGGTCTCGCCGTTATACTTGGTGAGAGTCGTGGGGGGACGGAACCGAGCCGGGGGCACCGTCTCACGGATAGCCTTACTGAACACCCGAGGACCTGGGGGTTCGGGTGAAGGGCTACGGTCTTCCGAGCTGTCGTAGCGTCCGCCCCTGTGGACGTGGTAGCCTCGAGCTACACCGTCACCGTGTTTGCGCGTGCGACGCTCGACGATGTTGCCACGGGTGTCTCGAGGCTCGCGGTCGTTGGCGATGGGCTCAGGGGCCGGTGCTACCCGGTTTCACCGGGCAGGCTCGGGATGAACCGAGGCTTCTCTCTCCTGTCGGGAAGGCTCGAGGGTCCGCTCCGAGGCTGCTTCGCGCCGCCTCGAGGCAGAGCTCTCGGCCTGCTGCATGGCGGCAGTCTCGAGGAGTCCTCGGATTTCGTCTCGAGCCCGACGGGCGTCAGGGTTTGACGGCTCGGGCATGTTGCGCAGGAGCATGGCGGCGGCGACGACGTTTTGGCTGGCTCGAGCGAAAACCGGAGGGTCGACCGCCCGGTCCTCGTCGATGCGACGATTGACGTCGCGAGCTCTCTCACGAGCTCTCCCGCCAAATACGTGTTCCGCACGCTCACGCTCGAGGGTTTGCTGGAGAAGATCCAGGTTTTCCCGTTCCTCGTCAAGCTGGTCCTGCAACTCGCGAATCTGTTCGAGCTACGCTCCTTGATCCGCAAGGAACTGGGGCTCGTTTCGCTCGGCAGGAAGTTCGACATGAGGGGGCGTGTGCCTTCCTTCGACCGGCTCTTCGTCCTCTGATTCCGAGGTGCTTTCAACGTCGATGTTGAAGCACTCGCGAGTCGGATCATAGGTGTCGTCAGCCGAGTCGGAGTCAGGAGCGCCAAAGTAGTAATATGACGGGGGAATGTGTGGCCGTTGCCAACCGTCACCGTGGTGACGATATGAAGAAGCAGTCACACGAGGCTCTGTTTCCGGTGTCTCGGTAGAGTCCCGATAATCAGAAGCCGGCGTGGACGCAACGAGGTCCAGAGTGGAGCGTAGATGGTGTCCGGGGAGTTCCTCATAAGCGCTCATGCGAGTGCTCACGGAGGATGCATACACCCGGGCAACCGAGTCCAGCCCAAACGGGAATGGTGATGGGGACGTCGCTGCCCGTGGCGAAATAGATGCTACGGACAGTGGTGTCTCAGCGGACGGGGGAGCGGCGGGATTCTTCGTCGGCACGCCACCCTCAGCCAGGCTCGTCCTTCCCAAATCTTCCAAAAGGAGATCTAGGCTGGCGCCTGTCTGGGGGGTGCCGGACCGGGGGATCCCATCGCCCTCCGCCAGGTGGAGACGGTGGTTGTACCGGGCTCGCCGTCGCCGGGCGGCCCGCGCCCGCCTGGAGCGACGGTGCCGGTTGACTGCTCCCTCGGGCTGGGAGAGCTCGTAATCCTCGTCGGTTGGGTGCCTGGGTGGAAGTAGGATCATGTCGTAGACAGAGCCAAGCGACATGAACTCCAAACTCCCAAACCAGATCACCGTAGCCAACGGGATCGGGCGTTCGGGGCTAGCCATCCAGGAAGAACGGCGACAAAGCGAGGTTTGCACGCAGCGCTCCCCTACCTGGCGCGCCAACTGTCGGTGTTCGGACCGAGGGGGGTCCTAAACCAACGAGTAAATGCTGCGTGACTCTTTCCTGGATGGTGATGCAAGGAGAACACACGGGGGTTTATCCTGGTTCGGGCAAAAGAAGGCCCTACGTCCAGCGGGGGGGGAGAGGTTTGTATTTCCTTGCACCGAGGTGCTCGTGTAGGGGTTACAAGCAGGCGAGAGAGGGTGTCGAGCCCAAGTCTCAAAGAGAAAAAAGGAGAAAGGCGGTTGCTTGAGATGTTGATCTCTTGCTTTTCGTTGTTCGGTCGGGTGGTTGGTTGTTTTGTCTTCTTTTTGTTCGTCTGTTCGTTGGTTGGTTCGTTCGTCCGCCCCCCTCTGTCGAACCCTGGCCTACCCTTTTATAAGGCGAGAGGAGGCCAAGCCAAGGGGAGCCTTGAGGTGATGCTTTGTCGATTCCTGTTGAGTTGACTGTAGCGACGTGCCTTCGGAATGGCCGGCCATCCCTGGGTACCCTGACGTTGTGGGAGACAAGATGGCGAAATGACCCAGAGCGCCATGCCATACCGTCCTTCGAACTAAGCCGAGCGTCGAAGCTGGGTCGAGGCCGGGTCGAGGTTGGATGGATAAGGCCGAATCCCTGATATCGCGGGGAACGGACCTTGTCTTATCCTCCCTCGAGGGTGATTGATGGTGAACAGTGTGCGGTAAGGTGGGTACAGTGACGGGTTTCACCTCCCATCACGGGATGGGCGGTAAAACAGTGAGACTCGACGTGGGTATTGTTCCCACGTTGGTCCATGCTGCAGCCATGCCGGTAGGTGGTAGTAGGTACCCGCATTGAATGCTATGGCTTTCGTCCTGGGGTAGGTAAAGAAAACGCGTCGAGGAGCCGGGGCGCGGTCGAGGCGCCCCGTCGAGCGGGCCTCGTACGAGTCGGAGCCGGGGCGCGGTCGAGGCGCCCCGTCGAGCGGGCCTCGTACGAGTCGGAGCCGGGGCGCGGTCGAGGCGCCCCGTCGAGCGGGCCTCGTGATACTCGGCCGAGGTGGGCTATCTTTTATTGCGGTTTCGGTTATGTTAGTGTTTTGGCGATAGCTGTGGGTACCCCCGTACTGTTGGTACCGACAGGGAGGCGAAGGGGCGGACAATGCAGTGAACACCGCAACGGCGCAGAGTGAGGAAGTTACGGTCGCAGTCTCGCAGAGATAAGAGAGCAGGGGAGCAGGCCGGTTGCCTATTGGGCCGATCCGTGTGCAGGCTCAGAAAGACGGTGTCCGGCCGTCTATAGCAAGAATTACCGTTGTTCTTTATATACCAAACTTCTAGGATACCTATGTGTGCTTCAATAAATATAGAAATATGTTGCATGAATTGTATATGGAAATGTTTCGCCCACTGGTATTAGTTCACCATAACTAAATTTTATAGAAGAAAGCCACAAAATTTTAATTTCAAGTAGGTAACTCTAAGATTTCCCCGAGTGATCATGTTTAGCGTCAAAGCTCTTAGAGAACAAATTCAAAACAGCTCTTTATTTTAATGGTTATTGTTAATCACGTTTCAAAAGTTTCACGATAACTCGTCTGAAACAAAAAGTAGCTGTGATCAATAGTAGTTCAAGTATTGTGATCAATCAGTTCACTATTCCCTCTGCCTTGTAAGGCCTATTTTGATTTTTTTTTTGCAAACTTAAAAAAGTTTGATAGACAACTAATTAAATTATATGCAAATTTAGTTGATATGAGTCGGATTAATAGATCTTATTTAAGAAATTAAAGGTTAACACTTAACATCCATCTGTCTAGCCGACGGAGTACTACGGTACTTTTTTTTTTCAATTATTTCATATGGTCCCACGACTAATGTGGCTATTACATCCTGGGGAAATGCAGTTTCCCCCTCCTTTTAGTTTTTCATGGTAAAATGGACAGTATCAATGGCAGCGCGGCAGTAGCCATTGTTCATGGTTTTGTGTGTTGTTGCCTCTCCAGGAACACACTCTCCTCCCAGAAATTAGGATCTACTGACAAGCTCAGCTTCAGATGACCTCCCAGTACCTGCAGCGCGATGCTACAAGCTTATCTCCTTTGGTAAGCTGACTTCCAAGAAGTACAAGCTGTCAATTAAAAAAAACATGAATTAGGATTGTAACAGAATAGTATGTACTGTTGTTAAAAGGCGTGTAGAACAATAATACAAGCTCTACTACATTAATAGCAAGTTCAGCACTTCCGCAGCCCTATAGGGCCATACTGTAATTGCCCCAATATATGCACTTTAAAAATGTGAATATTGATGATGGCTGCAGAGATTTCGGCCAGTATGTTTTATCATTTAGATGACGACCTATGGCATAGGCAGGCTATTCTCTTTGCTTTGCCCTAGCACCTAGCGCTAAAAACATACAAAACTAGTACCATAGCTAGGGATGAAAACGGATCGGATACGGACGGATATCACTAATATCGTATTTGTTTTCATATTCATGTCCGGATTCGGATTCGAATACGGATAGTATAAAAAATACCGGATAGGATACGATTGGATATCGACATCATAAATACGTGATTTAAATATTCGGATACGGATACGGTATCGGATGTTAAATATCCGGACTCGGATACGGACGGATTAAAACCCTCTAAACGGATTCGGTCTCGAATACAGTCGGAAAATATCCGTACCGTTTTCATCCCTAACCATAGCTCATGCCAGCAAACTTCTGACTTGTGAAAAAAAATCACTCTGAGGATTTTGATTAGTTGTTGCAGTGCACAAGTTATAAAAAAGACACATACGAGTCTCTTGCAGAAAGCAAATCCATACTGGTCATTATGACAGCATGTTTACTTAAGGGATCCCTTTACTTAATTTGAAGAATCAACCTACCTTGCAGACATGCAGGCCATGCCCACAAAGACAGCTTTGACAGCTTTCTTCTGGCCACAATAGTCAAATGCAAGAGGTAGCATTTCATGCAAAGTGAGGAAAGCCATGACACCACCAACTGCGCAGAGGAGAGTACTCAGGTATGGAAAGAAAACAAGTATTCAATTTACTAACGGACTGACCAGATCCAAGTAGGCCTTCAAGAATGTCAGGATTCAAACTGCTTGGAAACAAGAAAGCTGCAGTAACCAAAATCACATCAGTGCTAAATAAGGTACCATATCATTAGACAGAGAAAATAGATAGATTTGGGTCTAGTTTCTGTCTGAAGGACACAATTACAATAGGAGGGTTCATGAAGTAGCATACCTACAGCAATAACTCCTAGTGGCTCGGCCAAACCAGAGCCTGCTGCCACAACAAATGCCTGCTTTTTGCTGTGACATTAAAAAAACATAGAAATGTCATCTACATAACCAAAGGCCCAATAAATACAAGAATGGTTAAAATATTTTTAAAAAAAACTCGACCTGCGGGGTTTAACAGCTCCCCAACATTATATTAAGAAGAAGACCTTCTCAAGCAGGTCAAGAAAACCCCCGAACCCCTGCCCCACCCATACACAGCAGCACCGTAGCCCATGCGAGAACAACCACGACCGGGGCTAGGCCTTAGACAGGTGCTTTGGCATGGGACAAACAAGGGGATTGAGCCACCAAAACCAACTCAGCTAGAGGCCCATTCGCAGAATGGTTAAAATATTATGAGCAAGCATTACGAACAAAAGAAGGAAAGTCAACTAGCATCTGCCTTCTTTCTATAAGTAGCTCAAGTTCTCAACTTGTACAACATGCATATCTCACATTCATGGCAGATTTGAACAGACGATATTTTAGGATTTATTTTGGAGAAACTTTTTGCCCGCAAATTAGATATATTCAACACTAGATTCATCTTTGAAGGCTGCTGTGAAAAATAAATTTCATTCACCACCAATCTCTGCATGAGATAACAAGTACCTTTTGGTAGCAAAATAGATTGGAAGAGCTACAGCAACCCCCTGAAAAGGTAACAAGTGGTAAGTACTTAGTATATCGAACATGCAGGAGACCTCTGTATCATTATATTAAGAAGGAAAAGGAGTCTAGACCAAAGTGTTAGTACTTAGTATATTGAACTAAGCAAAATGAACCAAACTGGATGAAACTCAACATATCCAAATAAAAGATACTCCCTCCGTTCCACATAGCAAATTTGATGTACCAAAAAAGTCAAACCGACTTATAATTTGGAACGGAGGGAGTACAAATATACAGAAGAAAATAACCTGAATGGCATCCATAATATATATGCAAACGTATCCCCACTGCCCAGTTATCATTTTTATGCACATAGCATATATTCTCTTCATAAAATGAAATTCTTTAATTCCTCAGCTGTATTTTGCATCTTTTAAAGTTTAAACTATACTATATTCTGCTAAGTGCTAACACTATGTAGAAACATATTCTTTTTAATACTGCTTCAGATGCTACCTGATTCTACCAAATTTCATAAAGTTTGAAACTAAAAGAAATGGATAAGAAGCATTATCAGATACCCAGCAAAATTTCAGAGGGTGCTTGAGCCCTTTTGCCATGATATACATTAAATTGCACATATAAAGGTAACCACAAGAATTTGGCATTCATATTGACCATAGAATTTCGAAACTTTAGAACAAAGACAAAATTTGTGCAATTTGAATCTTACTGCTTGCACAAAAGCATCCAAGAGCTATCATTGGTGCCAATAATCTTTCCCATTTAACAACAAAATCTTAATAATCGGTTTTTGTACCTCTGGTATGTTATGTAAAGCAATAGCAACAGCCAAGTTCAGACCCACATGAAGACCCTGCAGTTTTTTATTGTGACAAGAAGCAATCAGTGCAAGCACAAAACAATCATAATAAATAAGAACACTTGGAACACAACATGAGGTTTAGAATGGAGCCCTTCCAGAACTAACAAAGCTAGGTACAAGCAGCAATAAGTCCTACAGTTCTCTGTTTAAAGAAAATGCAGGGCACGATGAATCCCACATTTGCAATGAACCAAAAATGAAATGTACAAAAGGAATTAGCATGACAAGCAGCATTTTGAAAGGAACTAAAACCAAGTAATTCCAGAAGCTGTAACCTATAGGCAAAATCATAGAGTATGTTCCTGGAGTACAGATCAGTAGATCACAAGCTCAGAAGGGATGGTGATTCCTCAGACTTTCCATCCCAAGCCAATGGGTGCCTGTGACTTCTACATACTTGATAGGAAGTTTCATTTGTTCATTAATCTACCCATCCTATAAAAAATGCAGGCATAGGGTATTTACAATTTACGTAAGACTAGAAAATTGCAAGATGGAAGCTTATTCGTAAATAATCACAATATATACACATATTAAAATGGATGATTGAAATAAAGGATAGAAGGGAGCTGAATTTCAATATAAGTAAATAACAGAGAATATCACCTAATTAAACTGTTAAGAACAAATTATCTGGACAGTGAACTAAAGGAACAACTGTTGCTTCAGTTATTAATTAATGGTTTAGTCATCTGAGCTCTTATATACTGACATATATACACAAGCAGAAACATTCTAGAATACATTTCAATCTGCACGTATCACTAGTTCAACCATTTAAGAACTAATTAAATAGATAAGCGACCAAAGAAAAGAATGATATTTCAGTAATTCAATGGGTGGTTAGACAGTTAGCGATATATGAGCTATAATGCTGGCATAACTGTACTAAGGCATTACCTTGACAGATCCAAGAAATACAGCCATCCCCTCTGGAATATTATGCAAGATAATTCCTGCAATAAGAGTATTTGGCAATTCAAATGATTGTAGCTTCAATGAAGCAAAGCTGCACAAAATATTGGCAGAAGATACAGCAAGAAATGAAACAGTCCAAATAATGCCATCCAAATTTCGAAAATAAAATCAACCGGGTGCATTTGCTGTTTAGTGGTTAAATAAGGGAACTGAAGGATTTCAGAAGGAATCCATGTTTCTTACCAACAGCAGTGATAATACCACTGAATAACACTTGACGACGATGTTTTCTCATCATATCTTTACCTGTTCCACCATCATCAGCCTGTTTTCCTCAAGCCAAACAAAGAGAACTAAATTCTGTTCAGCTTTCCTGTTTTAGTGAGGAAACAGATTGATGTGGTGCTCTAAGAAAATCATTAAGGTCTGTTCATTCCAACCTTTTTCTCGCTTGGATCAGCTGGTGGCGAAAAATTTGGCTCTGGAATAAACTTAATAATGAAACCGAAGAAAAGAACTCCTGCAAAAAACTGCAGTTGTTCCTTGTTATGTGGACAGACGGGCGCTAGATGAGCATGGATTCAAGAACTATAAGCACGTTATGACTCACCCAGAGGTTCCCCTTCAAGAAGCCAATAGAATTCAGGGCATTGTGTGCCAAGTCTAGAAAGGAGATGCTGAGCATAAGTCCAGCAGCAAAACCCTGTAGTCAGTTTGAATGAACAACATATAGAGCCTTAGCAGCTAAACAATCGAAGAGGATATTTGAGGTTACTTGATAATTTTTCACCTGTAGAAGCCCGAGCACTTTAAGGTTAGGGGCAGGATTCAAAACCACAAACAACGCACCTGAAACAGAGAATTCAACCCTAGCTTGGGTAAAGTTGCTAAAAAAATCTCAAATCCACACAACGAGTCACCATTACAATTTGATCAACAAAAGGTAAGGCTGGGCAGTTCATCAAATCATCATAGCAACACATATATCAAAAGTAAGTATGATGTGGACCAGGTTGTAGTTATATGTAAGATTTGACCAAGCGAGCATGAGTAGTCCTAAACTGAAGCAACTGTACTACTGGGTTCCCATTTGAAACTTGAAAAATAGCCAATTAATTTTACATGTGAAGGAACAATTTTCCATCACTTGATAGTGAGTGGTTAAAACCATATGGTAAGGTGTTCCACGATTTTATTGCTGATAACAGAGGCAACAGAGTTTAACTTGGTAGATGCTAGACTGCTCCAGGGTCCAGGCAGACAGTGGGTTCCCGGCCCGCTAGTATCCAAACCCTAGGAACCGCAGCGAACCACAGCACGGCGGCAAGCAAGCAAGCGGGAATTCAGCAACCGCGGAGCCGAGAGAGTCAGGGGGTGCCGTACCGAGGGCGGTGCTGAGGCCGCCGACGAGCGAGAGCCCGAGCGCCCTGTAGAAGACCTGCAGCTCCATTCACCCCGACGCAGCTCCCCGTGCTAGGGTTTGGGCTTTGGGGATCGAGGAGGATTCGGGGGGACGGAGGAGGGGAGCGGCAAGCGAGCTTGGCGTGAGCCTCCGCAAGGCGATGGCTGGCAGGCTGAAGCGAGGGGAAGTGATTGACTTTATACTAGTAGAACTGATGAAGAGCGAAAAATGACGAATGCGATGGCTGCTGCAATCCGAGTCACGAGTGAGAATTTTTTCACTTTTTTGGTTTTGGCCATGTTTAGATCATACCAAAATGCAAAAAGTTTTTAAGATTCTCAATCACATCGTATATGCCGGTACATGTATAGAACACTAAATATAGGTAAAAAATAACTAATTACACAGTTTTTCTGTAAATATTGAGATGAATCTTTTGAACCTAATTAATTTATGATTGCACAAAGTTTATCGAATACAAACGAAAAGTGCTACAGTGCTTTTTCAAAAAGTTTTTGCAAACTAAACATGGCCTTTGTCCTTCTTGTTGGCATCGCACATAGTATTATTTGCAGCAGCATGGACGACTGACATGTGCGGCATGAATCATGATGCAAAGCCGTTACTGCTCCAACAATTGTTTTCTTTCCACATCGTTGAATTTTGTTTACTCTGAAACGTCGTAGTACTGTACTACAGCATATCAATTAGATAGCATGCTCGCTAGAACTTATCAGCCATGATATAGTGTTTTTCTCTCATAACAAAACAGCCAACGGTACTTTTAGTCATGGTTTATCAGTCAAGCAGACAGGACGGGAAATTTAGAATGGAATAAAAAAGGCATTGATTTTTTTTCTTTGATTGTAGCGAAAGGTATCTGATTCAAACAATGCAATGATCGGAGGAGCTGAACACATTAACAAAACCACGTCAGCACGTGCCCATCGATAAACAACAGTAGAATCATATCAATGACAAAAATCAAATTGGGATCATAATATATTAGCATCGATCAGGCACGATTACAGAACAAACCCTTATATGCTTCACACGATCACGAACGAATTTTGAACAAAACAAACGAACGAACACATAATTAACCAATCTCGCAAAGCACAAATAAAAAATTAATTAATTAATCGGATGAACCAAACACGATGCGGATCCCAGTTTTCCCGCCCCGCGCCGCGCGGCCAGCGTAGCGCGTCGTCGCCGCTCAGTGGAGGTAGTAGACGAGGAAGGAGGCGACGAGCGCTCCAGCGGCGGGCACGGCGGCGGCGGTGGCGCCGCTGGCTGAAGGGCCAGCCGCACCGCCGGCCGCGCCGGCGGGCGCGCCTGCCTCGGAGGGCGCGGTCGCCTCGGAGGCGACCGAGGCCAGCACGGCGGTGGCTGAGGCGGCGGCGACGAGCGCGGCGACGAGGACCTTCTTCATCTCCATGGCGGCTGGTGGTGGTGGCGGCCGGATCGTCGCTTGCTGCTGGATGAAGGAATGCCGGCCTCGCCTCGCCTCGCGCTCGAGGAGATGTTATTAGTTTCGGTTTATTGGGTGGAATTGGGAGACTGCTCGCTCGACGGCCGGCGTACGTGAGTGATCTCTCAATTGCTTCTCCTGCCTCGTGACGGGGCGCCGCTTTATAGGAGCTCCGCCGCGGCAGCGCGAGCGGCCGCGAGCGAAGCGAGGGCGGCGGTTGGTTCGCTGCCGGGCAGGCCGTGGGTTGCCGCTTGCCGGAAATAGGGTGGATTAGCTGGTTGGTTTCCTTTTTTTTTTTTTTGCAGGGTTGGAGACTTGGAGCTGGATTAACGGTGGTTCTTGCAGCGTGACTGGCGGAGCGGATACCGGGTGGATGTCCAGTATTTCCGGAAACACGCTACCCCTACGTTCCATTCCGAACACAACTTTTACTATTTACCTAGACATATGATAAATTTACATTCATATAGTAAAAGCTATATATACCGAGACAAAATCAAAACAACATATAATTTGAAATAAAAGGTGGTACTATATAATAATAAAAAAACTAAATATATGTACCACAGCCATCCAAAAATCCGTCTTTATTAACACTTTGTATGAACTACTAGTAGATATGTACGAGTGATACGCATGTGTTATAAGAACATTTATACTCAATAGGTAACTAATGAAACTTTCTAGTATAGAAAGTATAATTAATCCATTGTATGGCAACCTATCCAATTATTATTCAACACATACCAAAATTCACACTCATTTATTCTGAAAGGACCTAATTGGCCTAGAGGGGGGTGAATAGGCCTTTTTGCAAAACCTGAAACTCACAAACTCGAATTTGCGGAAGTTAAATATCAGACCGGAAGTTCCGGTGGTCTGGATCGGAAGTTCCGGTAAGGGGGACCAGAACTTCCGATGTAGACCTTCAGAACTTCTGGTACCCTAAATGAGCTACGAAATCAAAGTGAATCGAGTTGGGATTTCAGATCCGTGTTACCGCACCCTCCCAGAGGTTATTGATGAGTATGTTGAACTCCTCAAGGCTTGGCACCACACCAAACCGTAGATTGGGACCTCCCACCTAAGAAGATGGGGGTAGAGAGGAAGAACAACAAGAACACAAGAACAAAGGGTAGTCGATGCTACCGCCACAGCAAGACAAGCTATTTTTACCGAGGTTCGGCAATCCCCACTGAGGAGTTCCTACTTTCTCGTTGTTGAGGTGACCACGAAGGTCCGACCACTAAGGTCTCCTCCCTCAAGCAACCACGAAGGCTAGCTTGAGATTTCCACTAAGGATCAAAGAGTGATACAAACACTTTGGGGTGCCCTCACAAATAAATCAATACGGGCAACCATAAAGAACGCCTAGCCGGCTAGGGTTCCAAGAACCCAAGAGAAACAAACACAAATCAAGCCGGCAAAATGAGAAATCCAAGTGCTCAAGTCGAAGATCGATGCTCCCGCTCTCAAATCTCACGTCCCTAGCTCAAACAATCGAAGATTGAAGCTTGAAGGCAAAGGGGGAGAGAGAGTGGGCGAGTCACAGCTTGGAGAGAGTTGGGAGAGCAGAAATGAATGTGCAAAGCTCGGGCAACGGTTAGAAATGAGGTGTGTAGCTTATATACTCGGGCTCGGATGAGCCACCGGAAGTTCTGGTGGAAGCCACCGAAACTTCCGGTCAAACGAGATCAGACCGTTGGGCTTGTCAGTCAACTCGGGTCCACCGGAACTTCCGGTGCCAGGACCGGAACTTCCGGTCCGTATCGGAACCTCCGGACAGAACCCGAAACAATTCTCTCGCACTCAAACGCGCGCGCAAACTGCACCAACCGGAACTTCCGGTGCCTGATCGAAACTTCCGGTAAGTACCGAAACTTCCGAACGGAGACCGGAACAAAATACTCGCACGCGGACGCGCGCGGGCGCCAGCGACCGGAACTTCCGGTGCCTGACCGGAACTTCCGGTAAGTACCGAAACTTCCGGACGGAGACCGGAACAAAATACTCGCACGCGGATGCGCGCGGGCGCCAGCGACCGGAACTTCCGGTCCAGCTCACCAGAACTTCCGGTCCAGCTCTCCAGCCTACTAAGCTTCGACAAGAGCACTTTTTATCCCCATTTTGCCAACTAGATTTGTATCCCTCTTGATAGCGCGGCGTTGTCTATGACTCAAATCAAAATAAACAGTGTTGAAGCCCTTGAGTCGAAGCGTCTTTTGTCCATCAAAATTTAGGGTGCTATTATTCACCAGATATTCTTTTTTCAATTCCATCAATGGACTAACACCTATAGATTACACTTGATAAATATGTTAGTCCCTAATTTGATTGTCATTAATTATCCAAAACCCACATCGAGGGTGAATGCACTTACATATTCAAAAAGAGTTTGGTATAATATATTAACGAATGGTATGAAGTATTGAGTTCATATATTCTTAGTTCTCATTATAACGAAACATGGGTGTGTTTGGTTGATGTATAAGACCCTGTCTGCCGACTGCCTAGCCAATTAAACTAGGAAAAGTAAGCCTGGTTTTGGCAATACAAGATGCATTTATTTCGTTACATTGCCTAGCTTATCCTGTATAAGATAGGTTGTGTTTGGTTGTCTGCTTTACCTTGCATAGAATCATCATATCCTAAGACCATTAAGTTTACCTCATTGAAACATTTTGTTGAACATGTGGTGAGCAGAGGATGTAGTGAGCACCTCCGCCGTCACCATGGCGACTACAGCGTCGTCCTCCTCTCCGACGATTCTGGGAGGGGGTGTGTAGACCTTCTTGAGGTTGGGCAAGATGATGGTGAAGCAGACGATTTGGAGGCGCATGACGTCGACGTTGTTCATAGTGTCGTACTCCACATCGTGCTCCTCCTCCACCTCCCCCTCGCCGGAGATGGGTGCCGCCACGTTCGCCTTCCTCTTCAGTGGGTACTCTGCACGGGTTGGTTGGTGTGGGGGTGCTCGGTGGGGTGTAGCAACGCAGCTACTCGAGGAGCTCAGCACTATGCTTGGAAGAGCAAGAGGTGCGGCGAGGACTAGCATGGTCACATGCGGCAAATCCCTCGCGATAGCGCGAGGCGGACGTGATGATCGGTTTGGGTCACGTCTTGGCAGAGCCCTTGCTGAGGAGAGAGGTGGAGGCGTGGCAAATGGTGTGTATGCTTCCCATTTTATGTACATCGGTCTAACACTTGTGCATTTCGATATCATCTTGCTTCAACGACAACTCAAGAAACTTTAAACCCAAAAGCTCTTAGACTTCAAGATTAGAGGGGAAGTTTTGATTAATACATGTTCAAAAGACTATTGTAACATATGCATTTTCATTGTAACATATACATCGTCGTAACATTTGTATTACAAAACTTGATGAATTTGTGATGTATGTGAGTCTAGTAACCATAGAAAATAAAAAACACAACACCAAAATAATAAAATAAATTAGTAAACAACAATAAGGGAAAATTATATCACTGCCGCGTCAGTACATAAGCCGGCTGAAGCGACAGTGATCATGGGGATATCACTGCCCGTTGCGGATACGAACCGACAGTGATGTTTGATATCAATGTCGGTTTTGGTGAATCTGCAGTGATAGGAAAGTCACATCATTGCCACTTTCCTTCTGCCAGATCTGTTTCCGACAGTGATAGAGGGTTTGAACTGGTAGTGAAAGGCTAATCTGAGGTAGTAAATGTCTGAAGTCTTTGAATGGATTTGGTTGTTCTTACTCGTAGATTCAGAGCAGTTGTGACGATGGACTTGTGGAAGAATGAGCTCCATTTTATGCTTAATGCTCATATATGCTATCCCTTGCTATGCTTATATATATAGTTGGTAGATAATATTTACTTTATGTACAAAATATTATTTATGCAACTCCAACTTTTATTCTTAATAATGCTAGATGTATAATCCTTTGTTTATATATATCGGGTAAGTCTTGCGAAGTATAATCCCATACTCATGGTGTCGTTGTTAAGTTGTTTTGCAGGTACCTAAAGGACTTGATGACCATGTCATCTCGCCGATGCTGGTGAAGCGGGTGAATGGCAGGAGCCATCCAAGCTATGGTGATGATGCCTATGAACAAGGCGACTACCAGTTATTAGTTAGATTTAATTCATAGCATAGGATTGTTAATCTAGGTAAAACATGGTAGGATAACCCTCCGGCTCTTATTGCACCTAGTTCAATCAATGTCTTCATTAACGTTGTACAATTAATTTGTTAAGTCGATAAGACTTATAATCATTTTGTTCAGATGTAATCTTGATTTGTGGCAGCTATATTGGTATGATACGCAACCGTGATCCTGTGTCTTGATGTAGTGGAGATGTGGATGGCATCTCCCAAGGATCACCGATGTTAACTTACTAAATCGGGTTAGTCAAGGGATGACTCTCGATTTAGCTAAACTAGCAAACATGCTCATGCGTCGCAACGGGATCCAATACGTAGTGAATTGTAGCATAGTTCATGAGTCCAAGTCAAAAATTTAATTAACTTAGTGATAAAAAAATATTTGTTTCCTAAGGAGCCAAAGATTAAAATGGCTTTAATCTCTTATTTTTTGTTTGTTTTTACTCTTATTATATTTATTAGAAAACAAAAAAATAGGTGGAGAAAACAATAAAAACAAAATAAAAAAGTCGAGGTAGTGTCAAAAACATCAACGAGAAAAAATTTTGAGCATACTCGAAGCCAAGTAAAAAACAGTCATGACAAAATTAGAATGTACTCTAGAAAATAGTTAAGGAGAAAAATCAGAATATATTCGGAGCCAAGTAAAAAGCGTCCAAATGAACGTAAAGCAACACATGTACTCGGAGCAAGTAAAAACGGGCAAACCAGAAAAAAGTGGAAAAAAACAAAAAAAAGAAACGAAAGAAAGAAATTCTACCCTTCTTTTCTCTTTAATAGATTTCTAATCTTATATTTTTGCATTTATATTAAGATTCCTATTCCGGTTACTCGGAGTTGGAGAGATCTAATTGGATTAAGATTTCTAGTTGTCCATATTATTATATTTTTCCTATTTGGATTAAGATTCTTATTCACCCGAAATCGGAGAGATCTAATTGGATTATGATTCCTAGTTATATAAAGAGAAGGGCTATAGACAGTTTTCCACATTCAGAAAGTTAGTTAAGGGATGGCCGGACCAAAAAAATAGGTGGAGAGAAATTTTGCCTCTTTATTATATATATATATATATATATATATATATATATATATATATATAATAGATTTCTATTCCCCTATTCCGGTTACTCGGAGTTGGAGAGATCTAATTGGATTAAGATTTCTAATTGTCCATATTATTATATTTTTCCCACTGTTCACCTACACGGCCGTGTAGACCGTTTACACGGCGTGTAAACGCTACTCGATGGGTAACCGTGTAGGCCGATTAGCCATGTAAATCCGTGCAAAACTGTTTTGACCGTTTAAAAGGCCGTTTAAACGGCCATGTATACCGACTTTTTGCTAAACGATGAGTGACCGACCGTTTAACGTTTAGGCTAACACTAATTTTTCCTATTTAGATTAAGATTCTTATTCACCTGAAATCGGAGAGATCTAATTAGATTATGATTGTTAGTTATATAAAGAGAAGGGTTATAGGTGGTTTTCGACATTCATAAAGTTAGTTAAAGGATGATTGAACCAAAAAAAATAGGTGGAGAGAAATTTGCCTCTTTATTATTAGGTATAGACTAGCAAAGATGCTCGTGTGTTGCAACGTGAGAAAAAAATAGTATCTCTAGGTCAATAGACTTATTTAACCTAAATTATCACGTCATCTTCCTCCGTAACTCACCTTTCACCATTGAGTACTACAGCTCAAATCTAGAGTACGTGTTTCTTTTCTATCCATGTCACACCCAAAATTTCCTATTTTGGGTTGTGCTTAGAAAACACTAAATAAAATAAATGATTTCAATATTTAAATAAATTTATTAGATAAGTTAAGTTGTTAATTTAAATATAGAAAATTGTGGTTTTAAATTTTTTTTTTTCATATTAATTTGATAATGTGGTGTTTGTTTGATGCTTGTCTTTGGTGTTGGTGAGTGCTATTATTTTCAAAATACCATAGGACGACGTTTGCTTGTTACTGGAAAACTTTTTGGCATTTTCTGGATTTAAAATTTTAATTTCCGTGAGCTTAATCTTTTTCCTTGATCTCTTCATCCATCTTATCATGAGCTCCAAATACTTTATTTGGATTCCTCATGTTCCATAATGTCTCTGGAAAATTTCCCCGAATTTTCAGAGCTTTCGGAGTATTTTTCGCGGCTTAAATAATAATTCTGGACTTTTCTAGAATTATTTTATCCATGAAAATAATTAATTCCGAAAATAATAAATCTCTCATTTTCCCCAACGCTCAAAGCCCATGTGCAATAATCTTAATAAATCTCAAAGGCCCATACATTTGTTCACTAATGGGCTTTAATAATTAATTAGGCCTATTAGTAAAGACGGAGGGTGCAACATCAATTAGTACCATATTGCTAGTTGATGTGAAGGCGAGGAGTTTTCTCCCAATAAGTATGGACCTACCCCTTGGGCAAAGCACACCAAAACTAGGGGAGCCCCTAGTTTGGGAAATCCCTCATGTAGTAAAATACAATTTTCTCTCTTCTTGTCGCCGTCGGCCAACCCTGGCGGAAGCCTTTGTTGCTACGCTTGCCAATTCATCGCCATGGTTTGCCCATACCAGAAGGTGAGCACATTGTTGCATTCTTGCTCATTCTCTTCTCGTCTAGTTTTGCATCTCTTCCGTATAAAAATGGTGTCAACCTCGTTCCTAGGCAATATCAGCACCGCCGCCCAGGAGCTCATCATGTGCCGTTTGGGATTTGCCCGCTTCCTATCGCCGCTGGCACGGCGGCACTGATCCTGGAGCTAGTGCACTGACGCACGTGACAAATTTAATGGAGCAAAGCACAGGATACCGCATCCGTCGTTTTCCATCATCGGTAAGACCCAACCGCACGCCCCGTCTCCCTGTGCCTGCTCTAGCATACGCAGCTACTCTTGCTAGAGTCTGGAGCCAATAGGCATGTTGTTTTCCATCCTTCGCCTTCAGCCGAGCAAACATGCAGAGCACTCGTCGTTGCTTGTTGCTACTTCCGTATATGCAAGCCAAACTAAGCCATCTATCACTCTTACAACCAAAAGATAGGACCATCATCCTGTATACATGTGCAGCATGTGCAAGCGTACTAGTACAGTCTTACCAAGCTAGCAGCGGCTTAGCAGCCAAAGCACGCAGCAGCTCTGCAGCTTTGCCGAACGGCCCACGCCGAGTGCTGTGGCCCAGCAGGAGCGCTGGAGCTCTCCCCTCTCTTGTGTGCAGCCGACACATGGGACCTGTAGCTCTGTTGTCGTCCAGTTCGCGAGCCGCACGGAGCCGGGACTCGGTTCCGAGGCAACACCGATCCGAACCGAATTCCGCGAGTTGGCGAGATTTCCACACAAGGACGGCTTATAAGAAGCCGCTGTACTCCCTCCGCCCTCATCTTTTCCATCTGTTAGCCGCCGCCGCCTTCTTCGTCCTTGCCGCAGCATCATCTCGGAGCTCTAGCTCAGGCCGCCGCAGACGATTTGATCGCCCGCCGTCTCTTCGCTTTGAGCAACCCGTTGCCGGTATTCTCGACGTGTTAACGAATCTTCCCAGCGCCTCCCCTTGTATCCTCGTGCTCTCTGTCCTTCGCTGAACTTCGCCGAATATGCAGAAACTCCCGCCGGCTGCTGTGCACGACGTTCGCCATCTCCATCCAACATCCGACCCGGTTGAAGGCTTAGCTGAGCCCGCGAAGGTCCCCTCTCCCTCCCCATGTTTTCCCTTGGCCATAGGTTCCAAAAATCGTGCTCCCGAGGAGCTCCGGCGAGCAGCTCACGCCGGCCATGGAGGCCACCGGTCTGAGCAGCAGGAGATGACCGACTCCCTCTCCATATCTCTCTCTGATTCATTCCTAGTCGTCCATTTGACGATCTACGAACGAGATTAGAAGATACCTCTTCGCGGGGTAGATTTATTAAAGAGCCCCTGGATTTCTTCATAATAGAACCCGCAGTCCTTAGCGCAATATCCTGAAATACGTTTTCAGGTATTTACAGTTTTGCCACTAGAATTGTTTTGGTCATAAAATCTTCGTCTTAACTCCGATTTGATCCGTTCAAATTGCGTTAGGTTCGTATTTGCGAGCTCTACATGTTAGTGTAGTTGTACAGTTAGTTTTGATAATTTATTTTTCGAGGTTATAATTAAGTATTTATTTATCTATAGGAAATCTTAGAAAATTCATAACTTTCACGTTTTAAATCCGAATTTCGTGATCTTTACATCTGTGTGATCGTAGTAACGTGTAGAAGAGTTTTACAAACTTTTTATATTATTTTGCTACTGTTGGTGTATTGTTTTAATTATGTCTCTTTGTTTGCTTTGTGTATGATTGCTCGGATGATTGTGTGTTGATGCTTGACGATCAAGTATAGACGGTGAGCAATTTCTTGACGATCAGAAGTATTATTTGAGCCAGACCAGCAGTATCAACAGGAAAGCTTTGATCAAGGCAAGTATAACATGGGACCATCCTTGTTACCTATTTACTGAAATTATCATACATATGCATGTGTCTTCCTTGACAACCATAGAGATTATAACTTAGCTATTGATATCTTGTTTCCTTGTCACCTATGGGCATTTGGGTAGCTATCGCTAGTGCTTAATTATGAACAATGATCTTGTAATTTGATTAATGGATTAAGCAATCAACCATTAAGATAATTTTATTACTGTTGAAAAGGGGGCTAGAGCAAGGGGTTATATTGTTGCTCTGGTTTCTCTCCATAAGGACTTATCTGTACATGACCATCCGGGACATACAGTACAACTGTGAGGGCTATATGGCTCTGGCTCTAGTTGTTCAAGAGACCTTTTCTAGCTTGTTAGTGGTTACCTTAAATGGCGTAAGAATGGCTTGCCACTTTGGGTGTAGTGCGAGCTCCTGGCCTAGTGTGTATAGGCTGCGGTTGTTGTGCCACAGGGAAGGGGGGTTCTACATCTGCCTGCCGAGTGAATCTAATGGCCCTAACTTGTTAGACGAACTTTTGAATGGCTTTATATGGTTTCTTGTGCTTAGGGATTCATGACCCCTTAGCATATGGAAATCATGACTCACAGTGAAAGTGTACACCTCTGCGCAGAGTTAAAAACTGGTATACTAGCCGTGCTCACGGATACGAGCGGCCTTGGAACATTTACAGATAGATGATCACCATTGCTATATCATGTTTTAATTACTGTTGATTATTATTATGCTCATGTTAATGCTATTCATTATCCTTATTACAATTGATCATTGATTCATTAATGGGATTTGGATTACCTTGTTGCTACTAAATTGCTAATTATATGATGATTAAAAGCTAAACGCAGTCAAACAGTGTCTAGCCTTTTTGAGCCTCATGAACCCTGTGTTATACTTGTTGAGTTCGACATGGACTCACTCTTGCTATTTCCCCAACACTCCAGTGTGTAAAAAGATGCTACTCGGAAAAAAAACAAAGGTGTAGTGGAGTTTCCAGAAGACTAGTAGAAGTGCTAGGCATATGTTATCCCCAGTCAGCCGTCCCTGAGAAGAATGTAACCCGAAATTTAGTCACCGTTCCGCGATACTCTGATGTAAGTGTTAATATAGCTATGTATACGTTATATAATAACATTGTTTTTGATACTTTTTCATTCTGGCATATGTGTGGACTTCCTGGGCACACATATGATTAGCCTGGTTTTGTTCTTTAGAAAACCGGGTGTGACAGAGTGGTATCAGAGCGGTGTTGACTGTAGGACGTATGCCAAGTAGCACTGGATGTATTCTAAAACTTATTTTACGATAAAACTGTTTTGTCATCCCTTGACTCATTGATTTTGACTATTCCTCTTCCTTGTCTTGTTGTATCCTCTCCTTGATAGCTTCCTTTGAGCTATTATTTCTTACTCCCTTGGATTTTATTTTATGTTGTTTTTACCAAAAGTTTTCTGATCTTACCTGGTTCAAAGATTCGATGGCTTTTCATCATCCATATTTTTTCTTAGGATGACCACCATTGTTGAAGAAGCACGTGTAGTACCGATGATGTGATGTGTGCTTGTTTTGCTTGATGTGTTGCTTGTGTGTTGCCTTGTTCTTGTGTTTCAAAGGTGGCTCGGAAGGTAAAAGTCTTGAGGAGTAGCTCAATCCATGTTAAGTGGGGTAGGTTTTACGTAATACTCTGCATGCTGATTTCTATAGCAGTCTGCAATGTTTCTGTTATATCTCAAGATATGGACATGAGAAATTTATGAAATTTTACTGGGAATAACTAGACTTCTGTATCTTTCCAAACCCACTGGATTTACCTTTTTACCTATTTTGAGCTAAGAGATATACCTGTTCTAAGTTTAGGTTACTGCACAGTCTGGAATTCTGAAACAGTTTTGGCTAAGCTCTGTTTTTGATTAATTTAATAACAGAATCTGGAAAAGTGTTGTGAATAAAAGTCGTAGATAATTTCGTAAGCTTTCCAACCATATAAAGATCACCTTAATCGGATGTCTGTATCTCGAGATATGTCAGATTTACTGAACTGCTAAAATTGGAATTCGCCCAGAAATTTTCTGCATTACTTCCTTATCTTGTATAAGTGAATATATCATTGGATATCTTTGAATCTCATTGATTTGCCTGGGAATCTTACATTAGAGATGATTATGGTTATCTAGTATAAAAGGGATGTGAGTTACTTTGGTGTCCCCTAGTTTCTTTTTCTTAAGGGGGATAGTAAATTTGTGAGTGTTGTAAGATGAAGGTTTCGTATGTCCTAGTGCTTCACTTAGAAGAAGGGTTATCTCTGTGATTGGAAGTCTACTCATGTGCTAGTGTTGTTTGCTTGGGATCAGTGCTTTGTTGGATCATCTACAAGAACCTCGGGTATTCGTCAGGACTGATCTTCACTTCAAGCTATCATCAGTTGAGAGTTCAACATTCAATTCAACATGCTCTATACAAGTTAGCATGGATGACATAGGAAGGAGATGTTGGAAGTCTATAGTTAGTTTCATGAAAACTTAGATGACATCATCCCCATATCAAAGTATGTTTAGTAAGTTTTAAGTGAAGGACTTATCATTAGCAGCAAGCCTAGAGAAAGTGTTTCCTTCAATGACATCACCAGGTGGACCAAAATCTTTGTTAAGTGGGGTAGCATCTGCTATCAACAACAGCAAGTCCTGAATATCTCAAGCGACGAGGCATGAAGAGGCATGAAGAACTAAAGATCAAACTTTATCTTTCTTGTCATCTTTTGGCTATCCTTGATCCATGTCTTATATCTCATCAACACAAATAAAAAAAAAGCATGAAGACTTGAAGATTAGTGTTATCTATCTCTCTAGTGTCCTTGAATCTCGTTTCTACCTTATCCTGTTTTTTTAGAACAGTCTGTCTTTCTTAGTTTATACCTATATTTTTGGATGCCCAAAAATCATGGATAAATTCTGGACAATAGTAGACTTCAATATCTTTCTCTGACCATAAGAACCACCCTGATATCTATTATGGTTTGGGATTTATGAAAATCACAAGGCGACACATCTGTGCTGTCAGCAATCTGGAATAGTTTCTGTTGTGCACAGTTTTCGACTACCTTAACTGCAGAATCTGGAGAAGAATTCTATAAGGAAGTTGTAGTAAATTTGATAAGCTTTCCAACGGTATAAGCTACAATATCATTGGATTTGTAGAACTCGAATTATAACTGAATTTCTGCACTGCTATTTTTCTGCTCGCAAGGAAGTGCAGGTTACCTGTTCTTGCATATGCTCATGAGTCTCTTTGGAATGCCAGAAGGACATGATGATAGTCATCACTCAGAAATAAATGCAAGTTATCCTTTGGTGTTCTCTAGTTGATCTCTTCTTAAGAGGGTTTGTCGAACTAAAAGACGATACAAGATGGAGGCTTATATGTTCTATTTCGTCACCTGGAAGCATCAGCTAGCTACATGGTTGTAAAGTCACTATCGAGCGCAAGTATCTTTTCTTAGGGTTGGTAACCTGTTAGAACCATCTACAAGAATCGTAAGGGTCTAAAAGAGACATTGACAAAGTTGGTTTTGAGTTTGTGGTATCATCATTGGATAAGAGTTGACCAGAGAAGCGTGAAGATTTGCAAAATCAACCTTATCTTTCTCCCTAGTCTCTCCAAATCTCGGGACGAGATTCCTGTTAAGTGGGGTAGAATTGTCACACCCAAAATTTCCTATTTTGGGTTGTGCTTAGAAAACACTAAATAAAATAAATGATTTCAATATTTAAATAAATTTATTAGATAAGTTAAGTTGTTAATTTAAATATAGAAAATTGTGGTTTTAAATTTTTTTTTTCATATTAATTTGATAATGTGGTGTTTGTTTGATGCTTGTCTTTGGTGTTGGTGAGTGCTATTATTTTCAAAATACCATAGGACGACGTTTGCTTGTTACTGGAAAACTTTTTGGCATTTTCTGGATTTAAAATTTTAATTTCCGTGAGCTTAATCTTTTTCCTTGATCTCTTCATCCATCTTATCATGAGCTCCAAATACTTTATTTGGATTCCTCATGTTCCATAATGTCTCTGGAAAATTTCCCCGAATTTTCAGAGCTTTCGGAGTATTTTTCGCGGCTTAAATAATAATTCTGGACTTTTCTAGAATTATTTTATCCATGAAAATAATTAATTCCGAAAATAATAAATCTCTCATTTTCCCCAACGCTCAAAGCCCATGTGCAATAATCTTAATAAATCTCAAAGGCCCATACATTTGTTCACTAATGGGCTTTAATAATTAATTAGGCCTATTAGTAAAGACGGAGGGTGCAACATCAATTAGTACCATATTGCTAGTTGATGTGAAGGCGAGGAGTTTTCTCCCAATAAGTATGGACCTACCCCTTGGGCAAAGCACACCAAAACTAGGGGAGCCCCTAGTTTGGGAAATCCCTCATGTAGTAAAATACAATTTTCTCTCTTCTTGTCGCCGTCGGCCAACCCTGGCGGAAGCCTTTGTTGCTACGCTTGCCAATTCATCGCCATGGTTTGCCCATACCAGAAGGTGAGCACATTGTTGCATTCTTGCTCATTCTCTTCTCGTCTAGTTTTGCATCTCTTCCGTATAAAAATGGTGTCAACCTCGTTCCTAGGCAATATCAGCACCGCCGCCCAGGAGCTCATCATGTGCCGTTTGGGATTTGCCCGCTTCCTATCGCCGCTGGCACGGCGGCACTGATCCTGGAGCTAGTGCACTGACGCACGTGACAAATTTAATGGAGCAAAGCACAGGATACCGCATCCGTCGTTTTCCATCATCGGTAAGACCCAACCGCACGCCCCGTCTCCCTGTGCCTGCTCTAGCATACGCAGCTACTCTTGCTAGAGTCTGGAGCCAATAGGCATGTTGTTTTCCATCCTTCGCCTTCAGCCGAGCAAACATGCAGAGCACTCGTCGTTGCTTGTTGCTACTTCCGTATATGCAAGCCAAACTAAGCCATCTATCACTCTTACAACCAAAAGATAGGACCATCATCCTGTATACATGTGCAGCATGTGCAAGCGTACTAGTACAGTCTTACCAAGCTAGCAGCGGCTTAGCAGCCAAAGCACGCAGCAGCTCTGCAGCTTTGCCGAACGGCCCACGCCGAGTGCTGTGGCCCAGCAGGAGCGCTGGAGCTCTCCCCTCTCTTGTGTGCAGCCGACACATGGGACCTGTAGCTCTGTTGTCGTCCAGTTCGCGAGCCGCACGGAGCCGGGACTCGGTTCCGAGGCAACACCGATCCGAACCGAATTCCGCGAGTTGGCGAGATTTCCACACAAGGACGGCTTATAAGAAGCCGCTGTACTCCCTCCGCCCTCATCTTTTCCATCTGTTAGCCGCCGCCGCCTTCTTCGTCCTTGCCGCAGCATCATCTCGGAGCTCTAGCTCAGGCCGCCGCAGACGATTTGATCGCCCGCCGTCTCTTCGCTTTGAGCAACCCGTTGCCGGTATTCTCGACGTGTTAACGAATCTTCCCAGCGCCTCCCCTTGTATCCTCGTGCTCTCTGTCCTTCGCTGAACTTCGCCGAATATGCAGAAACTCCCGCCGGCTGCTGTGCACGACGTTCGCCATCTCCATCCAACATCCGACCCGGTTGAAGGCTTAGCTGAGCCCGCGAAGGTCCCCTCTCCCTCCCCATGTTTTCCCTTGGCCATAGGTTCCAAAAATCGTGCTCCCGAGGAGCTCCGGCGAGCAGCTCACGCCGGCCATGGAGGCCACCGGTCTGAGCAGCAGGAGATGACCGACTCCCTCTCCATATCTCTCTCTGATTCATTCCTAGTCGTCCATTTGACGATCTACGAACGAGATTAGAAGATACCTCTTCGCGGGGTAGATTTATTAAAGAGCCCCTGGATTTCTTCATAATAGAACCCGCAGTCCTTAGCGCAATATCCTGAAATACGTTTTCAGGTATTTACAGTTTTGCCACTAGAATTGTTTTGGTCATAAAATCTTCGTCTTAACTCCGATTTGATCCGTTCAAATTGCGTTAGGTTCGTATTTGCGAGCTCTACATGTTAGTGTAGTTGTACAGTTAGTTTTGATAATTTATTTTTCGAGGTTATAATTAAGTATTTATTTATCTATAGGAAATCTTAGAAAATTCATAACTTTCACGTTTTAAATCCGAATTTCGTGATCTTTACATCTGTGTGATCGTAGTAACGTGTAGAAGAGTTTTACAAACTTTTTATATTATTTTGCTACTGTTGGTGTATTGTTTTAATTATGTCTCTTTGTTTGCTTTGTGTATGATTGCTCGGATGATTGTGTGTTGATGCTTGACGATCAAGTATAGACGGTGAGCAATTTCTTGACGATCAGAAGTATTATTTGAGCCAGACCAGCAGTATCAACAGGAAAGCTTTGATCAAGGCAAGTATAACATGGGACCATCCTTGTTACCTATTTACTGAAATTATCATACATATGCATGTGTCTTCCTTGACAACCATAGAGATTATAACTTAGCTATTGATATCTTGTTTCCTTGTCACCTATGGGCATTTGGGTAGCTATCGCTAGTGCTTAATTATGAACAATGATCTTGTAATTTGATTAATGGATTAAGCAATCAACCATTAAGATAATTTTATTACTGTTGAAAAGGGGGCTAGAGCAAGGGGTTATATTGTTGCTCTGGTTTCTCTCCATAAGGACTTATCTGTACATGACCATCCGGGACATACAGTACAACTGTGAGGGCTATATGGCTCTGGCTCTAGTTGTTCAAGAGACCTTTTCTAGCTTGTTAGTGGTTACCTTAAATGGCGTAAGAATGGCTTGCCACTTTGGGTGTAGTGCGAGCCCCTGGCCTAGTGTGTATAGGCTGCGGTTGTTGTGCCACAGGGAAGGGGGGTTCTACATCTGCCTGCCGAGTGAATCTAATGGCCCTAACTTGTTAGACGAACTTTTGAATGGCTTTATATGGTTTCTTGTGCTTAGGGATTCATGACCCCTTAGCATATGGAAATCATGACTCACAGTGAAAGTGTACACCTCTGCGCAGAGTTAAAAACTGGTATACTAGCCGTGCTCACGGATACGAGCGGCCTTGGAACATTTACAGATAGATGATCACCATTGCTATATCATGTTTTAATTACTGTTGATTATTATTATGCTCATGTTAATGCTATTCATTATCCTTATTACAATTGATCATTGATTCATTAATGGGATTTGGATTACCTTGTTGCTACTAAATTGCTAATTATATGATGATTAAAAGCTAAACGCAGTCAAACAGTGTCTAGCCTTTTTGAGCCTCATGAACCCTGTGTTATACTTGTTGAGTTCGACATGGACTCACTCTTGCTATTTCCCCAACACTCCAGTGTGTAAAAAGATGCTACTCGGAAAAAAAACAAAGGTGTAGTGGAGTTTCCAGAAGACTAGTAGAAGTGCTAGGCATATGTTACCCCCAGTCAGCCGTCCCTGAGAAGAATGGAGCCCGAAGTTTAGTCACCGTTCCGCGATACTCTGATGTAAGTGTTAATATAGCTATGTATACGTTATATAATAACATTGTTTTTGATACTTTTTCATTCTGGCATATGTGTGGACTTCCTGGGCACACATATGATTAGCCTGGTTTTGTTCTTTAGAAAACCGGGTGTGACAATCCACAGCTACGTGGCACAGTAATATTAATTTTGTGTCATAATATTTATACTTTTTCTATAAAATATGGTCAAATTTAAAATAGTTGTACTTAAGATAATTCTAAAAGTTGATTCCATTTGAACGAAGTGAGTATAAGAAAGAGTCTTCTCTAAACCATGGTAGTAGTAACCATAATGATAATAATACATGTATATTATTCTCCACTATATTGTTATGCTTTAGTGATTAAATTTCGACCGCAAGATCTGGTGATGGACAGCTAAGGATGTCCTCATGTATATATGTATTCAGATGGTACATTTGAATTTTTTTTCTATAAAGAAAAAAGGTTGTATATTGCATAGGCATGACGTCATGGTGACATCATCAAGCTAACAACGAATCCAATTGAGGAGCGAGGCAGAGCACGTTCCTTGGTAGAGCAAACCGATTCGGTCCACGTGCTAGCAACGTTTTCTTTTTACCGGAGATCATCATCCACATGCTAGCGAAAACCGATTCGTTCCCTGTGCAATGTGTGTGTTGGTGTGGGCGGAAGATGAGATGTGGTCGTGTTGGGGACGGACGGAGGCAGCCAGGAGGTGGAAGACATATGCTGTGTTGGAGTCCTAATACAGTTTGTTTTGTTTTCTTTGTTGATTTTTTATATATGTTACAATTTTATTGTGTTGTGTCAGAATGTTACACAGATTAGTTAGGAAGGGGCCAGACCAAAAAATATGACGAAAAAAGAAAATTTTGTCTATTTATTATTAGGTATAGATTATATTTCTTTTCTATTTGATTAGAATTCCTATTCATATTTAGGATTGAAGAGGTTTATTTGGATCAGGATTTCAATTTTTTAATATAATGAGCACGGACCCAAAATGTTTTGGATTCGGACTCCGTATCGTGCTAGACAAGAGCTATTCTAACGCGTATGAGCACGGTTATATATATAAGTCCGGATAAAAGAAATTCTCTATTGTCCAGTAGTTAGAGGGAGACGGATCAAAAAAATAGATGGACAAAAAAGACCTGAAATTTTGCCTCTTTATTATTAGGTATGGATATGGATATAGATATAAATATAGATTAATGTTACATGTCTCTACAATCATTCATATCTCATATGTGACTCAAGCTCTGCTCATATAAATTAGAACAACTCTCGTCTAGCAATAATAACATGGAGTCTAATTCCTGTATGTATTCGTGTAAGACCGTTTGCTAGTAATTAATAAATTAGCTTTTTTGAGCACACATGAAGTACGTACAAAAAAAGTTCGATAGTTTAGTTTTGAGATAGCTAAGTAAGGGAGACCATGCCACGTAATAAATTGCCAATAGCACTTTTTGTAGTTGTGCTTGAATTACATTGTATATATACACGTATGGATGGACGTATTTGGGGCGGTAATCAGCAAAGCCCACGTGGCACGCAGCGCTTACAGCATAGGAGAGGCCCATCCCGTCATCGTATATATACAACTCAAGTACCTCTGCTAAAAAAAACTCAAGTACCAAATAATCCTGTATACGACTCCGGTTCTCTCGGCCTTACACGGTACAAGTTGCGGTAATGCTCTATTGCTCTTTGCCGAGCATCCGACCGCGCCTCCTACCTCGGGCTGCGCTGCTCTCGCCTCACGTCGCCCGCCTCTCGCGCCGCACGCCGCTATGCCTCACCTTGCGCCTTTCACTCGGACTCGCGCTTTTCGTTCGGACTCACGCTGCGCACAGCCGAGGTTCGACCTCTGTGTCCTAGCATCCAGCTCTGTGCCGGCGTCAAGCTTCACGTCAACAAGCGTCCATTGGAGGACAGCGAGTAGATAAGCACATGTTGCAACAGTATATTTCTTTGTTTCAGATATGTGTTGCATATGTTTCATCTGGATGTTGCAAAGGTAGATCTGGTGTTGGATATGTTGCAATTGCTATATATATATGTTGCAAGTGTATGTTTCAAATGTTTCAGCTGTTTCAAACGTATGTTGTAAGTGTTTTATCAGGATGTTGCATATGTTGCACTGACTAAACACGTATGTTGCAAGTGCATGTTTCAGCTATTTCAAACGTATGTTGCAAGTGTTTTATCTGGATGTTGCACATGTTACGGTGCACATCCACATATGTTGCAAGTATATGTTATAAATATTTCCTCTGTTTCGGACGTATGTTGTAACAAATACTTTATGGTACAAGTGTTTCATGAACAGACGTAATATGATGACGCGAACCACGAAGCTACATCATAGACATCGTGAGAGTATGTTATTGAAAATGGACGGCCTTACAGGTGGACGCCAGCAGTGGCGGATCTAAGGGGGGCTGGGGGGCTCCAGCCCCCCTAATGACTTAATTTACCACTAAAAATACTGTAGTAAAACCTCAAATCACCATTAAATCTTCATACAAATCATCATCTTCATTGTTTTAGCCCCCCTTAATTCTCATCCTGCATCCGCCACTGAACGCAAGGGCGCTGGTCTGTCCGTACAAGTTTTGCGGCCTCCTTTCTGAATCGTCCCACAAGGCCAAACCACAATCTCCGATCCGATTCGAGTCCGAGATGCGAGGGCCCTGGTGCCGGGGACGTAGTAGTAGGTCTATCTATAAAAAATAAACGGGCCGGGGGACCTCCGGTTATCTCGTTTGTTGTTTGCAAACAAATCGACAGCAGATCTGTTGGAGATTCACGGAGGCAGCAGCAGGTTCAGGGAGCGCCGCCGTTGCCGTGCACCGCCGCCACGTAGCAGCTCCGCGCCCCCTCGGCGCAGGCAGGATCGGAACCCGCGGGAGAAGGCGGCGGATGCGTTTACCCGGGCGATACTCGACTGCGTGCATGCGTACAGAGCCCTGGCGGAAGAAGATGTAACGGAGGAGTACCCCCGTGCAGGAAAGCTCCATAGGTACGACGACCCGGCCAACGACGAGCTAGGAAAGCGCATCGCCAGGGTCGACGACGAGGACTAGATCGATGAATCAGTCGCCGAATGATGCTATCAAAATTTTGTTGAGATGCTACTGAATTTTGAATATTTTTCAATATTAAAATTATTGCATCTAACCATTGTCAAAATACAATATAAATGTCCTATTCTAGATTAGGGGTAAAATCACAAATAGCTTGAGAAATTAGGGGCAAAATCACATGGGCATATTTTTTTTTATAAAAGTTAACACCGTTAGGGAGCATGATAGAATAGTGGCAAAGCGGTGCTTCGTTTTGAAAACACATGGTAAATTCACAAAGTTAAAAAAAACAAGGGCAAAACCACAATTCCAATACAAAACAGGGGTAAGAACGTAAGAGCCCCAAAATATTACAGGTATATCACGTTTGATTTTTTTGTTTTAACTTATTACAAGAAAAGAACATGTCATCCTATTAGAAGGATACTTTAAATCTCATCCACATGTCATATATTACATCAAATAGGAAAGTTAGATTATACATGTATATTAGATCTAATAGGAACATATTTTCTCTAGACTTTTGCTATTTATTTATTTGTTGACAGATTTTTGTGGTACTAAATCTGTCAGATTTCTATACCTTTGATTGTGCTCTAGAATGTGTGCTACAACTATAACTAATAGTCGCATTTTAAAAAATCTGACAGATTTGACTACGTAAAATCTGTCGACATATAACAGACACTCCCTTATTTTATATTTTTCATATTATCTCGACCTCCTACAAGAGATAATTGGTATCCGGACCAACGGTCCACAATTACTTTGGAGTACTGTAGCAAAACCCATTTAATTTCTCCCCCTTTCGTTTATGAACCTTGTTCTAATGATTTCCAGTGAGGGATGGTTTTGATGTTCGCCGACTGCTTTTCTTATAGAAGCCTCCTGCTCTTTGGAAACTGAAACCTTTAGACTAACCTTGATGAGAGAGGAGAGATTATTCATGCCAAAATCAAATCCTAGTTTCTCCACTGTATAACTATCATATTTAAACTCCAGATCAAGGATTTCAAGCTTTGGCATTGATCCAGCTTCAAATATGAGGCACATCCAGTCACATATGAATCGGAACACCTTCAAATTTTTGAAGCGTCGACCCACTCCACTGATGGTGAACCAAGTTTCATGGCGGGGGTTTTCTTCCAAGTGTAAGGCGAGAGAACGAAGAGCTGGTACATGTTCAAGCAACATAACATCAACTTCGTTCATTTTCTTGACACAAAGACTTAGTTCTTGTAGATTAACAAGCAAGTGCATCCACCTTGGCACTTGGAGAATGCAACCAAGCTTCATGTCGATAACGAGTCTTCTTAGTTTATGGGGAACTGGAGTAGGAAAGAAATGAGGCTCCAGTTCGAACGACCCAGTTTTATCATTGTTGATTATGTGAAGAGTTAGAGAATGAAGGTCCAAGGCGGCCAGTTGCCAAAGTGAGTGGACCAAACTATACTCAGCAAACAGCCCGTGACCTTTTATGCAATCACCGTCCCAACTTATCTCTAGCTCTCTTAGTTTAGTTAGCCGAGCCAGTTCTTGAGAGAAGTTTTTTGGGTAGATACAGACATTGATATGTGAAAGCTCTTCCAAGTTTTGCATGTCCCCAATTCCATCTGGCAATCTGGTCTCAGGATCAACAAAGAGCCGAGTCAATTTTCCAAGCTGAACAATATCAGACGGCAACTCTCTTACCCATGTGTTTCTTATATCAAGTGTATCTAAATACTGTAGTTTTACAATTTCTTGTGGGAGCTTCCTGATTTCTGTTTCTCTGAGGTTCAAAAATTTCAAATGGATAAGCCTATCTATATTTGACAGGTGATGATCTTTTAATCCGTTACAACCTTCCAGGTCGAGCACGCGCACAACATTCATGTCCAAGAGAGATGGCATTTGCTTCACATGCCCAAAGATGGTCAGAGATCTGACATGAGATAGTGCCTTGGAACCCTCCAGTAGTATAACTGGTTCTCCATCACCACACTGGAATGATAACCGTCGGATCTTCTTTTGCGAGCTTGATGTTAGCTCTTGAGTATCTAACAAAGTAACAAAATTCTCTTCAATAGCCTTTGTTATGATTAGATCAAGAATCATATCATGCACTTGGCAAGACTCTACCTGTCCACTGGTGGAATCAACGTACACTGGCTGGATGAGTCTTCTATTGATGAGCTCATTGAAGTAACTTTCTCCTACATCTTGTACATTCCTACCATGTTCTTCTTGTATGAATCCTTCAGCAATCCATCTAATTATCAAACGCCTTCTCTTAATTGTGTAATCTTCTGGGAATATACTTAGATACAGAAGACAAGTTTTTAGATGCTGTGGAAGATCGACATAACTGATGGATAATATCTTCCTCATGACCTCCATGTCATGATTATTTTCAAGCGTATAACAAATAGAATTTGCCAATGTATTCCACTGATCCAACGTCTGAGCTTTGCTGGCTAAGAAGCTCGACACAGTAATGATAGCTAATGGAAGGCCACCACACTTCCTTAAGATTTCATTGGAAGCTTCTTTAAGGTAAGGAGGACATTCTTCAGAACCAAAAATTCTCTTAAAAAATAATCTTTCAGAATCAACAACACCAAGAGATTTCATTTCATACATATGATCACTCGATGATGAGCAACATGCCTTGGCCACATCAGTCTTGCGTGTTGTCGTGATTATTCGACTTCCACAATTATTCTGGTAAAAGGCACATTTGATAATATTCCATGTTGGGACGTCCCATAAATCATCAATCACAATCAGATACCTATTGTAAAGTAAGTCATATATTAGCAAGGCTAAGATAATTTGCTAATAGGCTAGTTAGGAATATAACATTGGATAGGAGGCGGTTTTGAAATATGTCATTTATTGTATAGTTTAACTTTTCATGTATTCCATTGTTAAGTGGAATTAATTGGAGAAATGACATTAAAGATAAAAAAACTTATGCTCCTTTCAACCTCCATTCACCACCTCCAATGGACACTACCACCATGCATGCCTCCAACTGAACAACCTTTTTTTACCGTCACGTCATCTTTGTAGTCCAACCAACTCCAAGCGGCTTACCTCTCGTTCACCTAAACCACATGCTCAAGGTGTATCACCACGAGCACACAGTGTATTGTTCAGCACAACTAAATCATGAGACCATGACCAAGCAGACATTCAACGCCCTAGGCTCTAGCAAGTGAAGTTTGGAACCATACAGTGACCTCCCCTCAGCGCATGCCCTCAACAAACTAATTGACACTGTCACTCTAGGCAAGGACATGCTCTTCCATGTTGTCGGTACCAAGGAGCTAGTACTCAACAACAAACACTCGAATGCTGACTCCAAGCCTATCACCACTTCAAGCCGTCTCCAACGACTACTTGAGGCAAACGGAGTTTAGAAGCCCACTAGGAGAAGCAATAACTGGGCAAAGGATTTTCGCCTAGAATAGCATGTATCTTGTTTTACCCACATAGCAATAGCATATATTGAAACCAAACTTACACACGCACAGGCACACGCATGCGCGCACACCCACCCACACGCACACACTCACACACACACACACATACACACAGAGAGAGAGAGAGAGAGAGACCTACAGGATAACATGCACATTTAAAACAAGGAAAAATCATCTATAGTGTATTAATTGATGATGCTGCTGGAAAACAACAGGCAATTTGGACTACTACAGGTTCTGTTATAAAACAGCTATAGTTTTCAGAGGAAGGCCTGTTTGGCTCCATTAGTGTTAATAATTAGTATCTAGACGAGAAAAGTCAGCTAATAGTTTTTTATTAGTGGGCTATTAGCTAACATATTAGCTGAGCCCATAGATGTACGACATGCAATAGACACCCCTATGAAGGTATATACATTCTGAAAGAGGTAGTTTAATGGAAGACAGTTTATTAAAAAGACATTGAAAAGGTGATGGCTGATGTTATTTTTGTGGCAATAAGGAAAACCATTCAATACCTACATTTTGATTGTCATGTTGTAAGATTTGTTTGGAGAGTCATTACAATGGCATTCGCTTTACAACTCCCTAAAGATGTACTCCCTCTGTCCCAAAATAAGTGATGTTTTGGGTTTGTCCTAGGTCAAATTATTTCAAGTTTGACTAAATTTATAGGAAAGAACATAAATATTTATGATACCGAATAGGTAGAATATGAAAATATATTTTGTGACAAATCTAATAATACTTATTTGATATTATAAATATTAGTATTTTTTTTAAAAAAAAATTGGTCAAACTTGAAATAGTTTGACTTAGGACAAACCTAGAACATCACTTATTTTGGGATGGAGGGAGTAGCCGGTTTATCAGGATTGTGGTTTCAACAAATAGGACATCACATATGATCTCTAATTTGCGTGACAGCAGGTACAATTTTCTGGTCTATTTGGCTTCGCAGAAAGCATGTAACATTTTATAAAAAAAAAATTATACTCTTATTTGCAGATTATTTTCAGAGCAATATAGTAGACATGTTTCTGGAGTATCCTACAGGAGGAGAGCAACTTTTGAAGTGGGCCTGGCGGATGCTGGAGACTATGGTTATAGAGATCTACACCAAGCACAGTTTTTTTTTTCCAGAAACAGCCAAGTCTGGAACTGTAATAAGGATTGATTGGGTGCAAAACTCTTGCAAATGCTAGAATAAAATTTCGTTTTTTCTAAGAAAATGCAAATTCTGAAAAAAGAGACAGTAGCTTAAGGAAATTATTAAAAAGGATGATGTTTGATTCCTTACCTCTTTTTGTTGAGATATCCTCTGATGTTGTTGATGAGTCGCCCCTCATCATCTGTTGTGTCGACGTCAGCTCCAACATCTTTAAGTAGGTCCATCAAGACCTTCCTGATACTAGGATTTCTTGACATGGACACAAAAGCTGCACAATCAAAATGGTCCCTGACTTTATTGTACGCTTGTATTGCAAGGGTAGTTTTGCCCAACCCTCCAAAACCCACTATAGATATGAATTTGAGCCCTTGATCTGATTCTCCTTTTGCAGTCAGCCACTGCATGATTTGCTCCATTGGTCTGTCAATGCCCTCAAGTTTGTTCGCCTCAACGAAGAGCGCCGTCAGGCGATGATCAGTTTCTGCAGCTCTAGGTCTGGCAAAAGAGTCATCCAAACTGTATCTGTCTCGCCGCGTGCTCTCCTCCATCACACGGGTTCTGAGTTCCTGGATCTGCTTGCCAATCTCATGATGCGACCATAACTTCCTTATCTTGTTGGCTACCTTGCAGACAAGACCACCTTTGGCTTCGGGACTATCATTATGCATAATGTGGTCAATGCAATCTTCAATATCATAGGAAAGCTCCCGTACCCTGTCCCTCCAGTCCTTGGCCTGCACATCCAGATCTTCTATATTTGCCAGCTTGAACAGGAACAGATTCATGCTTAGCAGCTCTTCTTTTAAGAGGGCGATGTCACGCTCCACGCCTGTCAGCAGAATGTATTCCTTCTCCATCATAGTGGTGAGTTTGCGCAGCAGGGAGTTCATCACCCCGGTAGCAGCGCCCACCATGATTTTCTCCATAAGTGCCTGTCAGTGCTATTCACTTTTTTGAGGAAACAGAAGGGGCCAGGGCCCCTACTGGATCAGCATTAGTCAGTTGTCAGGAAATAGAGGCCTTACTACAGCTCTCCCTTATCTGGAATAGCATGTGATGTGCGCTTTGCTCTTGAACAACACGAGCAAATATGTTTCAGGATGGCGGATGTCTGAACGTCCTGGGAGAAAAAGAAAAGAAAAGGAAAGAACAAAATTATGTATATCATGTTTATGCTATAAGAAAGTTCAACAAAAAGATGCACAATGTCCGATGTAAGAATAAAAATAGGTAAGGACCTGTGATCGAGTTTTTTTTTTTTGGAACAAAACTAGGAAGTACAACTATGGCAACCGGAGGTTCCTAGGAAAGTTTCACCAACCACCTAGTCCCAGTTCTCATGCCACGGTGAAGCAAACCTCTCACCTCTTGGCCATAATGTAAGCAACTTCAGCATGGCCCTACTCTATTGATAGGCTTAATGTCAAAAATCACACTCCAGTTGGACCCCAAATTTCAGGAGATCCACAAATTCTCCCTCAAACCCCTACTCCTCACAAGGGCTCTCAGGTCCCCTACTTTTCTGTTGGGAGGTTTTTTTTCTCCTGCCCTGCTACACCAACAGTGCTGGATCTGCCCTCTCCTGTCCCATTTGCCATTGCCCGGGTGTTCAAGTTGGCCCCGGTCATCCTCTCCTAGTTCTCCGGCACCTAAGGAGCCGATCCAGAATCGACTCTCAGTCTCACCTAAGCAGCCGTTACCTGTCTACTGCCGGACAGAATCAACGCTCACCTAAGCAGTCCACATTGGGGCCAGCAGAAGTGTCTGATGCAGTGACGCTCCAGGTTATAGACTATAGAGGAAAAAAGTTGCAGAAGCTCATGCGTGTGCAATGTTGCTACTGGCTAACGGACCCTTAAAAGCACCAATTTCTTTAAACGGTCTAAGCGCTATTGAACAATTATTTACATTGAAAGTTGCGGCTCCCGCTTAATGACATTGCTTTCAATCTCTCTCTTTAAGCATACTATGTATATTGTACACGCTCTTAGCACCATCAGTCCTCACTAGACAAAGGCTGCCCATTAGTACTAAAAGATAGCTAGCTAATAGCTGCTAATTTTTAGTAATAGGCGGCTAATACATGGTTGGACAGTGAGTTGAAAGAACATATAAACTATTAGCAACTCTAAACCAGCTAATGGAGCTAATAGTTAGCAGCCCATCACTAATAATTAACAGGTTTATAAGCAAATCTATTTGGATCCACTGTTACTAATTTTGGCTGCTAATTTTTAATACCTAATGGATCCAAACAGGACCTTCCTACTCCAACCTGGCTGAATGTATGTACAGGATTTCCAAATCAAGAGCCGTGGCTCATGAGATTGTGTTTAAGAGGCATTACGAGGAATCCGACCTGGCTGTGGGGCGACCGGTGGCGAGCTCCGATCCGGGAGACCGGGACCCGGGCGAAGACGGCGATGCTCGCCGGCAGGAGACCGTACCCAACTCAAGGCGAGGACGCGGCAGCGGTGGACTGGAGGACAAGCGCCTGAGTTGGAGACGGCGAGACGAGGTGCCAGACTGCCAGCGCAGGAAGGGGCGTTGGGGTGGTATATATGAAACTCAGTTGCGAGGGGATCTGGGGTGGAAGAAAAACGCGTGAGGTCTGACTTTCAAACAAAAACGCTGCCAACTCCATGGCAGGCAGCAGGCAAGTGCTAATCATTAGCTACCTAAAAATTAGATTTTGCGAGATACAAGTGCTAATCATTAGCTACCTAAAAATTAAATCGAATTGAGCATATTCAAGAGTTTGTCAAATCAACTTGGTATCCATCTATTTTTGACAAAACAGGAAAAATTGTGCTCCAACAGTTTGGAATCCAACTTGACAAATTTTAGCAACTTGGTAAATCTTCCCCCTCCACGCGCATATTTGCGCGCTGAGCACGAGCGCGCATCGCTCGCGCATCCGGCTTCACGTGCATATTTAAGCGGGGCTCTTCGTTTCTTAGCGAGGCTCTTCGTTCATATTTAAGCGGGGCTCTTCGTTTCTTAGCGAGGCTCTTCGTTCACTTAGCGGGCCTCTTCTTATTTTACCAAGTCCAAATGGCAAACTCTTGGAGAGAGTCTATTTTTTCACTTGCCATATATTTTAGCAAGTTGCCAAATCACGATATTTGCCAAGTGAATTTTAGCAAACTCTTGGAGATGATGGACTAATTTTTAGACAATTCTTCAATCAGTTGTTAGCCAACTAATTTGAGCTATTTTTTAACTTAACTAGTATCTAACCCTAGCTCATCCAAACAGGTCATTTATTTATGTTGACGTGAATACATGATCATGTCAATCAGTGTATACATGCCTCGCTTGTTTGGAATCGTTTGTGATAGTTTATTTAGGCTTTATTTGGTATGGCCTTGGTTCTCTAAAAGGACTTTGACTCTGACTTTTGAGGTGGAGTAGTTCTTTGGTGAAATTAGAGCCGTCTTAGAAAACGTCAGCAAAACACGGCTTCAATAACAGTTTCGTAATAATTTATAGGCTTGTGCTCTAGTACTCCTAAACCCTCTCTGGTTTGCATGAGTGATGCGTGATGACCCTGATTTACAAAAAGTTATTGTCTCATATTGCTGAAAGCAACAAATAGCACTTGTTAATTTACCAATACTTGAAACAAATGAATACATGTCTATGAAAAATACGTTCACCCGGCAGCAAGCGGGTGGAGGGATTTTTTTTATTTTTTAATCTTTTTAATCAATATTTTAATACTAATCTAAAAAAACTAATTACAAAACTGACCCTTTTGGTCGCGCCAGCGCGGAGTACCACACTATCGCGCCACATGCACTTAGCTCGACAAGGGGAGCCATGCTGGCGTGGATGTTTGACCGGAGCTGGCGTGGCGGAGCGTGGGCCCCGCCCTGTCGCGCCAACGACTCCGGCGCGACAGGCCCATCGGCCAACAACGTCAAACCGGTGTCACATATGGCCTGGTCAACCATACTAATATCCATGAAATTTGGTACCGAGGTTACGTCGACATGGACAGCCTTCAATTGCCTCAATTCGACGTCACTGTACTCCATTCTCAATGACCCGTCAGCTAGGACTCATATTGCGTCCGCAGACCCTCCCTCACAATAATCACTTTTGTCCTCGCTACTAGTGTAACACCCCGGTGTTACGCAAGCATTTAGGCATTGCAAATCATGCATATTATGCATCATCAAGCATCATAATCATACATGCTCAATCATGTAAAAATAAAACATTGAAACAATGCTTTGAAACACCCATGTTACATTTGTTTGTCTAATTATTCTATGCCATAGTCTTGCTTGTATTAATGTTAAAACATGCTTGTTTGCTTGGGTAATTAGTTTAGAAATGTTTAGCATGATTTTGGAGCAAGGTTTGTGTTAAAGATTTTCCCAAATTTTGTTTTTAAAATATTATTGAAAATGGTCAAAAATACCTTTTATTTAGCTCTTAACTTCCAATTCAAAATCTATTTGGATTTTTGAGTTGGTCCTTTAAGCAAAGTTGTAGAGAATTAAATTCTAAGCAACTTTCATTTTTGAGCCATTTCCAGAAAATATTATTTTCTTGCTCAAAAATTTAATTTTAAATTCGATGCCTTTTGAAAATCTTGAAAAAGAATTAAAAATAAAATGAAAAATTTATTTTCACTTCAGTGGGCCGACGCCTCACTTTCGGCCCGCAGCCGCAAGCCAGCCGGGCCAGCTCGCGCCTGCGCGCCCCCGCGCGCCCGCAGGTCCAGTGGACCAGGCCCACGCCGCGCCGTGCTCCCCCGCCGCGCGCGTTGTCCAACCGGGGCACACCGTCGCCTGCCCCCCTTGCCGCGTGGCGCCCGCGCACCGGCGGCCGTGGGCGGTGGCCGCGTTCCGACCGGCCGCGCTCCGACCAGCAGCGCCTTCAAAGCGCTGTTCTAGCGCCCGTCCGCTCCATCCCTCTCCCTTTGCTCGTCTGCCTCCTCTTCTCCGTTCAAAACAACCGAGCGGGAGCTCGCTGCCACCGTGCGCCGCCCGCCGGCGTCGTGCCACACAAGATATACCGAAAACCATCTTTTCCACCAGATACGGGTTGTACGAGTATCTTGTCATGTCTTTTGGCTTAACAAATGCACCTGCATACTTTATGTATCTGATGAATACGGTTTTCATGCCAGAATTAAATAAGTTTGTGGTAGTTTTTATTGATGATATTCTGGTGTACTCCGAGAACGAGAAGGATCATGAAGAGCATCTGAGAATTGTCTTGACCAGACTTAGAGATCATAAGTTGTATGCTAAGTTTAGCAAGTGTGAATTTTGGTTGAAGAAAGTTCCTTTTCTTGATCACATTCTGTCAGAAAATGGAGTTTCAGTAGATCTAAGGAAGGTGCAAGAGGTTATGGATTATAAGGCACCGACCATAGTTTCTGAAGTTAGAAGTTTCTTAGGATTAGCTGGTTACTATCGTCGTTTTATACCAGATTTCTTGAAGATTGCTAAACCAATGACAAGTCTGCTAAAGAAAGATCATAAGTTTGTTTAGACAGAGGAGTGTGAAGCAGCTTTCCACACTTTGCGGAAACTGTTGACCACAACTCCTGTTTTAGTACAACCGGATATAGAGAAACCTTTTGATGTGTTTTGCGACGCATTAAAAACTAGATTAGGATGTGTTCTTATGCAAGAAGGAAGAGTTATTGCTTATGCTTCACGATAGTTGAGAAAGCACGAGGTCAATTATCCGACACATGATCTTGAACTTGCTGCAGTTGTGCATGCCCTAAAAATTTGGAGACATTATCTACTTGGTAATGTGTGCAATATTTTCACAGATCATAAGAGTCTTAAGTATATCTTTACCCAACCAAAGCTGAACATGAGACAGTGAAGATGGTTAGAATTGATCAAGGATTACAGCTTGAGCGTGCAGTATCATCCTGGAAAGGCCAATGTAGTGGCAGATGCTTTGAGTAGAAAGTCACATTGCCTGAATGTGCAACCCTTGCTCGAAGATGGGTTCGATCTGATACACCCTGCCGTGTTACATAGTATTCAGATCAGTTGCTCTTTGGAGAGTAAGATAATAGAAGGCCAGAAGACCAACAAAGGGGTATTCCACATCAAAGAGAAAATTAAAGAAGAGTCATCTAAGCACTTCAGAGTGGATGAACAGAACGTGTTATGGTTTGACGACCGTCTTATTGTTCCCAAGGATCAAGAGCTTAAGAATAAACTCATGGATGAAGCTCACCTTTATAAGCTATCCATCCATCCTGAAAGTGGTAAGATGTACCAAGAACTGAAACCTCGTTATTGGTGGACAAAGATGAAGAAAGAGATTGCAGCCTATGTTGCCAGATGTGACACATGTTGTAGGGTGAAAGCTATTCATATGAAACCTGCTAGTTTATTGCAACCCTTGTCCGTATCTAGTTGGAAGTGGCATGATATAAGTATGGATTTTATCTTAGGTTTGCCCACTACCCAAAAAGGGCATGACTCGATTTAGGTGATTGTAGATCGTCTTACCAAGACAACTCATTTCTTACATGTTAAGACAGATTATTGACCCCCTCAATATGCTGAGAAATACATTGCAGAAATTGTGAGATTGCATGGCATACCGAAGACTATAGTGTCTGATAGAGGCTCACAGTTCACCGCTCACTTTTGGGAACATTTGCACAAAGGTCTGGGTACGAGTTTGATCCGTAGTACTACTTATCATCCTCAGACAGATGGCCAGACCGAGCGAGTTAATGCCGTTCTAGAGGATATGTTAAGAGCATATATGTTGTCTTCTAAGGGTTCATGGGAGTCCTGGTTACCTTTAGCCGAGTTTGCTTACAATAAAAGTTATCAAGAAAGTATCAAAATGGCCCCATTCGAAGCCTTGTATGGCAGAAAATGCAGGACACCACTAAATTGGATTGAGCCAGGAGAAAAGAGGTATTATGGTATTGACTTTGTAGAAGAAGTCGAGAAAAAAGTTCATATTATTCAGTAAAATATGAAAGCCGTTCAATCACGTCAGAAAAGCTATGCGGATAGAAGGAGGAGACCGCTTGTGTTTGAAGTTAGTGACTATGTTTATCTAAAAGTCACTCAATGAAGAAGAAATGTTTTGGAGTTCGAAGAAAGCTTGCCGCCAGATTTGTAGGACCATACAAGATCTTGGAAAGGAGAGGTACAGTAGCCTACAAGTTGGAATTACCTGAAACAATTAGTGTCGTTTTCCCGTGTTCCATGTATCCCAGTTAAAGAAATGTTTGCGTGTTCCAGAAGAAAGAATAGAACCCCGAGGCATAAAGCTCAAGTCAGATTTGACATATCGTGAGCAACCAGTTCAAGTTTTGGACACAAAAGAGCGTGCTACTCAAAATAGTGTGGTGAAAATATACAAGATACAGTGGAATCATCACGACGAGGGCGATGCAACTTGGGAGACGGGTGAATATTTACAAAAAGCTTATGAAGATTTTTATAACAAATGGTTCGTAACCCAAATCTCGGGACGAGATTTTTATAAGGAGAAGTGCTGTAACACCCCGGTGTTACGCAAGTATTTAGGCATTGTAAATTATGCATATTATGCATCATCAAGCATCATAATCATACATGCTCAATCATGTAAAAATAAAACATTGAAACAATGCTTTAAAACACCCATGTTACATTTGTTTGTCTAATTATTCTATGCCATAGCCTTGCTTGTATTAATGTTAAAACATGCTTGTTTGCTTGGTTAATTAGTTTAGAAATGTTTAGCATGATTTTGGAGCAAGGTCTGTGTTAAAGATTTTCCCAAATTTTGCTTTTAAAAATATTATTGAAAATGGTCAAAAATACCTTTTATTTAGCTTTTAACTTCTAATTCAAAATCTATCTGGATTTTTGAGTTGGTCCTTTAAGCAAAGTTGTAGAAAATTAAATTCTAAGCAACTTTCATTATTGGGCCATTTCTAGAAAATACCATTTTCTTGCTCAAAATTTAATTTTAAATTTGATGCCTTTTGAAAATCTTGAAAAAGAATTGAAAATAAAATGAAAAACTTGTTTTCACTTCAGTGGGCCGGCGCCTCACTTTCGGCCCGCAGCCGCAAGCTAGCAGGGCTGGCTCGCGCCCGCGTGCCCGCGCGCGCCCGCAGGTCCAGTGGACCAGGCCCACGCCGCGCCGCGCTCCCCTGCCGCACGCGTTGTGCAACCGGGGTGCACCGTCGCCTGCCCGCCTCGCCGCGTGGCGCCCGCGCACCGGCGGCCATGGGGCGGTGGCCGTGTTCCGACCGGCCACGCTTCGACCAGCAGCGCCTTCAAAGCGCTGTCTGAGCGTCCGTCCGCTCCATCCCTCTCCCTTTGCTCGCCTGCCTCCTCTTCTCCGTTCGAAACAACCGAGCGGGAGCTCGCCGCCACCGTGCGCCGCCCGCCGGTGTCGTGCCCCGCCGACGAGCCCCCATTTCTCGATTCCTCCCGGCATCAACTCCGCCTCGCCTCCCTCCATCCCGTGCTCGCGCAAACTCCGCCGCTCGGGCTAAGGTAAAGCCCAATCGGGCATTTCCCTCCGCGGCGGCGCCATGGCCGCCCCGCTCGGCTCACCCCGGCAGCCACCTCCCGCCCTTCTTTTCTCCCCTTCAATGGCGCTTTGTGCTCGCCTTGGAGTCGCGGTACTACGGCGCGTCTCATCCAGCCTCGTCGTGGTGGGTAACGACCACCGCGCTGAGCGCAGCCGCCGCCGCGCACCATCGTCGCCGGTGTGTGTGCTTTGCTTGCAGGGGCGGAGCTAGAGCGGAAACGAGGGGGGTGCGCTGCTTCAACACTAAATTGCCATATAAAATGTTATACTAAATAGTGATAAAATGTTAGATTTCTCTTATTATTTTAATTAAATATGTGGAGACAATGGCCCTGTTCATCTTTCTTATAATCCGTCTTATTCAGCTTGTTTTTTCAGCCGGAACAGTATTTTTCTCTTATAAAAAATCAGTCAACAGTGTTTTTCAGCCGGCTTATAATTCCAGCCGAATGGCCCCAATATGATACTTGTACATGACATAATAATTGTCATACGATTTTTGAGAGGCCATTTACGAAACAAAATACTATCTCACTGTTGAATCCCACTCACATTACAAATACCTAAACGTAAATCAAAATTCAGATTGACTTTTGATATTTTTATAATAGTGACTCAAGCGAGTTTTTCTAGATCCTGTGGCTCTAGATACAATCCGGACCTACATTGAAGTTGCCCACGGAGGCCTTTACTTTGGTTGATATATCTCTTAATTATGCCTAATCTCTTAGATAATTCACCACAAGTGCCAAATTAACAAGATGGGAATCAACAAGAATCGCATAATTAAAATCTAATTAGGGTGCTCAATTAACTTGATGGGCATCAAAAATAATTGAAAATATAATTAATTTTGCTTCCCTTATTTTCGGAATGATGATTGGTGAGTGAGGAAGATCATGGACTTTTCTTCAGATGGTTGCATGTACTGTGGCCGCCGCCAACCAGCGCGGCTGCAAGGGACCATCCTCGGTTGCAGTGGCCTGATTTTCTGCACTGGAGACTGGAATCTGAATTGGATATTCAGGGGGTGCAAGCGTGCAACCATGCATGGACATGCAGAGAGATCTGTAGTTGGAATCTAGAGATGGCTTCTCTGCAGCTGCAAGCGATTAAGCGAAGCAAAATGATTACAGCACTGGGTGCGATGCTTTGGATTTGGGGGGTGCAAATGAGGTGGAAAATCAGGATTAACAACTAGTTTTCACTTTTTTCCTGGGTGCGGCTGCACCCACGAGTGACAATATGGATCCGCCCGTGTTTGCTTGCCCTCTCGTGCCACTTTCTAGCGGGGCAGGTTCGCCTCACCGTGCTGAGCACGATGGTGCTAGCCGCGCCACCAGGGGCTCACCGCCGACGAAGTTCCGGCCAGCGGCAGCACACCCCTGCCTTGGTGCCACTGGCATGTGGGTCCACGGGGCTCGCTGTCAGTGGCTCTGTGCGGTCCTATGTGCGTTTTCCCGGGGACACGTAGCGTTTTGGGTTCGGGTTTTTCCGAAAAGAAAGAGAAATGATTACCTTATTTTCAGTAAAAATGCTTTAAAATTTTGTATCTTGTTCATTCTTGCTTCAAATCTGGTGAAACAAATTTTGCTAGGTTTTTTTGAGTAGATCTACATCATAAAAATATTGCATGTTAATTCTGAGGTACTTTTCTGTAGAGTTTTATTTAATCCTTGTAATTGCTAATTATTTAGAAAAGGTATAATAAATATAATATGTATCAGAAAAATATGGTTCCAAGTGTGTTAGTCTTCTTTTGTGATGTGCTTTGCATAAAAAATATATGTCGTGCTTGTTCTATAGAAAAATTATGATGTGTAGTTCAAGTGCTTTTTATTGCTGATATTTGTTATTTTTGTTAGAGAGAAAAATATGAATAAAACATGCAAGTGATAATTTTTGTACAGTGATTAATTACTGTGTAGATTGTTGAAAAGTGTTTAAATATGTTGTTTCATACTTTTGAAAATATAAAGTATTTTCATGATCATATTTATGTCGTATCTTGTCATTTTTGTGTAGGCAGTTCTAGTGATCCAAATGCAATGAAACTTTTGTGGCATGCTAGATTAGATGATAGTAAGTTATTGTAATTTTCCTAGATTTTTATGTGCTACCAAAATAGATGTTATTGTCTAAACCTAGTTTCAATTAGGGTTTAATTAACCTCTTTAATGCATGTTTAGTTAATAATGATTGTTTTGGTGTATCTTTGAAGTATCTTGGCTTGCTGTGGTGACTTAGTAAGTAGTATAGGGGTTGTAGTAGTAGTTTAGTAGTACATGTTCTTGGATGATATTGACTACCTTGTAGAAGAGTTGCATTTCTACTCTATCCAATAAAGTAAACATGTTCATCTACATCTCATTCATCATGATCATTACATGTCATCTCTCCAATGCACCTATGCATGAGTACTTATATATCTGTATCATACAAGATCGCAGGAAGGAATTCTAGTAGCGATTCCAAAGGAGCCAGAAGAGCAGCCCGAGGTGCAAGAGCAGGAGGTGCCCGAAGCCGACGAGGAGGTCGGTGAGGATCTTCCGGAGTGTCCCGATCATCACCCGAGCTCTTTCGAAAGAGGCAAGCCCCGGAGCATTATCAGCCTCCTACTTTATAAAGCATTTTACTATATATATATTATATATTTGATGCATTAAGTTATAGGGGTTGAGTGCAACCGTTGCTGTATTATACCTTGTTTACCCTTTTTATACCCTATCCTTGTTACCCTGATATTCGCAGTCAAGGAAATGTTTAGCTTTCTTAGACCGGTAGAAGTCGGGTGATTTCCTGTCACCTGCGAGCTATAGGTGGTTACCTGGATCTGCTTGAATAAGTATGTCATCTTAGGATAACTAAGTGTTAATTTGAAGTTGAGACCGGACGGAGACTTACATGGTTTTGGACTGTAGTGTTTTCCGTCTGTGTCGGTTAAGGACCGACTGTTGTTGGGCCTCGAGTCATGTTGAACGCATGCCTCACATTTAGCTGGCCGAATAATGCACCTTTCGACCGCGAAGCTGGGAGATTATTCGGGCCGAGTGGATTACCCACAGCGCGCTATACCGGAGCAGGTGTGGTAGGACACGGGGGCACGATGGTAAGGCCAAAGAGCAGTCGGGCGGCCCCCGGGTACATGTGGTTCCTGACAAACTCAAGAATTTACTTGGATAGTTGACTCGGTGACCAATATCTCACTTTAGCGGGTGAGTGAGGTTTGTGTGAGGAATAAATTACCAGCTGGTTGATAATCGATTCGAATCACCATCGTTCACTGGATAGTGAACACTTGACTTGAGTTATTTCATCGTAGTAATGTTGATGGAACACTTGGACAATTATATGAAATATGACACTATGGAAGTTATTAATGATCTTTGGTTATCATTATTTGAATAATCACATGTTTGCTCTAGTATAGGTGAAATTATAGTCGACAGGTTAATAATAATTAACTTGACAACAATGTTTTTGGAAAGGTTCTTGAAATGATAAAAATACCTTTTTTGCAAATGAGTCAGCTACCCTACTATAAAGCCTTTCATAATTCTTGGTGTTATTTTATTTTCGGTTATGTCGGGTAAGTTTAGCTGAGTACTTTCTCGTACTCAGGGCTTTGTTCCCACTTGTTGCAGATGGACAGATGTATTACGACTACTGTATCAACTGTCTTTATCCTGCGATGGGTGAAGCTTAGGACCATGGGCAGTGATCGTTCCCTACGTCTTATCTAATGCTTTTGTTGGAGATGATCATCAGCTGGCACTGTACTTGAACTTTGTATGAGTGTGTGGGTGAATTTGAACTAAAGGATTCCACTACTTTTATTTGAACTTGGTTTATAATAACTATATTTAAACTCCGATGTATCCGTGATGTGAACTTTTATGTAATTTGTGATGGTGACCGCTAAACTTATTACGATCTTGGCTGGTATGTGAGTTGGTTTGAAATCCCTCAAGATTTCACGGACTGCCGGGTTATACGGGCTTAAGTTTGCTAAATCGTCTGCTCCGGTGGATGATTTTCTTACTTAATTTCGTATAATTGGTCGGTTCTGTTACAACTAGGCTCAGACCTGTACCCGTCCTCCAATACATCATTCGAAGTACTTGGCCCCGAAATAAAGTCATCTTCATCCGCGGAGGCAACATCAACTTCGTCATCCTCCAATCTTTGGGATATGTCATCCATATCATGTGTTCCATCTCCGCTGCCATCATTCTCATCAAATGTTTCTTCATTGAAATCATCATTTAAGGCACCGAGCTCACATGACCTATCAACTTCTCTAATGACAACCGCCTGTAACTATTCGTCTTGGGTAAGGTTCTCTATGGGCTCCACATCCACATTATCATCCACAGCCACCACAATTGGGCTACATCCCTTCTCCACAATAACTTCTAAGCACCTAACACTGCTACTCTTGACAACTTCTACATAGTTCTTCCATTCATCTTCACATGACAAAGACATCAACACATAGTATGCTCGTTCCTTCCCATAGTCAAATCGACCTCTCAATCTTAGTGGCCACCTAAATTTATCCCGGCATTGGCTAACCAAACCATCAAAGATAGGAGGTGTACTAAAGAACTGAACACGTTCTTGCATGCTTTCAAACTCCCCATTTCCTTTAACTTTGCCACCATAAAACAATTGCACTAACCGATCCATCTATAAATACGAACGAACACATCAACCACACATGAACTACGCATTTCAGAAATAAATCATATCCATTCACTAATACACTACAATAGGTCCATGCATAAACTACCTAGGTCCATGTCAACAAAGCCAATACACTAACCAATTCAAATCCCCCATGCATCAACTACCTAGGTCTATGCAACGTGTAGTTCACGTCGAATCCACGGCAAGAGTATATCCTAAACCTAATCAATGCACCAAATTTTAACAACTAATGCTACAAACATTCACAGTCTCCCAAATTTTCTAACCCTAGTCAACCAAGAAATGAGCTAACAAATCAAGAAATCGAGGACACGGAGTTTAACCTGGCAGTGTACTGCACTCCACAGAGCTGGGACGTCCACTCGCTGGTGATGGGAAGCCGGCCGGCAGCACCGCCGCAACCAGGCACCAAGGCCGCGACAAGCCTCCTAGGTCGCGCCCTATTCCTCCATGGGTGCCGCAGGAACGAAGGGAGATGGAGAGGGAGAGAGGGTCGCCGGACTGGGAGGGGGGCGGGGTGGCGGCGACGGCGGGCGGGTTTGCGAGCAGGAAGGTGAGAGCGAGAGAAAGAGAGAGAGAAAAGAAATGGGCCGGGCCGGCCAAAACCTAACTTGCCTTGTCGTGCCAACCCGCCTAGCATGATAGGGCGAGGCCCACACTCCGCCACGCCAGCTACGATCAACGACGGGCGCCACCATGGCTCAACTTGTCGCGACAGCGCATGTGGCGTGACAGTTTATGCAAATACTTTTTTTTGGATTAGTATTAAAATATTGATTAAAAAGGATTAAAAATAAAAAATCTGCGGGTGGAGACGTTACGTTTCTCAGACACAGCGACCGGTGTTGAGGGAAAAAATTGCATGCATACCGTATTCACTGTGCCATGCATACGTGGCTCGGATGATTGCCACGTGTCTCGTGAACAAATCTGAGACGTCTTTGACCCAATCGTGCTTCGTGCTTCCAGACGAGTCCAACCCGCTCTCCGTCCGCGCACACGAACGGGAACCAAGCCATGCACACATGTCTGATAACCAAGCCATGTATGCATGGCTCCAGGATGGATACAGTATGCATGGAATTTTTTTCCGTGTTGAGTAGGCGAATGTGGGCGTGTTTCTTGGTGATGGTATCCGGCGCTGCATCTTCTCTTGTGCACAGGCTATACATATTTGCAAGGAACTGGAATAATCATTCTTTTTTTTTGCGGGGGGATAATCATTCAGCCAAATGTAATCGAATAACCGAATGGAAGGAACATTTATCCACATGTAGCTTTGAAATACCTCCTAGGCTCCTACGCTCTTCAAAGGAGAGCCCGTGCAATTTGTGTCCTCGAGGACATCCTTTTTATTCTTCATATAAAAAAAAGATTTGCCTATTCCTGTTGTTAAGGAGCTCATCTCCATTGTGAACTCAATGCAGCGTCCTTGAGACTGAAGTAACAAGTATGGGTTGGCAAACAACAAAGCTCAGAGCATCACTTAACCTGTTCGCCCATAGATTGCTTTCTTCGAACAAGAAGATAATCGGCTAGCTGCTAGCCCGATTATATATATGTACTAAACTAGGAATGCATGCATCCGCTGCCAAACGTCAAACTGGCTAATAAGTAGCCGTCCAAGTGGGACCAGCTTCTCGCAGGCAGCTCACTTCAGAGTAAACATTACATTACAATCTACTAGTACTTGCCAAATGCTACGAAATTGAAGATCAGATAAAGCTTCCCTCTAGGCAAGGCGATAAGCCGATAACCACACACCCTACTGTACTGTCTCAGAGGACAAGAGATATGATACACATCCTGACACGCTCAAACTGGCTCTCAGAACCATCACTTGCGTGCTGGCAAAATCAGATCACACCCAAAGCTTCAGACTATGTTCGTCATAGGGCAAGAAGGCTGGCAGGCAGCATCACTTGCGCCTCTTGGCCCTTTTGCTCTCCAGCCTCTGCCGCGCACGCTCAAACTCCTCTTCCGTGGGCTCCGAGCTGCTCGCCTTGGAGTCGCACTTGGACATGATGTTTGAAAGGATGGAGTTGAACTGGTTTTTCCGCTCAGCCCTGCGCTGTGAGATGGCCAGGATCAGATCATTCTCCTCACTATTCTTCTTCCTGACATGGGGTTCAAAACAACAATCAGCTGGAAACAAGCAAATGGTAGCAAAATGTAACACCTAAGAGAAACAAATGACAGATGAGTGTTCTGTGGGGACGAAAACTTACTTCACTCTCCTCTCTAACGGATTTGTTGGTGGCTCCATCTCTGAGATCTTTTTAGCCCATTTCTCATACGCCTTAGTTGACTTCAGCTCACCTGGTATCAGAAAGAGATATTTCAGTGAACATGTTCAGCAGACAACTTCTTTGAAAGAGATGGTTCAATAGACAACTAAACTTTAGCTGCCTAAATTTAGCTGCTAGGGATCCAAACGGCCCAGCTTAAACACCAGCTAAAGTTTAGCTGAGTTTAGCTACTTCAACCCAGCTACGGGGGTGTTTAGATTGAGCTGCTAAGTTTAGTAGCTAAAGTTTAGTTCCTTTTAGTCCAATTTTATCTAAACACTAGGACTAAATGGGACTAAATGGGCATTTAGTCATTAGTCACCAAGGGGTTGCTAAATGGACTAAAAGCCCAGGCTGCCTCACCTTTTAGTCCGTTTGGATCTAAACACCATGACTAAAAGGACTAAAAGGCTCTTTTAGTCTACCAAACTAAACAGGGGTGGCTAAAGTTTAGCAACCGGTTTAGCTGGTTAAAGTTTAGCAGCTTCAATCTAAACAGGGCCTAAACCTAGCTAAAGTTTAGCTAAGTCTATTAGCTGGGGATCCAAACACCCCAGCTAAAGTTTAGCTAGGGGAACTTTTAGCTAGCTAAAGTTTAGCTTTGAAATTTTAGCTAGCTAAACTTTAGTTGGGTGGATCCAAAATTCCGAACAGACCCAAACATGCATAACCAGGCCACTTAGCTGGCACTACTGTATGAATGAATCCGAGTGAAATCTTTTAAAAAAAACAGCAGCAACTGCAACCAAGTGTTTACCTTCAGCAATTGCCTCATCAATTATATCCTTGAAGCGGTGGGAATCAAGCTTTGGTTCTGAGCAAAGCATTGAGCAGAAAAGCCTAGATAGAAGGGAACAATGTCAATATAGAAACTAAAACCAGCCTATTTGAACATTTTAACAACTCAGGATAAAGGTTTGATCAAACATAAAAGGAAATTAAAATTCAAAGAAATCACCTGTTCATGTTGCCCTTATATTTTGTGTAGAGTTCCTTCAAGTCCTTTTTCTCAGAATCTGACCCTCTGTATTTAGCTTCAAATTCTTCAATGTCAGCCTCGGTGACCTGGGAAAAAATATTAAAATAAACTGAGTACTTTTATATATAATAATATACTGCCTCTGTCCCTAATATAATGTCATTCTGGCTATTCACCAGAACGAGAGCCAGAATGACATTCTTTTAGAGACAGAGCCACGGAGGTAGTATTATGCTACAGCAGGGTTTTCCCTACTGTATTTCCCTAAAAAATATACAACAACAACATAGCCTTTTGTCCCAAGCAAGTTCCCTAAAAAATATCATTGTAAATTAATAGACAACATTAGCCTGCATTCCTGCAATTGACATAGAAGCAAACATACCTTCTTGTACATTGTTCTGAAGTACTCCTGAAGATTGTCTGCAGCTGCTCCCACCAGTGCCTAAGATGAAAAGGAAGATTCAGAAAAATATTGCTTGAATCTGAAAGGTAGAACTGGAGTGCTATAAATGAGGTGCGCACATCATCATCAGTGATGCCAGTCTCATCATATAAAGCTCTTTTCTCTGCATCACCAAGAATGGATATAACCTTCTGCAGCTGCTGAAACTTCTCTTTGGCTTCCTGGCAGCACATAACATTTGAGACTCATTGCACTAAATCTGTAGAAAAACATTCATGCTTTACGGTTGAGATCCTACCTCATCCCCAGGGTTCTTATCTGGGTGGAGGCGCAGAGCCAATTTGTGATATGCCTTCTTTATTTCTTGTTGTGAAGCAGTCTTCTCAACTCCCAGGATCTTCAAATGATGAAAGAAAAATAAACAAGACATTAAATTACTAAATTGTGATCAGGAAAGAGAACCTGAAAGTGAAACCAGACTTTCAATGCTTAGTTTCATTAAGTGCGACCAAAGTAGTGAGCAACAATTCACTACAGTTCTGCAGTGACAGCATAGGCCAAAGAAAAACTGGAATGGATGCCACGTGATTTAGCTTTAAAGAATACGGCAAAGATGCAACCAAAAAAATCACAGCGCTGCCAAAGAAAGGTTGCCTATTATTATGTATTAACATAAAATGGTAATCATCGCTGATTCACTGAATCAGCATTGTAATATAGTCATCCAAGAGCACAGTGATCTGTACACATTTAGGCATATAATAGTTTAACAATTCTGAAACTTCATGTAGCAATTGTTGAGTGAATAAACAAATAAACCAGGACATGTTCCTTCCCCCAAAGCAGGATACCAGATACAGGTCCAGGACAATCATGCTACCAAAGAGTCAACCAAGGCATGACAAAGTAGATAGCATGCAAACAAAAATTCAGTGATCAAACATATTAATTCTCTTCTGACACTCCTACAATTCCCCTAGACATGAATGTGACTTGTAATCATTCAGTGACTTGTAGGATTCGATTCATTTTCACATGTTGAAATGGCATCCCGACAGAATCAGGAGACATATGTACCATGTAAGTGCGCAACCAATTGCATCTGAGAAAAAAGAAACCTAGAAGCAAGCAGATCAGCATTTTGCAATTCGCAGACACTACTGTCCCAATTACTTATGCTCTCTTCCTACATGCTCTCACCACCACAAGCAGATCCGAAGGACAACCACCAAATTCACGAGCAACCATACCCAAACACTAACACCAGACAAACTAATCCGAAGCCATCTAACCGGACAAGCAAAAGGGGCAATCCCTCAACCATCTGGCCGCACAAGCAAAAGGGGAAATCGCTCACCCTCGAACCCTACACCTCCCGCCTGCACACGATTCGAGCGCTGCACCCAACCCCAACCCAGCACGCAACCTTCCGCCTCGCACTTCGGCCGAGATCCCAGATAGGGTTTCGGGGGCGCCTTACCTCGTAGAGGCTCTTGCCCACGGTGGCGGCTGGAGCGGCCCTCTCATCCTCACTGCCATCAGCGTCGGCGTCGGCGTCGCGCGAAACCCTAGCCTTGCGACCCTTGCGGCCCATTTGAAGGGAGGCGGTGGTGGTGGGGAGTGGGGACTGGGAAAGAGGAATGAAGGTCCGGGGCGATTGGGATTTTATACAGGGGAGAGCGGCGGGAGCGAGCGGAAATTTTTCCCGCCCTTTTGAGCGTGCGCGCCGGGAAGGAATTTGGCGGCGTCTCGTCGAATCGCCATGAACGGGACGGGATCCGGAGTTAGGTTTGCCAGGGTGCATGTCCGTATTTTCCAGTTTTGATTTTTGAAAAAATGCATATTACTGCCTCCGTTATATTTTACATCTCACTTTGTCCTAAGTCAACCACTACTATCTTTGACCAACTATTTACTATTTTGAAAAATCTCTATAATTTCACAACATATGAATTATATATTATAAAAATATTTCTCATAGTGAATCTATAAAAACGTAAATCTTATGACATAAATCTGTATAAATTATTTGAAATCAATAATTAAAGATATAAATATTTGACTTAGAATAAAACTAATATGACATCTAATAAAAACAGAGAGTACTAGTAAATATATCGTATACTCCCTCTCTGTCCTAAAACTACATGTACATCTCGCCTCAAGAAATCAATTTTTTTAGTTTTGACTAAATATATAAAATATTATCTCAATATCTATGTCTTTAAATAAGTTTACTATAAAAATACATTACATCAGTCTATTCTAGGAGTAAGTTATAAGTTGTTCCGGTTTTTTACGTACATTGTTTTTTCTATACACCTAAATATAAGTTATCTATAGATACATAATGAAAGCCATATATTGATATTTGTCCATATTAATAAAAAAATTCAATTATGCTGCCCTAATGGAAACTAGGCTAGACGTTAAGCACGTTTTGAAGGAGGAGGGAGGGGAGGAGAACTTTTTTTTTTAGGGAGGAGGGGAGGAGAACTAGGCTAGACAGTAAGCACGTTTTGAAGGAGGCGGCAATAAACCGTACCATATAGATGTCTTTTGCAACACAAATGGCTTCTAGTTATAGTGGGAGGGGGTACAAAATCAAAGTGCCATATAGGGAGGTTTATGCATTTCTCCCATGACAGAAGTGAGAGGAATCTGGCTCCTCCTGATTCCTCAAAAACAAAAAAAAAGAAGTGAGAGGATGTTGCAATGGAAGATGTATCTTGCAACCCCGCTTTTGACATCTAGATTAGCAGAAATAAGCTTTATTTGCCGCATGAAACAAGGTTCGATGAAAGTGACATCCCATTTATAGTTTCGTCTGATTTTTTTTCACAAAATTGGATAACAATATTGTACTGTATAACAAAGTACAAGTAGAGTTACACAGAAACTAGAGTAACACAACTTCCTTGGGTCCTGTGGAGCAAAGAAACGTGAAGTTGGATGGTTCACAGGGATAATATATGAACTTCCGGCATAGATGATAGGTAGCAATATCGATAAATGAAATGAAAGAGCGGTAGAAAACAAATTAGAACTTGGGAAATGATTTGGTTAACAAAAGAAGTACCTGTGTTTGCTCTCAAGACCTATTGCTCTCAACTAGAAATTATCATATTAATAAAAAAGACAACCTTATATATGTCTATAATTTTTTAAGCCAATATCAAAGTCGATAATTTTTTAAACTGACAGCAAGATTTGACGGTGACACCATATACTTTTTTTTTGTAAACACTTGATGATCCAGTCCCCTATATTTAAATTCTGGCTTTGACCCTGCAAATCATTCTACAAACTCAATGACCATTAACCATAGTTGTAAATTCCGTTTTGGTACAGGCCGGAACAGCCGAAACACCTCCTACCCTTGCGTCAGCCGGGACACAGCAACTCCCATCCCATACCGTTAAAAATACCGGCCATCTCGGTTCCGGCCGTTCCGGGCAGAACTGATGATCCGCTCAAGCCGGTACCGGTCAGTCGCGCTCCCTGCCAGCACGCTCACATGGGCGTTCAGGCCAGGCGCTGGCCTGCGGCTCTCCTAGCTTGCACTGTGATGAGCGCTGGAATACATAGACAAGAAAGTACTCCCTCCATTTTAAATTATAAGTCGCTTTGACTTTTTTTAGTACATCTATTTTTTATACATCTAGATAAATAATATGTCTAGATACATAGCAAGATGGATGAACCAAAAAATTAAAAGCGACTTATAATTTGGAACAAATGAAGTAGTACGTAGTATGCTCTTTCCCTGCCATCTCCTGCGCTTCCCTGCCATGGCGTGACGGCACATCGGCGCGGCCGACCCCCGCCACGGAACAGCGACACGCCCACCCCGGCGTGGCAGCCTAGGCGCGGGCCGCCGCCGTGTGGCAGTGCAGGCACGGGGAGCAGCCCTGGTACAGACGGGAGAGATCACCACGACCTCGCCTCCAGGAGCTCCCCGGTGCTTCCTCTCCTCCAACGTACGCCGTACCACTACCAGTCGCCGGTCGGCGTCGACGGCTCCGGTGTCCCGGGCGGCCGGTCTGGGCCGCTGTAGCACCCTCCGGCCGACACTCGTGTTCCCTCCCCTTCCCACCTTGCCGTCGGCGCCTACATGTGCACACAAACGCAGTGGCGCAAACAGTCTCCGGCACGGCCGCAGCCCCTCAGCTCCATCCATGACGTCGGTCAGGAGATCCCTGCCTCCCCACCTCACTCCCCTTCAATCCAGCATTATTGATTCACTCCGTCTCATACTCTCCTCTACTGATTTGGTACTGCTGCTCTATTGATTAGGTACTAATTGATTGGTTAAAAGGGACAGCCAATAGTTCTTCCATGGATCAGGTTATAGCAGTGATAAGATCAAATAATAAGTCTTGACTTACATATTTCAGATTAGGTACATCTTTCCTAATAGTAGATTCATGAAAAAATTCTCTATCCTTATACATTACTGCAATCATCTTTTTGCAAATGATGCTATGAAAAGCCAACAATTATGTCATTAACGTTTCTCAAGTTTTGTCACCTCAATAGACCAACAGACAAACCCATCTATTAACCATTGTATATGTATTTGTTCTCTGTTTTTAAGTCTCCTATCTTAACATGTATGTGATGCTTACTGTTAGTGTCCTTAGGATGTGTTCCATAATTTGTTTTCACCAGCTTCGGAGTTCTAGAATCATAGTACTAAAATTGAGATCATCTTGAATCACCGTCATATTTTTAAAATCGCAGAAGCACACCAGACATATATTTGCAAAGGTTGTTCGCATTGCATTGATCCTAACCTTGCATCCATCATGGCAATCGGTATGCTCATCCTTCCCAATATACTTCTGGTACTCAACACATATATTTGCAAAGGTTATTCACATTGCATTGATCCTGAGTATGCATCCGCCATGGCGATCGGTACTAAATATGTCTTGTGCAAAAAATATCATTCACATAGCACAGAGTGTTACTTTTATGTATAGTGCTCTTTGTGGACTATTGAAATTTAAGCTCCATATTTTCCCGCCGTTTCGATATATATATTAAGAGATGACAAAATTCTGTTCGTTTACTGACTCAATTCAGAATATTTCTTTGTATGAGTTCGAGGGTTCAGTTTTTTGACATATAGTGCTGACAATATACCTGTGTATTTCGTATGGCGGCCCTCCAAATTCGGTTTCGATGTTGCAGCTACAAAATATTTGCATCCATAATTCGTGACCTTTAACTACTCAATTGTCTGCAATACTGGGTTCTATGGTCCAGCTATTGACTTCCTTGCATTTTAGTTCTAAATGATATTGTGGTTCTTACTTCATAGAGAGCATCTATCGACCTCACATCCCCTCTAAGTTGCAATTACAAATCCACTATACTATTCCATGTTAATTGTTTCTACATTATTAGGCCATATGGTACCCGATGTGTCTTAATGATTGAGTAATCTTACTGAGATTTGGAGTTGTGGTTGAATAAGAGGATGGACGGACACGGTGTCTCGCCACATGGTAACCGGGCGACTCCGGCGGTTGGGACAACTCCTCCGGCGAGCTCGTCAATGGGAGGGTGTGTGAGCGTTCCGCAGGGGGAGGTCCCTCTCGGGGCGTGTCCGCGCTGTCCTCGTTGGCCCCGTGAGGCCCCCTGACCTCGCCTGCGGATGACAGAAAGGAGAAGGTGGCGACTATAGTTTCGAACAACTCTGATGTGTCGGAGCTTCTCTAGCAGAGGGATGTGTGGAGCGCCGTCAACATAGGTGAGTCCGCCTTCTCCACGAATCATGCCGAGGGGGCGAGGGTTCCTTGGGGAAGCTGGATGCCATTAATGGGGGGAACTTGAGTTTATCGGAAAGCTCAGGGGATCTCCTACATTCTATCATTTGGCCTTTGATTGAGGAGAGGTTTTAGGCAGACAGGGGTGCCCAAAGGCGTCCTCTGGGTACCATCCGACTACTCGTGAAGGTCAGAAATAGCTTCGGATGCAGGTTGAGGAGGAAATCAAGCGCAATTTGTTCTTGAATCAAAAATGGGATTCTGAAATGCGAGAGCTGGCGAATGCTTTGAACCCCTTGGAGGAGACCATAGAGTGGATGATGATGTTGGATGATTCGACCATGGACAAAGGGTGAAATACTCTGAGTCATAGTGGGGAAGATGACAACCCGATTTGGAATGGATTGGATTCCCGCTTTGAACATTCTTGGACTCCGAGCGGGACTCTGAGCGGGGCCCTGAACGGACATGGGTTGGGCTGGTACTGGATACCCAAAGGGAGAATATGTTTGGATATTACCTACCCAGTGAGGACAGGTGAGGTGAGAAGGTTTGGTCACGCCGCTAAGAAAATCAGAGCCACTTTCCCACCTCGCGACCTAACCAAATCCTTCGTGGAGGTGGTGAGATTGAGAGGGATGGCGCAGCCAAATTGCTTCATGGGGAAGCAGTGGTAAGAGGAGTGGATTGAAGAGTACGATCTGCTGGGTGGAGAGCTAGGGCAAGAGCAGGACCTGTGGAGGCAACTCTAGAGGAGAGGCAGAGGTCCGATGGAGCCAAATTAGGTTGGGTTCAAGGGAAGAAGACTGGAGCAAGGAGATCGTGATCATGAGAGATTGGGAGGTGGAAGGCTATTCAACCAAGGTGAAGGGTCGAGATGGTGGACTAGAGGGGGGTGAATAGTCCTTTCTAAAACTTAAACGTGTTGGCTAACCGAAACAAATACAGAATTAAACTTATCGGTCTAGCCAAGACTACACCCCTCTATCTAAGTTCTCTAGCACCTTGCAAAGATCCTAATTAAGCAACTAAGGTGCTAAGCTTACCAAGAGCTCACCTAATCAATTCTAGAGCAAGGTCACACAAACTTATGCACTAGTACTTTGCCAACCAAAGGAGCTCCTACACAACTAGTGAAGCAAAACCACAAAGCTTCTAAGCTCACTAGTAATGCTCAACAACAAGGCAACCAATGCCAAATTAGAGAGCACAAATTACTTAGCTACACAAACTAAGCAATATGACTAATAAGGTTACACAAACCAAATTAGCCACTCAAGGGAAAACTTCTAGCTACACAAGCAAGAAGACAACTAGCAAGCTACACAAGCAAACTAGTCACGAGAGCAACTACACAAGCACAAGTATATATAAAAGTAAATACAAGCTTGTGAATCAAAAGTAAACCACCGAGAAGATGTACACAAGGTTGACACGGTGGTTTTTCACCGAGGTTCACTTGGTTGCCACCGAGCTAGTCCCTGTTGTGGCGATACACTCACTTGATGGATCACGAGCTAATTGGCTATCAAGAGTCAAACTCTTAGCAGGTGCCGCACATCCACTCTCAAGATGGGGATCCTCAAGCCACGAGCTTTACTAGAGTTGCTCTTCGCGATCCCCACGGGGTGAGCACAATCCCCCTCACAAATCCTCCTTCGGAGCCACGCACAATCTCCACGCATGCTTCAACAGAGTCGCAAGCCACCAAGCTATCTAGGAGGTGGCAACCTCCAAGAGTAACAAGCACCACCGACTTGCAACACGAACACATAGTGCCACTCGATGCAATCCTCACGATGCAACACACTAGAATTTCTCACTCACTCGATCGGATGATCACTATCAAGCTCAAGTGAGTTAGAGGGCTCCCAAGCACTATCACATAAGCCACCAAGGCCTAAGTGCGCTCAGCTACCGGCCAAGGCCAGCCAATAGGCTATTTATAAGCCCCTCCACAAAAGAGCCGTTGTACCCCTTCACTAGGAACAACACGCAACGACCGGACGCGCTGGTCGAACTGACCGGACGCGCTGCACCGCGTCCGATCGCCCTGCGCCGTCCACGTGTCCTCCCGAAATCAACCGTGACTACTCGATCCTCCAATGGTCACTGCGCGCCAACGATCAAACGCAATCGACCGGACGCGCTCCACACAACAATCGGACGTGACAGTGCCAGCGTCCGGTCGCGGTCCAGAGAGCTCCCATCGCGACCGGACGCGTCCGATCGCGTGTGACCGGACGCACCACGTGTCCGATCAGCTCTTCGCCATGCTCTACTCCTCTAGGTGCCCGACCAGACGCTCTAGTTCCACGAGGGACCAAACACGCCGGATGCAAACCCTAACACCCGCGCACCTGACTGCTGTGTTGAACTGACCGGACGCGTTCGGTCAAACCGTGACCGCGTCCGGTTCAGCGTCCGGTCACCAAGGTGACTATCGTTCGCCTTCGTTTCTTCTACAACTTCCGGCATAGTGAAAATAGGCGTTTCACTTCTACACAAAGCGCCAAGTCCCGCCTCGCAAGCTCGGCGAGAGGGAGAGAGGAACCCAAACCCCTCTCTACCGCCCAAACTTCCACCGCCTTCGCAAATGTGCCAACACCAACAAGTGTTCACCACCTTGTGCACGTGTGTTATCATTTTCATAATCATTTTCTCCGAGGAGTTAGGCACTCAACTTGCCTCGCCGCTCGATCCTAACATATATGCAAAGTTAGATCGCTCAAGTGGAACTATATGACCGATATGCAAACAAGTTTGCCCCTCTTGATAGTACGGCCATCTATCCTAAACCCGGTCATCAACTTCTCTACACACCTATGACCGGTGAAATAGAAATGCCCTAGGTTATACCTTTGCCTTGCGCATTCCACTCCATCTCCTCCGACGTTGATGCAACACATGCACCAACCATATCACATATGATATGATCCACTTCATATCATCATATGACCTTGGTCCATCGATCTTGACCTCACTTGCTCTTCACCGTTGCATCGGTCCATCGGCACCAAGTCTCATCTTGATCTTCGTCACCTTGGTCACATGACTCCGTGTCATGTCTCATATGCAATGAGCTCCTCCATGACACCATCACCTATGGACTAATTTCCTGTGTATCTCACATAAACACAATTAGTCCACCTAAGGTTGTCACTCAATTACCAAAACCAAACAAGGATCTTTCACAAGGGCAGCTAGAACCTAGCAGGCAATAAGGCCATCAAGGGGGTTGGGCTAACAATAATAATCAACAAAGTAATTGGAGTCAGCACAACCAAGGGGGGTCAAGGAGATCGACAATCCTACAGATTTGGGGCAATCTTCTTCCGAAGGTATGAGATTCGGCTCCCTAGCTGATGTCAAATGCTTTAGATGTCTGGAAAATGGGCATCATCAGTTCAACTGCAACAACGAACCTGTGTGCTATAAGTGCAAGCAGAAAGGACACATGGTTGTGGATTGCATATTTAGCAAGAAACTAAAGATATGTGGTTTCGACATTTCTAGCCAAGGTTTCTACTCCATTGATATTCCAGAGGCAAGGGTGAAAGCTAACCAAGCTACTTGTTTCATCACTGTACTAGTGGGTGAGGCCAATGAGGAGAAGATAGATAAGGAGTTGAAGAATTTGGTTAGGGGGATTGGGATTTTAGTCAGGAAATCTCATGCAGGAGTACCTGGTGGTATTTCCTGATAAGAACACCTTAGCATGTTTGCTAAATTCTCTAAGTTTGAGATGCCTCTGTTTGGATTAAAAGGGAAAATTGAGGTTGCCAATGTTGATCCAGAAGATTCGACAATACTACACACAGTCTGGATAAAAATCTTCAATATACCTGGGATGGCTAAGGAGGTGGAGTCTGTGAGGGAAATTGCTACCTTAGTTGTTGAGCCCATTGCTGTGGATGAGGTTAGTTTGATTAAACCTGGTCCTGTTAGGGTTTAGGGCAGATGCAAGACTCCCTCTTTGATCAAAGGATCTATTTGAAGTATTTTTCAATGGCACTAGAATCCCGATTGGCTTTGAACTGGACGATGGCAAAGGGTCAACCAAAGGAGGCAAGGGTGGTCCACTAGGACCAGGATCAGGGAATCAAGGTGGGAGCTCTGATAAAGATCAAGATTGGGCACACCAAGATTCGTCACACCCATTTTTAAGGATAAAAATAGGATGCATAAAAGACTCATGTGCGCCCTAGGAAACGATCGCGCACATAAGTAGACAAATTACATAGTATCATCACAGTGCTTATTACATAGCGAGTAATATTTAACACATAGTCTTATACAATAAATTGTAGCAACTAATAGTATATCTCCAGCGAAAACTCCAAACATAAGGACATGGTTGACTGGTTGACACCAAGACTAGTACTCATTACGATAACCATCTTCATATTCTTCATCAGTTATGGTGGAAATAGCAAGGGTGAGTCCATGTCGAACTCAACAAGTATAACATAGGGTTCATGAGGCACAAAAGGCTAGACATTGTTTGACTGCGTTTAGCTTTTAATCATCATATAATTAGCAATTGAGTAGCATCAAGATAATATTCTTCCCGTTAATGAACCAATGATCAATTGTAATAAGGATAATACAATAGCATTAATATGAGCATAATAATAATCAACAGTAATTAAGCATGATATAACCATGGTGATCAACTATTTTGTAAGAATCCCTAAGGCCGCTCGTATCCATGAGCACGGCTAGTATACCAGTTTATTAAACTATGCGCAGAGGTGTACACTTTCACTGTGAGTCATAATTTCCAAATGCATGGGTTCGCGACTCCCCAAAACACCAGAAATCATATAAAGCAACTTAAAGGTTCGTCTAACAAGTTAGGGCCATTAGATTCACTCGGCAGGCAGATGTAAGAACCCCCCTTTTCAAATGGCACACTTCCTTCACGGTTATACTCATAAGACTAGAGGTTGTCCTACACCCAACGTGGCAAGCTATTCTTACGCCATTTAAGGTAACCACTAACAAGCTAGAAAAGGTCCTTTAAATAACTAAAGCCAGAGCCATATAGCCCTCATAGCTGTACTATAAATCCCGGTTATCACTTACAGGTAAGTCCTTACGGAGAGTAACTAGAGCGTCAAACAAACAACACAACACAACGCTCTAGTCCCTATTTCAACAGTAATAAAAATCATATTAATAGTTGATTGCTCAATCCATTAATCAAATTACAAGATCATTGTTCATAATTAAGCACTAGCAATAGCTATCCAAATGCATAACCCATAGGTGTCAAGGAATCAAGATATCAATCGCTAAGTTATAATCTCTATGGTCGTCAAGGAAGACATATGCATATGTATGATATTTTCAGTGAATAGGACAACAAGGATGATCACATGTTATACTTGCCTTGATCAAAGCTTTCCTGATGATACTGCTGGTCTGACTCAAAATAATACTCCTGATCGTCAAGAAACTGCTCACCGTCTATACTTGATCATCAAACATCAACACACAATCATCCGAGCAATCATACACGAAGCAAACAAAGAAACATAGTTAGAATAGTACACAAACAGTAGAAAAATAGTATAAAAAGTTTGTAAAACTCTTCTATGCATTACTACGATCACACAAACGTAAAGATCATGAAATTCGGATTTAAAACGTGAAAGTTATCAATTTTCTAAGATTTCCTTTAGATAAATAATTACTTTAATATAAGCTCGAAAATTAAATTTTCCAAACCTACTGTACAACTACACTAACATGTAGAGCTCGCAAATACGAACCTAACGCAACTTGAACGGGTCAAATCGGAGTTAAAGCGAAGATTTTACGATCAAAACAAGTTTAGTGGCAAAACTGTAAATACCAGAAAACATATTTTTGATTTACCGAGAAGAAATATGTTTTCAGAACAAAGAAACGTATCTCCTAAATGACGCTAAGGACTGTGGGTTCTATTTCATGAAAACACAGGGGTTCTTTATAAACTTTACCCCGCGAAGGGGTATCTTCTAATCTCAACCGTTGATCAGCGAATGAATGGCTGGAATCGTTTCCAGGCAAAGGAGAGAGAGGGCGCGTTCACCTTCTCCAGCGCCGGCCGGTGGCCGCCATGGCCGGCCCCCATGGCTCGTCGGAGAGCTTCGGCTCCACCGTTTCCATCCACTACTCGACCCGCAACCAACACCAATCAAACGAGAAGGTCAACGCGAACACATCTACGCGGTTTAGGAAAGCAATAACGGATCGAGGACGGGATGCGGCTCGCGAAGGCGGCGGTGCCATTGCTGGCTCACTAGAGCTCCTCAAACTCGTGATTCAAAGCACTACGAATCTAAATAAGAGCATGGGGAGGGAGAGAAGGAGATGGCGAACTCACCAAAACGAAGAAGAAAGGCTCAATCCAACCCGCAAGCCCCGACGACGAGCAACAACTATTCCTAGGGTTTCCAACCTCCTACGCTCGGTTTCATGAGGTTTGGCTCGGATTTTAGATGGAAAAAGGGACGATGGAACACACGGCTACACATTTATAGACCCAAATGTGATGATTAAGGATAGAATTCCCGGTTTCCTCGGTGGATTTGGTTGAGGCGGCTTCGTCTCCGGCTCGGTCAAAGCAAGAGGAAGAAGGGCGCGACTGATAGGCGGGGTCCACTCGTCAGTGAAGCAAGGGAGAAAGCGCACGGCCGCTGCGGCTCCTGGGCCGGCCCACGCGAGCGCGAGAGAGAAAGGGAAAAGCGGGCTCGGCAATCGACGGCCCACTCGTGAGGGAAGGAAGGGAGTAGGCCAGTTCGGGCAGGCCTCTAGGCCACCGGCTGCACAGGTAAGGTTTTATTTTTTTCTTTTCTCATTTAAATTTGTTTCCAAAACCATTTTAAAATAGATTTTGAATTCAATTCAAATAAAAACCAAAACCACACCACACAATAAAACAATTGCAATAGCATGAATGCATCACCATTATTCCACCTAATAATTTAAATTTTAATCCCTATTAATTATTATCTAAATTATTTAAACTCATAACTAAATCTCCTTTAACTTCAAATTTTATCTAATTCAATTTTTTAAAATTTTTTTGGGTGTTACATGGAAAGAAGAGGGGAGCTGACAAGTTTAAGAGATTTGGTGACATTGATAGGGATATGGACTACAACTAAGATGTCGGTGTTTGAGATCAACACCAACGAGTAAATTTGTATGCGCATCTGGGCTTGGATGGTGTGCAAAGAGGACATGAGAATGTATACTGGTTTTGGCAAAATGTCCCTACGTCCAGTGGTGAGCGGCTCGTATTACTTGCACTTGAGTTTGTAGTAGGGGTTACAAACGGTCGAGAGAGGGATCAGCTCTGTAAGGTCCAAAAAGGCTAGAGGGGGGGTGAATAGCCTTATTAAAACTTTTACATGAATTACTTAACCACACGTTAGTACTAAAGGTAGCGAAGCAAATGCACTAGCTCTAACTAATTAAGCAAGCCACCTACACAAGTCTATAACAAGGATATTCACTAAACATAACAACAACTACACGCTAGAAACAAGAAGTAATACAAGAGAAGAGCTTTGAGTGATTATACCGCCGTGTAGAGATGAGAAGTACCAATCAATCAATCACACAAGAGAAGTCCTCGGGAAGAGAATGACACAAGAATTTATCCCGAGGTTCACTTGCTTCCCGGCAAGCTACTCCCCGTTGTGGCGATACACCCACTTGTTGATTCATGAGCTAATCGACTATCAAGAGTCGAGCCCTCGGCGGACGCCGCACAACCGCACACAAGATGGGGATCCTCCAAGCCACGAGCTCCACTAGAGTATCTAATTTGTGAACTCCCGCGGGGAAGGATCAAGAACCCCTTACAACACTTGGTGAAGGCTCCAACAATCTCCAATTGTGAGCTCAATCACCTCTGCTGCTCCAAGCCGTCTACCGTGTCAGGAAACACGGAAGAGTAACAAGAAATCCGCAGCAACTCGAAGATCAAGTGCCTCTAGAATGCAACTCTCAAGCAATGCACTTGAATCTCACTCAATCTCACTCAAGATGTGCAACTAATCAAAGAGATGAGTGGAGGGGTTGTTCTCTAGCTCAAAGGATGTCTCTAGGTCTCAAAATGTGCAAGAGTTACCCTCAAACCCTGGCCAACGTCTATTTATAACGAAGGGGTACGCAGCTAGCCGTTAGGAACTTAAATAGCCGAAATCGCGTTGACCGGACGCACCGGTCATACTGACCGGACGCGCCGGTCGCGCAACGGCTAAACTCCGAAACACCGATCGGACGCGCTGGTCGCGTAGACCGGACGTGTTGGGTGTGACCGGACGCGCTGGTCCCGCAACTGACCGGACGCGCTGGTCAAGCCTGAGTATCACACAACGAAACAACGACCGGACGCGCTGTAGAACTAACCGGACGCCACAGTGCCAGCGTCCGATTAGAGTCCAGTAAGCTCCCTGGATGACCGGATGCGTCCGGTCGACAGTGACCGGACGCACTGCGCGTCCGATCATCAAACTGAAATATGCGCAGACGCTGAACACTGACTGGACGCGTCCAGTCATATAGAGACCGCGTCCAGTCCAACGTCCGGTCACCTCTATGACCTCCGTTCGCCTCCGTTTCTTTTTTGACTTCCAGCGCACTAGAAAATAGGCATTTCACTTCTCCAAAAAGCGCCAAATCCCGCTGAGAGGAACCCAAACCCCTCTCTACTGCTTAAACTTCACCGCCTTCGCAAATGTGCTAACACCACGAAGTGTACATCACCATGTATATGTGTGTTAGCATTTCACAAACATTTCTCAAGGCGTTATGTTAGCTCTTTTACTAGATCCTAATGCATATGCTCAAGACAATGATCTAGTGGCACTTGATTTCCGAGCTAATCGTGATTGCCCCTCTTGATAGTCGGCTATGTATCCTAAACCCGGTCAATCACTTCTCTACTCATCTTAGACCGGCAAAAGGAAAACTCTATGGTTATACCTTTGCCTTGCACTCTTAGATCCTTCTCTTTCACTTGATTATCATGTCCATCATATTATGTGCATCTCCACCATGATCATCATTTCATGTCCATGCACCATCTCTTTTGTGATCTTGTGGCCACCACTCCTTATCACATACACCTTCATCACTTGTGTTGCTTATGCCTAACTCAAAACACTTAACACATGACATTAGCAACTTGGTGTCATTAATTACCAAAACCAAACTTGGGCTTTCAATCTCCCCTTTTTGGTAATTGATGACAACCATCACAAAGATATGAAATGAAATCAATTTTCAATTTCGATAGTATTAGCTCCCCCTACATATGTGCTTCCATGAGTTGGGTTCAATTATGCACATATGTATGATTTGAATTTTAGGAGAGTTACTACTATCAAATTGATGCTAAGGTATATAGAATGGACCTTTGAAGCGTGATACCAATCGGAGTTGCCTTTATATACCACCCTTAGCATCGATGTAGCTAGACACCACTTGTAATACATCACTTGTAAAGATCACAACCACTAAAATACCTCGTGAGATTAACATTATAAGCAAAAAGGTGTCTAGATACCACTTGTAAAGCTACTCTCAACAATTCATCATTCAAGTTCTATTTCTATCAATCACCATTCAATCATGAATATGAATTTAAGCTTTGCAATGCAACAATTCATCATGTTAATGCACATACAAATGCAACAAATAATTCATGAGCTTGCTCCCCCTACTTGTGTGCTCAATTTTAATCCCTTTCTCCCCCTTTGTAACTTAACTTTTTATCTTTGTGACTTTTCTCTCCCCCTTATTATATCTTTCTTACTCTTTGCAATATCTTTGTGACTTTTCTCTCCCCCTTTGTCAACAATCACCAAAAAGGTGCCAATTTTAGTGAGAGATAAGTCAATCAATATGAGGGAGTCCAAATTATAGTTTAATCTAGATCACTTGCCTAGAATATGTAATTCGGTTTGATCCAAGCACAAGCTTCTTCACACCTCATAAAGTATAAGGGTTATCTTGAGCATGTTGAATTACACATCATGAGCTCATTTTCTAGATTCAACACTAGGTTTGCAAGCCCACAAATATGTCATATGCTACCACTAGATCAAACAAACATAGAAGCAATAGTGGTGTGTAATTCGGTCGTTTAGGGAGCTTACTGGACTCTAACCAGACACTGGCATTGTGGCGTCCGGTCAGTTCTACAGCGCGTCCGGTCGTTGTTTCGTTGTGCGATACTCGGGCTTGACCAGCGCGTCCGGTCAGTTGCGGGACCAGCGCGTCCGGTCTACGTGACCAGCGCGTCCGATCGGTGTTTCGGAGTTTAGCCGTTGTGCGACCGGCGCGTCCGGTCAGTATGACCGGCGCGTCCGGACAGTATGACCAACGCGTCCGATCAGCACGATTTCGGCTGTTTAAGTTCCTAACGGCTAGCTGCGTACCCTTCGTTATAAATAGATGTTGGCCAGGGTTTAAGGGTAACTCTTGCACATTTTGAGACCTAGAGACATCCTTTGAGCTAGAGAACAACCCCACCACTCATCTCTTTGATTAGTTGCACATCTTGAGTGAGATTGAGTGAGATTCAAGTGCATTGCTTGAGAGTTGCATTCTAGAGGCACTTGATCTTCGAGTTGCTACGGATTTCTTGTTAGTCTTCCGTGTTTCCCGACACGGTAGATGGCTTGGAGCAGCGGAGGTGATTGAGCTCGCAATTGGAGATTGTTGGAGCCTTCACCAAGTGTTGTAAGGGGTTCTTGATCCTTCCCCGCGGGATTTCACAAATTGGATACTCTAGTGGAGCTCGTGGCTTGGAGGATCCCCATCTTGTGTGCGGTTGTGTGGCGTCCGCCGAGGGCTCGACTCTTGATAGTCGATTAGCTCATGAACCGACAAGTGGGTATATCGCCACAACGGGGAGTAGCTTGCCGGGAAGCAAGTGAACCTCAATAAAAATCTTGTGTCATCTCTTTGCCGAGGATTTCTCTTGTGGTTGATCATTATGATTGATTCTTCGAGTGCATTACTTCTCTACATCTTTGGTATAAGAATCAAGTTACTTGCTCTTTACTTTCTTGTACTATTCTTAGTGTGGCTTATATCACATAGGAGTAAGTAGCTTAGTGACTTAGTCTTGTTGGTGTGTATTAGAGATCATAGCCTTGCTTCACTAGAATTGTATAGGTGGCTTGCATAGTGTATTTGAGCTAGTGCTAGAATTAGCTTAGCCATCTTTTATACTAACGTGATTGTTTAGTAAAGCTTATAGATTTTTAAATAGGCTATTCACCCCCTTTCTAGCCACTTGGACCTTACAAGTGGTATCGAAGCCGATACACCATTTATTTGAGGCTTAACAACCTACGGTGAAAAAGAAATGGCTCAATTAAGCTTGCACATCAACAACACCAAGAAGGCACCTCACTTTGATGGCACAAATTATGCATATTGGAAGGTTAAGATGACCGCACACCTCAAGTCAATCAATAGAGAAGTGTGGAAGGTCACCGAAACAAAATTTGAGGTTGCTAATCCAGAAGCACCTACACCGGTGGAAGAGAAGAAGCTCCAATGCAATGGCATTGCTATTAGTGCTCTTCATGAGGTATTAGATGATAAGATATTTGAGCAAGTGAAAAACATAGAAATTGCACATGATGCTTGGGCCAAGCTAGAAGAAACATTTGAGGGCACTGAAGGCACAAAGACAGCTAAAACATATATCTTGTAAGAAAAAATTTCAAGCTTCAAGATGCAAGATGATGAAAGTGTACCAGAAATGTTTCATCGGTTGCAAGTCATTGTCAATGAGCTCAAAGCACTTGGTGAGGAGGTCAAGGACAACCAATTCTCTATGAAGTTCTTGAGAAGCTTGCCCAAGAGATTTGATACATTGATCATTGTGCTAGTGAGGACTACATTGAAGGATTCAACTCCTCAATAAGTATTCTAAGAAGTGATGACTGATGATTCATATAGAGAAGATGAGAAATAGGAGTTGGTCAAAAAGAAGAAGAAGGAAAGTGAGAAGAAGGATGATGAGAAGAAGAAGAGTGTGGCATTCAAAGCCACCACATCTAAAGGCAAATCCAAGATTAAATCATCAAGTGATGAAGACTCAAGCTCTTATGATAGTGATGACATTGATGAGAAGATGGCTCTTTTTGTCAAGCAATTTAGGAAATTCATGAAGAAGAAGGGCTTTCGTGCAAGAAGGAGGAAGAACTCATCCAAGAAGAATGAGCATACCATGAGATGCTTTATATGCTATAGCAAGGACCATCTCATTGCAAAGTGTCCTTATGATAGTGATGATGAAGATGCTATCAAGAAGGAGAGGAAGAAGCAAAAGAAGAAGCAAGAAAAAAAGGAGAGCTCTCATAAGAAGAAGAATGATTCTCATGTTGCTACATGGGATAGTGATGATTCCTCAAGTGATGATGAGGATGACAACAAGAGCAAGAAGAAGGGACATGCTAGCATTGCCATCCAAGAGAAGGTCTCCCTCTTTGACACTCCATCGTGCTTCATGGCTAAGGCCGCTAAGGTATCATCCGACGATGAGAGTGATCATGATAATGCTAGTGATAGTGATAGTGATGAAGAAGAATTCACTAAAGATGAACTAATCACTATGCTAGAAGATTGCACTCAACATTTTAAAGAATCTAGAAAGGAGTGCAAGAGCTTGCTTAAGGAAAAGAAAAACCTTATGCAAGAACTTGATGAGCCTAGGGCATCTTATGAGAGTCTAAAGGTAGACCATAAGAAGCTTCAAAAGTCTCACACTAAGCTTGAAAAAGCTCATTCCTCTCTAGTTGAAAAATGTGTAAACATGCCAACTAATGTTGAGAAAGCTAAAACTTGCAACATAGGCATATCATGTGATATAATTGATGAATCTTTTCATAAGCCTATTGTTATTGCTCCCACTAATCCTTCATGTAGCTCATCTACATCATCCTCATCTAATAGTGATGGTTTCACTTGTGACTCCACAATAATAGTTGAGAATGAAAATCTCAAGGAGGTAAAAGAGCTCAATCACACCTTAGCTAAGGCTTATGGTGGTGAGGACCGCTTGCTTATGTGCTTGGGTAGCTAAAGGGCTTCTCTCTATAAAGAGGGATTGGGCTATAACCCTAAGAAAGGCAATGCTACTTTTGCTCCTCACAAGACTCATTTTGTGAAGAGCAATGGTAGCTATTGCAAAAGTTGCAAGCAAGTTGGTCATATAGAGCAACTTTGCATGAACAAAAAATCCAAAGCTAATGTATCCTCAATTAAGTTTGATTCTTTCTATGTACTTACCAAGGGTACAAATGGTGTTCATGCTAAGTTCATTGGTGCACCATAGATGGGCTCAAAGAAGAAAGCTATTTGGGTACCAAAGAGCTTGGTCACTAACCTTGGAGGACCCAAATAAGTTTGGGTACCTAAAAAGAATTAATCTTATCTTGTAGGTTAATTACAAAGCCGGAGGAAGGCATTGGGTGCTTGATAGTGGGTGCACTCAACATATGACCGGGGATTCTTGTATGTTCAAATCAATTGATACAAGTCAAAATGGTGGTTTTGATGCTATCACTTTTGGCAACAACAAGAAAGGCAAGATCAAGGGGCTTGGTAAAATCGCTATCTCAAATGACATGAGCATATCTAATGTGTTGCTAGTTGAGAGCTTAGATTTCAATATTTTATCGGTGGCATAACTTTGTGATCTTGGCTCAAGTGCATATTTGGTAGTGATGATGTTGAAGTCATAAGTGTTGATGGATCAAATTTGATATTCAAAGGATTTAGACATGGTAGTTTATACTTGGTTGACTTCAATGATAGTGAGACACAATTGACATCATGCTTGCTTAGCAAATCTAGTATGGGTTGGTTGTGGCATAGAAGGCTTGGTCATGTTGGAATGAAACAATTGAACAAACTTTTGAGGCATGACCTAGTTAGAGGCTTGAAAGATGTGACTTTTGAAAAGTATAAACCATGTAGTGCTTGTCAAGCCGGCAAACAAGTTGGAAATGCACATCCTAGTAAGAGTGAAATGAGCACATCAAAGGCATTTGAGTTATTGCACATGGACTTGTTTGGGCCAACAACATATATTAGCATTGGTGGCAACAAGTATGGTTTTGTGATTATTGATGACTACACTAGATACACTTGGGTGTTCTTTCTTTATGACAAGAGTGATGTTCATGATCTATTCAAATTTTTTATCAAGAGGGTGCAAAATGAGTTTGAGACAACTATCAAGAAGATTATAAGTGACAATGGTAGTGAGTTCAAGAACACAAGAATTGAGGAATTGTGTGATGATCTTGGTATTGGACATCAATTCTCTCCAACCTACACTCCTCAATCCAATGGTGTAGTTGAAAGAAAGAATAGAACTTTGATTGACATGGCTAGATCAATGCTTAGTGAATACAATGTGAGTCATTCATTTTGGAGTGAAGCTATCAACACGGCTTGCTATTGTAGCAACCGTCTCTATTGCCATGGAAAGCTTGGGAAGACACCATATGAGCTATTGAATGGAAGAAAGCCCAACATTGCATACTTTAGAGTGTTTGGTTGCAAATGCTATATTTTCAAGAAAGGCACTAGATTGAGCAAGTTTGAAAAGATGTGATGAACGGTTTTTACTTGGTTATTCTACCACAAGCAAGGTATATAGAGTTTGGAATCTCACAAATGGCACCTTGGAAGAAGTTCATGATGTTAAGTTTGATGAAACCCAAGGATCTCAAAATGAAGCTCAAAACCTTGATGATGTGAGAGGAGACCAATTGGCAAAAGCAATGAAGAACATGGATATTGGTGATGTTAGACCAAGACAAGTTAATGATGATGATGATACTCATGTGATCAACCAAAATGTGCAAATTGATACAAACCAAGCAAGCTCTAGTGGTTCTCATGATGAAGTGCAAGATCAAGGTCAAGCAAGTGGAAGCAATCGACTCCTAATACTCCAACCTACTAGCATTACAAGAGATCATCTATTGGACCAAATCATTGGTGGAATTCAAAGTGGTGTTCAAACTAGATCACGGCTAGCATCCTTTTGTGAGCACTACTCATTTGTGTCACTTGAAGAACATAAGAAAATAGAAGATCCTTTGAAGGATTCCGATTGGGTAAATGCCATGCATGAAGAACTAAACAACTTTGCTAGAAATCAAGTTTGGGAACTTATGGAAAGACCAAAGAACTACAATGTGATTGGTACTAAGTGGGTCTTTAGAAACAAGCAAGATTAAGATGGCATGGTTATGAGGAACAAAGCAAGATTAGTAGCATAAGGATACACTAAAGTTGAGGGTCTTGACTTTGGAGAGACATATACACCCATTGTAAGATTGGAGGCTATTAGAATCTTATTAGCATATGCTTGTGCACACAACATCAAGCTCTATCAAATGGATGTCAAAAGTTCATTTCTCAATGGCTACATCAACGAAGAAGTTTATGTTGAGCAACCTCACGGTTTTAAAGATGACAATAAGCCTAACCATGTTTTCAAGCTAAAGAAGGCATTGTATGGTTTGAAGCAAGCACCTAGAGCATGGTATGAGAGATTGAGGGACTTTCTTCTCTCTAAAGGGTTCAAGATGGGAAAGGTTGACACCACTCTCTTCACCAAGAAGCTTGGAAATGACTTATTTGTGTTGCAAATCTATGTGGATGACATTATCTTTGATCAATTAACCAAGACTTTTGTAAAGAGTTTGGAAATATGATGGCTAATGAGTTTGAGAAGTCTATGATTGGAGAGCTTAGTTACTTCCTTAGACTTCAAATCAAGCAATTGAAGAATGGCACTTTTGTAAGTCAAGGGAAGTATATCAAGGACATGATCAAGAAGTTTGGATTGCAAGATGCTAAGCCAATGAGTACACCAATGGGCACTAATGATCAATTGGGTGTTGATGCTAGTGGCAACATGGCAGATCAAAAGCAATACCGGTCTATGATTGGAAGTTTGCTATATGTCACCGCTTCTAGGTCGGATGTGATGTTTAGTGTGTGCTAGTGTGCAAGATATCAAGCTTCACCTAGAGAAAGTCACTTGAAAGCAACCAAGAGGATATTGAGATATCTTAAGGGCACCCATGATGTTGAATTATGGTTTCCAAAGGGGTCTAATTTTGAGTTGACTAGATATTCGGACTCCGACTATGGTGGATGCAAGATTGATAGAATGAGCACAAGTGGCACTTTTCAATTGCTTGGAAGGTCTCTTGTTTCATGGTCATCAAAGAAACAAAATAGTGTTGCACTATCTACCGCCGAGGCCGAATACATTAGTGCTTGTAGTTGTTGTGCACAATTGCTTTGGATAAAGGCCACCTTGAATGATTTTAGAATTAAGTTTAAGAATGTGCCATTGTTTTGTGATAATGAAAGTGCAATCAAGATGACATAAAATCTGGTTCAACATTCAAGAACCAAGCACATTGATATTAGGCATCACTTCATAAGAGACCATCAATAAAAGGGTGATATTAGCATTGAGAGCATTGACACCGAAGATCAACTAGCCGACATATTCACAAAGCCACTTGATGAAAAGAGATTTTACAAGTTAAAGAATGAATTGAACATACTTGACTTCTCCAACTTGATATGAGTGCACCCCCACATTCTTATATGACATGCCTCTCCTCCGACATAGCAAGGTAAAGTTGTTTGGCATATCATCCATACTTTGCTAAGGATATGTTTAGAACATATACACATATTTGCATGACAAATAGGCTCATTCATGAAAATCAAATGAGTTTAATGTATATATGGTACCACTATTGCTTCTATGTTTGATTGATCTCGTGGTAGCATATGACATGTTTGTGGGCTTGCAAACCTAGTGTTGAATCTAGAAAATGAGCTCATGATGTGTAATTCAACATGGTCAAGATAACCCTTATACTTTATGAGGTGTGAAGAAGCTTGTCCTTGGATCAAACTGAATTACATATTTTAGGCAAGTGATCTAGATTGAACCATAATTTGGACTCCCTCACATTGTTTGACTTGACTCTCACTAAAATTAGCACCTTTTTGGTGATTGTTGACAAAGGGGGAGAGAAAAGTCATAAAGATAAAAAGTTAAGTTGTAAAGGGGGAGAAAGTTATTGTAAGGGGGAGAGAATGACATTTGAAAGAGATCTATTAAAATTGAGCACACAAGTAGAGGGAGCAAGCTCATGAATTATTTGTTGCATTTGTATGTGCATTAACATGATGAATTGTTGCATTGCAAAGCTTAAATTCATATTCATGATTGTATGGTGATTGCTAGAAATAGAACTTGAATGATGATTTGTTAAGAGTAGCTTTACAAGTAGTATCTAGACACCTTTGTTTATAATGTTGATCTCATGAGGTACTTTAGTGTTTGTGATCTTTACAAGTGATGTATTATAAGAGGTGTCTAGCTACATCGATGCTAAGGATGGTATATAAAGGCAACTCCGATTGGTATCACGCTTTAAAGGTCCATTCTATATACCTTAGCATCAATTTGATAGTAGTAACTCTCCCAAAATTCAAATCCATACATATGTGCACAATTGAACCCAACTCATGGAAGCACATATGTAGGGGGAGCTAATACTATCGAAATTGAAAATTGATTTTATTTCATATCTTTGTGATGGTTGTCATCAATTACCAAAAAGGGGGAGATTGAAAGCCCAAGTTTGGTTTTGGTAATTAATGACACCAAGTTGCTAATGTCATATGTTAAGTGTTTTGAGTTAGGCATAAGCAACACATGTGATGAAGGTGTATGTGGCAAGGAGTGGTGGCCACAAGATCATAAAGAGATGGTGCATGTACATGAAATGATGATCATGGTGAAGATGCACATAAAATGATGGACTTGATGATCAAGTGGAGGAGAAGGATCTAAGAGCGCAAGACAAAGGTATAACCATCGGGTTTTCCTTTTGTCGGTCTAATATGAGTAGAGAAGTGATTGACCGGGTTTAGGATACATAGTCGACTATCAAGAGGGGCAATCACGGTTAGCTCGAGAATCAAGTGCCACTAGATCAATGTCTTGAGCATATGCGTTAGGATCTAGTAGAGAGCTAACATAACGCCTTGAAAATGTTTGTGAAATGCTAACACACATGCACATGGTGGTATACACTTGGTGGTGCTAGCACATTTGCGAAGGCGGTGGAATTTAAGTGGTAGAGAGGGGTTTGGGTTCCTCTCTCCCTCTCGCCGAGCTTGCGAGGCGGGATTTGGTACTTTTTGAGGAAGTGAAATGCCTATTTTCTACTGCGCCGGAAGTCAGAAAAGAAATAGAGGCGAACGGCGATCACTATGGTGACCGGATGCTGCACTGGACGCGGTCGCGGTTTGACTGGACACGTCCGGTCAGTTCTCGCAGCAATTAGACACGCGGGTGCTAGGGTTTGCAACCGGCGCGTCTGGTCCCTCACGGAACCGGAGCGTCCGGTTAGGCACCTAGAGGGGCAGAGTTGGTCGTAGAGCCGACCGGATGCGTGGCGCATCCTGTCATGGTGGGAGCTTACTGGACTCCGACCAGACGCCAGGTGCAGCGTGTCCGGTCAAACGCTAGAGCGCGCCCGGTCACGGAACCGGTAACTTCTGACGTGCACTGTTCACGCTTGTCCTGTAGTGACCGAACGCGTCCGGTCACCCTGACCGGTGCATCCGGTCAGCACATTTTGAACTGTGTCGTCCGGTAACGGCTAGCTGCGTACCCCTTCGCTATAAATAGAAGATGTCCGGGGTTTGAGGGTATCTCTTGCACATTTTGAGACCTAGAGACATCCTTTGAGCTAGAGAACAACCCCTCCACTCATCTCTTTGCTTAGTTGCACATCTTGAGTGAGATTCAAGTGTATTGCTTGAGAGTTGCATTCTAGAGGCACTTGATCTTCGAGTTGCTGCGGATTTCTTGTTACTCTTCCGTGTTTCCCGACACGGTAGACGGCTTGGAGCAGCGGAGGTGATTGAGCTCACAATTAGAGATTGTTGGAGCCCTCACCAAGTATTGTAAGGGGTTCTTGATCCTTCCCCGCAGGAGTTCATAAATTGGATACTCTAGTGGAGCTCGTGGCTTGGAGGATCCCCATCTTTTGTGCGGTTGTGCGACGCCCGCCGAGGGCTCGACTCTTGATAGTCGATTAACTCACAAACCGATAAGTGGGTGTATCGCCACAACGAGGAGTAACTTGCTAGGAAGCAAGTGAACCTCGGTAAAAATCGTGTGTCATCTCTTTACCGAGGATTTCTCTTGTGGTTGATCTTTGTGATTGATTCTTCGAGTGCATTACTTCTCTACATCGTTGGTATAAGAATCAAGTCACTTGCTCTTTACTTTCTTGTACTAGTCCTAGTGTAGTTTGCTTAGTATAGCTTTTATCACATAGGAGTAAGTAGCTTAGTGACTTAGTCTTGTTGGTGTGTATTAGAGATCATAGCCTTGCTTCATTAGAATTGTATAGGTGGCTTGCATAGTGTATTTGAGCTAGTGTTAGAATTAGCTTAGCCATCTTTTATACTAACGTGATTGTTTAGTAAAGCTTGTAGATTTTTAAATAGGCTATTCACCGCACCTCTAGCCATTTGGACCTTACAAGCTTGAGCTGCGAGCCTAGCTTTCCATCTCGATGACAGCTTTGGGCCCATGCGTCAGCTGCTCCTCCCTCCTCCTGCTCGAGTTTGGCACGGGCTTGACGCTGCCAAATCCCAAACTCCACGGGGTCTTTTCTCGTGTTATGCACGCCGAGGCATCCTATAATAAGCCTGTGACCATCTCCTCCTCTCTTTTCGATCTATGCCACCAGGTGTAGCCCTAGCTCTGCTCGCCTCCACTGCTTGGATGTCACCGAGCACAGAGCTCGCCCACCGCTGCCATTGACGCCAGCCGCTGCCTCAGAGTCGTCGAATTCCTTCCGCCGCTCTTCGGATTGAAGTAAAGAAGTCATATGTGCCCTTCTTCTCCTCCTTTTTCTCCTATGTCATGTGCTAACCATCACCGACATCGGTAGGAGTTTTCCGTCCGCCACTCCAAGCTGCCCGTCGTCCTTGGTCCAAATCCACCCGCGTTTTCTACTCCGGTGAGATCGTCGTGCCTTTCTCTTCCTTACTGTGCTAGTCCCATGTCAAGTGGTGACCAGAATCATCGTTTAGATGAACGCCAGCGAGGTCAGGCCGTTTCCGGCCATGGCGCCGCCGTCGGCTTCTTGTTCTGGCCGACACCCCTCTCTCTTCCTCCCATCTTTTAATCTGGACCATCTCAAAACACCCTTCGACTGGCATTCTTGTTAAAGAGCCCCTCAGTTCTTTTGAAATCATGCCCACAGTCCTTGGTTCAGTTTAAAATCCTGAATTTGATTTATTTTAATTCCTAGTTAAGTTTCATCTATTCACAAAAATGCCATTGGATTCAAAAGCTTATAAAATACTCGTTTTAACTCTGATTTGATCCGTTCAAGTTACGTTAGATTCGTAATCTCATAATCTACATTTTAGTACCACTGTTTAGTATATTTTCAACTTTTAAAATTCGAGCTTCTATTAAATGAATTATTTTAATATAAGAAATCTTGTTTAATTCATATCTTGTCCGTTATAGCTCCGATTTGTGTGCAATTCCCGTCTGTGTGATCGTAGCGAGATGTAGAATCATTCTACAAACTTTTCATTTTGTTTTGCTACTATTGATGTACTATTCTAATTATGTCTCTTATTTGCTTCGTGTATGATTGCTCGGATGCTTGTATGTCGATGTGTTGATTGAGTATAGACGGTGAGCAGTTCATGGACGATCAAGAGTACTACTATGAGCAGGATCAGCAGGAGACTTTTGATCAAGGCCAGTATAGCATGGGACCTCCTTCATTACCTATTCCTGACACACACCAAATCTCATATGCATGTGTCCTTTGTCACCTTTTTAAAGATTTCCTAACAATTGATTACCGAATACCTTGTCACCTTGGAATATATGTATTTGGGTAGCATCTTTGCTAGTGCTGAATCTTTAACCATGATCTTGTAACTTGAATAATGGAATATGCAATAAACATTAAAAGATAATTTTTAGCAACATGAATTAAAGGGTGAGAAGGGCTCTAGTTTTGCTAGATGTTCTTGATCCTCTATAAGGACTTATCTGTAAGTGATCATCTGGGACTTACAGTACAACTATGAGAGCTACATGACTCTGCCTCTAGCTATTTAAAAGACCTTTTCTAGCTTGTTAGTGGTAACCTTCATTGGCGTAAGAACAGCTTGACACGATGGGTGTAGTGCGGCCTCTGTCCTTATGTGTATAGGCTACGTGTCATTGTGTCATTCAGAAGGGGGCTCTATATCTGCTTGTCGAGTGAATCTAATGGCCCTAACCTGTTAGACAAACTTTTAAATGGCTTTATATGATTTCCGGTGCTCTAGGACTAGCTACCCCATGCATTTGAAAATCATGACTCACAGTAAAAGTGTACACCTCTACGCAGAGGTTAATAAACTGGTATACTAGCCGTGCCCATGGATACAGGCGGCCTTGGAATCCTTATGGAATAGATGATCAGTGTTTAACTATGTGCTTATTATGTTGTTTATATGCTATTCATTATATCTTGTTCACTTGATCATGTGGTTATGGGAATTGTTGTTACCTTGTTGCTATTGATTGCTAAACATGATATCCACATAAATGCAACCAACAGTTTAACCAGTGTCAGCTATTTGAGCTACATGAACCCCTTGCTATATTTGTTGAGTCTGATATGTGCTCACCCTTGCTATTTTCCCACACATCAGGATGGACAAATGAACATGATTGGCATGAGGATTATCGTGATGAATATTAGGCTTGATGTCAACCAGTCAATATTCATGTGATTGAAGGTGCCATGAGAGAGTTTTTTTTTTATTTCCGCTACATTATGTAAAGACTATGAAGTAATATTCGTTATGTAATAAACGAATGTGATGATACTCTTCTTAATTTGTCGACTTATGTGTGATTGATCTCTAGGCACACATAAGGATATGCATTTCATTTTATCCTTCAAAATGGGTGTGACAAATTGGTATCAAAGCTTTGTTGACTGTAGGACGCAAGCCTAGTTAGTAATGATCGTTTTTAGCATCCTTTGCTTCACTTGTTTCATGCTTACCACTTCATCCTTGTTATTTGCTAAATTTTTTATGCTTCTTTCATCTTATTCCATTGTGAAATTTATTGCTTCTATCTAATCTATGTCTAAAATTTTGTAGATGTCTCCTCGTCCCCGTATGACCACTACTCAATTCCGTGCTCTGTACAAGCCTATGGAGCCCAGTGTGGATGAGATCCAGGAGATTTCTGATGAAGAATCGAGAGTGGGGGACACTCAGGAGAAGGACATGTAGGAAGAAGTCCCGGTTGTTCAAGCACATAATCCTCGTATAGGCTGGACTGAAGAACTCTACTTCATGGATCCTGATCCTAATGCTCTCTTTCACGACCTGCTGGTGAAGACGCTGCAAAAGTACAACTCAGACTTGCAAGCCACGCTGGAGTATCACAACACGGAGCACAAGCATCCACAGAGGAGCTCATACTGGGAAATCGAGTTGTGGGTCAAGTCAGTAGATGGAGACAAGAAGGCCTACCAGGTGGAGTCGATTCACACTGCCCGGGTGAGTCGGGCTATCGTGGAAAGGACTATGGCGGATGCTGCCTACAATGCACTCCTCTACTACCGCGGACGACACTTCGACGATATGCAATATGATGGGCTGAGGTACTATCCTCACTACGTGCCAGACGTGGGCTCTTAGACCATAGAGATTGCAGATACGCCATCCATGACCCTCCAAGCACAAGTTGAGCTCACTCGTGAGCTAGCAAACAAGGTGGTGTCCTTGGAGAAAGAACTGCATAATGAGAGAGCTCTCAACGAGAAAGAACGTGAAGTGTCGGATGATCTAAGAGCTGAACTAGTCCGTCCCAAGCTCCATGAGAAGATTCACACGCCCCTCATCAAGAAAGATTCCGCTCCTTAAGTTTAAGAAGCCCATATGTAATAGTAATGCTATTAGTATCGTGTGTCGTGTCGAATTTTAAAGTGTGGTGTGAACAATTGTGTGCTTGATGGATTATTATTATGTTCTATGAGTGAGTTGGATCTTTTTGATGTGTGCTGGAGCTTTGTGGGCATGTCTACAAGTTCTATGGTTAAGGATATTAAGATACGATCATGAATAAATAGTAGGGCTTGGCTATATCCTGTTTCTGCCTTTGCTGATTTCCGGAGCAGTCTGTGATGTTTCTGTTATATCTCAAAATCCGTACATTAAAAATTCATGAAAGTTTTCTTGAAACAACTAGACTTCTATATCTTTCCAATGCTGCAAGAATTACCTCATTATCTGTTCTGAGCTAGGAGATATAACTGTTCTAAGACAAGGTTTCTGCGCAGTCTGGAATTCTGGAACAGTTTTAGTTATGCTCTGTTTTTGTTTAACCTAATGACAGAATCTGTTGAAACGATCTATAATAAAGTTGTAGAAAATCTAATAAGATTTCCAACCATGTAAAGATCATCTCTATTGGACATATGCAGCTCGAGTTATGTCCGATTTACTGAACTGCTGAAATTGGAACCCGCCCAGAAAAATTCAGATTTACTTATCTCTTGTATATATCATCCTGGATAATAATGAGATTTATTTTCTGTGTTTGGCAAACAGATGGAAGCCATAGGAGGCAGAGGTGGAGGCAGGGGCTGTGGCAAGGGCCCTAGAGGTCCTAACCCTCCTATCACCATGGAGGAACTCATGAACACACAGAATCAAATGATGCAGATGTTCATGCAACACATGCAGAACAACCCCCTGCAGGAGGACCACCGCCTGTCCAAGTGAGGGACAAGCGTGGTGAATTCTTGAAAGGATGACCTCCGGTGTTTACTCATGCTACTGATCCACTGAAGGCGGATGATTGGGTGCGAGCAGTGGAGAAACAGTTGAATATAGCTCAATGCAATGATTTAGAGAAAGTGCTATATGCATCTGGGCTGTTACAGGGAGCAGCTCAGACCTGGTGGGAGTCATACTAGTTTGCATGTTCTAATAATGTTCCTCCTGTCATGTGGCAAGAGTTTTTTAGGGATTTCAAGGCACATCACATTCCCGATGGAGTGATAGAGATCAAGCCGGAGGAATTCTGATCTCTCAGAATGGGTTCTATGTCCGTTAGTGAATACCATGACAAGTTTGCTCAGCTATCTCGTTATGCACCTAACAAGGTGAGGGAAGATGCTGATAAGCAACGTCTCTTTCTCAAGGGTATATACTATGACCTCAGGCTACAATTGGCTAGCAACACATATGCCAACTTCTAAGCCCTGGTGAATCATGCAATTGTGCTAGACAATATGCACAAGGAGCAGGATAGAAAAAGGAGGATGCAAGGACAGGGCTCTAGGAGCAATACACATCAACGCCCTAATACACAACAAGGTTTTTAGCATAGGTTCCAAGGGCCAGTTAGTCAGTGGAATCGTAGACCATACCCTCAGTGTCCTCATAATCCGATGCAGCAAGGAAACCAGCGCCAGCATTTTTAGCAGCGCTCCTCTTTCCAGTAGCAGGGTGGTCAGCAGACACCACGTTTAGGGAATCCTAATGCCACTCCTATGAAGAATAGTGCTCCCAACACTCCAAACAAGTGTTTCCGTTGTAGGAAAGAGGGGCACATGTCTTATAACTGTCCAGATAAGCCAAATCAGCAGAACTTCTAGGGGCAGAATAGCAACCAGAAGATGTACGCATGGCCAACCAACACTAGGAAGGTGAACCATGTGTCCACAGAGATGACAGAAGTGGAACCAGAGGTCATGCTCGGTACGTTCGATGTCCAGTCCATTCCTGCCACTGTTCTTTTTGATTCTAGAGCTTCACATTCATTCATTTCACAAGCTTTTATCAGAACACATAACATACCATTACGTGCCATGAAAAACCCCATACTAGTAAACTCACTAGGGGGAAGTATGCAAGCTTCTTATCAATGCCTCCCTACTAGTCTAACTTTAAGGGGGTAGAGTTTAAAGTGAGCCCTATAGTGTTAAGAACAGTTGGGATTGATCTTATACTGGGTATGGATTGGATGATGCAACATAAGGCAGTGATTCAGTGCAAGGAGAAGGCAATGGTGCTGACAACACCAATGGGGGACATAATCAGTGTTGATGTTGTGGTGCAGAAGCAGCAATCTACCACAGTGAACCAGCTAGATGATGGTGTTAATAAGGAAGACCAAGTTGTGGATGAGTTCCCAGATGTGTTCCCTGATGATTTGCCAGGTATGCCGCCTGACCGTGATATTGAGTGTATTATTGAATTATTACCTGGGACTGCACCTATAGCTAAGCATCCATATAGAATGGGGGTAGATGAACTAGAGGAACTTAAGAAACAAATTAAGGAGTTGCAGGATAAAGGTTTCATTCGTCCTAGTTCTTAACCTTGGGGTGCACCAGTGATCTTTGTTGACAAGAAGGATGGTACTTAGAGGATGTGTGTTGATTACCGGTCACTTAATGAAGTTACTATCAAGAACAAGTATCATTTGCCTAGAATTAATGATTTGTTTGACCAGTTGAGAGGAGCTTGTATATTTTCTAAGATTGATTTATGTTCTGGTTATCATCAGTTGAAGATTCGGAATTCAGATATACCAAAGACAACACTCACTATAAGGTATGGATTGTATGAGTATACAGTTATGTCTTTTGGTTTGACCAATACTCCTTCCTACTTTATGTATCTGATGAACAATGTGTTCATGGAGTTTCTTGATAAATTTGTGTAGTGTTCATTGATGATATTTTAGTATTCTCCAAGACTAAAGAAGAGCATGCTGAACATTTAAGGTTGGTCTTGCAGAAGCTCAGAGAGCACAAATTGTATGCTAAGCGGAGCAAGTGTGAGTTTTGGTTGAAGGAAGTTTCTTTCTTAGGTCATGTTGTCTCTAATGGTGGTATAGCAGTGGATCCTAGAAAGGTGAAAGATGTCTTGAATTGGAAACAACCAACCAATGTGGGAGAAATATGTAGTTTTTTGGGTTTGGCTGGATATTATAGAAGGTTCATATAGGGGTTTTCTAAGCTTGCTAAGCCTATGACTGTGCTGTTAGAGAAGAATGCTAAGTTTGCGTGGTCTAAAAAGTGTCATGCTAACTTTGAGGAGTTGAAGAAGAGATTGACCACCGCACCGGTATTGATATTGCTAGATCTGAGTAAGAGTTTCTCTATCTATTGTGATGCATCTCGTTTGGGTCTTGGATGTGTTCTTATGCAAGAAGGTAGAGTTGTGGCTTATGCATCGAGGCAGTTGAGAAAGCACAAATTAAGGCAGTTCAGAAATCATGAATTAAATTATCCTACTCATGATTTGGAGTTAGCTGTAGTGGTTCATGCTTTGAAGATATGGAGACACTATTTGATTGGTCATAAGAGTGATATATACACTAATCACAAGAGTTTAAAGTATATCTTCACTCAAACAGATCTGAACCTGAGACAACGTTGATGGTTGGAATTGATTAAGGACTATGATTTGAAGGTGCATTATCATCCAAGAAAGACCAATGTTGTTGCAGATGCTCTTAGTACAAAGAGTTATGCTAATAAGGTGCGAGTGATGCCTATCTCAACTGAGTTGTGTGCTGAGTTTGAGCATCTGAACTTAGGCATTGTTACTAATGCGATGGAAATCAAAGTGACTCCTACTTTAGAGCAAGATATACGCAAGGGTCAGTTGGAGGATGAGAAACTAAAGGAGATAGCAAAGAATGTAGAGACTGGAAATGCACCAGGATTCAGTATAGATGCAAATGATACACTCTGGTTCAGAAAAAGGATATGTGTGCCGGAAGTGAAAGCTATTCGTGATACAATTCTGCGGGAAGTGCATGAGTCAACTTACTCTATTCACCTAGGAAATACTAAAATGTATCTGGATCTCAAGTAGAAGTATTAGTGGTATGGATTAAAGAGAGATGTAGCTAAGTATGTTGCTTTGTGTGATACCTATCAAGGAGTGAAGGCAGAACATCAGAGACCCGCCGGATTATTACAACCAATGCAGATTCCTGAGTGGAAGTGAGAAAAAGTTGGTATGGATTTCATAGTGGGGTTACCGCGTACTCAGAGAGGTTTTGATTCCATATGGGTAATTGTAGATCGGTTGACTAAAGTTGCTCACTTCTTACCTATCAAGACTACCTATAATGGGCCAAGACTGGCAGAACTGTACATGGAGAGAATAGTGAGTTTGCATGGAGTTCCAAGGAAGATTGTGTCTGATAGAGGCTCACAGTTTACATCTCATTTTTGGAAACAGGTACATACTTCTTTAGGGACCAAGTTGAATTTTAGTACAACCTATCACCCTTAGACTAATGGACAGACTGAGAGGATTAATCAGATATTAGAAGACATGTTGAGAGCTTGTGCATTGCAGTATGGGACAAGTTGGGATAAGAGTTTGCCTTATGCAGAGTTTTCATATAACAACAGTTATTAGCAGAGTCTCAAGATGGCACCGTTTGAAGCTTTGTATGGACATAAGTGTAGAACGCCTTTGTTTTGGAACCAAATAGGGGAAACTTAGGTGTTTGGAACGGAGGTACTTAAAAACGTAGAGAGACAAGTACGTATGATTTGAGAGAATTTTAGAGTTGCACAGTCTCGTCAAAAGTTATGCAGATACACGGAGAAGAGAATTGGTCTTCGAAGAAGGGGATTATGTATACTTGAAAGTATCACCAATGAGAAGTGTGAAGAGGTTTAATATGAAAGGGAAGTTGGCACCAAGGTATGTTGGTCCATTTAAAGTTCTAAAAAGGTATGGAGAAGTGGCTTATCAATTGGAATTGCCTAAGAGTTTGTCTGGTGTGCATGATGTGTTATATGTGTCTCAACTTAAGAAGTGTTTGCGTGTACCGGAAGAGCAAATACCTTTAGAGGAGCTTACTATTAAGGAGGACCTCACATATGAAGAGTTTCCAGTTAAAATTTTGGAAACAGCGAAAAGAGTTACACGAAGCCGAGTAATAAAGATGTGTAAAATTCTGTGGAATCGGTATTCGGAAGCTGAGACAACTTGGGAAAGAGAGGATGAACTGAGAAAGTCATATCCGCAGTTGTTCGAGTAAGCAGTCCAATCTCGAGGATGAGATTCTTTTAAGGGGGATAGAATTTGTAACACCCAAAATTTGCAAGAGTTTAAAATAGTTTAAATTGATTTATTATGCAATTGTTTATGCATTAAAACATAGGGGAATAATATTTTTATTGAAATTAAAATTCAATATAAGGCTAGATATGCATTTTTTACAGTGTTGAGTGGTTTTGACTGGAATTTAAACTGATCTAAATTTCATCATTTGGAAAATGACTTTGGAAAATTCAGAAATAAAAGAAAAGGAAAAAAACTCTCTCCTTTCTCTCTTTCGGTCTGATAGCCTAGCTGCTGGCCCAAGGCGCAGGAGCACCAGCTCCCTTCCCTTCTCATCCGCATGCCGCACGAACAGGCCAGCCCAGCTTGAGCCGCGAGCCCAGCAGGCCGCTCCTCTTTTCTTTCTGTCTCGATGACAGCTTGGGGCCCGCGCGTCAGCTACTCCACCCTCCTCCTGCTCGAGTCCGGCACGGGCTCGACGCTGCCAAATCCCAAACTCCACGAGATCTTTTCCCGTGTTAAGCACGCCGAGGCATCCTATAATAAGCCTATGATCGTCTCCTCCTCTGTTTTCGATCTACACCATCAGGTGTAGCCCTAGCTCTGCTCGCCTCCACTGCTTGGATCTCGCCAAGCACAGAGCTCGCCCGCCGCTGCCATCGACGCCAGCCGCTGTCTCGGAGTCATCGAATTCCTTCCGCCGCTCTTCGGCTTGAACTAAAGAAGCCGTATGTGTCGTTCTTGTCCTCCTTTTTCTCCTCAGTCATGTGCTAACCGTCACCGACGTCTGCAGGAGTTTTCCATCCGCCACTCCAAGCTGCCCATCATCCTTGGTCCAAATCCGCCCGCGTTTTCTACTCCGGTGAGATCACCGTGTCTTTCTCTTCCTTCCTGTGCTAGTCCCGTGTCAAGTGGTGACCGGAATCATCATTTCGACAAATGCCAGTGAGGTCGGGCCATTTTCAGCCATGGCGCCGCCGTCAGCTTCTTGTTCCGGCTGGCACCCCTCTCTCTTCCTCCCATCTTCTAATCTGGACCGTCTAGATTTGATCCAGCGGTCTAGGTCTCAAAATACCCCTTTGGTTGGCATTCTTGCTAAAGAGCCCCTCTGTTCTTTCAAAATCACGCCCGCAGTCCTCAGTTCAGTTTAAAATCCTGAATTTGATTTATTTTAATTCGTAGTTAAGTTTCATCTATTTATAGAAATGCCATTGGATTCAAAAGCTTATAAAATACTCGTTTTAACTTTGATTTGATCCGTTCAAGTTGTGTTACATTCGTAATCTTGTAATCTACATGTTAGTACCACTGTTTAGTATATTTTCAACTTTTAAAATTCGAGCTTGTATTAAATGAATTATTTTAATATAAGAAATCTGGTTTAATTCATATCTTGTCCGTTATAGTTCCGATTTGCGTGTAATTCACGTATGTGTGATCATAGCGAGACGTAGAATCATTCTACAAACATTTCATTTTGTTTTCTACTATTGATGTACTATTCTAATTATGTCTCTTGTTTGCTTCGTGTATGATTGGTCGGATGCTTGTATCTTGATGTGTTGATCGAGTATAGACGGTGAGCAGTTCGTGGACGATCAAGAGTACTACTACGAGCAGGATCAACAGGAGACATTTGATCTGGGCAAGTATAGCTTGGGACCATCTTGATTACCTATTCCTGATACACAATAAATTTCATATGCATGTGTCCTTTGTCACCTTTTTAAGAATTTTCTAGCAATTGATTACCGAATACCTTGTCACCTTGGAATATAAGCATTTGGGTCGCATCTTTGCTAGTGCTGAATCTTTAACCATGATCTTGTAACTTGAATAATGGAATATGCAATAAACATTAAAAGATGATTTTTAGCAGCATGAATTAAAGGGTGAGAAGGGCTCTAGTTTTGCTGGATGTTCTTCACCCTCCATAAGGACTTATCTGTAAGTGATCATCCAGGACTTATAGTACAGCTATGAGAGCTACATGGCTCTGGCTCTAGTTATTTAAAAGATCTTTTCTAGCTTGTTAGTGGTAACCTTCATTGGCGTAAGAACAACTTGACACGATGGGTGTAGTGCGGCCTCTGTCCTTATGTGTATAGGCTGCGTGTCATTGTGCTATTCGGAAGGTGGGCTCTATATATACTTGTCGAGTGAATCTAATGGCCCTAACCTGTTAGACAAACTTTTAAATGGCTTTATATGATTTCCTGTGCTCTGGGACTAGCAACCCTATGCATTTGGAAATCATGACTCACAGTGAAAGTGTACACCTCTACGCAGAGTTTAATAAACTGGTATAATAGTCGTGCCCGCGGATACGGACGGCCTTGAAATCCTTATGGAATAGATGATCACTGTTTAACTATGTTCTTATTATGTTGTTTATATGCTATTCATTATATCTTGTTCACTTGATCATGTGGTTATGGGAATTGTTGTTACCTTGTTGCTATTAATTGCTAAACATGATATCCACATAAATGCAACCAGCATTTTAACCTGTGTCAGTTATTTGAGCTACATGAACCCCTTGCTATATTTGTTGAGTACGACATGTGCTCACCCTTGCTATTTTCACACACATCAGGATGGGCAAATGAACAGGATTGGCATGAGGATTATCGTGATGAATATTAGGCTTGATGTCAATCAGTCAATGTTCCTGTGATTAGAGTCGCCACGAGAGAGTTATTTTTTTTATTTTCGCTACATTGTGTAAAGATTATGTGATAATATTCGTTATGTAATAAACGAATGTGATGATACTCTTCTTAATTTGTTGACTTATGTGTGATTGATCTCTAGGCACACATAAGGATATGCATTCCATTTTATCCTTCAAAATGGGTATGACAGTGGGGCAGACCCCGGATCGAGTGGGCGGACCCATAGAATCTAGGGGCCATGGCCTTCACCCTTGACGACGTCGCGGAGGGGTCTGAGTGGCACAACCTGCACTCATCATTAGGAAGCGTGGCACAGCTGCTTACCAACACGCTAAGCACATTGAATGGCACTATCCGGACCAGCCAGGTATGAAACATTTGTATCTTTGGTTTCTATTTTCCACTTCGGTACCTCTAACTCACGCCTTTCTTGTAGTCCCTCATGGAGCGTAGCCAGGCAAAGTCCAGTTCCTTCTTCAACACAAGGAGGCCTAGGACCGCCTGAACGCGAAAGTGGTCAACCTTCAGACCCGCGAGGTGGAGGCCCGTCGGCACGCTGATGAAGCCAAGCGGATGGCCTTGGAGCAGTTGGAGCGATCGCGCAAGGACGAGGAGGAGGCCGTGGCCTTCAAGATGGAGCGGGATGAGCTCCTGTAGAGAGATGCGGTGTCCCACCGATGAATCCTCGAGCTCCAAGACGAGGTCAATAAGGAAAGGGACTGTAACACCCCAGGTGTTGATCACCAATTAAGTAGTGGGTTTAAGCTCAAACACGATAAATTAGTGGAGATGACGATGCCAAAGTCAAACCTATGGAAATAAACCCTAATCTAAACTTGGATGCTGCACCCTTCTTTGCACATAGGCCATTTTTAAGATATATGCTTGGGTGTTGTTATCAAAGTATCTTCACATGTCTCACATCAATAACTATCTATATTGATCCCTGGAAAAGTTTCATGAAGTTTGGAATCAAAAAGTCACATGAAATGATAAGTTCCATTCCTATTGGAATTTGCCCCATTAAGTTAATGGAACTATAGAACATCAACCAAACCTTGCAAACTATCCAAATGACTCCATATGAACTCTATAACACCTTAACTACACTTAGGGCACTTAATGGAACAATGTTCATGTTGATCATTTTGCCTAAATGTGCTTCTAAGTGATGGTTGACCATGTATGGACCCGAGAACACTTTGGTTTGACTGTTTTAAAAGTGTGACCTAGAAGCTTTGCATGACTGTGCACCCTTGACAAAGTCGTAGAGAATTTTATAAGGAACAAACTTTGTTTAAGAGTCAAGTCATGAAAATGTGTGTAACATGCTCAAACAGGGCCCTCAAGTCAGAATTGGGACTGTTTCTAACACTTAGCAATTTTAAAACCCCGATTTCAGTGTCTTCGACATTGACATCTCACGTTCTCATGATTTTGTTAACCAACATAATTTGACCCCTTAACAAAAGTTGGAGTTTATGTTATGGAGAACAACATGTAAAAAGTTGGGATCAATTTGACCAAGTTTGGTATTGCAAAATCCCAAAACCGAGCCCTAGCTTAACATGTTAACACTGGTAATTTGGGGACTGATTATCTCCTAATCTACAGCTCTAATGACTATGATCCCTAAATAGAAAATATAGAGCATACTGAGATGAACAACTTTGCTATTTGTCCCAATTCGAAAATCAGCCTGTATTGAGCCCAACATGGCGTATCCACCTGGCTTTGTTGTTGCCTGCCACCTGCTCGACAGCTGCCCCCTTAGGGGAGGACGTGGCGACCATGCACCGCGCGTCTTCACCATGGACGCCGCGCGTCCGCTTACCTGCCGCGTGCCTGAGCCTCGCTCGGCTTGGTAGAGCACCAGAGCGACCAGCCCAAGCCCCTCCCTTTCTCCTCACTCACTCACCCCCTTCCTCGCGGCTGCACGCGCACGCACGAGCACAGACACCACCGTGGCCGCCATGGCCGACCGGCCGAGCTCCCGTGGCCGGGTCACTTCGGACCGCTACTGGGTCGATTGAGCCCGCCATCGTCTTCACCGACGCATACTGATCGTCCTGCGCCTTTCCAATTGCCGCCTAGCCCGCCGGAGCGTCGCCGCCGTCGGAGCCGTGCCCCGACATGCCCCCGCGCGCGGAGCCAAGAGGCCATGGGCCACCTCACGCCAAGCTACGACCGCCTTCGGATGCGCCTCGTTGCCACAACCCTCACCGGCCCCTCCCTCACCGCCGACGCCGCCCCCTGCCGGCCGGCCGGAGCTGCGGGCCAGCCACTCCCCTCCTCTCGGCCGACGGCCTGAGGAAGGAGAAGGAGAAGTTTTGTGTACGTTCTCTTTTATATGACAAGTGGGCCCAGTGGTCCAGCGGGTCCCGCGAGTCAGCGTTATGAATGGCAGGGATGGGGTACACGTTCGGGTGCGCCTAGCGATTTCAATAGGGTTGAGTAATTCCGATTTTGAATTTCAGATTTCATGTAAATCTTCAAATATTCATATCTCATGCTAGGAGACTCCAAAAATAGTAAAAGTGGACTTTTTGGAAACCTTGAGAAGAGATCTATGTAATAGAATCATAAAATGTTACATGTTTGTAGATGTTTTCTGATGTCTTTATTTAAGTGTTAAAAAATGATCTTAAATACCTTTAAACTTGACCAGAGCAAGATCTAGAGTTTTAGAACTCCAAAAATAATGATTCTTGTTTTTTTAATTTTATGATGACATGTACTTGCTAGGAAAAATATTAAACACCCTAGTTGTTCACTGTTTTCTTAGAGTTTTGATTTGACCTTGTTAAATAAGGAAAATTACATTTTATTACTTGTCATTTTATATCTTGAGTTGTGATGCTCCAAATGATGTGAAATTTTTATGATAGTCTTGTCATGATATGTATGTACTGTGGTATAAATTTGTTGGTCACTACTTATTGGATGATCTAGTTATTGATTTAACTTGTTTAGGGCTTGATAAATAGCTTATAAATAATATATAAATGATAAAATAGAAAATGTTGTCCCATCACCTTATTATGATGTTGCTCTATGATTTTGGTTCATTCTATGGCCATGTATTCACAGAAAATATTGAGTTTTAGGTTTTACCTGTTCTCACATGATTTATTTCAATAGTCGATTGTCTTTTTCATAGAGGTTGATGTACTTATCTAAATGGCTTGAAATTTGTACAGTAAACTTTTGAGAGTATTTGTAGACCCTTGTAATTTTGGTAGAATTTATGGAGCATCCTTATGATGTGGTCATAATTCCACCTAATTATCTAAATAAATTAAGAAAATGTATTAAAAGAATTTATTTAGTAATTTACACTATGTTTTCTGGTGTTCATTAGTCATGTATGAAATGTTGGTAAAGTTGGTTTTATTCAATTATATGTTTGCAACATAAGTTAATAATTATTTCTTGCAAATGAGGTTTCTAAACAGATTTGAGAATATTGTTAATTACCCTATGCAAATGATGTTTTCATGTCTTGTGTGCTATAACAAAGTTGTTGTGAATTTCATGATCTAGCTTATGTTAAATTTTGGTGGCATTTGGCCATATAGTTTAGAAACTACAGCTGTTCTAATTTGGGTTCAGATTTATGTTGCTCTCTGTCCTTCCAGGATAGATTCTGTACCTTCTGTATTTTGACCTGGTAAATGTTAGAATCAGGTTTAGATGATTATAAATGAAATCTAGATAATTTCATAATCTTTTCATAATGTCTTCTTGCAAGTCATTTGGAGTTGTAGATCTCCAGTTATGATTAAATTACTTAGCTGTTGGTCTGATGTCCAGAAGGTAGCAATTTCTAGTTCTAATACTTGATTAACTTTGTCATGCTTGGGTATTGAAGTGTGACTCATATCTTTGATGATACTTGGGTGGTACCCTGTGATCCTGTGAGACTTGTTTCTTGATTGATGTGCTAGCCCTCTTCTATATTATGTCTTAATGAGGATTAAGTTAATTAGTTATAGGGTTTATGTGAACTTTGGTATGCTTGCTTGATTACTTTGTTTATTACACTTCTATGCATTCATACATATGCATTATTGCACCTCATTTAGGTACGCTAGCTGAAGCACATGAAGGACCTGATATGGAGCCAAACCGAAGATGGAATTGGTGAATCTATCCCGAAGCTAGAAAGACCGAACAAGTGTTAGATGGAGGGAATGCTCGCCAAGCGAGTTTCTTCTGACATACTCTAACTTGAGTCGGATCCCAGGCAAGCCCCGGAGCATTATAAGCCTCCTATCTTCAAAGCAATTATATATATATATATATATATATATATATATATATATATATATATATATATATATATATATATATATATATATATATATATATATATATATATATATATATATATATATATATATATATATATTGTTGCATTAAGTGGTAGGAGTTGGTTGGAAACCCTTGCTGCATTATATCATTCCTTGTCCAGATATATGAATCCTTAAATCCTACATAGACTAGGATCGAGTAGATGCTTAGCCCTGCTTTAAGCGGTAGAAGTCAGGTGATTTCCTGTCACCTGCGAGATATAGGGATATTCATATATGGCACGGTTGGCTATATTTGCTATCGTGGAATGGAACCATGTGTTAATAAAATGAAATGAGACCGGGCGGGATGACGATAGTGAAACAACAAGGCATGGAGGTCTTGGGTGTGAATCTATCCCCGTATGAGTCGTTTAAGGACCGATTCGCTGTACGTCCTTGAGTCATGTTGAACGCAGTCTAACACTTAGTTGGCCGAATAAGTCGTTCCGACCGCGAAGCCGAGTAATGTGATTCAGGCCGGGAATCGAATGGTAGGTTGCTTCTTGGAGGAGAGAAAGGATGTGCTTGGGGACATTGGCGTGAGACCAAGGGGGGGTTAGAGTCCCTATCACCTGGCAGAGTGTCGCCCTTAGGGTCGCGACATCATTCGGACCCGCGATTCCTGAAACATATGAAAAGGTGGCTTGTGCGACCCTAGCAGGGGCCTGCGCGATGAGTGTTAGAAATACCCCTCCAGCTGGATAGGAATTCGATTCGAATCGCCGTCGCTCCCGGTTAGTGAGCACTTGACTTGAGCAGCGGCAACGTAGATTCTATTAAATTGAACAGATGGTTAATTGGATAACAATAGAAAGGTTGCCTCAATTTATACCTGCTATGGTTAATATTATTTGCTCCTAATAAAGTGAGTGCTCTAGTACAGGTTCTAATATAGATGATAGGTTAACGATAATTAACTTGATGCTTAAGCATTAATGATTGATCATCTATATTAAGCTTTTATGCAAAATGTTGTCAAGCTAGCCCCACTTTATATCAGCCTTGCATGATCCTTGGTGTCACCTTATTTCTGGTTTTTGACGGGTAAGTCTAGCTGAGTACCTCCTCGTACTCAGGGTTTTATCCCCACTTGTTGCATGTTGTGCTGTATCATGGCGACTGCAAGAGTTGGTTGGCTTCTGCCGTAGTGGCAGAGTGTGATCACGGGCATGATCCTTCTGAGTTATCTTCTCTCTAATGCTTTTGTTGGAAGTCGACCTTCGTACTGGCATGTATATGGAAATAAGGGTGTTGTTAGTTTCAAATTACTTTGCTTCTGCTACTTTTGAACTTAAGTTGTAATAACTATGTTGAACTCCGATGTATATTCAATTACTTGTGAAATGGTTGTAACATGTGACTTGTTATGTTGAATCACTACGATCTTGGCTTGTATGTTGGTTGGTTTGAAATCCCTCGTGATTTCATTGGACTACCGGAGTTATATGGGCTCAAGTGTGAGAATTTGATCACTTCGGTGATTGTTTTTATACTTGTGCTCTTATAATTTGGACGGTTCTGTTACAGGGACTGGAAGCTAGCGGCCAAGCAGAGGGTTGCGACCTCAGAGGCAAAGGCATGACAAGATGCCACGATAGCCGAGCGGCTGCACCAGGAGCGAGACGAATCGTGGCTCATCGCCGGGGAATGCCACCGCTCTGGGAGTTTATCGTCACCGCCGTAGTGCTACGCACATGGTTGTGCCTCGCCTACCACTCAGGCATCGTGTTTTTTGTTTCAATAGCTCTGTCGTGTCGCACTAGTCGCGTAGGGGTCCTTCCCTTGCCCAGCCATGGCTGAAGGACGCCGGCACACCACCGGACCCGCTTCGCCGCCCGCCATGGTCGACGGCGTACTCTGCTCTGTGCGTCGTAGGGTGCGTGTTGTACCTCGCTGCGTTCGTCTTGTCACGGAGAGTGCGATGTCGACCTCACCCTTGCCGGAGACCTCGCCGCCAGCGAGGAATCGGCCGACGGGAGTTCCCCCTGTTTCTGACTTTGTGGGCCGGCAGCTGGGCTGAGCCAAGCACAGGGCAAAGGCCCAGTTAGGGTTTAGGCCTGTTAGGATTTGCTTTTAAATTATGTTTTTCCTGAAATGCAAATTGTGCTGAGTTTGTAAAATGTGTAACTAGAATTTGGTAGCTCCAAAAATATTGATTCCAATTTTGTGGTGATCTGCATGTGATGTCCTTTATGGGAAAATATAAAAAGTGATATTTGATACTTGCAAATATGATTTCTTATTTATGCCTAAGCATGCATTGTCAATTTGTTAATTAGGATATCTAAATGTCTACATGTCCAATATGTGTGCAATTTTTATGGTAGTCTGTGTGAAGCATGAGGTAGCTACTGTAATTTTTGTAGATTTTTCTGTATAGTTTTACTATATGTTGCTTTAATCACCTAATTAACTAAATAAATTAGAAAAGGATATTAAATAATTTATTTAGAAGTTGGCACTACACTTTCTGGTGTTCTTTGGATATGTGTAACAAGTTAGTAAACTTGGTGTAGCTCAATTATGCTTTTGCATCATCACTAAATATTTACTTTAGAGAATCTGCCATTTCGGGACAGATTTTGGAATATTGTTAATTACCCTATGAAAATGATGATTTCATGTCTTGTGGTCTGTATAAAAGTTGTTGTAAATTTCATGATCTAGCTTCTGTTAAATTTTGGTGACAATTGGTCACATAGTTTGGTAGTTATATCTGTTCAAAGTTGGTTCTCAGTTTTAGGTGTTCTCTGTTTGCGTAGGACAGATTCTGTGTTTGCTTTAATTTGATTTGGTTAACTTAAGAATCATGCCTTGATGTTTATAAATTATTTGTAGATAATTTCATAAGCTTTCCAGAATGTCCTCTTGCAAGTCATTTGGATTTGTAGAACTCCAGTTATGAAGTTTCTTAGCTGTTACTGTTAACATGTTGGAAATGCTAAATTTCTGGAATCTTGTTATGGGTGTGTGTTTAGTCTTAACTTTGTGGCACTTAGTGGTTGCTTAGGGATATTTAAACATGTTAATACTAGAGAGGATATTTGCACCTAAACTTAAAGTGATTTGAATAGAGCACCACATGACTTGGTTTTGTGCCTATGATGTTGCAATGCCATTGCAATCATCTTTGCATCATTCATACATGTTCATAAATCATCATGTTATCCTTGGTGCATACATAAAATTCATTGGGTGCATATGCATGCAATAGGTGTGTCGAGAATCGTGTCATGAGCGAAGTCCCGCAAGGCATGAACCCCGAAGTTGGAGTCCGTTCGGGAGCCGGAGGTCCAGTCCGATGAAGCCGGAGAAGACGTGGGAACCGTTCTTAAAGCCGAACCTTGAACTATCTTCTTTCGGTTAAGGCAAGCCCCAGAGCATTATAAGCCCCCTACTTTCAAAGCAATTATATATATATGTTATATATGTATTGTTGCATTACATTATAAGAGTTGGTTGGAAACCCTTGCTGCATTGATAACACTCCTTGTCTAGCAACTTGAACCTTGAATCCTATGTAGACATGATCATATCTATGCTTAGCCCTACTTAATTAGACTGGTAAAAGTCGGGTGATTTCCTATCACCTGTGAGATATGGGCTTTACCTGGTCACGGTTGGCTATATTTGCTATCGTGGAAAAGAACCATGTGTTAATATGAATAAAAGATCGGGCGGGGTCTTACGGTTGTAGTGATGCCGCCTATGTCGATTAAGGACCGAGACCTGGAGCCTTCTATGTCATTTTGAACGCATGCCTGACATTTAGCTGGCTGGCCTGAGGTTGCTGACCGCGAAGCCGAGTAGCTCAACTCAGGCTGCGAAGTCGAAAAGTGGAAGTCGCCTCGGAAGGGAGCCAGAGGGTCCAAGGGCAGGTGAGTTAAAATTTCTTCCCTCCAAATAGTTTTCCCATAAGTGGTTGCATTTCTTTCGTGAAGAATTGTGGTAGTCAACCAACCTAGTGGAGTGGCTAGTAGTGTCAGCCTTAAAACTCAATTCATACCTGGCCGTGGAAGAAAGCAAGACACAATTTCATGATGTATCTCCTCGAGTTGGGATGCATTTTGATCTACAACTCACCTTCCCATTGATTCTAACATTGTATCCATCCTTGTTTGCTACCCCATCTCTGAATGATGTTGTTTCTACATGCCTGATTCATGACACGTGAGGATTCTTCATGGGTGTGTGTTGGGTAATGGTGTTACAATTAGTACTCCATGGTGCCATGACGAAACCAGGATCCTCCTGTGGCGCGCGACACAAGGTTGTGCTGCTCGACACGCGTAGGTATCAAGGATTACTAGTCATGATCCATTATGGAGCTACACCAATGCGTTATCTTCTCGTGAACCTTTCCTTGGATATCCTTCCCTATCTTGTCAGAAGATCAGTACCTCAAACCAAGAGATTTCCTTATTTTGAGATTGGAATTTGGATAGTGGGTTACAACCTCTTCATCATGCTTATATAATTCGTCAGCAACCTTCCAACGTCATTAATGCTTACTGGTTTCACCTACTTGCAGATGTCTCGTCAGCTTCGCGCTATCAGTTGGAGTCATGGCGATATGGAACCGCCATCGTCTCATCCTCCACAACCTACTTCTGCTGAGTTGCTGCAAATGCTTGCCGAAAGTCAGCGTGCCTTGGATGAGAGTGTCAGAAACCATATCCATCAAGAACCTGAGCTTGTCTAGTACAACAACTATAAGGATTTCTTGGATACCGAGCCTCCTATTTTTCGAGAAGCAGAACAACCACTTCAAGCAGACGAATGGTTGAACATTATCGAACAGAAGTTCCATGTGCTCAAGGTGGCAAATGATATGAAAACAGAGTATGCTTCGCAACAGTTACAAGGGCCTACAGGCATTTGGTGGTGTCATCATTGGAATACTCTGCTTGAGAATATGGAAGTAGTTTGGGATCAGTTCAAGGAGGCATTTCGGGGACATTACATTCCTTCTGGTCTCATGGCAATCAAGCATACCGAGTTTATGAAGCTCACCCAGGGAGACAAAAGCGTAACATAATATTTGCATGCTTTCATCAACTTGTCAAGATATGCTCCGGAATTTGTTAATACGGAGGTTAAGAAGATCGCTAGTTTTAAAAGGGGGCTATGTCCCAAATTGATGAAGGCCATGTGCAATAGCAAGTGTGCAACTTTCAATGAGTTTATTAGTGATACTATCCTTCAAGAGAACTATAATGTTGTATATGCTGCTTCTAAGAGCCACGAGAAATCTTATGAATCTAATGCACCTATGTCCAATACTCTTGTGGTGATTGCACCCTAGTATCATTCGCCAGGCATATCCACCAAATATCACCCATATAGAAGAAGGGTCCGGTCAAGAAGAGCAGTATTAAGAAAGGAAAGTCTAAGGCACCACCAAGTAACCTCCTGTGTTGGAATTGCAAGATATCCGATCATTGGGTCAAAGATTGTCATCGTCCTCAGAAGAAACCAAATGAAAACAATGCAGATGTGTGTAAAGGACATGTTCAATACACTACTGTGGAATCCATTCCCACGGGTGAAATTATTACTGCTGATGCATTTTTGGTGAACCAACAACCCGCAATTGTACTGTTTGATTCAGGTGCTTCTCACTCTTTCATCAATTCCACCTTTGCAGCCAAGTATGGTATGAAGGTTGTTACCTTAGGTAATGGTGGGTATAATATCAGTGCTGCCAGAAATAATATTTCAACCAACCAATTGGTGTTGGGAGCAAAGATCGAGATAGAAGGACGCCTATACGATGTGGATCTCGTGGTGTTACCAGGACTAGGCCTAGATGTAATCTTAGGAATGAAGTGGATGAGTGGAAACATTGTTCTGATCAATACCTCCACAAGAGTGATTATGTTGAGGGATCCAAAAGATCAACAAGCTTTTCTAGTGCAGCTTCCCCGTGATGTTAAGACTCAACATGCAGTGAATGCCATTTTAGCAAAGTCCATTGCTGATGTTCCTATAGTATGCGAATTTCCATATGACTTCCCTGATGATTTGCTATGATTACCTCTGGACCGAGATGTAGAATTCAAGATTGAGTTGATTCCGGGTACTGCACCAATTTCCAAAAGAACGTATAGAATGCCGCCAAATGAGTTAGCTGAACTCAAGACCCAACCTGGTGAACTTTTGCAGAAAGGTCTGATCCGTCCTAGTTCTTCTCCATGGGGTTGTCCTGCTATCTTTGTGAAGAAAAAGGATCAGTCTCTATGCATGTGTGTAGACTATCGACCGCTCAATACAGTGACTATCAAGAACAAGTATTCGTTGTCTCGTATTGATATCTTGTTTGATCAGTTATCTAAATCAAAGGTATTCTCGAAGATTGATCTGAGATCTAGTTATCACCAAATTAAAATCCGTCCTGAAGATATACCAAAGACAACCTTCTCTACCAGATATGGATTATATGAATATATTGTCTTGTCTTTTGGTCTGATCAATGCTCCTGCACATTTCATGTACCTGATGAATTCAGTATTCATGCGAGAGCTGGACAAGTTTGTGGTGATATTCATTGATGATATCCTCATCTATTCTAAAAATGAAGAAGAACATGTCGAGCATCTGAGAATTGTTCTATCTAGATTACGTAAACATAAGCTCTACGCCAAGTTCAGCAAATGTGAATTCTGGTTAAAGAAGGTACCTTTCCTCGGTCATGTATTGTCTGGTGAGAGAATTTCAGTAGATCCGACTAAGGTACAAGAAGTTTTGGATTGGAAAACGCCAACTATAGTTCAAGAAATTCGAAGTTTTCTTGGATTGGCTGGCTACTATCGTCGTTTTATTCTAGATTTCTCTAAGATAGCCAAGCCTATGACTCGTCTACTTAAGAAGGATAGGAAGTTTGATTGGACTCCAGAGTATGAGCAAGCTTTCCACACTCTACGGACTTTATTGACGTCAGCTCCTGTGTTGGCACAACCTGATATTGAGAAACCGTTCAATGTGTATTGTGATGCATCGGGTACAGGTTTAGGCGGGGTACTTATGCAAGAAGGCCGAGTTATTGCGTATGCTTCGCGTCAGTTAATAAAACATGAAGTCAACTATCCAACTCGTGACTTGGAATTAGCTGCTGTCGTCCATGCTCTAAAAATCTAGAGGCACTATTTGCTTAGAAATATGTGCAATATCTATACAGATCATAAGAGTCTCAAGTACAAATTTACTCAACCCGAGTTAAATATGCAACAGAGGAGATGGTTGGAATTAATCAAGGATTATAACCTTCAAGTGCACTATCATCCGGGCAAAGCAAATGTGGTTGCCGATGCCTTGAGTAGAAAATTTCATTACAACTCTCTGATAGAAGAAGATTTTCATTTGTCTCATCTCTTACATCCTGTCGTACTCCATCATATCACTGTTGATTGTTCTTTAAGAAGTCGAATCATTGAGCTATAAAAGATTGATACTGGTATAATTCACATCAAGAGAAAAATAAAAGAGCAAGAAACCAAACACTTTCGAGTGGATGACAAAGGAATTCTCTGGTTCAACGATAGACTTATCGTGCCCAAAGACAAGGAACTTAGAAACCAAATCATGGCTGAAGCCCATTCTTCTAAATTGTCCATCCATCCTGACAGTAGTAAGATGTATCAGGACCTCAAGCCACACGGGCTGCGCAAGCACTGGACGCGATTCGGGGATGGATGAAGAGCTTTAAGCCTAAGACGACAATGACTACAGATGTTTCTGAAATTTAGTTGGCTTAAAAAATGCTTCCATGCCTTCCTCAGTTTTTTACCACCAAACAAATCATGATATCAACCATTATACATGTATTTGTTCTTAGAATGTGTTTCTATCCTTAGAATTGCTCCATATTATGCTTTGATCATATTGGGAATTCTATATTCATGGACCAGAGATCCTATCCTATTGTGTTGCATATTGCTTTATATGTTGTCATGTCTCTTATCCTTTGCATAGTCCTAAGAATAGTCTCTTCATAATTTAGGGGGCACTTATTTTGAAGGTCTCTTCAAAATGCATGGAAGTATGAAACTCTGCTCATCTAATATCTTCATATGACCACCTGCACATTTTGTTTACAATTGTTGATCCCTTCCACATGGCTTGCTTCATGGGATCCGACAGCTTCAAACTATTGATAAGCAATTATGTTAGTTATTATCTTGTTCTGTAGCTGCTCCACTTTTGAGGTGTGCCTTAACAATACAGGCAATAATAATGGTAGTGGATTAGGTTGCATAGATCCTAATACGTACCTGCTCATTTCATTTGACAGTGCTAGAAAATTATCTTAAATTCATATAAATTGTCCTTTTATTTTCGTAAATGAGTAGCACATTGGTTGCCTACGTGCCCACTGAAGGTTTGCTGTAGCAGGCCATTAAAAAAATTGCAATGACATGCATAAACATACCATGTTGTAGCCCACCTTTCATATCCTTAGTTGTTTCTTTCTCTATTCGTCTATTTGTGCTCACCCAAACTATGCCGCCGGATTGATCATTTGTGTTTTTTTTTTCTTTATGACAGATATGTCACGATTACAAACTGCTGCTAAAATACGCAACAAACGAAAGGTTGTCCTACCTTTTGGAATATATACTCATGGAAACACAGGAGATTGTTGTAATTATTGTTGGTATTTTTGCAGATTCTGATAACTGAAATAGATTGTTTTCGTACCCGCTCACAGACTGTCAGCTGTTCCTATCAATGCTTTCCCTGTTTCTATAGATACCGGTGAATCTCAAATAAGCTCATATGACAATGCATAAAAAATATTAAAAGTTTAAGTTATGTGCATTCATAGATTCTTTGACATCATATTATTACCTGCCTGATTACTGTTTTCTTTCCAAAATATATATGTATGCCCTGATTATTGTTGCCCATTTGTTACTGAGTGCTTATTCTCTACTGTGTGATTTGTATTGTTTGCGAAATTTACAGCAGTTTTCTATGTTACCGCCTTAACAGTGCCACCTTAACAGTGTCTGCTCATCTAGATGCTTTCAGTTAATCCAGTATGTATGAACTCCTGCTTTTATTTTAAATGAAAAGTTCTCTCGCTGTAGAGATCTCCCATACAGTTTTTACGGTAAAAAAAACGGTGCCTGCTCATGCTACTGGCCCGTGCAACTGCACGGGTCCCTGGTAGTAGATATTTAATACTCTATATGGAGTACATAAGTAACATCAAACGCGTTCCATTTCCTATGCACCTGTCTATATAAACGGACGCACGCGTAGGCCGGCCTCGTTTAGATGAGAGAATTGGCCCTCGTTTAGTTCACAGAATAGGGGAGAAAAACACTGTATCAGAATTTCTGTAGCATTTCGTTTGTATTTGGTAAAAATTATCTAAATTTTGACTAACTAAGCTTAAAATATTCGTCTCGCAAGGTACAACAAAACTGTGCAATTAGTTTTTGATTTCATCAACATTTAGTACTCCATGCATTTGTCGACATTTTGATGTGACGGAGAATCTTCTTTTTGCATAGTGAAATTTGGGGAATTAGGGGAACTAAACAAGGCCTTGGGAAGAAAAATACTGTATCAGAATTCCTGTAGCATTTCGTTTGTATTTGGTAAAAATTATCCAAATTTTAACTAACTAGGCTTAAAATGTTCGTCTCGCAAAGTACAACAAAACTGTGCAATTAGTTTTTGATTTTATCAACATTTAGTACTTCATGCATTTGCCGATATTTTGATGTGACGAAGAATCTTCTTTTTTGTATAGTAAAATTTAGGAGAGAATCGGAGCACCTAAACAAGGGCGGGTGGAGAAGCGTCAGCGGACCGAATCCTTCTGCAACCGGCTGCCTACCATCACCATCTGCTGCTCTTTCCTATCGCTTTCACAGGCAATACGTGTCGATGTATTAGCTTATCTCAATGCCTCTTGCATAAGTGCCCTCTTGTTATCCAGAAACTACTCCCTCCGTCTCACGATACACATCTCGTTCAAAGAGTAGTCAGTTTTTTTTTTCAAGTTTTAAAATATATAAAAATATTTATAATACATAATAAGGATTAAGGATTAGCAGTAGAGTATATCCTATAATAAATATATATTACATATATAAATATGGATACTATTTATTTATAGATCTAGTTTTTTTTTGAAAAAAATACGACGCTGCTAGTGTCCGGACGTATGGACGCAAACGCGCGTCCGGACGCCCTCATCCCCGCTCCCGAGCCCTTCTCCCTGCGTCCTTCTTCCCCGAGTCCGACTAGCCCTCCCATGCCCTCTATCACCGGCCACCGCCCCACCGCTGCGGTGCGGTAGGGTCTCGCCAGAGCTGCGCAGCCGCGAGCAAGACCCTACCACGCACGCGGCGGCCTCCTTCTTCCCCTGCCCCACCCCCTCCTCTCACCGCTGCCATCTCCTTCAACTCCGACGAGCCTCCCCCGCCCTGACCTGGCTCGGCTGCCCCTACCACCGCCAGCTCTCCTAAGCCGCCCAACCACCATCCCCACCGCCAGTCCTACCTACCTCCCCCCGGTCGGGCCCTTTTGCACCCACCAGAGTTGGAGAAGAAATAAAAGAAGAGCTCGCCAGAACTCTAGCCACCGCCACATTCCTCAGATCCAAAGAAGGAGGAGGAGGACTCAGATCCAGAGGAGGAGGAACAACCTACCTCGTCGGAGTCACCGCCGTCCTCGTCTTCGGTGGTGGAGTGGGAGCCGGGTCGCTGGGAAGCGCTGGATCGCAATGGAGGTCGTAGAGGGGGAGGGAGGGAGGAAGCGTGGGCGGTGGGGCGGCAGCAAGCTGGGCGCGAAGGCCGGAGCGGGCGTGGTAGAGGCGTCGTGCGGGGGGTGGATTGGTGGAGTAGGCGTCCGACTCGGGCGGACGCCCGTGAATAAGCATTACCCAAAAAAATGACTCATTCAGATATGAGATGTGCATTCTTTTTTTATATGATGGCAGCACCTAATAGCGCTTGCTAATAAAGATGTGAATATATATGGAACTAGAGTCCATAAATGTTAAGACAGTTTTAGGGTAACATCCACCAGATTGAGAAAAGAGATCTCTTTCTATATTCTTGTAAAAAGGGATTTATAGACAAAACGAGAGCTCTAGCAGATCTCCTTTCTCTATATTTTTCTCGATTAAGAAAATCCCTCTCAACCCCTCAAATAAAAGGGAGAGCAACCGATCCTCTTTCTCTTTCTCTCTCACACCGAAACACACAGAACGATCATCCATGATCACGCGCAACTTCGGTGACCTACCACTGCGCACAGCTCCTCCGGACCACCACCACCACCACGGACCGTTGTTTTGGGTCACCATCGATGTTCCACCGTTGCTGCTCTAGGTGCTGCCCTCACGCCGAGCCATTGCTCTAGGCTGCCACCACACCATCTTCGCCTCTACAGGGCGCCACCCCTGCGGCGAGGCGTTGCTCTATGTTGCCATCTCCACCAAGGCAACCGCTCCTCCAAGCTGTCATGCCACTCCTCTAGGCCACAACCATTCCACGTGGATGAGCGGCTTGCTCGCCCCTCCTCTAGCTGGACTAGCACGCTGGTGAGTTGGTCACCACGTCGTTCCTTCGGGCGCGCCAACGCTCCGTACGAATGAGCGAGTCGTCGTGCCACCCTTTCGGCCAGATGAGCGCCCAATCAGAGTAAGGCCCTATCTAGTTCCGCGTATACGCACGTTACGACCGAGAGAAGCGATCAAATCCCTCAAACGCCTTGCATCAGTTGCGCGTTCGACGGACGCCCACCACGCGATAAGCGGAAAAGGGATTTGCGCGATCCGAAATCGTGAACATAGCTCCCGCGCCGCATTGGTGTTATCGCGGTCGCGCAATCGAATCCCGTGGAACCAAACCTGGCTTAAGATACTCCGGCCATTCTAAATTGTAAGCCTTTTTTTTTATACGACGTAGAAATAAATTGTCTGAAAAGCGAGAATGACTTATAATTTAAAATCGAGGAAGCAATGATTATTAAATTTCTATACAGTTGCTAAATTTTGCCTCACATAAAAACAGAAACCAATTACTCCCCATTTTTTTTTGGGAAACAACCAATTACTCCCCGTAACATAAGCAACCAGTTTCACATCATTTAATAATAAGGAAAAAAAAGGACACCACGCAAAAAAGGACACCACGCTCCTTCTTCCCCGTCAAGAAAGAAAAAAAAAGAGCCATTCTTCCTGTAAACCAGCACTTAGCAGGGACCTCACTGAAAATCCACAGCCGCATCCATCCCATCCGTCCATCAGTCCTCCCTACCGCGATCGGACGGCGCCCACCCCACCTCGCCCAGACCACTCCACTCCACCAACCGCAAATAATTCGAAATGCCAGGGGCAGGCAAGTAACTTCCCGTCGGCTCCACCTTTTTTATCTGGCTCCCCCACCTTCCCTGGCCCGACGACGCCCCCATTTCGAAGCTCCTCCTCGCGATTCCAATCCACGCACGCCTCCTCCGCCTCCGCGTCCGCCTCGCGCAGGGTTAGGGTTTGCTCTGCTCCCCCATCTCGTGCTTGTTTTTTCCTGTTGGATTTGGTAGAGAAGGCTTGATCTATGGCTCTCGGGGCCCGATTCGGCGTCCCCTGATCGATTCGTGCGATTTTCTTGGGCGGGGTGGGGGAAGGGGTTGTGGTGGTGTTGATTCGTCGGATACAGCGATTTTGCGGGCTGGGAATTGTCAAGGAGACGGGAGCTCGCAGGTTCGTGGGTTGATTTGGCCTTCGGTTGGTGTTTTCTCTTGTTCTCTTGGGATGGGGAAATGAAAACGTGTTTTTGCTTCTTATTTTTTATTTAAGAAAACTGTATAAAAGGTTGTTTGTCACTTTGTCATGATTAGATTTGTCGGTCCATTTTGCCTGTTTTTCAAAAGTTTATAGCGCTGTTAATTGCTAGTGATTTAAGTGCTCTGTTATGGTTGAAATCGTGTATGTAGTTGTAAGCGGTGGATTTGTTAAATTATGCGGCAGATTTGGTGCACGCTGTTCTCGATTTACAACCTTGGCGAAAAAATTTGTATGTTTTTGTAGAGATTCGAATTTGATATATTACTCCGATTCGTTTAAAAAGTTGGTTTGAGCTGTATTTGCGCAGCATATTTTGCGATGGTGACTTCTCTTCCTAAAAATTAGGATCTTGTTTCGCCTACCACGATTGATTTCCTAAGGTGGCATTGATTGTTTAATGTGCAGCTTATAGTCAGTGATGGAACACAAGGAGGCGGGCTGCCAGCAGCCGGAGGGTCCAATCCTATGCATCAATAACTGCGGTTTCTTTGGCAGCGCTGCCACCATGAACATGTGCTCCAAGTGCCACAAGGAGATGATAATGAAGCAGGAGCAGGCCCAGCTAGCTGCCTCCTCCATCGATAGCATTGTCAATGGTGGTGATGGTGGGAAAGGACCTGTAATTGCTGCAACTGTAGATGCGGCAGTTCCTCAAGTTGAGAAGACTATTGTTGTGCAGCCTATGCATGTAGCTGAAACAATTGAGGCTGCTGCTGTAATCCCGAAGGCCAAGGAAGGCCCAAACAGGTGCGCAACCTGTAGGAAGCGTGTTGGGTTGACAGGATTTAACTGCCGATGCGGGAACATGTACTGTTCGGTGCACCGCTACTCGGACAAACATGACTGCCAGTTCGACTATCGAACTGCAGCTAGGGACGCGATTGCCAAGGCCAATCCTGTGGTGAAGGCAGAGAAGCTTGACAAGATCTGAGGCGGGCATTGGTGAGCGAAGTGGTTGCGATCTGCAAGAATTCATCATGCATCTTTGCTGCTTTATCATTGAACTTCCCATTCTTGTCTGCTGTCACATCCCCTGAGGTTCAATACTGTGATGCACACAGCATCCTGGCAGCTGCAAGAATTCATCCCCAGTCGAGTCCAAAATGGTTTGCGTGTTGGCTATGTCGTGTAAGCTTATTCAGTTATTCATGGTGGTTTCGGTCGGTATTGTGGCATTCCCATTTAGGTAGCTCTGTAATGTACTATTGTCTCATGCGTGTTAAATTCCAATCAGTAATAGTAATCAGCAATTGTCTGCCATATTTCCTAAAAGTATATTTTCTTGGTCTATTTTTTGTGTGTGATATTCCAGCTGAACTTCACATTCAGTTAACCGCTTTGCATTCAAATATCGTGCACTTGTTATTTCATTCAGAGGACCACAGGTTGAGAGGGGATCATGGTGGTTCCCAGGCCAGTCCGCCAGCGCTCACCTCATGTTGTGTTATTTCATATGTGAAGCTACTGACTTGCTCCTTGTTCTCTGAGGAAGCAACCTGCTTGCGTTTATTCAACTGCTTCAGGAGATGTAGATTCAAGGGGGCAATGAACTAGGATTCTTCTTGAATCTTGATGAACACCGCGTTTCAAAATTCATCGTTGTTCCAGAGCTGTGATTTTGTATCATGATGCAGCTTGGTGGTTGGGTATGCTGAATCTGCATTACATAAGTCTACACAAGCACAATTTCTCGGTGAATGTTGAAACTAGGCAACTTGAATTCTGAAGCAAGGCTGCAAAGGGACATTTCATATTCTGCCATCTCTTTCTAGTGTGTACAATGGGAACATGCAACTAGCCTTTCCACATGTGATTGGAACACGCGTAATTTGTTTTGTATGATTGTCACCTGCAAAGAATTGGAACAAGTCTAAAGATCGCCGTGAGATTCCTTCGTTGTTTATGGGAGAATGAATAGGATCTCAACTTTGTCGTCCTCCCATCTCAGTAGCTGTAGACGTATTCTATGGACCTAGCTGTTGTTAACTGCTCCGTTCAGTATACTATAGAACTGACATTATAGTGTGTGCATATATATAATATAATATAGTATGCAACTGCCTGACGAAAACAGTTGCAATGCTCGGCCTCAACCATGGAGGTTATCTAGTTGCAAATCAGACAGCCAATTACCCAAATTGCACTTTTTTACCCTGCCACAAGTCAGATAGCAGCCAGGATTCAGCAAAGACAACAGAGCACTAGAGGAAACATTTTAGCAGCACCTTCATTTACCAAGAGTCAGATACTGAATGTGAACCAAAGCACCTTCAGTTACTCATCAATGGTGTAGTCATCAGCAAAAATAACTTCGTTACTTAAAGAAAACTTTCCACATCATCACAGATAACTTCCTTACTCAACAAATGGTCGAAGAAACGGGGTATGACTTGCTCGGTATTGCATAATAAGTGGTTTCACATAAGTGGCTGTTCTAAGCTACAGTGTATAAGGAAAAGTTCGCCCATTATTTATTCTGTATTATTTCTATTGCAAGTGTAAGTTTCAGGACTCAGGCCCCGATGTTGAAGTAAACCGTGTAGAATTCGTCCCTCAAACTGTACAATGGCTCAAGGAGGAAGTTCCTGGTCATCCCCTTGGCAACAAAGCTGATTGGGTGGTACTGCCTTAATGGGTCAGTTTGCAAAAAGCTCGCTGCCTGCTCGAGTATCCCACTAATGCTCTGAAGGGAACTCTTGCAGCTGACTTGAATCTTCGTCCCCGCAGAGTAATTCGTGCCTGTCACCAAGAAGCATCCTGGTCTGGTCCCGAGCTCAAGGGAAACCGAGTTAGAATTCCCATCAAGCCCAGGCACTATGTTGAAGAGGGAATCTGTGCTCTTCTGTGCAGATAGAGTGAGGTTATTGGTGATCACTGTTCCTGGCAAGTCAAATGGTTCGATCAGAATGGAAGCTCCCTTCAAGGTTGTGCTGTAGATGTCATGCAGCTCTGTTGAGTCCTGAGGGTGAGCTCTGAATGTCGCATGGATAGCAGTGTCAGTGCCGTCGACTTCAGGTCGTTCTTGCATTGTCAGGGTGCCATTTGCGCTTGAGAGGACAAATGTTTTCCCATTGGATACTTGTGTGAAGGTTACCAGCTGTGAGTTGTGCGCTGGAGGGACAGCGGTGATCCAATCTGAAATTGCACTGCCATTGCCAGCTTTTGCATCCCAGTCACCGGTGGATAGGCCAGCAAGAACAAATGGGCCAAACAGGACTGCTTGAAGGGATGCATACTCCGGTCTGTCATCTGAAGGGATAGCTAGCAGTTAATATTCAGATGAAGATTCTCGCTATACAAAAATCTCAATATTAGCACACATGGGAGCAAAATCTGTTACTTCTACTAGCGTCCTATGTATTTTATTACAACCACTGGTTATCTTGATGAAATATCATGTATGAGATAAGTAAAGTTAACCAATTTGTCCTTCAATCTTGGATTAGGTGAAGTGAAGCTTCATGAATTACCTTTAATTGCTTCAGTCCTTAACCTGATGGGAAAGCGTAGTGCTAAGTGATCATCTGAGTTCCACTGTTTGGTGATTGATAGGAAAGATCCTGCCCACAGAATAAGATCAGGTAATGAAGTGACCTTAGAAGATCAATTGTAATTGAATGTTAGACACAACAGAATGATTTTACCTGGAGATATTGACCCTAAATCTTTGTCATTTAAAGTTGCTCCTGCACCATCAGCAAATGTCCATGATGGAATTCTAACATTCAATTTGGCAGTCTGACCTTTTGTCTGAACAAATAGAAAACAAATGTGCTGACTGCAGATGTTTTATCTGAATTTAACGTTTAAAGAATTGAAAATAATTACCTTTGCAGAAATGGAGAGTGAAATTTGAAGATACTGGTCAGAAGAGCTGAGAGTTTTGATTTGCTGAGTAACAGTAAGCCCAGCTGCTTTCCAATTGTAAGTGCTTGGTATGTACTGAATGATATTGAGTGTAGGCGAATCTCCTTTCTCCTCAAAGTAAATAGAATCACCAAGTTTTGAAAAGGATTCTATACCTGCAGATGGAAGTCATAATATTTCGAAACAAACAATAAGCTCGGAACCCCAATTTTAACAGACATAAAGTAAAGACGTTAAACATGAAGGGGCTAGACACCGCCTTCAGCTTATGGAATCAAAATAAGAGAAACAGTTGACTGAAATCAAGCACAGAAATTACTGTGGAATAATCACATCAAGTCAGCACAGATAGATGTTGGTGATTTTTTTTACATCACCTGTCCCATAACAACACCAGAATGAATCGTACTTTGTTCCCCAACCATGATAACTCACAGCCTTAGAGTGTCCAGGGGCCTGGGGTAGCATGTAAATCATCACACCAGGATCTGTCCCCCTTTGAATGCTTAAAACACCATTTATCAATGCCCTTTCATAGTAATCTGCATATGCTATTTCCTTTGTCCATCTAAATAGGTTGCGAGAAATCTGCACATAGGCTGCATATGACACATATCTAAACAAGAGAATATATGTTTTAGGTGGTTTGATGATTGTCAACCTTAAGCATGTTGTAGGTGGTGCAAGATTCCTCATTCTCAGTACTCAGAGTCCCAGCTAAACGCTTTGGATCAGTCCTGAAAAGCAGTTAAGAGCACAAGTTCCTTCTGAAATGTAGTTGTCTATATACTATGGACATCAGTAAATTAGGCACCTAGAAGCTATACCAGAATTCACCAGCAGATGTGCCACCAGTTGCATAGCTATGAGAAGAATTTATTGTATCCATAAAGAATGACGCAATTTGCTGTTTCAAAATGAGTCTTATGGTCAGCTTCACCCAAATGGCACAGAACCAATGAGAAGAAGAAGACAAGTTGGTACTTCTTCAGATGCAGTCATAGACACTCAAAAATTTACTAATAACAGCAAGTGTTATTCATATCTTTGATTTTCTTAAGCTAACAAGTATACTTCTATGGGAAGAAAGTAAAATAGTCCACCTGTTACCCTTATGAACAGTGACCAGCATCATAATCGAAATTGATGAGAACATCAACTGTCTGTGAAAATGGAATACTCAACTCTCTACTAAGAAGATATAATTGAATTTTACCTTGTAAAGAGGATCTCCAGTAACTTCATACCTCATTTGCGCACCAATGACAACTGGAATATGTGTGTTGGAATGAAAGCCGGAAATACTGTCAGCCTGAAATGAAACACATACACACACAAAGGCTACCACTCAAATGAAAATCCTTCAAGAGGAACAGTAGTTTTAATCCATCGAAAAAGCCCAGCACTAGGAATCCAAGTTCAGTTTCCATGATAATACCAGCTGGGTGGTGGCATAATTAAAAATGTGACATGTAGTATTGTAGTGGCCACCGGGTGATAAAAGGATTAGATTGAAGTTAGCAATCACAGGTCTTAACATAGTAAAGACGAAACTGGTTAAGTTCTCTTTTAGTCATTTATTGTAAATTAGACATGGATAATCCATATCTATCACCAAATAGCTGAAGATTCACAATTAGGATACCAGATCAGTGTTCAGCATACCTGAACTGCAAGCAGCCCAAGAAAGCATGGCTTATCAAAGAGATGAGCTAGTGTCAAATGCTTCAGATCGTTCTGCCCAATTAATAGAAAGGAAGCATATCAGCTAGACATAACTGTATTAATCTATGCTACAATTGTAAGTTTGTAACAAACAGCAAATCACCGTTATCGTGTAGAGCTGATAGAGCACATCATTCATCCCACCAGTCTCCTCATTGAGAGACTCCCAGTGCCTCTCAATGCTATACTTCTGTATGACATTCCTCACCCGGTCACTGAAATAATTAGCCATCTTTACCACCATGTCAAGAGCCTTGGAATTCCCAGCCACTGTGTACTGATCAAGAAGACCTTGCATAATCTGCAAACCGGAAATTAGACTCACCCAACTCAGCTTGACGATATTTACATATTTAATCAAGAAGTGGTAATGGAAACACCCCTTCACCAGTTCACCTTGTGGATTGTGTAGTAAGGAGCCCAGACAGGCTTGATGGCCTCAACCCAATCGAAGAACTCCGACGGGAAGGCCGACAGGTACCCTGTGCCCATCTTCTTCTGGCAATCGGAGAGCGCGTCGACGACCGATGACATTTTGGCATTGAGAGTATCATTGTGTGTGCTAGCCCACATCTTTGCAGTAGCACTCAGGTAATGCCCTGAAAAGAACAATGCCAAGACATTGAAAATTCAGTCTAGCTGCGTGGTTGTTCTGGGTAAATGCTCCAAATCGAAGCCAAACGGAGATCCGGCGGCGCACCAACAAAGTGTCCGCGGAGCTGGACCTCAGGGCCCTCCCACCCGCCATAGGGAGTCCCCGGCGCCGTCAGGCCGGCCTGCTTGCGGAAGCTCCAGACGAGGCGGTCGACGTCCAGGAGGAGCAGGTACTCCAGGTTGGTCTGCTGGGCTCGCCAGTACAGGCTGCCCGGCTCCAGCCGCACGTCGTGCAGGGACGCCTCGGAGAGGAACGCCCCAGCCGCGGCCCCGGGCCGCGGCGCGCCGCCGGCGGTGGCGGTGGTGGCTCCCCGGAGCTTGCGGTAGAGCATGAGCCAGTCGAACGCCTCCTCGCGCCGCAGCGCCCGCCGCGGCATAAGCGACATCCAGGTGGACTCGTCGGTCGGGGTGAGGTGCTGCTCGTGTCCGTGGTCGTGGTCGTGGCGGTGAACGACGGGCTGGAGCGCCGTCGCCGGCGGCCCCGGCCGCAGCTGCGCCGCCGCGCGCTCCGTGTGCGACGAGGTCAATCCCGGGAACGCGTTCGTGCACGATTTCCCTTCCGCACCGCGGAAGTCGGCGGCGGCGGCGGCCAGCAACACCACGATCCCCAGAGCCGTCGCCGCCGGCACGCTCGGCGCTCGCGCCATGATCCCCTTTCTTGCAGGAACAAGAACCGCTCGGTGCCCAGTACTCACCACCAACTCCTCAGTCGATGGACACCCACCGCATTAGCGGAAGCCTTCAACACCCCCGGACCTTTAATACCTGATGACAATCGCGAAGAGGAGAAGCATCAAGAAATGGCGACAACAGCCAAGGATTGGAGAAGACGATCTTTTTTCCTCTCCTCGCAAGCTGATAGTGATGGATGAAGTGACCGACTACGGACTACCAGATAGTGAACGACTGACACTTTACCGAGAGATCCCCCCCCCCCCCCCCCCCCCCCCCCCAGGGTTCAAAAATACGCATCGGGGAGAGCGGACGGATTTATAGGGGATTCTTGGACCCCAAGAGCGGCAAGCCGAGTGCGGAGCGCCGAGGCCATCATCAGGGGGTCCTCCTCCGCCTGCCCGTTCCAATCTATCATTGGCTTGGCCACCGCTCGACGCTTGTTTGCTTGCACGCCGCCACCGCAACGGCGATGGCGGCGAGTGGCGCGTCCGCGTCACGTCGCACGCCACGCAGGTCTTTTCTCTTTCAGTCTTTCGTTCGGTTCCTCTACTCGGCGAAGTGGCGAGCGAGCGATCCTACACTGACGAAGTAACGATGGCCACTTGCCGGGGCTCGCAACGGAAGCCACGGAGAGCGGATGCGTCAGGTTGCAACCAACCTGGCCGGCCGTTCTGTGCATGGGATCGTGGATCACCAGGATGACCTGAGCCGAACCCAACCGCTCTCTGCGAGGCCACTTGCGGCAAAGGTCGTGCGCCGCTCGCCGTCTCTCTGGTCTCGGCACGCTGCTGCCGTTTGCAGGACATGGCATGGCATGCCATCCATTTGCCGGCTCTGGTTCGCTTTGCTTGCTGGACATGCATGGCATCTAACCGATCCTGTTTCCCCGTTTTCCTTATCTGTTGGATGTTCAGAGGCAGGTGCATCCATCTATGCATGCATTCCTTAGATTGACGATACTAGGAATGCACTGACCGATGGTCGTGTGTCACTGTTACAGTGTGTACGGTGTTACTCACGTTCAGAATGATTGGACCGCGGCAGCTTGTAGGTACTCTGTTTTGCCAATCTGAACACTGTCCTTGTTTAGTTCCCAACTTCTCCCTCCAAATTTCACTATGAAAAAGAAGATTCCCCGTCACATCGAAATATCGGCACATGTATGAAGTACTTAATATAGATGAAATTAAAAACTAATTACACAGTTTTGTTGTACTTTGCGAGACGAACATTTTGAGCCTAATTAGTTAAAGTTTGAATAATTTTTACCAAATAAAAACAAAAGTTGCTACAGTGCGATTTGACAGACACTGTTCCAAGTTGGGTCTCCCAACTTGGGATCTAAACACGGGCACTGACAAATAGATCAGTCATAGTTAAAAGGGGAGTCTGGTTTGAAAAACCATCCCATTCTATATGAGGTGATGTTTTATTATAAGTATATCTCTTAACATTATTTTGTTTGCAGCGTGTGCTTATCTGATATGACGGAGGAAATATTGCCGATCTGGAGGAGTTGTGACGACACACCATGCAGTGGGCGAAGCTATAGTGTGGCTAGTGGGTGCAATGCACACCCTAAATTTTCAAAAAAAACAATTATAATGACCAAATTTTCACTATATATGCACATTCCATGATAAAAGTCTATGCACCCATAAGACAAGTGCACCCCTTTCAATTTCCTCTAGCTTCACAACTAGTATGCACGAGGCTAACCCGACAGGCCTATGTTGACACTTGTGGTTGCACGCAGAAAAATCCGTAAGCGCACGGATATTGTAGTAGTTTTTCACCCAGAGTGTTCTAAGTATCATATCCACAGGGAAATGTGTGAGTTTAAATACAGTCTAACTTAACCAGGGATAGCAACAAGATTAGGATAAAAATGAGTATAGAGAGGTCTTCTAAGGCTTTTAACTTCTAACTCAAGTTAGTGTTGTATTCTAGTGTTCACCGAGGGACATTACTAATGAAGAGTATAGCAAAATATACTTCTTTCGTCGCAACATGGGTCCTACTAGTCTTACAGACGGGAGATAGATTCCAAAGGACCAACGTGACTGTCACTCATGCGGCCTACCACACGTTCCAGAATATAGGGTGCATCCATAAGTAACCAAGAGTCTAAGCACCACGCTTACACTAACGATTACTACTTTAAGTCCTTCTTGCTAGGATAAAAGCACCCAAACGAGTTGTGATCTTAATGAATACCAAAGCACAAAACTACTTTAAATCAGAAATCAGTTAGCAGAGTTGTCTCGAATGCAGGCTCGAATAGATCCTAAATCCACCAAGGTACAAGCCGTAGAGATAGCACCGACAAACCTGGTACTTCCTCCAAACTCTTCCCTCACTCTCTAACTTACTATTTTCTATGTACAAAGAATAAATCCTACTCTAGAGGATTAATCTTCTCTTGAATTGCGATATGCCTTCTGGAGAGGGTCTTGGGGTCCTTTTATAGGAGGGAGATGGAGTAGGAAGCAAGCCAGTGCTCCGTCATCGATCCGTGTTACTTTCCTCAACCAAAGTTGGATAAACCAACCTTACACCGCCTTAGAATCAAGGGTGTAGATCTTAGTGACGTGCACGAGGCGGGGCGGAGAGTTGGGGCCCACAGGGCAGGTCGGCCGACCTACCCATAGGGTCGGCTGACCCCCTCTCAAGGCAGGTGGGGCCACCCCCTCTGGTAGGTGGGTCCTACACTCCATTTTGAATGGGTTTTTGCAGGTTTGCACACTTGTTGACGTCGACTTATATACTTGGTGTGTATGATGATGGGCCCGTTGATCCTATGAAGTAAACATGAATCCTTGGATGTTTCTAATTGGCTTGCTTTGATCCGTTTCTATATAAATCAATCTGCATATAAATATCCACCAAGACTCGTGAAATTCGTTAGTTTAAAACCTCTAAACCTATCTTAATGTTTGGTTTTAATAAGGATAAATGCAGGTAAAGTTGACGGATTATTCTCGTTGTAGAGACCGTCAATAGCCTATTAGATGTGTTTCCTTGGATCGGGAAGAGGTGACCATGATGTCGATAGAGCAACCAAGTAGCAAACCCCTCATAAGAATTATCTACATACTAAATGTCAAAGAGAATTCAATCAGAAGAAAGAAAGCTAAAGTAGCCAGTATATAGCGGTAGAAAAAGGCACAAAGATTGATCATCATGACTCGGCCAACGGGTCAACATCACGTCCTTTGCCGAAGGAAATACTAATTCTTGTAACGTCATGTAAGGGAACCGCTGGCTGGCGCTGGCGATTCTGAACCACAAATCCCTGAAGTTGTCTATAAGCAGTGGCAGAACTAGGGGGGGTGTGCCACCCCCCTCCCCCCGCCCCAATCCCCACCAACAAACAGTGTAGAAAAATTTATAATACCCTTATTTTTTTTTCAATTTATAGCACATCAAGCCTCAATTCATCCATTTGTTATCACAATGTTATGATTTTTTTACTGTGAATACTAACTACACAAATAAAAAACATTTAAAAAAGTTACTGAGAATATAATTATGCATATATTGATCACACTTAGATGTGTCATCATATTTGTCCGACCCCTCTTAGTCAAAGTCGCTGGTTCTGCCACTGTCTCTAAGTGTCGTATAAGTTCCCAAAGTCCGAAAATGCATTTCTGGGTAGTTACTGTAACAGAACCGACCAATTATACGAAATTAAGTAAGAAAATCATCCTTTGAGCAGACGATTTAGCAAACTTAAGCCCGTATAACCTGATAGTCCGTGAAATCATGACGGATTTCAAACCAACTTGCATGCCAGCCAAGATCGTAATAAGTTTAGCGGTCACCATCATAAGTTACATAAAAGTTCGCGTCGTAAATACATCGGAGTTTAAACATAGTTATTACAAACCAAGTTCAAATAAAAGTAGCGAAAGCATTTAGTTCAAACCATACACACTCACACAGAGTTCGAAATAAAGTGCCAGCTCAGGATCATCTTCCAACAAAAGCATCAGACGAGACGTAGTGAATGACCATTGCTCATGGTCCTAAGCTTCTCCCATCGCAAGATAAAGGCAGTTGATACAGTAGCCGTAATACATCTGCCCATCTGCAACAAGTGGGAACAAAGCCCTGAGTACGAGAAGGTACTCAGCTAGACTTACCCGACATAACCAAAAAATAAAAGACACCAAGGATCATGACAGACTTTATGGTAGGGTAGCTGACTCATTTGCAAAAAGATATTTTTAGTATTTAAAGAATCTTTTCCAGAAGCTTTGCATCAAGTTAAATCTTTATTACACTATCAACTACATTTGCACATGTACTAGAGTAACATGTAATTAAACAGGTAAGGATAATCAATGATCATTAACAACTCTCATCATGTCATATTCCATATAACTGTCCAAATGTTCTATCAAGATTACTACGATGAAGTAACTCAAGTCAAGTGTTCACTATCCAGTGAACGATGACGATTCGAATTGATTATTAACCAGTTGGTAATTTATTCCTCACACAAACCTCACTCACCCGCTAAAGTGAGATATTGGTCACCGAGTCAACCATTCAGGTAAAGTCTCGAGTTTGCCAGGAACCACATGTACCCAGGGGCCGTCCGACTGCTCTTTGGCCTTATCATCACGCCTCCGTGTCCTACCACACCTGCTCCGGTACAGTGCGTTGCAGGCAATCCACTCGTCCCGAATAATTTTCTAGCTTCGTGGTCTAAAGGTACATTATTCGGCCAGCTAAAGGTAAGATATGCGTTCAACATGACTCGAGGCCCAACAACGGTCGGTCCTTAATCGACACAGACGGAAAACACTACAGTCCAAAACCCTGCAAGTCTCCGTTCGGTCTCAATTTCACATTAACACTTAGTTATTCTACGATGACATATTTTTTCAAGAAGATCCAGGTAACCAACTATAGCTCGTAGGTGACAGGAAATCACCCGACTTCTACCGGTCTAAGCAAGCTAAGCATTTTTTGACTACGAATACCAAGGTAACAAGGATATGGTAGAACAGGGTAAACAAGGTATAATGCAGCAACAGTTGCAAATAACTCCTAAACGTAATGCATCAGTTAAAGTAAAGCATTAATAAAATATTTGCAAACCGGGAGATAAAATGCTCCGGGGCTTGCCTCTTTTGAACGAGCTTGGACATTGGTCGGGACACTCTGGAAGATCCTCACCGACCTCCTCGTCGGCTTCGGGCACCTCCTGCTCTTGTACCTCGGGCTGCTCTTCCGGCTCCTCGGGAACTGCTACCGGAATTACTTCTTGCAATCCTGTATGATGCAAAGGTATAAGTGCTCATGCCTAGGTGCATTGCAGAGATGACATGTAATGATCATGATGAATGAAATGTAGATGAACAGGTTTACTTTATTTCATAAAGTAGGAATACAACTCTTCTACAAGGTAGTCAACATCATCCAAGAACATATACTAGTATGCTACTATAAATATTCTCTACCATTTCAAGTCACCACATAAATCTAAGATGCTTCAAAGATACACCAAAGCAATCTTATTAATTAGTCAAGCATTAACAAGGTTAATTAAACCCTAATTGTAACTAGGTTTGAACAGAAACACCTATTTTGGTAGCACAGAAAAATCTGAGAAAATTACAATAGCTTACTATCATCTAATCTAGCATGCCACAAAAATTTCATTCCATTTGGAGTACTATAGCTGCCTACACAAAAATAACAAGCTAGGGCCTAAAAATGAGCATAAAAATACTTTATACTATGAAAAGTGTCAAACAACAGATTTATCATTTTCCTACATTCTACACAATAAATCATCACTATAGAAAAATTATTATATACATGTTTTATTCATATTTTTCTCTCTATCAAAAATAACAATTATTAACAATTGTAAGCGCTTGTACTACACATAAAAATTTTTCTACAGAACATACATGGCACATATTTTTCCTAGAAAGAACATCACAAAAGAAAATTATTGCAAGTGGGACCATATTTTTCTGAGCTTTCTATGATTTATTACATATTTAACAAGAAAACAACAATTTTAGTGATTAAATAAAAACCCTATAGAAAAGTATTTCAAACTTGACATGCAATATTTTTAGATCATAGATCTACTTATGAGAAACACTACAAAATTTGTTTCACAATTTTTGGAGCTAAAATGAGCAAGTTATGAATTTCTAAACCATTTTCATCTTTTCTGGAAAATTATTTTCAAAATTCCTTTTAACATCAGCCGCTGAAAACGTTAGATGCACCCGGTGCAGTGCACACGTGAGCGCACCCTGAGACAGACAGGTGGACCCGTGACCCCACGGGTCAGTCACCCAGAGGCGGGGGAGGCGCTGACCGCGCGGTTCTCGCCGCCGGTGAGCTTGCCGGCAGTGAGGTCGCCACCATCGTGATCACCGTGCCAAGGCGGTCACGTTGGTGCAAACGGCATGATCGGAGGACCTCGGGAATAGGCTTGCCGTCACCAATGGCGGAGCAACGGCGCGGGTGGTCGCCGGTCGGCCATCCCCGACCCTGCCACGGTCACCGGAAGGGTGCTCGAGCACCGGTGAGTCAAGGCGAACAAGACGCGCGCGCAAGAAGGGCAAAAGGTGGAGCGGAGAGGCGAGCTCCACGGAGCGGCTCACTCCTGTGAGCTCGGCCGAAACTCCGACGAGTGATCACGTGGAGGGGAGGCTTACCACGGGCAACTGGTGCGAGCACGGGCTGCGCGAGGGAATGGCGGAGCTCGGGGCAAGATGGAGACGTCGATGGTGCGATGCGGTGGCCGGAACGGCAGCGCCGGCGATGGCGCGTGCTCGGCCACGGGGCGAAGGCGGTGCGCGGGCTCTGCTCTTGCGGCTGGCGAGCTGAGGGAGTGGAGGAGTGAGTGGGCGCGGACGGGGGTGCCGAGACGCGTATGAAGAAGAGCGTGGCCGCGGGGGCCAGCGGGCGCCACGGGGCGGCCGACGTCGGCGTACGGGCGACACGGGGCGGGCGGACTCTGCCGCGAGCGCCACGGCGTCGCGTGCGCACGTGCGGGCGGGAGGAGGCGGACGCTGGCACGGGCCGGGCCGGCTTCGCGAGTAGGCCGGGAAGTGAGGCGGCAGCCCAAAAGGTGAGGAAAAACTTTTTCTTTTTATAAATAAATTTCCAGATTTTCTAAATTGATTCAAATTCAAATTTTGAAGATGAAAAATATATTTTCACAAGTTGTCCCCAAAACAAAAGTTGTTCAAAATTTAATTCTCTAAAACTTTAATTTAGGGCAATTTTCAAAATTCTTAACAGATTTTGAATTAGTGATTTAAAGTCTAATTTTTAAATAAAAACTCATTTTTCTAGAATATTTTTAAAAGCAAAATTTGGGGAGATTTTGAATACAAAAGTTGCTCCAAAAATCATGCTAAATAATTCTAAATCGTCTAAAGTTATAGCCAAATAAGTTTTACCACTCTTAGCAAGCAAAATACACTAATTTAGGGTTCAAACAAATGTTTTTCACACTTTAATTTACATTCAACTTATATTGCATGTGATGATGAAATGAATGTGATGCAAATGATCATGCTTTGGGATGTTAATGCATGCTTAACACCCAGGGGTGTTACAGTTACGGTTGAGGACACCACAAGGTCCGTGCATCATGTTCATGTGTTTGCATAAGTCTATGTAATCTGTCTGACGTTGAACATTTGTATCCTCGAGGTCTGGAGGACATTCATGTTTCTTCTTCAATTTATAATTGATTACACTTCTTAATTCCACATAGTTCAAGCTTTACTATATTTGTATGTATTGTATGGGATAAATTGTTGAGCAAAATATTTTCATTGCATCAGTATTATATAAGCTGCGTGCAGTGGCGGAGCGTGAGTAATAATAAGGGGGGGGCAAATTACCATTAAAAATTTATCAGCAACCAGAGATGTTAGATTAGTGAGAAAGTATAGTACAATTTATAATGACAAAACCATTAAAAATTTAGTCTCGTATATAAAAACTAAAATTTGGTGCTAATATAGGAGGGCATCTCCGGCCAAACTAGAGAGAAAAGTGTATTAGAAAATTCATCAATCACACAGGTAAACTGTTGCTGCTTAGTCCTACACTCCTGCCGTAGATGCTACTCCTAAATGAGGTCAGTCCTGCCTTTCATACAGATGCAGCTTTTCAGTCTTGACTTCCGATGGTTTCACTGGCCAATCAAGTACGTATACTACTGGGAAGTTGTCTCGGATAAGGGGGGCCGGAGCCCAGTTTGGCCTCCACTGGGCTCCGCCCGTGGCTGCGTGTCTCATTGATCATTAACACGCAGCAGCAGCTACTGAGTGAAGAGAGGGAGATTTAATGCATCATGACTAAATGGTAGATAATTCTTAGTGGATTCAATCACATCTCAATGGAAGGAATGCAGGTGTTAATGATTTTTACGCTAGATCAACGATTTGCCTATTCCTGTTGTTACGGAGCTCATCTTCACCTCAATGTACGGTTGGGAAACAAGTAAACAACAAAGCTCAGAGCATCACTCAACCTGTTCGATCATCTGCTAGCCCGACTATATACATGTAATAAATTAGGAATGCATAATCCGCTACCAAACCACATTAGGCTTTGTTTGGATGCGCGTGTATTCATCTCAATCCACATGTATGTTGAAGTGGATTGGAGTGAAATTAAACTAAATTTCATTCTATTCCACTCTTTTTTTAGAACCATTCTATTCCACTCCAATACATGTGGATTGAAGTGAATACACATGCATCCCAACGAGGCCTTACGCTGCACCATTGCCCATGTGTCCGTGGCGAATCAATAAACTGCATGCTCAAACTGGCTAATAAGGAGCCTTCCAAGTAGGACCAGCTTCTCGCAGGCAGCTCATTTCAGAATAAACATTAGTAGATCAGTCATGGTTAAAAGGGGAGTCCAGTTTGAAAAACCATTCCGTTCTATATGAGGTGATGTATTATTATGAGTACATCCCTTATCATGTTTGGTTTGCTGCGCGAGGTTATCCAAAAGGATTTGATTCTAAATTTATAATACTGCAACTAACAATGTTGTTTGGTTTGCGATATGGAACTGTACCTCCTATCATCGGGTGCTACTCCGTGGAGTGAGTCTTACGCGATCATAGAGGACCAAGTCCAAAAGAACAGGACGGATCCATTTTTGTTTTCATCGGGTCCACAGGATCAATAGCCAAAACAAACATGATGTAAGTTCAGTGGAATGACTATGCTTTCAAATTAGAAGTCGTTTTGGCTTTTTTAATTATATAGTTTTTGCTTTGCATTTAAATATATACTTAACGATTTATAATCTGGACTAGAGAGTACTAAATACTAGCTTATGATGAATAAGACAGTAAACTAGTAATGGATCAATTTATTTTATTATACAAACCAAAATAAAGACAAAGAGTAAGAAAATAGACTATAACAATTCTTCGAACGAAGACTCTGTAGATAAATGTTTCTGCTAGAGTAAAAGAACCATCACGTCGCATGGACTCTCCTGCATCGTTTGTGTATATTACGCCTGTTTGAATCGTGGCCTTCCACGAGAGAGGAGGGGGCGAGACATAGGTCCGTATAGTTTTTACTCAAATTATTAAGGTTCCATTAAGGTAACGACTTCTTTACGCGCGACTGTAAAGAAGTCTAAATGCGCGCACACTCCCTCCCTCACTCACTTGCACGCCCACGTTGGTCTCTCTCTCTCAATCTCTACTCGCACGCCCTCTCTCTCTCTCTCTCTTCCTCCCCGGCAACCGGCAAGCTCCTCCCGGTGGTGTCCTCCCCTTGCCCATGCCCCACCGCCTCCCCGCGCCTGTGCTCGCGCCCCACCCGTGCCCAGCTCGCCGGTCATGGTGGATCCACCGAGGTAGGCATTCTTCTCCTCCTCCGCGTTAGCGTTCCGGCGAGTTCTCTCTCCCTTCTTCCCAAATTTCGGTGGCCTTAGAAGGAAACATGGTTTGGAGAGGAAGGATAGCCAGGCGGTGGGGATGCCGGCGGGCGGTTTAGGGGCCCTGGCGTCGATGGAAGCGACCGAGCCAAGTCGGGGCGGGGGCGCCATGGCCAAGGCAGCGGCGGCGGGGCAGGGCGGGGAAGAAGGTGGTGAAACCCTAGCTCGCCACAGCGGGACGTTGGGCGGCGGCGGGGGCGAGGGCGTCGGAGTCGTGTTAGCCGCGTCCAATTATTAATTTTTTTTAAAAAAAGATTGTTGACCCCCCTCTTAATGAAATACAAGTGAATGCCCCGATCGTGAAAAAAAATTATTAACCCCCAAAAAAATATATTTCTCACTCCACCTCTATGTGGAGCTAGCATGGCGCCAGGCAGTTGCTTGAGCCACGACCAAACAGTCCCAAAATGCTAGCAAACACGACTTGAAAATTGGGTTTTTTCTGTACTCTCAATCTGAAGAGCAAAAAATTGCTAGTCGGGACCAAATCAGCCCGTTCAGCCCCAACTCGCACCGCCACCTCGGCATCGGTCCCACCTTATCCAGCCGCCACGTACCCGCCGCCCGCCGTTGGCCTTGGCACCAAGACAACGGCCCCTGCGGACATCGCACGTCTGCACTCCACACCGCGGCACTCTCCGCCGCCTGTCCCTGCTCATCGGGCCCCTCGGTGGCCCACACGCCAGAATCGAGCATTTGCCTCCGAGTAAGGCCGCGTTCACTTGCCATGCATATCCAAAATATTTCTTCTTCCACCTGTCACATCGAATCTTTAGACGCATGTATGAAGCATTAAATGTAGGTAAAAAAAATAACTAATTGTATAGTTTGTCTGTAAAGTTCGAAACGAATCTTTTGAGTCTAATTAATCCATAGTTGGACAAATTTTACCAAATAACAACGGTCATGTTGGAATAAAATAATTGAACAAACTTTTGAAGCATAACTTAGTTAGAGGCTTGAAGGATGTCACCTTTGAGAAGGATAAACCATGTAGTGCTTGTCAAGCCGGCAAACAAGTTAGAAATACACATCCTAGTAAGAATAAAATGAGCACATCAAAGGGATTTGAGCTATTGCAAATGGACTTGTTTGGGCCAACAACATACACTAGCATTGGTGGCAACAAGTATGGTTTTGTGATTGTTGATGACTACACTAGATATACTTGGGTGTTCTTTCTCTATGACAAGAGTGATGTTTATGATCTATTCAAGTCTTTTGTCAAGAGAGTGTAAAATGAGTTTGAGACTACCATAAAGAAGATTAGAAGTGACAATGGTAGTGAGTTCAAGAACACAAGAATTGAAGCTTTATGTGATGATCTTGGTATTGGACATCAATTCTCACCAACATACACTTCTCAATCCAATGGTATAGTTGAAAGGAAAAATAGAACCTTGATTGATATGGCTAGATCAATGCTTAGTGAATACAATGTTAGTCATTTATTTTAGAGTGAAGCCATCAACATGGCTTGCTATTGTAGCAACCGTCTCTATTGCCATGGAAAGCCTGGGAAGACACCATATGAGCTATTGAATTGAAGAAAGCCCAATATTGCATACTTTAGAGTGTTTGGTTGTAAATGCTATATTCTCAAGAAAGACACTAGATTGAGCAAGTTTGAAAAGAAATGTGATGAAGGGTTCTTACTTGGTTATTCTACCACAAGCAAAGCATAGGAATCTCACAAATGGCACCTTGGAATAAGTTCATGATGTTGAGTTTGATGAAACCCAAGGATCGCAAAATGAAGATCAAAACCTTGATGATGTGAGAGGAGATCAATTGTCAAATGCAATGAAGAACATGGACATTGGTGATAGTGACATACATATGATTAATCAAGATGTGTAAATTGATACAAATCAAGCAACCTCTAGTGGTACTCATGATGAAGTGCAAGATCAAGGTCAAGCAAGTGGAAGCAATCAACTCCCAATACTCCAACCTACTAACATTACAAGAGATCATTCGTTGGATCAAATCATTGGTGGAATTCAAAGTGGTGTTCAAACTAGATCAAGGCTGGCATCTTTTTGTGAGCACTACTCATTTGTGTCACTTGAAGAACCTAAGAAATTAGAAGATGCTTTGAAGGATTCCGATTAGGTAAATGCCATGCATGAAGAACTAAACAACTTTGCTAGAAATCAAGTTTGGAAGCTTGTTGAGAGGCCAAAGAACTACAATGTGATTAGCACAAAGTGGGTCTTTAGAAACAAGCAAGATCAAGATGGCATGGTTGTGAGGAACAAAGCAAGATTAGTAGCACAATGATACACTCAAGTTGAGGGTCTTGACTTTGGAGAGACATATGCACCGGTTGCAAGATTGGAGGCAATTAGAATCTTATTAGCATATGCTTGTGCACACAACATCAAGCTCTATCAAATGGATGTCAAGAGTGCATTTCTCAATGGCTACATCAATGAAGAAGTTTATGTTGAGCAACTTCCCGGTTTTGAAGATGATAAGAAGCCCGACCATGTTTACAAGCTCAAGAAGACATTGTATGGTTTGAAGCAAGCACCTAGAGCATGGTATGAGAGATTGATGGACTTTCTTCTCTCTAAAGGGTTCAAGATGGGAAAGGTTGACACCACTCTCTTCACCAAGAAGCTTGGAAATGACTTATTTGTGTTGCAAATCTATGTGGATGATATTATCTTTAGATCGACTAACCAAGACTTTTGTGAAGAGTTTGGAGATATGATGACTAATGCGTTTGAGATGTCTATGATTGAAGAGCTTAGTTACTTCCTTGGACTTCAAATCAAGCAAATGAAGAATAACACTTTTGTAAGTCAAGACAAGTACATCAAGGACATGATCAAGAAGTTTGGATTGCAAGATGCTAAGCAAATGAGTACACCAATGGGCACTAATGATCAATTGGGTATTGATGATAGTGGAAACATGGTAGATCAAAAGCAATACCGGTCTATAATTGGAAGTTTGCTCTATGTCACCGCTTCTAGGCCGGATGTGATGTTTAGTGTGTGTAAGTGTGCAAGATATCAGGCTTCACCTAGAGAAAGTCACTTGAAAGCAACCAAGAGGATATTGTGATATCTTAAGGGCACTCATGATGTTGGATTATGGTTTTCAAAGGGGTCTAACTTTGAGTTGATTGGATATTCGGACTCCGACTATGGTGGTTGCAAGATTGATAGAATGAGCACAAGTGACACTTATCAATTGCTTGGAAGGTCTCTTGTTTCATGGTCATCAAGGAAATAAAATAGTGTTGCACTATCTACCGCCGAGGCCGAATACATTAGTGCTGGTAGTTGTTGTGCACAATTGCTTTGGATGAAGGCCACCTTGAATGATTTTGGAATCAAGTTCAAGAATGTGCCATTGTTTTATGATAATGAAAGTGCTATCAAGATGATACAAAATCCGGTTCAACATTCAAGAACCAAGCACATTGACATAAGACACCACTTCATAAGAGACCATCAACAAAAGGGTGATATTAGCATTGAGAGCATTGGCACCGAAGATCAACTAGCCGACATATTCACAAAACCACTTGATGAAAAGAGATTTTACAAGTTGAAGAATGAATTGAACATACTTGACTTCTCCAACTTAAAATAAGTGCACCCCCACATCCTTATATGACATGCCTCTCCTCCAACATAGCAAGGTAAAGTTGTTTGTCATATCATTTATACTTTGCTAAGGACATGGTTAGAACATATAGACATATTTGCATGACAAATAGGCTCATTCATGAAAATCAAATGATTTTGATGTATATATGGTACCACTATTGCTTCTATGTTTGATTGATCTAGTGGTAGCATATGACATGTTTGTGGCTTGCAAACCTAGTGTTAAATCTAGAAAATAAGCTCATGATGTGTAATTCAATATGCTCAAGATAACTCTTATACTTTATGAGGTGTGAAGAAGCTTGTGCTTGGATCAAACCGAATTACATATTCTAGGCAAGTGATCTAGATTGAACCATAATTTGGACTCCCTCATATTGATTGACTTGACTCTCACTAAAATTGACACCTTTTTGGTGATTGTTGACAAAGGGGGAGAAAAAAGTCACAAAGATAGAAAAGTCATAAGATAAAAAATTAAGTTGCAAAGGGGAGAAAGATATAATAAGAGGGAGAGAAATTAAAATTAAGCACACAAATAGGGGGAGCAAGCTCATAAATTATTTGTTGCATTTGTATGTGCATTAACATGATGAATTGTTGCATTGCAAAACTTAAATTCATATTCATGATTGAATGGTGATTGATAGAAATAGAACTTGAATGATGATTTGTTAAGAGTAGCTTTACAAGTGGTATCTAGAGACCTTTTGAAAGTCCTATGTTTGGTGTTGGTAATTAGTGACAATACCTAAGTACTAATCCTATGCCTAAGTTGTATGTAGCATATGAGGATTAGTACATTCCAAGATTGGTGGCAAGATGGACATGGTGATCATGATGGCCACACTTGGATTTGGACGCAACCCTATGTGATCAAGGCAAAGGTATATACTTAAGGGTTGTGTTTTAGTAACCAAGACACCTAGTGGGTGTGGTTACATTATAGGATAGATAGCCATACTATAAAGAGGGGAATGACGCGGCTATTGAACTCCTAAGTGCCTCTAGATGTGCATTTCATGATCATATGCATTTGGATAGAACTAATATCGCCTCGAAAAATGATTGTGAAAATGCTAACACACTCACACATGACGAGATCACTTGGTGATGTTAGCACGTTTGCGACGGAGGTGGAGTTTGAGCGGTAGAGAGGGTTTGGGTTCCTCTCTCCCTCCCGCCGAGCTTGCGAGGCGGGATTCAGGCGTTTTCGAGAAGTTGAAACGATTATTTTCCACTACGCCGGAAGTCCGGAAAAGAAACGGAAGCGAACGGAGGTCACAGAGGTGACCGGACGCTGAACCGGACACGGTCCTTGCATGACCGGACACGTCCGGTCAGTGTTCAGTGTCTGCGCGTTTTGCAGTTCGATGATCGGACGCGAGGCGCGTCCGGTCACTGATGATCGGACACGTCCGGTCGTTCAGGGAGCTTACTGGACTGTAACCGGACGCTGGCACTGTCGCGTCCGGTCATTTTCTTCAGCGCGTCCGGTCACTATTTCGTTGAGCGCTGCTCAGGCGACCAGCGCGTCCGGTCCTTCACGGGACCAGCGCGTCCGGTCGTTCCCGGCGCGTCCGGTCAGTTGGACCAGCGCGTCCGGTCGTTGCTTCGCAGTTAGCCGTTGGGCGACCAGCTGAAAGGTCCTTGTTTGGTTTTGGTAATTGAGTGACAACTTAGGTGGACTAATATGTGGTTATGTGAGATACACAGGAGATTAGTCCACATGTGATGGTGTCATGAAGGAGCTCATTGCATATGAGACATGACATGGAGTCATGTGACCAAGGTGGAGAAGATCAAGATGAGGCTTGGCTTGATGGACCGGTTGCTAGGGTGAAGGGCAAGTTGTGTGATGGCTTGGCGCCGAAGGACCGAGGCAACGGTGAAGAGCAAGTGAGGTCAAGATCGATAAACCAATACGGTCATGTGATGATATGAAGTGGATCATATCATTTGGTGATTGGTTGGTGCATGTGTTGCATCAACATCGGAGGAGATGAAGTGGAATGCGCAAGGCAAAGGTATAACCTAGGGCATTTCCATTTCACCGGTCATAGGTGTGTAGAGAAGTTGATGACCGGATTTAGGATAGATGGCCGTACTATCAAGAGGGGCAAACTTGTTTGCATATCGGTCATCTAGTGCCACTTGAGCGATCTAACTTTGCATACGTGTTAGGATCGAGTGGCAAGGCAAGTTGAGTGGTTAACTCCTTCGATAAAATGATTATGAAAATGCTAACACACGTGCACAAGGTGGTGGTCACTTGTTGGTGTTAGCACATTTACGACGGCGTTGGAGTTTGAGCGGTAGAAAGGGTTTGGGGTCGTCTCTCCCTCCCGCCGAGCGTGCGAGCGCGGGATTCAGGCGATTTCGGGGAAATGAAATGCCTATTTTCCACTACACCGGAAGTCGAAAAAAGAAACAGAGGCGAACGGAGGTCACAGAGGTGACCGGACGCTGCACCGGACGCGGTCATAGAATGACCGGACGCGTCCGGTCAGCTGTCAGGCGCGCGGGTGCTAGGGTTTGCAACCGGCGCGTCCGGTCTCTTACGGGACCGGCGCGTCCGGTCATGTGCCCAGAGAAGAACTGCGGTTCGCAAGAAGGATCGGACGCTGGGCGCGTCCGGTCACACACGATCGGACGCGTCCGATCGTTGAAGGAGCTTACTGGACTCACACCGGACGCGGGCACTGTCGCGTCCGGTCATCGCAAGGAGCGCGTCCGGTCGTTGCGTCGCGGGCGCATGGGTCAGTACGATCGGCGCGTCCGGTCGTTCGACAGGCGCGTCCGGTCATCGGGACCGGCGCGTCCGGTCGTTGCCTGGGGCGCGTCCGGTCGTTGTTTTGACCGTTGGGGTCAGTAACCGTTGGAGGATCTAACGGTCGCGTTTGAATTCGAGGGACACGTGGACGTCGCAGGGCGACCGGACGCGGTGAAGCGCGTCCGGTCAGTTACGACCGGCGCGTCCGGTCGTCCCGAGTTTTGCCCAGTGAAGGGGTAACGGCTCTATTTGACCGTGGGGTTATAAATAGATGCCTTGGCCGGCCTTGGCCGGTAGCTGAGCACACTATAGTCTTTGTGACTTGTGTGGTAGTGCTTGGGAGCCCTCTAACTCACTCATGCTTGATAGTGTTCATCGGATCGAGTGAGAGAGCGATTCTAGTGCGTTGCTTTGAGAGATTGCATCGTGTGGCACTAGGTGATCGTGTTGCAAGCCGGTGGTGCTTGTTACTCTTGGAGGTTGCCACCTCCTAGACGGCTTGGTGGCTTGTGGTTCCGTCGAAGCTCGCAAGAAGATTGTGCGAGGCTCCGGAGAAGCTTTGTGAGGGGGATTGTGCTCACCCCGCGGGGATCGCGAAGAGCAACTCTAGTTGAGCGTGTCATTGAGCTACCACACTTTATGGTGGGTTCTTGCGGTGCCTTTTGAGAGGCTCGGTGTGTGACCGATCAGCCGCCGAACCACGAAGTGTTGGTCGACACAACGGGGACGTAGCTTGGTGGCAACCAAGTGAACCTCGGGAGAAAATCACCGTGTCAACATTGTCTACTCTTCTCGGTGGTTTGCCTTCTTGTAACACAAGCTTGTATTTACTTTCATATATACTTGTGCTTGTGTAGTTGCTCTCGAAACTAGTTTGCTTGTGTAGCTTGCTAGTTGTCTTCTTGCTTGTGTAGCTAGAAGCTTCCCCTTGCGTGACTAATTTGGTTTGTGTAACCTTGTTAGTCACATTGCTTAGTTTGTGTAGCTAAGTGGTTTGCGCCCTCTAATTTGGCATTAGTTGCCTTGTTATTGAGCATTGCTAGTGAGCTTAGGAGCTTTGTGCTTTTGCTTCACTAGTTGTGTAGGAGCTCCCTCTTGCTTGCAAAGTACTAGTGCATAGGTTGTGTGACCTTGCTCTAAAATTGATTAAGTGAGCTCTTGGTAAGCTTAGCACCTTAGTTGCTTAATTAGGATCTTTGCAAGGTGCTAGAGAACTTAGATAGAGGGGTGTAGTCTTGGCTAGACCGATAAGTTTAATTCCGCATTTGTTTTGGTTAGCCTACGCGTTTAAGTTTTAGAAAGGACTATTCACCCCCCCTCTAGTCCGCCATCTCGACCCTACAAGTGGTATCGGAGCCGGGTCTCTCATTTGTGGTCTTCACCGACCCGAGAGGATGGCGGCTTATGGGCTAGATGTTGAGTGTCCACACATTTTTGATGGCACACACTTTGTACGGTGGAGAAATTGGATGACATGCAATTTTAAGTTTATTTCTCCTCAAATGTGGTGGATCGTAGATGTGGGCTTTTCCTTTGCAATTGATAAAAAGAATGCAACTCAAGCGCAAAGTAAATGCCTACATCTCGATAGCCAAGCTACTAATACTCTATATCGATCTATGGATAGTAGCATACTTTGTGAGATCATAGACTTCGAGTCCGCCCATGAAATTTGGGTGTTTCTAAATGAGAAATATGGGATGATCTCCAATAATGATGAGCCCAAGGAAGAGGTACATAAGGATGTTGAGCATGACCACAACAAGGTGGTTGTGGAGGATTGCTCCACCTCACGGTCAAGTGATGAAAAAGATGATCATATCACAAGATCACTTGACAAGAAGAATGATAATGCCACAAGTGATGCAAGCAATGATTCTACTCCATGCACACTTGATGGTGAAGATGATGGCTATGAGAGTGATGCTTCAACAAGCTCTTCAACATCACCACATTGCTCCATGTCACATGGTGACACTAAGGTATCTATTGGTGGTTTTGTTGTTGATTGTGATGGTCCAAATTTTGAGCTTCTATATAAACTCTCAAAGGCCCTAAGAAATGAGATGGCAAAAACAAGTAAATTGAAAAATGAAAACTCATTTCTAAAAACCACATGTGAACAACAAAAGCATCTACTTTATGTTACTACTTGTTCACATAAGGAGCTAAAATTGGCTCATGAGGAACTTAGTGTTGCTCATGATAACTTGGTACAAGAACATGCTTTACTCACTAAGAAGCTTTCTAATGAAGAAACCAATTCTAGTGAGAGCTCATCATTTGGGTCAAATGATCAATCACATATTACTAACCCTTGTGATGTAGGCAAGAAGCATGTATCCACCTCTTGTGATGATTTATTAGATATGGCATGTTCTTTACAATTAGATGCTTGTTCTACTTCTATGTCTTGTGAGACTAACCTTTTGAAGGAGAACAATGAGCTCAAAAGTGAAGTGAAGAATTTGAACAACAAGTTGGAGAGGTGCTACAACTCTAAAATCGCCATTGAGCATATCATGACCAATCAAAGAAGATATGGTGATAAGAGTGGTATTGGCTACAACAAGAGCAAGGGCAAGATTATGAAGAAGCAAGATGTAAAGAAGCTATCCCAACTCATGTGCTACCAATGCCATGAAGTGGGACATATTGCCAAGTGTTGCCCTACCAACAAGTCTCAAGTTGAGCCAAAAGCAAAGCCCCAAGATCAATTCAAGATCAACCACGAAGATGTTAGTGACTTGATGATAAAGAAGAAGAAAACAAGAAGGGGTGGAAGAGCAAGACATCCAATGCAAATTCAAGATGTCAAGATGATGAGCAAGAATCAAGATGAGAAGAAAATACATGCTCACATCAAATGCTTCAAATGTGGAGATAAGGGACACTTCGCCTCGAGGTGTCCTACCAAGCTTGAGAAGAAGGCTCAAGCAACTCGTGAGAGGCAAGGTAATGAGAAGCAACATATGAGCAAGGAAGAAAAGGCTCAATCTAAGAGAAGTTGCTACTCATGCCGGAAAAGGGGACACATGGCACATTCATGTCCCCTAGGTGAGAATTCTAAGCCTATTTCAATTGATAATACTAATATGCTTAGAAAGGATGGCAATGGTACCTCATTGGTTGGAATTGCAAAACATCCCGCTACTCATACTAAGGCTATGCCTAAGTATGTTGCACCTAATTTGAGAGGACCCAAACTTATTTGGGTACCATCAAAAAGTGGATGAATGTGTGTAGGTACCATGGAATTAGAGGCTTGACTCAAATTGATTTCATTTTGTTCATCATATATTGAGTCAAGTTATAAAGCTCAATGCATATCCTATCCCAATGCCAAGTCAAAATAAGTGAAGTCCAAAGTGCTACAACATACAAGTGCAATGTCAAAGTTGTGGTGATTTGGAATCATATTTGATGGCTTGCAAATATTCAAGTTGAAAGCTTGCTATGAATAATCATGAGATAACCAAGGTATATCTCTTGTTGATTATTTCATTTGGGTGCATATGAGTTGATTGAATAGGATATATATGCAATGTTGCTTGCTATGAGATGTTTGAATGGATTAAAAGCTTAGTAATCAAGTTTGGATTGGTTTGTGTTGAATAAATTCATGAGATGATATTTAGTAAGTGGATTGAATGGATATATGTCTTGTGAAAGTATTCAAACAAGTTAGTTTCAAGTTTGATTCATATTTGATGAAGAATAGCTCATGTATTGAAATCTGTCCTACATTAAAAATCTGAGCTAGCAGTGATCTTAGCCATGTTTGAGTGATCAAATCTATTTGGATTGGCTTGAAATTTGGTATACATGCTCTACACTTATAAAAGAAGATGCTGTAGAAATTTCATGAGAAGTGGATAAGAGATACTTCGGTTTTGGAGTGCATCTTGTCAGCTATAGTGCAGCAGTTTTCAGCATGTAGCAGTGGTGGAAGATTTGAAATCTAGTAGCAATCTAGAAGTCAAAAGAAGTTTAAATTTTTACAATTGCTATATGACTTAGTGAATCACATCTCCACCAAATTTTATGGCATTTGGATCTGTACATTGGGAGATATGAATTATTCTTTGAAGGGTACAGAATCTGCCAGAAAAGTGAAAATCATTGGATTAATCTAGAGTCACTTTTAATTGAAAGGTCCTCAAGTTGGAAACTTGTTTATAAGTGGTTGAGGTACCTAAGTTTGGTTTTGGATTGATCTAGAAGCATGAAAAGCAATGAGTACAAGAACATTTGATTGTGAAATATACTTGGTGTACTTATTTGGTACTCAATTTGAAGATCAAGATCAAACTTAAGATGAAGATAAAATTTAAGTTCTAGTGATGATTAGAGATCATTTGATAGAAAGAAAAGGACTTAAACAAGTAGAAAGAGTTGGACTCAAATATAGATTCAAGGATTATTCATCAAGATTGAGTTCATCATTTGGATCAATCAAATTATATCATTTCAAGTAAGTATCAAGAGTGGTTCTTTGGAGAAAGGTCACTTCTCCCTAGTGAGGGGCTTGCCGCCGTGTGTAGGTGAAACCAAGTTTGGGACTTGGAAGGCTAACATGGAAGTGGTGATCCGAGGAACTTGTGATGCTTAGTTGAAGCAATCAAAAAAAAAGATCTAAAGAGCAAGCAACACCCAAAAGAGAGCTAGTCATGTATTTCAAGTGGTATTCTAAGTAGTTCTCTCATGCAAGAATTGATCAAAAAGATGAAGCAAGCCAACCACAACTCAAGCGATAGTGCACTTGATCATAAGTGGTTTTCATTTCATATGGGTGAAGAATGGATTTATCTATGATAATTGGTCTTCACCAATCTTATAAATTGGACTTCACATTGCTATTGGAGTAATGAATTAGAATCTATGTGACTATCCTCTACTCCAACATAGCAAAGGTATCATTGAAATGTGCATGATCATTTCATTCCTTACTAGTATGCGGTTAGTGCATATAGTACATGCTTATTAGGATCATACATGACAAATAAAAATTTTAGATTCATAGCCTACCACTATTGCTTGATTGTCTAAATGTTCTAGTGGTATGTATATGAGTTTGTTCATGAGCTAGTAAACCCAAGTACTTGATCTAGTTTGGATTGTTAACAAGTGACAAGTACAACATTGGCAAGATAACCCTTAGCATGAGGTGTGAAGAAGCTTGTCATTGGATCAAACCGGACTTGTAAGCTTATGCAAGGAAAATTAGTTCAAGTCATACAAGAAGCTCATGACAATGATAAGAGTACAAGCACAAGACAACAATGAAAATAGATATCTAGTTTGTTTCAAGTGGTATCTAGACTCAAATTGATCTTCCAAGTGGTATATACAAATGGTGTCTAGATAATGATCTACAAGTGATATCTTACAAGTGGTACTCATGAAGAGATAAAATGTTCAAGAAGTGAATGTTATTGCCAAATCCTTCAAAGTGAATCCATACAAGAAAATTCTTTCAAATGATATCACATTTCTACTCATGGTATCTTCACGTGGTATCATTCATGCAAGACGATGGTTTCACAAGTGATCCTCAACCTTAAGTGATCAAATCAAGAAATGCTACCCTCATCTCCAAGTGGTATCTCAAGTGAATGACACATGCTATGACATAGAGGGAGGAGCCCCACCAATTGGTATCAAGGTCAAAGATCCTATGTGGAATCTCAAGAGCAACCATAAAGTTTGTCATTCCAACATATGTGGTAATGTCCATCAAAAATGCAATATTCAAGTCTCAACCATCTACCCCAATACAAGCCTTTGTATCAATTGAGAAGAACACCTTTTATGGAAATTGATGACAAAGGGGGAGAAGTTGTACAAAGATATGAAAAGAAGCCTTTTGAGCTTTGGGGAGAAATTGGAAAGATTGGACATGTACATGGACAAAGAGGGAGCAACATTGAAGAATGTAAGGGGATCAAACATTCTTGGACAAAGAAAGCACACAAGTAGGGGGAGCAAGCTCATGAACTTTGATTGATTACATTTGATATGTGCATAATTCATGTGTTTGCTTGCATTGCATTAAGTTCTTAAATTCAATATGCATGCTTGTGTGGTGTATGCTAGTTATAGAACTTAAATGATGATTTGATAACTAGCATGCATAGGATGTTAGCTAGACTTATGATTATCATGCAAAAACTAGAACCTTGCTTATAATGTTGATCTCACGAGGTTTCTAGTGTTTTTGATGTCTAGCTACTCATGATGCCAAGGATGGTGGCAAACTTATGATTTTCAAATGGTATCAAGCTACTAATTGGTATCAAGCTACAAAGGTTTATTCTATACACCTTAGCATCACTTAGTAGTGCTAACCCTCCCACAAATTTCATATTTATGCATATGTGCAAGCTTGAAACCAAACCATTTGAGCACATATGTAGGGGGAGTTATCACTACCAAGTCAGATTTTATGGTGCTTATCCAAATTCCAATATAGAGCTTAAATGTTGGATAAGTGGCATAAAGTCCAAAAGAACTTATTTTCCATATCTTTGTAGAGTTGTCATCAATTACCAAAAAGGGGGAGATTGAAAGGTCCTTGTTTGGTTTTGGTAATTGAGTGACAACTTAGGTGGACTAATATGTGGTTATGTGAGATACACAGGAGATTAGTCCACATGTGATGGTGTCATGAAGGAGCTCATTGCATATGAGACATGACATGGAGTCATGTGACCAAGGTGGAGAAGATCAAGATGAGGCTTGGCTTGATGGACCGGTTGCTAGGGTGAAGGGCAAGTTGTGTGATGGCTTGGCGCCGAAGGACCGAGGCAACGGTGAAGAGCAAGTGAGGTCAAGATCGATAAACCAATACGGTCATGTGATGATATGAAGTGGATCATATCATTTGGTGATTGGTTGGTGCATGTGTTGCATCAACATCGGAGGAGATGAAGTGGAATGCGCAAGGCAAAGGTATAACCTAGGGCATTTCCATTTCACCGGTCATAGGTGTGTAGAGAAGTTGATGACCGGATTTAGGATAGATGGCCGTACTATCAAGAGGGGCAAACTTGTTTGCATATCGGTCATCTAGTGCCACTTGAGCGATCTAACTTTGCATACGTGTTAGGATCGAGTGGCAAGGCAAGTTGAGTGGTTAACTCCTTCGATAAAATGATTATGAAAATGCTAACACACGTGCACAAGGTGGTGGTCACTTGTTGGTGTTAGCACATTTACGACGGCGTTGGAGTTTGAGCGGTAGAAAGGGTTTGGGGTCGTCTCTCCCTCCCGCCGAGCGTGCGAGCGCGGGATTTAGGCGATTTCGGGGAAATGAAATGCCTATTTTCCACTACACCGGAAGTCGGAAAAAGAAACAGAGGCGAACGGAGGTCACAGAGGTGACCGGACGCTGCACCGGACGCGGTCATAGAATGACCGGACGCGTCCGGTCAGCTGTCAGGCGCGCGGGTGCTAGGGTTTGCAACCGGCGCGTCCGGTCTCTTACGGGACCGGCGCGTCCGGTCATGTGCCCAGAGAAGAACTGCGGTTCGCAAGAAGGATCGGACGCTGGGCGCGTCCGGTCACACACGATCGGACGCGTCCGATCGTTGAAGGAGCTTACTGGACTCACACCGGACGCGGGCACTGTCGCGTCCGGTCATCGCAAGGAGCGCGTCCGGTCGTTGCGTCGCGGGCGCATGGGTCAGTACGATCGGCGCGTCCGGTCGTTCGACAGGCGCGTCCGGTCATCGGGACCGCCGCGTCCGGTCGTTGCCTGGGGCGCGTCCGGTCGTTGTTTTGACCGTTGGGGTCAGTAACCGTTGGAGGATCTAACGGTCGCGTTTGAATTCGAGGGACACGTGGACGTCGCAGGGCGACCGGACGCGGTGAAGCGCGTCCGGTCAGTTACGACCGGCGCGTCCGGTCGTCCCGAGTTTTGCCCAGTGAAGGGGTAACGGCTCTATTTGACCGTGGGGTTATAAATAGATGCCTTGGCCGGCCTTGGCCGGTAGCTGAGCACACTATAGTCTTTGTGACTTGTGTGGTAGTGCTTGGGAGCCCTCTAACTCACTCATGCTTGATAGTGTTCATCGGATCGAGTGAGAGAGCGATTCTAGTGCGTTGCTTTGAGAGATTGCATCGTGTGGCACTAGGTGATCGTGTTGCAAGCCGGTGGTGCTTGTTACTCTTGGAGGTTGCCACCTCCTAGACGGCTTGGTGGCTTGTGGCTCCGTCGAAGCTCGCAAGAAGATTGTGCGAGGCTCCGGAGAAGCTTTGTGAGGGGGATTGTGCTCACCCCGCGGGGATCGCGAAGAGCAACTCTAGTTGAGCGTGTCATTGAGCTACCACACTTTATGGTGGGTTCTTGCGGTGCCTTTTGAGAGGCTCGGTGTGTGACCGATCAGCCGCCGAACCACGAAGTGTTGGTCGACACAACGGGGACGTAGCTTGGTGGCAACCAAGTGAACCTCGGGAGAAAATCACCGTGTCAACATTGTCTACTCTTCTCGGTGGTTTGCCTTCTTGTAACACAAGCTTGTATTTACTTTCATATATACTTGTGCTTGTGTAGTTGCTCTCGAAACTAGTTTGCTTGTGTAGCTTGCTAGTTGTCTTCTTGCTTGTGTAGCTAGAAGCTTCCCCTTGCGTGACTAATTTGGTTTGTGTAACCTTGTTAGTCACATTGCTTAGTTTGTGTAGCTAAGTGGTTTGCGCCCTCTAATTTGGCATTAGTTGCCTTGTTATTGAGCATTGCTAGTGAGCTTAGGAGCTTTGTGCTTTTGCTTCACTAGTTGTGTAGGAGCTCCCTCTTGCTTGCAAAGTACTAGTGCATAGGTTGTGTGACCTTGCTCTAAAATTGATTAAGTGAGCTCTTGGTAAGCTTAGCACCTTAGTTGCTTAATTAGGATCTTTGCAAGGTGCTAGAGAACTTAGATAGAGGGGTGTAGTCTTGGCTAGACCGATAAGTTTAATTCCGCATTTGTTTTGGTTAGCCTACGCGTTTAAGTTTTAGAAAGGACTATTCACCCCCCCTCTAGTCCGCCATCTCGACCCTACACCAGCGCGTCCGATCGTTTGGACCAGCGCGTTCGGTCTGTACTTCACGAGTTAGCCGTTGGACGGCCAGCGCGTCCGGTCAGTTGGACCAGCGCGTCCGGTCAGCCCGATTTCGGCTGTTTAAGTTTCTAACGGCTATATTCGAAGGGGGTACGTCTATAAATATTCGTTGGCCGGCTCAAGGCTCGCTCTCTCGAACATTTGACATACTTGTGAGCACTTTGAGCTAAGCAACTCCCCTCCCACTCATCTCTCTTGCTTCTTTGCATATTCGAAGTGAGATTGAGTGATCCAAGTGCATTTGCATTGTGAGATTGCATCTAGTTGGCACTTGGTGGTTGATTTGCTGCGGGATTCTTGTTTCTCTTGGTGGTTGCCGCCACCTAGACGGCTTGGAGCAGCTTGGAGGCGTTGGCAAGAGTTGGTGATTGTTCTTGGCCACCTCCGGTGATTGTGAGAGGTTTGTGCCTACCTCGGCGAAGCGCCAAAGGCAACATTAGTATATTGCTTGTGTCATTGCAACCTTTTGCCATTTGGTAGGTTCTTGTGGTGCCTTTTGAGAGGCTCGGTGTATGACCGATTAGCCACCGAACCACGTGGTGAAGAGGGACACAACGGGGACTAGCGTGCCGGCAAGCACGTGAACCTCGGGATAAATCTTCGTGCCATCATTCTTATTGTGTTTGATCGATCCCGGTGGTTGTATATTGTGGTATTCATCTCTTGATCATATTGATTGGTTGGCTCAATACTTCGCCCCTCGGTGATACCCCCTAACTCTCTCTTGTATTAATTTCTTAGTTACCTTGCTAGCTTGTTAGTGTAACTCTTAGCTTGAGTAGCTAGCTAGCTTTAGTTGTAGTTAAATTGTGCGGTTTGACTTGTGCGGTTGAGTGCAAATATACTAGAATTGTGATTTGGTTAGGTGGCTTGCAAACACCCCGTAGGCTAAGCAAAACTCGCATCTCGCTATTTGTTTTATTGATAAACTTGTTTAGCTTGTCTTTGTAGAAATTTTTTAATAGGCTATTCACCCCCCCTCTAGCCATCAAGACCTTTCAAGTGGTATCAAAGCCGTAGTCACCGTTTGTAAGGCTTAATAACCTCGGTGTAAGATGGCTCAAGTTATGTTCAATCATGTTAATGGCAAGCCTCCATTCTTTGATGGCGTCTCTTCCTTTGATCATTGGAAAAGGAAGATGAAGCAATATCTAGGCAATATACATAAGAAGGTTTGGAATGTGACCAAAGAAAGATACGTCATTCTTGATGAGGAAAACCTCACTCCCAATGACCGCATCAACAAACAATGCAATACGGTGGCACTTGACACAATGTATCATGCCATTGATGATAAAGTATTTGAGCAAATCAAAGATCTTGAAAAGGCAAATGAGCTTTGGATAAGGCTTGAAGAAACATATGAAGGCACTTCAATGGTAAAAAGTGCCAAACTATATATGCTCAAGGACAAGTTCTCCACATTCAAGATGAAGGATGATGAATCCATCCTGGAGATGTTCTATAGGCTCCAAGTCATTGTCAATGATCTCAAGGGGCTTGGGGAGAAGGTTGAGGACAAGGACTTCTCACACAAGTTCTTAATATGCTTACCCAAGAAGTTTGCCACCTTGAGAAGAATGATCTTTAGAGAGGGATTGGACAAGGTCAAACCAACCAATGTGCTTGGAGATATAATGACCGATGCCCAATACAATGATGATGAAGATGAGGTAGAAGAGAAGAAGGAGACCAAGGTCAAGCAAGAGAAGCCCATTGCATTCAAGGCTTCATCCTCTAAGGGCAAGAGCAAGGTGGAGAGTGATGATGATGATCCATTCGATGATGAGACCATGGCCCTCCTTGTGCACAAGATGGGAAGGTTCATGAAGAAGAAAGGATATGGGGCAAGGAAGAGGAGAGACACTATAAAGGCAAAGACCCTTTGCTACAATTGCAATAGCCCCGATCACATAGTGGCGGATTGCCCCTATGAAGATAAGAGATTTTATAATGGGGACTTGAAGCTCAAGAAGAACAAGAAGGATAAGAAAGAGAATGAGAAGAAAGCAAAGAAGAGCTTCACTTTTAACAAGAAGAAGAAGGGTGGTGGTTATGTAGTCAATTGGGATAGTGACAACTCTGATAGTGATGATGATGAAAGCTCTAGTGATGATGAGAGGATCACTCGATGAGCCATTGCAAACATCGCCCTCTCCAATAAGCCATCCATCTTTGACACTACATCAACATGCCTTATGGCCAAGCCTACCAAGGTAAAACATGATGATAGTGATGATGATTCTTGTGCTAGTGATGATTGTAGGAGTGATGATGAGGAGGATGAGGACTACTCCAAGGATGATCTATTAGGCATAATAGATAAAATGAGCAAGGGCTACAAGAGGACAACCAAGAAATACAAAATCTTGGAACAAGAGCTCATTGCCAAGAGCAATGAAAATGATGCCTTGATGGAGGAGCTTGTTGCTCTCAAAAAGAGTAAGGAGTGCAAAGGAATTGAACAAGAGCTCAAAGCTCTTAGGAAATCCTTTGATGAGCTAGAGGCTTCTCGTGAGTGTCTAAAGGAAGACCACGAGGATCTTGAAATTGCTCACACTAGGCTTAAGGAAGCCCACTCCACTCTACTTGAGCTCATCAAGGAAAAGGACCTTAAGTTGGAGAAGTTCATGAAGGAAGCTAAGGAGGAGCAAGTGATTGTCACTTGTGATATTGGACTAACATGTGATATTATTGATGATTCTTTATTTGTTAATCCTACTAATGCTTCATGTAGCTCATCATCATCCACCACAACCAACTCTACCTCTACTACTAGTGATTCATCACTTGTAGTTGAGACTCTCAAGAGAGAGGTGGATGATCTCACCCGCGCATTAGGCAATGCCTATGGTGGGGATGCCCGCTTGCTAAAATGCTTGGGTAGCCAAAGGTTCTCTCTTAATAAAGAGGGATTGGGCTATACTCCCAAGAAGGGCAAGGCGGCCTTTGCTACTCTAAAGTCTCGCTTTGTGAAGAGCAATGGTCGTTATTGCAATAGATGCAAGCAAGTTGGGCATCTAGAGATTAATTGCAATAAAATGAACAAGAACAAGAAAAATGCTAATGTACCTTATATTCCTTTTGATTATTGTTATGTGCTTACCAAGGGTGAGAAAGGTGTGCATGCTAGGTTTATTGGTACACCAATTATGGGCCCAAAGAAGAAGGCCATTTGGGTATCAAAGAGCTTAGTGACTAACCTCCAAGGACCCAAGCAAGTATGGGTACCTAAAAGACATTAAATTGTTTTGTAGGTAAATTACAAGGCCGGAGGAAGGCATTGGGTGCTTGATAGTGGGTGCTCTCAACATATGACCGGTGATTTAAGAATGTTCAACTCTCTCAAATCAAATGACAGTGGCATTGATAGTATCACATTTGGTGACAATAGCAAGGGTGATGTAAAGGCTCTTGGAAGGATTGCAATCTCTAATGATCATAGTATTTCCAATGTGCTCTTAGTTGAAAAGTTGAACTTCAATCTTCTCTCGGTTGCTCAATTGTGTGATCTCGGTTTCAAGTGCATATTTGGTGTTGATGATATGGAGATAGTTAGTGTTGATGGATCTAACTTGATCTTCAAAGGCTTTAGATATGAGAATCTATACTTGGTTGATTTCAATGCTAGTGACACTCAACTTTCAACATGCTTGCTCACCAAATCAAGTATGGGTTGGTTATGGCATAGAAGACTAGGTCATGTTGGCATGAAGCAATTAAACAAGTTAGTGAAGCATGACTTAGTTAGAGGCTTGAAGGATGTCACATTTGAGAAAGATAAGCTATGTAGTGCATGTCAAGCCGGAAAGCAAGTAGGCAACACTCATCCATTGAAGAGCGTTATGAGTACTTCCAAGGCATTTGAGTTGTTGCACATGGATCTATTTGGGCCAACTACATACACAAGCATTGGTGGCAACAAGTATGGTTTTGTGATTGTGGATGATTTCACTAGATACACATGGGTATTCTTTCTTGTGGACAAGAGTGATGTATTTGACATATTCAAGAAGTTCATCAAGAGAGTGCAAAATGAGTTTGAGACCACAATCAAGAAAGTGAGAAGTGACAATGGAAGTGAGTTTAGAAACACAAGAGTTGATGAGCTATGCGAGGAGCTTGGAATCAAGCATCAATTCTCGGCCAAGTATACACCTCAATCAAATGGCTTAGTTGAGAGGAAAAATAGAACCTTAATTGATATGGCAAGATCAATGTTGAATGAGTATAATGTGAGTCATTCATTTTGGGCCGAAGCAATCAACATGGCTTGCTTCTATAGCAACCGCCTCTATTGCCACAAGTTTCTAGAGAAGACACCATATGAGATCTTAAATGGAAGAAAGCCCAATATTGCATACTTTCGGGTATTTGGTTGCAAATGCTATATCTTGAAGAAGGGCACTAGATTGAGCAAGTTTGAGAAGAAATGTGATGAAGGCTTCCTACTTGGTTACTCAACTACTAGCAAAGCTTATAGAGTATGGAACCTAGCTAGTGGACAACTTGAAGAAGTGCATGATGTTGAATTTGATGAAACAAATGGCTCTCAAGATGAAGAAGATAACTTAGATGATGTGAGAGGAACTCAATTGACCAATGCTACGAAAGAAATGGACATTGGTGATATTAGGCCAAAGCAAGTGATTGATGTGGATGACATCAAAGATCAAGTGCTCCAAAGTCCAATTACACAAGCTAGTGGTTCTCTAATGCAAAATCAAGCTAGTACATCATCTCAAGTGCAACAAGATCAACAAGTGGCTAGTTCATCATCTCCAACTCATGATCAACATCAACATCCAAGCAATCAAGTCCAAGTGCTTCAACCAACTAACATTGCAAGAGACCATCCATTGGATTCCATCATTGGTGACATACAAAGAGGAGTTCAAACTAGATCAAGATTGGCATCATTTTGTGCTCACTCATCTTTTGTGTCAATGGAAGAACCCAAGGACATTGATAAAGCATTGAGAGATCCAGATTGGGTAAATGCAATGCATGAAGAGCTCAACAACTTTAAGAGAAATGAAGTATGGGAACTAGTTGAAAGGCCTAAGGATCACAATGTCATTGGAACAAGATGGGTCTTTCGCAACAAACAAGATCAAGATGGGATAGTAGTAAGGAACAAAGCAAGACTAGTGGCTCAAGGTTACACACAAATAGAGGGTCTTGACTTTGGCGAAACTTATGCCCCGATTGCAAGATTGGAAGCAATTAGGATCTTACTTGCCTATGCTTGTGCTCACAATATCAAGTTATATCAAATGGATGTAAAGAGTGCATTTCTCAATGGGTACATTCAAGAGGAGGTGTATGTGGAGCAACCTCCCGGTTTTGAAGATGACAAGAAACCCAATCATGTATACAAGTTAAGGAAAGCTTTGTATGGATTAAAGCAAGCACCTAAAGCATGGTATGAAAGATTGAGGGACTTCTTGCTATCCAAAGGATTTGTCATGGGCAAAGTTGATACAACTCTTTTCACCAAGAAGATTGGGAAAGACTTGTTTGTGTTGCAAATATATGTTGATGATATCATATTCGGTTCAACCAATCAAGATTATTGTGATGAGTTTGGGAAAATGATGGCAAAGGAATTTGAAATGTCAATGATTGGTGAACTTAGTTTCTTTCTTGGACTTCAAATCAAACAAATGAAGGAAGGAACATTTGTGAGCCAAACCAAGTACATCAAAGATATGCTCAAGAAGTTTGGCATGGAAGATGCAAAGAGTATTACAACCCCAATGGGCACTAGTGGAAGTTTGGATAGTGACAAGAGTGGCAACATGGTGGATCAAAAGCTATATAGATCAATAATTGGTAGCCTACTCTATGTGACGGCATCAAGGCCCGATGTGATGTTTAGTGTATGTATGTGTGCAAGATTTCAAGCCTCACCAAGATAAAGTCATTTGAAGGCAACAAAGAGAATATTGAGGTACTTAAAGCATACACAAGATGTTGGATTGTGGTATCCCAAAGGTGCAAGTTTTGAGCTAGTTGGATATTCGGATTCTGACTATGCCGGTGATAAAGTGGAGAGAAAGAGCACTTCCGGGACATGTCAATTGTTGGAAAGATCACTTGTCTCATGGTCATCCAAGAAGCAAAATAGTATTGCACTATCTACCGCCGAAGCCGAATACATCGCCGCGGGTAGTTGTTGTGCACAAATCTTGTGGATGAAGGCAACATTGAAGGATTTTGGAATCAATTTCAAGAATGTACCATTGTTATGTGACAATGAAAGTGCCGTGAAGCTAACTAACAATCCGATTCAACATCAAAGAACAAAGCATATTGATGTTCACCATCACTTTATTAGAGATCATCAACAAAAGGGTGACATTGCTATTGAGAGTGTTGGCACCGAAGATCAATTAGCCGATCTATTCACCAAGCCACTTGATGAGAAGAGATTTCACAAGCTAAAGAATGAGTTGAACATACTTGATTTCTCCAACATGAGTTGATGCACTCCCATGATATGACATGCCTCTCCTTTGAGCCCCAAGGTACAATTGGTTGACATGTCATACATTCTATACTAAGGACATGTTTAGTGCATCTAGTCATGATTTCTTATGTTCTAGGATCATTCATGAAAATTAAATGAATTTGAAGTTTATATGGTGCCACTATTGTTTCCATGACTTGTATGATCTAGTGGTAGCATATAACTTGTTTAAGTAGCTTGTGATCCTAAGTGTTTTAATCTAGAAAACTTGTCTAAATATTTGCTTCAACATGGTGCATGATAACCCTTCTAGTGAGGTGTGAAGAAGCTTGCCTTTGGATCAAACCGAAGTATTTTATTTATGCAAGCAATCTAGGTTGAATCATAAACTTGATCCTCACCCCATATTTTAACATGATAATCTATCTAAAGTTTGCTCCTTGTGGTCAATTGGTGTCAAAGGGGGAGAAAATGTTGTTCACAAAGATAGAACCCAAAAATGCTATGGGGGAGAAAATGTTGTTCACAAAGTTAAATCCTAAAGGGGGAGAATTGATAAAAGAAGCACACAAGTAGGGGGAGCAAGCTCTTAAACATGAATGTTGCATTTCTATGTGCACTTCATATGTATGATGCATAGTTATGCATTTTGTTTTCTCCGATACATTGCTTGTGTGGTGACTTGCTAGTATAATTTGAATGATGCATTGAGATACTAGCATGAATAGGAAGTAGTTAGATTTTTCTTGCTTCATGTTTTTCAAAGTGGTACTAGAGCCTTGCTTATAATGATTGATCTCATGAGGTTTCTAGTTATGTTTGAGATACTAGCATGAATAGGAAGTAGTTAGATTTTTCTTGCTTCATGTTTTTCAAAGTGGTACTAGAGCCTTGCTTATAATGATTGATCTCACGAGGTTTCTAGTTATGTTTGTGTTTTTCCAAGTGGAATCTAACTACACAAGGTGCTAAGATGGTGTTTATCGCTACTCCGATGGTATCACGCTTCAAAGGTCTATAATCTAAAACACTTAGCACCTATTGGTAGTCAATGCTCCTAATCTTTCCTATCTAACATGTATGCTTCCAAAATCCAAACATATAGCATACATGTAGGGGGAGCCATTGCTATCAATTTGAATTCATGATCACATGTTCATAATTCTTACACATGGTAATATACTTGGACAATGTGACATGAGTTCAATCAAAATTTTATCATAATATCTTTGTCAAAGGTTTGTCACCAATTACCAACAAGGGAGAGATTGAAAGTCCTATGTTTGGTGTTGGTAATTAGTGACAATACCTAAGTACTAATCCTATGCCTAAGTTGTATGTAGCATATGAGGATTAGTACATTCCAAGATTGGTGGCAAGATGGACATGGTGATCATGATGGCCACACTTGGATTTGGACGCAACCCTATGTGATCAAGGCAAAGGTATATGCTTAAGGGTTGTGTTTTAGTAACCAAGACACCTAGTGGGTGTGGTTACATTATAGGATAGATAGCCGTACTATAAAGAGGGGAATGACGCGGCTATTGAACTCCTAAGTGCCTCTAGATGTGCATTTCATGATCATATGCATTTGGATAGAACTAATATCGCCTCGAAAAATGATTGTGAAAATGCTAACACACTCACACATGACGAGATCACTTGGTGATGTTAGCACGTTTGCGACGGCGGTGGAGTTTGAGCGGTAGAGAGGGTTTGGGTTCCTCTCTCCCTCCCGCCGAGCTTGCGAGGCGGGATTCAGGCGTTTTCGAGAAGTTGAAACGATTATTTTCCACTATGCTGGAAGTCCGGAAAAGAAACGAAAGCGAACGGAGGTCACAGAGGTGACCGGACGCTGAACCGGACGCGGTCCTTGCATGACCGGACGCGTCCGGTCAGTGTTCAGTGTCTACGCGTTTTGCAGTTCGATGATCAGACGCGTCCGGTCGTTTAGGGAGCTTACTGGACTGTAACCGGACGCTGGCACTGTCGCGTCCGGTCATTTTCTTCAGCGCGTCCGGTCACTATTTCGTTGAGCGCTGCTCAGGCGACCAGCGCGTCCGGTCCTTCACGGGACCAGCGCGTCCGGTCGTTCCCGGCGCGTCCGGTCAGTTGGACCAGCGCGTCCGGTCGTTGCTTCGCAGTTAGCCGTTGGGCGACCAGCGCGTCCGATCGTTTGGACCAGCGCGTTCGGTCTGTACTTCACGAGTTAGCCGTTGGACGACCAGCGCGTCCGGTCAGTTGGACCAGCGCGTCCGGTCAGCCCGATTTCGGCTGTTTAAGTTTCTAACGGCTATATTCGAAGGGGGTACGTCTATAAATATTCGTTGGCCGGCTCAAGGCTCGCTCTCTCGAACATTTGACATACTTGTGAGCACTTTGAGCTAAGCAACTCCCCTCCCACTCATCTCTCTTGCTTCTTTGCATATTCGAAGTGAGATTGAGTGATCCAAGTGCATTTGCATTGTGAGATTGCATCTAGTTGGCACTTGGTGGTTGATTTGCTGCGGGATTCTTGTTTCTCTTGGTGGTTGCCGCCACCTAGACGGCTTGGAGCAGCTTTGAGGCATTGGCAAGAGTTGGTGATTGTTCTTGGCCACCTCCGGTGATTGTGAGAGGTTTGTGCCTACCTCGGCGAAGCGCCAAAGGCAACATTAGTATATTGCTCGTGTCATTGCAACCTTTTGCCATTTGGTAGGTTCTTGTGGTGCCTTTTGAGAGGCTCGGTGTGTGACCGATTAGCCACCGAACCACGTGGTGAAGAGGGACACAACGGGGACTAGCGTGCCGGCAAGCACGTGAATCTCGGGATAAATCTTCGTGCCATCATTCTTATTGTGTTTGATCGATCCCGGTGGTTGTATATTGTGGTATTCATCTCTTGATCATATTGATTGGTTGGCTCAACACTTCGCCCCTCGGTGATACCCCCCTAACTCTCTCTTGTATTAATTTCTTAGTTACCTTGCTAGCTTGTTAGTGTAACTCTTAGCTTGAGTAGCTAGCTAGCTTTAGTTGTAGTTAAATTGTGCGGTTTGACTTGTGCGGTTGAGTGCAAATATACTAGAATTGTGATTTGGTTAGGTGGCTTGCAAACACCCCGTAGGCTAAGCAAAACTCGCATCTCGCTATTTGTTTTATTGATAAACTTGTTTAGCTTGTCTTTGTAGAAATTTTTTAATAGGCTATTCACCCCTCTCTAGCCATCAAGACCTTTCACCTTTTAATTATAATGTTGATCTCACGGGGTATTTTAGTGTTTGTGATCTTTACAAGTGATGTATTACAAGTGGTGTCTAGCTACATCGAGCTAAGGATGGTATATAAAGGCAACTCCGATTGGTATCACGCTTCAAAGGTCCATTCTATATACCTTAGCATTAATTTGATAGTAGTAACTCTCCCAAAATTCAAATCCATACATATGTGCACAATTGAACCAAACTCATGGAAGCACATCTGTAGAGGGAGCTAATACTATCGAAATTGAAAATTGATTTTATTTCATATCTTTGTGATGGTTGTCATCAATTACCAAAAAGGGGAGATTGAAAGCCCAAGTTTGGTTTTGGTAATTAATGACACCAAATTGTTAATGTCATGTGTTAAGTGTTTTGAGTTAGGCATAAGCAACACATGTGATGAAGGTGCATGCGGCAAGGAGTGGTGGCCACAAGATCACAAAGAGATGGTGCATGGACATGAAATGATGATCATGGTGGAGATGCACATAATATGAAGGACATGATGATCAAGTGTAGGAGAAGGATCTAAGAGCGCAAGGCAACGGTATAACCATAGGGTTTTCCTTTTGCCGGTCTAAGATGAGTAGAGAAGTGATTGACCGGGTTTAGGATACATAGCCGACTATCAAGAGGGGCAATCACGGTTAGCTCAGGAATCAAATGCCACTAGATCATTGTCTTAAGCATATGCATTAGGATCTAGTAAAAGAGCTAACATAACGTCTTGAAAAATGATTGTGAAAGGCTAACACATTGGGCCCACCTTATCCGGCCGTCGTTGGCCTTGGCACAAGGTCTCGTTTAGATTGTAAAAAAAATGAACCCAATAAATAGTATCACTTTCGTTTTACTGAAAAGATTCATCTCGTGATTTCCAACTAAATTGTGTAATTAGTTAATTTTTTATTTATATTTATTACTTCATACATGAGTCTAAAGATGGATGTGATGGAAAGAGAGGGAAAAAATTGTAAGTTTTGGGTAAACAAGGCGCAAGACAGCGGCCGTGCGGACACCGCGCGTACAAACCGCGGTCTCCGCCTGTCCCTGCTCCTCGGGCCCCCGGTGGCCCACACGCCAGAATCGAGCATCAGATCCGCGGGAGCGAAAGCAGCCACGGCGCCGTCCCTCTCCATCCCCGCTGTCGTCGCCCACCGTTTCTTCCTCCTCCTCTTCTTCGGTTGAGCCGTGCCCAAGGAAATCCGTGGAGCTCCTCTACCAGACAGAGAGAAAGCGAACCGTGCAGCGAGGCTCGTGCGATCCAGCTCCCACACGTGGCCGCGCCCGCCGTCTTCTTGGTTTCTTGGCGAGGTCCTTCTGCTCGTGTCGCGCCGCCCACCCACACCACCCGCGTTCTGTCGCGGCATCCGCCGTGGATCTTGCCCCCGGATTGTCCTTATACCACGCAGAAAAAGGTGGCCTTTTTCCCCTTCGCGCGCGGGTTTGGTACTGAGTGTGTCGGACTGGTATTCGTGTTCCGCCGGGTGCCGAGGTGGGCTCGCACTCTTCTGCCGTCTCGTCGTCGCCGGCTCCCCGTCGCGTTCATCCCAAGGTGCGACCTTCTGGACAACCCATAATTTCGAAATCAGCGTGTTGATGTTATGTGCGTGCTGGGAAGAGCACATCTGAGCACCTGCATTGCATCTTCCGGACGTTTTTAGTGAGCTTAATCGGATTTGTTCTGGATCTACCTCACTTAGTTGCGTTCCTCTCTGCAAAATTGCTGTTTTCGCTGTCCAGGATGTCTAGACTGTGGTTGTAGTACCTGCATGAGATGAAATGATGCTACATTACCCTGAATTGCCCTCAAGTGAACTGTAATTCTCGTCTCCTGGAAGTGGTACACTAGCTGACTAGTTCACCTGTTCTATTATTCCTTCGAAACAACTGTCATGTGTAGCTGAAGCGGGTCAACACAAGCAACGCAAGCATGTTTCAAATAAAGAAATGTTTTCCTTTTTCTATATCTGCGACATTGAGTTACCAAATGTATCAAAACCATGTCATCTGCCTTTTAAGAAATGTTCGGAATATTTGGTGGTTGGTTCAGTAGGGTGTATTTCACTAAGTGTTGGTTGGTCCTTCCAATTTCAGAACCGACCACTCTAGTTTGGCTTTGGCCCTTAGCTGTTCTCTACTCTTATTATGGTTTCTGGTTGTATCCAAATCTGGACAGCTTTTGTAGCTCACTGCTCTATATATGTGTTGAGTGCTTAATTCGTGTTGCTATGCCCTATCTTTTTTAGATAATGGAAATAAATCTGGCTTCATCTCTTGTCTCCAAGATAATCAGACCACTTATTACAGTATTGTGTAAGCACACAAATGTCTCACTCAAAACTCAATTATGAAATTATAAGGCCGCAACTGTCATGTCTAGTTGAAATGGGTCAACACATGCAAGCATGTTTCAAATAAATAAATGTTTTCCTTTTTTATATCTACGACATTGAGCCACCAAATGTATCAAAGCCCATGTCATCTGCCTTTTAAGAAATGTTCAGAATATTTGGTGGTTGATTCAGTAGTTTGTATTTCACTAAGCTTGGTTGGTCATTCCAATTTCAGAACCGATCACTCTAGGCAGCTCTCTACTCTTATTATGGTTTCTGGTTGTGTCCAAATCTGGACAGCTTTTGTAGCTCACTGCTCTATATATCTGTTGAGTGCTTAATTTGTGTTGCTATGCCCTATCTTTTTTAGGTAATGGAAATAAATCTGGCTTCATCTCTTGTCTCCAAGATAATCAGACCACTTATTACAGTATTGTGTAACCACACAAATGTCACACTCAAAACACAATTCTAAAATTATAAGGCCATCCATAGGACACAGAAAAATCCATTGCCATTGCCTCTAGCATCTGACAGACTTGGATAATGTGCTGCTTATTGGCTTCATCCCGCTGTAATTGCGCCCATTGACGTAGCCAATGTGTTCCCTGAATATAACCTACAAAAAAGTTTTGGGTTGGCACTTGTCAAAAACAACTGTGTGAGCCTCCACTGTGTGACTGTGATATGCTGCATACTGTCCTTCTGTTAAGTGTTCCTGCTGCGTTGAATTTCCTAAAGTATGTTAAACCTTGATTCTTGTTAATTTTGTGTTGCAGGCATATCTTGGTCTTGTAATTATAATTTATAAAAAGAAGATTTGGAGAATCAGGTTTATTTAACCAGTGGTTGGACATGGTATCAGTTAATCTTGGGTTAGTGCATTATGTCCTGGACCACATATATGGAACTCTTCTTCATCGCACCAAACTAGGAACACCATTTTTCTCAAAAGGATGGGGAGGTACCAAACTTGATTTGCTAGAAAAGATGGTGAAACAGTTGTTTCCAGAGGCACGTTGCCAAAACTGGCCACCAACTGCTGTGCAGCCAATGTGGAAAACAGTATGGGAGACAAACAGTTCTTGTTTGCGAGAAGGTGTTTTCAGGACTACATGTGATGAGCGACTAATTGACGCATTGCCCCTTGAGAGTCACAGTGCAAGAGTTGCTTTTCTTACCCCTAAAAATGTTACACCTGAGAAGATGTCATGTGTGGTCCATCTTGCAGGTACATGATTTTGTAGTTTCTTTATTTGTTCCCTAATGCTGTATAGGTTATGAAAACCTTTTCTGATATGACTGTTTGGCTTGTATGCTTTCACTTTTTTAAAAGGTTTTTGCTAGTGGAATGCTATATGGAAGTATTGTCTGCTGGCTTTCTAGCACTGCCAACTTTAACATTCCTCTTTGACAACTTCCCTATCTTCAAGATATTTTTTTTTCTCGCTTCCAAGTGCCAAACTTGAACAATTACTAGTCCTTTTTATTGTAAGTATCATTAATTCACGAACGCCTAAGCAGTATCATAAACTTGTTCTTGCCTAAAAATGTATACTTTCATTTTATCAAAATCTGCGCCTCTTTTTTATAAAAAATATTCCTTTACTCGCATGTAATGAATCAATCTACATTTTCTGAAATATTATAGGCACTGGTGATCACACATTTGAGCGCAGGCTTCGGCTCGGTGGGCCTCTTCTGAAGAACAATATTGCAACTATGGTTCTTGAGAGGTGAGATTTGCTTGCATTCTTTTGTATGATTTTTTATCCACTGTTTGCCAAGATCTGATATCTCATGAACTACAGCCCCTATTATGGACAGCGACGTCCTAGCATGCAGCGTGGTGCAAAGCTCCAGTGTGTCAGTGACCTGTTACTTTTAGGGAAAGCCACAATTGATGAAGCTCGCAGTCTCCTGTACTGGCTGCAGACTGAGGCTGGTTACAGCAAGATGGGCGTATGTGGGCTCAGCATGGGTATGTAATACTGGTTTTACTTTTTTTTTCCCCCGAACACACAGGAGATCTGCGTATCTTTGTATGAGAGTGAGGGAGGGAACAACCCTAGCCCATTAGTCCTAGCCCCTGACCTGTGCCCAATTCCTGAAGCTCTCTAGCTCCAGCTAGGCCCCATAATCCCATGTCCTCTTTGAAATACTGATAAGCCATCAAGAGTGAGGGGGAGGCACCATCAAAGACACTTGTTTCTGTGAATCCATGACATCCAAGTACCTAAATTCAAGCACTGCTAAAATTACTGGTTTTCCTGATGACTGAATAAGTGCCTCTTAGAAATCATGTAGCAGCCTATTTGTCAGAGACATCTGTTCTTGTAATTTTTCTGGTTTCATTTTACAAGATATATTGTGCATTCTTCTCAAATGGTTTCTTTGCTGATGTCACAGGTGGAGTACATGCTGCAATGGTGGGATCCCTGCATCCTACACCAATTGCCACACTGCCATTTCTCGCTCCACACTCTGCTGTGGTACCTTTCTGTGAAGGGGTCTACAAATATGCCACAGCTTGGGATGTTTTGAGAGAAGATGCTGCAGCATTAACTCAAGATGTAACATCTTTGGCAGAAAATGCTGCACAGAAAACTGGAATTACTATTGAACAAGTCAGAGATAGGTTGCGGTCAGTGTTGTCTTTGACTGATGTCACTCGATTCCCAGTCCCAAAGAACCCACAGGCAGTCATCTTTGTTGGTGCAACGGTTAGTGATGCTCTCTGAGCTTTATGGCCTCTTAACATCAGTTTATTATCTCAAAAAACATAATTGTTTTCCCGCTCGGCTTTTTACTTGGTTTCATGATTTTGGCAGAGTAACCACTAACCATGATCAAATTATGTCATTAGTTGACTGCCTACTTTACTATTCCTTCCATTTCAAAATGCAGGGTGTATTAATTTTCGTAAAAAGTCAAACACGCTCCTTTGGAACATAGGAAAAGAAAATATGGGAATAGGAAAACTATAGGAATGTTGTAGGATTGTAGATGCAAAACAAAGGATTGGAACTCGTAGGAATTTTGATGGGATGACCCTTTGGATAGGTCATAGGAAAATCACAGCAATCCTAAAAAGATTTTTAGTCATAATGAAGTTATTTTATTTACTAGCTGATCAGACATGGCTAAATCATCTCTTCTACGTACATGAACCACCATTATCTAGCAGTAGCAGCATTGATTGTCTCGTTCTTCGTGCACAGGAATTTTTCCAAGAGCTCTGACTGGATGCTTCCAATCCTTTGGAATCGGCATGCAAAGGAGTAAATTCCTATGGAACACTATTCACGTTTCCTGCAAACCAAATGATAGGATAGGAACAAATCCTTTACAAATAGTATTCCTACAAAAATCCTTTACTACACCTGCAATCCAAAGGACCCCTAAACTTGGATCATCAGTTAGTCAAAATATATGTGTTTTTAGTACACAGTGATATATCAATAGATTTGTGTTTATGCCTTTTTGTAGGATTTTTATTTGTAGTAATTGCTTATACGCTGAGAAATTAATGGAATAATGGTCAAAGATTATCTTGAAAGACTATCAAATCCTGTTACAGCTTATAAAAGGAAATGGTGTGAGTACTCAAAATATGTCTTTTGCCTGCACTGTGTACAGCAAACAGCAGGTTACCTTAGCTTGCTTGAGCAATGTTGAGAAATGGAAACATACATTGATAGCAGATAGTTTACTCGAGGACTCTTTTTTTTATGATTGGTTAAATTACCTCCTTATTTCAGAGGATTCGATTTCTTACTCGGTAGTCTTATTTGTCTGGAGCATTCTTCTAATCTGGTGCTATGTTCTCTTTACAGGATGATGGTTATATTCCCAGACATTCAGTTATGGAGCTCCAGAAGGCATGGCCAGGCTCAGAAGTCCGGTGGGTAACAGGCGGCCATGTTTCCTCTTTTTTCCTCCACAATGACGCATTTCGCAAGGCCATCATCGACGCCCTTGACAGATTGTAACACCAGAAGGTGAGAGGGAAGTCATCCTTGCGATGGCACTTTATGTTGTGTGACTTCTGAACTTGGGGTTGTGAGTTGCGACATCAGCTGAACCCTGTAACCGCATTTCATACTAGATACACCCAGTACTGGAGTTTTTTTAACTACAATTTGTCACCTGCTCTTTTTGTGCACTGAGATTGGAGGGAGGCTGGCTGTACATAACAATTGTAGCATTATTTGGCAATAGTTCTGCAATAATTTATTTTCTCACCATGTATCAATCTGAATGCTACATCTTCTTAGTGTCATCAGCTTGGCAATTTGACAGTTTCTGACTTTCTGTTATTATTCCTTCCCACTATTTCATACTGCTGAATCAGCTAGCACTATTTAATGTTTACCCTTTATATGTACTACTACACAGTTACATGTGTATAAACACTCCTAGAGCTGATGTCAAATAAGCGAGAAATGGGTTCCTGATCAGTGATCAACTCTATATGTATCCCTGAAACTATCCCAGGCTCTTATGTCTATAGTAAACCGTCTCTACTTTGGTAGGGCGGTCTCTGGCTGCTGGACCCGGCCGCCGGGTTGCTCGCCGCTGGATCTTGGCCTGGCCGGGTGTGCCAGAGTTCGCTGAGCGCGCGGAGGCGGTGGGAGTAGTCGGCGATGGCGAGGAAGCACCGCGCAGACTGCCACGCCGTCAGGATCTGTGGCAGCTGGTGTAGCGCCTGCAGCCTAAGCGCGTCCGCCTGCAATGCAATGCAACAAAGCACGCGTTCACCATTGTTGCTGTTACCGTTTCATCATGGTAAACACAGAACCAAGCTTTGCTTACTTGTCTGACGAAGGCTTCGAGGGAGGCGAGCTTGCTGATGGCGAGGGACATGGTGGCCATGAAGCCGGGTACGTCGGAGTAGGGGAAGAGCAGCGCCGCCGCGTCGGAGGAGACGGCCTCCGAGACGGAGCGGTGCATCGCCTGGAGCTCGTGGTCCAGCGCCGCCTCTGCGTCCCTCGCCCACTGCTGCACGCCGCAGACGCCCATCGCCTGCTGCTTCGTCAGGGGCTCCGCGTGCCGGGCCGCTATCTGCGTGGGGATGCATACTGCATTGTTAATTCATTGATATCTTCATATTACTCTTTTTGAGAAAAAATAGCAGCATTAATAAATAATCAAAGTTGAAAGTGCTACCTGGCTGATAAGAATTGAAATTTGGACAACTTAACCATGATAAAAATTAAAGCACGCACAAAATTAATTTTATTAGTACTATATATATATATATATATATATATATATATATATATATATATATATATATATATATATATTATGATGATGTTCAGCATTAGAGGAATGAACTACCGATAGGTAAATGAATATGAGCTTTTAACACATGGAGATAGACTGATGTGGTCGGTGAACAACGGACAGCTGGGATGGGTTTTACTGATGATGGACAGTACAACAATAAAACCCTTAGCTCAGAAACCAGAGATCTTATATGATTAATTTTATTAGTATATTATACTTATGGATATACTCTATTACGATGTTCAGCATTAGAGGAATGAACTACCAATAGGTAAATGAATATGAGCTTTTAACATTCGGAGTTAGACTAATGTGGTCGGTGAACAAACGGACGGCTGGGATGGGTTTACTGGTGATGAACAGTGGAGCAGTAAAACCTTTGGCTCAAAAACAAGAGATCTTATATATATTTTATTAGTATATTATACATATGGATATACTTCGTCACGATGTTCTGCATTAGAGGAATGAATTACCGATAGGTAAATGAATATGAGCTTTTAACACTCGGAGTTAGACTGATGTGGTTGGTGAACAAACGGACCGCTAGGATGGGTTTACTGGTGATGAACAGTGGAGCAGTAAAACCCTTAGCTCAGAAACAAGAGATCGTATATATATTTTATTAGTATATTATACACATAGATATACTACATTACGATTCAGCATTAGAGGAATGAACTACCAATAGGTAAATGAATATGAGCTTTTAACACTCGGAGTTAGACTGATGTGGTCGGTAAACAAACAGACGGCTATGATAGGTTTACTGGTGATGAACAGTGGAGTAGTAAAACCCTTGGCTCAGAAACAAGAGATCTTATATTATATGATATGATATGGTATGGTATGATATGTATATCTATACAAAAAATAAAAAATCTCCTCTAAATTTTCATTGTCACTCTATGCCCCGGTCCTCATGATCCATGAGCTAGAACAACGTATGTTCCATCATGATATAGAGTGATTTTAAGAGATGACACAAGCTGCACGTGAGCATACTTGCTAGTCTAATATTAGAGGCAACAAATTTCTTTTGTTCGTTCCTCTTTCTCACACCTCTTCGTCCGTCACTCTCTCGGCCGTTTTTCATCCCTCACCCACATACCTCTTCTCCCATCCTTTGATCCGTCGTTTCTCACTACTCCCTCCGTCTCAAAAATAGAGTCGCTATGGGAATCATGCTGATCAAACTTTCTCAACATTGACTAGGTTTGTAGAAAATACGTGCAACATTTATATCTCCAAATAAGTTTATTATGAAAGTATATTCAACGATCTACTTAATGATACTAATTATGTACCATAAATATTAATATTTTATTAAATATATTTAGTCAAATTTAAAAGTTGCTGACTTTTTGGGAAGTGAGAATGACTCTTTTTTGGGACAGAGGAAATACAACTCTTCTCGTCTTCACAAGTGGCATAGACTCTAACTCTTCTCGCCTTCACAAGTACAAGTGGCAAACATAGACTTTCTAACTCTTCTTGCCTTCACAAGTGGCAAACATAAACCCAGAGTCTGAGGCTTGGGTGACAAACATACGCCCATGGCAAAGAGTCTGAGGGCTGATAGATAGTATCATCCTTTAACACGACATTACCTATAGTTTGGAACTACAAATAGACTGTATACTCTCGGACACGACGTTGGTTACAGTGTAGAACTGCAAAACCTTTATTGATGCTTGACACTTTTATCATAGCCTCGCTTCCTGAGCCCATGGAACATGCGTGTGTGGCTCGCATTTCATCTTTCTTAACCTCATGATAGGTGCACATAATATAGCCATCCCTTTAAACCGAGTCAATATCTAGTCGATTTTCTATATGAGATCAATCCCTTCACTGTAAGAGATGCTACCTTATGTGATTGTTCAGATAATGATGTAGTCGCGCGTGGGAAGAGAGATGCGGGACAGAGAGTAGCCGTAGCGCATGATGTGCATTGCTCACCCTTGTATCTTCACTGTGGCAGCCTAGCCACTGTTAGGCCGGAAGAAGGAGAGAAGGAGCAGTCCACGCCCTAAGTTAGCCTAGAAAAGAGATAAGATGAGAAATAAATGGTCCAAAAGCTCGAGGTAGGTTTGGGTGAGAGAAAAAAAGTTGGGCTAAGAGCAAGCCTAATAGTATAGCCTGCTGCTGGTTAAATGGATCTTTGCAACATATCTCTCAGCCTATTCATATAGTAGTTAACTCTTTATTATTAATACATGTCATATTTGTCTCTCACAAAGTTTCTTGTTCTTGTGTCTAAGCCAACCAACCCGCTTCTCCTCTCACTTCTCCACCTTAGCATACAACCCACTCACAACCCTTAGAGCATGTAAGGAAGAGAAACTGATTTAGCTTTTGTTTTAAGTCCATGGAATTCAAAGTTTAGTCAAATTCTATAAAAAGGTGACCTGAAAATTCTATAAAATTTTAGAAAAACACATTGATGCTTGAGAAACTTGGATACGAGGTTTGGTGACCTATTTTCTCATATATTTTTTTTGCCACATTTTCTGATTTAGTCGAAATAAGGTCCAGTCATGCCTAATTAAATCCAAAAAAGATAGTTAGCTAATTACCATTATCATGAATTGGTCTAAGTGACTATACAATAAAATGGTCGATACACCCTATTGTAACGTACACATACAATAAGCAGGAGCTTGATGGTTTAAGAAAAAGTTCGCCTGGCAAGTTTGACAGTTTTAAGAAAAAAAAAGTTCGCGTTGTATTGGGAGAATAGAGACATCTACCTATACTTTAGAGTTGTAACAGGGACTTTTTCTTGTACTATTGTGAAACCCAGGGTTGTTGGTAGTTCCCAAGTTGCAAGTTCCAACCAATCCATCTAGAAGCCGAAAGGCATACATGCATGTGTCAAGGCCAAGCAGGTCCTTTGCATTGTTGTAGGTAAGTTAACCAAACCCGCGGTCTCCATCTCCCATCTAACCTACTACCCTGTTGCAGTTGCAGTAAGTACCCAGTCACATAGTAGTAGTAGATGGCTGCCGGTGTACTATATAGAAAAGTCCGAAGACAATTCCAAAGGCCTAAAACTGTTCCCATCAACGTAACTGGGACCTCTTACCTACCTAATTAATCAGCTAGCTAATCCACCATATATATACATTGATTCTGCTTTTACCTAATGTCGTCTCTGCCCATTAATCCATATTATTAGTACCAAATAGCACCTGAATCCTTAACCTTTTCATATGTATATACGTATGTGTGTGTACTATTGTCGTCCTACATCATCAGCACGTACAGGAACCTATATGCATAGCTGTCACTCTCACTCGTGAGCCGTGAGTCGTGAGACATGCATGCATGCCTCGTGTACATGGCCAAAAACAAGGAGGCAGCTCGGCAGGAACTGCGTGTCATTGGTGGGTCAAATAAAGTTAAGACACGCAAATGCACTACTTCTACGTACTAATTAATTTCGTGGACTTGATTTGGGAACACCAATTAAAGAATGGATCGAGTAGCACGCAATTTGTTTATCATACGTGAGTGTAGCCCGTGAGCTCAGCGTAAAACTAACCTTGATGAGCTCTGAAGGGCGGAAGCCGCCGATCCAGAGGAAGCAGCGCTCGGCGGCGGACACCCACGCCCCGGACACGAGGTGGAACGCGTCGGCCCTCGCCGCCACGGCCTTCAGCTCCGCCAGCACGCCGTGGTGCGCCGCGGCCGCGTCCACCAGCTGCCGGAGGAGCTGTGCGTCCGCCGCCGTCGACGTCGACATCGCCGCCGCCGCCGCCGTGGCGTGCTCCGCCTCCAGCGCCGCCCGCAGGTGGTGCATCATCTTGCCGTGTTCCTCCTGCCACCTCGCGTGCTCCATGTCGAACCATGCCGCCTCTGCTCAATCTCATGCAAGATTGCACTATTCAACAACTTGTGATAAACGTGTAAACGTGCAATGCATGCAGGAGATATCAAAAGGAGCGGCATGTAGGAGTACGTAATGTAAGAGATGCACATGCATATGCGAGCAGTTTAGCTAGGGTTTGAATGCATGCCTGGGCTTAGTAGTCCGCCACTGCAACCAGAAAGAGCTCCACCACCAAACACTGCTCCCTGCGTTTGGCGAAATGCACACGGAGCAAACTCAGTCATCAGTACGTTTATGAAAGTATATGGAACTATATTATCTTCACTTTTATATAATAAGCTTATATGCAGTTGTTTTTTCATAAAAAAATGCTGATTCTACCTAGTAATAATAATATAACTAGATCTTTTTTGGCAGGCCTCCCTGCTTCATGTTAATTCCAAATCTCTTCAGTAATAAGGTTGAAAATACATTGTTATTAATTTAGCATACTTCTTTTCAGTTCGTTCATACCTGAGTTCTGGATCTGTGTAAGTCTTGCTCCAACTGGGCCAGCCTAATCCTGCTTGTCTCTAGGTTCTGAATGTAAGCCTACGATCATCGATTATATTTTAGAGAGAAGAGACAAATGAAAACGAACATTAATCAATCCAGGTCACATGAAGAAATGGTATGGGAAACATACAGGAAATGGGAATCCCATGACAAATCCAAAGTTAATTTCACCATTTTCTTGGTTTTGTTAGGACTCGCTTTCTTGGTTAGGCGCAGGATGAAAATTGAAACACATATATATACCTTCTTTCTGAGCCTGCTTTTCCTTGCGGCCTCCCTGTTCTGCGCGAGCCTTCTCAGCGTCTTGGCGTCCGAAGCTCTGGGCACCTCCTGTTGATTATTCGACGTCGACGGCGTCCCGCTTCCCATGGCGGCGCCACTGCTGCTCCCTTCTCTCTGACGACGACGACGACGACGACAATGGCATGGGCACGCGTCAGCTAGGTGCAGTGTGTTGTGTGTGTGTGTATATACGGACGGACGGTCAGGTAAGTGAACTAACCTTGACGCCGGCTGCCGGCTTGCCGCCGTCCTTATTTGTCCTCGACGGATGGTTCGATGGCAGCGGCTGCTGCTGCTGCTTGGACGGGCCAGCGCCGGCGGCGTTCGACGCCGTGTTGTCGTTAGTCCCCATGGATCCCTCCTATAAATTTGATTGATTAGAATTTCAAACCGAAAATAATAGAAAGAAATTAAAATGCATGCATCCAATTAAACACCATATATATGCATCGTGTATTCAAGCTGATGAATAATGCATATACACGTGTACGTACCTTTGGTGCGGGGTCGACGACGACGTGCATTGGCTGAGAAGGGAAGATGTTGAGAGTTTCTGCATGCACAGCGCGTGCCAAAATTTTAAACATGCATGAACATACCATATACACATTGACGTTTACAACAAAGCTAATTAGTCCATTGAACTAATTTATCTTTTAGAAAACGGCAATTAAGACATTACTATATATATTATTAGGAGGAAAACACAGTGACCAAACTAAACAAGAACAACACACAAAAACAAGAGGAAAAAAATACAAGCAGCCGTGCACAACTGCTCTGGGATCTAACAGCGCACAGCCCCTACAACTACTACTAGTACTAGAATATATATGAGCTAAAAGTACAACAAAAAAGATCAAAACCATAGAGGGCAGCTTGTACAACGGTAGAGAAAAAATGGACTAATGCTTGGAATAACGATCCATGAGTTTGGGGTGGCAAACGAAATTATTGCTTGACATCCTCCTGAATGATATAATTATTAAGCTAATTCAACCGGCCGGTTGGAGACCGTCTTTTTGGAAGGTTGTTCTTCGATTTCTTTCTTCCCACAAATTCTACCAAAAGTTGATCATGACACTATTGTGAACTAATTATTAGCTTGTCCTATACATTATATAGTTAAAAGCGAAGAATAAATGTATAGGACTATATATACTCAATACGGACAAGGGAAAAAATGCATGCACATATGCGTGTATATGGTTCTTGGAAGTAGATAAGTGGTGAAGGATATTTGGACAATGAGAAATCATATCTCTGCCTAACTGCCTTATTTGAGCAGAAAGAAAATGACCTATCCAGAATGAACACACATACATGAGCATGTGTTTGTTACATGTCACTCTCCTTGAACTAGCAGAGATTCTTTTTTCGTTTTCTGAAATTGGTTTTTGTCAGACTCAGACAGAACAAGCTTTGCATACAAGAAGGAAAAACGATGGAGAGGTTTGATCACGCCATTGTCTCGCATCTTGGCTCATTTTCTTGTTGTTTTTACCATGTCCAATCAGGGTAGATGCATGACTAAATGACATGTTTATGTTTAATTATTAATTAATCTGCCATGTATGATCAACCTATGCAGCTACGTATATGCATAAGCTAAGGGAGTTAAGTGTGGTTTACGAAGTTGATCTTGAATAACTGATGCTTGATCCTGGCTGTTAAGATAGAGGAAGAGCGCTTGATCGAATTCGGCCATGTCGTATCCGCCTCCAGGTTCCTTTCTACTGCACTTGCACAAATTAATACACGCAAAAATTATAAATTAAGTTGATATCAATCATCATTTTAGTCCATTCAGTTACTAAAATGCATGATATACTGGGAAAATGCTACCAATAATAAATAAATAAATTAATGTAAAGACAAAAACTTTTTCGATGTTCGACAATTAAATTAAATCCACTTGGAAATGCTACCAATAATAAATAAATAAATAAATAAATGAATGTAAGCTAACATTTCCACGCACACAATTCATTTCCAACTTGTGGGAAAGGTTAAGTAGAAGGAGATAATCGCGGACAACGATTAACTTTGATAGGATTGGATTGACATTTCATATTAAGAAAAACATATATATTATATAAAAAAAGGTTTTGATAGCTTGCATCCATGGTTAAAGACTTCCAGCATGACATTCTCTGAACATACGTCATGAGTAGTGCATATTACATATGCAAGTACATACTGATTAAAGAAAGAATTATTTTTAAAATTAGGACGCCCAAACTTCATTAATAATCTCCAGAAGTATAGTAGATAGATGATTATATATGCTAGCTCTCTCAAATCATGCCTGCGTAGGTAGCTAATAATAATCATAACCGCGACATGAAAATAACTCTCCAAAACCTTAATTAGCTGAAGCACAGGGCCGAAAAAGATGATGAAAACCAGAGAGAAGACTAAGGGCCATATGTAAGGCACGAGAAAAAAAATTCATATATGCTTCAGAAATCAGAAGAGAGGAGTCAAAAGCAAGCAAGAAAATAGAGGAACCTTCAATTCTACATATCTATTCGAATAAAATAGAACAAGATTCGAATCAGCTATCTATGCGTGTTAGGGTTTACATGATGCTGCCATGGACGGAGGAGGATGAAGCTTGGACCATCGTCGTCCCTGTGTCTGGATAAGGAGCCTGCTCATGTGGCTGCTGCCATGTCCTATCCCCCATGCATGCAATCACTTGCTACCAGTGCGGAGGCCGGCAGCTTAATAAGCTTCTTGATCACTTTGACCTTCTTCTCTCGGACCTCTCTTAAGTCTCAACTGGATTGATGAAGCAGGAAAGGTATATGATTCAGAAAATCAGCTTCAATTCTTCGCATCCGATTCGCCGCTGTTCTTGTTTAGTTCGGCCCTTGTTATGGCTTCTTCTTCCTGGGCTCCTGGCTATGGCTTCTTCTGACCGGAAACTAGCAAAAGTAGGACTTGTAGCCTGATTGAGGTGGAGTGTTTGTACAAGAAATATAAGGGAGTGGTTACAAACCATGGAAAAAGCTAGGCACAATAATTAGACTTTCTTTTTTTTTAATAAAGAAAAAAGTAAGGTTAGAATACGATGTGTCGTTGGATCGAGGCAGGTAGGATGACTGGTTAGTTTCGGAACAGTTAGGCTGTCCGTATCACGGGCCTCTAACCGGATCACTACTCTAAATATAGCGCTCCCGGGTGTGCACCGCGCAACGGCATATCGCACGCTACCGTTCAGTTCGACACAGTAACACGCCAAGTTCAGCGTTCCTCTCTCCTCTCTGTATCCTCCATCAGGCCCACCGCGAGGTGCGGTGTGCGGTGCTCGGTGGCGGGAAGGGGAGACGACCATCGTCGTCGTGTAGTCCGCCGAAGGGAGGAGGCGCGCCGCCGATGCCGGAGAGAGGAAAGAGACAAGGAAAAGACAAGGACGTCGAGAGGAGGCTGAGCCGCGCCGCCGGTGCCAGAGGGAGGAGCCGCGCTGCCGGAAAGCCGCCGCGCGACCTCCGCGCTGGCCACCTCCATGGCCGGCGGGCGAGCTGCGTGCGGGAAGGAGTGGAGGGAGGGAGGGGAGCCGCGCCGCCGGGAGGCCGCCGGGCGCCGCCGCGCGAGCTCCGCCGGTCCACCTCCATGGCCGGCGAGCGAGCTGCACGCGAAGAAGGAGAGGAGGGAGGGAGGGGAGCCGCGCCGTCGCTTTCGGGCCGAGCCGCCAGTCCTCGTGCCGCCACGCTCGGCTACGCCGCCGGTGAGGAGCAGTGGGAGGCGGAGAGAGCGAGGAGAGGATGGCGGTCCGGATAGCGTTGTGCGCGCGGCAGCTCCCTCACCTGTATGCCGCCTGCCAAGCGGGCCCCACCCCCTTTTAGCGTGGGCGATGCAGATGGGGCGATGCGCATAGCCTTAGTTTTCTATTGACCTGCTACTTGATCTCTCATGTTCAGAGGCAGAACCAGTGGGGCTAGTAGGGGCCGTGGGCCCCCTCAAGCACAGTAGATTCATTTAAATATCTATATAAATATTTGTATTTATAGCACAAAAAATGTTAATTTTACTCATTTTTTTATTAAAATATGATGATTTTGGTTAGAAATAGTGTAGATTTTTTTGAAAATTTGTTAAAATATATAATTATGTATATTTTATCACACTAAAAAATACGATCACATTTGTCCTGCCCCCTTAATCAAAATAGCTGATTCCGCCTCTGCTCATGTTTCATCTTAAATTAGAGATCAAGTCAATTTTGACAAAAAAGAAGAAGCTATATATAAATCATCAATTGGGTTCGCGAGTGAGACATTAATTGCTACTAATCGCCAACTGCTCTATATTTGTGCAAAGTTAATAAAATAATGCAATAATATCTGGCCATACTATTCAACTTTGTTGCTTTGGGGCGAATTGAGCTCAGCTGGTTAGGTTCATTGTGGTGAAACCTACTCACTCGGATTAATTTAAATCCTCGACTTAACATGGATTCTTGTATTTTTCTAGATTTATTTCAAGATTCAACGGTGTTAGTTGTTCTTTTAGTGATAACAAGACGTTTATGGTGACTTCTTCAATTTTAAGATCTGATGGCCCAGGCTCAACCTTTCCGAGGTGTTGTGTGGTTTGAAAAAAAAACCTTGTTACTTTAGGCTTTTGGCCGGATTTATATGGGAAATTAATTATTTGGGTCCTAGAAAATGAACTTCATTCTGTTTGGACCATCGTCGTCTAACAGTGGATCAGTTACGGGGTTATGTTAGATGAGTGAGGATTTTATATTAATTTTTTTGGTTTATGCATGGCACACTTTGTGTATAACAAGTTTATGTGATGTGTAACTGATCAAACTTTTGGTGGAAAAAGGTGATCATGATATCCTAGCTAGCTAGCAGCAAAGGCAGCTCCATTTTCTAAAAAAAGGTCACAAACAGTATCTCAATTCAACCAAAAGTTCCTTTGAAAAAAAACACACCCAAAGAATTCCTAGAACTTCTCAGGAAAAGTTTGACCATGAGAGGGGAAATTGAAGAATGTAAGATCACCAAAGAAGAACTACCAGGGGCCGTTTGGATCCCTCTGTGAAAGCCCAAGTTTGGTTTTGGTAATTAATGACACCAAGTTGCTAATGTCATTGTGACAAGTGAATTGAGTTAGACATAACAACACATGTGATGAAGGAGCAAGGAGCATGATGGTGCATGGATATGAAATGAAGATCATGATAGAGATGCACATGAAATGATGATCATGGTGATCAAGCATGAGGAGATGGACATGGAACAAAGGGATCAAGGCAAAGGTATAATCATAGGGTTTGCTTTTGCCAGTCTAAGGTGAGTAGAGAAGTGATTAACTGGGTTTAGGATTGATAGCCGACTATTAAGAGGGGCAATCACGGTTAGCTCGTGAATCAAGTGCTACTAGGTCATCATCTTGAGCATATGCATTAGGATCTAGTAGAGAGCTAACGTAACGTCTTGAAAAATCATTGTGAAAATGCTAACACACATGCACATGATGGTGTACACTTGGTGGTGTTAGCACATTTGCGAAGATGGTGGAGTTTGAGCGGTACAGAGGGGTTTGGGGTCCTCTCTCCCTCCCGCCGAGCTTGTGAGCGTGGGATTCAGGCATTTTCGAGAAAATGAAATGCCTATTTTCCATTGCGCCGGAGGCGAGAAAAGGTGGCGAAAGTCCGGAATGTTTATCACTGAAAAACTTCGATCGAACGCTGGACCGGACGCGGTCCAGGGTGGACCGGCGCGTCCGGTCACTTGCGGGACCGGCGCGTCCGGTTAGGCGTCCAGAGGGACAGTTGTTCGCAAGGTCGATCGGACGTCGTGCGCGTCCGGTCACGATCGACCGGACGCGTCCAGTCACGAGTGGACCCTTACTGGACTCAAACCGGACGCCAGATATAGCGTGTCCGGTCGGTTGAGCAGCGCATCCGGTCGCTCGTTTGACTATTGAAACGCTGAGTCGACCGTTGAGATCGGACGTTCGGTGTTGAACACGGAGGGACACGTGGACGGCACAGGGCGATCGAACACGGTGCATCGCGTCCGATCAGTTCGACCGGCGCGTCCGGTCGATCCAAAAATTCACCCAGTGAAGGGGTAACGGCCATATTCGTTCGTGATGCTATAAATAGATGGTGGCCAGGTTTGGGGGGTTCACTCTTGACTTCTGAACACTTAAGGCATCCTTTGAGCTAGAGAACACTCCCTCCACTTATCTCCTTTCTTGGTTGCATATTCTAGAGAGATTGAGTGAGATTCAAGTGCATTGCTTAGTGATTTGCATCTAATGGCACTTGTTCCTTGAGTTGGCTGCGATTGCTTGTTACTTTTGGGTGTTTCTTGACACCCTAGACAGCTTGGAGCAGCTGTGGTGATTGAGCTTGCGATTGGAGACTTGTTCGAGACATCACCAAGTGATTGTGAGGGGTTCTTGATCCTTCCCCGCGGGAGTTCGTGAATTGGATACTCTAGTGGATCTCATGGCTTGGAGGATCCCCATCTTGTGAGTGGATGTGCGGCACCCGCTAAGGGTTCAACTCTTGATAGTTGATTAGCTCGTAATCCATCAAGTGGGTGCATCGCCACAACGAGTAGCTTGCCGGGAAGCAAGTGAACCTCGGTAAAAAATCTTATATCATCTCTTGCTGAGGATTCTCATTGTGATTATGTGTACACTGCTGCACAATGGGGTTGTAGTCTCGATCCAAAAGGACCTCTAGTCCCGGGCTGTGAGCCGGGACTAAGGTTTTGGGACTAAATGTCCCACCTTTAGTCCCGGTTCTTAGGCCCGGGACTAAAGGTTTCCCTTTAGTCCCGGTTGGTAATACCAACCGGGACTAAAGGTGCTGCTAGGCATCGATGTGGCGCAGCACCTTTTAGTCCCGGTTGGTATTACCAACCGGGACTAAAGGTTCTTTTTTATTTTTCCTTTTTCTTTCCAATTCATTATTGATTTTGGTTTTCAGTTATATTGTTTTCCAATTTATTCTTCGCTGTTACTATCCGTATACGTTGCACCTATATGAGCGCGTTATTATTGAACACAAATAAAGTATGAAACTATATATATATATATATATATATATATATATATATATATATATATATATATATATATATATATATATATATATATATATATATATATATATATATATATATATATTATAGAGCTATACATATGCGTACATACACATTACATTTACAATAATATACAAGTAATCAAGTGTTCGGCCGTCGGTTAATGAGTTACACAAATGTTTGTCCGCCACTCAAAGCTCATACAAGTGTTCGTTCTTGTTTGGACTCTTCAAATTCAACCTAGGGTTGTGGTGGAACTCGCCGTCTTCCGGGATGACATGATCGTTGATGAAACCTGCGATCGTCTCCTAGATTGCGACGAGTATTGTGTGCTTGAACACTTGTTCTTTCAATTCCCACTCCTTCCATTTGCATTAATTAAAGGAAAAGATATCAATATACATAAGATTTATTTAGTTTCAACAAATAAATAAGATATGAATTTACTGTATACACATGTTACTTACTTTTAGCATCTCTTTAGCAGGTGTAAATTTGCTACACCGCATGTACTCGCAAACGTAGTATCCACATAAATTGGTTCCGTACGGTTGTCTAGACACCCACTTATGTAGAATAGGAGGGGGGAGTGGCACTTTCAGATCCGTACGATATCTTTGTTGTAGCCAAGCCCAAGCCCTGCCCAATAAGTCGGTCGTTGATTAGGTATAGCATAGTAAATTAAAGGAGTAGGCAACGATAATTAACGAATGACAGAACTTACCTCTGGATCATGTCTATCATGTCTTGGTACATTGCCAGATCTTTTCTCATTGAGTCCCACATATTTATAGTTTGTTCCTTGATCTTAATCTCAATGAGTATCCAGTGATCCCTGCATTTGTTTATAGAGTCAACTTATATATATATATATATATATATATATATATATATATATATATATATATATATATATATATATATATATATATATTAATGTTGGATTGACTAAGACATGATATAACACAACACTTTACCCCATATTGTAAGGGAAGAGTATCAACTCCTTATGTCTTTGGTTATAAAAGAATCTCCAGAGGTTTTTCTCTATTTCCTTGATCTTTAGATTGAATGGATCTTTAGTCTTTGTGTCCTTGTACACGACATACGGATCGATAAAACCAATTCGATCGTCTTGTTTCAATCTGAGTTCTCTCATCATGTGTCTGCACATCATGAGCATAGTTATTATGAATACGTACATATGCTAGAGTGGGATTATTGATTAAAAGGAAGAATCACTTACAGACAGTAGCAGCTTATGAGAGATTTGTCAAGAGCATCCATATAGAGAAGTTGGTGTATTTCACTAAATTGTACCTAGATGACGTCATCTCCATGGAAGTAGTGATGGTCTCTGACTTGGATGCCCAGATATTGTTCACTTTGATGTTGTGCATAGAATCTCAAGTAGTACTCGTGCAGCTTGTACATTTGTGTACCAAGATTTTTTACCTTTGCAGGGTCACATAGACTCCTGCCATATACGTACTTCCTTCGCCATTCATCAACAACTTTGACCTCTTTAACAGTTGTTAGTTCCTCCCGACCGAGAAGTTGTTCTAATGAAAGCCCAGTCACATTCATCCACTTGGCGAGTTCATCTAAGTCCACATCATCAGGTACCGACATTTGCATCAAGTTCATGTTAGAACCATATTGATTCTCAACACTAGTGGTGGCACTGATTGCTACGCTTGTTGGCCGAGCTGTGCAACATCTTTCCCGGCCGCCTTCTGTTTCCTTTTGTCCTCCTTGATTTTCTTTGTGATAGTACGCTCATAGTCTGATAGTGGTGGCGCTGGTTTTTTTACTAGCGACACGCTTCTCGTCTTGCATAGCCTGCACCACTTGATGTAGCTTTACACAATGATACATTAGGTATGGCTTCTCTTGCTTTGCTCGTGCGTCAGCTTTGGTCTTTTTGAAGAACGCTTTCACTTCTGCCTTGACTGAAGCATTAAGTTCTTCATCAGTCTTCTCATATGGAAGCTTGGTCATCTTTGGGATCTTCGTGACCACAACTTGTTTCTTCGACGGAGGTGGTGGGACCGATCTCTGTGAGCCAGTGGGCCTCTTGTTCCTCGATGGACTAGCCGGTGCCGATGAGGTGGTCGTTGTCGGCATTGGCGGAGGCACGGTTGGAGCTTGCTATTGTGGAGGAGATTGGGCCGCTGGCGGTGTTGGAGTATGTCATGGAGGAGATACGGCCAGCAGTGGGGATGCAGCCTTCTCTGCTTGTATGAAATCGTCGTCTTCGTCGTGTCCCACGGCACTATGGTCATATGGTGAATGGATAGACGGACTTGGGGAGGTCCTAGATTTGAAAAAAATGAACAAGGTATATACATGAGTGAACCGTAATTAGATACAGTACATAATTATTGAAAAGCAATTGCGTTCACAATCATCCACACCTAGGGTTCGGTTGTGGTGGTGGCACCCTAAGAATAATGATGTACCATTTCTTCCAACATATGAATGTCTGAAAGTCCTATGTTTGGTGTTGGTAATTAGTGACAATGCCTAAGTACTAATCATATGCCTAAGTTGTATGTAGCATATGAGGATTAGTACATTCCAAGGTTGGTGGCAAGTTGGACATGGTGATCATGATGGCCACACTTGGATTTGGACGCAACCCTACGTGATCAAGGCAAAGGTATTTGCTTAAAGGTTGTGTTTTAGTAACCAAGACACCTAGTGGGTGTGGTTACATTATTGGATAGATAGCCGTACTATAAAGAGGGGAATGACGCGGCTAGTGAACTCCTAAGTGCCTCTAGGTGTGTATTTTCATAATCATATGCATTTGGATAGAACTAATATTGCCTCGAAAAATGATTGTGAAAATGATTGTGCCTCGAGGAGTTGAAACGACTATTTTCCACTACGCCGGAAGTCAGAAAAGAAATGGAGGCGAACGAAGGTCACAGAGGTGACCGGACGCTGAACTAGACGCGGTCTCTAGATGACCGGACGTGTCCGGTCAGCGTTCAGCATCTGCGTGTTTTTCAGGTTGATGATCGGACGCGTCCGGTCGTTTAGGGAGCTTACTGGACTCTAATCGGACGCTGGCACTGTCGCGTCCGGTCATTTTCTTCAGCACGTTCGGTCGTTGTTTCGTTGAGCGCTGCTCAGGCGACCAGCGCGTTCGGTCACTCACGGGACCCGCGTGTCCGGTCATTCCTAGCGTGTCCGGTCTGCGCGACTAGCGCGTCCAGTCGTTGCTTCGCAGTTAGCCGTTGTGCGACCGGCGTGTCCGGTCAGTTGAACCAGCGCGTCCGGTCAGTGCTTCGTGACTTAGCCGTTGTGCGACCAGCGCGTCCGGTCAGTATGACCAGCGCGTCCGGTCAGTGTGACCAGCGCGTCCGGTCAGTGTGACCAGCGCGTCCGGTCAGTTGGACCAGCGCGTCCGGTCATCACTATTTCAGTTGTTTAAGTTTTTAACGGCTCTATTCGAAGGGGTACGTCTATAAATACTCGTTGGCCGGCTCAAGGCTCATTCTCTCGAATATCTCTTGAACATTTGACATACTTATGAGCACTTTGAGCTAAGCAACTCCCCTCCCACTCATCTCTCTTGCTTCTTTGCATATTCGAAGTGAGATTGAGTGATCCAAGTGCATTTGCATTGTGAGATAGCATCTAGTTGGCACTTGGTGGTTGATTTGCTGCGGGATTCTTGTTTCTCTTGGTGGTTGCCGCCACCTAGATGGCTTGGAGCAGCTTGGAGGCGTTGGCAAGAGTTGGTGATTGTTCTTGGCCACCTCCGGTGATTGTGAGGGGTTTGTGCCTACCTCGGCGAAGCGCCAAAGGCAACGTTAGTAAATTACTCGTGTCATTGCAACCTTTTGCCATTTGGTAGGTTCTTGTGGTGCCTTTTGAGAGGCTCGGTGTGAGACCGATTAGCCACCGAATCACGTAGTGAAGAGGGACACAACGGGGACTAGCGTGCCGGTAAGCACGTGAACCTCGGGATAAATCTTCGTGTCATCACTTTCATATTGTGATTGATTGATCCTGGTGTTCGGTTATCTTGGTATTCATTGTTGATCATATTGGTTGGCTCAATACTTCGCCCCTCGGTGAAACTCTCCTAACTCAACTCCGCATTACTTTCTTAGTTATCTTTACTAGCTAGTTAGCTTTGCTAGAGTAGCTTCTTTGTGTAGCTTGCTAGTTGTAGTTTCCTTCTCGGTTTGACTTGTGCGGTTGAGTGCAATTATACTAGAATTGTGAATTGGTTAGGTGGCTTGCAAACACCCCGTAGGCTAAGTAAAACTCGCATCTTGCTATTTGTTTTATTGATAAACTTGTTTAGCTTATCTTTGTAGAAAATTTTAATAGGCTATTCACCCCCCCTCTAGCCATCAAGACCTTTCAAGTGGTATCGGAGCCGTGGTCACCGTTTGTAAGGCTTAACAACCTCGGTGTAAGATGGCTCAAGTTGTGTTCAACCATGTCGGGGGCAAGCCTCCATTCTTTGATGGTGTCACATCTTTCGATCATTGAAAAAGAAAGATGAAGCAATATCTTAGCTCTATTCATGAGAACGTTTCGAAGGTGACACACCATGATTATGCTATCATTGATCCCGACAACCTCACCAACAATGATCGCATCAACAACCAATGCAACACTATGGCTCTCAATACTCTCTACAATGGGATTGATGCAAAGGTGTTTGAGCAAATCAAGGATCTTGAGATGGCAAGTGAAGTGTGGACAAGATTAGAGGAAACATATGAGGGCACTTCAACGGTAAAGAGTGCCAAGCTCTATATGCTCAAGGATAAGTTTGCAAGCTTCAAGATGAAGGATGATGAGTCCATACCGGAGATGTTCTATAGGCTACAAGTTATTGTCAATGATCTCAAGAGCCTAGGAGAAGATGTCAAGGACAAGGACTTCTCACATAAGTTCTTGATGAACTTACCTAAGAAGTTTGCTATCTTGAGGAAGATGATCCAAAGAGAGGGTTTGGACAAGGTGACTCCAAACCAAGTGCTTGGAGATGTCATGACCGATGCTCAATATGATGATGATGAAGATGAAGATAAGAAGAAGGAGATCAAGGTCAAGCAAGAGAATACCACCACATTCAAGGCTTCTTCTTCCAAGGGCAAGAGCAAGGTTATTGATGATGATGATCCATTTGATGATGAGACCATGGCCCTTCTAGTGCAAAAGATGGGTCGGTTCATGAAGAAGAGAGGCTATGGTGCAAGAAAGAGAAGGGACTTCATGAAGGCAAAGGAGGTGCTTTGCTAAAATTGCAATAGCCCCGATCATGTAGTGGCAAAGTGTCCCTATGAAGACAAAAGATATCATGATGGGGAGTTGAAGCTCAAGAAGAACAAGAAGGATAAGAAAGAGAATGAGAAGAAAGCAAAGAAGAGCTTCACATTCAACAAGAAGAAGAAGGGTGGTGATTATGTGGTCACTTGGGATAGTGACAACTCGGATAGTGATGATGGTGCAAGCTCTAGTGATGATGAAAGGACCACTCGGCGAGCCATTGCAAACATCACCCTCTCCAACAAGCCATCCATCTTCGACACTACATCGACATGTCTTATGGCCAAGCCTACCAAGGTAAAATATAATGATAGTGATGATGATTCTTATGCTAGTGATGGTTGTAGGAGTGATGATAAGAAGGATGAGGACTACTCCAAGGATGATCTATTGGGCATAATAGATCAAATGAGCAAGGGCTACAAGAGGACCACCAAGAAATATAAAATCTTGGAACAAGAGCTCATTGCCAAGAGCAATGAAAATGATGCCTTGATGGAGGAGCTTGTTGCTCTCAAAAAAAGTAAGGAGTGCAAAGGAATTGAACAAGAGCTCAAAGCTCTTAGGAAATCCTTTGATGAGCTAGAGACCTCTTGTGAGTGTCTAAAGGAAGACCACGAGAACCTTGAAGTTGCTCACACTAGGCTTAAGGAAGCCCACTCCACTCTACTTGAGCTCATCAAGGAAAAGGACCTCAAGTTGGAGAAGCTCATGAAGGAAGCTAAGGAGGAGCAAGTGATTGTCACTTGTGATATTGGACTAACATGTGATATTACTGATGATTCTTTATTTGTTAGTCCTACTAATGCTTCATGTAGCTCATCATCATCCACCACAACCAACTCTACCTCTACTACTAGTGATTTATCACTTGTGGTTGAGAATGAGACTCTCAAGAGAGAGGTGCATGATCTCACCCGCGCATTAGGCAATGCCTATGGTGGGGATGCCCACTTGCTAAAATGCTTGGGTAGCCAAAGGTTCTCTCTTAACAAAGAGGGTTTGGGCTATACTCCCAAGAAGGGCAAGGCGGCCTTTGCTACTCTAAAGCCTCACTTTGTGAAGAGCAATGGTCGTTATTGCAATAGATGCAAGCAAGTTGGGCATCTAGAGATTAATTGTAATAAAATGAACAAGAATAAGAAAAATGCTAATGTACCTTACATTCCTTTTGATTCTTGTTATGTGCTTACCAAGGGTGAGAAAGGTGTGCATGCTAGGTTTGTTGGTACACCAATTGTGGGTCCAAAGAAGAAGGCCATTTGGGTACCAAAGAGCTTAGTTAATAACCTCCAAGGACCCAAGCAAGTATGGGTACCTAAAAGACATTAAATTGTTTTGTAGATAAATTACAAGGCCGGAGAAAGGCATTGGGTGCTTGATAGTGGGTTCTCTCAACATATGACCGGTGATTCAAGAATGTTCAACTCTCTCAAATCAAATGATAGTGGCATTGATAGCATCACATTTGGTGACAATAGCAAGGGTGATGTAAAGGCTCTTGGAAGGATTGCAATCTCTAATGATCATAGCATTTCCAATGTGCTCTTAGTTGAAAAGTTGAACTTCAATCTTCTCTCGGTTACTCAATTGTGTGATCTCGGTTTTAAGTGCATATTTGGTGTTGATGATGTGGAGATAGCTAGTGTTGATGGCTCCAATTTGATCTTCAAAGGCTTTAGATATGAGAATTTATACTTGGTTGATTTCAATGCTAGTGACACTTAACTTTCAACATGCTTGCTCACCAAATCAAGTATGGGTTGGTTATGGCATAGAAGACTTGGTCATGTTGGCATGAAACAATTGAACAAGTTAGTGAAGCATGACTTAGTTAGAGGCTTGAAGGATGTCACATTTGAGAAGGATAAGCTATGTAGTGCATGTCAAGCCAAAAAGCAAGTGGGCAACACTCATCCATTGAAGAGCATTATGAGTACTTCTAAGGCATTTGAGTTGTTGCATATGGATCTATTTGGGCCAACTACATACACAAGCATTGGTGGCAACAAGTATGGCTTTGTGATTGTGGATGATTTCACTAGATACACATGGGTATTCTTTCTTGTGGACAAGAGTGATGTATTTGACATATTCAAGAAGTTCATCAAGAGAGTGCAAAATGAGTTTGAGACCACAATCAAGAAAGTAAGAAGTGATAATGGAAGTGAGTTTAGAAACACAAGAGTTGATGAGCTATGTGATAAGCATGGAATCAAACATCAATTCTCGGCCAAGTATACACCTCAATCAAATGGCTTAGTTGAGAGGAAGAATAGAACCTTAATTGATATGGCAAGATCAATGTTGAATGAGTATAATGTGAGTCATTCATTTTGGGCTGAAGCAATCAACACGGCTTGCTTCTATAGCAACCGCCTCTATTGCCACAAGTTCCTAGAGAAGACACCATATGAGATCTTAAATGGAAGAAAGCCCAACATTGCATATTTTAGGGTATTTGGTTGTAAATGCTATATCTTGAAGAAGGGCACTAGATTGAGCAAGTTTGAGAAGAAATGTGATGAAGGATTCTTACTTGGGTACTCCACTACTAGCAAAGCTTATAGAGTTTGGAATTTGGCTAGTGGTTTACTTGAAGAAGTTCATGATATTGAATTTGATGAAACAAATGGCTCTCAAAATGAAGAAGAAAACTTGGATGATGTGAGAGGAACTCAATTGACCAATGCTATGAAAGAAATGGATATTGGTGATATTAGGCCAAAGCAAGTGATTGATGTGGATGACAACAAAGATCAAGTGCTCCAAAGTCCAATTACACAAGCTAGCGGTTCTCTAATGCAAAATCAAGCTAGTACATCATCTTAAGTGCAACAAGATCAACAAGTGGCTAGTTCATCATCTCTAACTCATGATCAACATCAACATCCAAGCTATCAAGTCCAAGTACTTCAACCAACTAACATTGCAAGAGACCATCCATTGGATTCCATCATTGGTGACATACAAAGAGGAGTTCAAACTAGATTAAGATTGGTATCATTTTATGCTCACTCTTCTTTTGTGTTAATGGAAGAACCCAAGGACATTGATAGAGCATTGAGAGATCCGAATTGGGTAAATGCAATGCATGAAGAGCTCAACAACTTCAAGAGAAATAAAGTATGGGAACTAGTTGAGAGGCCTAAGGATCACAATGTCATTGGAACAAGATGGGTCTTTCGCAACAAGCAAGATCAAGATGGGATAGTAGTAAGAAACAAAGCAAGACTAGTGGCTCAAGGTTACGCACAAATAGAGGGTCTTGACTTTGGTAAAACTTATGCCCCGGTTGCAAGATTGGAAGCAATTAGAATCTTACTTGCCTATGCTTGTGCTCACAATATCAAGCTATATCAAATGGATGTGAAGAGTGCATTTCTCAATGGGTACATCTAAGAGGAGGTGTATGTGGAGCAACCTCCCGGTTTTGAAGATGACAAGAAACTCAATCATGTGTACAAATTGAGAAAAGCTTTGTATGGATTGAAGCAAGCACCTAGAGCATGGTATGAAAGATTAAGAGATTTCTTGCTATCCAAAGGATTTGTCATGGGCAAAGTTGATACAACACTATTCACCAAGAAGATTGGGAAAGACTTGTTTGTATTGCAAATATATGTTGATGATATCATATTCGGTTCAACCAATCAAGATTATTGTGATGAGTTTGGGAAAATGATGGCAAAGGAATTTGAAATGTCAATGATTGGTGAACTTAGTTTCTTTCTTGGACTTCAAATCAAACAAATGAAAGAAGGTACATTTATGAGCCAAACTAAGTACATCAAAGATATGCTCAAGAAGTTTGGCATGGAAGATGCAAAGAGTATTACAACCCCAATGGGCACTAGTGGAAGTTTGGATAGTGACAAGAGTGGCAACATGGTGGATCAAAAGCTATATAGATCAATGATTGGTAGCCTACTCTATGTGACGGCATCAAGGCCTGATGTGATGTTTAGTGTATGCATGTGTGCAAGATTTCAAGCCTCACCAAGAGAAAGTCATTTGAAGGCAACAAAAAGAATTTTGAGGTACTTAAAGCATACACAAGATGTTGGATTGTGGTATCCCAAGGGTGCAAACTTTGAGCTAGTTGGATATTCGGATTCCGACTATGCCGGTGACAAAGTGGAGAGAAAGAGCACTTCTGGGACTTGTCAATTGTTGGGAAGATCACTTGTCTCATGGTCATCTAAGAAGCAAAATAGTATTGCACTATCTACCGCCGAGGCCGAATACATCGCCGCGGGTAGTTGTTGTGCATAAATCTTGTGGATGAAGGCAACATTGAAGGATTTTGGAATCAACTTTAAGAATGTGCCATTGCTATGTGATAATGAAAGTGCCGTGAAGCTAACCAACAATCCGGTTCAACATCAAAGAACAAAGCATATTGATGTTCACCATCACTTTATTAGAGATCATCAACAAAAGGGTGACATTGCTATTGAGAGTGTGGGCACCGAAGATCAATTAGCTGATCTATTCACCAAGCCACTTGATGAGAAGAGATTTCACAAGCTAAAGAATGAGTTGAACATACTTGACTTCTCCAACATGAGTTAATGCACCTCCATGATATGACATGCCTCTCCTTCGAGCCCCAAGGTACAATTGGTTGACATGTCATACATTCTATGCTAAGGACTTGTTTAGTGCATCTAGTTATAATTTACATGTTCTAGGCTCATTCATGAAAATCAAATGAATTTGAAGTTTATATGGTGCCACTATTGTTTCCATGACTTGTTTGATCTAGTGGTAGCATATAACTTGTTTAAGTAGCTTGTGATCCTAAGTGTTTAATCTAGATCACTTGTCTAAATATTTGCTTCAACATGGTGCATGATAACCCTTCTAGTGAGGTGTGAAGAAGCTTGCCCTTGGATCAAACCGAAGCATTTTATTTATGCAAGCAATCTAGGTTGAATCACAAACTTGATCCTCACCCCATATTTCAATATGATATTCTATCTAAAATTGGTCCCTTGTGGTCATTAGTGCCAAAGGGGGAGAAATTCTTATTCACAAAGATAGAACTCAAAGAAGGAGAAGCACAAAGGGGGAAAAATGTTGTTCACAAAGATAATTTTGAGCACACAAGTAGGGGGAGCAAGCTCTTAAACATGAATGTTGCATTTCCATGTGCACTTCATTTGTATGATGCATAGTTATACATTTCTTTTTCTCCGATACATTGCTTGTGTGGTGACTTGGTAGTATAATGTGAATGATGAATTGAAGTACTAGCATGAATAGGAAGTAGTTAGATTTTTCTTGCTTCATGTTTTTCATAGTGGTACTAGAGCCTTGCTTATAATGTTGATCTCACAAGATTCTAGTTATGTTTGTGCTTTTCCAAGTGGTATCTAACTACACAAGGTGCTAAGATGGTGTTTATCGCTACTCCGATGGTATCACGCTTCAAAGGTCTACAATCTTAAACACTTAGCACCTATTGGTAGTCAATGCTCCTAATCTTTCCTATCTAACATGTATGCTTCCAAAATCCAAACATATAGCATACATGTAGGGGGAGCCATTGCTATCAATTTGAATTCATGATAACATGTCCATAATTCTTACACATGGTAATATATTTGGACAATGAGACATGGGTTCAATCAAAATTTTATCATAACATCTTTGTGAAAGTTTGTCACCAATTACCAATAAGGGGGAGATTGAAAGTCCTATGTTTGGTGTTGATAATTAGTGACAATGTCTAAGTACTAATTCTATGCCTAAGTTGTATGTAGCATATGAGGATTAGTACATTCCAAGGTTGGTGGCAAGTTGGACATGGTGATCATGATGGCCACACTTGGATTTGGACGCAACCCTACGTGATCAAGGCAAAGGTATTTGCTTAAGGGTTGTGTTTTAGTAACCAAGACACCTAGTGGGTGTGATTACATTATAGGATAGATAGCCGTACTATAAAGAGGGGAATGACGCGGCTATTGAACTCCTAAGTGCCTCTAGGTGTGCATTTCATAATCATATGAATTTGGATAGAACTAATATCGCCTCGAAAAATGATTGTGAAAATGCTAACACACTCACACATGACGAGATCACTTGGTGGTGTTAGCACGTTTGTGAAGGCGGTGGAGTTTGAGCGGTAGAGAGGGTTTGGGGTCCTCTCTTCCTCCCGACGAGCTTGCGAGGCGGGATTCAGGCGTTTTCGAGGAGTTGAAATGACTATTTTCCACTACGCCGGAAGTCGGAAAAGAAACGGAGGCGAACGGAGGTCACAGAGGTGACCGGACGCTGAACCGGACGCGGTCTCTGGATGACCGGACACGTCCGGTCAACGTTCAACATCTGCGCGTTTTCAGGTTGATGATCGAATGCGCAGCGCGTCCGGTCACTGACGATCGGACGCGTCCGGTCGTTCAAGGAGCTTACTGGACTCTAACCGGATGCTGGCACTGTCGCGTCCGGTCATTTTCTTCAGCGCGTCCGGTCGTTGTTTCGTTGAGCGCTGCTCAGGCGACCAGCGTGTTCGGTCACTCACGGGACCAGCGCGTCCGGTCATTCCTAGCGCGTCCGGTCTGCGCGACCAGCGTGTCCGGTCATTGCTTCGCAGTTAGCCGTTGTGCGACCGGCGCGTCCGGTCAGTTGAACCAGCATGTCCGGTCAGTGCTTCGTGACTTAGCTGTTGTGCGACCAGCGCGTCCGGTCAGTATGACCAGCGCGTCCGGTCAGTGTGACCAGCGCGTCCGGTCAGTTGGACCAGCGCGTCTGGTCATCACTATTTCAGTTGTTTAAGTTTCTAACGGCTCTATTCGAAGGGGTACGTCTATAAATACTCGTTGGCCGGCTCAAGGCTCATTCTCTCGGATATCTCTTGAACATTTGACATACTTGTGAGGCTTTGAGCTAAGCAACTCCCCTCCCACTCATCTCTCTTGCTTCTTTGCATATTCGAAGTGAGATTGAGTGATCCAAGTGCATTTGCATTGTGAGATAGCATCTAGTTGGCACTTGGTGGTTGATTTGCTGCGGGATTCTTGTTTCTCTTGGTGGTTACCGCCACCTAGATGGCTTGGAGCAGCTTGGAGGCGTTGGCAAGAGTTGGTGATTGTTCTTGGCCACCTCCGGTGATTGTGAGGGGTTTGTGCCTACCTCGGCGAAGCGCCAAAGGCAACGTTAGTAAATTGCTCATGTCATTGCAACCTTTTGCCATTTGGTAGGTTCTTGTGGTGCCTTTTGAGAGGCTCGGTGTGAGACCGATTAGCCACCGAACCATGTGGTGAAGAGGGACACAACGGGGACTAGTGTGCCGGCAAGCACGTGAACCTTGGGATAAATCTTCGTGTCATCACTTTCATATTGTGATTGATTGATCCCGGTGTTCGGTTATCTTGGTATTCATTGTTGATCATATTGGTTGGCTCAATACTTCGCCCCTCGGTGAAACTCTCCTAACTCAACTCTGTATTACTTTCTTAGTTATCTTTGCTAGCTAGTTAGCTTTGCTAGAGTAGCTTCTTTGTGTAGCTTGCTAGTTGTAGTTTCCTTCTCAGTTTGACTTGTGTGGTTGAGTGCAATTATACTAGAATTGTGAATTGGTTAGGTGGCTTGCAAACACCCCGTAGGCTAAGCAAAACTCGCATCTCGCTATTTGTTTTATTGATAAACTTGTTTAGCTTGTCTTTGTAGAAAATTTTAATAGGCTATTCACCCCCCTCTAGCCATCAAGACCTTTCAATGTCTTCTCCGCTTCACCTAGGGTCTTCTCCCCATCACCACCTTCGATATCCAGAGCCACATTTTCATGGCCTTTGACCACTCTATCCACTGAGACACTAGCATATTCGGGTGGTATTGTGACCGAGTGGATCCTTGGTGTCTTGGTGGGGTCGATAGGAGATATGACACCGGTAGCCACCTTGACTGTGGCATTCCCCTCTAGAATATGCAGCTCACAGGACGTCAACGGAGCGGTGACGTCATCCACCGGGAAGTGCATCCCTGCGTCATCATCTTGCCTCACAGGCACCTCCGTAGAAGCACAACTGCTTTTCAACTGAGCTGAGCCGGGGCTGATGTTGGCGGCCGGTTATGACAAGCTCTGGAGGCGGGAACTTACAACTTCCTCCACGGTCTTTCTGATCTGCTCATTCATTGTGGCCTTAAGCGCTTCCTCCTGCTTTAGTGCCTTACGAGCCACTTCACTAGTCTTCATAACAGGCTCCTCCAACTGGCGTAGCCATTCCCTGTCCTCTTCCTTCTTTTTTCTGGCTGCTTCTATAAGTTTCTCTGTCCTAAGGGAAGGCATGCTCCCATGACACGGAGCCATAGCCTCTCATCCGTCCACCGTGCTCAGGGTTCCCCAGGGCGTATGTTAGCTCATCTTTATCTCTGCTCGGCTGCCACTCTCCACTTTGAGCGACGGAGCGGGCTTGATGAAATCTTTCTGCTACAGCTTGGATGCGTTCCCCATACACGACCTTTCCGGTCTCTAGGTCTAGGTGGCCTCCGTGAGCGAAAAACCAGTGCTTGGTGCGCTCAGACCAGTCGAGGGATTCTGGCACCAACCCCCTGTTAATTAGCTCTTGCTCGGCTTTTTCCCACTTAGGAATGGCAGTAGGGTAGCCACCTGATCCTATCCTATGGTGGTAGGTCTTGTGTCGGGCATTCTCTTGGTTCCTTCTCGCCCATTGCTGACCCTCTTCTGACATCTTGAACTGTACAAATTCATCCCAAAACGGCTGCAGCTTGACAATGTGCTTACAGTTGAAATCCGGAGTCTTGTTCTTCTTGATATAGTCATTATATAGATTCTTCTTATAGCACTGGAATTGTGTGGCCATCTTCTTCATAGACCAATCCCGAACTCTTTCCTTCAACTGTTCATCATTTGTGTCTAGCGTGAAATGTTGCAACACATCACCCCAAACTAGTTCCTTATCATGGTCGGAGACATAACTGATTTCTGGGCGTTGCTTATTTTTCTTCCATTCATGGACATTGATCGGGATCCTATCCTGGGCAAGGTACCCTTAGTGGTTGACAAAGGCCCTTGCATGGGGTCCACATGGCTAGCCTGTTCTCTCGTCGAAATCCGTGATGACCAACCGGCCCTCCATCGGCTTCTTCGGGCCTTGTACTTTTCTGCTGGTCCCCGTGGTTGTTGTTGAGACAGAGGGCTATGTAGGCAGAAACAAGACAATTAATAAAGGATTTTTTTAATTTCATGTATATAAACATAGGAGGCTGCATATATTATAGACCTCGCCAACATTGTCTTGGTCATTCAGGTCGACCAAGTACTGAGAACCGTCATCGATGCCCTCAGGATTCTCATTGCCTTCACGATCGTCATAACGACCTTCTTCAGCGCTACCGCGGATCATGTTCAACAATATTTCTTCATCTTCTCTTGGGTCAGCCATTTCTGTAAAAATATTTAGGGTTTAGGGTTTACAGTTCAGGGTTTAGGGTTTATAGTTTAGGGTTTAGGCATTACTAAGCATAAGAGATCGACTTACACATATTAGTGGAATATCATCTGGATATAAGTGTAGATCAAGGTAATCATGCAGCAACAGTATCGACCAACTCCTACTAACTTAATACATCTAATAACAAGTAAGTCTATCACAAGTTGTATTTCTTAATTAAAATAGATAATTTTAACTCATGGAAAAACTATTCAAATTTCAGGTTTAATAGTTTTCCTATATATATATATATATGCAGGTAGTGAGGAAGAGTGAAGAAGGGCTAAAAATGATAACGTCAACACAATTATCATGCAAAATTAAGTGCTAAGGTTGAGGCTTCCAAAATGGACACAACATGTATATTAACTTAAATTCTTTCCTTTGGCCGTACTATAAAGGGGGGCATGAGCGAGTAGCTTGACCTAGGTGAGTCTTTTATTTAGGTGTGGTGCACACTTGTCAAACTTAGCACTAGGTAGCTCAGGTAAAGCTCAAAGTTCAGTTGGAAGCAACTCGGTTCAAGTTGCGTCGCGTTTCGAAGTCGTTTAAGCCGTTTACCCCTGACCGGACGCGGTCTCTGTCTCGACCGGACGCGTTCGGTTAGTACTAACAGTCACTGCGTTTTGAACCTGGTTGACCGGACGCGGTTCATGTGAGAACCAGACGTGTTGATCATGTTGACACGTGTCTCAGAAGGTAAGCATTCTAATCGGACGTGACTGAGAAGTGATTGGACGCGTTCGGTCACGTTCCAGTAAGGTACTTTGCTGACCTGACGCGTCCGGTCATCTCTGATCGAACGCGAATGAGCGTTAGGTCAAAGTACAGTAAGGTCCTTGCATGACTGGACGCGTCCGGTCATCCCTAATCGGTGTGTCCGGTGACTCAGCGATGACGTTCTGTTTTTCGACCGTTACGTTTGATCGGCGCGTCCGGTCACGTCGATCGGCGCGTCCGGTCAGTGCGTATTTTGCTGAGTTGGCAGGTAACGGTTGGATTTGACTATGGGGTGTATAAATACATCCCCTTCATCTCTTTTAGAGGTCTCTTGCTTATTTGTTCAGTTGAGAAACACCTTTCAAGTGCAAGGAAGTGCAAGAGCTCTAGTGAGGGTAGTGATTTGAGAATCAAAGTTTGAGAATCCCTCATTAGTGACTAGGGAGTAGCAAGTGTGCATCCACCTTCTCATTAGGCTTGTTTTGGTCAAGTGAGAGTTCTAGCTTGTTACTCTTGGTGATCGCCATCACCTAGACGGCTTGGTGGTGATTGGGAGGTTGGTGATCATCCGGCGACCTTGTGGATGACCCAACTCATCTTGTGAGTGGTTTTGGGCGATTCACCATGACAGAGTGTCAAAGAATCAGCCCGTAGAGAGCACTTGATCCTTGTGCGGATCAAGGGGGAGCTACACCCTTGCGCGGGTGCTCCAACGAGGACTAGTGGGGAGTGGCGACTCTCTGATACCTCGGGAAAACATCGCCGTGTTCCTAACCCTTACTTTCAAGCACTTACTTTCTTGTATTAATTTCATTGCTTGGTTTACTTTCCTAGAATTATCGTGCTAGACTAGGATTGAAACTTAGGGTGCAAAACTTTTTACCGGCAGAATCACTAGGAACACTAGTAGGCACTAGAGGTGAACTTTGGCTTGTAGGATTTAATTCTTGAAATTAATTTTTAGAAAAACCCAATTCACCCCCCTCTTGGGCATCTTGATCCTTTCAATTGGTATTGGAGCCTAGTTGCTCCTATTTTAGGCTTCACCGCCTAGAGCAAGATGTTTAATGAGGAAGGACCACCTCCCATCTTTGAGGGAGATGATTTTCTATATTAGAAAATTCGCATGGAGGCATACCTCGAAGCCATAGATGTTGGGTGTCTTAGAGCCACAACCGAAGGGCTTCTCGCTATCAAGGATTCCGCCAACCCAAGTGGTGACGATGAGAAGTACGACCGGTGGAATGCAAAGGCAAAAAATACACTCTACCAGGACCTAGGCAAGGATATCTTCAATCGTGTGCGTAATGCAAAAAACGCTCATGAATTGTGGGAAAGCTTACATTATTGGTGATTGGAGAAATGATTTAAGTGATGAAGAAGATGAGAAGAAGAAGAACAAGCCATACAAAAAGAAAGATGGCAAGAGAAAAGAGTTTTACAAGAAGAAGAAGGGAGGCAAAGCTTATATTATTGGTGATTGGCTCACCGACATTGAATCATCATGTGAGTCCTCCGGCGATGAGAGCGACGATGAGAAAGAGAAGGTCGCCGCATTTGTGATTGGGCCATCATCATCTTCACCGACATCTTCATCACCACCTTCACCGCCATCTTCACCATCATCGTCTACTTCTCACCTATGCCTTATGGCCAAGGGTGAACGAAAGGTACAAAATAATGAAAGTGATGATGATGATAGTGATAGTGATGATGAATATGATGCACCTTCTTATGATGAACTTGTAAAAGTGTTGAACAAATACTCTAAAATCATAAGAAGAACTATAAATGAAAATGATGAGCTCCAAAATGAAAATGACTCACTCTCATCTAAGCTTGAGAATGCACAAAAGACTAGTGATGAGCTCAAAGATCAAAATGAAATTATGTCTTCTACTCTCAAGGAGTCCAAAACTTCTAACAAAGAGCTTAGAGATGAACATGATAAACTTGAGAAGAAGCATGATGAGCTCAACACTAGGCACAACTTCCTAAAAGACAAATATACTACATTGAAAATCAATTATAATAGTCTTGTTGTTGCTAATAAGCTTTCTGTTGAGACACATGATGCTACTAACCAAGTTATTAAGATTGATATAGCTACATCATGTGATGACTTGATTATTGAGAGCATTGAGCAAGGCTCTAGTGGCAAAGGTAAGAATGTGGTTGAGTCCGAAAACTATGATGATTATGTCAAGCTCAAGAGTGAAAATGAGATGCTTAGAAATGAGAACAAGAAGCTAAAAGAGTTGATGGCTCTTGAAAAGCAAATATCAAATGAGTCACTTATTGAGGAGAACAAAAAGCTCAAGCAAGAGAAAGAGCATCTCAAGACCGGCCTAAGCAAGTTCACAAGAGGCCAATATTTGTAAAGTGAGCTACTTATGAACACCGTCATGAAGATGGATAGAAATGGCATTGGTTACTTAGCAAATCAAGAGAAGAAGGCTAAAGCTCAACAACAACAAAGTAAGTCAAAGCCCAAGCCAAAGAGATGTGTTGAGTGTGGACAAGAGGGCCATTTTGCTCATGAGTGCAAAACTCCACCACCACAACCCTTGCCCAAGCATGCTAGACCCTTTGCTTTCAATGCTAATTATATGCTTAGAAAAGATTCAAGTGGAAAGATGAAAGTCATGTTCTTGGGTCTCCCAAACAAGAATAGGCCTAAGAAAATATGGGTTGCCAAGTCACTAGTTGAGAAAGTCAAGGGTCCCTCTCAAGTTTGGGTCCCTAAACAAAAAGCTTGATCTCTTGTGTGTAGATGAACTACAAGACCGGTGGATCTCATTGAGTTATTGATAGTGGTTGCACTCAACATATGACCGATGACCCTCGTATGTTCACCTCACTTGAAGAAAATGGGGTATGTCAAGAGAAGATCACATTTGGGGACAATTCAAAGAGCAAATTCAAGGGTATAGGCAAGATTGCAATATCAAATGATCACTCTCTTTCAAATATGCTCTATGTTGCTTCATTGAGTTTCAACTTACTATCCGTTGGGCAACTTTGTGACCTTGGCTACCAATGCTTATTCACTCCTAATGAAGTGGTAGTTTCAAAGATAGATGATAAGCAAATGATTTTCAAAGGCTTTAGATACAACAATCTCTATCTTGTTGATTTCACCTCTGAAGATGCAAACTTGATGACATGCTTGTTCACCAAAACTTCACTTGGGTGGCTTTGGCATAGGAGGCTTGCTCATGTTGGAATGAACACTCTCAACAAGCTATTGAAGAAAGAATTAGTAAGAGGCTTGAAGGATGTCAAGTTTGAGAAGGACAAACCTTGTAGTGCATGTCAAGCCGGCAAACAAGTTGCAAATACTCATCCAACCAAAGCTTATATGTCAACATCAAGAGTGTTAGAACTTCTACACATGGATTTGTTTGGTCCTACAACTTACAAGAGCTTGGGTGGAAATCTCTATTTTCTTGTGATTGTGGATGACTACTCAAGATACACTTGGACTTTCTTTCTTCATGACAAATCCGAAGTGGCCAATTGCTTTAAAAAGTTTGCAAAGAGGGCTCAAAATGAATTTGAAGTCAAGATAAAGAAGACTAGAAGTGACAATGGCAAAGAGTTCGACAACACAAACATTGAAGCTTATTGTGATGAGATTGGAATCAAGCATGAAGTTTCATCAACCTACACTCCTCAATAAAATGGTGTAGTTGATAGAAAGAACCGTACATTGATCACCCTTGCAAGAACAATGCTAGATGAGAACAATACACCAGAAAAATTGTGGGCCGAGGCAATCAACACCGCATGCTATGCTTCAAATCATCTCTTTCTACAAAAGTTTTTTGGTAAGACCCCCTATGAGTTGCTAAATGGGAAGAAGCCGGATGTCTCATTCTTCCGGGTGTTTGGTTGCAAGTGCTACATCTACAAAAAGTGTCAACACCTAGGGAAGTTTCAAAGACATTGTGATATTGGCTTTCTTGTTGGTTACTCATCAAAGTCCAAAGCATATAGAGTATTTAACTATGCCACCGGTTTGGTTGAAGAAACATATGATGTGGAATTTGATGAATCTAATGGCTCCCAAGGAGCAATTGAGAATTGTGATGATGTAGGTGATGAACCATTGAGGGAGGCAATGAAGAACATGCTGGTGGGAGACATCAAGCCTAAAGATGATGAAGACGATGTACAAATTGTCAATCCACCATCTTCATCACATGTGCCTCAAGATGATGACAAGAATGAGAGGATTGAAAATGAAGACACTCATATCTCTCATGAACAAGCCGAGGCACAAGCTCAAGATGTTGATGCGCCTCAACCTCCTCCTCAAGTGGTTGAAAGAAGAAACTCACCTCTACTTCAAGCATATCCATAAGATCTCATCATAGGGAGTCCTACAAATAGTGTAATGACTCGATCTCAAAAGCTTGCTTCTTTTATTGAACATCACTCTTTTGTCTCTTGTCTTGAACCTAAGAATGTAGAAGAAGCTCTTCAAGATCCGGATTGGGTGAATGCTATGCACGAAGAATTGAACAACTTCACCCGCAATCAAGTTTGGACACTTGAAGAGCATCCAAAAGGTGCAAGAGTCATTAGAACCAAGTGGGTGTTCCACAACAAGCAAGATGACCAAGGAGTAGTAGTGAGGAACAAGGCAAGACTAGTTGCAAAGGGGTTCTCTCAAGTTGAAGGTCTTGATTTTGGGGAGACCTTTGCACCCATTGAAAGACTTGAAGCTATTCGTATCCTTCTTGCATATGCATCGCATCATGAAATGAAACTATATCAAATGGATGTGAAAAGTGTCTTTTTAAATGGCTTCATAAATGAACTAGTCTATGTTGATCAACCTTCCGGGTTTAAAGACCCTAGATATCCTAATCATGTTTATAGGTTGTCCAAGGCGCTATATGGGCTCAAGCAAGCCACTAGAGCGTGGTATGAGCGTCTCTAGGACTTCCTCATTGAGAAGGGCTTCACTATTGGGAAGGTCGACACCACACTATTCACCAAGAAGCTTAATGGGGATATCTTCATTTGTCAAGTCTATGTTGATGATATCATCTTTGAATCAACAAATGAAGATTATTGTAAGGAATTTGGTGAATTGATGTCGAGGGAGTTCGAGATGTCTATGATTAGTGAGCTAACATTCTTCCTTGGTTTTCAAGTCAAGCAAATGAGAGAAGGGATTTTCATCTCTCAAGAAAAGTGTACCAAGGATCTTCTCAAGAGATTCAAAATGGAAGAGTGTAAGCCAATCAAGACCCCAATGCCATCTAATGGACATCTCGACCTAGATGAGGGAGGTAAACCGGTTGATCAAACTCTCTACCGTTCTATGATTGGTAGCTTGTTGTACCTTACCGCATCTAGGCCCGATATCATGTTTAGTGTGTGCATGTGTGCTCGCTTTCAAGCGTGCCCCAAAGAACCTCACCTAAGTGCCGTAAAAAGAATCTTAAGATATCTTAAGCACACCCCAAGCATTGGTCTATGGTACCCTAAAAGAGCTAGATTCCAACTAGTTGGCTATTCTGATTCGGATTATGTCGGTTGCAAAATTGATAGAAAAAGCACATCCAGAGGGTGCCATTTGCTTGGGAGGTCTTTAGTATCTTGGTCATCTAAAAAGCAAAATAGTGTGGCTTTGTCCACCGCCGAGGCGGAATACATTGCCACGGGGGCTTGTTGTGCACAAATCTTATACATGAAACAAACCCTCCTAGACTATGGAGTTGTTCTTGATAAGGTGACACTTTTATGTGACAATGAAAGTGCTGTTAAAATTGCTAATAATCCGGTACAACACTCACACACCAAGCACATTGATATCCGCCACCACTTTCTAAGAGATCACGTTGCTAAAAATGATATATCACTAGAAGGTGTAAGAAGTAAAAATCAATTAGCGGATATCTTCACTAAACCTTTGGATGAGGCTACCTTTTGTAGGTTGAGAAGTGAACTAAATGTGCTTGATTCTAGTAACTTTAAAAAATGAGCTTTTGTTGTCCCTTGCATTGCATTGTATTATATGTCATGTTTAATTCTCCACAATGCATCTAGGACTTGTCTAACACGGTTACGATAACCCTCCTTTGGAGGAGTGAAGAAGCCTAACCGTGGATCAAACTTGACAAGCAACCTAGTCTTTCTTTCTCGCTTTGCATTGCATATGCATGTTTGTTGCTTTGTCGTTTCTTTTCGGTTTGTCTTTGAGCAACCTCTGTGTTCGTCCATGAATAGACAGAGCATTTCACGCTCCTAAGGGTTCATAAACTCTAATGCATGGCCATACGTTGCTCCTCGGGTGTTTATCATATATTTTCTTAAAAATAATACTAGCCTAAGGCAAAATATTTTGAAAAACTTGAGGGTTTGAGAGAGGTCACTCATATCAGGTTCCAATTGGTGTTTATTTGAGTCTCTTTATATTGGAACTTGATTGGGAGAAGTCACGTCGAAGATCGGATTGAAGAAAGGCGTTTTACAGCGACCGAACGCTAGACCGGACGCGATGCTGCTTCATCACTGCGTCCGGTCCCGCCGACCACCAGTGTGTTCGGTCATCCCGAAGACAATCTCAAGGATCTGTGACCGGACGCTGGACCGGATGTGATGTTGTGACCACTACGTCTGGTCCCGGACCCCACCACCGCGTCCGGTCAAGCGTGTTGAGTTCCCCGGGTGATCTCCGAACGGACTCTGTCAGCGTCCGATCAGCTCTAACCGAACGCGTCCGGTCGTGCCAGGAGCTTACTGGACTCTAACCGGACGCTGCTCCACCACGTCCGGTCATCGTGTTAAAATTGGATCTGCCCCTTCTTAACCGTTCATCCTGATCCAATTTTTTGGCCGACCTTTTCAATCCGCTCGCCGCCGCCACCATGCCCTAGCCTGTCGCGTCGTGTCGCACCCGCTCGTAGCGCCGCTCTGTCTCCACCGCTCGGGCGCCGCCGCTCCTTCTTCGAGTCACCTCCTCCACCGCCCGCGCCCGTGCACCGCCGCTGCAGCTGTGCCACCTCCTCCACAGACCGCGCCGTCCGTGCGCCGCCGTCGACCGCTGCAGCCGCGCGCGCCGCCACCACCATGACAGCCGCAGTCAATGGAGGATCAACCGTTGCACCCGTTGATCCTCCATTGACAGCTTTGACCTAACCCTAATCCGTCGCGAAGTTTTGCGACAACCGTTCTTCGTCGAGGTTTCTTTGCGCGATTTCGTCTCCGCGAGGTTATTTCACATCATCTTGATATCCTTTCAATTAGGGTTAGCCGTTGAACTTTCACTAAAATTATAATTCATCTTTTGTGTGTCTCGGCACTTTAGTGCTCATCTGGCATTTTCGTGAAACTCTCGCACATCAAGGTCCCTCATCTTTTCACCAGAATCTCGCCTATCTGAGGTAGCTATCACGATCTATTCTTTTCTTATCTTGTATGCTTGCTTTCATAAGGACCTCGCTCATCTGGTAGTTAAAATATAATGCTTAATAGTAGCTCTATCTATCCCATCTTTACAGAGAGTCTTGTCGGTGCTCTGAGTGTAGCAGTTGATCAGTTTTGAATCCGAGGCCAAGTCTGTAGATACGGATTGAGGCCAAGGCTCATGAGTGTCAGTACACCATCTTTCACTATCAGGGTTCTCTCAGTCACAGAGGTTGGTTAGTATGGTTCACTGCAAGAATGTTGGTAGTGCACCAAGTGACGGGGATGAAAGTCCTCCCAGGTTAACAGAGGTAGCCCGTGGCAAGCGCAAGAAGATAGCCACCAAGAAGAGAAAGAGGACACCCACTGAGGCAGAGATAACATAGGCAGTCGCTGATGCAGCAGAGCTTGCAGAGAGAGGTGACAGAAGCAGTGAGATTCACATTGGCGAGCATCGCTTTCATCTTGAAGGTCGACAGCTCGGTACTGAGGCTACAGAGGAGACAGATGATACACCTATGGAGCAGCCCACAGAGGACACAGAGGAGATCGAGGAGCAGACCGTTCAGACTCCACCGCGTCGTCGCTCAGGACGTACGCGTGCTCAGGTGACTCCTAGGCCAGAGGGCCAGCGTCGTAGAGGTCGTCCACCTCCTAGGACTCAAGGTCACCCCCCAGTCGAGCACTTTGACTTGAGAGGAGCTACAGCACGCCAGGTACAGGCTCTTTGGTTTGTCAAGGTTGGTCGGTGGTTCCCACCTTAGCGGGACCCCCGAGCTTCATAGGGCTTCTACATACCTCTGCACGAGGATTTCTACAGAGCCTATGTTGACAGCGGGATTACATTCAGACCTCAGAGAGTTTGTTGACTCGAGGCTTTAGTTGAGGTTGTTAGTGAGCAGCTCCGTCCACACTTGTCCTTTTTACCTGGTTTGTCAGACTTTCTGGGATGGACTGGAGCTTACTGCGGGACTTGGGTCAGAGAGTTCTACTCCTCACTTTGGATTGACCCTGCTCACAAGTTTATACACTTTGCATTCCGAGGTCGTGACCGCAGACTATACAACACCAGGGTACGAGAGATTCTCAGACTCCCTGCTTTAGAGACGAAGATTCACCAGTTGTGTTTTGGACAGACTTCACCACCGAGACGTCCTCACGGAGGTTCAGTGCCACCCACAGACATGATCAGACGTTGCTTTCGTGAGTCGTTTGGCGAGGGGTCTAGATGTACACCTGCCAGCTTGACACTCCTTGCTAGAGTGCTTGATGCTATTGTAAGGCGGACTCTTCTTTCGAGGCTAGGATACAGAGAGGGCCTGACACGTATGCAGCTTTGGGTTGTTCATCACCTCATCTCTCAGACACCGTTTGATATTTATGATCTGATGCTATGTGAGATGGAGGACACTTTGGCAGAGGGCTTCAAGGGTCACCGTTAGTTACCATATGCGCACTGGATCTGCTTTATCATTCGATCTGCGTGTGACCTGCCTATAGAGATTAGGGCTGAGATCTCTAATACCACTACTACATTCCCAGAGTATGACATTTGATAGTTGTGGGCTTCAGTTTCTAGAGAGCAGGCACCTAGGCCGGAACAGCATTAGAGGCCAGAGGTTCCAGAGACAGCAGCTGAGCAGGATGAGACCGTTGAGGGTCTTGCTAAGGCCGAGCTTGTAGATCTTGATGCTCAGCCAGCTGGTCCAGTTGAGGATGATGCCACTAACAGCACAGACGAGGACTACCAGCCTATTCCCCGATACCGCTCTCCTCGGTCTCACGACTATGAGGCCGGTGGTTCAGGATCAGCCTCCCGCTCAGACCCAGCCACGGTGGCTGTCCTTGAGAGGCTGACCCAGACCCAGAAGAGGCAGGAGGTTTAGATGCAGCGACAGGCTCATGACACATCAGCTGCATTTGCTCAGATCCAGGCTCGTCAGGACGAGTTCCAGAGGCAGCAGCTGGAGTTTTAGAGGCAGCAGTTTGAGATGCAGAGGCAGCAGGCAGCCACCCAGCACCAGTATCTTGGGCTCCTACGACACCTCGTCACTGTTGGGGTTCCTCCACCACCATCTATCCTTACTCCAGCACTACAGTCCAGTGGACCTCAGAGTCAGGGACAGCCGAGCTTTCAGTTTACCTCTCCCCAGCAGCAGGTTCCTCAGACCTTTCAGTCTCCGAGCTATACTCCTATTCAGATGGGGTTCACTCCACTATCTCAGCCCAGACCTCACCTTCTGACAGGCACTCCTTTCACTGACTTGAGTGTCTCCTACAGCGAGTTGACTGGTCAGCCGACACCCTCGCACACCACTGTTGTGACCTCTTCAAGGATGTCGGCTTCCGAGACTGTGGCTCCTCTGGTGACAGGGACCGGGACTACAGAGACAGTGTCGTCGTCAGTTGCCTCGATAGATCCTCCCATAGTTGGTATTTTTCAGGCTCCGGTGACAGAGACTGCTCCTATTGTTGCTACTACATCTTTAGTTCTTGCTCCTGCTCTATAGACCCAGACTGAGGGTCAGCCTAATAGTTCAGAGTCTGAGGAGGATACTTCGCAGTTTGTGATCACTCCACGCTCCTCGGCACCCGACACGACTACTTCTGTTCCCCCGTCGAATCCTTAGTTTTGTTTTTGACGTTTGATGCCAAAGGGGGAGAGAGAGTAGATTCAGGGGGAGTATTGATAGAGAGTTTCGTTTTTCTTTGTGTGCTACATTCATGCATCATGTTTACTTTCTCGCCCTGCATTTTGTGACATGTGTGCTTGTGAGATACGTGAGTCATATGTGGTCTATCTTGTCTCTTTTATAACTCATGTCACTTTCTTGGTTCTAGCTTATAAGGTTATGCTTCCGTGCCTTACTCCGATTTCATATGAGCTATGATATTTGTGTACTATCTCTTCATGTTTTATCTTGTGAGTACACTCTGTTGGCTTGGATCTCATAAGTAATTCCCAACCCCTTGTGCTTATTGCTTTTTGCTCATGTGAACCAAGCATGTTCGAAAACCTCAACTCTTAAATCTTCTGAATCTAAGTGTTGTCATCAATCACCAAAAAGGGGGAGATTGAAAGCATCTAGGCCCCAGAAGTTGGTTTTGGCAATTGATGACAACGCATTATTACCATGACTAACATGTGTTTTGTAGAAACTTTGATAAGTTAGGTCATGGGGTTGATAACTGCTTTGGGTACTCTGGTATTCATGTCCCTTGATGGAAATCATTTTGGTTTTTAAAGGATCAACGATAAGATTAAGGACGGTTAGTTCCAGATGTCAAGGTGTTTAGTTTCATCCGGAATAGTCGTTAGGATCTTCGCTTCTTTCCTTTGGCTGTACTATAAAGGGGGGCAAGAGCGAGTAGCTTGACCTAGGTGAGTCTTTTATTTAGGTGTGGTGCACACTTGTCAAACTTAGCACTAGGTAGCTCAGGTAAATCTCAAAGTTTAGTTGGAAGCAACTCGGTTCAAGTTGTGTCGTGTTTCGAAGTCGTTTGAGCCGTTTACCCCTGACCGGACGTGGTCTCTGTCTCGACCAGACGCGTTCGGTCAGTACTAATAGTCACTACGTTTTCAACTTGGTTGACCGGACGCGGTTCATACGAGAACCGAACGCGTTGATCATGTTGATACATGTCTCAGAAGGTAAGCATTCTAATCGGACGCAATTGGGAAGTGATCAGACGCGTCCGTTCACGTTCCAGTAAGGTACTTTGCTGACCTGACATGTCCGGTCATCTCTGATCAGACGCGAACGAGCGTCAGGTCAAAGTACAGTAAGGTCCTTGCACTCACCCTGGGCATTCGGGTACCCAAAACCGATCGGTTCGGTTCCTCGGGTATTCGGGTATCAAGAAATTGGAACCGATCGGTTCCTAGTTCGGTTTCGGGTAATTCGGTTTCGGGATCGGGTAATTCGGTTCGGTTTCGGGTATTCCCGAATGGAACCGAAAAAATGAAAAAATAAAAAAACAACTCATTCAAATGTAAATTTCGATAGCATTTCGTCTCATTTTCATGCACATAACGGGGAGAATATGAAGCTTAAAGCAGTATAAGAGTCTCCAATGCAAACAAACAACATTTGACAAGCACTACTACAGATTCAAACATCACTGCCGGCCCATCATTGCCGGATTGTATTGGGCCGGCAGTGATAAATCTTCACTACCGGTTCAAACTCTGACAGACATTCATATGATTGGGGTAGGGGTCAAACCGGCAGTGAAGCTCATTATCACTGCCGGTTCGTGGCTGGAATCGGTAGTGAATCTTCACTGCTGGTTCGTGGCTAGAATCGGCAGTGATAATGAGCTTCACTACCGGTTCATGGCTGGAACCGGCAGTGATAATAAGGTTCACTGCCGGTTTTTGAACCACCAGTGATTACGAGTTTCACTGCCAGTTCCAACCACGAACCGGCAGTGATAATTAGATTCACTGCCGGTTCATGGTCTAAACCGCCTGTGATATGTCCACAGTACATATAGCTCGACCTCCCTCCCTCCTCTATCCGAACGGAATGGAACACTGCTCGTGAATCCTAACTCCCGGCTCCCCCTCCCTCACGGGATCTCTCATCTCCGCCCCACTGTAGCAACACTCTCTCTTCCCATCAGCAACCGCACTCCCTGAGCAAATTGTGAAAAGTATATCACTACCGGTTCAAAGAAAACCGGCAGTGATAATATAATCTACACAACCGGTTGGTTAAAACAACCGGCAGTGATGGCTCAAGTATCACTACCAGTTTGTAACACAAACCGACAGTGATTGCTCAAGTATCACTGCTGGTTTGTAACACGAACCGGTAGTGATACACGAGCTATCACTGCCAGTTTGGCATAACTGACAGTGATGTGATCAGCTTATCACTGTCGAGTTGGTTATGGCGGTTCAAAATCCACCAGTGAAGGGGGGTTTTGAACCGCCAGTGATGTCCTTCTCTGGTGTAGTGAAGCAACAAACTTAATGATAAGCCTCAATGGGCATCCACCATGGCTCCACATAGGCACATACCATAGTTCACAGGCATCTCCATGACATCACCTTCTCTTGAAAAGTCTTGTAAAGTAAAACAAGTAAGATTGTATAGCTTTGAATATAATATATAACTAGGATGTGTGTGTGTGTATATATATATATATATATATATATATATATATATATATATATATATATATATATATATATATATATATATATAACTAGGATTGTGCAAATTCGGGTACTTCGGTTCGGTTCAGGAATTTCGGTTCGGTACTCGGGTATTTAGGGCACTCAGAAACAGGAACTGAACTAGGAACCGAAACCGATCGGTTCGGGAAGTTCGGTTCAGTTTTCGGGTAGTTCGGTTCAGTTTTGGGAATTCGGTTTTTCGTGCCGAGGGTTACCTTGCACGACCGGACGCGTCCAGTCACACCTGATTGGTGCGTCCGGTCACTCAGCGATGTCGTTCTGTTTTTCGACCGTTACGTTTGACCGGCACGTCTGGTCACATCGATCGGCGCGTCCGGTCAGTGCGTATTTTTTTGAGTTGGCAGGTAACGGTTGGATTTGACTGTGGGGTGTATAAATACATCCCCTTCACCTCTTTTAGAGGTCTCTTGCTCATTTGTTCAGCTGAGAAACACCTTTCAAGTGCAAGGAAGTGCAAGAGCTCTAGTGAGGGTAGTGATTTGAGAATCAAAGTTTGAGAATCCCTCATTAGTGACTAGGGAGTAGCAAGTGTGCATCCACCTTCTCATTAGGCTTGTTTTGGTCAAGTGAGAGTTCTAGCTTGTTACTCTTGGTGATCGCCATCACCTAGACGGCTTGGTGGTGATTGGAAGCTTGGTGATCATCCGGCGAGCTTGTGGATGACCCAACTCATCTTGTGAGCGGTTTTGGGCGATTCACCGTGATGGAGTGTCAAAGAATCAGCCCGTAAAGAGCATTTGATCCTTCCGCGGATCTAGGGGGAGCTACACCCTTGCGCGGGTGCTCCAACGAGGACTAGTGGGGAGTGACGACTCTCCGATACCTCAGAAAAACATCGTCGTGTTCCTAACCCTTACTTTCAAGCACTTACTTTCTTGTATTAATTTCATTGCTTGGTTTACTTTCCTAGAATTATCATGCTAGACTAGGATTGAAACTTAGGGTGCAAAACTTTTTACCGGTAGAATCACTAGGAACACTAGTAGGCACTAGGGGTGAACTTTGGCTTGTACGATTTAATTCTTGCAATTAATTTTTAGAAAAGCCCAATTCACCCCCTCTTGGGCATCTTGATCCTTTCATATATATATATATATATATATATATATATATATATATATATGCCGCAGACGGGCGCCGGCGCCGGAAGCAGCGCAGCTCGGCTCCGGCAATGGGCCGGGCACAATAGCAGCGGCCTTGGGGCAGCAGCAGCGCCCAACGGACGTGCATGGAGACGAACCTGGCGGCGCGCGACGGTTCTCGGGGCGGCGCTCGGGGCGGCGTGCGGTGGTGCTCGGGCGGCGGTGCTCGGGAGATCGAGATCGAGGCGGCGGTTCATGTGTCTACGCGCGGGTAGGGAGGAGGAGGAAGAAGGCAGGGCTTTATAGGTTAGGGACCTTTAGTCCTGGGCCTGGCCACCGCCCGAGACTAAAGGGGCTTTAGTTCCGGTTCCAGCCATGAACCGGGACTAAAGGTAGTCCCGGGCGGTGGCCAGGCCCGCGACTAAAGGTCCCTCCACCAAATTCTGACGCCTAAACAGGCGCCAGAATTTGGTGGATTTTATTTTTCACCTTTTTTTCCTTTTATCTTTCTGAATGCATAGTAAATTAAATATTTATCATAATTTTTTTCAAACATACACATTAGTTTAGTTTGACTCTATTGTGCATTACATAAATTGTAAACACTATTTTTTTTTAAATATTTCATATTATCCAAAATAAATGTTATTTATAATGAATATTGTGTTAATGCAAAAATATAATGGGCAATTAAAATATATAAAATTGTTGGATTTCGACAGAAAATTTGTTTTTGGGTCATTTGGACGTTAAACTTTTGTTTCTTCAATAATAATTATCCAAATGCGCGACATTAATTGTCTAAATTTAAAAATTTAAAATTTTTAGAGATACACGTCTGTTTTCGGAACCCTGGATGGTCTCGACTAGAAAAGTCATGAATACAAAGTTTGTTCCACTCATCAAGATATACATTTCATACATAGACCATTTTTGCATTTGACAAAGTGTTGGCAAAGTGTAGTTGAAAATCCACAATTCTCATATATAGTTTCATATAGTTTGTGTGAGATTCAAGATTTGGTGAGTATTGTTTATTTAAACTTTTTTAAATAGGAAAAATGGTCTATATAAAAAGTTTGGATCTTGATGAGCTCTAACAACTTGGTATTCCAAAGTTTTTCATTTCAAGTCATTTAGTCCGTCATTTGACCAAGTCTGACTAAAACCCGTCTTCGATTTTGAAAACATGTGCCTCGGACTTGCTAAAATTTATCCAGATGAAAATATGGTCCATGTATGAAATGTAGATCTTGATGAGCTCTAACAACTTGGTATTCAAAAGTTTTTCATTTGAAGTCATCAAATAGGTCATTTGACCAAGTTTGACCAAAGTCAAAACATTGGTTTTTCGAAACACACACTTTGACCGAACCCTGGATGGTCTCGAATGGAAAACTCATGAATACAAAGTTTGTTCCACTAATCAAGAACTACATTTGGTCTAATGGTCAACTTTTCATTTGTAAAAGTTTGAACCACTCAATTTTGAATTTTGAAAGAATTCATAGCCAAATGCCGGTTTTCGGAACCCTGGATGGTCTCGACTAGAAAAGTTATGAATACCAATATTGTTCCACTCATCAAGATTTACATTTCATACATAGAACATTTTTGCATTTGACAAAGTGTTGGCAAAGTGTAGTTAAAAATCCATAATTCCCACATATAGCAAAGTTTGAACCACTCAAATTTGAATTTTCAACACATAATGTTATAATTATATTACACAAGATGTCAAATACACATTATTAATTTGAGTTCACTACCTATATCTTCTCGATTTGTAATCCTAAAGGGCAGACGATCTTTTTTGCTTCGTATGTAGTGGTGGGCAATTCATTAGGCTTCGGAAGCATCTTTTTTGGATCTTCAGTAATTTCTTAAATGCCTTGTCAGATATATCATTCTCTGTCTTCCACTGTAACAACTCCAGTGTCATGCCTAGCTTTTTCTGCCCATCTTCGGCCGACGGGTAGAGTAACTTCTTGTGATCCTGTAGTATTTGGTCAAACTTAGTCTTCTCCTTTTCACTTTCACAATCTCTTTGTGCGTCACGAATGACATCACCAAGAGCATCGTCATCTTCAGTGATACTGTTTTCTGCATCCGCCTCTTCTTCAACTTCCTCCATCGCGAAGTCACAGTATTGAGCAAAAACATCATCAGGGTCCGCTTGTTCTTCTTCACCTTCTTCCATCATAACCCCGGTCTCTCCGTGCTTGGTCCAACAAATATAGTTTGGCATGAAACCTGACTTAAACAAGTTGAAAGGTCCTTGTTTGGTTTTGGTAATTGAGTGACAACCTTAGGTGGACTAATTGTGTTTATGTGAGATACATAGGAAATTAGTCCATATGTGATGATATCATGAAGGAGCTTAATGCACATGAGACATGATATGGAGTCATGTGACCAAGGTGGAGAAGATCAAGATGAGGCTGGGCTTGATGGACCGATTGCTAGGGTGAAGGGCAAGTTGTGTGATGGCTTGGCGCCGAAGGACCGAGGCAACGGTGAAGAGCAAGTAAGGTCAAGATCGATGAACCAATATGGTCACGTGATGATATGAAGTGGATCATATCATTCTGTGATATGGTTGGTGCATGTGTTGCATCAACATCAATGGAGATGGAGTGGAATGTGCAAGGCAAAGGTATAACCTAGGGCATTTTCATTTCACCAGTCATAGGTGTGTAGAGAAGTTGATGACCGGGTTTAGGATAGATAGCCGTACTATTAAGAGGGGCAAACTTATTTGCATATCGGTCATCTAGTGCCACTCGAGTGATCTAATTATGCATCGTTGCTAGAATCGAGTGGTGTGGCAAGTTGAGTGGTTAACTCCTTCGGTAAAATGATTGTGAAAATGCTAACACACGTGCACAAAGTGGTGAACACTTATTGGTGTTGGCATATTTGCGAAGGCGGTAGAGTTTTAGCGGTAGAGAGGGGTTTGGGTTCCTCTCTCCCTCCCGCCGAGCTTGCGAGGCGGGATTCAGGTGTTTTCGAGGAGTTGAAATGCCTATTTTCCACTACGTCGGAAGTCAGAGAAGAAACGGAGGCGAACGGAGGTCACAGTGGTGACCGGACGCTGCACTGGACGCGGTCACGGTTTGACCAGACACGTCCAGTTAGTTCAACGCTGCAGTCAGGCGCGCGGGTGTTAGGGTTTTGCACCGGCGCGTTCGGTCACTCGCGGGACCGACGCGTCCGGTCGGGCACTCAGAAGTGTAGCGCGTGGCGTAAACCTGATCAGACGCGCGGCGTGTCCGGTCACACACGATCGAACATGTCTAGTCATTGAGGGAGCTTACTGGACTCTAACCGGACGCTGGCACTGTCGCGTCCGGTCGTTGCCTGAAGCGCGTCCGGTCGATGCTTCGCGGGCTCGCGGTGCTGTGCGATCGGCGCGTCCGGTCGTTGCCTTTGACCGTTGGCTCGTAGTGACCGTTGGAGGATCGAGCGGCCACGGTTCAATCCGAGAGGACACATGGATGGCGCAGGGCGATCGGACGCGGTGCAGCGCGTCCGATCAGTTCGACCGGCGCGTCCAGTCGATGTGTTTTTTCGCCCAGTGAAGGGGTAACGGCTCTATTCGTTCGTGGGGGTATAAATAGAAGTGTTGACCGGCCTTGGCCAGTAGCTGAGCACACTTTGGCCTTGGTGGCTTATGTGGTATGGTAGTGCTTGGAAGCCCTCTAACTCACTCATGATTGATAGTGTTCATCGGATCGAGTGAGAGAGCGATTCTAGTGCGATTGCATTGTGAGATTGCATCGAGTGGCACTAGGTGATTGTGTTGCAAGCCGGTGGTGCTTGTTACTCTTGGAGGTTGCCACCTCCTAGACGGCTTGGTGGCTTGTGGATCCGTCGAAGCTCGCAAGAAGATTGTGCGAGACTCCGGAGAAGCTTTGTGAGGGGGATTGTTCTCACCCTGCGGGGATCGCGAAGAGCAACTCTAGTTGAGTGTGTCATTGAGCTACCACACTTGATGGTGGGTTCTTGCGGCGCCTTTTGAGAGGCTCGGTGTGTGACCGATTAGCCGCCGAACCACAAAGTGTTGGTCGACACAACGGGGACATAGCTTGGTGGCAACCAAGTGAACCTCAGGAGAAAATCACCGTGTCAACTTTGTCTACTCTTCTTGGTGGTTTACCTTCGTGCAACACAATCTTGTTTTTACTTTCATATATATATCGTGCTTGTGTAGTTGCTCGTGTTCTAGTCTTGCTTGTGTAGGTAGAAGTATCCCCTTTGCGTGGCTAATTCGGTTTGTGTAACCTTGTTAGTCACATTGCTTAGTTTGTGTAGCTAAGTATTTTGTGCTCTCTAATTTGGTAATGGTTGCCTTGTTGTTGAGCTTTGCTAGTGAGCTTAGGAGCTTTGTGCTTTTGTTTCACTAGTTGTGTAGGAGCTCCCTCGGTTGGCAAAGTACTAGTGCATAGGTTTGTGTGACCTTGCTTTAGAATTGATTAGGTGAGCTCTTGGTAAGATTAGCACCTTAGTTGCTTAATTAGGACCTTTGCAAGGTGCTACAGAACTTAGATAGAGGGGTGTAGTCTTGGCTAGACCGATAAGTTTAATTCCGCATTTGTTTTGGTTAGCCAACACGTTTAAGTTTTAGAAAGGACTATTCACCCTCCCTCTAGTCCGCCATCTCGATCCTTCACAAGTGCAAGTGAATACTTCTTGAGCTACAAAATTCTTTCAAATTCATACACACGGCATATTGGCAGCACATAAAACCATCCCGCTTGTTTTCCTCTGCCACTCTGCAGAATTCTCGCACGCCCTCAATGAACTCGTTGGAGCGACGATCGGCATTGTACATCTAATGGCTTGTCATTATCTGCATTATATGGCATCACATAATTAAAAGCCCAGCATGAGAAAAGAGCGCGGCACAACCTTGTCTAATTGAGTTCAAAATTTTATAAGTGGTTCATTATTTCATAAAATTAATTTGTAGACGTTAATAAAAAGATAGCAAAATCATAAAATTTATATTTTTCTATTAAAAGGTGTAATTTTATCTCTAAATAAAATTAATTTGAAGAATTTTTAAAGTTAAAATAAATTTGTTTCAAAATTACCAAGAATCAACATTATTTAATATTTTAAAATGAGAACATGAACAAATTAAAGTAAAAAGTATCCTAAAAAGTCTATAATAGAACTAAACATTATATGTGTATACTACTTTATAGGTAATATAATTAGCATCGTTCATAAAAATTCAAACATGAAAAGTGATTGGAGCTAGCAATATGAAATAAAATAGCCATATATAACATGAATTTACATATGGTGCTGTTAAAACATAGGAGGATGAAGCTAGCAACCTTTAGTCGGAGATGAAGCGTTTGAAGTGGATTGATCGCCAGAGATGAGACAAGCAAGAACAATGAAAGAACAAGCAACAAGAACATAAACAAGGAAGGACTCGGGCAGGAAGGAAGAAGAGGGAGGTTCAATTTATAGGGAGATGTTTTAATCCCGGTTGGTAACACCAACCGGGACTAAACCCAGTCCTATAGTCCCGATCGGTGCCACGGACCGGGACAAAAGTTGTAGTCCTGGTCCGTGGAACCGACCGGGACTAAAGGTCTCTCCCGATAGCGCCTGACAACAGAGCCATTGGCGAGGGACCTTTAGTCCTGGTTGGTAACACTAACCGGAACTAAAAGTCTATTTAGTCCCGGTCGCCGAAATCGCCGAGACTAAAGGCATTTTGGGCGATCGACGAAAGGTCAGTTGTGTAGTAGTGGTAATTGATTCTTTGGATACATCTCATATCTACACCGTCGGTATAAGAATCTTTTCACTTCCCTTTTACTTTCTTGCACCTTATCTTGTCTAGTGTGCTTAGAGTAATTTGTATCACATAGGAGTAAGTAGCTTAGTGACTTAGCTTGTGGTGTGAAATATAGATCATAGCCTTGTTAATTAGAATTGTGTAGGTGGCTTGCTTAGCATAGTTGAGCTAGTGCTAGAATTAGCTTCGCCATCTTTTGTACTAACTTTGTTGTTGAGTAAAGCTTGTAGAAAATTGTAAAAGCCTATTCACCCCTCTCTAGCCATTTAGGACCTTACACTCCGTTTTAGAGGAATTTAAATCACTTATTGGATTAGGCTATTTTGTTTGGAATTTAGTATTTCACAACTTCCCCAATCTCATAAATAAGTCTATTTTAAATTCATCGGGTCAGAGATGAAAATGGATTCTACAGATCACCATACTATATTTCTACTCTCCAAGTACACTCTTCAACTGGTTTCCCTACGATAGAAATGCAACATATAAAATATGTTTCTTGTATGGCTAACAATAATATATAAATATATTTCATATACAACCATATTAGTTTAATTAACCTATAACAAAATTATAATTATTATAATGAATTCAATTCTAAGAATTATAACTAAATTATTGTAATTAATCTATTTTTGTTAATGGTCTCTTTATATTAAAAAAGGGAATAATGTAAGGCGATAGAATAAATTAAATCAGGTATCCTCGAATTTTCTGCTATGTCGTTAGAAAGAAATTCCCGACACTTATCAACACTCTGTCTGATGTTTGCTAAGGCCTTGTTCACTTCCTCATCCAACCCAAAATATTTTCTCTACCACCCATCACATCAAATCTTTCGACGCATGCATGGAGCATTAAATGTAGATAAAAAAGATAACTAATTGTATAGTTTGTCTGTAAATGTCGGGACGAATCTTTTGAGCCTAGTTAGTCCATAATTGGACAAATTTTGTCAAATAACAACGAAAGATATTACAGTAACTTTTCAGCTACTTTTCGCGAAGTGAACACACGCTAAGCATAAAACAGTGTTTGCCTTTGATTAATTCCTCTCTGGCCAGTACTGGCTGCCTGCATCTGTTAGGTTACGAACTTGCCGGGCAATGCATGCATCCAGCTAGCTAGCCACCACGTACGTTGCCATGCAGCACCGTGCAAATGATATGATGTGTTGCAGTCGTTGACCTCAAATGATGCATGCATTTGTATGATGATCTACGCGTTGCACCTTCACCGGCCCTATAAATAAAAGAAAAAAAACAATGATGCTCAAAATTAAAGAAATCACAACACTTGAGATCTGTTGGAACAAAACAGCTTTTGACATTTTAATCCACCCCAATAATCCATGTAGTCAAACAAACACTTAGCTGATATATACAATTCAGTCATTAGGAATAGAATAGTGTATTATATATATGTGGGTCAAACGCTAATAGTGTGTTTGGTTGGAGGATTGAATTAGTTCATCATCTGCCCATTCCTCATTTTTTTCGTTAGGTTCATGGAATGGAATATGTTGTTGCATTATTATTACTTCATTACGCATAAGCTAATAATTAGTACAAATAGCTCATGATGCACCACCTCATAGGATGGAGTGACTCCTTAAACCAAACACCTTATAGGGGGTGTTTGAATCCCCAGGAGTAAACTTTGGTCCTGTCGCATCGGATGTTCGATACTAATTAAGAGTATTAAATATAGACTAATTATAAAAACCAATTGCATAAATGAAGGCTAATTCACGAGATAAATCTATTAAGTCTAATTAATTCATGATTTTCGAATGCGATGCTACAATAAACATATGCTAATTATAGATTAATTATACTTAATAGATTTATCTCATGAATTAGTCACGATTTATACAAGTGTTTTATAATTAACTTATGTTTAGCCTTCCTAATTTACACCCAAACATCCGATGTAATCCGAACTAAACTTTAACCGTGTATCATAACGGTGGACAGAATCAAACGAATGTATGAATTGAATTATACACATGTAATTTAAAACCTTTTAATCTCTATAGGATTTGGGAGAAATTAATAAATTCCTACGTCCACTATGTATATATATAGCCAGGTCCGCAACCGAATCAGTTTGATTGATTGTGCTGGAGACTTTTACAGGATCAGGAATGAAACAAGTGTCGTCCTTTGTGCGTGTGCCTCACGACACGAGTTTACGCCATGGGGTCTACAGAATTGATTGACATTGATCGTACATGATGCTGCCCCGTGAGCCGTACGGACGACACGTACGCACCAGGAGAGAAACGACTTTCCGTCGATGGCAAACAAAAAAACATTTAGCCCGGTTTCAAATTACAAACCGAGACTAAAGAAGGCAGGTGACCTTTAGTCACGGTTTGTAATATAGATTGGGACTAATTCCACCCTTTAGTCCTGGTTTGTAATAGTTATCGAGACGTGTCAATGCCAGAAGCTTTAGTCCCGGTTTGAAACACGAACCCGGATTAAAAGTGTGACTTTTAGTCTTGGTTTGAGACACGAACCCGGACTAAAGGTACCTTTAGTCCCGGTTTGTGTCTCAAACCCAGACTAAAGATGCCTCCAGAGTGAATTTAAAAGGAAAGCGTATTGAAAGCCCAAGTTTGGTTTTGGTAATTAATGACACCAAGTTGCTAATGCCATGTGTTAAGTGTTTTAAGTTAGGCATACATGTGATGAAGGTGTATGTGGCAAGAAATGGTGGCCACGAGATCACAAAGAGATGGTGCATGGACGTGAAATGATGATCATGGTGGAGATGCACATAAAAGGAAGGACATGATGATCAAGTGGATGAGAAGGATCTAAGAGCGCAAGGTAAAGGTATAACCATATAAGGGTTTTTTTTACCGGTCTAAGATGAGTAGAGAAGTGATTGACCGGGTTTAGGATACATAGCCGACTATCAAGAGGGGCAATCACGGTTAGCTCGGGAATCAAGTGCCACTAGATCATTGTCTTGAGCATATGCATTAGGATCTAGTAAAGAGCTAACATAACACCTTGAAAAATGTTTATAAAATACTAACACTCATGCACATGGTGGTGTACACTTGGTGGTGTTAGCATATTTGTGAAAGTGGTGGAGTTTGAGCGGTAGAGAGGGGTTTGGGTTCCACTGTGCCGGAAGTCAGAAAAGAAACGGAGGCGAACGGCGGTCACTATGGTGACCGAACGCTGCACCGGACGTGGTCACAGTATGACCGGACGCGTCCGGTCAGTTCAAGACAGCAGTCAGGCGCGCTGGTGTTAGGATTTGCAACCGGCGCGTCCGGTCACTCGCGGGACCGGCGCGTCCGGTCAGGCGCCCAGAGGGAACTAAAGTTCGCAAGGTCGATCGGACGCGCGGCGCGTCCGGTCACATGCAATCAGACGCGTCCGGTCGTTGAGGGAGCTTACTGGACTCTAACCGGACGCTGGCACTGTCGCGTCGGATCATTGCCTGGAGCGCGTCCGGTCGTTGCTTCGCGGGCTCGCGGTGCTATGCGATCGGCGCGTCCGGTCATTCGCTAGAGCGCGTCCGGTCACAGCAACGGTTCACGCTTGTCCTGTAGTGACCAGACGCGTCCGGTCACCTTGACCGGTGCGTCCGGTCACCTTGACCGGTGTGTCCGGTCAGTACGATTTGAACTGCGTCGTCCGGTAACGGCTAGCTGCGTACCCCTTCGCTATAAATAGAGGATGTCCGGGGTTTGAGGGTAACTCTTACACATTTTGAGATTTAGAGACATCCTTTGAGCTAGAGAACAATTCATCCACTCATCTCTTTGATTAGTTGCATATCTTAAGTGAGATTGAGTGAGATTCAAGTGCATTGCTTGAGAGTTGTATTCTAGAGGCACTTGATCTTCGAGTTGCTACGGGTTTCTTGTTACTCTTCCGTGTTTCCCGACACGGTAGACGGCTTGGAGCAGCGGAGGTGATTGAGCTCGCAATTGGAGATTGTTGGAGCCCTCACCAAGTATTGTAAGGGGTTCTTGATCCTTCCCCGCGGGAGTTCGCAAATTGGATACTCTAGTGGAGCTCGTGGCTTGGAGGATCCCCATCTTGTGTGCGGTTGTGCGGTGCCCGCCGAGGGCTCGACTCTTGATAGTCGATTAGCTCGCGAACCGACAAGTGGGTGTATCGCCACAACGGGGAGTAGCTTGCCGGGAAGCAAGTGAACCTCGGGATAAATTCTTGTGTCATTCTCTTCCCGAGGATTTCTCTTGTGTGATTGATTGATTGATTGGTACTTCTCATCTCTACACGGCGGTATAATCACTCGAAGCTCTTCTCTCGTATTACTTCTTGTTTCTAGTTTTGTAGTTGTTGTGTTTAGTGGATAGCCTTGTACTAGACTTGTGTAGGTGGCTTACTTAATTAGTTAGAGCTAGTGCTTTTGCTTTGCCACCTTTCGTACTAACTTATGGTTAAGTATTTCTTGTAGAAGTTTTAATTAGGCTATTCACCCCCCTCTAGCCTATTTGGACCTTACACGTATCTTATCTAAGTCAGATGTGCGGTGGGAGTTGAGGTGGCAACACGCGCAAGATTAGGAGATCTTGAGTTCAAATCTCCATAGCTACACATTTTTTAACCCAAGAAACACCTTTAGTCCCGGTTGTAGGAACCGAGACTAAAAATCAAGACCTTTAGTCCCGATTGCGTTGTCCCGGTTCCCAAAACCGGGACTAAAGGGGGTTGGGAATCAGGACTAAAGCTAGCTTATCTACTAGTGACGTCTAAGATCAGGTGATGAAGAGGATGAATATAATTAACCAAAGAGGTAACTAAACGTCTCATGTACTCCCTCTCCCTCCTTTCCAAAACAAGTGTCGCTATAGTATTCATGTCGGTCAAATTTTCTTTGATTAGATTTGTAGAAACTAATAACAACATTTCTATCTTCAAATAAGTTTATTATGAAAATAGGTTCAATGATCTATCTAATGATATACTAATTATGTATTATAAATATTAATATTTTCTGTATATATTTGATTAAAGTTCAAAGTACTTGACTCCTCGAAAAACGAAAACGACACTTTGGGACGGAGAGAGTACGTGACAATACACCCAACTTCAGAAAAGAGTCTTATATTAAGAACACAACCTTTTGCATTGGCCTACTATTTATTGATTGACATACATACCTGAAATATATAATCACCATGTCAAATTTGCACATTAGCAACACGGGTAGACAGTCATCAGGGACGAGGAATGTGAATATATCAGTGACGTGCAAAAACATGTTATTAAGAACATCTCCAGCAGTTCCCCTATATTCCACCTCCAATAAAATGATATTAGAGATCCCCCATACTCAATTTCAGGTTTATGGGGAGGAGTGCTTCAGGAGTCCCCCAATAATTCATCCCAATAAGCTCTCTCTTTTATTTCTCTCTATGTTTATGCATATAAACACTATGTACATTTCATTTTCACATCACAATAAATTTGATCTTTATGTACTACCAATCACAGTTGAAATCAACAAATTTCAAACTGAAACTCAAAAGGTCAAATGAAATCCGAACAACATGCAGTTTACCACCAAATGATAAGTGATATAAAGAAAAAAATCTGTTTGAATGCAATAGTAGTGCATTAACCAACGACTTGCAAAAAAACACTGTGTATGGCAGTAGCAGTGTTCGCTTAAACTAGAGTGCATACACCTCAAATTCAAATTCAAACATAACTTATGATCCACTACATAACTATGACATATGGGCCAAATGCATGCACATAGATCAAGCACTCCTATTTTGACCCCCACTCCCATTCACACCCATCCTGGACACTAGAATTTGAGCACGCATTGTTTCAACAAAGGTGTTTTGCATTTCATCAAACCCACTAATGTCTATGAACATTATCTTGCATTCCTGCTTCATCTTCTTTGTTTCCGGTTTATCCTCTTCAATCTTTACTTTGCGCTCTTCCAAGGCTTTGATCTCCATCCATCTTGATTCCTTGTCTTGCTTCTTCCCAACCTCCAACTCTTTCCTTGATGTAATCATCTCTTGCACTGCAGTTTGAAACACAACATGATCTCCTCAGGGCGAGCACCAGATTTGGGGGTGGCTGTGACGGTCATTGTTGGGGACGTCGAGTGGGAGGCAGCGAAGGCCGATGGGGACCTTAGGGCGGTGGCCGGAGAGGAGGAGCTCGATGCGGCCGCCGGGGACCAAGGCGGCGGAGGAAACCGAAGCGCGGGAGATCAGCGCCCGCGGCGGGACGTGCGTGCTCACGCCACTCGCGCCAAAAGAATGGGGGTATTGGGGGTAGGGTGCTCTCCCCTTTCTTTGAGGGGCTAGGAGACGTTTTTTGAGGGGCTGAGAATTTTGTTTTTTCTTATTGGGGATGATAATGGGAAACTGCTGGAGCACCTCAAATCCCTAAAACAACAAAAATTTCTCATTGGGGATAGAAAAGGGAGGCTGCTGGAGATGCTCTAATGACCCATCAACCCGTGTATAATATCCAAAACATGTCACTGTTGAGGGTCATTAGAGACCCAAATAGCCAAAACACATTACATGTGAGTTATCAGTGACTCTTATGGCCAAAACACGTCTCTAACGAGGGTCTCATCAGAAACATTTTAGTCACGTCTCTAAATGATGATTTACAAAAACAAAAAAAATCTCTACCATAGTACTATATATATCAGTCATGTTTCATCTATTTCAACAATCAAATTCTTAACAAAATTTAGATACAAACTAATACACTAAGTAGAGTTTACACAAACAAGGGAGCTAAGCAATGCAAGGACTTTTTTAATCTCGCATTAGTAACATATATATCTAAGAAATAGGCAATGTATATATATAAAGAGAAACAAGTATTGCACACCATGTTATCAGTTGTTGGAACAATTATTTTAGCAAAAAATGTTAAAAAGATATAAAATTAAAAAAATCGAGAGAGACAAGGTAAACCCGAGGCCTGGCCCGGCCCGTACCTGAACGTGCTCTCGTGCGGCTCACTACGACAGATCGGAGGTGGTGCGTGCGTACCCAGGCCGCAGCCCGTCATCCATCCACGGGCAACGGCCCACAAGCACGCACGCCGCACGGGCTGTGAGTACGTGGAGATCCGGGCCGTGACGTGCCTGGCCGAGCCACACATCCGTCGTCCATTTCGAGCAACGAACGACGTACTCCTGCTGCTAATCCCATCTTGCCACGACCGAAACCACAGATTAGAAACCCCAAACTACCCTTCAAAAAAGAGAAAGAGAGAGAGAGAGAAAAAAAGGCCCCGCATCGAGCCACTTTCCTCCGATCCTCGCCATTGCCGCACAGCACTCCCAGATCTCCCCCTCCCTCCTCCACGCCTCTCTCGCGTCGCCGCGATGGCCGACGAGGCCCTGGACCAGCCGCCGGACGCGGCGCCGTCTCCGTCTCCGTCTCCGGCTCCAGCGACGCCGCCGGCCCCCGCCACCCCGTCCCCTGCGGCGCTGCTCCGCCCGCGGCGGGAGGCGTTCGAGCACGGGCTCCTGCCCATCCCCAAGCTCATCTTCCCGGAGGGTACGCTGGCGCAGACCCTCGCCCAGCTCAAGGAGAAGCTCGCCGCCTCGGCCCCCGACGGCCGCGTGCCCGCCGCGGCGCTGGCGGAGGCGCTGCAGATCCCGCAGGAGCAGGCGGCGCTCGCCCTCGGCACGCTCGCGGCGGTGCTCCCGGCCGAGGACCCCGCGCTCGGGGACGGCGCCGTGGATGGTGCCGCCGCCGACATCCGCGACGTGCTGCTCTTCCTCTACATCCAGTCTTACAAGCGCCTCGTCCCGCGGAGCGCGCACAAGGACTCGCCCGCCGTGGCAGACGTCTGGCCCTCCACCTCCGCGTTCGATGGGTACCTCTCCGCGCTCTCCCCGATCCAGGTTAGGATTAACACGTCCCGTTCGTTTGATCGCTTTTCAAAAAGATTGTGATGCGAGTGTTAGTAGTCGATGCAGAAGATAATGCGTTTCAGTTCCACATTGTGTTTTTGAAGCAGCAATTTTGATTCAAAATGACAGCTATAGCTATCCGGGAACCAGACCATATCCACAACATAAATAGTTAAATCAACCCTTTTTTCATTCCAAGGCATGGCAATACAATTTATCTTTTGTGGGTCACTTTGGTAGAGCTCCTCTTGCTTCTAATCCTCTGTGGGAAGTGAGAGAGTTATTCTCTCAGAGAAGTGATTTTGTGACTAAAAGTGATTCTCTATGATTCTATAAGATAAAATCTACCGAGGAAGTGATTCTATGTGGGAAGTGAATCAGGGGAAACTTATTTTTCAGTTCCCAGTCCTGTTTCATTTCGAGAATCACTTCATACAATCTTCTGTATAATATCGTTTAACCTAGGAGCTGCAGTGGGAGCTTTGCCAAACAAGCCTTCGTTTACTTCTTTGTTATTGGCTGTAGCCCTAGTCAGTTTTAGCTGTGCTGTCATCTTCCATTTCAAGTGGTTAGATTGTCTATAATTTTTAAATCACCTCTGACCTGCCTTTAATTATTCCAATTTATATTGTTTTACAGCTTGTTCGCAGTAACAGCCGTCGTTTTATGCCTTCTCAAGCTGATGAAGAAATTCATCAGTTGTCCTATCTGCAAAAACATATGGCGAATATTCTTACTCTCTTGGCAGATTCTGTTGAGGGTGAGGGTGACGATTCGCTGGTATGCCACCATTTCTTCTGAGCAATATGCACAGGCATGTTTTGTTTTCTGATTTTCCTGCTAAAGCTGAGATGATGAACAGCTGGTTAAACAATAGCCTTCAACATTAGAGTAGACAGTAATAGAAATGGGTGATTCCTGTACAATGGCATGTAAAGCCCTGTTATCACTTTTTTCAAGATGTAGGCCTTCACTAGTATAATATGAGATATGCTGTGAGTTTTCATGAAAGAAATCAACACACAGGTAGACATGTCTACAACTAATCTTAAGAATCAAAGATAAAAGAGTGAGGAATGGATCTTTTATGCAGATGGTGATATATATGGTCCAAATGGCATTTCACCCTTTTGTCTGTTTATTTTAGGATAGGGAAATGCTACAGGACACTAAAAGTGAAGTCCCTTTGCCAGCGTACTCCAAAAAAGTCCAATTTGCTGGTGGACACTCTAGTTTGTGATAATTTTGCTGAATTACACGGGGTCCACTATAATATTCATTTTCAGCTCGGGAGGAGAGAAACTGCAGTGGAATGACGTTTTTACCCCTGTCCATTTCTTTTTCCTCCTTCCCTTTCTATTATTTCTCTTTCCTCCCCTTTCTCTCTTCTGTAGGACCAAGGCGGTCATGGCATGGGGCCTTTGTAGGCGTGTGGCACAGCTGTGTGCGGGGCTCGAGCATGTGGCGTGGCTGTGACCGCGTGAGAGCAAGGCGTGGGGGAACACGTGGACAACCACGGAGGTGTGCAGCGCGCTTGCGAGGAAGCAGTGCTCTACGGCCGACGAGGGAGAGGCCACTAGTGGATCTGAGCGTGTGTGCATGGATTGGGGGTGCGTTGTGTGCACTGAATCGACGAGCGGTGGCCATTGCTGCCCGAATTTAGCACAATGACGACGATGAGCTTGGGAGGTGCCGTGCTGATTCGGTTGCCACCCCGCCTACGGCTATCACTTGCTTAGCCCCAATAGCTGCCTGGTTGAGCCTCATGTCCTTGCACACCTGTTGTGTGCCTCTGCAGGCCGCACCACCGACAACACCCCCTTTGCCGCCGTACCGCAGCCATGCTGCGCCGGCTGTGCCGCCTTTGCCCATGGTCGTCTTGTGGCCACCACCGGCCAAATTGTAGCCACCCACAGGTGCGCTAGGGGATGGAGTAGCCCTTCAGGTCGCACATCGCCGCCGGCGCCCCAGCCGATGGCCAGTGCTCATACTGCAAGGGGAGAGAAATGGGAGGAAAGAGAAAGAATAGAAAGGGAGGGAGGAAGAAGAAAGGGCCAGGGGTAAAAGTGTCATTTCACCATAGTTACCTCTCCTCCCAGGCTAGAAATGAATACTTTAATGGACACAGTGTCTTCTCATAAGTTTGTCACGAACCAGAGTGTATTCACTTTTAGTGTCCTGTAGCCCCTTTAGGATACTGTTGTGAAAGTAATTGTAATTTTTTTGGTTTTGACCTAGAAACTTAAATTGGACCTTGAAGAAAATGTCGGCTGGGATTTTTTTAGAAATGGACACATGAAAGATTATAATGATGTCTGTACTGTGCCTTGCTCTTCAATGTAGGGCAAAGCTGCAGCCTGCATGTGATAAGACCATCTTGTTGCAGAATGCTGACTCTAGAGTTGTTGACTGTTATTTGCATTGATTCTTGTGCAGGTATTGACAATGGAGACTTTTGAGCACCTTGGATTTCTAGTTCAATTCTCAGAAGGAACTTCCTTAAGCCAGGCTGCTACATTTTTTGCAAACTCAGACCCAGACATGCCTGCTGCCCCTGTCCCTGCTGCCCAGGTTCTTGATTGGATGTCACAGAACATAGCTTCTTCACTGGAATATTCTGCTGAGAGGTCAGCAGCAAAAGAAAGCAAACTGCAAACCATGTCTGATCTTGATGTAACCATGGCTGAGGCCAACACAAGTCACCCACGGAACAGCACACCTAGTGCCAATCCTGCATACTACAGAAATGTAACGTTTGTGGAGGGCTTTTCCAAAACCTCTGTTGTCAAGCATGCATCTGATGTCAAAGGGAATTCAATAAAGGTACATTAATAGTTTGTTGCCAATTGATAGATTTTAATGGTCATTGATAGATTTTAATCTTTCTCCTTTAGCAAAGTTTTGGAGTGTTATCCCCATCAAATATGCAAAGTTGGATTTCAGAATTCATAAATATAAACTATGGTTTCATAAGTTTTGGAGTGATTACATTTATCTCTCCATTTTTCTTTAACTGTCGCTGTGGGCATTGGTATGGTCCCTCTAGACACCTTTTGACTATTACATTTTTAATTATACATTCACAAAACTGACAAATGAAAATTATATGTAAGTAGTTTTGATGCTATCATTTATTCATTTCTGTATGACCAATCTAAGTATTTCTATGTATTATAATTCTATATGCTCAAAGCTAAAGAAGTTGACCACTGTCATTCTATTGTATCTATATATATGGTCATAATATGTTCTGTTTAGCTGGTTATTGAAATGGCACTTCAAACACTGTCAAGTGTAATTTTTTCACTGGGTCTGTACCAATCTATGCCAGGTGCTAGCTCTTAGATTAGAAAGCAGAACACTACATTGTAGCTTTTTGGTAGGGAGATGATAATTCTGACTATCATGTTGTGGGTCAGTGTCTAGAGGATGTTTAAACTGGAAAAGAAATATATGGGTCGATAATTTGATCGATAGTGGTATATGCAGCTTCTGCTGCACTACACTTTGACAAAGATGGAGGCTAATTTTGGGCTGCTATGAGCTGCAGCTTGCTGGTGCCTTCACATCTTATTTATAGCTGAAAAGAGAGTGCAGAAAACAGCCCTAGTAGTTTTCTTAGAAATTACCTAGTGACTTTCCTTGAAATTAAGAGGAAGACTAGAGTGGACTAGAGTAACTGACTTCCTAAGGTACAATACAGACCTTGACCCATTGACTTAACTGTTAACTCACTAACAAAAGACATAGCTAGGATTATACTAACAGTTCTCCCGCTAATCCTTGCGCATCAGATTTGGATGGACTGATTTGGACCATTCCAATCCTTGCCCTCAGCTCATGGAACTTGACTTGCCGAAGTGCCTTCGAGAGTATGTCAGCAAGCTGGTCTTTGGTGCTGATGTAGCTGGCACTGATGCTCCCCTCCTCCATGCAGTGCCTGGATGAAATGATATCAGAGATCAATGTGCTCGCTCCTTTCATGGAAGACGGGATTCTTTGCAAGTGCTAGGGTGGACTTGCTGTCCACCTTGAGCTTGACTGCATCAGGCTTCTTCCCATGGTACTCGCCAAGCAGCCGAGCGAACCAGATAGCTTGAGTTGCGGCACTGGTGGTTGCAACATACTCTGCCTCACAAGAAGACAGGGCCACCACACGCTGCTTGATTGACTGCCAGCTGATCAAGCAGTCACCAAGGAAGAAGAGGATGCTGCTGGTGCTCTTTCTCGTGTTGATGTTGCCGGCCAGGTCGCTGTCACAATAGCCAACCAGCTGAGCTACTTCAGTTCACCGCCCGTAGCGCAGACCAGAGTCTAGGTCCCTGTGACGTAGCGCAGGATGCACTTTACCACATGGAGATGCTCCTCCGTGGGCTTCTCCATGCGCCTGCTCGCGAACCTGCCAGCAAACGCCAGGTCCGGCCGGGTGTGGACAAGATAGCGGAGTCTTCCCACGATCCGCTGGTAGTGTGTCGGGTCCACGGCCTCCGCCGTGCTTTTTCGGCTCAGATTGAGCCGCTCCTCCTTGGGGGTGTAGACCGGATTGCAGCAGGCCATGTCCACCAGCTTGAGGATGCACTCGGCGTAGTGGCCTCAAGGTGGACAGCAAGGCCGCCCTGGCACTTGCAAAGAGTCCCGTCTTCCATGAAAGGAGCAAGCATGCCAGCTACATCAGCACCAAAGACCAGCTCGCTGACATACTCACGAAGGCTTGGGCGAGTCAAGTTCCATGAGCTGAGGGCAAGGATTGGAATGATCCAAATCAGTTCAAATCCAAATCTGATGTGCAAGGATTAGGGGGAGAGCTGTTAGTAATCCCTGCTAATCTCTAGGTATATCCCAACCTCTCAGATCTAACAGCAGCAAGATTATACTAACAGCAGGAATTATACCAACAGTTCTCCCCCTAATCCTTGCGCATCAGATTTAGGATCGATAGTGGTATATGCAGCTGCTGCTGCACTACACTTGAGAGATGCAGGCTTATTTGGGCTGCTATGAGCTGCAGCTTCCTGGTGCCTTTACCTTTTATTTATAGATGAAAAGAGAGTACAGAAAACAGCCCTAGTGGCTTTCCTAGAAATTACCTAGTGACTTTCCTAGATATTAAGAGGAAGACTAGAGTGGACTAGACTAACTGACTTTGTAAGGTACAGACCTTGACTCATTGACTTGACTCACTCACAAAAGACTAATAGCATCAAGGTTTATACTAACAGCAGGGATTATACTAACACTGAGAACCCTGCATCTAGCAACTTTGGTTTGCATAAAGGCATGTGCTCCCTGCGTTGATATATGAAAGAGTATTTTGATTTGCAAAATTCACACTCTGTGACTTTTGACTAACAATTTGTCTACTCATACACATCTTTAGAGTATAGATGTTCTGTCAATAGTTCAAAATACCTTTGAAGATGATGTTAATTTTGTAGAAAATGGCAATATACTGTAAAATAAATTAAAGCTCAAGATATACTTTTGAAGACTCTCTTGTACCAAAATATGCCTTATGGTTGTTGGACAGAGGAAGTGTTTTATATAGTTTCACAATGCACAATTGACATTGCTTTAATCTGCTGCGATATATTATATTGCTTCATGACTTGAACAATGAACCCTCAGAGGTAGGACTATGCTTGCTGTATCTGTAACTTATTGCAAACTCCTTTTGTAGGTTTTGAACTGCCATGATTCTGTTATCTACATATTAGCACCGCTGAAGTATGCTACTGTGTACGGTTGTTCTGATGCTACAGTTGTTCTTGGTGCTGTTGGTAAGGTATGCATGTAATTCTATTTCTGTTGTGGATTGATTTTTCTTTCTGGTTACTCTGTTTTATTTTTATCTATATTTTGTTTAAGAATGATTCCACTTGCTTCCTTGATAAGTCTGAAATAGACCTGCCACCTGCCCATTTTCGGCTACAGTGGCTTTGTTCACATATATGATTCATTGCCTTGTACTTTTATAAGCTCTGGAGATAACCTGCCATTGCCGTGGATATTTGTTGTGGTTTGTAAAATTTTAGTTGATGTCCAGGTGCAACAAAGGTTGTGAGTGTTTAGCAGTTACAAATTTAGCTCTCAAGGAATGGGACTGCAGCAAACTAGCAATCAGATTCTACTTTATGGTTGCAGTCTTGCAGAAATAGGTTGTAGATGATGTAGGTAACTGTTACCCTTCTGCCTCTTGACCACGATCCTGGGCCTTATCAGCTGTGGGGAGATATTGTGGGTTGTTTGTGACGTGTTCCTACCAATGTGCACAAGGTGTTTTTTGTTGTAAAGAATTAAGCTTTTCATGGACATGGCCTATGGCCCCTTTTGTCAGAGTACATGCCTTGCTATAAGAGTTGAAGACCTGTATCAATGAGAGACACTGGTGAAATTGAATCCTGAACCCTTCTCTACTGTTCGTCCTCCTATAGCTCTCCTCTGATCCCCCACTCCCTCCTATTTCATTACCTTCCCAGTCTATCCCAGTAATTAGTTGCATTGGTAAAACTTTAGCAAGTCATAGTAAGTTAGTAACATATTTTTTATTTATTGCGAAATGTTTTACAAGTGTGACTAGGTGCTCATGTTGGGTTTCAACTCTAGCCTACCCCAACTTGCTTGGGACTGAGGCTTTGTTGTTGTGAAATGTTTGACAAGTCTACTTTGAATTTTTATGTTGTCAGGTAGTTAAAGTGGAGCATTGTGAAAGAGTGCATATCATTGCAGCTGCAAAACAGATTTGTATTGCCAACTGCCGTGAGTGCATATTCTACTTAGGAGTAAATCACCGACCTCTTGTGTTGGGGGACAACCATAAATTACAAGTAAGTTTCTGTTGTTCCTTTGTCTTCTGCTCTTTTAAATGGCAGTGATAGGGGGTGATGTTTAAATAGCTGATTTCCCATTTCTTAAATGGATGGCTTAAATACAAGGTCTAAAGTTAATAATTATACATAGTGTTTGCTACTCAGGGTACATAGAGATATCAAATAAGTGTGAAGGACAATATTGAACTCAGTGATGTGATTTACACTATACATTAGTATTTAATGATTAATATTTTCTCATGGTAAATTTTCTTATCTGTATCAACAGGTTGCTCCATTCAATACATGCTACCCACAACTGCAGGATCATATGATGCAAGTGGGTGTCGATCCCAGTATCAACAAATGGGACCAACCTTTTGTGTTGGGAGTTGTTGATCCACATGATTCATTATCCCATCCTGCTGGGGTTTCAGATGTTAAAGCTGAATCAGCAACATGTCTGGATCCTGATCTATTCACCAATTTTTTGGTATGTTTAAAAAATGCTTTAGGCTTTAGTTCTATAAAACGACGCGAGCAAAGATCCAATCTTCTACCTTAAAGTTTCTTTTTCTCTGCTCTTGATGCGGTATGAAAACATTGTTTCTTGCCTTGTTCATCTTTTCTGTTGCAAGTTAGTATTGAGTCCATTCTGTAAATATGCCAGCTGCATGCAGTAATTGCAATGTGACAACTTGAATTACCTGCATGCTAGAATACTTGAGTCGGTTCTTGATTTATCTATCACAATTTTCTCCACTGATGCTTCCAACTGGAAAATGCATTTTAAGTGATGCATTGTTTTCTTTTTTTTTCCTCGAACAACACATGAGAGCTGTGCCATTTCACCAAGAAAGAAAAAAATTGTACAACTGCACAGGAAAAGGGAAAGGCCAAAGAAAGCCCCCTCCCAAATACATCCCGCATACTACTAGGAGACTAAACTCTATAGCTAATAGAACCGCTATTTATAATAAAAACGTATTAAGTGATGCTGAACCTGTCATTTGATGCATTTTTTAATAAATAATATAACTGCTGTTTTTTAATAAAAGATTAACTTTTCTTGTGCAGATTCCTAGTTGGTTTTGGGATGAAAGGCAAGAGCCTACAAACTGCAATCCTTTCCCACTGCCTGAAATTTATGGGGCATTCCAAAGCAAAAAGGTATATTAAGTGACTAAAGTCAATAGAGCTAAGCATAATACATCTCTTAAGCATAGGTTCTAATGGCATCTCAGAAATGTTTTTCTGTTTCAAAACTAATATTAATTGGTATGGAGCTGGCTTACTCATTTCATAATACATGAATGTAAAATACCTTGGGGTATACTTGTGGATTTTGTCAGCTCTCTATTTATAATGGCATGGGCAACCTCAGTTTCTTCATTTAGTGTAATATATTCTGTTTGATGGCTACACTGTCTTCATGGGATGTGTGCTACGTCCTCCATTCCAGAACGTAGAGTCATTTTAGTTTTGTCCTAAGTCAAACTTAGTTAATTTTAACCAAGTTTATAGGAAAAATATACTAAAATCTACAATACCAAACATATGCACTATCAAGATATATTCCATGGTGGATTTAATGAAACTAATTTGGTGCTGTAGACATTGGTGCATTTTTCTATTGACTTGGTATGTTAGAATGGAGGCAATAATAAACATTAATGTAAATTGTGATATTTTTAAAGTTTTTACATGGCAAAGAAATGGAAAACATGAGGAAACTTTTTTTTGGGGGGGGGGGGGGGTGTAATGAAGATGGATATTTTGGGGTAACTAGGCCTTATGCTTTGCCAAGAGCTTGAGAGATTGAGGGAGACTAGAATTGTTTCTTCATAATTCATTACTTCCTTTTCATTGTGCCTCATGGGCTGATTATAAAGGGTACATAGGACTAACACCTCTTGTGCCTAGACAATATGGTACTATTCCTATAGATAAATAACTAAGAGAGACACTAATTAACACTAATGGGCTTAAGGCCCAACTAGGACACTCGCGCCCTACGACGCCCTTCTGCATCTGACGTCTTGGGCCTATTGGGCCAGTGGCAGCCTGTTGGCTGCCCATGACATCTCCCCCGCCCTTGGAGACCCAGCTCGTCCTCGAGCTGGATAGCTGACGCGACCTAGGGATAAGCCTTTTACATCTCGGCTTCCCATTCTTATTTACGACTAAAATACAACTATATCCACCTGGATCCCATGGAAAGAGCGCCTCTGCTGGCTTCATGTAGGCTGAAGGGTGGAGTGTGAAGCAGCCGGCTCTAATGCTGGATGTGTCTAGCACCACGGCAGGCACAAGGATGAATGAGATAGCCTTTGATGCCTGATGCTGGATGTTGATGCGAGGTCACTGCACTGGAAGCGCCCATATTTGGACCTCCCCTGCGATCGGAGTAGCCTGATGTATGGAAGGGGCCGAGGGGACGAACACGCACGACAGCGAGGAGCTGAGGAGCATGCGCATCTTACGCACTACACGCCGGACAAGGAAACCTCGCCCGACAGCTTGTAGTCGCACCGCTGCTTGCTCCTCGGAGACTTTGGCTGCTCGAAGAAGATGCGCTCGGCGGTGTACCAGGAGGCCCCGTACTGCTGCCTGGAGGCGTACAGCCGCCCGGCGTTCACGGTCCCTCTTGTCCTTCGCCTCGAGACACGCCCGGATGCGATCCAGTTGTGTGGACATCTCCTCAAGGATGCGCAGGGAGTTGTCGACGCCACGAGACAGTTGGTGGAGCGGGTCGGGGCACGGGGGTGGTTTGAAGCGCCACTGCAGGAGCTCGGTGAAGCGACGCCATGCCGGGTATTCATCTTGCTCGACTTGGTGGAACCAAACTCGGGCGTCAGCTTTCAGATTGCGAGAAACCAGCCATACCTTTTCTTCTGCCATGATGCGCTCCCGGCGGAAGTAGAGTTCGCACTGGTTGATGAAGACCACCGGATCAGAGGTCCCATCAAACTGTGGAAAATCCATCGAGGGCTGGGGTGGTGGTGGAATGCGGCTGCTCGATGGAGATGGCAGAAGATCGCCCGCTGCTGGAGGTCGGCCGGTTGTGAACCGCGGTCAATCTGGACCGAGGTCGCGCCTGCTGGATCGGACGGCGACTGCTGGTGGTGAGGAGGCGCGCGGACGGCTGGATCGAAGCTGCGAGGTGGCAGGGGATTCCCGCAGATCGCGGCCGGCTCGGCGAACCCCGCGGACGGCGCGACGTGCTTGGGGACGGCCCGCACAGACGAGACACGACGACGCCTTGGTGGTGAGGAAGGCGGCGCGTCGGCTGTGGTGGAGATGGGCCGCGGACGGCGCGACGAAGAGTCCCGCGATGACGCGGTCGACGGTGGCGGCGCGTGGTGGGTGACGGGGAGGCGGCACGGCGGCTGGGCGACGGATGGAGGCGTCGCGGCTGCTGGGCGACGGATGGGGACGTCGCGGTTGGGGTGTTGTTGCGGCCGAATTAGGGTTGTGGCTGGATTGGCTGGATCAGATTTTTTTTTGGATGGGGAGGATCGACGATGAGCTGGATCGAATTGTTTTTTTTTTGGGAGGGATCGACAGGCTATCTGATACCAGATGTAATGAAGATGGATATTTTGGGGTAACTAGGCCTTATGCTTTGCCAAGAGCTTGAGAGATTGAGGGAGACTAGAATTGTTTCTTCATAATTCATTGCTTCCTTTTCATTGTGCCTCATGGGCTGATTATAAAGGGTACATAGGACTAACACCTCTTGTGCCTAGACAATATGGTACTATTCCTATAGATAAATAACTAAGAGAGACACTAATTAACACTAATGGGCTTAAGGCCCAACTAGGACACTCGCGCCCTACGACGCCCTTCTGCATCTGACGTCTTGGGCCTATTGGGCCAGTGGCAGCCTGTTGGCTGCCCATGACAGGGGGGTTGGATTCTTTGTTTACCATACCTACCCTACCGTCTACTGTTTTCATCATTAGTGCAACGCCAATCCTGAGTGTCCTATACTCCAATCCTAATCCAAGAAGATGAATGAGGTTTGAAATTATTGTTTCTATATTTCTCAGTAAAGTAGTAGAAAGTTTTGCAGATATAGTGCAAATTTTGATATATTCTTAGACATTGTTTGGCACAGTTAGTTCACTTCTATATTTCACCATGCTGTATTTGTAAAGGTCACATGTTCCTAAGTATGTTATATTCATTATCAGTGTTCTGCTCTGGAAGATATCCAAAAGATGATTCGAGAGCTGCAGCTTGATGAGAATCGGAAAAGGGAATTGGCAACTGCCCTTCATGCTCAGTTCAAGGATTGGTTATATGGTAACATGCTAACATCTCATCGTTACGTTTGATCTTGATCGACATTTCAGTAGAAACTGACTGTGGGTTTACATTAAGAAACCTTTGGTGTTATACAATTTATGCCAATTATGGTTAACAGATATGGAGTGATATGGTATGGTAATTACCTGTCAGCACAAGCAGATTTCTATAGTTCTTTACCCTTGGGAAATATACTTTCTTAATTTGTTAACCTAGCTTAATCACCGAAATTAAATGTGCACTATTGCACAGTATGTGAATATATGTGATACCATAAAAAAATACAACAACAACAACAACAAAGCCTTTTAGTCCCAAACAAGTTGGGGTAGGCTAGAGTTGAAACCTAACATGAGCCCCTATTCAATCGAAAAAATACCTTTTCCTTTTTTGACTCTTTATAAACTAATACTTGGGACCGGCGTTCGACTTGTCTTTTCTTTCTTTTTCCCTTCCAAGGAATTGGCAGCGCTCCTGCCACTTTTTTTAGCACAATGGTTCTGAATGGTATTTGCTGAAAATGATATTAGTCAGTTTCATGTGGGTCTTGTCTTGAAAACCCTGGTTTGTTTTGTGTGAGTAACTGGAAATTGGTTGTCATGTCCTCAGCTTCGGGCAATATCCGCCAGCTCTACTGTCTACAAGGCGATTAACGGTGCAATTTGCAAGACTGATTATCCTCTGCCGACTCCTACTCCAAAACATTCGACAATTGTCGAAGCTGACCTTCCTTCCATGGAGAGGACTCCCACCCTGCTCACCCACCCAGCCTGTAGTATTTACACCGCATGTAAAAAAAAGGGTGAAGATGTACTATTACCTATTTTTTTTACAGATTCATTTGCGTATTTCCCCAAGTCTCCCCTTTGCTGCGAGTTGGGTATTAATTAGGATGTAATCTTGTTTTGTTTACACCCCTTTGTCAACTCATTTTTGGCCCTTGATAATGTCCACGAGTATGTAATAGGGACTAATGGATCAAACGCTGTTAAATAAACATTTCATCCCGTTTTGATAAATGACTCATCATGTCAGCCCTCTATGGATCATACCTGTTTCTTTGCAACTTCCTTGGTTGGCCAAAGTTCTGCCACTCAGGGTTTGTTTGTTCGAGTTTCTGTGAAGGGATAAATCGTCAGAATTTTGAGGCTTTTTTAGCTGGTGGCGCAGAGAGCTGGTTGGTCAGGCACATGCCATGCCGGAGATGATGTATTCTGCATGCAATGCAATTATTGTGTGGTGATGTACGAGCGCATGCATCCACTGTGTTCCGTATGGGCTGCTGCCTCCTGCAGCTTCCTTCCCGTTGGTTCGTTTTGGCTGCTTCCCTTGTCTAGCCGGTGCTGGGTGCTGACGCGCGACTCGTGTTTCACGCATCTCGCGTACGTTCTGGTTGGTCGTTGCCCCTCCGAACAGGGCCGGCCCCGCCGAGCGCCCAGTCTTGGGTGATGATGAGGGGGGCGTTGACGCTGCTGCCTGCAAGACCTCGTGACAGACTAAGCGTAGGCAGGCATGTTGCCACCGCGGAAACGGACGCGGGCTGACGCGACGTCGCCGGTGGCGCCTTGCGATCGACGGCCCCGCGCGGCGCGGCGCTAGCTGTCCGTCCGTCTGGTCTCCGCGCGCGCCTCGTCACCGGCGGGCGGGCGGGCGGACGCGGCACACACGGAGGAGGAGGAGGAGGAGGAGGACGGCCGAGAGCTGGGTCCGACGGTTCCGGTGCTCTGAAGTCTGAACTGAACTGAAGCACCTGTCGCCTATCGGGGGGTGTGTGTGGTGTGTTGTGCGTGGGCGTCGTGCGACAGGCACGCGAGTCGTTCCAACGATCGAGCACAAGGCAACGAGGACGTCCAGTCGCCACTCGTTTTGGAACGTGTGGATATCATTCGGCCGGTTTTTCTTGGAAGAGGCAGCTTAGTGTCATCTAGTGTTAGCTTCCCCGTTAGGATGGTCCAGCTACGGCTGTGTTGACCTCCGGCGCTCTTGCAAGCGCGTTGTATGTTTATCAAACTCTTCTTCTTAATATAATGATACGTAAATCTTTTGCGTATTCGAGAAAAAAGTGTTAACTACAGACATGTGTGAAATCAAGGGTTGTGATCGGCTGTGCTTTTGCCTGAACTTACCTCGTAGTGTCATCTAGTGTTAGCTACAGTATAAACGGTCCTTAGACTTATCTCGTAGTGTCATCTAGGTCCACAAACTCTCAAAATGCATTTTTAGGTACTCGAACTTATCTCGAGGTGTCATTTAGGTCATAACTATCAAGATTTCATTTTTATGCCCTCAAACTTGTCACGTTATGTCATCTAAGTTCAAATGAGGTCCAACCATACCATATTTTGCTCTCTAGACTCTAACGCTCTATCTACATGCTCTCCCTTTCCCTTCTAGCTGCATCTTCATGCTCTCCGCTTTTCTGCATTCCAATCTAGTGTGGCACCGTATCACCGTTGCTAACTTGCCATCCCCACCCTATGCCTTCACCATCTTCTACATCAATGGCCATGGCACAAGGCCAAAGCTAGTTCCCCTTAGACAAAAAGGAGGTGGGCGAACAACTGCTTTTCCTTTAAGTTCCTTCCCGAGACAAGAATAAAGTGTAGATCCAACCAATATGGTATGCGACATCGTGACATAGAGTAGATCGGGTCTATTTTGGACCTAAATGATACATCACAGCAAGTTCAGAGACATAGATGATACACTATGATAAGTTTGGAGACCTTAAAACAACATTTCAAAAGTTTGGGACCTAGATGATACACAAAGATAAGTTTGAGAACCTAAAAATGCATTTTAAAAGTTCGGTGACCTAAATGACACGACGGGACAAGTTCAAGGACTGCTCGTGTATTTTACTCCAAAAAGTTATATAGCACTAATAGTAGGGAGGGTATATATACTGATGACTTTCATTATTTATCGGTTTATCGAAAGACGCGGAAATTTTCAACTAATGATGCACATAATAAACATAGAAGTAAGAAAATTCCATGAACACAACACCTGAAATACATGTCCATGGCTCGAAAAATATGCCCCTAGGCCCATTACTTTCAATCACTAAATCCATCAACATAATCACAGCTACAACATTTATGTTCAATTGGCAGTCAACTCAAAAAATCAATGGTTCATTACATTATGTATTGAAGTGCATATAGTCTAGTCGGAGAGGAGAGAGAGAGAAAATACCACGCTAAAAGAACTCTAAACAAATGCCAAAGTTTAGCAGAATTAAAATGTTATTAGCTGTAACAGTGGAGCTATTAGCAATAGCTCCCACGATTGGCAATACTTGGACGGTCAAGTAAATTTGCATCATGCTCTGTATATAGAGGTTGCTAAGATTAAGCACCTGTTTGGTACTTTGGAAAAAGTATGGCTCTGGGAGGCTTCAGCTCCCTCCTAATCAATATAGCGCTATCGCAGAAAGGAGCCGTTTTGATTCCCAAGGAAAAAATGAACAGAAAAAAGAGAAGAAGCCGAGAAAAAAAATGAACTTTACCGGCTCCAGCTCTATCGTGCTACAGTATCCTACAGTAGCAGAGCAACAGGGAACTGCGCCAAGTGGCCCCTAAGTGTGAGGTCACTAGTAGACCGATCCTGTACACTGTACAGGACCTTTTTCTTTTCCTTTGGTTTTTTCTTTGTTCGATGACAAGTAGCACAAAAATCTAGGCAAGGGGGTGCAGGCAGCCCACGCAGGGAAATCCATGTCTGCCCATTGGCGAGCCGCCTAGGATAAGGTTTGGGATGGGCCGTGCAGCGGATGGCTCCCCGTTTGTCCTCCTGTGTCTGCCCCAGACACCAAGCTACAGGTACTACGATGTGCCATTTTCTCCAAGAAAAAAGAAAAAGAAAAAAGAAAAAAAAACTTGTGGTTGCCAGCAAAGTATTGTCGTAGGTTTTTGGGTTCATAAGCCATGCAAGTGTTGTGAATTCATGTAACATTCAAAGGGTTGTACGTAGAAGTGCCCAAGTAACCAAGGCAAGCACAATTGTTTGTATATGTTCAATATGGTTTGATTGATTTTTTTTTTGCGAAACGGTTTGATTGAAATTGAGTCAAATGGAAAACAAAATGTACCTGAACAACGTGGTTTGTACGGTTGTACCTATACGAGGAAGATGGGACGATGTGCAAGTGCAAGCACTGTTCCCGTGATACATACTGCTAAACCCTATTGACGGAGATGGCGGATACATACGTGACGGAGAATGATCGAATGCGCAAAGTTAAATCCAGCCATCCTTGGAATTTGCCATACTTCCTCTCCTTGATTGAAAGCGAGATGTGCAACATGTCCCCATTAGCTACAGGACCGGTTAGGGATAACGAACCTCTTCTTTTGCTGTTCAATGGCCCGAATTGAAGTAGCTCTTAATTAGGCTCTTAATAGGGGTGTTGACCATTGGTTGATAAGGACACTCCCAACCAAAAAACTACTAAATTTCTATGTTCATTAATTAGGATGCTAACTAAGTGATTAGACAAACTTGGCACTCGGCAAATAGGGCTTTGCCGAGTGTCTGGCACTCGGCAAAGCCAAACTTTGCTCAGCGCCAGACACTCGGCAAAGTTGGGCACTCGGCAAAGAGGCGCCCGGGGATAACGGTACCCAACGCCGTCCTCTTTGCAAGTGCCTTCTGTTTGGCACTCGGCAAAATATTAGCTTTGCCGAGTGCCTAGGGTTAGCACTCGGAAAAATATTCACTTTGCCAAGTGCCAAACCTTGGCACTCGCAAAATAAAAAAATTGTTTTTTTGCCACTAACTTTTTTCTTAGATTTGTATTTGTACCATGAACAACATGTTCAAATTTGGCACAATTTCATTGTTGTTTGCTATATTTCTTCACTTTATTTTGTTTTCTTGCAATTTTCTGGAAAATGTAGGTTTGAACTACAGGTGCATCGAATAATAGTTTTGATCCATTCCAAAAATGTTATTCTTGTTTGTTAGTGTCACTTTATGCTAAATCTAGGAACTGTCTCCAAATTTCAATCAACGTGCTCACGGGGCAACGTCGCGAACTTGCGTGCGAGTGGTTATTTAATTCTATAAAATTCAAATGAACCCCGAAAATCATGAAACTTGGTGAGATGTTGTGATATCACATGCATATGTGGTGGTAAAAATTTGAAAACGTTTGGAGGACGTCATCACGTATGGTGTTCACAAACCCGGACATCATCACATGTGAATTTTTACCACCGCATATGCATGTGATATCACGACATCTCGTCAAGTTTCATGATTTTCGGGATTCGTTTGAATTTTATAGAATTAAATAACCACTGCACGCAAGTTCGCGACGTTGCCCCGTGAGCACGTTGATCGAAATTTGGAGACAGTTCCTAGATTTAGCATAAAGTGACACTAACAAACAAGAATAACATTTTTGGAATAGATCAAAACTATTATTCGATGCACTTGCAGTTCAAACCTACATTTTCTGGAAAATTTCAAGAAAACGAAATAAAGTGAAGAAATATAGCAAACAACAATGAAATTGTGCCAAATTTGAACATGTTGTTCATGGTACAAATACAAATCTAAGAAAAAAAGTTGGTGGCAAAAAACAAAAAAAAATTATTTTGCCGAGTGCCAAGGTTTGGCACTCGGCAAAGTGAATATTTTGACGAGTGCTAACCCTAGGCACTCGGCAAAGCCAGGACAGGTTTTTTTTAATTTTTTATTTCGCCGAGTGCCAAACAGAAGGCACTCGGCAAAATACTTTCTTTGCCGAGTGCCCCGGATCTGGCACTCGGCAAAGAGGTTTGAAATATAAAAAAAACCGGACACACGCACACACACACACACCACGCACACACCACAAACGCACACACGCGCGCGCGCGCCTGCCCCGCCGCCACGCCGTAGCCGCCGGAGCCGCCGCGCCGCCGCCGTCGGCTCCCCGCGCACCCGCCCCGCTGGCTCCCCGGCCCGCGCGCCCACAGTAGGAAGGAGGAGGAGGTAGGAGGAAGAGGAGGAAGGAAAGGAGGAAGGAGAAGAAGGGGAGAGGAGGAAGAAGAAGAAAGAGAAGGGAGGAGGAGGAGAGGAAGGAGAAGGGAGGAGAAGGAGGCAGGGGAGAAGAGAGGAGGGGAGGAGAGAAGGAGAAGGGGAGAAGAGGAGAAGAGAGGAGAAGAAAGATGTCGCCTCGGTTCGTCGACCCTCACACCGTAGCGGTCGTCCCCGTTGTCGTCGCTGGCCCTCGGTCTTCGCATTCTCGCTGGCAAGGTATGCCCTAATGTTAGTATTAGTTAGTAAGTAGTAGTGTTAGTAGTAGTAGTTAATTAGTAGTGTTAGTATTAGTTAGTAAGTCGTAGTGACATTAGTAGTAGTAGTTGTTGTTCATAGTTTTAGTGTTAGTAGTAGTTATTGTTGTATGTATGTGGTTGATGGCCTTCGTGCCTATGTTTGGTATACATGTGGTTGTTGGCCTTCGTGCCAATGTTTTCTGCAGGTTTTGGGAACCTCTCCGTGCAGGGGAGGTGCTGCCAAAATTTTCAATGGAGTCTAACCATTTGCCTTTTCTTTGCAGGATGAGGACCGTTGGGAGGCACTCAGCGACCCCGATCGTCTTCATCGGCGTTGCGATTCTGCCTGCACCGCGTCGCCTCGCCACTACAACGACCCGCCACCGCCCCACTAGCCTGACCTCACCGACACCCTAGGTATAACCCATCTTTCATACTTGTATCTCGTGTAACCCCAGTTAGGCATCTCCCGTCCGAAAGAGATACGGTCGTTGGTATGCAGATCTTTGCATACCAAATTCCGTACCTGTTTCGGATTGTCCACGTTTTTTGGATAGCCCGTGGATGCGTAGATGGGTTGGTTTCTGTGGCTCGCTCCTATCTGAGACAGAGTTTCGACACCACCTCCTCGTTGTTCTCCTCATACACAATCTCCCTGCTAGGACGTGTATCGGGAGAACAACGGGGAGGTGCTGCCGAAATTTTATCTTAGATAGGAGCGGACCATGGAAGCCAACCTCATCTACGCATCCTCGGGTGGGATTAGGACCTATCCTTCACCTATTAGATGTATAGTAGGAACGCCTTGTGGATTTACCTGTAGTTTTTATTACTCGCTTACATATGCATGTACCAGAGGATGGATAACCGTGAGTGGATGTACACGGGCCACGCAAGTATGACCCCAGAATGGATGACCAAGACCAATGCTTTCCTGGAGCATGCATTTGGTGAGGCTACTAAAGGGTCAGCCCGGATGCCGTGTCCGTGCAGCAGATGTGGCAACAAGAAAAGAAAAATTAAGAGGCTTGTGGGGGAAGATCTTATCAAGTATGGATTCATGGCAAACTATACCCGCTGGATCCACCATGGTGAAGCCGATCATATTAGAGAGGAGGTGGTGAGACAGCGTCTCGAGGATTATGATGGAGATGGCGGGGTAGCAGACTGGATGGATGACATTCAGCAGGCATAGTTCGGTGAAGGATTGGAGGAGAAGCCAGAGGAAAGCGCAAAGGCGTTCTATGATATGCTGTCTTCAGCACAGAAGCCCTTGCACGAAAAGACAACGGTATCGCAGCTGGATGCAATTGGACGCATCATGGGGTTGAAGTCGCAGTTTAGCATGAGTCGGGACAACTTCGATGGTATGTTGGTAGTTTTTGGATCCCTGCTTCTGGAGGATCACATCCTGCCGAAGAACTTGTACGAGTCACAAAAACTTCTTCGTGCACTTAAGATGTCGTATGAGCAGATCCATGCTTATCCGAATGGATGCGTCCTTTTTAGGAAAGATCACGAGGGAGCAATGCACTGTCCAAAGTGCAAATCCTCTAGGTACCTGGAGGTCGACAATTGTGATGGCAAGAAGGAACAGCTGAGTATCCCTACGAAGGTCCTACGGTACCTTCCTTTCATACCGAGGATCCAACGGTTGTACATGATAGAGGAGTCTGCGAAACAGATGACATGGCACAAAAATGGCAAAAGGTACAATCCGGACAAGATGGTACACCCATCGGATGGCGACGCCTGGACCCATTTCGATGGCATACATCGTGTTAAAGCAGAGGAGGCTCGCAATGTACGTGTAGCGTTGGAAACAGATGGGTTCAACCCATATGGATTGTCTGCGGCCCCATACACTCGTTGGCCCGTGTTCGTGATACCCCTGAATCTCCCCCCCGGTGTCATCTTTCAACCCAAGAACATATTTTTTCGCTGATAATTCCTAGACATCCGGGGAACAATATGGGTGTGTTCATGGAGCCTGTGTTCGATGATTTGATCGATGCTTAGGAAAAGGGGGTACTGACATATGACCGAGCTACAAAGAGGAACTTCACAATGCATGTGTGGTACCACTACTCCCTGCATGACTTCCTGACATATGGCCTATTCTGCGGGTGGTGTGTTCATGGAAAGTTCCCATGCCCAATATGCAAGGCAGGTGTGAGGTTCACTTGGCTGAAGAGTGGTGGCAAGTTTTCTTCGTTCGACCAACATCGTCAGTTCCTCCCCTTGACCATCCATTCAGATGAGACATCAAGAACTTCACGAAAGGTGTTGAAGTCACCGATCCTGCACCTCAGATGATGACCGCTGCCGAGATCCACGCTGAGATGAGGCTCTCAAAGTTGATAAAGAGAAAGGTCATTTTGATGGATATGGTCAGTACCACATGTGGACTCATAAATCGGGCTTGACTAGGCTTCCCTATTTCAACGATCTTCTTCTTCGACACAACATTGATTTAATGCACACAGAGAAGAATATCGCCGAGGCGCTTTGGGGAACACTCATGGACACAGAAAAGTCAAAGGACAATGTTAAGGCAAGAGTGGACCTGGTAGCACTGTGCAATAGACCAAAGCAAGTGATGAAGACTCCCGCGCCTGGCAAGAAATGGAAAAGGACTTTGGTCGATTTCGTTTTGAAGGACCAAAGGAGGGAAGTATGTCAGTGGGTTCAGTCGTTTATGTTCCCTGATGGGTATGCAGCAAATCTGAGGAGGGGAGTGAACGTGTCCACTTGCCGAGTGTTAGGTATGAAGAGTCATGACTTCCACATATGGATTGAGCGGCTCCTTCCAGCGATGACCAGAGGTTTCATCCCCAAGCATGTGTGGCGCGTCCTGGCAGAGTTGAGCTATTTCTTCTGCCAGCTTTGTGCCAAGGAGCTATCTCGGGCCGTGATTGATGACTTAGAGAAAGTGGCACCTGTGTTGCTCTGTAAGATGGAGAAGATCTTCCCACCTGGCTTCTTCCTCTTAATGCTGCATCTGATTTTGCACCTGCCTCACGAGGCACGAATGGGGGGGGGGGGCGTGCAAGCCCGTTGGTGCTATCCAATCGAGAGATGTCTAAAGGTTCTTCAAAAAAAGTGTACAAATAAAGCCAGAATTGAGGCATCCATGGTAGATGCATTCATTCTTGAGGAGGTGTCAAACTTCACAACATCATACTATAAGGATAGCCTTCCCAGCGTGCACAATCCAATCCCTCATTACAACACCGATGAGAGGTCATCAAATCTCAGCCTTTTCAAAGGTCAACTTGGCAGGGCAAGCGCTTCGAGCACCAAGACCTTGCGGAATGATGAGTGGCGCACTATCATGTTGTATGTGTTGTTGAACCTTGACGAAGTGAACCCTTATGTGCAGTAAGTTCTCAATGAGCTTGTTACTTACGCCATCACTATCGTCTATCTATCCAACCCCCTTGTCTCTTGCTTTTTCAGGGAATTTCTGAATACATACTGGACAGGAAATAGGGATCCTTCCCCTCAAGAACAAGATAGTCTTCTCAAAGATGGTGTGCCCGATTTCATTTCATGGTTCGAAAAGAAGGTACCATCCAATTTACATCGTTCCATCTGTGACATCCCACTTTGCTCCTATGAGCGAGTAATGATCTATCCACCCTCACCTTACAGGAACGCACGGATGCGGAAATGGATGAAGAGTTGAAACAGGTTGTCAAAGGCTTCCCCTATAGGGTCAAGTCATTCACCGTATATGATGTGAATGGCTATCGCTTCCACACAAGAAGCCACGAGCTCAGTCAGCCCAATCGAAAAACCATGAATACTGGAGTTCGTACGCCCGGCACTGTAACACCCTCGGTGTTATATTGTAATGTTTTTGCTAAAACACTGCATTAGCCTCATGCTTGTTTGTACATGTGTGTGATTTGGAGTATAAGTCGATTTACGACATTTGAAACGTTCATCCGAAATGGGAAATAAATGTTAAGTTTCATGTCGCTTCATATTGTTTAGTATTCTAAATGGATTTTTATTAAATAAAAATGATGTAGATCGTGTATGTGAACTTTAATAAAAATTGTAGTACGTACTCAGTAGTCGACAATGAAACAGGTAGCTCGGAATTAAATTCGACGCCAAACCGTGCACGTCACCTATGTCGAACTATGTTGGACTGGCCGCGGTCACCTCTGTTGCCTCGGCTACCTGCCACCGCACGCATGTGCACTGCGCACGTGTCCTATCAGCTCTGCACTTGCGTGGGTTGACCGCGCGGACAGTCGCCGGGGCACGTCTCACTGTCTCCCGTCGTCATGTGCACGCGTACCTTGCGTTAATGACCGTGGATGTGCCAACACCACTGTCTCCGCTGTCGCCATGACCGACGGGACCTCTCGTTTTCAATTCGCCGTGACCGTAGCGCGTTAATGAAATTCGTCGCATCCGCGGCTCCGCTAGACAGCCAGCTGCTCGATTGACACCACCTCGCCGACCGTAGTGTCTCACTGTGCTCCAATTTTGGATTCATCGCTCTGCCTGCTCCATAAGACCGAGGTGATCTGCATAGACGACATGCCGCACAACCATAGCTTGCCATTTTTTTTCAATCCACCGCACTGCTAGCTTCTCCTCCAGCTGCTCATCGCACTGCCCACTTCATTCAAGGCTCCACCGCCGTTTTGTGTCTTCTTCGTGGCCGGCGGAAGATCGCCCGAGCAGGGCAAGCTTACAGCAGCCAGTGGTGCGTTACTATTTATCTTAGCTTGCTGACATCATCATGATGTCACCCCTACGTCACACGTGTTTGTGGCCGCTTTCATGTAGAAAAATAAAGCTCGGAATACATTAGAAATACACTGGGCCAGTTTCCCGTGCTTGCAGCCGCGCTGGGCCGGCCTGCCTGCCGCTGCCACTGGCTGGGCCGCGCCGCACGCTCCCGCTGACCGCTGCTGCCTGCCGCTGCCGCGCCCGCGCGCCCGCTGCCGCTGGCTAGGCCGCGCCCGCGCTCGTGCTTGCTGCCTGCGCCGCGCGCTGCTGGGCTACGCCGAGCCACTGTGGGCCGCGAATTAGAATTCGTTTTCTTAAGATCCAGAAGCATAGAAATGATTATTCAATTTAGTTTCAAGCTAAACTTCGATAATTAGTAGTAAATTGCATGGTTGTCCAAAAATAGTGAAACCAAGTTTGTTAGGTTCACAAAAATGCCATCTACCTGTTAGTACAGTTAGTTCACCATTAACTGTTAGGATGGTAGGCTCATAAGATTAAAGTAGAGAGCTTAGCAGTATATTGATCTTTAATTGCAGGATTTGTTGTGGTAAACCGGCAATAGTTTTAGCTTCGAATTTGTTATGGTAGGGTCCTTAGACCTTTACATACTTGCTGTAAAATAGGTAGCCGTAGAGCGAGTCGCTTAATGGCGTAGTTATTATCCTTGCTTTAGGGTATGTATCATAAACTGGCATTAGGAGTTGGAATATCCATAGTCACCGCAAGAATATATGACGCGTTCATACTTGTTAGTAGTGCTGGTACGTAGCTTAAACTTTAATGGATAAACCTCACTTAGTAATTTAATAAGGGTACTTTTGCATTGAGAATTGTTGTTGCCATAGTGTTAATCATTATATCGTCATTTCATGTAGATCACGAACAGGTAGACTGCGTACCCGTCGGTGAGCCGGAGTACGACGAGGTGATCGAGGAGTACGAGGAGGAGCTCTTCGCGTAGGAGGGAGCCCAGGAGCCTGTTGGTGCTGACTTTGCTGACCCGGCACCTGCCCAAGGCAAGCCCCGGTGCATAACCCCTATTTTTAAATGATCACTGAATATATTTATATGATATGCATTTACGTTACAGGCATTTTATGGAGAAACTATATGCATAGATATATCCACCATGAGTCCTACTAGTGCAGGTCAAGTAGCTGCTATGCTCAGGATGTCGGTAGCGTGAGTAACCTGCCGTTACTCGCAAATAGGTGATTACACTATGATATCATGATGAAATAATGGAAAGGAAAAATGGTGACCGGACAGGGATGTGGATTTGGTACTGGTGGGTGTGAGGGGTTGTGTCCTGCGGCCAACAGGGCATAGCTCGGTTACACTTTTTCCCTGTCTGTGTCGATTAAGGACCGGTCGTTGCATATGACTCTAGGCAAGTCATAGATTATTGTCCCGAGCACATACTTGGGTATGGGCGTAGGGAAGACTTGCTGCTCTCTTGTCGTGGATCCGGCTCTTTTCGGACCGACTGATGGGAAGAGGAGGTGGTGGAGATCCTTGCGCCGCACTGAGTCTGGGATTCAGAGGCGGGGGCTGGGAGTCCAAGTTTGGACGAGGACCTGGACACCCGGGACAGGAGAGTGGTGGGTTAGTCCCGCTTGTGCCCGGGGTACAAGCGGGGCATGTGTCTTCGGGGCACCCAGCTGGGCATATTGATTCGCGAATCGCCGGGTTATCCGGTACGGCTTGTCTGCGGTTTAGCACCGTAGTAAGAACTGGAAGTGGAAAAGGAGAAGGAACAGTATCGATTGCTCAACTCTTGCTTGAAAGTAGCACAGGAGCTTATATCGATTGACTAGATAAAAACTTAATACGGCTGATGAAAATAATGTATCAATAAGGACTCACTATTAGTACTGCTTTTGGCTAAAAGAGAACCAGCAACCATAAAGCCTAGCATATTCCTTGGAGTCGGGAAAGTATTCCCACTGATCGGATAAGTCTTGCGAGTACATTGTGTACTCAGGGTTTATTTACCCCTGTTGCAGGTGAGGTTTGAGGAGTTCCTTGTGTGGAGGATCCATCTGGTGGGCTTAGGCGGAACCCTCGTTATCTTATCGCTAGATGTTATCTTTTAATATTCCGCTGTTTATCATTCCGCACTCTGTTTTTGGTATTGTAATAATGTACTTTTAAGAAACTCTAATGTATGAGATGGACTTGTGTTGTAACTCATTTTCATTATTGGATCCTTGGGAAAAATGTGGATCTTTTGGGTTCTCCCTCGGGGTGTGCCCGTCGGATACCGCTCGTTGTAGTTGCTTTCGGGGTGCTTAGTGTCTGGTGGAAGACGAGCGCCTCCGTAAGTACGCTATTTTGGGTGGTTCTGCCACAGTTGGTGTAACACTTCAAGTGTTTAGTCCTTAATTGCATTGCATTTGCATGGCATAAACATAAGCATGCATCATTCATGTTTGTTATTTTATGTGATGCAACACATGTAAGTATTCTAGGGTTTGTTTGATTTATTTCATGAAGTATTTGCTAGTTGGTGTAACAAAAAGGTAAGGTAGCCAATCATGACCTACAACACCTTAGTTATACTTAGGGTAACATTTGGAACAAGGTTCATGTTGACCAAAATTACAAAATTGCTCTCCAAGAAAAGTTTGACCACCATTTGACCCTAGAAGGCTCTAGTTTGACCAATTAAAAAGTCTAATTTAGAGACCTTGCATGGAAGAGCACCCTTAAGCAAAGTTGTAGAGAAATTCATGAGGAACAAAAGTTCTAATATGGCCATCTCATGAAAATGACCAGAGCATGCTCAAAAATGGCCCACAAGTCAGCTTGAGTGGGAATCAACACTTAGAAAAATTCTAAGTCTGGAAATTTGATTTTTCAGTTTCCCTGTACCTCACTTTAGCAACTTGTAAATCACAAACCAGGCCAAACCAGCCTTTGAGCCAATTGACAAAGTTGTTGTCCACACATAGCTCTACAACATTGTCAATATCACCATCACCTGGTTCTCAATAGTTTAGGAGATATAGTGTCAAGAAGTTAGGGTTTCAGTCGGCATTGATCTCTGAAACGGCATTTCAGTTTCAAGGGGCACCACTTTGGAGCTCTGTAGTTTCAAATCTAGGCCGAACCAGCCCAAACTCCAATTGACAAACCTGTAGACCTCATGTAGCTCTACAATTTTGGTATTATCATCTTCTTCTAATTCGAACTGGTTTGGGAGATAATCGGTGTTGAACTTGCCCTGTCAGTCGACACCTTTGAGCTCTGAAACGAAACGTTCAGACAACGACGGCCGCGGCCGACCGCGTCGTGGCGCTCGGGCAGAGCCCGGTGGCCGCGTGGCGCGCGTGTTCTGCCGACGCCCCACGTCGCCTGCGAGCTCAGCATGAAGACCAGGACGACCCGCTTCCCCCTCCATTTCCATCGCCCTCCTTCCCCAGCTCACCGGTAAGGCGACCGAGCATCCTCCGCCCCCACAGCCGGCTCCGCCGCCTTCGGTTGCGCCAACCACCGTGCCACCACACCCGAGAGCTCACGAACAGCACCGCCTGACCATACACTACAACCTCCGCACAGTGGGTCAGCCGTTGGGTCAAGGTAGAGGGCTAATCACCCAATCAAACCTCGGCGGTGCGGAGCTCCGCCATGGCCGCCGCCATTGCGAGCTCACCACCGACGTCCTCTTTCACCCTCCTCTCTCTGTGGTCAGCGTTCGGAATAGTGTAGGCCTTCCTCTAGCTCTAGGCATGACCTTACAGTGGGATGCGACGTCACCGGAGCGGAACACGACGACCACCGTCGTCGCGCTCACCGCACCGCGTCACGGCACTCCGTGGCCAGGGTAGTTAGGACCTCTTCCAAACCTCCTTTTTACCTCAATAGATTCGCCCGGGCGTAGTGTAGCTCGTACCGAGCTTAGATATGGCCGTGCGGCCTCACCGGCGACGGCCTACCCTCACCCGACCCTCACCGGCCGCCGCTCACGACGGCGAGCCCTCCCACTCCAACCTAAGCTCTTCCACTAGCATGAATCGAAGCGTTACGGAACAGGGAACGCGTGGGTGAGCTCGATTTTTCCGGGCGAGCTTCCCTCCGACGAGCTTGGGCTCGCCGGAGCTCACGGCTGCCGCTCCCCTGTCTCTGGTCGCTGACCGCGGGGGCCCGCCCGTCAGCGTCGCGCGCGGGCGGGAGCGCTGAGCGGGCCGCGCGCGCGAGTGTGTGGGCCGATTTTCTCCGGGCCGGCCCAGTCGTCCGAAATGAAATTTTTTTTTATTATTTTGTCACTGATTTTTGTACAAGTTGGAAAAATATAGATCTAGGGTTTTAATGATCCAAAAATCATGAGATAAATTTTGTTAGGGTCTACATGATGTGTAGTATTTTAGAAAAATATGGATCTGGCATGAGATGTTTAAATTCTGTAAGAATTTAATAGATCCTTTAAATGTGTTTTGGAATGCATGCAAATTTGTTAAATTTCTAACTTGAGCTGTAGTGTTCCATAAATCATGAAATTTGGTGGGTAGGTTATTCTATGCTAGCCCTAGCTCTGGTAAAAATTTGGGCATCAGTGCTTAAGTAATTTCCAAGTTATAATGCTACCTTGTTATTCTAGGAAATACTTAAATGAATTTTTGTAATTTTTCTACATGTGCAATGTTCATATAACTTTTTGGAGAATGTCTTGGTACCCTATACTGTCTAAGCAAAATATGAAATCTGTTGTTTGACACTTTTCAATAGGGTTTCCTATTTATGCAAAAATCAGCCTTATTAGCTTGTGAATTTTGTGTAGGGAGTTTCTGTGAATAAAACTTGTTCAAATTTTTACTGTGGTCTCTTTTTGGGTCAGAGAGTCCCCTGTAATTTTTGTAGAATTTTAGGAGCAATTTATATATATGTTTGAAATTTCACTTAATTACTTAAATAAATTAAGAAATGGGTTTAAATAAATATTCTAGGTGGGCACACCTTACTTTCTGGTGTTTTTGTGACATTTGTGAACTTGTAGTAGTATTAGTTTGGTCTTAGAGAATGTTGGTCACATCAATAAATATTTAACCTTTGTAATTTTAGGTTTTCTGGACAGCTAGTAGTAATTCTAAATTTGGCTTTGATAAAATTGGTTGCTGGAAAACTTGTAAATACCAAAGTTGGAGTAAACTTGATGAACTAGCTTGTGTCAAATTTTGGAAGCTTTTGGCTTAGTAGTTTGAGAGTTACTATTGTTTAAAGTAGCAGTTCAAAATCTGCTACTCTCTGTGTTGGAGAAGACAGATTCTGGAACTTGTGAAGTTTGACATGGAAAACTTAGGAGTTTGGAGTTGAGGTCTGAAAATGAATTGTAGTACATTTCTTAGGCTTTCCAGATTGTCTTAGATCATATCTTTTGGAATTGTAAATTTTCAGTTGTGATAAAAACAAGTGGCTGCTGTCCATAATGCTTACTGTGGTGTTTTGCTGATTGATATGGTGTAATATCCTAAGACATGCTACTTTTGTAATTGTTAGGTGTTAGGGCCTTAACTGAGGATGAGCAGCTTTATCTTAGGTTAAGTAGATTAGGTAAGTACTTCTCTACTAGAGAAGAGATTTGCACGTACTAGTAAAATAACTTGAATAGAGTATTTTATTCTGAAATGCATTTCATTCCGAGCATGTTGCACCCATTTATGCATCCATTATATTTATTGTGCATTCATGCAATAGGTGCACCGGAGGGGGTAACACTCCTCGAATTCGAGCCTGTGATTCCGGAGGAGGACCAGGAGCAGCAGGAGCCCGAGGATCCAGCAGGCGAAGGAGTGCTCGCAGACGACCTTCCTGAGTGTCCAGACCACCGGCCCTCGACTTTTCTGAAAGGCAAGCCCCGGTGCATGCTGAACCCATCGTTTTATAAATATATCTTGAGTACTTTTAATTGTTTACTGCATTAAGTTGTAGGAGTTATATGAAAACACTTGTTGCATTATACCTGTCCTTGTCCAGATATCGTACTTAATCCTATATTAGGTTTAGGCACGTGTCAATGCTTAGCCCTGCTTAGTACGGTAGAAGTCGGGTGATTTCCGGTCATCCGCGAGATGTAGGAAGGAGTCACGAGTGGCTTTATGGCTATCGTGGATGGAACCATGCTTAAAAATGAAATTGAGACCGGGCGGGAGTTCGATAGTACAGCCGCAAGACACTTCACGTCTTGGGTGTGGAGCTATGCCCGTCTGAGTCATTTAAGGACCGATTCGCTGTACGTCCTTGAGTCATGTTGAACGCAGTCTAACACTTAGTTGGCCGGATAAGTCATTCCGACCGCGAAGCCGAGTAATGTGGTTCAGGCCGGGAATCGAATGGTAGGTTGCTTCTTGGAGGAGAGAAAGGATGTGCTTGGGGACATTGGCGTGAGACCAAGGGGGGTTAGAGTCCCTATCACCTGGCAGAGTGTCGCCCTTGGGGTCGCGACATCATTCGGACCCGCGATTCCTGAATCATATGAAACGGTGGCTTGTGCGACCCTGGCAGGGGCCTGCGCGGTGAGTGTTAGAAATACCCCTCCAGCTGGATAGGAATTCGATTCGAATCGCCGTCGCTCCCGGTTAGTGAGCACTTGACTTGAGCAGCGGCAACGTAGAACTCATTAAATGAACTGGTGGTTAAGGGAATGATACAATGTTGCCATAATGATATACCTGCTATGGATATAATAATCATGTTGTTTGATTATAATCAAGTGTATGTTTAGTACAGGTGCTAAGATAGATGACAGGTAAATGCAAAAAAAAATAACTGCTAGTACAGGTTATAAGAGTTTCAATTACTTATGCCTTTATGCAAAATGTTATGTCAGCTAGCCTCTTGTGTAAGCCTTGCATAATCCTTGGTGTCACTTTATTTCTGGTTTTCGACGGGTAAGTCTAGCTGAGTACATTCCAGTACTCAGGGTTTATTCCCTCCTGTTGCAGATGACATGCTTTATCAGGGATTCTGCAAGACGTGTCTCCACCCTGCGGGTGATGATGACTAGATCACTTGGGCGTGATCATCTTTATGTACTTTCCTCATGCTTTTGCGGGTTGTCGATCATCCAGACTGGCAGTACTTAATTAACTAGTGTGTGTTATGCTTCCGCTACTTTCAAACTTGGTTTGTAATAATTGCTACTCCGTTTGTGTAAACTTATTTCAGTACTACTTGTGAAATGTAACGTATGATGTTGTATGTTGAATGATGCGATCTTGGTTGTAAGCGAGTTGGTTTGAAATCCTTCGTGGTTTCGATTGACTACCGGGATTATATGGGCTCAAGTTCGAAAATTTGAGCGCTTCGGTGCTTGTTTTTTTGTACTTGTGCTCTTATAATTTGGTCGGTTCTGTTACAGTTGGTACCAGAGCCAATAATGGTCATGAGTTCCTCACTCTTTGACAAAACTAAAAGTTTGACCAACAAAAGTTTTGTGAAAAGTAGGATGCGATTAAGTTAAGTTATATAAGTATAAGCCCTAGCTATATGGTGTATCTAGGATAGCGGCACTGGTTTTATCTAATCAGTTTTCTGCAGGTACACTGACTTACGTTGCGTAAGAAATCGCTTAGTATACGGAAAGTGAGTGTGCGATGTGCCGAAAAAGTTACGAACGCCGCTATATTCCGGCTTGAGTGAACGTATAGGTCGAAGCATGCATCATTTAATAGCATCTTACTTGAACTAGGAATTTTCCCTTCACGTATAATGAAAGTAGTAAATTGGTAGAACTAACTTAATGAATGCTTTAATAAATGTGCTGCCTTTTCTTTAACCTCTGGATCCTGATCGGGAGGGTGTCCTAATGGATGGTTCGTCTCTCTTACAGATGAATCTGAGGTCCGGACGTGGGAGCACCAGTTCGGGAGCAGACAATGAGGGCCATGGTGATAGTGCTCGGGCCTTTGAGCGTGGCGACGAGGGAGCTCGGGAGGTTCCACCTTTGGTTCCTCATCCTTTCCCTCCGCCGCCACCGCCTCCACCGTTGTCCATCGCGGAGGTCATGGTGGAGTTGTTGGCTGCTCGTCAGGAGACAGCTCGTGCCATGGAGATTATGGCACAGGCCGTCGCGGGTCTCGCCCGTGGAGGTCCCGGGGGCAACGGTGGGAATGGGGGTGGTGCTCGCCGTCCTAAGGGCAGTCCTCTTATCAGGACTTCCTCAAGACCCACCCGCCCACGTTCACACCGTCGGACGATCCGTTGGAGGCGGAGCACTGGCTTCGCACGCTTGAGCAGAAGTTTCGGCTGCTCGGAGTGGCCAACGAGCAGGAGGTGCACTTTGCGTCCCAGCAGCTTTTGGGGTCCGCAGGTGCCTGGTGGGAGACTTTCCAGGCCGTGGAGCTACCGGATCACCCGGCAACGTGGCAGGAGTTCTCCACCGCCTTCCGCGAGTTCTTCATACCTGCTGGTGTTATCCACCAGAAGGTGACCGAGTTCATGGAGCTGCGTCAGGGGAGCAGGACGGTAATGGAGTATGTGTCCTAGTTTAACCACTTAGCTCAGTATGCTGGTAGTCAGGTGGACACGGATGACAAAAAGAAGGATCGCTTCTTTCGTGGTCTCACTCCTGCTCTTCAGGAGAAACTATACCTGGGGAACTATCAGACCTTTGGGGCTCTGATGAACGCCGCCATTGCTCTTGAGGGTTTTCAGCGGGCATCTCAGGCAGATTGGAAGCGGAGGAGGGTGGCAGCTGGATCCTCCAGCCACCCTCATACTCAGAAGGTGCAAATTGTTAGGCGGGGCCCTATCAACCATCCGGTGGGCCTCTGTTCCGGTCATCCCAGCAGACATCACATACTTCTGCTACTCAGTACAAGGCACCTCAGCAGCAGGTCAGCCCCAACAGACTCAGGGACAGCAGGTCCCAACTCGTCAGGGATTCGGGAACAAGCCTGGTGCTTGTTTCAAGTGTGGCAAGGAGGGCCACTATGCCAGGGAGTGTCCTCAGCAGCATACAGCTCAGCCGTCTGCAAATTCCAGGCTGGTTAAAAGGACTATCATCAAGAGGAAGGTGCCCAGCAGATCTGGTCAAGTGCACTTCACGGATGCTCAGCAGGTTGTGCATCAGGAAACAGTTATGGCTGGTATGTTTACCATCGAATCCCATCCAGCTTTGGTGTTGTTTGATTCTGGTGCATCACATTCCTTTATGAGCATGGGGTTTGTAGAGCGGCACAACTTATCACTTGTGGCTATACCATATGCCTATAAGATCCGTACTGCGGGTTCTCAGATGTTCATCAATACCCGCACGGATACAGTAAGTTTGGTATTAGCTACCCACACTTACCGTCTACAGTTCATGATAATGCCTGGGCAAGGCATTGATGTTATTCTTGGAATGAACTGGTTGCGGGCGTATGGGGTAGTATTGGATATGAAGAGAAGAAGTGTAGAGTTACGGCTTCCGTCTTCTGAGGATAGGATGTCTCTCATCATACCCTCAGAACCGGTCTTACCTGTTGTTGCCCATGCTGAAGCTATTCCTGATCTTACCTCCATTCCAGTAGTATGTGAGTTCCCAGATGTTTTTCCTGAAGATCTTCCTGGATTGCCACCGGACCGTGAGGTAGAATTCTCCATTGAGCTTGAGCCTGGTACTGCTCCTATCTCCAGGCGTCCGTACTGCATGGCTCCGAGAGAACTGGCAGAAATGAAGAAACAACTGGAGGAGTTGATGGACAAGGGTTTCATCCGCCCAAGTTCTTCACCATGGGGTTGCCCAGCGATTTTCGTGAAGAAGAAGGATGGTACTCTGCGGATGTGTGTGGATTACCGCCCTCTCAATGCGGTAACAGTTAAGAACAAGTATCCCTTGCCCCGCATAGATACTTTGTTTGATCAGTTAGCTGGTGCCATGGTGTTCTCGAAGATAGATCTTCGATCGGGCTACCATCAGATCAAGATCAGGCCACAGGATATACCAAGGACAGCTTTCTCTACTAGGTATGGGCTGTATGAGTACCTAGTGATGTCTTTCGGTCTCACCAATGCCCCGGCTTTCTTCATGTACCTGATGAACTCAGTTTTCATGCCGGAGCTGGATAAGTTTGTGGTAGTTTTCATTGATGACATCTTAATCTATTCCAAGAATGAGGAAGAGCATGCCCGTCACCTTCGGATAATACTGACTCGGCTAAGGGAGCACCAGCTGTATGCTAAATTCAGCAAGTGTGAGTTTTGGTTAGATCGAGTGCAGTTTTTGGGACATGTGTTGACACCTGAAGGCGTTTTTGTAGATCCCAGCAAGGTGCAAGATGTATTAGATTGGAAGTCTCCTAGGTCTGTACACCAGATCCGTCAGTTCCTTGGGCTAGCTGGATATTATCGACGTTTCATCCCTGATTTCTCCAAGATAGCCCAGCCCATGACTAAGCTGCTCCAGAAAGAAGCTAAGTTTGTTTGGAGTCCAGCTTGTGAAGAAGCTTTTCAGTCCCTGAAGACTTTTCTAACCACTGCTCCTGTATTAGCTCAACCTGATATTGAGAGGCCCTTTGATGTTTACTGTGATGCCTCGAAGACGGGTTTGGGGTGTGTGCTTATGCAAGAGGGGCGTGTGATAGCTTATGCTTCGCGCCAACTGAAGAAGCACGAGGTGAACTACCCTACCCATGATTTAGAGCTAGCTGCTGTAGTTCACTCTCTGAAGATTTGGAGGCATTATTTGTTGGGCAACAAAGTGCACATCTTCACTAACCACAAGAGCCTTAAGTATATTTTCACTCAGTCTGAGTTGAACATGAGACAAAGGAGATGGTTAGAGTTAATCAAGGATTATAGTTTGGAAGTCAACTACCATCCAGGAAAAGCCAACGTGGTAGCTGATGCCTTAAGTCGTAAGTCGCATCAGGTTGAGGAAAAACCCTTGTCACTTCACCACACAGAGGTGCTAGCTCAGATTGCATTGACCTCAGAGTTGCTGGAGCAAATTATTTGGGAACAAAAGGAAGATCCTGAAGAGATCCCTCACATCAAGAAGTTGCTAGCTGAAGGGCGTGGACCTCATTTTAGCATTGATGAGCTGGGAGTTGTGAGATACAAGGATAGACTGGTGGTTCCATCCAATGAAGAGCTAAAAAGAAAGATTTTAAAAGAAGCCCATCATTCCAAGCTGTCTATCCACCCTGGTAGCAACAAGATGTACCATGATCAACGCCAACTGTACCGGTGGTCTTATATGAAGCAAGATATCACCCAGTTCGTTGCGGAGTGTGACACTTGTGGTAGAGTCAAGGCAGATCATATGAGTACTCCTGGATATCTGCAGCCCTTGCCCATTCCTGTTTGGAAATGGGAGGATATTTACCGGCGGTGGAGTGAAGATGTTGCCAATCACCAAGATGATATGCAACCAATCAATATTGACAACAACACAATATAAAGACCAATCACCGGGAGACAAGAGACATAATATTTTTGTTCACCCGGTGTTCACTTGTGCACCGACAAGCTACGTCACCGGTTGTGTCGACCAACACTTAGATGGTTCCTCGGTGTGACCCTCAAGTCACTTGCCCCTCAAGGCACGCCCCGCAAGGCACCGCAAGACACCACTCTCAAGTGAGGTAACTCAATGACATGCGCAATGTAATAGAGTTGCTTTTGGCGTCCCGCCGAGGAAAGCACAAGAACCTCTTACAATCAACCGGAGGTGGCCAAGAACAATCACCTTCTCTTGCCAACGCCTCCAACAATCTTCAAGCCAGCTAGGAGCGGTACTCTCCAAGAGTAACAAGAAATCCACCGGCTAAACCACCCACAAGTGCCACTAGATGCCCTCAAGCTATGCAATGCACTTTGGGATCACTCAATCTCACTTTTGATTTGCAATCAAGCAAGAGAGATGAGTGGAAGGAGATGCTCTAGCTCAAAGGATGCACAAGAATGTTAGAAATCATGAGAGACCTCCCCAAGGGCCGGCCAACAAGTATTTATAAGCATCCCATCCGAATAGAGCCGTTATACCCCTTCACTGGGTCTTTTCGGGATGACCGGACGCGTCGGTCATAACTGACCGGATGCGCTCAACCGCGTCCGATCCTCCAATGGTCACTGACCCCAACGGTCAAACCAATGACCGGACGCGCTTCTCATAACGACCGGACGCGCCGGTCCCGAGTGACCGGACGCGCTCCAGTCAACGACCGGACACGCCGATCGTACAGCACCGCGCGCCCGTGAAGTAACGACCGGACGCGCCCCTCGCAACGACCGGACGCGACAGAACCCGCGTCCAGTTAGAGTCCAGTAAGCTCCCTTAACGATCGGACGCATCCGATCACGTGTGACCAGACGCGCCTCGTGTCCGATTGTCCTCGTGAACCGCAGTTCCCTCTGGGCGACTGACCGGACACGCCGGTCCCGCGAGTGACCGGACGCGCCGGTTGCAAACCCTAGCACCCGCGCGCCTGACTACTGACCAGACGCGTCCGGTCATACCATGACCGCGTCCGGTGCAGCGTCCGGTCACCTCTGTGACCTCCGTTCGCCTCCGTTTCTTTTCTGACTTCCGGCATAGTGGAAAATAGGCATTTCAAGTTTCCAAAAACGCCTGAATCCCGCGCTTGCAAGCTCGGCGGGAGGGAGAGAGAGACCCAAACCCTCTCTACCACTCAAACTTCATCGCCTTCGTAAATGTGCCAACACCAACAAGTGATCACCACCTTGTGCACGTGTGTTAGCCTTTTCATAAACATTTTTGAAGGTTTTCCAGTTAGCTCACTAGGCCCTACATGCAATGCACTTCATGAATTCACCTAGTGGCACCCGTACATCGAATAACCGATAAGACTTCCCCTCTTAATAGTTCGGCTATCAATCCTAAACCACTCACACCCTCTATGGTGTCTTGAGTGCAAAACCAAATGACCCTATGTGTCAGTGTTCGGACCCAAGGGGGTCCTAAACCAACGAGTAAATGCTGCGTGTCTCTTTCCTGGATGGTGATGCAAGGAGAACACACGGGGGTTTATCCTGGTTCGGGCAAAAGAAGGCCCTACGTCCAGCGAAGGGGGGGAGAAGTTTGTATTTCCTTGCACCGAAGTGCTCGTGTAGGGGTTACAAGCATGCGAGAGAGGGCGTCGAGCCCAAGTCTCAAAGAGAGGAAAAAGAGGACAAGGGTGATTGCTTGAGATATCGATCTCTGTCTTGCGTCTTGCCTATTGTCTCTTGTTTTTCTTTGTTGTCCCTCCTTCTTCCTTCCTCTTCTCGTTGTAGAACCCTAGCCTACCCTTTTATAGGGCGAGAGGAAGCCAAGATGACGGGGAGCCTTGAGGTGATGTTTTGTCGATTCCTGTTGAGCTGACCGTAGCGACGTGCTTGGGAATGGCTTGCCATCCCTGGACACCATGGCGTCATGGGAGACGAGACAGCAAAATGACCCGGAGCGCCGTGCCACACCGTCCTTCCCTTGCCGTTGAATTGTGCCGAGCGTCGTGGTTGGGTCGAGGCCGGGTCGAGATCGGATGGATAAGGCCGAATGCCCGAGATTGCGGAGAACGGGCCTTGTCTTATCCTCCCTCGAGGGTGATCGATGGTAAACAGTGCGCGGTAAGGTGGGCACAGTGACAGTTTTCACCTCCCATCACGGGATGGGCGGTAAAACAGTGAGATCTGACACGGGCATTGTTCCCACGTCGATCCTGGTCGCAGCCATGCCGGTAGGTGGTAGTAGGTAACCGCATTAAATGCTATGGCTTTTGTCCTAGGGTAGGTAAAGAGAAGGAGTCGATGCGCTCGACCCGGGCTCACACGAGTCAGAGTTTTTCCCAGTGGGCGGACGAGCCTCGCGCGGGTCGGAGCACCGTCGAGGTACCTTGCTGTACGGGATGGGGCACGGTCGAGGCGCCCCGTCGAGCGGGCCTCGTACAAGTCGGAGCCGGGACGCGGTCGAGGCACCCCATAGAGCGGGCCTCGTACGAGGTGGACTAGATACGCGGTCGAGGCGGACTGCCTTTTATTGCGGTTTCAGTCGTTTTAGTTTTTTACTAGCGATGGATGTGGGTACCCCCGTACTGTTGGTACCGACAGTAGCCCCCGAGCCTTTGGGTGAGTGTGTGATCACTCTTCCAGAGGTTTGTTTGAACTGGAGTCGTAGCGTCGTGATTTTTTCTGGTGGGGGCGCGCGAGCGCACCCGCCGGGTGTAGCCCCCGAGGCCTCGGTGGAGTATTGAGACTCCTCCGAGGTCTTGTATTCATTTTATTGGGGAATGATTCATTGCGGTCAAGCCCTCGAGCCTCGCGCGCATGAGGTCGATCAGAGTCCTGGCCGTCTTTTACTATTCGTCCCTCACGCTCCTTTTCTAAAAAAAAAGGAGGAGGGGTGGAGAACGTCGTACTACCCTCGTTTGGGCAAGTTCCTACGGCCTCGGGTGAGCTGCTAACGGGGGAATTCGAGTGAGAGCCCGTGCCCCAGTCGTTAGGGGTCGGCTAGTGGCCCGGAGGCGCTCTCAAAGATGCCAAGAAGTGGTCGTGTGGATCTCGATTCCCTGCAACAGGATTCGAGGGCTCGGTGCCTACCCCGAGGGGATTCCTACGTCGACCTCCTTCTTTGGCCTCGAATACGTCCTGGGGTGCCTCGAGAGCATGGCTCGAGCCCTGGCCATGTACGGGCGTACCCTTGGTCGTCCCTAACTTTGTTACTCGAGGGCAGCTGTCAAACCCTGGTTGAGGGCCAGCTTTCGATCTCTCAAGGTTTAGGTTTCTGCGGTCGAGCCCCCGAGCCTCATGCGCACGAGGTCGATCAGAGTCCGGACCGTCTTTTACTGTTCGTCCCTCATGCTCCTTTTCTGAAAAAAGGAGGAGGGGTGGAGAACGTCGTACTACCCTCGTTTGGGCGAGTTCTGACGGCCTCCAGTGAGCTGCTAACGGGGGAATTCGAGTGAGAGCCCATGCCCCATTCGTTAGGGGTCGGCTAGTGGCCCGGAGGCGCTCTCAAAGATGCCAAGAAGTGGTCATGTGGATCTCGATTCCCTGCGATAGGATTCGAGGGCTTGGTGCCTCCCCCGAGGAGATTCCTACGTCGACCTCCTTCTTTGGCCTCAAATACGTCCTGGGGTGCCTCGAGAGCGTGGCTCGAGCCCTGGCCATGTACGGGCACACCCTTGGTCGTCCCTAACTCTGTTGCTCGAGGGCAGCTGTCGAACCCTGGTCGAGGGCCAGCTTTCGATCCCTCAAGGTTTAGGTTTCTGCGGTCGAGCCCCCGAGCCTCGTGCGCGCGAGGTCGATCAGAGTCCGGACCGTCTTTTACTGTTCGTCCCTCATGCTCCTTTTCCAAAAAAAGAGGAGGGGTGGAGAACGTCGTACTACCCTCGTTTGGGCGAGTTCCGACGGCCTCCGGTGAGCTGCTAACGGGGGAATTCGAGTGAGAGCCCGTGCCCCATTCGTTAGGGGTCGGCTAGTGGCCCAGAGGCGCTCTCAAAGATGCCAAGAAGTGGTCGTTTTGATTTTGATTCCCTGCGATAGGATTCGGGGGCTCGGTGCCTCCCACGAGGGGATTCCTACGTCGACCTCGTTCTTTGGCCTTAAATACGTCCTGGGGTGCCTCGAGAGCGTGGCTCGAGCCTTGGCCATATACAGGCGCACCCTTGGTCGTCCCTAACTCTGTTGCTCGAGGGCAGCTGTCGAACCCTGGTCGAGGGCCAGCTTTCGATCCCTCGAGGCTCATACCGGGCTTGAGGCCCGTTTCCCAGGTATCTGGGAATATCCGTCCACGGATCCCTCCCTCGCCCGTTAGCCGGGCGCGTCTTTTTAGGAGGGGAGGCGAGATCAGCGCGGTAGTGGGGGACGTGGCGTACGGTTATGAAGTGGGGGACGGCCACATGCCCAATTCCTACGAGATGTAAGGAAATGGTTAGGTGGGCGCATTTAATGCGGGAAACTGTTCCTACCTTTTCGCGGAAGAGCCTGGAAGCCGTCTGGCCTTGCTTTTTGAAGCCGAGGTGGTTCCGCCTGCTGACGATGAGGGCCTATGAGCCAAATCTAGGCATGAAGGCCCATGTAATAAGTTAGTATTTGAATTTTAGTCGTGGTGGCCTCGAAGGCCCTAAAAACTCGAAACATAAACCGATTCATGGTTAATTTAGTTTTATTCGAGGTTTTCTTCCCTTTATCGCTTGGATCGTGTTCTCGCGTGATTTACTTAGCGCGCAGTTGCATCCTTTGGCGTAAGGGAGCGAGTGGAGGTACCGTAGCCTCAGGGGCATAAGTGATCTCATGGCTCAACTGCCCTCGAGCTTCAGGGTGATGTTGTGGCCTTGTAAATCGTGTGAGAGCCTGATCTAAGCGACAGGGGGTATGTTCTTTTTCAAAGTTAGGAACCGTTATTTAGATCTCCCTAGCGTGAAGTCGCACCTCTAAAAGGTGTGAGGGGTGAGTGGAGGTACCGTAGCCTCAGAGGCGTAGGTGATGCTCTTGACTCGAGAGCCCTTTCGAACCTTAGGGTGCTCTTGCAGCGAAGTCGATCTAAGAAGCGGTTCTTAAATTTAAAAAAGAGCATAAGTTTTTTCGGGGACTGGGGGGTTCCCCCCTTGTAGCCCCCGAGGGAGGGTCGATTCTGGGAGTGCAGAGTTGATCCTTCCTCATTGTGAAACGAAAGTTTGAACATCGATGTATTCTTTATTGACGAAAAAGAAACTACAGAGCCTCGAGGCTTTTTAAGGAAAGAAGCGACGTAGCTGTTCAATGTTCTAGGTGTTGGTGAGGATTTCGCCCTTCTCGTTGGATAGCTTGTAGGTGCCTAGCTTTAGTACTTCTGCGATGATGTACGACCCTTCTCATGGTGGCGTGAGCTTGTGCCGTCCCTTGGTGTTCTGGTTCCGCCGTAGCACCAAGTCGCCAACGTTGAGGTCACGCTTGCGGACGTGTCTGTCATGGTAGCGTCGGAGACCCTGCTGGTACCTGGCAGAATGCAACAGAGCCACATCTTGGGCTTCCTCGAGCTGGTCGAGGGCGTCCTGTCTTGTGGCGTCGTTATTTCTTTCGTTGTAGGCCTTCAACCTTGGGGATCCGTATTCTATATCAGTTGGGAGCATAGCCTCAGACCCGTAGACTAAGAAGAACAGAGTGAACCCCATGGCTCGACTCGGCGTTGTTCTTAGGCTCCACAGGACCGAGGGTAGCTCGGTAGGCGTTGCTTCACCGATTTGGATCTGGCCCGGATCTCCAAGGCGTGCTCGGCGACTTCCCTGGGTATGCCCGGCATATCCGAGGGACTCCACGCAAAGATGTCGACGTTTGCGCGGAGAAAGTCGATGAGCACTGCTTCCTATTTAGGATCGAGGGTGGCGCTGACGTTCAGCGCCTTTCCCTTGCGATCAGCGGGGTCGAGGGGTACGAGTTTGACATCTTCCGCGGGCTCGAAGCTGCCGGCATGGCGTTTTGGGTCGGGAATCGCATTGGCGAGGCCGTCGAGGTCTGCAGCCAAGATCGCTGACTCTAAAACAGCCTCGCCGTGCTCGACGCACTCGACGTCGCACTCGTAGGCATGTTCATATGAGGGCCCTACAGTGATGACACCGTTTGGGCCTGGCATCTTGAGCTTGAGGTAGGTGTAGTTCGGGATTGCCATGAACCTAGCGTAGCATGGGCGCCCTAGGATAGCGTGGTACGTTCTACGGAATCCGACCACTTCGAAAGTGAGAGTCTCCTTTCTGAAGTTGGCCGGTGTGCCAAAACAAATAGGCAGATCGACCCGTTCGAGGGGTTCCGCCCATTCCCCTGGCATGACTCCGTGGAAGCCCCGACGCTAGGTTGGAGGCGCTCTCTCTCGACCCCCAGAAGGTCGAGGGTCTGAGAGTAGATGATGTTGAGGCTGCTTCCGCCGTCCATGAGCACCTTGGTGAGGCGTGTGTTGGCGATGACGGGGTCAACAACGAGTGGATAGACTCCCGGGTTAGGGACATAGTCTGGGTGGTCATCACGGTCGAAAGTGATGGCCACCGCAGACCAATCAAGGAAGCGGGGGACTGCCATTTGTACGGAGAAAACCTGACGCCATTCTCGCTTGCGCTGGCGTGCCGAGAGGCGGGTCGAGGGCCCTCCGTAGATCATGAAGCAGTCGTGGATCTCGGGGAATCCCTCGTCCTTGTCGTCGCTCTTAGGGTCCTCCTTCTTGTCGTCCTTCTTGATGCCGGCACCCCCAAAGTACCTGCGAAGCATATTACAGTCTTCGAGGTTATGGTTAGTGGGTCCCTCATGGTAGGGACACGGCTCTTTGAGCATTTTGTCGAGGATGCCCCCGCCAGGGGTCTCGAGGCTTCTTGCGCTCGGTAGCAGCGACGAGCTCGTCGGCCGGGGCCTCGAGCTTGCCCTGCTAGCCTTTCTTCTTCTTACGGTTGTTTCTCTTGGAGCCCCGGGTGGAGCTCGCGGGATCGTCGACCTTCTGCTTCCCCCTTTCCAGGTCACCACCAAAGATTGCACCAACCGCCTCCTCGTCGGCGGCGAAGTTGGTGACAATGTCCATCAACCCGTTGGCAGTGAGTGGAGTGTTATGGCCCAATTCTCGGACCAACTCCTTACAGGTGGTGCCGAAGAGGAAGGCCATAATTACGTCAGAGTCGGTGACGTTGGGGAGCTCGGTACGCTGCCAGGAGAAGCGTCGGATGTAATCCCAGAGGGATTCACCTAGTTTCTGCTAGCAGCTCCGGAGGTCCCACGAGTTGCCAGGGCGCATGTAGGTCCCCTTGAAATTTCCCTCAAACACCCTTACGAGATCGTCCCAGTCGTGGATCTGTCGAGGTGGGAGATCCTCGAGCCAGGCTCGGGCGGTGTCGGAGAGGAACAGGGGGAGTTGTCGAATGATGACCCGGTCGTCGGTGGCCCCGTCCAGCTGACACGCCAAGCGGAAATCGGCGAGCCAAAGTTCGGGTTTGGTTTCGCCGTTGTACTTGGTGAGAGTCGTGGGGGGGGGGGCGAAACCGAGCCGGGAGCACCATCTCACGGATAGCCTTACTGAAGACCTGAGGACCCGAGGGCTCGGGTGAAGGGCTACGATCTTCTGAACTGTCGTAGCGTCCGCCCCTATGGACGTGGTAGCCTCGAGGCACGCCGTCACCGTGCTTGCGCGTGCGGCGCTCGACGATGTTGCCACGGGTGTCTCGAGGCTCGTGGTCATTGGTGGTGGGCTCACGGGCCAGAGCTACCCGGTTTCGCCGGGCAGGCTCGGGATGAACCGAGGCTTCTCTCTCCTGTCGGGAGGGCTCGATGATCCACTCTGAGGCTGCCTCGCGTCGCCTCGAGGCAGACCTCTCGGCCTGCTGCATGGCGGCGGTCTCAAGGAGTTCTCGGATTTCATCTCGAGCCCGACGGGCGTCGGGGTTTGACGGCTCGGGCATGTTGCGGAGGAGCATGGCGGCGGCAACGACGTTCTGGCTGGCTCGAGTGAAAACCGGGGGGTCGACCACCTAGTCCTCGTTGATGCGACGGTTGACGTCGCGAGCTCTCTCGCGAGCTCTCCCGCCAAGTGCGCGTTCCGCACGCTCACGCTCGAGGGTTTGTTGGAGTAGATCCAGGTTTTCCCGTTCCTCGTCAAGCCTGTCCTGCAACTCACGAATCTGCTCGAGCTGCGTCCCTTGATCCGCAAGGAACTGAGGGTCATCTCGCTCAGCAGGAAGCTCGACATGAGGTGGCATGTGCCTTCATTCGACTGGCTCTTCGTCCTCTGATTCCGAAGTGCTTTCAACATCGATGTTGAAGCATTCACGGGTCGGATCATAGGTATCGTCAGCCGAGTCAGAGTCAGGAGCACCAAAGTAGTAGTATGACGAGGGAATGTGTGGTTGTTGCAAATCGTCACTAGGGTTGCGATGTTGAGAAGCAGTCACATGGGGCTCTATTTCCGGTGTCTCCGTAGAGTCCCGATAATCAGAAGCCGGTGTGGATGCAACGAGGTCCAGAGTGGAGCGTAGATGGTGCCTGGGGAGTTCCTCATAAGCACTCATGCGAGTGCTCACGGAAGATGCGTATACCCAGGCAGCCGAGTCTAGCCCAAACGGGAATGGTGATGGAGATTGTAACACCCCAGGTGTTGATCACCAATTAAGTAGTGAGTTTAAGCTCAAACATGATAAATTAGTTGAGATGACGATGCCAAAGCCAAACCTATGGAAATAAACCCTAATCTAAACTTGGATGCTGCACCCTTCTTTGCATATAGGTCCCTTTTCAAAGATATATGTTTGGGTGGTGTTATGGCAATATCTTCATGTGTCTCACATCACATTCTATCTATATTGATCCCTGGAAAAGTTTCATGAAGTTTGGAATCAAAAAGTCACATGAAATGATAAGTTCCATTCCTATTGTAATTTGCCCCATTAAGTTAATGGAACTATAGAACATCAACCAAACCTTGAAAAGTATCCAAATGACTCCAGATGAACTCTACAACACCTTAACTACACTTAGGACACTTAATGGAACAATGTTCATGTTGATCATTTTGCCTAATTATGCTTCTAAGTGATGGTTGACCATGTATGGACCTTGGAACACTTCTGTTTGACCGTTTCAAAAGTGTGACCTAGAAGCTTTGCATGACTGTGCACCCTTTGACAAAGTTGTAGAGAATTTTATAAGGAACAAACTTTGTTTAAGAGTCAAGTCATGAAAATGTGTGTAACATGCTCAAAAATGGCCCACAAGTTAGAAATGGGGCTGAATTCAGCACGTAGAAATTAAAAGCCTGATTTCAGTGTCTTCGACATTGACATTCCGCGTTCTCGAGTTTTCGTTAAGCAACTTGAGTAGGTCCAAATGTAAAAGTTGGAGCTTAGATCTTGGAGTAGGATATACAAAAAGGTGACATTGATTTGACCACTGTTGACCAACTAATTGGAGTAAAACACTGAAGTTAGATTAATCATTGACAATATCATATTGACACTTAATTATCTCATGATCTAGAGCTCAAATCACCATGGCCCTTAAACAGAACTTGAAGATCTTTGGGTGTGCAACAAACTTTGTAATTGGACCTTGGCCCAAATTTGACTGGAACCAGCCCAAACAGGGACTCCAAGTTGCATACAGCGATGCACATCACGTGCTCGACGTTGGGCTCCAGTGGACGACGCGTGGCCAGGACGTGGAGACCATGCGCGGGTGAAGCTCCTGCCTAGCCTCCACGCGCCCCGGCCTCTTCCAAGGTGGACGTCCGAGTTCTCCCTTCGCCCCTCCCCTCATCGGTGCTCGCTCTCCCTTGCCACCCCTGGCTCTCGCCTTCCCCGCTTCAGCGTCCGCACTGCCGCTCGCCATGGCCGACGCCATGCTGCCGCGGTCGTCTCTCCCTCCCAGTGCCTCTCCGGCCGAGCAATGCAGCCCTATGTGTGCGCACGCATCCATGGTGTCTTCCCCGCCATTCCGCCGTCGTTGCTGGCCGCCGATGCCAAGGCCTGCATCGTCGTGACCGGCCACCGGTGCGGCATCCCGCACGCGCACGTGGTCAGGAGGCCATGGGCCACCTCGGCCCGTGCAGATAGCCCTAGCGGATGCGCCGAGACCCCGGGAAGCCTCTCCCCCACCAAGCCGCCAACATCCCGTTCTCCGGCCGACGTCCCGCCGCCCTCGTCCGCCGCTGGGCTGCGGCTCCCGTGGCCAGCCTTCCACCGGCCATCTCAATCCGTGATTCGACCTCCTTCGGGCACGGTTGGGTATCGGTTCGGGTGCGCCTAGCGAATCTTGTTAGGGTTGTTTTATTCCGATTTTGAATTTCAGAATTTGGTTAAATCTTCTAAAATGCATATCTTATGCTAGGAGACTCCAAAATTAGTAAATGGGGACTTTTTGGAAACCTTGAGAAGAGATCTTTGTAGTAGAGTCATAAAAGTCTATATGTTTGTAGATATTTTCTGATGTCCTTATTTAAGTTTTAAAAATGCTCTAAAAATGCCTTTAAACCTAACCAGAGCAAGATCTCAAGTTTTTGAACTCCAAAAATAGTGATTCTTGTTTTGTTAAATTTGTGATGACATGTACTTGCTAGGAAAAATATTAAACACACTATTTGTTCACTGTTTTCTTAGGGTTTTGATTTGACCTTGATAAATAGGGAAAATCTACATTATATTGCTTGTCATTTTTATATCTTGAGTTGTGATGCTCCAAATGATGTGAAATTTTTATGGTAGGTTTGTCATGATATGGATGTACTGTGGTATAAATTTTATGGTCATTGCTTATTGTATGCTCAAGTTATTGAGTTAACTTGTTTATGGCCTAATAAATAGCTTATAAATAATATATAAATGATAAAATAGAAAATGTTGTTCCATCACCTTATTATAATGCTGCTCTTTGATGTTAGTTCATTTTATGGCCATGTGTTCACAGAAAATATTGAGTTTTAGGTTTAATTTGCTTTTACATGATTTATTGCAATAGCTATTTGTCTTTTTCATAGAGGTTGATCTACTTGTCTAAATAGCTTGAAATTTGGACAGTAGACTTTTGAGAGCATTTGTAGACCCCTGTAATTTTGGTAGAATTTATTGAGCATCTTTATGATGTGGTCATAATTCCACCTACTTATCTAAATAAATTAAAAAAAAATATATTAAAAGAAATTATTTAGTATTGGGCACTATGTTTTCTGGTGTTCATTAGTCATGTGTGACATGTTGGTAAAGTTGATTTTGTCCAATGATATGTTTGCAACATAAGTTAATAATTATTTCTTGTAAACGAGGTTTCTGAACAGATTTAAGAATATTGTTAATTACCCTATGCAAATGATGTTTTCATGTCTTGTGTGCTATAACAAAGTTGTTGTGAATTTCATGATCTAGCTAATGCTAAATTTTGGTGGCAATTGGACATATGGTTTAGAAACTACAGCTGTTCTAAGTTGGGTTCAGATTTAGGTTGCTCTCTGTCCTTCTAGGATAGATTCTGTACCTTCTGTATTTCGACCTAGTAAATATTAGAATCAGGTTTAGATGATTATAAATGAAATGTAGATAATTTCCTAAGCTTTCCATAATGTCTTCTTGCAAGTCATTTGGATTTAGAGATCTCCAGTTATGATTGATTTACTGAGCTACTGTATGTATGTCCAGAAAGTAGCAGATTCTTGTTCTAGTGCTTTGATTAACTTTGTCATGCTTGGGTATTGAAGGGTGACTCATATCTTTGATGATACTTGGGTGGTACCCTGTGATCTTGTGAGACTTATTTCTTGATTGATGTTCTTGCCCTCTTCTATGTTATGTCTTAATGAGGATTAAGTTAATTAGCTCTAGGGTTTATGTGAACTTTGGTATGCTTGCTTGATTACTTTGTTTATTGCACTTCTATGCATTCATACATATGCATTGTTGCACCTCATATAGGTATGCTAGTAGAAACGTGTGAAGGACGTGATGTGGAGCTAACCAGAAGATGGTGTTGGTGGACCTATCTCGGAGATGGAAAGATCGGACAAGTGCTAGAATGAGGGAATGCTCGCCAAGAGAGTTTCATCTGACAAACTCTGACTTAAGTCAGATCCCAGGCAAGCCCCGGAGCATTATAAGCCTCCTATCTTTAAAGCAATTAATTCTATATATGTTATAAGTATTGTTGCATTAAGTGGTAGGAGTTGGTTGAAAACCTTGCTGCATTATATCATTCCTTGTCCAGATATATGAATCCTTAAATCCTACATAGATTAGGATCGAGTAGATGCTTAGCCCTGCTTTAAGCGGTAGAAGTCAGGTGATTTCCTGTCACCTGCGAGATATAGGGATATTCATATATGACACGGTTGGCTATATTTGCTATCGTGGAAAGGAACCATGTGTTAATAAAATAAAATGAGACCGGGCGGGATGATGATAGTGAAGCGACAAGGCATGGAGGTCTTGGGTGTGAATCTATCCCCGTCTGAGTCGTTTAAGGACCGATTCGCTGTACGTCCTTGAGTCATGTTGAACGCAGTCTAACACTTAGTTGGCCGGATAAGCCGTTCCGACCGCGAAGCCGAGTAATGTGGTTCAGGCCGGGAATCGAATGGTAGGTTGCTTCTTGGAGGAGAGAAAGGATGTGCTTGGGGACATTGGCGTGAGACCAAGGGGGGGTTAGAGTCCCTATCACCTGGCAGAGTGTCGCCCTTGGGGTCGCGACATTATTCGGACCCACGATTCCTGAATCATATGAAAAGGTGGCTTGTGCGACCCTGGCAGGGGCCTGCGCGGTGAGTGTTAGAAATACCCCTCCAGCTGGATAGGAATTCGATTCGAATCACCGTCGCTCCCGGTTAGTGAGCACTTGACTTGAGCAGCGGCAACGTAGATTCCATTAAATTGAACGGATGGTTAATTGGATCACGATGGAAAGGTTGCCTCAATTTATACCTGCTATGGTTAATATTGTTTGCTCCTAATAAAGTGAGTGCTCTAGTACAGGTGCTAATATAGATGACAGGTTAATGATAATTTACTTGATGCTTAAGCATTAATGATTGATCATCTATATTAAGCTTTTATGCAAAATGTTGTCAAGCTAGCCCCACTTCATATCAGCCTTGCATGATCCTTGGTGTCACCTTATTTCTGGTTTCTGACGGGTAAGTCTAGCTGAGTACCTTCTTGTACTCAGGGTTTTATCCCCACTTGTTGCAGGTTGTGATGTATCATGGCGGCTGCAAGAGTTGGGTGGCTCCTGCCATAGAGGCGGAGTGTGATCACGGGCATGATCCTTCTGAGTTATCTTCTCTCTAATGCTTTTGTTGGAAGTCGACCGTGGTACTGGCATATATTTGAAATAAGAATAATGTTAGTTTCAAATTACTTTGCTTCCGCTACTTTTGAACTTAAGTTGTAATAACTTTGTTGAACTCCGATGTATATTAAATTACTTGTGAAATGATTGTAACATGGACTTGTTATGTTGAATCACTACGATCTTGGCTTGTATGTTGGTTGGTTTGAAATCCCTCGTGATTTCATTGGACTACCGGAGTTATATGGGCTCAAGTGCGAGAATTTGATCACTTCGGTGATTGTTTTTGTACTTGTGCTCTTATAATTTGGACGGTTCTGTTACAGAGATGTTGCTGCCCGTGTCGGAATGGATGCTTCGGACAGTGGTGTCTCACCGGACGGGGGAGCGGCGGGATTCTCCGTCGGCATGTTATCCTCAGTCAAACTCGTCCTACCCAAACCTTCCACAAGGAGATCTGGGCCGGCGCCTGGCTGGGGGTGTCGGACCGGGGGATCCCATCACCCTCCGCGAGGTGAAGACGGTGGTTGTACCAGGCTCGTCGTCGTCGGGCGGCCCGCGCTCGCCTAGAGCGACGGTACCGGTGGATTGCTCCCCCGGGCTGGGAGAGCTCATAGTCCTCGTCGGTTGGGTGCCTGGGTGGAAGTAGGACCATATCGTAGCCATAGCCAAGCGACATGAACTCCAAACTCCCGAACCAGATCACCGTGGCTAACGGAATAGGGCGTTCGGGGTCAGCCATCCAGGAAAAAAGGCGAGAAAGCGACATTGGCACGCAGCGATCTCCTACCTGGCGCGCCAACTGTTGGTGTTCGGACCCGAGGGGGGGTCCTAAACCAACGAGTAAATGCTGTGTGTCTCTTTCCTGGATGGTGATGCAAGGAGAACACACGGGGGTTTATCCTGGTTCAGGCAAAAGAAGGCCCTACGTCTAGTGGGGGGAGAAGTTTGTATTTCCTTGCACCAAAGTGCTCATGTAGGGGTTACAAGCATGCGAGAGAGGGCGTCGAGCCCAAGTCTCAAAGAGAGGAAAAAGAGGACAAGAGTGATTGCTTGAGATATCGATCTCTGTCTTGCGTCTTGCCTGTTGTCTCTTGTTTTTCTTCGTTGTCCCTCCTTCCTCCTTCCTCTTCTCGTTGTAGAACCCTGGCCTACCCTTTTATAGGGCGAGAGGAAGCCAAGACGACGGGGAGCCTTGAGGTGATGTTTTGTCGATTCCTGTTGAGTTGACCGTAGCGACGTGCTCTGGGAATGGCCTGCCATCCCTGGACACCATGGCGTCGTGGGAGACAAGACGGCGAAATGACCCAGAGCACCGTGCCACACCGTCCTTCCCTTGCCGTTGAACTGTGCCGAGCGTCGTGGTTGGGTCGAGGCCAGGTCGAGATCAGATGGATAAGGCCGAATCCCCGAGATTGCGGAGAACAGACCTTGTCTTATCCTCCCTCGAGGGTGATTGATGGTAAACAGTGCGCGGTAAGGTGGGCACAGTGACGGATTTCACCTCCCATCACAGGATGGGCGGTAAAACAGTGAGATCTGACACGGGCATTGTTCCCACATCGATCCTGGTCGCAGCCATGCCGGTAGGTGGTAGTAGGTAACTGTATTAAATGCTATGGCTTTTGTCCTGGGGTAGGTAAAGAGAAGGAGTCGAGGCGCTCGACCCGGGCTCACGCGAGTCAGAGTTTTTCCCAGTGGGCGGACGAGCCTCACGCGGGTCGGAGCGCCGTCGAGGTACCTTGCTATACGGGATGGGGCACGGTCGAGGCGCCCCGTCGAGCGGGCCTTGTACGAGTTGGAGCTGGGGCGCGGTCGAGGCGCCCCATAGAGCGGGCCTCGTACGAGGCGGACTGGATACGCGGTCGAGGTGGGCTGCCTTTTATTGCGGTTTCAGTCGTTTTAGTTTTTTACTAGCGATGGATGTGGGTACCCCCGTACTTTTGGTACCGACACTATGGTTATACCTTTGCCTTGAGCCCATTTTGTTTCTCCAAAAGATATGATCCACTTCATATCATCACATGACCGTCTCGATCCATCGACCTTGACTTCACTTGCTCTTCACCGTTGCATCGGTCCATCAGCGCCAAGTCTTGCTCAAGCTTCACCATCACATGGTCCTTCGCTTCGAAGCCTCGACTTGCCCTTCACCTTCACAACCGGTCCATCGAGCCAAGCATCATCTTGGTCTTCATCATCTTGGTCACATGAGTCAATGTCATGTATCATATTCAATGACCACCTTTATCTAAATCATCCACTTAGATACAAAGGTTAGTCCTAGATTTCATCAATTAGCCAAAACCAAACTAGGGACTTTCAGGGGTGGCAGGGGGTTCCACTTCGAGCACCTCATCGGTACCATACTTGTGCGGGTCCTCGCAGCTCCCGGCGCGGCTGATCCCGTTTCAGAGGAGGCCGGTGATTCGTCCCAAGGGCGACAAGTAAGTATCCGTTCATTTTGCATATCTTCTTGTTCATATGCTGAAAACTGAACTGCGGACTAACAATTCTTCTTACTGACTCCTGTAGGAACTAGGAACTTGTGTCCGGGGGCGATCATCGGCAGTGCAATGGGATCCTCGACGGCCTGATCCGCCTGCACTACCCTGGTTTGGTCACCCACGCCCAGGTTGAGTCACCTCCCTAGACGTGGGACCACTTCAACTCCGCTGTGGACACTGTGTACGGCACCGTACAGGAGCAGATCAGGCATGAGTTCTGGGTGAGTCTACATCACACTACATTGCTTAATACTATGAATTCATTAGACGTTCTTGAAATAATGAAAGGACACATGATGTATGTATGCAGGACTTCTTCACATTGGAGGAGGGGCATGACCCTGCCTGGGTGACGAAGGTGCAGGACAGGGCATGCAGGGGGCAAGTCACGGACCTGTACTATGAGGCGAGGCTGCAGTGCCACATCAACCACTCGTGCGACATCCTTGGTCGGTACCCGGGGAAGAGCGAGGCCAGGACCATGACACTCACCAGGGAGCAGTACCTCGCAGTAAGTTATAAAACATTGTTACTGACTCATTCCATGAAGAATAGGTAGCCTTCATTTTATATTCTAACATTTCTAATACTTGAAGGCATGCAGATGTGTCCTTCTTGGTGCGCCACCCACAGAGACTGTTGGGCGACCATCGTGGACAAGTGGGTCTCCGATGAGTGGAGGGAGAGGCACGCCCTCTGTCAGGAGTGCCACCTGCAGATGGGTGGGCCGACGCACCACCAAGGCAACCGGCCCCTCAGTTCGTATGCCCAGGCCTGGGTACATGCTACGCACTTATTTATTTGTTTGTTCTAACGCTCAATTCTCATTACTTCTAATCGTCTTTGTGTTTTCCTCGTAGTCCCAGTCGCATGATGGCTAGGAATGCAACGAGTTCATGGCGTACGCCATGGCACACAAGGGCAAGGCGACAGCCCCGGACACCGTCTACAACCCGGAGGACGGGCCCGAGGCGTACAACAACACGAGCGTCCATAGCAAGCTCACCGACTACACCTCGGTGGCCCACGAGCGGCATGGGGAGGACTTCAACCTCGCCACCCAGCCCCTTGATACCGACCTCATGATGAGGCTCGGAGGAGGGAAGCAGCACGACCGGTACTGGATGGCCTCCAACATGGTCGACTCGACCTCTGTGCCCAACCTCACCCAAATCCGAGCACAGAGCACGAGCTCCTCCGTCCCCATTCGACCTCGGCAGGCGAGCACACTACATTAGATGGCGACACTCCAGGTTAGTTCTATTTCATTCGCCGTTCATTACTTTTACACATGTACCTTGCCTTTGCATTGTTTAAACGTTGGTGATTGAATATTGTAGGCCACTGTGGAGAGGATGGAGGCCGAGAGGGAGGCCGAGAGGGTCGAGAGGGAGAGGACCTAGAGGGAGGCCGAGAGGGCCGAGTGGGAGGTCCTGAGGGCCCAGAGGGCGGTCGAGGCGCAGAGGATGCAAGACATGTTCTCATTCATGTCGAGCCTCGGCACCACTCTCCCGGGTGTGGTGGTGCCCTAGTCGCTGCTCGCTCCAGTTGTGCCTCCTACTCCTCTAGCTCTAGGCCTCTAGTGAGTATATATATATGGTTGATCAAGTCCTTTAGCTTGTGTGGATACTAATGAATTCAATTCTCCTTTATGCAGCAACAGTCATCGGGTTCGAACCCGACTCCTTCGCTGTAACACTTCAAGTGTTTAGTCCTTAATTGCATTGCATTTGCATGGCATAAACATAAGCATGCATCATTCATGTTTGTTATTTTATGTGATGCAACACATGTAATTATTCTAGGGTTTGTTTGATTTATTTCATGAAGTATTTGATAGTTGGTGTAACAAAAAGGTAAGGTAGCCAATCATGACCTACAACACCTTAGTTATACTTAGGGTAACATTTGGAACAAGGTTCATGTTGACCAAAATTACAAAATTGCCCTCCAAGAAAAGTTTGACCACCATTTGACCCTAGAAGGCTCTAGTTTGACCAATTAAAAAGTCTAATTTAGAGACCTTGCATGGAAGAGCACCCTTAAGTAAAGTTGTAGAGAAATTCATGAGGAACAAAAGTTCTAATATGGCCATCTCATGAAAATGACCAGAGCATGCTCAAAAATGGCCCACAAGTCAGCTTGAGTGGGAATCAACACTTAGAAAAATTCTAAGTCTGGAAATTGGACTTTTCAGTTTCACTGTACCTCACTTTAGCAACTTGTAACTCACAAACTAGGCCAAACCAGTCTTAGAGCCAATTGACAAAGTTGTTGTCCACACATAGCTCTACAACATTGTCAATATCACCATCACCTAGTTCTCAATAGTTTAGGAGAAATAGTGTCAAGAAGTTAGGGTTTCAGTCGCCATTGATCTCTGGAACTGCATTTCAGTTTCAAGGGGCACCACTTTGGAGCTCTGTAGTTTCAAATCTAGGCCGAACCAGCCCAAACTCCAATTGACAAATTTGTAGTCCTCATGTAGCTCTACAATTTTGGTGTTATCATCTTCTTCTAACTCGAGCTGGATTAGGAGGTGTAGGAGCTCAAACTTCGGCTGTCAGTCGGTCATCGCTGTCACCGATCCCCGATTCAGTTTCGTCAGCGTCAGGTGGCCGACCGTTTCAGGCCATCGCCGCCGCGTGTCCTCCACGCGCCACGCGCGACCTGGCGCCTTGGCCAGCTGCCGAGCGCCTTGAAGAGTGTCTCTGCGGTCGTCCAGACCTCATCCGCCCATCCTCTCCTCCTCCTTCCCTCTCTCATCTCCAGAGCGGAGAAAACCGAGCCGCCATTGCCGTTCTTCTCCGGCGAGCTCAAGCGCGAGCCACACCGCATCCCTGGCCACTAGACCTCGCCAATCCCTCCGCCTCACCACCCTCCATCTCCCTGACCCACCGAAGCCAGCGATTTGACTCAAGGTGAGCCGCATTGCTTTCTTCCCCGTCTCCGAGAGGTCGCCGGAGCCCGCCATGGGACCTCACCGTGGTCGGGGTGCTTCGGGTCTCTCTCCATCCTCCCTTCCTAGCAAAATGGATCCGCCTAGCTTCGGTGAAGCTCGTACCGAGCCTAGACCGCACCGTACATCCTCACCGGCGACGGTGCGCCGCCACCGGACATCACCGGCCGCCGCTCGCGGTGACAAGCCCCTTCCACCCCATCCCCATCCATTCCACGAGCACCAATCGACGCACCGGGTGACAGAGAACACGAGGCGGTGCTCAATTGGCCGAGCGAGCTCTTCTCCGGCGAGCTCGAGCTCGTCGGAGCTCGCGGGTCTCCGCCTCCCCTGTCTCCGGTCGCTGACCGCGGGGGCCCGCCCGTCAGTGTCGCGCGCGGGCGGGAGCGCTGAGCGGGCCGCGCGCGCGCGCGAGTGTGGGCCGAGTTTTTCCGGGCCGGCCCAGTCATCCGAAATGAAATTCATTTTTATTATTTTGTCACTGATTTTTGTACAAGTTGGAAAAATATAGATCTAGGGTTTTAATGATCCATAAATCATGAGATAAATTTTATTGGGGTCTACATAATGTGTAGTATTTTAGAAAAATATGGATCTGGCATGAGATGTTTAAATTATGTAAGAATTTAATAGATCCTTTAAATGTGTTTTGGAATGCATGCAAATTTGTTAAATTTATAACTTGAGCTGTAGTGTTCCATAAATCATGAAATTTGGTGGGTAGGTTACTCCATGCTAGCCCTAGCTCTGGTAAAAATTTGGGCATCAGTGCTTAAGTAATTTCCAAGTTATAATGCTATCTTGTTATTCTAGGAAATACTTAAATGAATATTTGTAATTTTTCTACATGTGCAATGTTCATATAAATTTTTGGAGAATGTCTTGGTACCCTAGAGTGTCCAAGAAAATTAACAAATCTGTTGTTTGACACTTTTGACTATGCTTTGTTATTTATACAAAAATCATCCTTTTTGGCTTGGGAATTTTGTGTAGGAAGTTCCTGTGAATAAATTGAGTTCAAAATTTTACAGTAGTCTCTTTGTGGGTCAGAGAGTCCCCTGTAATTTTTGTAGAATTTTAGGAGTAGTTTACACATATGTTTGAAATTCCACTTAATTACTTAAGTAAATTGAGAAGTGGGTTTAAATAAATGTTCTAGGTGGGCACACCTTACTTCCTGGTGTCTTTGTGATATTTGTGAACTTGTAGTAGCATTAGTTTGGTTTTAGAGAATGTTTGCCACATCAATAAATATTTAACCTTTGTAATTTTAGGTTTTCTGGACAGCTAAGTAGTAATTCTAAATTTGGCTTTGATAAAAATTGGTTGCTGGACAACTTGTAAATACCAAAGTTGGAGTAAACTTGATGAACTAGCTTGTGTTAAAATTTGGAAGCATTTGGCTTAGTAGTTTGAGAGTTACTGTTGTTTAAAGTGGCAGTTCAAAATCTGCTACTCTCTGTGTTGGAGAAGACAGATTCTGGAACTTGTGAAGTTTGACATGGAAAACTTAGGAGTTTGGAGTTGAGGTCTGAAAATGAATTGTAGTACATTTCTTAGGCTTTCCAGATTTGCCTTAGATCATATCTTTTGGAATTGTAAATCTCCAGTTGTGATAAAAACAAGTAGCTGCTGTCCAGAATGCTTACTGTGGTGTTTTGCTGATTGATATGATGCAATATCCTAAGACATGCTACTTTTGTAATTGTTAGGTGTTAGGACCTTAACTGAGGATGAGCAGCTTTATCTTAGGTTAAGTAGATTAGGTGAGTACTTCTCTACTGGAGAAGAGATTTGCACGTACTAATAAAATAACTTGAATAGAGTATTTTATTCTGAAATGCATTTCATTCCGAGCATGTTGCACCCATTTATGCATCCATTATATTTATTGTGCATTCATGCAATAGGTGCACCGGAGGGGATAACTCTCCTCGAATTCGAGCCTGTGATTCCGGAGGAGGACCAGGAGCAGCAGGAGCCCGAGGATCCAGCAGGCGAAGGAGTGCCCGCAGATGACCTTCCTGAGTGTCCAGACCACCGGCCCTCGACCTTTCTGAAAGGCAAGCCCCGGTGCATGCTGAACCTACTGATTTATAAATTAATCTTGAGTACTTTTAATTGTTTACTGCATTAAGTTGTAGGAGTTATATGAAAACACTTGTTGCATTATACCTGTCCTTGTCCAGATATCGTACTGAATCCTATATTAGGTGTAGGCACATGTCAATGCTTAGCCCTGCTTAGTACGATAGAAGTCGGGTGATTTCCGGTCATCCGCGAGATGTAGGAAGGAGTCGCGAGTGGCTTATGGCTATCGTGATGGAACCATGCTTAAAAATGAAATCGAGACCGGACGGGAGTTCGATAGTACAGCCGCAAGACACTTCACGTCTTGGGTGTGGAGCTATGCCCGTCTGAGTCATTTAAGGACCGATTCGCTGTACGTCCTTGAGTCATGTTGAACGCAGTCTAACACTTAGTTGGCCGGATAACCCGTTCCGACCGCGAAGCCGAGTAATGTGGTTCAGGCCGGGAATCGAATGGTAGGTTGCTTCTTGGAGGAGAGAAAGGATGTGCTTGGGGACATTGGCGTGAGACCAAGGGGGGGTTAGAGTCCCTATCACCTGGCAGAGTGTCGCCCTTGGGGTCGCGACATTATTCGGACCCGCGATTCCTGAATCATATGAAACGGTGTCCTGTGCGACCCTGGCAGGGGTCTGCACGGTGAGTGTTAGAAATACCCCTCCAGCTGGATAGGAATTCGATTCGAATCGCCGTCGCTCCCGGTTAGTGAGCACTTGACTTGAGCAGCGGCAACGTAGAACTCATTAAATGAACTGGTGGTTAAGGGAATGATACAATGTTGCCATAATAATATACCTGCTATGGATATAATAATCATGTTGTTTGATTATAATCAAGTGTATGTTTAGTACAGGTGCTAAGATAGATGACAGGTAAATGCTAAAAATAACTGCTAGTACAGGTGATAAGAGTTTCAATTACTTATGCCTTTATGCAAAAATGTTATGTCAGCTAGCCTCTTGTGTAAGCCTTGCATAATCCTTGGTGTCATCTTATTTCTGGTTTTCGACGGGTAAGTCTAGCTGAGTATATTCCAGTACTCAGGGTTTATTCCCTCCTGTTGCAGATGACATGCTTTATCAGGGATTCTGCAAGACGTGTCTCCACCCTGCGGGTGATGATGACTAGATCACAAGGGCGTGATCGTCTTTATGTACTTTCCTCATGCTTTTGCGGGTTGTCGATCATCCAGACTGGCAGTATTTAATTAACTAGTGTGTGTTATGCTTCCGCTACTTTCAAACTTGGTTTGTAATAATTGCTACTCCGTTTGTGTAAACTTATTTCAGCACTACTTATGAAATGTAACGTATGATGTTGTATGTTGAATAATGCGATCCTGGTTGTAAGCGAGTTGGTTTGAAATCCTTCGTGGTTTCGATTGACTACCGGGATTATATGGGCTCAAGTTCGAAAATTTGAGCGCTTCGGTGCTTGTTTTTGTACTTGTGCTCTTATAATTTGGTCGGTTCTGTTACATTCGCCTCAGCACACACACCCCGGCTGGACAGGTCCACCACCGCACGGAGGTGCCCCTTCAGGCTCCCACTGGGATCAATGGTAGTAGGTGGTGCCCCTTCATGTTTCATTGACTTTTCTTGATCTAGGACTTGTGTTGGATGAAGACTTCTCAGATGTTGTCATGGATTTGCACATTGGATGTGCGTGTGATGGATTATGCAGGAGGATGTGCTTGTGATGGATGTTGGATGTGCTTGTGATGTATTATGGATGTATGTGATGGATTATGTATGCGTTTTGTGTGATGCTAAATGCCTGTGTGCTGTCTCATGTATTATATATGAGTTTTGTGTGTTTGCGTCGAAGGAAAGCAAAAAAAAAAGCAAATTTCCCAGCTTTGCCGAGTGCCAACACTGGGCAAAGAAGGCATTGCCGAGTGCCAGGGGTGTGGCACTCGGCAAAGCTGGAAAAAAAATGCTGCAAAAACAGCCGCTTCCACAGTTTTGCCGAGTGCCACAGCCTGGCACTCGGCAAAGAGGTCAATTTTGCCGAGTGCCAGGTGGTACCACTCAGCAAAGACTATTTTTAAAAAGATTTTTTTTAAAAAAAATGGTTTCTTTGCAGAGTGCTGAGCCTTGGCTCTCGGCAAAAATTCAAATTTTATCGAGTGCCACTTCCTAGGCACTCGGCAAAGCCGGCGTCAAATGTTGACGGCAGTTATTTTTTTTGCCGAGTGCGGGCTTGACACTCGGCAAAGACTTTGCCGAGTGTCGATTTTTGGCACTCGGCAAAGAAATTTTTGCCGATAAAATCTTTGCCGAGAGACCTTTGCCGAGTGTGACGCTCGGCAAAGCCTTTGCCGAGTGCTTGACTGGCTTTGCCGAGTGCCCCCAGCACTCGGCAAAGAGGGCGTCTGCAGTGGTGGACTGCCCTAAGGCTACTTCTATCATGCACATTAATTGGGTGCCACGTATGATTACCTTTTTGCTGATTTGATAGTAAAATAATCAGGAGAGGGAGAAAGAGATTGCTTTGGGCACTAAATATGACAATGAAACTTGCGTAATAATGTTAATTAGTACATGGAGCTACTTCATATGATACTTTCTTTCGGTCCACTATACTACTCCCTCCGGTCCGGTTCATAAAGCATAGTCTTATATGGCAAGGTTTCCTAAATTGTTTTGACCTTTCATTTATACTCCCTCCGTCTATAAGTCTCCATCGTATTAGCCTTCGGCGCAATGACTAAGGAGCAGTAAACAACGCCGATTTGCATTTAAGGCAAGGAGCAGCCAAGAAGTTGCAGCCAATGAGCAATCAAGGAGCAATAAATACAGATAAGGAGCAACCAATGAGCACCAAATGCGCAGCACGTACGAGAAGCCACACCCGTGATTCCAGACTAATACGAAGGAGACTTTTGAAAAAAAAAATTTGCTTAGATGAAGGAGATAAATGGACGGAGGGAGTATATGGCACAATTTTCTATATTATATAGGCTTCAGTTGAGCAAGTCGTTCAAGTCAAAAAGACACATAGAAACACATTGGACGGAAAGAGTGGAAGAAAGAGGATCAAAGATTGGACAAAACAGTTTTTGAGCAACACCTCGAAGAAACCAACCAGGCCGGTTGTTGACCAGTGAGGCTGGTTCCCAACGGGCCAGGCCAGTTCTACAGTGCCAACACTTGTTCATATTTGTTTTGAGGGTTTAAATTTGTAAAAAGCCTATTCACCCCCTCTAGGCACCGTTTAGGTCCTTTCACCGGCAATATGCAGGCGACTGCTTGCTTGATGCGGCCTCGGTGCTCATCACCTACTAGGGTGGGGGATGTGAGGATCAGAATTGAAGGATGCCCAATGCATCGCGCATTCAATTGGGAACAATAGATGGGTAAATGGGCATCATTGAGTATGGGACGATTGAGCTTTCAGTAGGCTGCTGCTGGGCTAAACCAAAGTAGGAACACTCGGTTGGCAGCCGGAGCTAAGGAAGAAGGGAGAGGGAGGGAGGAGGTCTGCGGGGGCTTAGGCGACCACACCAATAGCTGTGGCGTTTGCCCCACATGGGTGGCTCCGCCCCTGACCGAAAGCATGAACAACAATGTAATTGCACGATAATGATCTCATCGTGATTCATATATAGTGCCCATCATTGAAGAATGCCCAGAAGCTATGATTACACATATGTTTATATATACACTAAGTACCAACTCAAATTTTGAGTTATGCAAACCTGCTTTTGGTCGATCTCCCGCATTATATTTTATCAAACATTTTACTTAGCTTGTATATAAAAAATCATACCATGATCAATTTTAATACAGTCTTTTTTGGAGAAAAAAAACAATGTCCATTAATCACATCAATTGTAATTCACCAGGGGCACAGCTAGCACGGCACTTGTACGTAGGGGGTCGCTATTTTTTTCATTATCATTACACAACTTTTTTTTTGAGAAACAACTGTTTTGTTAAGTATTATTAGGCTGATGTTAGGTTATCGTTCTAGCTCGTTCACGTGTGTGAGCAGGGCGTGTGAGCCCCCGAGGCCCCAGGTCCTGTATGTCACTGTTGGTGGGCCCACCCATGCCCAGGCCATTCCATGGTGTGGCCCACAGACGCTTGGCTACTCGCCAGCCGTCCGATCGCCAGGGTTAGAGCGTGACAACCGGATCGGAAGATACGCAATTGTGAGCGCACATCAGCCAGCTCAGCTGGGCATGCACAGTTGCTATCGCCTTCGGGGTCTTCGGGTTGGCGTGTGGGGTCACCGTCAACTCCAGAGTAGAGAAGTCTAGTACTCACTGCAGCAACGCTAAAGGGCCCCCAGGACCTAGGCCATGTTTAGTTTCCAAAATTTTCTTGAAAAAGTACTATAGTTCTTTCGTTTGTATTTGATAAACTTTGTCAAATCATAGATTAACTAGGCTCAAAAGATTTGTCTCGACATTTACAGACAAACTGTGTAATTAGTTATTTTTTATCTACATTTAATGCTCTATATATGTACCGGTATATGCGATATGACGGGGAATCTTAAAAACTTTTTGCATTTTGGAGTGAACTAAACATGGCCCTAGTGGACCTGTGTAATGATTAAGACTTCAGTTTGTCCGTTTTTTTCAAATATAAGGCTGATCTGCAATAAGGTTTCACTGTCCGCGAATAGAAAAAAAAAAGGCACTCCTAGACGTAACTTAGTGTTCAAAGCATGCACGTAGCTCGGTCATGTATACACATCATACATGATACATCTACTCTTGGCTCTTCTGTAAGTATTCACCCATCACCATGGTCTCTGTGTGGACAGTATTTACCCTTCTATCGTGGAGGTATTGTTCTGTATAGGAGGAAACTGTGTGGTCTATTTTACTCTGAGTAATATACTCTGAAAAGTACGTGATATTTTACTATATGCAATTAATCTTTCACGCTATTTTGATAAACAAAAGTTAAAATATAAATATAGATGTCTGATTAGGGGTGGAAATGTAAAATCTGAGTTATCCGAATATAATTTTTGTACTACGAATATCCATATTTGTATCTGTTTCTAATATGAATGCTAAATGGGGATATCTGAATCTGTTTTTTTGTGATTTTTTCCCTATCCAATTCTAGATCTGTATTCGAAAAAATGGATGGATATCTAACGCCATCCATATCCATGAAGAATATAGTGCTAGGTTCTCCTGAAATTAGCAACGAGCGGCAGCTGCTGGTGGCTAGCGCAGGGAGCCAAAGGCCCTGCCTGGCCACCCCGGGTTCGAACCCGGTGACCGCGGTGTTTCTGTGCACAGTGCACGGAAATGAGGAGAAAAGGCTCCCGGTTAAAAAAAAAGGTTCTCTTGAAATTAATAACTAATTATATTTTTTATAATATTAATAATATGTACCATTGGGGCTGCTTAAAGGAAATGAGTAATAATATGGATTCTAATATTAATAATATGTCATTATTTTGGCATACAATAGGTGCTGGATTGCAGACCATCTTGCTAAAAGAGGTCTGCCCCATCCTGAACGCTGCCCGCTCTGTGAAAGCTAAGGAAATGATTGAACATCTACTGATCTCATGTGTCTTCTTTCGGCAAGTATGGTACAATATTCTACATAAGGTCGACATGCAGGACCTCTCCCCTAGCCTGACAACAACTCCTTTGATGCATGGTGGGCAAGCACAAGTTCTGGGGTTGATGAACGGACTAAAAAAGGTCTCAATTCCATCATCATTCTGAGAGCTTGGTCCATTTGGAATCACCGCAATCGTTGTGTTTGATGGGATTCAACCGAGCCTAAATAGTGTTCTAGTTTCGGATGAGTTTCTCCTGTGGAGTTTGACCGGAGCTCGGGGAATATCCAATCTCCTTGCTCTAGAGCCAGCCAATGCGTGAGTTCCTCTCTAGTGGTCTTGGGTCAAGTTTAAAAACCATTAGATGTAGAAGGGTGTGTGTATGTGTGTGGATGTATGGGGTTTCTAAACCCAATTCTTTACTCTTCTTAATATAATGATACACAGCTTTCCTGCGTGTTCGAAAAAAGAAAAAAAGTATGTTATTATTTTTATGTCATCAATAATATTTGCTCGGTACATGGCAAAATATAGCTCACCATAGTGTGTTTAGATAGATTGTTTTCCCCTTGCTTTAGATCTTCCATGTTCTTTTGAAATAGAATCTTTTTTGATGACCTTCTTTAGATCTTCCAAATTCTTGAAGTGATTATGTGGATATTGCCTCCACTATTCACAGGCATAATCTTTAAATTCAAGTACGTCTCTTGATATCTTCTTGTCTTTAGAAAAATCTTGCAGTTTAAATTTAAGTACTTCTGTAGGATGGAAGTTAGATGTATCTTTGACCTATCATGGTTAATGTCTATGCAAAAATAGCAAGTATATATATATATATATATATATATATATATATATATATATATATATATATATATATATATATATATATACACGCTAAATAGTACCCAAGGTACTAAATAATATTCGGTAGCCGAGCCCCCCGCGCCAACCCGCGTACGCCCGAGCATCCGGCCCGACGTTTCCCTCGCACGAACAGCTTTTCCGTTTTTCTTTCACTACATTCACGTGGTTTTTCGATTTTTTTTCGTCGTTGGATTTTTTTCGATTTGCCTACTTCTGGCCGATTTTTTTTGTTTCCGACTGTTTTTTTGTGTTTCTGACCGGTTTTTTTTTCTTTCGTGCCTGTTGCTCACTCACGACTATGTTTCCGATCGATTTTTTTTTTTGTTTCTGTCCGGTTGTAGTCATTTTTCCCGGTAGGCCTGCAGGGATGCATATATTTGGCCGTTTTTTCCTTTCTATACCAGGTTGCTTGTGATGAATTACTTGTCAACAATAATAATTCATTATGTAAACTATAAATATTATTTTAATTTGATCGGTACCAACATATCTTGTCAACAATAATAGTACATGATGCTAATCACAAATAGTACTACTTGGTTCGTTATCATAGTTACAAAGAATATGTAGGCCTACTCTTTGGGATAACTTGAACCAAAAACTGTAACGAAGAGGCAAAAAAGGAGATGGTTTATGAATTCCACAGCTTGATTCTTTCAAAAAAAAACACTCCACAGGTTGATCACAATGAGGAGATTTAGATCCCCAAAGGTGCAGGTACACTCATTTGTTTTTGAAGAACTGCAATGATGATGCACATGCATCCAAGTGCTTCCTTCTGATGAACTGAAATCTGCATCATTGAGGGCTCTTTAAATGTCATTTGTAGTTTGCAACAATGCAACACAGCTTTTCCTACCTGATTATAGATCCCCATTCACCAAACACTTGGGATGCTGCTAACATTGACCTTCATTTGCATAGCACCCAGACCCAACTTGTTAACACATCCATTAAGTACAAAGGCATTATGACAGTTGCTTCTTAAAAAACCTGCAATAGAAGATACATGTATAAATTCATGAAGTAATTGATTGCTTGTCTCAGAGACAAATTCAATAGTCAATAAAAGCTAAAAAACATTAGATTGTATTTCTTTAATTTTTTGTATTGCTAATTTGATCTGCTTGTGCTAAAAAAGCTATGGAACCATAGAAACCTCAAATATTTTCTGCCAAACTAGCCTAGTCACAGATATTGTCATGTGTGACCATATAAACTTCCATTATATTTAATCTAGCATATAATTAGATCAATTATTGATAATGCATATGTACATGCAAAAAGGTCTCTATCTTACATAATGAAGTGAGTGATCCATAAAAAATCTCAATTGTTTGCAATTATGATCAAACATTTGCACTTCCCAGAACTTGATCCAAAGCAAGGCATTTTCTTGTAATAATAAATAAAACATGGATCTGCAGCCTTCTCTGTGAGCAGTCTAGGGGAGTAGCTGGTGAAGGCTGCTGCAAAAGGGAAACGCCTCGGATCTACAGACACAAGAGCAAAAAAATAAGCAATAAACAACAGTGATGAAAATATTGGCTCTGAATCGGATAGACGATTTAAAATTGTATAGTGGACTTGCAGAACAGCATGATGATCACAGGGAAATGACCAAGGTTAAGTACATACACATCCAAGAAAGAAGGTTAGTGCAATTGTCTCTAAATAGGTTGATCGAGATTGTAAAGGTTATATTAAGCTAAAAAACCAGGTATCTTCATATTGCCATATACGAACTCCAGAACCTGGTATTGTCCTACAAACAATTAAAGTAGAAAACTAAAATGGGCTTGACACAATTGAATCAGGGGAAATCGAAAGGGTCTGCAATTTGAAAGAAGGTGAACAATTAAGTATTTTTTAATTGTATTGCAATTTGTGCTGTAAACAGGTTTATTGCAATGGGAAAAATAAGTCTTTGACCTAAAAGAAAATGACAATTGAATTGAACAAAGATAGTAGAATGGAGGGTACAGAAAACAGAGAAAACATATGAAACATGTGTGGAATGTTTTCAAATCGTCTAATCGATCCTAGTCGCCATGGCACTGATCAGCCCGACTAATCACGACTAATCGCGACTAATTGTAGTGTATAGCTGATCGCCATGGCACCGATCAGCCCGACTAATAGCGACTAACCACGATTAGTGAGATGACTTGATAACCTGCGAATGAGTAAAAATTGCGAATACTTTCAAGAATAGTTCGTGTCTAGGTACTAATCTGATGTTTGTAGGAAACGAAACCTATCATTTACAAGAAGTAACTTTGGAGAAGGAAAATTAGCAAAACAAAATGTATAGATCACATTGTAATCACAAGCAGGTATAGCTGCAGTAGGAATAAATCAAATACCTGAATAAAAAAAAATTGGTCATTCCAATCCAAAACCACTTTAGATGGACAGAACATCATCCAAATCTTAAATGTTTAAATGTTTCATTCATTGCTAAAACAATAGCTATTGTGTCTTTGTGGATACATTGTGACCATATACATCCTTAAGTCTTAGCAATAAAAGTTCGATTTTCAAATCACATTGATTCTTGAGTTGGATCCACAAATATTTATGCCCAAATTTATTGCTACCATAAAAATTCATTTGTCATACGACAAATATAGATTCCATCCCAAGAGTACTTTGTTGAGTAGATAAAAACGCATGCTCTCATGCATCATTAAAAAGATAAGACCAGACCAACCCACTCAAGAAAATCATATTTGACCAAAAAGCATTAATTCTAGCACATAGCTAAATGCAAAAGGCATTATCTGAACAAATTGTATATCACCTTAGCATGCTTCAACATTAATATTTTGCCAAATGAAATATTGTGTTTTATTTTCGTGAGCAAGGATTTATCCTAACACTATGATTGTCCATTTTGGTCATAAAGACTTAATTCTATTAAAAAAATGACTACATCTCAGCCAATTTGATGTCTAGTTTGACTATAAAACCTATCCATCTCATGACAAAACACATATGAACTAGTAAGACCCAACAGCATACATCATCATTGTGAACCTCACACCAGAATTGCAACAAAGTTTTTCATTGTTTAAGAGCACTACGAGGTCACCACTGCTAATGAAGGCAACACAAACTGCTACTACATCTTGAAGGCAGAGCTGCCAGCACCGCTAAAGATGGGTACGAGTAAATAACTTATAGACTTGGTAACCAAACTCTTGGTCAGTACATCACAAAAAAAAAGTATCAGAGTTTCTTTGAAAATGGGCAAGCAAGATGCTGTGACAGTATGGCAGGTGCCGATACGAACAAACATGGCACAGCATGGCAGGTGTCAATGCGAACAAACAAGCTTCCATGATCAGCTAAGTGTGATATCCGATCCATTGCTTTATAGTTCCTATAACTAGCATATAATGTTTCACAAAGAATAAAGAATTATCTTTGCAGCCATAAGTATTTCCAATATATAAGTTATTAATTGTAATAATCAAGAAATCGATGCACCTCAATAATTAATTGTAATAATCTTATATCATCATCATCATCATCCTAGTACCATTTACAAATTACAACTATGGAATCGCTAATAGAAATTTCAAGCAACAATTTGAAGAATACAAATTTTAAACGCTAGTTGAAGGAATGAAGGCTTTAGTTCTATTCATATGAGATAATACTAAAATGCATGTGCTAGCTTCTGAAAAGAAAAGATTATCACTTGTAGCTCGAAATCAAGCTCTTGTCTACCCTGTCAGAGTTTTGCCATATTTTCTGGTAATCTCATATGAATTCAAAATTAGAGAACAAAAATCATCAATCCTGAAGACAAGCGACACAACGATAGGAACATGGAAGTGCACTACACCAAGGGGACATGATTCCTGAAGACAAGCGACACAACGATAGGAACATGGAAGTGCACTACACCAAGGGGACATGATTCCTGAACTTTGCTGCTTCCATGCCCTTTATCTACTGGCCATGAGGATGTATGAATCTGTGTCAAAAATTAAATTCATGCATTGTTCAGAACAAGCAAAGAAGACCAGCGGCTAGGCGACAAGGATGCAAAGAAGGCCTGCAGCACTAGGAGGACATGACAAATTCACAGGCGATTCTAGGAGGACAGGACAAATTCATGCATTATTTCCCCCATGCAGCACATTTTTCACAAAAAAAGACAATTACATTGTTGCATAATCCTCTTAAGTTTGGACAAAAACCTGAAAAATAAAGAGCCCCTAGGCTTGCCTCCACGAAAAAGGAGGCAACACACTTGATGATCTAGATGAATTTGGGCGGGGATCATCTAACAAATCTCCTAGATTTCGGCAAAAACCAAAACAAATCATGGGGTATGAGATATAATTAAACGATAGCAGAAGATGGGACCACCTGGTCACCAGCTTGCTTGTGGCATCGTCACGTGAGGTAGGTCATGGGCCACCCGGTCGCCGGCTTGTTCCTACGGTGGTGCGTCGTCATGTGAGGTAGGTCAGCGAGCATGAGTGGCCGCCGTTCACATATACGCCGAAAGCATACCACGGATCCCAAAAAAGACCACACCAGGGTGACGCCAAGGCTGGCATGAGCTATGGCTTGTGTAACCTCGGCCGACATGAAAAACAAGAATATGCAATTGTATAATGAAGCAACAATCCTAATCCAAAATACATCGGATCGGGATACCTACCAATCCTAATCCAAAATACAACGGATCAAGATACCTACCTGAATGCCGTGGTCCAGAACTCTGGTAGGCGGGGGTGGGATGTGGATGGGCGGCGCCGACGGGGAAGGGATGTGGAGGGGTGGCGCAGATGGAGCAGGGATGTGGATGGGCGCCGGAAAGTTGACGGTCGGTGACGACGGGGGTGGATTGAGACCGGCGACAGCTGTGGGTGCGCAGAGGAGCAGCGCTGGCGGTGTGTGAGCAGAGGAGCAGCGCCGGATGCGGAAGAGTCGAGGGGCGGCGCCGGCGGGAGGTGGTACGGAGCGGTGGTAGGAGAGGGAACGGACGGCTGGTGCCGGCGGGGTGAGGGAAAGACGGAGCAGACGGGATCTGGAAACTGAAACCGCAGAGAAATTATGGGTGAGTGGGGGGAGCTTCGGAGCTGGTATGGTGTGCTGCTCGACCTCATTGGTGAGTGGGTCGGGCCTGTGACCCTCAGTCCCGAACGGCGGGGCGGGCCTGTTTGGCAGTCTTATCAGGACACTGGGTACTGATTATTATTCAGTACCCAGGGTACAATATAGAATACCTCTCTCTATGTGTGTGTGGAATATGATAATATATAGGCATCTAACAACTTCACGTGTCTTATCAAACAAAGCTTTTATGAATTCCCTGCATATTAGAGAAGTGTAATGTGTAGTGGTAACAACAAAGCGATGATTAAGCGAATATAAGATCAACATTTCGATTATTGTGGCTTATATATGGATCTTGGTGGGGGGAATGATGCATATGAAATATAATTTGAACTTTAGTTATTGTAAAACTAAGTCGCAATCCAAGTGATGTAAATGTATCAACACACACACAAAGAAATTTAAAATTTGATGCAAACAAGGAGTATTCCTAGGATGAAAATTTCACACAAAATTAAAGATAGCACACTGGTTGGGCAACTTGATATGGAATGTTGAGTACTTGTGCACATAAACTATATGATTTTTCACAACTATATCCTTTTTATTACAAAATTTCTTTCTGTTCTTTTTTCACATTTTTTCTGTGACACATGAGGAACAAATGATCAAACATGACACTTGCAAATTTATGATGGAAACCAAATACAGCAAGTAGCTTTAACTTGGCAAGATCAAAGTTTACACAAATGATGAGACTGGTTACACACTTTCTTTTGTGAGGATTTTATTATGTGAAAGGACACGAATGACAAGCAAAGGATGATATGATCAACAACTAAACAACGACTCTAATGTATTGAAACTTAATCAAACTTACTAAAATAACAAATTGAAACAAAAAATGTTATTCCAAATATTTTTGTGACTTTTTGGTGGATAGAAAGAACACAAAATATATATAGATAAGGGTAAATTTTTGTAAATGTTCTTGTACTCCGTGTAATCCATCTTGGGATAGATGGCAACCAGTTCCATCTATTTTATTCTTCTATCGTCTTCATGTAGCACATTATTTCAACTTGCGTAATGAATGCCTTCTTGTGCATAAACCTTGTCAAATATAATCAAGCACACAACGTCCATTAGTTTTCATAATATTGTTGTCTTTTTTGGATTGCATTGGGTAATTCAAAACTAGCTAGGCAGCTAAGACATTACTCTTTTTGTTGTTGAAGCTAGACTAATACACAATGGGAGCAGGCCATGCATGGCGCATTTTCATACAGATCCAGGACTAGATAGTTCACCTTTGTGTATCACCTATGGTAAACTACGTCCTCATTCTTTTGAAGAAAAGGAGAGTCAATTAATTCACGTGTTACTTCATACAGATGACATGCTAGATATAAAATTGAAGATATGTATAATTATGCAGAATATCGCACTGCACTTTTCAAGAGTAGTGGATGGACTTAGGTTACAATTTTAAGTATGTATGAACTTGAGTATGACAAACTTAAGTAATGTAGCTTGTCAAGAGTAGTGTATTAACTTATGTAAAAATGTGTTCTTTGATTGATGATAAGATGTTGTTCCTGTGTGTTTGTGATTTCGGGTGCGAATTAGTGACTATAAGGTCTCTATCACCCCTCTCTAGTTCAACAAATTGAATCAGTTTTCCATCTTGTCTTAGTCATATTATGAAGAACTAATACAATTGAAACTAGAGAGGGAAAGTAGAAACAAAACTATAAAAGAAAGAGACTTACTCCTGGTTCTTAGGCTGAGGAGTTTTATGACATTGTTTGCAATATTGTCATGTTATATAGAATGAAATCAAATATGGATGAAACACCCACTCTCAATGGAAAGATTTATTTTATAGTTCCATAGACATTGAATTTCATGGCTCACACTCTTAATCGTGCCAAGTTAGTTTCATGGATGAAACACCCATTCTCAATCGTGCCAAGATAGTTTCATTCCTATGAAACTCATTTCTTATCTCTGTTCTCAAAAACATTGCCACATCATAGTGTACGGAGAATGGCCTTAGCCTCGAACGTTGTCCGGTTCAGTTTCTGTGAAGGGAGTTTATTATTACGAACCGGCAGCTGTACGAGCTTTTTCACATTTTTGTGTGGTAGTGGTGCCTCAGTATGTGTGCCATCAAGGTTCATCCATCCATCCAGCGCACACACAAAGACACAAATATCAGCTCGTTCTGAAAGTAACGCATTGGCATAGCGTTGGTGATGTTCCGGGAGGTTATGTACTACGTTACGGTGCTTGCCGAATAGAGCAGCTCCCATTCATTCACACGTGAAGCCAGTGAAGATTCAAAGGATGGTGGTAAGGTTGCTAGAGAGTTTGAACTTGAGTAGCCAACATAGACGACGACTCTAGTTTCGAATTTCAGGGGGGGAAAAAAGTTTCAGCCTGTGTCCATTGAGCGAGGTTTCATGTTTCATGCATGTGTCGTTTCTCCAAAATCATGAAAGCCAGCATATATTAATACGTACGTTACTTGTTACGTATTTCCCATGTTTCCATATAATCATAATATTACGGTTAATTCGTAGATTTTGGAATATTATTAAATGTACAACAAGAGCAAACATACCGGAATAGACAATTTAACTTGTCATCACATGATGCATGTTGCCATGCGTACCTATACAAATCTTTGAAGGTAGATTTATTTTGTATAAGCTTCTTAAACATCTATACTATATAGTAGCAGTAATATTTTAGGTTTACATCGAATACCAGTAGTTTATCTTCGCAAAAAAAAAACACTAGTAGTTTATAATGAGCTCCCTAAGACATGCATGTCCATCACATTCACATGCACCGTATGTACATATATGAGTGTAGCCTAGTGCTTACAAAAAGCCTTAGTAGCACTTTAGGTCTAGGATTCATTGTTCTTTTCAGTGGTAGGTGATGTTCTCGTTGACTGCGAGGCACTTGTGGTGATTTCATGAATCTCTAGGATTTGCCGGTCCAGTCTTCGAAGATGCTCATAGGAGTAAGGTTTGTGTGCTGCGTTCATATGCGTGAGTGTGCGTGCGTTGTGAGTGTTTGAGTTGTACTACGTATTGGCAAAAAAAACATATGCGTTCTTGGAGACTTGAACGACAACCATTACTATTTGCTCTTGCTTTAATTTATCTCTGGACTTGTATATTGGTATGAATTGAACTCTGGAGAGTACTGCTGTGTATCTAGTGTGTAGTCTGTAGTTCATCCGGGCTTGGACGTACGCCTCGTATATGTGAAGCTAGCAGACGTACGTACGTGGCTATGCCAGTGTACCCCCTGCTGACCTGTGAACCATGGATCAGAGAGAGGTGCCAAATGGGCGATGACATACTCTCACATGCGTTGCCGGGTGACAGACATGAAAGTTGTACCCTGCCATGCATGCTATGCATCCTCGCTCGTGCTACACCGCTACTACCTCTGTCCCACAGAAAGGATAATTCCGAGGACATTCTTTCGTTTGGGCTGAATTACAATCTACTTCGTGAACTAGACTATTTGGCTAATATTTTTTTCAAATTTTAAGTACAGACTGTCAAATTCAGAAGGCAAGAAATGGAAAGCAAGACGGTAAGAAATGGAAAGTGAGATTCATAGCCACCGCCGTCTGATCTCCTTCACTCGTCTGATCTTCTTCACTCGTCTCTCGTGAGTCCCGACACAAAAAATAAGCTCCTTGTGGGATACCCTAATGTTTGTTGTCAAGCTCTCATCAGTGGTAACACTTCAATTATTAAGATTTGAACTGGAATATAATTATTCTTGATTCAATTCTACGGAAACAAACATGTTGTAACAGTGTTGAGTCAAACCTTCTTAAGTTTAACTAAATTTGTTTAAAATACTATTTCCTCCGTCTCAAAAACTTAGTTTTGTTCTAAGTCAAAATATTTTAAATTTAACCAAATTTATAAAAAAAATTAGTAACATTTTATAAGACCAAATAAGTATACTATGAGAATACTCCCTCTGTCTCTTTACGTTAGTCGTTCCCCTGTTAACTGTTGCTGGCCTAGTAACGTGTATAGGTGTAGTCCCTCCCCCTCTCACACCACCTCGCAGGGACAAAACACTAATGGCTTGTTCACTTAAAGTTGCAGCTATTAAATGATTCTTATATAGGGGTGATGGAGTCTTCTGCCATCAGCCTTGGTAACTGGGCACAAGTGTAGAACAACAAACATTAAGGGACGGCGAGAGTACATTGCATGACAAATCTGATGATATTTATTTAGTAACACAAACATTAATATTCTAGTATATTAAATTTGGTCAAACTTTAGATAGTTTGACTTAGGACAAACTAAAACATCAAGTTCTTTGGGACAAAGGAAGTAATATTTAACATATTAAATATGTATATCATTATATTAATCATAGAATATATATTTTGCAATATATATTTCAAGTCATAAATGTTAATATTATTTTTATAAACTTATCCAAAATTAAAATAGTTTGTTTTTTTTGAGCTAGCTTAAGGATTTGTTTAGATGCACTCGTATTCATCTCACCTCAGTCCATATGCTTATGCAACTCAGTCCTTACGTGACTCTGTCACGTATGGATTGGGGTGTGAATACGAGTGCATTCAAATTCCTAACAAACTCTAAGAGTTTCTGCTAAGGAACTAAAGGTTGAAGAGATAACGTTAGCCTTAGGATAGCTCCGATGGTAACTTATGAGTTAGCTCTAAGCATATTATTTTATACTTTAATAAAAGAGAGAAACTATCTCTTAGTTAAAAAGGTAGTCTCATACGTACATTCCAAATTCAATAAAATTTCCGGTAGGGGTTTCCCCTCCTGTTCCATCGAAAAAAATTATATAGACATGTCATGTAGGGCCATTCATATGTAATATTATTGATGAAAAAATTATCTCAGAACTAGTAACTGTCGAGGTTGTCCTCACGAGGTAACTATCACGTATTTGTCCTTACGGATCGGAGCTAGCTGCTGGCCAACAATTGTTGTAGCGGTGCAGCTTTCCAATAGTACGAGCCTATCACTATGCTACTAGCTAGTAGCTATCATCAACACAATTGTTTTTTTATCAATGTGCATATCTGATAGCAAGAGGCGTTCGGCGACACTCCCTTTTGTTCTACCCGCTACCTAGAATATCTGGCAGTAAAATCTTGGTTCCCTTTTTTTTATTAGAGTAGAAATCTTGGTAAAAATGCCTCCAGTACAAACATAGAATGATCACATACATATGCCGTTTAATTTGAAACGTTGTTAGCTCATGTTTGCAAACACTTTATTCATGTTTTTTTTCTCGAATACGCAAAAGGTTTGCACATCTTTATACCTTTGGATGGTATACCTTAATGATGCAGCATCAACTTGCATCTTTGTACCTTTGGATGGTACTCCCTCCATCCCAAATTATAAGACATTCCAAGAATCTTAGAGAGTTAAAGGATCTCAAGTTTGACCAAATTTATATGATAAGATAATAATATTTATAACACCAATTAAGTATCATTAGATTCTTCATTAATTATATTTTCATAGTATACCTATTTGATATTATAAATTTTTGTAATTTTCTCTATAATTTTGGTCAAATTTAAGATGCTTTGACTCTCCAAGAATCTTGGAATGCCTTATAATTTGGAATGAAGGGAGTATACCTTAATGATGCAGCATTAACTCTTTTAGGCAGAACGAAATAATAGCACAATCAATAAAATAATTTGATCTTGTTTTTGCCTCATTTAATTTCATCTTTATGTACAACGAAAGCAACTCATCGTCAAAACACACAGTCCCACACACATATACATGGCCAACAGGGCGCACGGACATGGCAATAGCACGATTGAACACGACATGGCTAGGCACGACATTATACGGCACGGTGGCTTAGTCGTGCCTGATAGTGCTGTCGTGCCGAAGTTGAGGCCCAGGTACGGCACTACGCGGACTTAGCCGTGCCGTGCCTTGCCGATGGGTACGACGGCCCGCTAGACCTATGTTGGCCCGAGGTCGCTACAGCCACCGTGAGACGCACCGTCACCGCACACGCAGTCGTGCGCCACGTTGCCACCCCGCGCCACTACTGCCACAATTGGGACACTCCGTTGAGCGCCGCGCCGTTGTGCGCAGCACCGCCACCACCACAGGCCCTCGGTTGCGCGCCGCCACCGCGAGGACCCGTCCATGGTCGCACGCCCTCAGCTGCGAGTGCGGCGCCTACCAGTACGCGTGAGGAAAAGAGAAGAGAGAGAGAGTAGGAGGTTAGGGTTTGGGAGAGATGAGGAGGTGCTTATATACTTGTGCTTTAAATTCAACGGCTCTGATTCATCATGTATGCATCCAACAGCTAAAATACATCGTGCAAGATAGTGTCAGCCCAAAAACCATGCCGTGCCCGTGCCTGACCGGAGTCAGGACCTAGGCACGGCACTATGACCGTGCCCGTGCCGCACTAGCACTATGAGCTTCATGCTGTGCCGGCTGTGCTTTATTTGGAGCGTGCCCGTGCCAGCCCATCGGACCTGGCCCATTTGTCCCTCTATGCGCGCGCACGGACGGAGGGAGAGAGAAGGGGCAGCGCTGCATGGTCATTCTGACCACGCAAAAAACGAGCAGACACAGACACAGCATCATTTTATCCTCTCTTTCAATCTCCAAGCTACCAGGTAGCAGCCATTCCCGGGCAAGATGGTTTCAGAAGCGAGCGAGCTTGGCATTGGCACACACTAAACTACTCGCTGATATTCCGATTTCCCACGTGCGACACGGCATCTCCACCCATCATCCAACTCCCTCATCTCTCCATCAAGCTCGCTATATATATGCTCACAACGCCGCGGCACACACCAGCCATAAGCACAGAGCACTTGAACTCCAAGCAGCAGCAGTAGCATCACATCTCGACTACTAGCTAGTTTCAGTCACAGGCCGGCCGCTCACAGCTAGCTGCAGCTGCTGGGTGCTGGGTGCTGCTTAACCACCAGTCCGATCTGATCTACAGGCAGGGGCAGCCGCCGCAGCCGGGCGCGCGCCATGATTAACCTGAACCTGAAGCAGCCTCTCATGCTGCCCGCGCACCAGAGCAATAATGTCGTCGGCTCGCGCCTGGCGTCGTCGCCCTCGGCGGCGGCCGTCAGCAGGCGGAGGCGCGGTGGCGTGTCCTCCTCCTCCTCCTCCCGGTCCCGGTCGTCCCGGCGGCACATGCGGCTGCCGAGGATCAGCTGCAGCGCCACCGAGGAGGTCAGCGGCGCCGTGGCGTCCGTCACCGTGGAGCAGATGCTGACGGTGAGGGCCACGGTGGAGGCGTCGCCGGCCATCGGGCAGATGTACTTCGAGCGCGCCCTCGACGACGTCCACGACCTCCTCGGCAAGACGCTGCTGATGGAGCTCGTTAGCTCCGAGCTCGACGCAAGTGAGCACCGTCCCTACGTACCTCATCTCGTCGTTGGCTCGACACAGCACGCGCGCCACACACGCGTCATCTATATATATCCCCTCCAGTTCAACGATGGATGGGCGCCATGCATGCATGCTGCTACTAGCTGCTCCAACCTTAGCTAGCTCCAACAATGGATGCTTGCTATGAGTGTGTTCACTTCACGAAAAGTAGTTGAAAAGTTACTGTAGCATTTTGTTGTTATTTGGCAAAATTTGTCCAATTATGGACTAACTAGGCTCAAAAGATTCGTTCCGATATTTACAGACAAACTATACAATTAGTTATCTTTTTTACCTACATTTAATGCTCCATGCATGCGTCGAAAGATTTGATGTGATGGGTGGAAGATGAAATATTTTGGGTTGGGATGGGAAGTGAACGAGGCCTGTATCTATATATCTCCATGGCTATGATATTGCTTAGTCACTAAACGAAATCTTTGCTAAACCTAGTAAAAGTGGATAAATGTGAATACTAATAATATTATCTAGTTCACATATATGTATATAAGAAGATATATATATTAATTAAGATGCTCTCCACAAAGGACAAAGGACAGACTACCACAGACGCAAGACTCCATAATACGACAGTACGACTAGACGAGAGTTTGTAGATGGCTACGTAGGAAAGAAATATCTGATCGAGTTTGAGCATGTGTGTGGTGGTGGGTGCAGAGTCGGGCCTGGAGAAGCCGCGGGTGACGGCGTTCGCGCACAAGACGCTGCGGGAGGGCCATTACGAGGCGGAGTTCCAGGTGCCGGCGTCGTTCGGGCCGGTGGGCGCGGTGCTGGTGGAGAACGAGCACCACAAGGAGATCTTCATCCGGGAGATCAAGCTCGTCACCGGCGGCGACAGCAGCACCGCCGTCACCTTCGACTGCAACTCCTGGGTGCACTCCAAGTTCGACAAGCCGGAGAAGCGCATCTTCTTCACCCTCAAGGTCTTCAGTTTTTCCAAACATGCCTGGTGACTGCCGCAAGAACGACGACGTACGTAGTACCATGCATGGCACTGACTGTTGTTTCGCGTGGCGTCCCGTGCGTGCAGTCCTACTTGCCGTCCGACACGCCCAAGGCCCTGGAGGACCTGAGGAAGAAGGACCTACAGGCGCTGCGCGGCGACGGGAGCGGCGAGCGCAAGGCGTTCGAGCGCGTCTACGACTACGACGTGTACAACGACCTGGGCGACCCGGACAAGGACCCCAACCACCAGCGGCCCATCCTCGGCGGCAGCAAGCGGTTCCCCTACCCGCGCCGGTGCCGCACCGGCCGCGCCCGGACCAAGAGGGACCCCCAGACGGAGAAGCGGGACGGGCACCACTACGTGCCCCGCGACGAGCAGTTCTCGGAGGTGAAGCAGCTCACGTTCGGGGCCACCACGCTGCGCTCCGGCCTGCACGCGCTGCTGCCGGCGATCAGGCCGCTGCTGGGCAAGAAGGAGCTGCGCTTCCCGCACTTCCCGGCCATCGACGACCTCTACAGCGACGGCATCCCGCTGCCGGCGCAGACCGGATTGGACGCCATCCGCAGCGTTGTCCCGCGCGTGGTCAAGCTGGTGGGGGACACCACCGATCACGTACTCCGCTTCGAGGTCCCGGGGATGATAGAGAGTAAGATAGCATAGCTCGTACTGCACCCGTGGTTGGAAATGGATCGAAGAAAATCAATAATAAATGGCTTAATAATTTGCTTTATTTGCAGGGGACCGCTTCTCGTGGTTCAAAGACGAGGAGTTCGCGAGGCAGACGATCGCGGGGCTGAACCCGCTGTGCATCCAGCTCCTGACGAAGTTCCCCATCAGGAGCAAGCTGGACCCGGAGGTGTACGGCCCGGCGGAGTCCGCCATCAGCAAGGGGATCCTGGAGAAGCAGATGAACTGCGCCATGACCGTGGAGCAGGCGCTGGCGGCGAAGCGGCTCTTCATCCTGGACTACCACGACGTGTTCCTGCCCTACGTGCACAGGGTGCGGGAGCTGCCGGACACGACGCTCTACGGCTCCCGCACCGTCTTCTTCCTCACGGACCTGGACACGCTCATGCCGCTGGCCATCGAGCTGACGCGGCCCAAGTCGCCGACGAAGCCGCAGTGGAAGCGGGTGTTCACGCACGGGCCCGACGCCACCGACGCGTGGCTGTGGAAGCTGGCCAAGGCGCACGTGCTCACCCACGACACCGGGTACCACCAGATGGTCAGCCACTGGCTGCGCACGCACTGCTGCGTGGAGCCCTACATCATCGCCGCCAACCGGCAGCTCAGCCGGCTGCACCCGGTGTACCGCCTCCTGCACCCGCACTTCCGCTACACCATGGAGATCAACGCGCTGGCCAGGGAGGCGCTCATCAACGCCGACGGCGTCATCGAGGAGTCCTTCTGGCCGGGCAAGTACGCCATGGAGCTCAGCTCCGTGGCGTACGGCGCCACGTGGCAGTTCGACACGGAGGCGCTGCCCAACGACCTCGTCAAGCGCGGGCTCGCCGTGCGCCGGGACGACGGCGAGCTGGAGCTCACCATCAAGGACTACCCCTACGCCCACGACGGGCTCATGGTCTGGAACTCCATCAGGCAGTGGGCGTCCGACTACGTCAGCGTCTACTACAAGTCCGACGAGGCCGTCGCCGCCGACCCAGAGCTGAAGGCGTTCTGGGACGAGGTGCGCAACGTGGGCCACGGCGACAAGAAGGACGAGCCGTGGTGGCCCGTGCTCAACACCCGCGACAGCCTCGCGGAGACGCTCACCACCATCATGTGGGTCACCTCCGCGCACCACTCGGCCGTCAACTTCGGCCAGTACCACTTCGGCGGCTACTTCCCCAACCGCCCGACCACCATCCGGAAGAACATGCCCGTGGAGGAGGAGGAGGGCCGGGACGAGGAGATGAAGAAGTTCCTCACGCAGCCGGAGACGACGCTGCTGGACATGCTGCCCACGCAGATGCAGGCCATCAGGGTCATGGCGACGCTGGACATCCTGTCGTCGCACTCGCCCGACGAGGAGTACATGGGGGAGTTCGCGGAGCCGTCGTGGCTGGCGGAGCCCATGGTGAAGGCGGCGTTCGAGAAGTTCAGCGGCAGGATGAGGGAGATCGAGGGATTCATCGACGAGTGCAACAACAACCCGGAGAACAAGAACCGGTTTGGAGCCGGGATCGTGCCGTACGAGCTGCTCAAGCCCTTCTCCAAGCCGGGAGTCACCGGGAGGGGCATCCCCAACAGCATCTCCATCTGATCGACTGATATCCTCAGCATTAGTTTCTCTCAGCTCTACCTCCAATGGGAGGTTGCATTATTGCATGCAGAGGCTGCTTGTCAAATAAAATGTACTCCGTACGATTGTATTGTACAATGGATTGTACATTTGAGTTACTACCGTTTACTACCAAGCTACTAACATAACATGACATTACTAACAGAGCCTTTTTTTATTTTACCGTCTTTATAGAACTTAGAATGCACAAGAAATAGCGCCAGATTATAACCGGCACGGAGGGAGATCAAAATTTGGCTAATACTCTCTACATATAATTGACTTAGAAAACAAAAGGTAAAACAACTTTATACATTTTAAAACGACTAGATACCGTACCAATTTCTAGTACCCTGTCTACGTACAGAGTATAATTTTGAGATACCTTCCCAGTAGGAAAAATATCACCTCACTGGTAAGTCGTGAAATGAGGTACTGTAGTAAAAATGACCCTGCAGGTGTTAGAATAATCCAGACTTTTAACAGAGCAGCAGAACACGTACAAACGACAGGCTGGTCAATTTCTATCCGTGCATCACGAACACCACAGCCGAGATCGATCGATATATGCTGGTTTCGTCACGTATCGTCCAAAAATATTCACAGGAAAACATGTGAACCCAGTGCCATAGGCATGGGCGCTTCAGGACCGAGCCAGATCGGATCATCGGATGCCGCTGGAAGCCAATGTCCACTGGCTAGCTAACACTTGTTATCTCCAGTTTCACAGACAGCGAACATAACAGGCTGTGTTTAGTTCGCGAAAAGAAAATTTTTGGATGTCATCGAATGTTTTATGAGACGTTGGAAGGAATTTTCGGATACTAATAAAAAAACTAATTACATAGCTCGTCTAGAAACTATGAGACAAATTTATTAAATATAATTAATCCGTCATTAGCACACGTTGGTTACTATAACACTTAAGGCTAATCATGGACTAATTAGGCTTAAAAGATTCGTCTCGTGATTTTCAATCAAACTGTGTAATTAGTTTTTTTTCGTCTACATTTAGTACTCCATGCATATGTCCAAACATTCGATGTGATGGATGAATCTAAAAATTTTTGAAAACTAAACCAGGCCATACAAAATACAGCAGACTACAGGAAGTGAGACAGGGGCAACCCGACCTGTCAAACTGGAGATGCTACAGTTCCAAAAAAAAAGATGCATATATGGACAAACCACAAAATAGCATCCAAAATATAATCCCCAACCCATGTGAGCTCAGATTACTCTGGTCCCAAAGAGACGGGGTAAAGAACTCGCGTAAGTAGTAACTGTACGGATAACAACTAACCAAGATTGAACCAGTTTCTCCAGGGGTAAGAGAATGGACGGAGTTTGTTCTACTCCTTTATGTATCTACCGTATTCCAGTCCTTGGTAGTCAGGGCGTTGCAACACAGCAGCTTTGACCATCACCAATTGGCATGGATAAGAAATGCCGAAAGCCGTGCGACGGTCGAGAACTCGAGATACTTGGAGTGCCACCGACTAGATAAGGCAACTAAGACCCGGAAGAATTGAGGAAGAACAACGGGCATTCATCACCGGGAGATGCAGCTCTCTGTTCCACCCTGACTGACTGATGAAAAAAATAATCAAGCTAAGACTTTGATAACTGTAATAACAAGAGCTTATTGAGCAGAAATAAGCACTATCCATTGAGATACCAGTAGAGGACGGCTCAAAATACGGTCGGGTTGTTATGAAAGAGGGGTCCTGAGCATCAACCTCCAAGTGCTGTGTTGTGCTAATCTTTTGAAGACCTGTTGATTCAACAAGCTTTACTAATTTGTCTGCTATGATTGTCATCGGTGGGCGGAGATCTGGTGATTGCTGCATTGTGGAAAAAATACCATGACTCCATGAGTAATTCTAACTTGTGGTAAAGTCTAATTGATCAATCTTTACGTCATTAGAATTGCTGCAACAATATATTTTCAGCCCTAATGCTTGACGATTTATATACACAAAACTCTAAGCCTTTCAACCAGCACCATGCATGCTCCTCCACAACTTACACAGTCCGCAGAGCTCAAAAGTTAAATGCGAATATGTATCAGGAAAGAGAATGAAGAACTACCTTGACGCAAAGCAAGATGATAATGCCTAATGAAGATATAGCTTTAGGTGGCATAGAGCCCCTTATTCTTGGATCAGTTATTCTTTCCAGTGAATCAAGATCGTCAAGATGAGGAGCTGCCCAATCTACTAGAAACTGCTCATTTTGCCTTCTTGAACTGAAGAGGAAAAAATCCTTTAGAATCCAGACTGCAACTTTAGTACAGAAGAGTGAGAACTGAGGAACCGAGAATACATACCTGTCAAAAGCCTTTTGCCCAGTCAAAAGCACAAGCAAAATAACACCAAAACTGTAAATATCAGCTTTGATGCCATCTGCTCCTGGATCACTGAGCTCAGGGGCAGCATAGCCTTTACCACTGGTGATAGCTTCTGAATCCTTCTGTTCAGGTGAGGAAGTGTTATTTTAAAGAACATAATCAAATGAGCAACCATTAATGGCCAGCTGATCGAGTTACAGGAATTCAATTTGAAATATTCAGTAAGCACACATAAAAGCAACATTTGTTATTTTTTTAAGAAAAAACAATATTTATTATCACATACATTTTTGGGGAGAACAGGGTACGAGTAGTTCTAGGGTACACAATGCACTAACAGGCTTAATATGTTTGGAGAGAAAACATCAAGCAAGGAAACTAAACAAACTACACCAATATTCCACACGTATCAACATCCGAGAGCGGCTATCAATAGTTGGATATGAAGTAAGTGAAGAGCGAAGTCATTTAGAAAGAAAAAATGTCCAGTGATAAATCTCAGTTTTGAATAAGATGCAGTTTCTGTTTTGAATTCATATTCCAATCAAGAGAGGCCATGATCGTTTATGCATTAGGGTAAAACGGATGATCGGAGTTCAAGGTGAAACTTGATCCTAGAAATAATTGAATACTCCCTCCATTCCAAATTGTAAATTGGCTTTTTTATGTACATAGCTTTTTCTATGCACCAACATATACGCTATGTCTAGAATTCTAGATACATAGCAAAATATATGTACTCCCTCCATTCCACATTATATGACGTTTTTGCTTTTCTAGATCTAGATACATAATTTTTGCTATGCACTTAGATATGCACTATGTCTAGATAAATAGTAAAAGCAATATATCTAGAAAAGCTAAAATGTCTCATAATTTGGAAGGGAGTACCTAGAAAAGCCAAAATGACTTATAATTTGGAACGGGGGAAATAGATAACTGTGTAGTCATACTATAAAGATTACAAAGTAGTACTACTATCCTTGGTAACTGGGAAACATGAGGACACTGACCATTCTTGTGGTGCTGACAAAATGGCTTAACTTGGTTAACCCACTGTCACAGAGGTAGGGCATGAGCTGAGCATCAAGCAAGATATTTCTAGCTTTAATATTTCCATGGGCAACTGGAGGAGAACACGTCAAGTGCATGTATCTGCAGATACATATAAAAATTGGAAAAGCTAATGCCCATATAAAATTTCAAAAATTAAAGAGGTGTACATCATCAGTTCCACTCTAACTAATACTATTGGTGTTTGCACTAAGAAAAAGTCCCAATTAGTGCAAATATATGTAATTAATAACCATGCTGTACAAAAGAAAGAAGGTGAAAGTAATTTGCTCAGTGTAAATCTTACTCCAGAGCATAGGCAACTCCAAGAGCAATCTTCATCCGAGCTTTCCATGACAAAGCCCTGGATCTTGTGGCTGCTGAAAACAGAATATCATCAAGAGAGCCATTTTCCGCATACTCATATAGAAGCGCACAATGTCCAAACTCCACGCAATATCCCACAAGCGCACTGATATTGGGGTGCTTTAATCTGGAGATATTCCAAAGCATGTCCATTAATTCATCCTGTTCTGATAAAGATAGATCTACCATGTCAATCCTCTTGATAGCCAGGAGCTGTGAACATATTGAGAAATTTTTAGTAAAATTATAGAGAAAATCATGACTGCTAGGAAATTCGGTAAACCCGTACTTCAATATTTAGAAAAATCACAAAACTTTGATGTTACTGGAGAACAAATTTGCATTAAGACAATGAGAACTTATTTCAGGAGCGACATATTACACTACAAATTCCATCCTCCTTGCACCTTAAAGGTGCATCTTATCAAGACTCGACATCAATAAAAAGAAAAACATGTGCTTCCTCCCCTCACAGTAACCCCTCTCATCACAACCTTTCTTTGGTCAGAGGGGGTACCCCCTCCCCAAACTGCTTAAACCTGATGTCCACTATCCAACACAGCTGGATAGGTAAACAGCGGCTTGTTACTCATGCAAGCAGTAAATAGGAATTCCCAGAACAAGAAAGCAGAAAGAGCCTGCAGCACTGAACACTGACAAGCAAGCTTTCATTCCGAGACAGAAGGAAAAAAAATCAATTTGTGGATATGTGGATGAGATAGCAGTAGAGCACACTTCAGCTATTAGGGCTCTGAAATGCATGCTGTATTAAATCATGTCATAAAATCTTCCTCAAGATTAAGTGACAATTAATTAATAATACTATTTTCCGACAAGGATACTACATAAGAGAGAAGACAATAATATTTGTATATTTATTATCAAACTACCATACCTGGCCATCAGAAAAATCACCTCTGTAAATTCGGCCAGTGAGACCTTCACCAATAAAACATTCTTCATTGAAGTCCCTGGTAGCCGCTAGAATGTCCGCAGCTGGAAACTGTTTTGCAGTTAGAAGGTTTTTAGATGTCTTGAACCAACTTTTTATTTTGGGAACTCTTTCAGATGTAATGCCATTACTAGATGAAGTATCACTGCCAATCAATAGAGAACTCCAAGAGTACAGGACCTCATTTGCTTTAGGGACTGTAAAATGGAAATTATGAGTTTTAGTGATGTGAAATAATCTTAGTCTATCCTGTAAATAAAGAACACAGCATCAAATAATGAAAAGCAAACATCTGTACATGGATGCATTTAACAAATGTGCCTTGAAAATAATGAACAGTCCAGGTTTTATGATGAGTCCTAGATTTACAGTTGGGATCCTAGATTTGTAATGAAAATAAAATAGAAGTCTAGCTATCGGTATCAGCTACAAATGGATGAAAATTTTATGCTTGAACAATTTAAATTCCCATGTGTACCTGTTTCCATATTGGCTGGTAAAGTCTTGGCATGGTTAGAGGTGCTCTTAGGGTTGCATGAACAGCTTTTCCGACTTTTCAGAACCAATCCAACAATGAGGAGTACAAATACTGTACATGTGGCACTAGCTATTGCAGCAGCTGTCACTCGAGAGTGTGACTTCCTATGGTGGCTATTATTTTGCAGAGAAGAATACCCAAAAGAAGGCTTTGGAGATTTTGGCCTTTGCTTTGGTTTCTGCTTAGCTGCTGGTGGAGGTGGAGGTGGAGATTGAAGTGGAGATTGAGTTGGAGGTGGAGGTGGAGTTAAAGATTGAGGTGGAGGTGGAGGGGTCCTCCTAGTAAATGAGGACGATGCATGTTTGAAACCAGGTTGAAATTGGTTTCCATCAATCCTGGAATGTTGACCACAAAGTTAATAATTTATTTAGCTAGATATGAAGCCAAGACACGTAGAGATAGGCAGAGAGGAGGGGGAGGAAAAGTATAGCAGAATTCAATACCTCAGCTCAGGAATGGACTGAAATGGTCCAGGAATATAGCCACTGAAGTGATTATTTTCAATATTGCTGTGCAAAAAAAATTATGATCATCAGGATCAGGAGTTAAGATGCATAAAAAGCAGGAAAATATATTTAAGCAACAAATCCAGTCAGATTTCTTACAGGGATGACAATGGAAGGCCTGCCAACAAAATCACAGATCCTGTGAACTCGTTATGATGTAGATAACTGCAAATGCAAAAACAAGAAAACCTATATTCAAAACAGGTGCTGTGTCCATGTGCATGAAATAGCTGGCTCCAAAGGCAGATCGGTCTTACAGATAGCGAAGGTTTGTCAATGAGCTAAACGATCTTGGTAGGTCACCATTGAAAGCATTGAATGACAGATCCCTGAAAACCAGGGTAGGGGACAAACTTCACATGAGTCGATAAAGATCAAATAAATTGGGACATTTTTGTTTGCAAGGATGGTCAGGATATGAGAATGCCATGAAGGGTGGAAACGAAACTGCTCTAGCATCAAAATGTGCACTTTTTCAACAAACAAAAATGAACTGGATCCTTGGAAACGGACAGGTGGAAACCTGTTTGAAGGAAGCACAGAACAGATCTTACCCAAAAGAAAAAGAAAAAGAAAATAAAGTGCAGACATTTAGGACAGCTTGCTGAGCACACACAACATATTCTGCATGATAGGAACAAACCACACCAAACCATCCATTGTGAATGACAAAACATCATACAGCCATCAGTCAGATGCAAGAAAACATGTATGGGCACAACTGAGTAACCGCGAGGACCATATCCACAAATGTATTAGATGAATAAAAGCTAGCAAACAAATGTGTAGACACTGTATTAGACGAATAAAAGCTAGCAAACGAATGTGTAGACACTAATGTACTGCTGAAGTTTCTACTGTAGATGCATACATTAAGGGAAGAATTTCCATGTCTTATTGCCAACGTTATACTAATGAACATCAAAGTGAGATAAAAAATCACTTCCAAGTGGACAAATGACTGAGTAATTAAGGTGAGCGAACCTACATCGTTTCTAAGCTATCCATGTTAACAAAAACATCACCAATTACTCCAGAGAGTTTATTGTAGCTAAAGTTCCTGCAACAAAAAGTTACACATCGGTCAGTTAATTGTACAACCAGATTACAGAATGTGGAACACTCCATTCCAAAAAATACACTCACAGATATTTCAGGGAGTGCAACCATGGTAATGATGATGGTATATTCCCTTCAAACTTGTTGGCTGCCAGATTTCTGCAAGAGAACAACCATAGGCGCATAATTTGTATTTTATATTTTAAGTATTGAGTCAGTTAAAGGTGATATCCAAAGAAGGGAAAAGGGGAATACAAGTATTCCACATTTGGGGGCAAAGTGGGAGGGATTTCACCAGCAATGTTATTGAAGCTCATGTCCCTATAATCAACATGAGAATAAAAGCACCACAAACCAAATTGAATCAAGAATTGTGAAGTCAAAAACAGCTAGCATAGTACAGAAACTAGGCAATTAGAAGTTCACAGCTTTTTCAACGACTGAAACTTTAGCATATCTGGGCCAAGCCATCCTCCAACTCCGAGCCCGCTAATATTTCTGCATGTGAGTAGTAGCAGAGCAAATAACAAAGCCAGTTGATCAGCTTTCTATTAATTTGTAAGCAAAAATAATCAAAAAGTTAATGAACTAATTTAAGAATTACATTGCGACAATGGACGATCCCTTGCAAACGACGCCACGCCAGTGTTTACTCCCTCTACCCTCACCGCATGGATCACCGCCCTGGAATGTCCAACCAGAGAGCTGCCACGGCGACTCTAATGTGCGATATAACCCCCAAAGTCCTAGCGCTGCGAAGCAGCAAAAACAATGTGACAAAAAAATAAGCACAATACAACAAACCTGTTGGAAATTACTGATTACAAAGTTCCAACTTCAGAGCACAGACAACAGAATTGCATCCCACCAAGGCATTGAGCAAAGGGAAACAAGCAGTCTTATTCTGTACCCAGGGATAAAGGGAACAACCACTATCAATTCCATGTGTGAGCATGCACGGATGACCATCCCGGTCCCCAGGGCGATCGTAGCCAACCATCACAGAGCAAAATTCCATAGCAAGCATGCATAGAGGCACGCACAGGTGCGCCCAAAATGGACCACCTCAAGCTACAAGCGAGTGCCAGACAACGTGCAAGCGACTACATTCACGCGCGCGCTCGGAACCGGATTGACAAGCAGTCAAGCACTCTCGGAGACGCCACAAGCGCGCCGAGTAGAGCATGCCACGGGATAAGTGCTGGATGGCCGCAACCTACGGAACGAGGGGCCAGGGTACTCACCATCAGGGGGGTCGGTGAAGGACGCGGCGGAGGCGAGCAAGGCGCAGAGCATCGCCACGGCGAGGAGGTGGCGCGGCGCCGCCATTCCAACCCCTCCCGCGCGCACCCAGCGAATCCGCCCCGCGGAATCCTGGGTCGGCTCGGGCAATCCGGAGCGCGGACCGGAGCAGGGAGGCCCCAAACGTTCTGGAAGCTTCCGGGGAACCGCGCGCTTGCGGCACCGTTTGAATTCCTCCCCCAATTCCGCGCCGACCCGCGAGATCGCGCTCGGATCACGTACCAGATCGCGGATTGGAGGAACAGGGCAGCCGTAGCGGGGCGAATCGCCCGGCGTGGCCTGCGGAATGATGCTGGTGCTTCCGAGATGGTGAGGGTTTTGGGGTTTTGCCGTTGGTTTGATTCGGATGGAGGGCTTCGGTTTTGGGAGGGAAAGAAGAGGGGACGAAAGAGTGCGGAGGAAGGGCGGTTGTCACAGCGCGTGAAGCCAGACTCAACGCACCGAGGTGGCGTACAGCCTCAACTTCCATGTCATCGAACATGTGGCATGTCACACATGTTAGTGGTCTCAGGCCGTGTTTGGCCCTATTTGGTTCAGGGGGCTAAAGTTTAGTCTCCGTCACATTGAATGTTTAGACATATATATAAAGTACTAAATATAGATTATTTACGAAACTAAAAATATAGGGTGAGGATAATTTACGAGACGATTTTTTAAGCCTAATTAGTCTATGATTAGCACTAATTGCTACAGTGACAAAATATGTTAATGGCAGATTAATTAGGCTTAATAAATTCGTCCCGCGGATTATCCACCGAATATATAATTTATTTTTTAATTTGTATATGAAAATCTTATGGTCAACCCTGGTCAAAATCCGATGTAACACGGACTAAACTTTAGCTCGCTGAACCAAACACTCCCTCAGCAGATCGTCAGAGTGTCTTAAAGTTACAGGAGCATCAATCACCTCGTTTAACGCACAGCAGAAACACACAATGAAACTAGCGCAGTGGCCCCCTAAAGTTTAGTTCATATCATATTTGATGTTTGGACACATGCATAGAGTATTAAATATAGACTAAAAAATAAATAATTGTATAGATTGCGACTAATTTACGAGACGAATTTTTTTAAGTCTAATTAGTCCATGATTTGACAATTTGGTGCTACAGAAAGCTACAGTAACATGTGCTAATGACGGATTACTTAGGCTTAATAAATTTGTCTCGCGGATTACTGAGGACTTCTATAATTTATTTTATTATTACTATCCGAACACTTTTATGTGACACCCGATGTAACACCCCTAAATTTTAACCCCCTAGATTCAAACAACACCTCATTTCGATAGGAGGAAAAGAATCAAAGTGAGGAAAAAGCATTTATGTGTCCACCTTTTGGCTTCACCAACGCTAGAGCCACGCATGCTGCCCATCTTCCACGTCTTTCACGGAGCGTCGATGTCACGAGAATTTGTGTTCTCACAGGTTGTCAAAGACTCCTGCAGAGGAAGTGGTGGTTTCATCTAACAAAAGGCGCAGCCAGCCTTCGGAGCGCGCATTGCAGCGACAAAGCGACTCCATCCCTCGGGACCACTTCTGGTACACGGAGACGGAGGGGGATAAAGTGATGCACGTTCTGGGCTAGGCTAGGAAGCACAATACGCCTACGTGGTCGGTTCCTTTAGCGTGAAGCATATAGAACTTGTAACCCATTTTGAAGAAGCCCGTCGTAGATAGTAGTTTTACTCTCTCTCCACCTTCATGGACTTCAACTTTTTATAGGACTAATGATGTTAGGCCCGTCTTAATAGAAATGTTATGGGAGTTTCATAGGAATGGAAATTAAATAAGGTGACATGTCAGCGAAACCACTATTTTACATGTATCGACGTAGAGAGAGTATTGGAGTTTCATCGCCACGAAACGAGAGCGTTGTTTCCCACGCATTGAAAAACCGACGAAACCTGCACCGAGCGTCTTCCTTTCGTTTCATTCTAAGTCTAGGCAAAATACCCGATACCCATTACCCGTACCCGAAATACTCGAACCCGGACCCGAATTACCCGAACCCGAGGTACCCGATCCTAAATTTGGATAGCAATTCTGATTACCCGAAATAAGTTTGGGTAATTCGGGTAATATCTTCCGGTACCCGAACTATCCAAATGACCCGAATATGCGTTTGTGTTTGTGTCTTTTGTGTTTGTAATGTGTTGTCAGTGGAGCACTTGAACTTATCACTTTATTAGTATATGATTCTCTTTGTTTGAACAAGTGATGTAAATTGCTGTTGAAATTTTATACAATCGTTGCTAAAATTATGTATAAAATTGCTATAAAAGTTTTGTGCAGTTTGCTCTTTTCCTGTGAATTCGGGTATATTGGGTATACCCGAACCCGAATTATTGGGTACCCGAAATTTTGGGTAGTGTTTTTTTGAGGTGAATATCAGGTAGCAATTTGAATTACCCGACCCGAAAAAATCAGGTAAGCCGAACGTCCAGGCCTATTTCATCCCATCCGTGCGACTGAATTTTTTACTATTTGACCCTTTTTTAAAAAAAAATCACGTTTAGACCTTTGGGTGAAGTAAACTCAACTTTGGACCCTGCGGGTCGACGCTATGATTCATGGCGTTGAGCGTACACGTCTCGACGCCGTGACTCACGGCGTCGAGCTTCGTAGACCTATTTGACGTGGCAGATGATCTGGCAGACAGCTCGGCGCCGTGATCTACGGCGTCGAGCTCGGCGCCGTGATCTACGGCGTCGAGCCTGGATTCATCTGATTACTTTGCTGGGGGCTTACTGCTAGCCAGTGAAGCCCCCAGCCTTTGGGGGCGACGTGTCACGGCATTAGTAGCACGTACGACTTTACGAGAGTACGACCACTGCGCTGCGCATGCAGAGATGAAAGTTCGAGCCCAGCCTACTACTGCACTCCGCGTCTACCACGAGCCATCCATGACCCAACGAATGAATCGCAGCAGCAACTGCTGCCATGGTTACTAACCCGATCTGCATCGCCGGCGGCATTGCACGCATTGGCCTTGTTTAGATTTCCAAATCGGGATCTCGAATCACTGTAGCGACGCTAGCATTTTTATTTTTATTGGGTAATAATTGTCCAAACATTGATTAATTAGACTTAAAACGTTCATTTCGCAAAGTACAACAAAACTGTGCAATTAGTTTTTGATTTCGTCTACATTTAGTACTCCATACATGTACCGGTATTTTGATGTGACGGAGAATCTTCTTTTTGCATAGTAGAATTTATGGTGAATTTGGGGAACTAATCATGACCATTGTCAGATTTATTAGTCACACACCAACCCTGTGTCTGTGTCTCTGCGGGTGACCAGGTCCACTCTAGCTACGTGGCAAGTGCTGAGGTTGCAACTCGCAGCCACACTGGTTCCCAATCATTGGTCATTGCCGATGGGCAGGCCGCCGGAGGCATGCGCGACATACATACTTGTAGCGAAGCAAATAACGGTGACAATACGATATTGTGCGCTCTGTATACTCCACCATGCTATGCCGAATCGAAGCATATGGATCCAGGTGCAGTTTGCAGGCAGTTGCTTTGCTGCTTTTGGCACACGGCGTACACTTGCTGCAGACGGACGGACGGTTTGCGGCTAGCCGGTGGCGAAAGGGAGCGCGCTAGAGCTTTGCTTCCCTCCACATTTGAAGACGGCGCCTTTTATTCGACTCGCATGACATTGCCATGTACTCTACCTCTACGTAGGATGTAGCCCCTTTAACTCCCACCGACCACCGTACGCGCGAAGGCGAAGCACACAAAAACACTATTGGCGGAGCAAAAGCACTGGCCGCCGACGAAAAGAGGAGACCCTCTGGGCGTCGGCAGGCGGCAGACAAGGGACCCGCAAGAACATTGTGGAAAAAGCGGACCGGTCGAATTCACTCGCGCCGTCAGAGGAGGTAACGAGAAGGATGGCCACCGGCCAGGAGCCCAGGAGAGCAGAGGGCAGAGGCTGAGACAGAGCGCAGCAGCCGGCGCACAGCTTGCGATGGACGTAACGCAAAGCGCGGCGTGCGGCCAGCTGGCCACCCAGGCTCTCAATTTGGGCACCGTTTAGATGCCAAAAATTTTGCCAAAATTTTCAGATTCTCCGTCACATCGAATCTTTGAACGCATGCATGAAGTATTAAATATAGATAAAAAATAAAACTAATTACACAGTTTAGACGAAATGGACGAGACAAATCTTTTAAGACTAATTAGACTATGATTGGACAATATTTGCCAAATAACAACGAAACTGCTACAGTAGCGTTTCGCCAAAAATTTTGCCAACTAAACAGCCTCCAAGCAAAGTAATCAGATGAATCCAGGCTCGACGCCGTAGATCACAGCGCCGAGCTCGACGCCGTGATCTACGGCGTCGAGCTGTCTGATAGATCATCTGTCACGTCAAATAGGACCACGAAGCTCGACGCCGTGAGTCACGGCGTCGAGACGTGTAACCTCGACGATATGAATCATGGCGTCGACCCCCAGGGTCCAAAGTTGAGTTTACTTCGTCCAAGGATCTAAATGTAATTTTTTTTCAAAAAAAAGAGCCAAATAGTAAAAAATTCGGTCCGTGCGGCCAGCGGCAAATCTCGCGTGCGTGCGTGCGTGCGTGCGTGAGTGCGGCACTCTCGCGTTTCTTCCCTTGCGCTTGCGGCGGCGGCCTCTGCGACGGCGGGCGAGTGCAGCCTAGGCCTGGCGTCCGCGGCCTCCGTGCCGATACGTGGCGGCCAGCCCTCGGCCTGGCGGCTCCGCAAGCGAGGCCACGGCGAGCAGCGGGAGGCCGGAAGGCATGCGGATGCGGTTTGTATGCGTCGGCGCTCGTCGCCGTGTCCCGCGCTCGCATTCAGGGCCGACCTGTTCGGCGACTGGCGGGCAGCCGGGCACAGGTGGAGGACCGCGGCAAGGAGCTGCTCGCGCCGGCCGCGTGCTGCAAGGCATCGTTCGGGGCGTGTTCAATGGAGTACTTCAGTTGGTGTGTGCGGGCGTCCGATTGACTGAATACATGTTGCTGTTTGGTTGAATCTAGATGCATGGTGCTCAGCAATCCGGCATGCAGTTGTAACACTTGAATCTGAAAGCTTATAATTTCGATGATAAGCTGTGAATCTCTTGGCATACTTGATCGATTTATGATGTGGTTGGCTGTATACTTTCTGCAAGGGGCTACACAGTTTGCTACCACAATTGATTTCAACACGGTATGCTAATTAAATGTTAAAGCTACCTATGAAACTATGAAATGCAACTGTGCATTAAGGGACCTGTTTCATTCAAAGTGTCATGTCTTAGAAACTAGGAGGTAAAACCTCCCAGTGAGATTGGCCTTAGACCGGTCTCAGTGGAGTTTCACGGGAGTTTTATTTGCATTAAATAGGTTGTCATATAGACATTTTTGATGACATGACAATGTATTTAAGAAAAGAGAGAAGTCAGCATAGCCGGCTCAGGGCAGGCGGCAGAGGCAGTCATCTTAGTCGACTGGGAAGTCGACCTAGCAGGTTGGGAAGTCGACCTAGCCGGCTCAGGGGAGGCAGTAATCAATTCAGCCAACTTTGAAGTCGGCCCAGTCGATTCTGAACAGGCAGGCAACCCTCCTTTGTTGCTCGTAGGGGCTTGATCTCCATCAATGGTGCGGTAATCACTAGATAAATGTATAACCACTTTGGCTTCTGAAAAATCAAGTCAAGCTGGTTTCTTGCGCTTCTCATGTTTTTCTATAGCAAGACTTGTTTTTTGAGATGTGGTTGATTTGGTAAGGATATTGTGTTGTTTGGCTTTTATAGCCGAACATTTGCTTATATCCGAATTAATTCTTTCTTTCATGCCCACTAACAATCCTCTTTTAGCCGATGACTCAATTATAATCGACCTTTTCTCATTGGTCTTTCTAAAATATTCATAAAATTTCTCCTCTAATTGAGACCATGAACCAACAGTGCACCGGGGCAAAGATGTAAACCATGCAAAGGCAATACCAGTAAGAGATAAAGAAAAATTTTGCACTCTCATATAGTCTTCTTTACAAGTAAAACCCAGCTGTGAGAGATATATTAATATGTTCCACAACGGTCTTATCATCTTCACCACTAAATTCATAAAAATCAGGTATCCACCGACCATCAAAAGTTTTCAAGTAATCATAGCATAATGAGTATGGTCTATGATAAGTGGGCACCTTCTATTTAGATGAGCCATATGGATTTCTAGTATGGGCTAAATCTTCCTCGATTCGGCTTGATTTGAGATCAACATATAAAGCCGAATCACGAGTCTTAGCACTCGAATGCCTTGCTGAAATTTCACTAATTCGGCTATGATCATGAGCAAAATACGAAGCCGAATTATGGGCATTGATCTTTGCATATGGTGCCGAAATTTCATTGATTCGGCTATGGTTACTAGTAACACGTGAAGCCGAAGCATGAGTATTAGCACTTAAACACCTTGCTGAATTTTCATTAATTCAGCTCAAGTTGGAAGTAACATATGAAGCCGAATTATAAGCATCAATATTTGCATATGGTGCTGAATTTTGAGAGTAATTGGCTAAATAATTAGCATTATCATAACTAATTCTCTCATTCACCAGCATATCTTGTGGCGGAACCACATATTGTGAACTTAAAGTTGATGAATAAGGATTTACATGTTGTATGTTGCTAGTAGCATCAAAAACCAAAGAAGTTACAATTGACATCAGCACTTGACCACAATATCCATAATTATGTTGTGTATGATGAGAAGCATTATCAAAAGAATTAGCCGATACAACATATCTAGTATTATTACAGCTAGCAACACCAACATGAGAACTCATAGAACTTACAAAACAACTATTGGGATCATAAGATGCATTTGCAAGTTGTATCTTGAGGTGATCGTAGTAATATTATGATGCAACACCTTGGTACTCCATGATTTATAACTTGACCGCCTTGCTGAATTTTCCAATAAGCAGCGCAACTTGTTGCAAAATCACAAACAAAATCACAAGGGGTCAAAACCAGATGCAATCGGCCTTTTGGGCTAGATGCAACGGTAATGGCAAAATCAAGAAGATAGATCAACGAGGAGTAGGGTTCAGACAAGAAAAATCGGCTACAAAGTAGAGCCAAAGCAAATTCTTCCCCAGCGGAGTCGCCAAAAAGTGTGTTGACGTCAGAGGTGGTCCGAGTCACACACCAACAAGGGCCTTAGACACCTGGGCCTCCACGGATCGAAGAACGCAGCGAGGAGGTCACTCTTTCACGGTGAAGAACGGAGAGGTTTACAAGCAAACCACCAAAGGATAACCAACGTGCTTACGTGACGAAAAACCGGCTAGTTTTCAGGCAAACTAGCAAAAAAATAGTCGAAGCTCTCGCCCGGGAGGGACCCAGTTAAGGCAAGGACATCGCCGGGTTGCCCTAGGTCGGCCGGCGAGCCTAGGACGCCATCATCGGTCGTCGGATCAAGAGATGAAGAGCGTGGGGGTTAGAGAAGAGGGTAAAAGGGTTGGAGTAGAGGTAGTAGATTTGTTATGTTTTGACGATTGGATAGATGAGGAACTCAATCGGCCATGATCCTCTTGTATATATAGAGGGAGGTGGTCTTATCCTAGTAGGAAATATCTCCAAGACTTAATCTACAAGTTTCGTACGAGTTCGGAAGAGTTGGGATCGAGTTTGGACTCTCTCTGATTTGGACTGCAGAAATCGGAATCAGAAGTTTTGATGTTCGCGTAAAGCTAGAACTCCTATGTGAAAGTCAGAAGTTCTGGTAGGGGATGAGAGGTTCTGATTTCCGCACAAAGCCAAAGGACAATTTACTCCTTTACCCGGATTCTGAATTAGGCGTTCCATATATATTTTTTTGACCATCTCGATGACAGGAACGCAGTGGTGAAGTCCGTTTCATATTTTGACAACTTCACAAAATAGACAATTTTGGTTGTCAACAAGGACCTTGATGCATCTACGATAGAGAGCTCGGCACAGCAAGTGCTTGGTTTGGATGATCTCGTTGTAGTGGAGCATGTGTTCAACATGGCAAGGGTAAGTAGGAGTGCACCACCGCTGGTGGCTAACAATGATGTTTCCATATTTTTTTGTTTTTATTCCTCATACTTTACCAAAAAAATTTAAGATTCTTTTGCTAAAACATTTTCTTAAAAAGGTTTTTGGACAAACTTTTCAAAAAAATATTGTCTTCCACAAAGTATTTTTAAAATAGAGAAAAAATTTAGTTCTTTTATTCATGTTTTTTGAAACAGTGCTAGTGGTCCCCACATGCTAAATGTGGGGGACCTTTTATTCTTGTTTTATATTTACACATTAAATGTAAATATTCATTCCTTCTTATAGTTTTCTTATTATCATCATTGCCTTGATCTACTTGACCCTCGTTACCCTCGTGATTAGAGTTGAGGGCACCAATTGATGGTCTTTTCTCCATGCAGCCTCTGGTGACTGGTACCGGCGACCAGTTTATGCCATTGGCCATCTTTGGCATGATCGCTCCTCTCTATAGGTGTCATCAGGAAAGCATAGTCAAATTTGAAAGAGCTGCATTATTCTTGTGGTCTTGAGAAAAAAGGCAAATAATTAACTCTTTCCTTTCTTTTATAATAGGTGCTTATTTAAGAACTACAATTAATTACACCAGTTATAGTAGCAGTTGTTTATGGCATAATGAATGTATTGCCAAAAATGAGCACTCCCTCCACTTTTTGGTGGGCACAATTTGACCACCCAAAACTGTGCTTTGACCGTATATCAAAAAAAATGTGAATTATGTGAACAGGCCTTCCGTTCAACAAAGCAACAGTCTTCTCATTAATCGCTATCTACTTTTGTTATTCAAGTCGAACAAATAATGGGTATTCCTCCATGGCGTCAATTGTCTTGAACAATTCTTCATTTGATACATCACTGAAACACATGATGTCTGTCATACCACTCAAAATATATATTCGCCTCTTTGATCACACATCATCATGCTTAGTCCTCTTTACTTTTTCAGTCTTGCCAGCAGGCAGCAGTAGGATGCTTGCTAGATGAGCTTCCCTCATTATTGTCCTCGTCTTCAGTCATGCAGTCTGAATCGTACTGCAAATCAGAATCAATACACCATGATTTTCATTTTTATTACTGATTAAATCTCCATCCACTACTGGAAACTGAAATTTCCCTGTTGGTAATTCCCCCACCGACAGGAAAAATGCGTATTATCCTATCAGGTGTGCAGAATCGACAGAAATATTGCATACCGACACGGTAATTGATTTTTTTCTGTCGGTGCCTTTATTTTCTGTCGGTATTTTTAACACACATAGAGAAATTTGTTATTTCCTATCGGTATTTCCCAAACACACAGAAATATTATATAACAAAAAATTGCGCCTAATTCTCCCGCCTGCCCAAGCGTCCAGCGCCAAACGAAAGCCCAAATCCACACTAGCGTTGGTTTCCAGTGACAGAAAAAATATAAGAAAACAAAAAAAATACTTCAAACCTTATCTCTTGAGCCCACGGACGCACCAACAGTCCAACTCCAACACACGGATGAAACTAGTCTGCATGCCGCCTGCCGCAACCTCCGCCTCCGCTTCGCTCTGCGCACGCCGCCTCGCTCCGCCTCCACCACCAGCCCGCCCACCCTCACTCTCTCTGCTCCCTGTGCCGCTCCCTCCTCTTCATCGCGCGGCTGGTACTCATGGCGACAGCTCCCGAGGTCGTGGCTCCCTTCCCTACCCTTATCCCCTGTTGTCCCCTAGATCTGCCCGAGGATCATATGATGCCTAATGAACAGTTAAATCGGTTGCATGCTTATCCCGAAAGACGAATTTCATCTCATCATAGAAATAGATGGGGACGTTGTTAATAAATTTTGCCGTAAGATATATGTCCTACACATGTCCGGTACAATTTTTCATACTTTACTACACTACACAAGTAGTATAACCAAATAAAATTTGTAAGGGTAGAAATATTTACATTGTGCATCCTTACGGCCTCTGTTTCATCATAAAGTATTTGTTTCTCCACTTTGTCAAAGTCTTTTCCACTTAAAGTCCACTTAAATTTGAACATCTTAATCATTTGGTGCAACATCACCTCCATCCTCACCATTGCAGCGGAGCGATTAGCCACCTTAAATGGCACCGATTCAATTGGAAAACATTTGGTGGCCACATTGGTAGACTCTACATACCAATTATATACCATGGTCCTGGATACCCAATTACCAAATCTACACAATGAAGAGAGAGTTACTACAATTCATTGATAGGTTCGTGCAATCAAATATACCATTGGTAGCTAGAATCAGGGATAAAAAAAATACACAAAGGAGAACTCGAAACTAGAAAAACAAAGTAGGGTAGAGGTGCGCAGTCGGGTGCTTGAGTTGTTCATCGATTCTTGGGTGGTGGCTGCAAAGGGAAAGGGGTAGATTTTGTGTTAGGCCAGTGAGAGCAGATGCGAGGGCATTTATACGGCTGTTATTGGTCAACTGGTGTGCTACACAGTGATAGACTTCTTTTTTTTTAGATTACACAGTACAACACATACGCTTATGAACGCATGCAAACCCTACCCCTATGAGCACCTTCGAAGACTGCGTCGCAAATCCTTGAGATGAGATTGACGAACCAAAACAATACAGCATACTTCCAGCATATCAGAAGATGTACATTTTGTAGGAGAGAGGTGTGGAGAGACAAAGCAGAGAAAAGAAGACAAGTGTTGTTACAGCAAGATCAAAAGTAATTTGTCTAGGCCATTACTAAGGCTTTATCCTCCTTGTACTGACCGGCCTAGGCTCCAGTGTCTTTGGTTGCCGAGTGCAACACTCCTATCATGGTGACGTCCATAACATTGAAGATCAAAGCGTTCCTGGCTTTCCAGATGTGCCAGAGAATGATAAGCATCATGTCCATGTGTAGACCATGGCATTTTTTTTTGTCACCAACAAGAATGTTGATGTTGAGCCAGTCCCAAACTCTCGCTACCCTTGGGCAGGCAACAAAGATGTGATCTCCTGTTTCCAAGATGTCGAAGTAGCTAGGACAACAGAAGGAGTCTTCCAATGGCATGATGTTTTTCCAGAATAGATTGGCCTAAGAGTTGATTCTGTCAAAGTAGACAAGCCAACCAGAGAATTTCGGCTTCCTTGGAAGCCTACATTCCCAGATGAGTTGTGGCCCAAGGAGGATGGGCTCATTAGCATGAAGAGCACAATAAGCTTCCGATAGGAGAAAGGCTGATTTAGAAGAGTGACCATAAGCCTAAGGTTGGGGGTATCATTGAGAGTCATCGAGCTCAGAGCAGAGCAGAGGATCAAGAGTTCAAAACTTCCATGATTGGTGAAGCGAGGGTGGAGAGTGGCCACAAGGCCCTAGTTCAAAATCAGCACAGACCACTCTATGAAAAATGCCATAACTTTTAGCTCCAAACTCTAATTTCAATGGTCTTGGACTTTTCAGAAAGCTTATTCAAAGGGCTATCCAACCCAACCAAGAAAAAGCCCCAAGACCAACAAATACAAGTGTCATTGTGTCATGTGTTTCTCTCATGTTAGCACTCGGTGTTCGGTTAGTTTGAGCACTTGATACTTATCAAACTATTCATGTAGCCCATTTCCATGCATATAAGTTCACTTGGCATTAAGTCACTTCTTAACATGATTAAATAAAGATTGTATTCACCTTAAGATATGACTTCCCATAACTTGAATTCTGCTAGACTCGATGCAAGTACTCTTTTCTTCACCATAGCCATGGTCCTTTGATGCCCAAGTCGTCGCTTGTCCTTCACCCTTGCTTGGTCCTTCAAGGCCATTTTCTTGCTATCTTCACCCTCTCAATCCACCCAAGCCACATAATGGTTTGAACCAACAATAAGCATACATTTAAATCCATCTTCATTTGCATTGTTGTCTTTTGCTTGAACTAGATTGTTTCCATGAACTTTCTTCTCAAAATGCTTATGTTGATTTACTATTGCACAACTTGACCGAGTTCATTTGATATCCATGAACAAGCATGTCCCTTTTAACATATCTATCTTATGTTTATCAAGATGCTTAGTCCACTATGTAGATGCAAGCCAACATAATAAGACCACATATATGCATAAGTCCATGTCTTTTCTCCTCTATACACTTTGGCTTGCCATTTCTTCACTTATACATTTTCATTGATTGTACGGATATGATCAACATCAATCAACTATCAATCTCTCCTTGTTCATGCAAAGCAAGCCACTATTGAGACCAAACCATATTCATTTTTCTTTGTTACCTTATCAAATATGCTTGCTTCTTCTTCATTTGAGCACTACCCCAAGTTTGATATGATCATTTCCAATGAAACCTATTCAAAAATTCATCAAACTCATTAGTCCTTTCATTGTTTTGTCATTCAACCACAAAAACCCACAAGGGGGCCTAGATGCACTTTCAAACTCGATCGATTCACTTGGCCCTCCTCTACACCCTCATGATAAGGGTCATAGTGGCGGGTGATCTTCACCCAGCCTTTAATACTACATTATTTATCTTTGCTAAGGCCCCATTTTGGAGAGTTCTCCCTAGTATTGCAATAGATTCCAACACCACCCCAAACTATGAACTAAGAGCTAGCTTGCCACTTTTACTCCTATAATGTAGAAACGGGACCTTGCCAAACAAGGCTCAGTGAAGACGCAAATTTGAAAGAGTTGCATCCATTTGGTCTTAAAAATGCAAATAATTAATTATATACTTTCCCAATGTTCAGTTCCACCAAGTGGTGTAGAAACTATTTATGCCAATAAATGTACTTCTATAATATGATACTCTCTCGGGTTTTTAGTGAGCACAATTAGACTATCCCAAAAATATGCTATTGTGAACAAGCATTTTTTATTTTTAATATACATGAATTATGTAGCACAAAATCGATACAAGTAGATTGTTGTCTCAGAGATTATGGTTTTGCAGCTATTTATGAAATATTATAGTAATAATTTACAGTAAAAGGTTTATTTTGGGTAAGTAAACTACTCTCACTAAAATGGATGGTAGAAATTATCCCATATAAGTGCATGCAAAATTACTCAGAAATAGAGCAAGAAACACCACTATAAGAGAACACAGTGAACAAAAGAGAGGGCCCACAAATAATGCCACACATGAGATATTCATGTTCATGAACTAGAAACAGTACAATTGTGTGGGGACAAGTTCGAGGGAGTCAAAATGGAAAAATGCGGCCACATACAGTGGGATAAGTATGATAATATTGTGAAGTGTCAACAAGGTTACAAAGCCAACACGTCTATTGGTGAGTACCTCATTGACATTTGTGAGTAGCCTCTCAATATGGAGACGCTCCCTGCTTTTTGCATAGAACTCGGACCCTTGATCCACTGCCCTCTTCCACAAAACTTCCTACACCGCTAGAAATGTGAAGCTGGTACTACATGAAATTATATATCTCCATGTTCCCGAACACCATTCGCTACCCTCATTCTTCGCATCATGCTCTATAAACAACACTACGACCACACTCTCTTCCATGGTGCTAGTGTGGCTACCAGATAGGAGGGTCGTGGCGGGGCAATGCGAGATCTCCAAGTCAAAGAGGGAGTCATAGTTCAAGATAGTGACAAGTATGATGTAGCTGTCACCAGTTGGGGGCACAACTTATGTTGAAGAGGTGGAAGCCATGGTAAGTGCAGTGGGGCATTGCGCATCCCCAAGCCAAAGGTTGCGAGCTAGATGGGGTGGGAGAGGCATGGTCTCGATAGAGGAGACAACAAGATCTCACTGATGAGATGCAGAAGGACTGTTGACGTCAGAGGTGGCCCGAATCACACGCCAGCAAGGGCCTTGGATGCCTGGGCTGCCATGGACCGAAGAACGTAGCGAGGAGGTCACTATTTCATGATAAAGAACAAAGAGGTTTATAAGCAAACCACCAAAGGATGACCAACGTGCTTACGTGACGAAGAATCGACTAGTTTTCAGGCAAAGTAGCAAAGAAACGGTCGAAGCTCTCGCCCGGAAGGGACCGCGTCAGGGCAAGGACATCGTCGGGTTGCCCTAGGTTGGCCGGTGAGCCTAGGGCACCATCCTCGGTCATCAAATCAAGGGTTGAACAACATGGGGGTTGGAGAAGAGGGTAAAAGGGTTGGAGTAGAGGTAGTAGATTTGTTGTGTTTTGATGATTGGATAGATGGGAACACAATTGGCCATGATCCTCTTGTATATATAGAGGGGGTGGTCTTATCCCGGTAGGAAACATCTCTAAGACTTAATCTACAAGTTTTCCACGAGTTCAGAAGAGTTGGGATCGAGTTTGGACTCTCCCTGATTCAAACTATGGAAATCAGGTTCTGGTAGGGGGTTAGAAGTTCTTATGTTCGCGTAAAGTCAGAACTCCTATGCGAAACTCAGAAGTTCTGGTAGGGGATCAGAAGTTCTGATTTCCACACAAAGCCAAAGGATAATTTACTCCTTCATCTACATTCCGAATGAGGCATTCCATATATGTTTTTTTACTATCTCGACGAGAGGAATGCAGTGTTGAAGTCCATTTCACATTTTGACAAATTCACAAAATGAACATTTTGGTTGTCAACATATGCCCCCTAGTTTTCAGGTGAATGATGCATGAACCTGAAAACATCTGTCAAGACAAACCGAACAACGATGATACCCATCTCATTGGCTGCTCAGTGGCTAAGGGCGATGTATACATCGGCCATTTTTGTTCTAAGGGTGATACATGTATCGGCCATTGTTTGAAGAGCACTTAGGCTTCTTGCCAAACACTTGGAAAGTACTTTTTCAAGTACCTCCTGTTGAATGCTCTTGTGAGACATTCATCTTGCAATGTCTCTAGCAAATAGGAATTACCAAATAAGACTTTGATCACTTTATAAGGACCCTTCCAATTTGGTGACCACTTACCAAACTAATTGCTTTTCGATCCAATACGTAGTATAGTTTTCCACACTAATTCTCCCACTTGAAAGGATTTGCTCTTGACTTTCTTGTTGTATGTCTTGGCAACTCGAGCTTTATCTTTTTCTATCTCATTGAGAGTTTTTAATCTATCAGTCACCTCGTCGATGTTATCCATCATCAAATCATGATACACAACAGTTGATAGATCATTTTTTAGCAAGCCTATATGCATCCAAACTCACCTCGACAGGTAACACAGCCTCGTGAACATATACTAGCTCAAAAAGAGTAACTTTGGTAGCACCATGTTTTGAAATAAGATGTGCCCATAGAGCTTCAGATAAAACTTCATGCCACCTTCTTGGATTTTCCTTAATTTTGTTCTTGATAAGCTTGATCAAAGTCTTATTACTAGACTCAGCCTGGCCATTAGCTGAGCATAGTATGGAGATGAATTGAGCAACTTGATCTTACATGATTTGGCAAATTCCCTCACCTCCTTATACACAAATGATGTACCTTGATCTGTAGTCAATGTTTGAGGGATGCCGAATCTATAAATGATATGCTCAGTAATGAACTCAATTACCTCCCTGTGTGTCATATTCTTCAAAGGAACTGCCTCGGTCCACTTAGTAAAGTAATCCGTAGCAACCAACACAAATCGGTGTCCCTTGAAAAATGGAGGATGAATTTGGCCAATAAAGTCTAGCGCCCAACCCCGAAAAGGCCATGGTTTGATGATAGGATGAAGCATAGTAGCAGACACAAGCTGAATATTTCCAAACTTCTGGCACTCTTTGCAACCTTTGTAGTAACGAAAGCAATCGGCCATCATAGTAGGCCAATAGAACTGGCTCTATGCAATAACCACTTCACCTTTCAGACCAATTGATGTGTACCACAAATACCTTCATGGATTTCTCCCCATAGCCACTCTTGGTTGATCAGATCCCAAGCACTTTAACAACAAATCTTCAGCGGTTCTCCAATAGAGCTCATTATTATGCAACACATATTTAAAAGCATTTTGCCGAACACTTTTATCAACTTTAGCACTTGGATCACGTAGATATCTCAACACGGGAGTCCCCCAAACTTCTAAATCGGCCCCAACGTCACTAGAAGTCAAGTTGAGCCGATTTGGGAGCTTCTCAAGCAAAGTGACCGTGCTGGCCACAGGGGAGTCGATTGAGCCAACTCGGGTAGTCGACTTAGCTGACTTGGAGGAGTTAGCTTGGCCGACTGTAGCAATCGGCTAAGCCGACTGGGCTCTAGTAGAGGGAAAGTCAGCTGAGCCGACTAGGTAAATCGTCTTAGCCGACTAATCTGCATCTGCACGGAAAAAATTGAAATTTTTATGCACCGGCTGTTCTTGTATATGAAAATTACTCCCACCGACGTTATAGCTAGATGCTTGTTGAGCTAATATGTTGGCCTTTTGATTTTCATGCCTTCAAAAATGCTGAATTCAGAATTTAGCAAAATAATCAATAACATCAAGGCAAGCATCAAGACAAGCCATTAGTGATCCTTCTAAACATTGAACTCACTAGCAACTTGCTACGCCACTTAGCAAGAAATCACCAAAAGCTTCAACATGTCATACCCCATGGATTGCAATATGGCCACGACGAATAAGAAAACTTCACATTTGGCTTAATTGTTGGTGCAAATATAATTTTAATCGGCTTGATGTCTCAAATAGCATGATTGTGAGAAATAATGATTATGCCAACACCTTGGCCTTATTTGTAAGAAGATTAATCATGTTATCACATCCATGAAGTAAATCAAAATGCATATATCATGCCCCCCGGGCCTGAAAGCCATCAAAGTAAATTTCATGGGGGCCTTTCTAATAGCACATGGTAGCAAGCATTCATCGGCTATGTTTTTACACTAAGGGTGATATCAAAATATCGGCCATATGAATTCATCCACAAAAGTATGCACAACTGAAATAAATATTTTAGCTCTTGATCATCGATAAGCAAAATAATTTGGCAACCCTCCAAAACATAAAGATCCATACCAAGGATCAAAATAAGGAGCTAAGGGATAACCATGCATACCAGGGGATGGATTCCACATAGGCATAGGCAAAGAGTATGGATGATGTCATGACCACTGATTTTGATGATTTGGTGCAAACCTCCAACTTGACAATTATTTCTTGAATCTTCTTCTCCTCTTTGCCTTTGTGGCACCACTTGCTTCAGCATCATCCTTCTGAGCTTGAATGCTTCCTTTAGGAACCCACGCTAAGGCCTTTTCTTTCAGCTTCTCTACACTAAGCTTCTGTAACTTCTTTTCTTGCCACTTTGGTAAGCCGATTGAGCATATTGATTTTACTCCTGTTTTGGACCATGGCAAATCTTTCTTGATTTTGAGCACTCTCACCATCTTTTGTTCAGATTTGACACCTAGAATATCAATAGGTGATTTTCCCCACTTCTTTGCCATCGGTAGCAGGATTTTTCAGCAATGTAATCGGCTTTTCAATAGTTGAATTCAGATCTGAACTCTTCTTCTTTTGGCCATCATACTTCACGCGGTAAACTTGTTTTGCCACTTTCTTCTTTGGTTGAGCTCCAGACTGATTTTGATCAAAATGATCTTTATAAGATGATGATCTCTCTGAATGTTTAGGAGCTGCAAACTCTACATATTATGGCCTAAAATATGATGGACCATGTGCCTCTTGATCAAACCAGCCCCAAAATGAATAGGGATGAGAATATGTGGGTTGTGGTCCATATGACATAAGAATTGACTGCTCAAAAGAATGATATGTTGTTGATGTATGAGACCTATCTCGCCAATTCTACTCTTGAGAGCACTTTGGATGTAATTTTGATTATTGTACTTTCTTTGGCCGATTGGCGATATTTGCTTCGGCTATCTTCTCATATTTAGCTAGAAGTTCCTCGAAGCTGAGCTTCGACCTTCTACTCCTTTGCTTCTCATGGCCTTACCTCCAACAGCTTTGTGAGCATCCTCCTTCTCTTCACCATCTTGATAGACATGCTTCAAAGGAGGATTCTTAGCCAATTCCCCTTGCTCAATGGGATCAATTAGCCTTTGCTTTGGTTGGAGAGATTTCACCTGCCCCCTAGTATCTTCTAGAATTGTGATAACTTTGTTGTCCTCTGGAATGTCTTTGACTTGCAATTCTTGGATAACAACCTTGTCTTCACTTGAGGGCTCTACATCTATCTCTTGGGCATTGGAGCCTTGAGCTTTGAGTGAATCGGCTAATGCAAGTCTATTCGAAACTTGTTTGCCATCAAGACCATTTAAATCCAATTAGTCCATCTGTTGAGCTTCAGAAAATCTCAATCGTTCATTATCAATGGCCGATTGGATCACTCGACGAAACACATTGCAATTAGAAGTATTATGATCAGAAGAATTGTGCCACTTGCAATATGTAAGCTCTTCTAAGTTTTGAATGGATGACAAAGCATTGTGATCAATGATTCTAATAAAATTATTCTTGAGCAAGATATCAAAGACATGATCACAAAAAGTAAAGTCAAAGATGTACTTTAATTTCCTTAGCTGATTCTTTTGTGGAGTCGGCTTTAAAGATAGGCAAACGAAGGGATCAAATTTATTATCAATCCATTCGGCCACACTTTTGCAATTACTTATGGGAAGCTTTAGCTTTGATGACTACTACCATCAGCCTTGCCATATGGCACAATATGTTGGTCGATAGAATCTGAATTTATTTTGTAACCAACAAATATTATGCCATCCTCAATCGGTCTTTTACAACTACTAGCAAGAATATCTCTAATAGATGTAAAAATTGATATATTATGATTAGATTGGAATTTGAGCAAAACATTTGTATTTTCTATCGTATTGATCATGTTGGAGCAGTGCACGTCCCTGATTTGAATGATGTTGCTCTTCGTCTCCAGAGAATGATCAACAATAGGTGCCGAATCATCCAAAAACGCATTGGCGGATGCAGGAACCAAGAAAGTCAACTTAGCCGACTGGAAGTCGACTAGGCCGACTTGGGCACTAGCAGACACAACAGTAGCAGGGGTAGTCGCCCTGGCCAACTGGGAAGTCAGCCTAGCCGACTTAGGGTAGGCGGCAGAGGCAGTCATCTTAGTCGACTGGGAAGTTGACCTAGCAGGTTGGGAAGTCGACCTAGCCGGCTCAGGGGAGGCAGTAATCAATTTAGCCAACTTTGAAGTCGGCCTAGTCGATTCTGAACAGGCAGGCAACCCTCCTTTGTTGCTCATAGGGGCTTGATCTTCATCAATGGTGCGGTAATCTCTAGATAAATGTATAACCCCTTTGGCTTCTGAAAAATCAAGTCAAGCTGGTTTCTTGTGCTTATCATGCTTTTCTGTAGCAAGACTTGTTTTTTGAGATGTGATTGATTTGGTAAGGATATTGTGTTGTTTGGCTTTTGTAGCCGAACCTTTGCTTATATCCGAATTAATTCTTTCTTTCATGCCCATTAACAATCCTCTTTTAGCCAATGACTCAATTATAATCGGCCTTTTCTCATTGGTCTTTCTAAAATATTCATAGAATTTCTTCTCTAATTGAGACCATGAACCAACAGTGCATAGGGGCAAAGATGTAAACCATGCAAAGACAATACCAGTAAGAGATAAAGGAAAATTTCGCACTCTCATATAGTCTTCTTTACAGGTAAAACCTAGCTGTGAGAGATATATATTAATATGTTCCACAGCGGTCTTATCATCTTCACCACTAAATTCATAAAAAACAGGTATCCACCAACCATCAAAAGTTTTCAAGTAATCATAGCATAATGAGTATGGTCTATGATAAGTGGGCACCTTCTATTTAGAGGAGCCATATGTATTTCTAGTATGGGCTAAATCTTCCTCGATTCGGCTTGATTTGAGATCAACATATAAAGCCGAATCACGAGTCTTAGCACTCGAATGCCTTGCTAAAATTTCACTAATTCGGCTATGATCATGAGCAAAATACGAAGCCGAATTATAGGCATTGATCTTTGCATATGGTGCCAAAATTTTATTGATTCGGCTATGGTTACTAGTAACACGTGAAGCCGAAGCATGAGTATTAGCACTTAAACACCTTGCTGAATTTTTATTAATTCAGCTCAAGTTGGAAGTAACATATGAAGCCGAATTATAAGCATCAATATTTGCATATGGTGCTGAATTTTGAGAGTAATTGGCTAAATAATTAGCATTATCATAACCAATTCTCTCATTCACCAGCATATCTTGTGGCGGAACCACATATTGTGAACTTATAGTTGACGAATAAGGATTTACATGTTGTATGTTGCTAGTAGCATCAAAACCCAAAGAAGTTATAATTGACATCAGCACTTGACCACAATATCCATAATTATGTTGTGTATGATGAGAAGCATTATCAAAAGAATTAGCCGATGCAACATATCTAGTATTATTACAGCTAGCAACACCAACATGAGAACTCATAGAACTTACAAAACAACTATTGGGATCATAAGATGCATTTGCAAGTTGTATCTTGAGGTGATCATAGTAATATTATGATGCAACACCTTGGTACTCCATGATTTATAACTTGACTGCCTTGCTGAATTTTCCAATAAACAGCGCAACTTGTTGCAAAATCGCAAACAAAATCACAAGGGGTCAAAACCAGATGCAATCGACCTTTTGGGCCAGATGCAACGGTAATGGCAAACTCAAGAAGATAGATCAACAAGGAGTAGGGTTAAGGCAATAAAAATCGGCTATAAAGTAGAGCCGAAGCAAATTCTTCCCTAGCGGAGTCGCCAAAAGTGTGTTGACGTCAGAGGTGGTCCGAGTCACACACTAACAAGGGCCTTAGACACCTGGGCCTCCACGGACCGAAGAACGCAGCGAGAAGGTCACTCTTTCACGGTGAAGAATGGAGAGGTTTACAAGCAAACCACCAAAGGATAACCAACGTGCTTACGTGACGAAGAATCGGCTAGTTTTCTGGCAAACTAGCAAAGAAACAGTTGAAGCTCTCGCCTGGGAGGGACCCAGTTAAGGCAAGGACGTCGCCGGGTTGCCCTAGGTCAGCCGGCGAGCCTAGGGCGCCATCCTCGGTCGTTGGATCAAGGGATGAAGAGCGTGAGGGTTGGAGAAGAGGGTAAAAGGGTTGGAGTAGAGGTAGTAGTTTTGTTGTGTTTTGACGATTGGATAGATGAGGAACTCAATCAGCCATGATCCTCTTGTATATATAGAGGGAGGTGGTCTTATCCTAGTAGGAAATATCTCCAAGACTTAATCTACAAGTTTCGTACGAGTTCGGAAGAGTTGGAATCGAGTTTGGACTCTCCCTGATTCGGACTGCAGAAATCGGAATCAGAAGTTTTGATGTTCGCGTAAAGCTAGAACTCCTATGTGAAAGTCAGAAGTTCTGGTAGGGGATGAGAAGTTCTGGTAGGGGATGAGAAGTTCTGATTTCCGCACAAAGCCAAATGACAATTTACTCCTTTACCTGGATTCTGAATTAGGCGTTCCATATATGTTTTTTTGACCATCTCGATGACAGGAACGCAGTGGTGAAGTCCGTTTCATATTTTGACAACTTCACAAAATAGACAATTTTGGTTGTCAACAAAGACCTTGATGCATCTACGATAGAGAGCTCGGCACGGCAAGTGCTTGGTTTGGATGATCTCGTTGTAGTGGAGCATGTGTTCAACATGGCAAGGGTAAGTAGGAGTGCACCACCGCTGGTGGCTAACAATGATGTTTCCATATTTTTTGTTTTTATTCGTCAGACTTTACCAAAAAAATAGTTTTTTTTGCTAAAACATTTTCTTAAAAAGGTTTTTGGACAAACTTTTCAAAAATATATTGTCTTCCACAAAGTATTTTTAAAATAGAGAAAAGTTTTAGTTCTTTTATTCATGTTTTTTGAAACAGTGCTAGTGGTCCCCACATACTAAATGTGGGGACCTTTTATTCTTGTTTTATATTTACACATTAAATGTAAATATTCATTCCTTCTTATAGTTTTCTTATTATCATCATTGCCTTGATCTACTTGACCCTCGTTACCCTCGTGATTAGAGTTGAGGGCACCAATTGATGGTCTTTTCTCCATGCAGCCTCTGGTGACTGGTACCGGCGACCAGTTTATGCCATTGGCCATCTTTGGCATGATCGCTCCTCTCTATAGGTGTCATCAGGAAAGCATAGTCAAATTTGAAAGAGCTGCATTATTCTTGTGGTCTTGAGAAAAAAGGCAAATAATTAACTCTTTCCTTTCTTTTATAATAGGTGCTTATTTAAGAACTACAATTAATTACACCAGTTATAGTAGCAGTTGTTTATGGCATAATGAATGTATTGCCAAAAATGAGCACTCCCTCCACTTTTTGGTGGGCACAATTTGACCACCCAAAACTGTGCTTTGACCGTATATCAAAAAAAATGTGAATTATGTGCCACAAAATTGCTACTATTGGATTTGTAGTAGTCGTCGTAATATTGAACGCACGTTCTAAGATTACTATTTTGTGACTATTAAAAAAACATTGTAGTAGTAATACCAAACGCGCTTTCTAACTATTATGTTTTTGTGACTATTAGTAAAACATTGTACTAATATTAAGCGCTCTTTAACGCTTTTCTGATGATTATGATTTTTGCGACTATTAATAAAAAATTGTAGTAATATTAAACACGCTTTCTGTCAAATATGATTATGTGACTATTAGTAAAAAAATTATTAGTAATGAAATGATTTTTGAAAGAATAAACTACAACCCACTAAAAACATACGAGAAATGGTCCCAATACAAATACATAAGAAATTATCCAAATTAAAGTATTTCCATAAAAGTCGAACGAAATTCTCAAAAAAAGGAAAGTCGAACGAAACTTCCCAGCACCAACAAAAAAGATAAATTTGGGGGGGGGGGGGGGGGGGGCATATAAATACGCACAAAAACCAGGAGTTCATTCCCTGCACTCTCCTTTTGCTCAAAAAAAAATCCCTGCGCTCTCCTCGCTACTCCATTATTCTCCCCTCGCTCTGTGCTTCACCGACGCCGGTGAGACAGAGGTTGACGACCAAGGGAGAGAAGAGAGAGAGGTCATCATCCCGCCGCCCATTCCATTTCCTGGTATTGTGCTGCGCTGCTCTTCTTGCTTCAGTAGTGTTGCACTGCGTACGTAGGGACAGTGTTGTCTCTTCCTCGTTTTGGAGTGAGAATCCGATCGATGAACATGTAGTGAACGAACGTTGGAAAGCTGTGGAGACAATTCTCTACACGTTTTTTTTTCAAAAAAAATACTAGAATGGACTAAAGATCGCCTCAGCGATCTAATGACGATGGACACACAGCCAGTAATCGTTATACATGAACTACTTGCACGAGGTTACTGATGCATGCATAGGGATCAAGCTTTGATTATTGCTAGCTAGTGTACTTTAGCTAGAGATATCTGAGGTGCCACTCTGTTGGATCCTCGGATCCGTTGGAGGGAGGTTTCCCAGTCTAGCTACAATGCTAGATCTGTAGCACGGTGTTCTTTCCTTTTTTTCCCCATTGCGCATAACATGCAGGGCACTACCCTTCCAAGAACGCCCATTGCCTCTTTAGTTCATCCAACATTTCCAAGAAATGTGTTTTTTTTTCATTCCTATTGTAACAGGCTACGATATGGTGGTGCTTATGACCTCTTTTGTGGCGGTAGAATCATGGAGATTTGACTAGCTAGGTTTGATGTGTTTCTTTCACTTGGGGAGCTTTGAATAATCCAAGTTATGCCTTCACCGAGGCCTCTTTTGGAACGTAGGAAAGTTTTCTGAATCTGTAAAATTGAATTGAATCATGTGAGATCCTGAATTGAATCATGTGAGATCCCTACACGATTCATGTCAAAATCCTACGTTTCGAAAGAGTTCTGAACGTGCGGTTTTTTTTAGTTATTTTGTGTTGTAACAGGCGATCGTACGTGCGGATGTTTATTACCTCTTTTGTAACGGTAAAACCATGTGGCTTTGATTATTTTAGATGTCTAGATATCGAAGGTTTAGACGGTTTATTGTGGTCCTCTCCCTTGTAGAAACTGCTCTTTTTTATCCTTGGACCTATATTTTGGATGTGCGGTTTTTCGTTCATTTGTATTGTTATGGGTTATTGTACTGTGATGTTTATCATCAGATTTGTAATGGTAGAATTGTGGAGCTTTGATTACCCTACTTATCTGATTAACAAAGACTTACCACTCATAAATGCACTATCTTTCCCCTTTATTACTACAGGGCCATCTCGTGATACACCGTTCTACCATCCTACTATTGAAGTTCGTTGCTCATATCCTCCTACTAAGTTCGAGTTGCTGTTACGCTCCGAGCAGGCAATCATGGCTCTCAAGGTATTGGGTTTAACATACTTCCTTGATTGTTTGGCTGTTCATATTTAGTTAATAAGTCGACAACTATTGCTTTTATTTTTCTGCGATTATAAATATAAATATGTCTAGATTTATCCGAAGTTAACTTTTCAATTTTGATAGTCAATATCTAAAAACTTTATTTAGGTTGACAACGTAAAGTTCATAATGTTAGATTCCTTATAAGCATGTACAATGGGGTTTCTTTAAAAGAAGAACATATTTTTGCTCTCTGTCATTTGCATATGATAAGATGCTTACGACGAATGTTAGGTAAAGTAGTAAGTTATTTAAGCACCAATTGCATTGGAAGGATTAACGTTTTTTACAAGTGTTTAATGGTGTAGTAGCATTGTCTCCCAAATTAAGCACAATATATCCAATTATCTTGTATTGTACGTGTCCTATAGAATACTTCCAATAATATGCATGTAGTATATCTTTGTAGATATGGCTAGCTATTTGCATAATACACTAGAGATTATCGCTTATGTTTAGGATTCAGGGAAGTGCTTGTAGTGGTACGTCATTAAGAGAACATCTCCCATGTTATTGTGACTCTTACTAGGGGCGGAGCTAGAGAAAAAAAAAGTGGATGCAACACTATATAACTATAGCTGCTAGTTGAAATATATATTGGAAAAACGAGAGCGATAGTTGATTTACCAACCACAACAATGCTTCCAAAACACACAACAATGACAACAAAAGTATGGATGTATATACCTTCATGTAAAAATTTGAGCTTCCAAAAATACACAACAAACACAACAAAAATATGGATAGGTAACCTTCCTGTAAATTTTGAGTTGCAAAGAACATTTGTGCAAGAAAAAAATAAGGGTATGTTTGGCTTGCGGCCGAAGGGTGAAAGGGCCAAGGGATAGTAGGGCCCAAGTAGTCCCCAACAGCCCAAGGCCAAACGCGACGGCCGACGAATAACGCCATGCTGCTATGGAACCTAGTCGCAGCTACTGCCGCCACCGTGCCGGTCCGGCCTCCGGCGGCCACCGCTGCAGCTTCTCTTGCGCCGTCCCATCCATTACACTACCCTTCCCCAGCTCAGCGACTGCCCTATTTTGCTGCCTCCCCGCCTTCATGGATCCTTTCTAGCGGTGTCGAGGTGAAATTGGGGGTGGATGTGGAACCGAGAGAGGCGCAGGTTGTGGCCTGCTTCGTCGATGCGACGTCTCGGGCGAGTCGGTGCTGGTGCTGCGGCACCGATCACGTCGGCAAATTTGACGGGTTAAAACACCGATTTTACAGTTGAGTGGTCCTCAGTCAAGCAAACTTTTCCTTTCCTTTTCGGTAATGATACACTGCAGACGTCCGGATGGGATGGACGCGCCGCGCGATCCAAACCCGCTCACGCGCGACTCCACCCGCTCGACCGCGCGCGTCTCCCTTATCCATTCGTCCGTCGCTCGCTCAGCTCTTCCCCCTCCCCACTCGCTCGCCCCGCTCTCTTCGTCTCACCTCATTCTCTCCTCTGCGTGTCGCGAGCTCCTCCTCTGCACGTCGCGTCGGTGGCTCGTCGCCACTCCCTCTCTTCCTCTCTCCCGGTGACGCCCCCCTGCTGTGTCCCTCTCCTTCCTCCGTCGCTTCCTCAAAGTTGACGGCGACCGCGGGCTCCTGGCGTTCCTCCGGTGGATCCATGGAGCGCCGACCTCCCCGTGGTAGATCCATAGGAGTCTTTGCAGATCCAGCGGCGTGGGGTCTCCTCCACCCTGGAGCGTCCTCCTTCACCTCGATGGTGGCATGGGGTTCTTCCCTCGTGGTGGATCCACGGGAGCACCGGGCTCCCCATGGTGGATCCATGGGGGACGGTGCAGATCCAGCTGCGTGGGTGGTGTTCTTCACTCTGGCTCGCCTCCTCCACCTCGACGGCGGCATGGGGGCCTCCCCCAGTGGTGGATCCATGTAGCAGCACCCTCCCCCCCGTGGTGGATCCGTGGGGGGCGATGCAGATCCAGAGGATTTTTTCCCCTTTCTCCCCCTGTTTCAGTAGCTTCTATATGTTTGTTTCAGTTTCTCGAAAGGTATGTTTCAGTAGGTGTTTTTGTTGTTGTTGCAGTAGTTTTTATGCTTTTGGTGCAGTAGGTGTTCCTTGTATGTTGAAGCTTCGTTTTTTCTGCATGTTGCAGTAGGTGTTTGGCCGTTGTTTCAGTAGGTGTTTGGTTGCTGTTGCAGTAGTTTCCATGGTTTGGTGTAGTAGATCAGTTTCTGCATGTTGCAGTAGGTGTTTGTTTGTTGTTTCAGTAGGTGTTTGGTCGTTGTTGCGGTATTTTTCATGCTTTGGTGTAGCAAGCGTTTCTTTGTTTGTTGCATAGCTGTTTTTCATGATGATTTTGCAGCAACTCGCGTGTGTTGTTTCAGTTGTTTGCCGAGCTGCGGGGGGCGGGGTATTGCACGGCGGGGAGGGAGGCAAAGGTTGCCTCAGGGGGCAGACGGAGTTTGGAGAGATGGGATCGGATCCCGCGTGCGGGCCCGGGATGCGTTCGATCCGCTCCCCCGCGCGCGTGGGGACGGTGCGGGTGGCCGTTTTTTTTGAATCACAGGTTCGTCGGTTTTCATTAGCGTGGTGCCGGGTGGAAGCGGGGGGTCGGGGATCCTTTCTCCTGTGGTGCGTCCGGACGCTAGCGCCCGGATCTGGACGTCCGGGCGCTAGCAGCGCCCTTTCCTTTTTTATTTCCTTGGTGAAGTTGCAGAGTAGAATGGTTGTCTGTTATTCTACTAATTTAGCATTTGTATACCAGCCCATCAAAGATCCTTTCTCAAACCACGAATCATACAGACCCTGCTTCGCACGAGGCGTCGCAAATCCTGCTATATGGGTTGAGGCACTTACAAATAAGAGCTTTTCTGAGAAAATACAGTCAGCAATTCACAAACTAGAAATATATAATGACATGTTATTGCTTCTAAGGTAACTAGAAAGTACTCGTTCCAAGTTCTTTTATGTCATCAGCATCCATGTGTTCTTCATCTGTTGGAGTCATTGATATTTTTCAGAACTGTGTTACCTGCACAATTATTTCGAGACCACCTGAACATCCACAACTTTTCTTTTAACATTTTCTTTGCTTTTGGCAGGATACATTCAGCTTGTTCGTCCTATTTGCCTGCTTCGTCACTGCTTTTGCTGGATCTGATATAAAGAATCTATATGCTCTGAGGGATGAACTCATCGAATCAAAGCAATTCCTTTGGGACTGGTTCGATATAGAAACTCCTCCATGCATGTGGTCACATATCACTTGTGTGGACCATGCTGTTACAGCCATTGATTTGTCATATATGCCACTCCATGTTCCTTTCCCATTATGCATCACGGCATTCCGGTCACTTGTTCGTCTCAACTTAAGTAGGTGTGATTTATTCGGTGAGATTCCAGAAGCCTTGGGAAATTTGACGCATCTCCAGTACCTGGACTTGAGCAGTAACCAGCTTACTGGGATCGTGCCTTACGCATTATACGATTTGAAGATGCTGAAAGAAATACTGTTAGACAGAAACAGCTTGTCTGGACAATTGATCCCTGCCATTGCTAAGCTTCAGCGACTCGCTAAGTTAACCATATCCAAGAACAACATCTCTGGAGAACTTCCTCCAGAGATGGGCAGTCTGAAGGACCTAGAGGTCCTGGACTTTCACCAGAACTGCTTCAATGGATCAATACCAGAAGCATTAGGCAATCTGTCTCAGCTCTTCTACCTTGATGCAAGCAATAATCAGCTCACTGGATCAATATTTCCAGGAATGTGCACATTGTTGAACCTGCTGACGCTTGATTTCTCTTCAAATGATTTGGCGGGGCCAATACCTAAGGAGATTACTCACCTGGAAAATCTAGAGCGCTTGGTTCTGCGGTCTAACAATTTCACTGGAAGCATTCCAAAGGAGATTGGTAACCTGAAGAAGCTAAGAAAGCTCATTCTCTCTAAATGCAACTTATCAGGCACCATCCCTTGGTCAATTGGTGGTCTTAAAAGCATACAGGAACTTGATATATCAGATAACAACTTCGATTCGGAACTCCCAGCATCTATTGGTGAGCTGGGAAATCTGACTGTCCTGATTGCAATGAGAGCAAAGCTCATAGGCAGCATACCAAAAGAACTTGGTAACTGCAAGAAGCTTACTGTCCTGCATCTGTCCTTCAATGCCTTCACTGGTTGTATCCCCAAAGAACTTGCAGATTTAGAAGCTATTGTCCAGTTTGAGGTGGATGGTAACAAACTGTCAGGTCATATTGCTGATTGGATTCAAAACTGGGGAAATGTTGTATCTATAAGACTGGGAGGCAACAAGTTCAATGGTTCTATACCTCCTGGCATATGTCAAGCCAACTCTCTTCAGTCACTCGACTTGCATTCTAACAATCTGACAGGGAGTATCAAGGAGACATTTATAAGGTGCAGGAACCTTACTCAACTGAATTTGCAAGGCAACCATTTCCATGGAGAGATACCTGAATACTTGGCCGAGTTACCGCTTATAATTCTGCAATTGCGCTACAACAATTTTACAGGAGTCTTGCCTGCCAAGTTGTTTAATTCATCAACAATTTTGGAGATAGATCTCAGCTATAATAAGCTCACTGGCTGTATTCCTGAAAGCATTGGTGAGCTCTGCGGCTTGCAGAGGTTGCGGATGAGCAGTAACTGCTTGGAAGGACCAATCCCGCCGGCGATAGGTGCTCTAAAGAATTTGAATGAAATTTCTCTTGATGGGAATAGACTATCTGGGAACATCCCACAAGAGCTCTTCAACTGCAGAAACCTAGTCAATCTAAACCTGAGCTCTAATAATCTGAACGGAACCATCTCGAGATCCATATCTCAATTGACTTCACTCACTGGCTTGATTTTGTCTCACAACCAACTCTCTGGTTCTATTCCTGCTGAGATATGTGGGGGATTCACGAATCCATCTCACCCTGAATCAGAGTATGTTCAATATCATGGCTTACTTGATCTGTCATACAACCAGTTGATTGGTCGTATCCCACCAGGAATCAAGAATTGTGTTATTCTGGAGGAGCTACACCTGCAAGTTAACTTGCTGAATGAATCTATTCCTGTGGAGCTTGCAGAGCTGAAGAATCTTATGACCGTTGATCTCTCTTTTAATGAATTGGTTGGACCTATGCTTCCTTGGTCCACACCATTGGTCAAGTTGCAAGGCCTTTTTCTGTCTAATAACCACCTCACTGGCAATATTCCTGCTGAGATAGGTCGCATCCTTCCCAACATCGCGGTTCTAAACTTGTCCTGTAATGCAATTGGGGCTACCCTACCCCAATCTCTACTATGCAGCAAGACCCTGAACAGCCTGGATGTCAGTAACAACAACCTCTCTGGTAAAATCCCATCATCTTGTACTGGGTTTGAAGGATCATCGAGCCAACTGATCTTGTTCAATGCAAGCAGCAACCATTTCTCAGGGAGCCTAGATGGATCTATCTCAAATTTTGCACATTTGTCTTCTCTTGATATCCACAACAATAGCCTCAACGGGAGCTTGCCAGCTGCACTGTCCAATCTCAGTTTGTACTATCTTGATGTCTCAAAGAATGATTTCAGTGGTGCCATCCCTTGTGGTATGTGCAATCTATCTAACATCACATTTGTCGATTTCTCTGGTAAAATTAGTGGCATGCATAGCTTCTCAGATTGTGCAGCATCAGGCATTTGTGCTGCTGATAGTATCAGTACCAATCATGTGGAGGTTCATATACCTCATGGAGTTGTAATAGCACTGATCATTAGTAGTGCCATTCTCATTGTGGTTCTTCTTGTGGTTTTTGTGACATGGATGATGTTGAGAAACAGGTCATTACCTCTTGTATCTGCCAGTGAATCCAAGGCTACAATTGAGCCAACCTCCAGTAATGAGCTCCTAGGAAAAAAGTCAAGGGAACCTCTGAGCATCAATCTTTCTACATTTGAGCATGGACTGCTGAGGGTTACCATGGATGATATCCTGAAAGCTACCAATAATTTCAGCGAGGTGCACATCATAGGCCATGGTGGGTTTGGGACTGTCTATGAAGCAGCGTTCCTTGAAGGACAGAGGGTCGCTATCAAGAGGCTTCATGGTAGCTACCAGTTCCTTGGTGACCGTCAATTCCTTGCTGAGATGGAGACCATTGGAAAGGTGAAGCATCATAACCTTGTTCCCCTAGTTGGCTACTGCGCTCGTGGTGATGAGCGTTTCCTGATCTATGAATACATGCATCATGGGAGCCTTGAGACGTGGCTGAGGAACCATGAAAATACACCTGAAACAATTGGATGGCGTGAACGTCTCAGGATCTGCCTCGGTTCTGCTAATGGACTCATGTTTCTCCACCATGGCTTTGTGCCCCATATCATACATCGGGACATGAAGTCAAGCAACATTCTATTGGATGAGAACATGGAGCCGAGGATCTCTGACTTTGGCCTTGCAAGGATAATCAGTGCCTATGACACTCATGTTAGCACCACCGTCTCTGGCACGCTTGGCTACATTCCCCCAGAATATGCGCTGATTATGAAATCTACCACGAGTGGAGATGTCTACAGCTTTGGCATAGTCATGCTGGAGGTGCTCACTGGACGGCCACCTACAGGGAAAGAGGTGGAAGAAGGCGGTGGGAACCTTGTCGACTGGGTGCGGTGGATGATTGCACACGGTCGGGAGGGTGAGTTGTTTGATCCATGCCTGCCTGTTTCAGGTCTGTGGCGTGAACAGATGGTTCGCGTGCTTGCCATTGCTCAGGATTGCACTGCCGATGAGCCATCGAAGAGGCCGACCATGGTGGAGGTGGTGAAGGGACTCAAGATGGTCCAGCTCATGAAAAGTGAACCTCACAACCTCCAGCAACGTGCGGTGCAGCCATGATCTGGGCATGCACTGGTGCCTACTGGTATATGTTTTTGTTTTATTTATTAAGTGCTTCATATAAGTTACCAGTTCTAAACACTCTAAACTCTTGCAACCTTTTGCCTGATTCAGTTCTTCTGTCCTTCTGTGTTCTTACAATGCTAGCTAACAATAACGTATATATAACAAAAGTTTGAAACATATTAACCTTGATATATAAATGCAGTCTGCAGCAATGTTCGAAATAGCCAATGGCATAAGCTTAGATGTTTGGATTGTTCGAGTGTTAGAAACCTGTACCTTCAAATTTTCATACAAGATTTGTGCTTTCATCCAAGATTGGTGCTTATACTGTAACCTATACTACCTTGGACAGCAGTGTATACTTATCATTTGTGGCTTTTGATTTGCAGCCTGTCTTTGTTGGAGATGAGCTTGGAGCACACTACACCCCTACAACTATTCTCAGCTTCACAGCACCATCTGAAGTGGACAACTCGGCAGATGGGCTGCATGCCCGCATTCATGCGCTAGGGCAGAGTAACAGAAACAAAACTTTGTGTTAGAATAATAACTCTTTTAATTAGCGCTTAGTGTGTGTATGTGTGCATTGTTAACTTATTCAGGCTGTTAGTTAGCTAGCTGTGTCTGTGTGCATGACCGAGTTCCTGCGCAGCTGTGGGCATGAAGAGCTCCGATGTGTGTGTCGTTCACATGGATCGGAAGCGCGTTGCGTTGCGCCGCACGTCTCTTGGCGTCTGGGATGGCATCCTCCGTGAAGAGGGACTGCCGTGCATACATGTTGTCCACCCGGGTGGGCATGGACATGGTGTTGTAATCCTTTGCGTTACAATAAGTTGCTGCTACGTTGCAGCACCAAAACAAGATCGCGTTTGTGTGTGCTTATATCCATGGTACGTAGCGGCTAGGGATGCAAGTTCAAAATATTTTGGGTCACTGGGTCGACCCAAAAATGTGTTGGTTTGAGATATTCAAGGTATGTGAACACAAGAAGAGCAAATCCTACCCCCTGAGAGCACTTGTGGGATTCATCAAACACTTCGTGAAAGGATTTGTTAACTTTGGAGGTGAAGCCTCTTAGAACAGCTAGGAGTTGCTCGATGAGCACCCAAGCATGTAGTGTGCCGCAAAAAAATTGTGAAAGGTTCAAGTTCACCTCTGCAAGGGAAGAAATCAAATTAATGGAAGTCCATGGTGGTTGTGTGTGGTTGTCTTTGCTGATGGTAAGTGGTTGAAAGAGACTAGCTCCATTTGGGAGGTCCTGAATGGAGATAAAGGTGCATTGTCGGAGTTGGATGAACTTGGGGGTTGGGGGAGAGGTATCCTCTCATGTTTCGTTTATTCCTAGTGCTTGAGGTGTTAGCACATTTCTTAATTGATATACTTAGTGGTTATGCAGGGTTGTTATGGATAAGTTTTCACACCTTTCTCAAGTTGTGGCTTCATTTGTGAGCAGTAAAGTTACCTTGGTAAGTTTTGAATTGAGCAAGTTCTCTCTCTATCCTAGAATTCAAGAACTTGTAGGGTGCTTCCTGGTTGGAGCATATGGTAAGGCAAAGGATGATCCATTGCTAATTAACACTATTTATCTCTAAATGATCATTTAGCCCATGCAAACACCATGTAAACTCTAAACAGTGGTATGTCATTTCTATTTAATCGGTTGTTATCCATTTAGTGAGCCATTTAGTCCAAACAATGACTAAACATGAGGTGACCGACTATTTACAATTTACTATTTAGGATAACACTACTAATTAAAACTTTGAATTTGCCTCCAAATGACATCTTGGTTCACACTCGGATTGCTATGGTAGTGTGGGATGATCTAGGAAGCATTTCATTGCTACTTATTAGGTTTTTACAATTTGTTTTCAATATACGGGTGGCCACAATGAAGCCTCTTGATTGCAACTCTCCGTCCTTTAGGGAGTGTTGCTCCATAGACAGTCCCATAGTCACCATGGCCTATATTTGTGCATCACTACAATTATTGGTAGCTTTAAGAACATCTACGGTGACCCTCAGTAGTGCACGCTCAAATGTAGCAAGATTGATACTCAAAGGTTCATATGAATTCTTTCCTAAGAGCTCATAGCTTGAGGTGGGCTCAATTTGCAAGGGGCAATGACCTGTTTCTTAATAGCTTACATCCCACATAAGCCACTAGAAGAATCACAATTGAAACAGTGGCACAAATGGTCACTGCTCTTCAAATTACATGATGTGGGTGACCCTCCTTATGATTGATACTACTAGGAGCACAAATGCCTGACGCAACACAATCTGAAAAGTTATGCCTGCCAATGCGCTTACCAGACAAGTTGGCAAATGCGATGCCAAATAAATGGCAAATACCACAAGGGATGGGACCACTGAAATCATTATTTGAGAGATCAAGATAGTTCAAAAACTGAGATTGGACAATGTTGATGCCAAGCTGCCGGTGAGGCTATTGTTGTGGTCAAGAGTAGATAGTTGCCTGAAATTTGAGATAGAACCATCTAGGCTCCCTGACAAATGGTTACTGCTCAAGTGAGCTCAAGGGTTCTTCATAACCAGGACAAGGTAATGGGATTTCACCAAAGAGGTTATTTGACATCTAGACGGTTCAGACTCTTGCTGCACAGTAAAGAGTGGGGTAGCATAGCCAAAAATGCATTACTAGACAAATTTATAACTACAACGGTGGGAAGAATGTGGCCTATCTCAACAGGAATATTGCCACTTAGGTGGTTGTTAGAAAGAAGAAGGCCTTGCAGGGAGAGCAATGGCGCAGACCAAGAAGGCATAGGTCCAACTAGCGCATTAAACGAGAGATCAACAGTTCTAAGATTCTTTAGCTCACCAAGCTCTGTAGGAATAGATCCATTCAATAAGTTACCTTGCAAGTGTACCTCCTCAAGAATAACATAATTCTTGATCGTCGGTGGGATACAACCAGTGAACCGGTTATGTGACAAATCAAGTGAGACATGATGTTGAATATACTCTGTCAGGATCAACTGGATTTGTGAACCCCCCACATATATGTCTAATAAGATTATTAGAGCTCAGGTTTAGCTTGATTGCAAGAGCTCATGTGGGATGTTCCCATATAGTTCATTCCCATCAAGAGACATTACTTTCAAATTCTCTATATGACCAGACTCCCTTGGGATAGGTCCTTCCGAGCAGTTATTGCCCATGTCCAACACCTGCAAACTGTGAGGCTTACCAATGCTCCTAGGTATATGTCTAGTAAGCTTATTATTGTTGAGATTCATCTCCAAAATGGTTGATTACTCCAACAGCTTGCTAGGCAACACGCCTATAAAATTATTCTAGGACAGTTCCAGTATTACGAGTGGTAGCTCAACCAAGTATTTTGGTATCTCACCGTTGAAATGGTTACCTTGCAAATTCAGTTGAGTAAGGTTCCTGCACCTTATAAATGTCTTCTTGATACTCCCCATCAGATCATTACAATGCAAGTCGAGTGACCACAGAGAAGTGGCTTGACATATGGTAGGAAGTAGAGAACTATTGAACGTGTTATCTCCCAGTCTTATAGATACAACATTTCCCCAGTTTTGAATCCTGTCAGCAATACGACCTGACAATTTGTTACCTCTTCCACCGCAAAATGGGCAATAACTTCTAAGCCTGCAAGTTCTTTGGGGATAGAACTAGTGAAGGCATTGAAGGATAGATGCAAGAGAGTAAGCTTCTTACAGTTACCAAGTTCTTTTGGTATGCTCCCTAGTCCCTATTAGCTTTGCACTCCTTGCAATCAGGACTTTCAAATTGCCTAGCTCACCAACAGATGCTGGGACTTCTGAATTGAAGTTGTTGCCTGATATATCAAGTTCCTATAGGCTTTCAAGGCCACCAATTGACCAAGGGATGGTGCCTGATAAGTTGCATGAGTTTTCTTAGCTGAATGCTTCTAGTGAAATGGTTGGATGACAAAACCAAACGCTCTAGATTTTCCAAATGAGTCTCCTTAGGTGTTGACCCCACCAAATCATTTGAAAAGAAAATCAAGTGTTAGAAGGTTCAACAATGTGCTTATTCTTGCTTGCATCAATCCACTGAATATATTCCAATGAATGCCGAGGACCTCTAGATTCTTCAAACTACCAAGCTCTGGAGGAAGTTCTCCAAAGATGGAATTCTAGGATATGATTAAGTTAACGAGGTGCTGAAGCTGAGCAATGGCAGGTCTCAACTGTCCAGACAAGTTATTTTTGTCTAGCACTATTTCTTTCAGCATCTTCAAATCATATAACAAGACAGGTATTGATCCAGTAATCTAGTTCTTGGTCAAGTCTGGTACTGGAGCTACTAGAAATTTCCCATGGCTTCTGGAATCACACAAGGTAAACTGCATCCACTGAATTTGAGCCGAGCCAGTGACTGAAATGTTGTGATGCATAATGGAAAAGGGAGATGGAGTGGCACAGAAGACAAATCTATGGCCACAACATTGTGTCGGTCATAAGTCATACCTGGCCATGGAGGGGTTTCTGAATCAAACCAGCTCTGAAGGAAGCCTTCTGATTCAGCGAATTCTTGCCTCAGAACATACATATTCTTTATATCAGAAGATGCAACAAAAGTAGATCCAGTGATGAAGCAAAAAAAAAGGATTAAGAAGTGGATCCATCCTACAATAAGGAAATGAAAAGTTAAAATAAGAGATATAAATGTGCAGGTAATAGAGTTCTGAACAATAACATAACAACACTTTCAACCAACGAAGAATGCATGTAAAATGCTAAGAGAAGGAATTTTAAAACGAGTAGCAACTACGTTGCACACATGATAAATCAAAAGTTAGCTCTGGTTTGTACATTTATAAGTGCTTTGACCAAGGAATCTCGATTTGATAATGCCTCACTACCCCATACAAGGATATCACTGTCGGTTCAAAACCCCCCATCACTGCCGGATTTTGAACCGACAGTGGCATACTGCAGTGATGGGGGTCACATCACTGCCGGTAACACAAAACCGACAATGATGTCAAGGCAACACTGTCGGTTCCTGGTGCCACACGGCAGTGTCTAGTTGTGCCAACACCGCCGGTTTGTGGCTCCAGCCGACAGTGATGGTCAAGACAACACTGTCGACTGGTGGCTCAAGCCGGCAGTGTTGAGCAAGCTAACATTGTTGGTTGGTGGCTCAAGCCGGCTGTGTTGGTCGAGCCATCACTGCCGACGGGTGGTTCTAGCCGGCTGTGTTGGTAAAGGCAACACTGTCGGCTGGTAGCTTAAGCCGGCAGTGATGGCTTCAACAACACTGCCGGCTTCACATACAAACCGGTAGTGATGTCTTGAGCAACACTACCGGCTCGTAGCTCAAGCTGGCAGTGCCCTCTTTACCATCACTGTAGGTTTGGTATGATTTCTTTTTCGCATTTTATTGTTTTATAATTTATTTTATATTTTTTGGGTGGAATTGGGTTTCGCTTTATATTTGCTACGTAGACTAATAAATCCATCAACATTAAACATTACAAATCCCACACGATTTATATTACCAATGACACGGTTATAATGAAAAAGTACTTATAAAAGACGACGACATTATCACAAGTCCATCAAGATCCCTATTACAGTAATCTATCGGCGGCGGCTCTTGCATATAACTTGTTGTTATGCTATCTAAAGGATTGAAATATATTTTTCTATAGCAAATACTCATCGTATTAAAATTTGCCCGGGCTCTAAAGTCTTCCTGGGTCCGCTACTGAATTTGTGTGTAGTGACAAAAAGGAAAGTACCTAGAGTAGCTAGAGTCATGAAGCTAACAAAAGGAAAGTACCTAGAGTAGCTAGAGTCATGAAGCTAACAAAAATAACTTCATCGGCTCCTAGTTCATTAGAGAAGAAGAGATAAATTTGACTTGTACTACTATGACATGAATAGTGCTCGTTTTTCTATGTGTAAAAGGAGCAAGAAGAGATCTCTCTCAAACAAGGTCTAAGCAACAGTTGAAGCCAAATAAAGAAAGAAAGAAAGAAAGAAAGAAAGAAAGAAAAACACTAATGGGGTATGCATACAAACTCAAATAACCAAGGATCTCGAACCTAGTACCTTTAGAATCATGATTATCTGTACCAAACACTCTTCAATTATCAGGACCTCAGTAGTTTGTCAGGAATAGATCCTGTAACATTAAATAAAGACAAAAACACATGAGAGTTAGGGTGTGTTTAGTTCGTGAAAAAATTTGGCTTTGCCTACTGTAGCACATTCGTTTGTATTTGTCAATTAGTGTCTAATCATAGACTAATTAGGCTCAAAAGATTGGTGTCGGGGTTTTTTTACCAAACTATGTAATTAGTTTTTTTTTGTCTACATTTAATGCTCCATGCATGTGTCTAAACATTCGATGTAATGGGAAATCTTAAAAATTTTTGGGAACTAAACCTGGCCTAAGCACATGTTGTAAAATCGTGGATAATGGGACAATAAAGATAATCAAAGCTTCATCGGAAAATAAATGATAAGCAATTAAACATCAACAATGAACTGAAATATGCTCAACAAAAGTAACATTTTCTCCAGAAAAATAAAGTACAAGTCAATGACTTCTTAGGGGGAAAATGAGGCTCAGGAACTTCATGCGTAATCATACATGATAAATTGGACCACGATGGATCTAGGTTGCAAACTCCCCCCAATAGTTAAAGCAAAGCTAGAACCTTGAATATTAAGTCTACAATAAAATTAAAGTTTGATGCACCAAAATCTCATGTTCCACGCCTAGCAGCCTGGGAACGGGAACATGGCCCACGTCTCCGTTCCCATGTTTCACATTCCGAGAACGTCTATGTTTCGGAAACAGGAATGTTCTCGTTCCCACGTTATAAAATAATACCCCAAATTTCCGTTCCCGTCCACGTTATAAAATAATACCCCAAGTTTTCGTTCCCGTTCCGGGGACGGGAACGGGAACGGGAACATGGCTGCTAAGGTTCCACGTCACATTCCATTCTATTTAGATCTCGATCTAGACTTCCATAGTTACAAGGAAATCCAAGTGGGTTGGTCCATAAGTCACGTGTACTTATGTATATAAGGGGATGCAAGTGGGTTTGTCCATACTCATAAATAGTCTGAGTGAGTTCATTACACCCCACTAACAGGCCCACGAACAAGCCTTTATTAATGTTCAAGAAGGTGTTAGGCGGTTTCTAGGCAACGACCCATGGCCTAGAGCCTAAGCGAGTCTAGGCTAGCCTAGATGTTTCAAGATGTTTTTCTAGGCGTTTTAATTTTTATACACATACATATATATTATCTTAAATTACCTTAAGTAAAAGAAGAAATAAGAGATTTGTGGACTTAAAGTTGGAAGAAAGGCCCATCAAAAAAGTCTAGCCCACCTTATCCACCCCTTCGACCTTATCCATCCAACCATCCTCCTCCCATCGCACGAACCAGAGTATGTGCTCTGCTTTCTCCGCCTCCCTTCCCTGCTTCTCCGACGCCACCCGCTCCTCCCTCCTTCCGACGCACGCCTCCTCCTTCTCCGGTGATGCGTGCCTCCTCCCTCCTTCTCCGATAGCTGCGCCTACCGTATCCGCGGCCGCGTAGTCCGTAGCGCCAGCATCACAACCGGACATCGACACCGGCCCTCATTCACAGCTGCGCCTGCAGCCCGCCTTCCTCCTAGCCATGCCCTAGCCTCCGCTCGTCACCTACCGCCTCCCGACCGCGCCGGCGGCCTGCCCTCCTCCCGGCCACGTCTATCTTCCGCCTACCCCCATAGGCGAGGCGGCACCCCTTCGCCTAGCGCATAAGCGTGCCTAGGCGAGCGCCTAGGAACGCCTTTTTGAACACTGCTTCTTATACATCCCTAACATGGGTTCATGCACCGACGCGCCCATATGAACTATATTTCCAAGTTCCAGCAACTTCGCATACAAGAATCGAATGGACTATGTATAATAAAGGCACAACGATTCTAGGCAATAACTTCTCTGCAAACATCGAAGAAAAATAAGAGAAGAGAAACATCAATACCAGGACTAGGAGAGCAGGGTACACGGAGTGAAGAGAGTGCCTTCGATGGGTATTTATCGGCAAGGCTTCCTTCCTTTTGACCCATGTAGCGTCACATTGTTTGTCTAGTCTGTTGGGTAATTCAATACTAGGACTAGGATGATCACTATGAACCATCTATTTTAGCAGGACATTTACTGCACTTATAGTATTATTATCGTAAACAGTTAATGCTCCATTGATTAATCTTATTAGAGCCTGTTTGGTTCACCTGACTAAACTTCAGTCACTTTTAGTCACTAAAATGCCAAACACCCCCACTAAAGTTTAGGGGTCACTAAAGTTTAGTGGCTTTTAGTCACCAAGGGGTAGCTAAAAGTAACTAAAGTATAGATGGGATAGCTGCTGTAGTGGGTGAAATCAAATAGGGGTCACTAAATTTTAGAGGAGTCACTAAACTTTAGGGGTCACTAAATTTAGTGGGTGGAACCAAACAGACCCTTAAGCTTGTACGTTGAACTTAATCATATTAGACTCCTGTTTTTGAATTTAATTGTATTAATCTTGTCTATTGAATTTAGTCATTTTATTCCATAAAAGTAAAATAACTTAATAATTGTATTAAGCTCACTAACTTAAATATTTTATTCTTTTTAAGACCCCAACAAACTTAACTTAGCTCTTTTGAATTTGTTGTTCCATCATTTCTTTTTTTTAGGAAAAGAGAGTCCTATGCATATTATTACTCCAGAAGGAAGTTTCATCCATTTGCTTGACACGAAGAGGCGCTTCGAGTCGGCCGCACATGGTAGCATTTTATAATCTCCGATGAGTTGTATGAATTCATACAAAAGCGATTTTGCTCTATCACACTATATTTGAAGCATTGTTTTTGAACCACCAAGCTTCTCTGGGTGTGAACGTCACTTGAGATCCCTAATACTCCCGATATTTTAGCAATAGCATGCCAGATATGCAATGTTGTTCCAATGCCAGGGAAATAGAGGAGGCATTTTGGCAAGGCTTTTGGGGACATTTTTAGAATTAAATAGGAGAATCCCTACAGACCCTACCAGATCGTCTAGTCATGAAAATAGACCCCAAAGAAACATTTGCTTTTCTTTTATGCTACTAAAAATTGGGTAAAAGTAGTTTCAAGGAAGAATTTGGCCATGTGTGTACAAAGGCCAAGGCGTCAAGACAAAGTCAATTCAATATGTGGAGAGATAGCTATACGTGATGTAATTTTCTCTTTTTCTTTGGGTCTAGCTGCCTTGTAACATCATTCTCTGTACATACATTCTTTTATTTAATTGAAACACAAAAAAATATAGGCCCCTACCTATTCGGTCAAAAAAAATGGGTAAAAGTAGTTTCACATGTGAATTGCCCCGTCCCCACCCCTTCCGTACTGCCTCCTTTTCCAACTCACGTGTAAATCATTATCTTTTATTCCAAACGGAAACACTTGGATTAGGGCGTCCGGACAATTCTCTTTCCATTGGATGCCGCATCCACGGTTAACGTCACAGACATAAACGAGTTGGTGCAGTGCTTCGGGCTTCTTTGCACAGGCCCACACGACTCGCATTCTCCATTGCAAGGGCTCGCTCGCTGCGCCGCTGCATCCCTGCGTCACCGTGCGCACCCTTTTCCTTGCTCGCTCCCTGCGCCGCTACATCCATCCACATGCCTTCCTTGTCGATGCGCTTTGCTCCCAGGTTATCCCCACCAACCTCTGTTTCCTCCCATGGAAGGTGTTCGTACATATGGACGAGTATGCACCCGGCGACTCCCCACTCCGCCTCGTCCGTCGCAGGCTCGCAGCTTCAACGCACCCTCCTCACTCCTCCCTCTGCGCCATCGCCGCCGTGTCGTCCCCACCCCGCCCTCTGTACGCTGCTGCCCAGCTCCACGTTGTCGGCAAGCACATCGGTGACCTCCACGCGCCGATAAGCCTCAATTCGCTGAAGCAGCAAGGAGATGTTTGCGCTGAAAAGCGCATATTGCAACTATATATTACAAGTGTTTCAGAGGTATGTTGCAAAAGTAGATCGGGATGTTGCACAATTGCAATGGTTATACACGTATGTTTCAAGTGTAGGTTCAAATGTTTTATCTGTTTCAGACGTATGTTGCAAGTGTTTCGTATGAATGTTGCATATATATATATATATGCAAGTGTTTTCCATCTGGATGTTTACAATGACTACACACGTGGTTTCAAGATTTTTCTGGTGTTTTGCAAGTGTTTCAGACGTATGTTATAAGTGTTTCAACTGTTTTGGACACATGTTACAAGTATTTCATCTAGATGTTGAAAAAGTAGATCTGATGTTGCACATGTTGCAGTGGGCCCCACCTGCCGCAGCCGCCTGCTACAGCTACTGGGCCCACGTGCATGCGCGTGGGAGTGGATGGGGCGCGAGCGGCAAGCGCGGGAAATAGAGCGAGGCGCAGATGGAGACGCGCTCCCGCATGGGTGCGCGTAGGCGCGGGAAACAGAGCAGTGCGGGCCCCCACGTGAAGCGTGGCAGCGTCCAAATGCTAGCGCCCCGAAACAGATGTACGGGCGCTAGCAAGTCCATATTCCAAATCCATTAGAGAATCGTTTTGGTGAGAAACCGAGTGTGAGCATTTTCCAAATAATCTAGAGCCTTTTAAGATGTGGCGAAAGTTCTTGTGCATAGCGTACGTTGGTCACCTGACATTTGCAGCTGAGATCGATGGAGATCATTGGAAAGGTGAAGCACCGTAACCTTGTCCCCTTGGCTTCTGCACTCTTGGTGATTTTTTTTTCGAAAAACCTGCACTCTTGGTGATGAGCGTTACCTGATTTATGAGCACATGTATCATGGGGGCCTTGAGAGATGTGGCTTAATTAGGAACCAAGCAAATGCAGCTGGTGCGATTGGATGCCTGGACCGTCTCAAGATCTGCCTCGGTTCTGCCCGTGGGCTCATGTTCCTCCACCATGGCTTCATACCCTATATCATCCACCGGGATATGAAGTCAAGCAACATTCTGTTGGATGAGAACATGGAGACAAGGGTCACCGACTTTGGCCTTGCAAGAATAATCAGTGAGTATATGAGACCCTTGACAAGGCCACCTACAGGGCAAGAGATGGAAGACGGGGGTGGGAACCTCGTCGACTGGGTACGGTGGATGATTGCTCATGGACATGGGGGCGAATTGTTTGATCCTTGCTTGCTAGTTTCAGGCCTATGGCGGAAACAGATGGTGTGCATGCTTGCCATTGCTCAGCAATGCACCACCAACGAACCATGGAATAGGCCGACCTTGGCCAATGTGGTGAAGGACCTCGAGATGATTCAGATGATGAAACATGAACCTCAGGGTCTCATGGGACATGTATTGCAGGCACTAATTCTAAGTTAATAACAATGTAATGTAGGTAACGGCAATTTTCAGAAATGCACTAATGATGCTGCTGATAAAGGTCTAAGCCGAAATGATGTTGGTCTATTTTTTTTCTCAATCCATGTGTTTTGTACCATCTCTGGTAATACGTATGGCAGTATGATTAAATGCATGTTTTCTAAAGCTCAGAGTATTCATCAGTTGAAACATTTGGTTTTGTTTAATGCATTGGTTCAAAGCTTTTGCATTTATAATGTATTTCACAGGAATTACCAAAGCACACGGACGGATCCACCGGTGCCCCCCCCCCCCCCCCCCCCCCGACTGCCGAACCCATGGAGCCCCCCTTAGCCCCCTAGAAATTTTTGCCATGGATGCACCTTGAGGAGAGGCTAAAACTGTCTGGAGGTTAAAGAAGCCTCTAAAGACATTTTTCTAGATCCGTCCTTCTAGAATACTACATTTTCTCCATAAAAGATTAGTGCTTATACTGTAATGTACACACAACTTAATGGCAGTATATACTTATCATGTGACTTCTCATGGGCAGCCTGTATCTCCTGGACACTAGCATACCAAAGGAGATGAGCCAAAGGACATTAGCAAGTACAGCCTGTCATCTGTTTTTCAGCTTTAACACTACATTATCTTTGTTAAGGCCCCATTTTGGACAGTTCTCCCTAGTTCTACAACCAGATTTCCAATGCCGCATCTCTACCAGACTACCTAAGCACACTACATATCCTACATTTGGGCAGTGGAAGACAAAAAAAAAACGCATTCCACTGTCAGACTACCCGAATTTAATTTGTTGGTCCAACAAATTCCCCCTCCCACTACCTACTACTGTTGGCCCAATAGATGGGCACCTATTTTTTCTTCGGCAGTTTCCTCTCCCTCGCAGCGCGTCCTGCCCCGACGCCGCCACACGCCTCCTCCCCGGTGGGATCCCCGGCACGGTCGTGGCGTCCCTCTCTGGCGCTGGCAGTTCTCCTCCCGCACTGGCGGCCCTCGCACGCCAGCGGAGCCCCTCCCCCATGGGCCTACCTTGCCGGAGGAACCCCTCCCTGATACCAGTGGAGCTCCTCCCCAGCCAGTGGCAGAGGACAGAACAAAATCAAGGTATGGCGAGGTTTAGGGCACAAACACTAAGGCCCCGTTTGGTTTGGGTGTGTTAAAGTTTAACTCCCATCACATCAATATTCCTTCAAATGAATGGAGTACTAAATGTAGACTAATTGCATGCATGTTGGCACAGATTAGGAGTAATTTACGAGACGAATCTATTAAGCCTAATTAGTCCAAGATTAAAATTTTTTTATCAAATAAGACGAAAGTGCTACAGTGTTTGTTAAACTTTGACACCCAAACCAAACGGGGCCTAAATTTTCAGATTATAAGCTATGGAACGTAAGGTCCATCACTACTATCAATTTTTTTTATTAGCATAACTGCAGGTGCTCTGTTTTTCTTCATTTCGGTAGAGGTGGATAGTCAAAAATTACATAGAAACAAAGACAAAGTTACACAAAGAAAGAAGACTGAAAAACAGCAACAGGAGTACAAACCAAGTTGCTTGCTAACTAAGAACCAAGCTCATCATGAGCCAAACCCATAATGAGAACACAAAGACCAAGTTGGGTCGATCAGTCATGCCCGCCGATCGCAGACTTATCTTTGAACTTTGGCGCTAAGCCCACTCCGTTTCAGTTTCGGCCTTTGCGAATCGATACCTTATCTTGATGCAGCGGTTCAGCAGCCATGGTTGGCGCCGGATGGGATTGGTTGCCAGCAATCTCTAGGGATACTGATGGCGAAATCAAGATATGGCTAGGGCCATAGCTTGCCCTATCGAACCCTCCGCCCTTGTCCCCAGCGGGTGGCCTTCACTGGCCATGCCCGAATGAGTGCCCTCGCTGAAGAAGCTCCTCCCCATAGGCGGACCTCACTGGCCGCGCCCATCCCTTGCAGGCGGCCCTCACCGGCGGAGCTCCTGCCCGCAGGCGATTCTCGCTGGTCGGGCACCTCCCCCCACGGACGGCCCTCGCCGCTGGCTCCCTTGTTCCCTTCCCTGCGACTACGTTGTTCAATGGCAACAAGCAGAGGACTAGGATGACACGTGGGCTCCACATGTCATTAACTATTAAACTAAATTTAAGAGCCACTATTTAGGTGTTATTGTTGGAGTTGAAAGCAAAATTTGGGTAGTATCAAAATATGTGGCTACCCAAATAGAGAAATATGTAATGTGTTTTAGGTAGTCCTGCTGGAGATGCTATTAGGTTACCACTTTTACTCCAGTAACGTAGAAACGGGACCTTGCCAAACAAGTCCCAGTGAAGAGGCAATTTCGAAAGAGCTGCATCCATTTGGTCTTAAAAAATGCAGATAATTAATTCTCTACTTTCCCAATGTTCAGATCCACCAAGTGGTGTAGAAACTATTTATGTCAATGAATTTACTTCCAAAATGTGATACTCTCTCCTGTTTCTGGTGGGCACAATTGGACTATCCAAAATTATGCTTTTGTGGACAATTATTTTAATAATTAAAATGCATGAATTATGTAGCACAAAATCGATACAAGTAGATTGTCGTCTCAAAGAACTTTCTAAAGATTATGATTTTGCAGTATAGTAATAATTTAGAGTAAAAGGTTTATTTTGGATAAGTAAACTACTCTCTCTAAAATGGATGATAGAAATTATCCCATATAAGTACATGCAAAATTACTCGGGAATGGAGCAACAAACGACACCATAAGAAAACACGATGAACAAAAGAGAGGGCTCACAAATAATGTGACACATGAGATACTCATATTCATGAACTAGAAACGGTGCAATTGCGTGGGGACAAGATCGGGGCAGTCAAAATGGGCAAATGCGGACACATAGTGTGGGATAAGTATGATAATATTGTGAAGTGTCAACAATGTTACAACGTCAACACGTCTATTGGTGAATACTTCATTGACACTTGTGAGTAGCCTCTCAATATGGAGAAAAACGATGTCCCTAAAACGCTCCCTGCTTTTCGCATAGATCTTGGACCCTTGATCCACTGTCCTCTTCCGCAAAACTTCCTACACCGTTGGCAATGTGAAGCCGGTACTACTTGACATTATATTTATATTTCTCCATGTTCTCGAACACAATTCACTACCCTCATTCATCGCATCACGCTCTATAAACAGCACCACAGCCACACATTCTCTTCCATGGTGCTAGTGTGGCTACCGGAGAGGGGGTCATGGCGGGACAATGCGAGATCTCCAAGTCAAAGAGGGAGACATAGTTCAAGATAGTGACAAGTATGATGTAGCCGTCACCAGATGGGGGCACAATTTATGTTGAAGAGGTGGAAGGCATGGCAAGCGCAGTGGGGCACTACGCATCCCCAAGCCAAATGGGTTGCTAGCTAGATGGGGTGGGAGAGGCATCGCTCGACAGAGGAGAAAGAAGATCTCAATGACGAGATGCGGAAGGACCTTGATGCATCTACGGCAGAGAGCTCGACACAACGAGTGGCTGGTTTGGATGATCTCGGTGTAGTGGAGCATGTGCTCAGCATGGCAAGGGTAAGCAGGAGTGCACCTCCGTAGGTGGCTAACAATGATGTTTCCAGAATTTTTTTCTTTTTATTCCTCAAACTTTGCCCCAAAATTTTAAGTTTTTTTGCTAAAACATTTTCTTAAAAGGTTTTCAGATGAACTTTTCAAAAAATATATTTTCTTCCACAAAGTATTTTTAAAAATAGGGAAATATTTTAGTTATTTTATTCATGTTTTTTTTGAAAGAGTGCTAGTGGTCCCCACATGCTAAATCTGGAGACCTATTTTTCTTGTTTTATAGTTACCCACTAAACGTAAATATTTATTTCTTCTTATAGTTTTCTTATCATCATCGCCTTGTTTTATATTTACCCACTAAAAGCATAGTCAAATTTCAAAGAGCTGCATTCTCGCGTGGTCTTGAGAAAAAAGACAAATAATTAACTCTTTCCTTTCTTTTATAATAGGTGCTTATTGAAGAACTACAATTAATTCCACCAGTTATAGTAGCAGTTGTTTATGGCATACTGAATGTATTGCCAAAAATGAGCACTCCCTCCACTTTTTGGTGGGCATAATTTGACCACCCAAAATTGTGCTTTGACCGTATAAAAAAAATATGTGTATTATGTGCCACGAAATTGCTACTATTGGATTTGTAGTAGTAGTAATATTGAGCACACGTTCTAAGATTACGATTTTGTGACTATTAATAAAACATTGTAGTGATATCAAATGCACTTTCTCACGATTATGTTTTTGTGACTATTAGTAAAACATTGTACTGATATTAAACGTGTTTTGACGCTTTTCTTGTGATTATGATTTTGTGACTATTAACAAAACATTGTAGTAATATTAAACACGCTTTTCGTCGATTATGATTATGTGACTATTAGTAAAAACATTTATAGTAATGAAATGATTTTTGAAAGAATAAACTACAACCCAGTAAAAAACAGACAAAAAATGGTCCCAATACAGATACATTAGAAATTATTCAAATTAAAGTATTTCCAGGAAAGTCGAATGAAATTCTCAAAAAAAGGAAAGTCGAACGAAATTTCTTTTGTGGCAGTAGAATCATGCAGCTTTGGCTAGGTTTGATGTGTTTCTTTCACTTTTGGTGAGCTTTGAATAATCCAAGTATGCCTTCATCGAGGCCTCTTTTGGAACGTAGGAAAGTTTTATGTGCAAAGTTGCATTGAATCCAGTGAAATTCCTACGTGATTCTTGTATAAATTTTCCGTTTCGAAAGAGTGTTGAACGTGCGGTTTTTTTAGTTCATTTGTATTGTAATGGGTGACCGTACGTGTGGGTGTTTATTATCTCTTTTGTAATGGAAAATCGTGGGGCTTTGATTATCTTACATGTCTAGATATCGAAGGTTTAGGCGGTTTATTGTGTTTTTCTCCCTTGTAGAAATTGCTCCTTTTGTTTATCCATACACCTATATTTCGGTTGTTTGTTTTTTTTCGTTCATTTGTATTGTTATGGGTGATCGTAGTGTGATGTTTATCATCAGATTTGTAATGGTAGAATTGTGGAGCTTTGATTACCTTACTTATTTGATCAGCAAAGATTTACCACTCATAAATGCACTATCTTTCCCCTTTATTACTACAGGGCCATCTTGTGATACGCCGTTCTACCATCCTACTATTGAAGTTCGTTGCTGATATCCTACTACAGAAGTTCGGGTTGCTGTTACGCTCCGAGCAGACAATCATGGCTCCCAAGGTATTGGGTTTCACATACTTGCTTTGTTTGGTTGTTCATGTTTAGTTAATATAAGTCGACAACTATTGCTTTTATATTCTTGCGTTTATAAATATAAATATAAATATAAATCTGTCTAGATTTATGCTGAGTTAACTTTTCAATTTTGATAATCAACATCTTAAACCCTATTTAGGTTGACAACAATAACGTTGATAATGTTAGATCCCTTATAAGCATGATAATAGGGTTTCTTTGAAAAAAGAACATAATTTTGCACGATGCCTTGCATATGATAAGATGTTTAAGTATGTTAGTAAAGTAGCAAGTTTATTTAAGCACCCATTGCATTGGCAGGATTAACAAATTTGTTTTCCAAGTGGTTAGTGGTGTAGTAGCATTGTCTCCTTAATTAAGCACTCATAGTCAAGTATCTTGGTCCTATAGAATACTTTCATAATATTCATAATATGTAGTATTTGTATTTACGATAATATATCTTTGTAGATATGGCTAGCTATAGCATAATACTAGAGGTTATCGCTTATGTGTTAGGATCCATGGAAGTGCTTGTAGTGGTACTTCATTAAGAGAACATCTCCCATGTTATTGTGACCATGTTACTAGGGGTGGAGCTAGAGAAAAAAAAAAGTATGCAACACTATATAACTATAGCTGCTAGTTGAAATATATATTGAATAAACGAGAGCGATAGTTGATTTTGGCTTGAGTGATGTGCCTACACCTGCAACGACCTACATAGATCCGCCATATGGATGTATCGATAAAAAAATATACTTTCATGTAAAAATTGGAGCTTCCAAAAATACAAAACGATCACAACAAAAGTATGGATAGGTAAATATACCTTCATGTAAATTTTGAGTCGCAAAGAACATTTGTGCAAGAAAAAATAAGGGTTTGTTTTGACAGTTTTGCTCCGGTGGTCCTCTTTTACAAAATTGCACGAATCTTAAAGCACCAGGGAGATTAATTCTGTTTTGGATCTGGATTGGGCCGGTCTTATCGTGCCCAAAGAAGACCCAGCCCTCCGCGTACAACTAGTTATATATCTCGTAGCCGGGCATTTCTGCTACGAACCTGCCTTATCGAGAGGGCAGACGGCGGCATGAGCGATCGAGGTGCCTTCCCCGTGCTGCATTCCCGCACTGGTGCGCGGATGGCGACGGCGCCAGCAGCCGGGGCGGACGGTGAAGGCAAAGAAATGAACTTTCCATGCAGATGGGGGCGGACGGGACTGGCGGTGGAATCTGCGGCGGCAGACGCGAGGGGGCGGGTGGCGTCACTGTCTGATTGGCTCCGGCTCGACCTCCCCTCGTCGCACGTGATTCCATGACAGATTGGAAGAACAAAGGTGCTCCTGAGAGCTGGTCAGATGTCTGAATTAGATGCTAGATGAACTGAAGTGCGGAATAAGCCTCGTGACTTCGTGTACAAGCCACGCCTTCCGGGATGCCACGTTGATCTTTCCATGCTTCAATCTCTAGAGATCATAAGCTGCTATCCGACCCCAAGCTGTAGCTGAACGTTGCACACAGGAGGCCCAACTGTCATGTGCTTGCCAATTGGTTCATCTCGATGACCATGAAGAACCACAACCGTGCCTTTCACAGGTGCCCCTATTTTGCAGTTTGTGTTTCCTTCTTTGCTCACTTCTTGTGTTTGCCTATTTTTGTTGTTTGCGCAGAATGTGTTAATGCTTTGGCTTTCAGATTAGAGGTTGTCAGTATTATTAGTGGGAGGATGAAATGGGGGACACTGAAGTGCAGGCACCTACAGCCCCTGCTCCAATACATGCAGTTCCCCTATAGGCAGTGGCAGCACCTGGTGGTTTCCCTAATGCAGCTCCTCTGGCCATCATCTAGGAAGGTTCCCAGGCTGCTGGAGTGGTAGGCAATGCACAAGTGGACAATAGGGTGCTGCAGCAGCTTAGGTGGATTGAAAAGATGATCTATGTTTGCATGTTTCTTGCTTTGTATGCTATTTTTAAGAAGTAGGTGGCTGTGTGTGTGAGTAGTCGTGGATCAATGGATGGATAGATGGATGGATGGATGCATGAATGAATAAATGTTCAATGATGAATGATGAATGATTTTGTTCAATTGTCCAGAATGAAACAACATATGACTACAATATAACAGTAAAGCAACATTCATCACATTGGCTTATCACATAATTGGTTCATCACGTAAGAGGAGCTACCTTACTGTGTTTCATCACATAACTGTTGTTCATCACATGACAGCACCAACATGTCAGCAACAGTCATCACATAGCAACTAAATTACTGGTTTTCATCTACAGCTAAGTACTGTCATGCCATCACATAACAAAGGAACATTCATGACATACCAAAAGAACAGTGATGCCATCACATGGCAGGTGTTTTCCACAATCACAGACCAAAGTAACATTCATCACATCACCAAAAGAGCAATCAGCAGGCACCTTTCACTGCAGTTAGAGCTTCTTCTTGCTTCTGGTATTTGAAGCAGGGCTAGATGGGCTGGCTGCAACTTGGAGCTTCTTTAGTGTAAGCTTCTTCTTTAACCCTACCTTCCTTCTTGGTGAAGCCTGGGGCAGCATAGTCTCCAGTGGTTGGGTCTTCATTGAAATGGATTCTTCATAAAAAGGGGCCAGGTGCACAGCTTGGAGTGGAACTGGATCATTAGAACCAGTTTCAGACCTTGTGGCAAAAAAAACAGTGTGCATTAGGTGTCATGTTACAAGTGGTGTGATCAATTGAAGAGATGTGGCAAAGAAAACATACCTGTTAGACACACTGTTTGGACCTGAGGTTGAAGTAGTAGTAGTGGCAGCTGCTCCCTTGTCCTTCTTGGCACCAGAAGTACAAGAAGATGATTTCCTCTTCCTTTTCTTGTGGGTAGCATTGGCCACTGCTTCATTGTGTGGGAATACCATATGGGATGGATTAGCAACCACAATGCCCATCTCTGTGTTACATGTTGCAGCTTTCTTCAACCTTTTCTTTGGTAGACCCCTGCATAGGAAAAGTTGGATTAGTGAACTAAGTTATTGATGGTGTACATGTATATGCAAAGTAAGTTAGTTACACAGTTTACCTTTCAGCCTCTATTGCAGCTATATCTTCTGGATTCTCATTCTTACATGCGTACAAGTGATGCCCTAACTCATGGCAGATGGGGCACTCATGTTTCTTTGCCTTCTTCTTGCTGCTACCTTCCTCAAGTGATGATTTCATTCTATTCTTCCTTCGACCTCCTCCTGTGGATCTAAGACAGGGAGGGTGCATGAAAAAGCCATGAGTAGCTTTGGGCCACATGCTCTTGTCAGGAATATATGGGATGGAACCCTCATATGCTGCTCTAAATTTGTTGATGGAGAAGTATTCATCCACATGGTCTTCAAGCTTTTCACCAGGAATAGATGTAATGCATTGCATGCTTGCATGGGATTCCTGAGCCCTGCCAAACCCTACAAGAACAGGTTCTATCAGGTAGGCTGACCACAAACCTGAAGGCACTGCCTCCCTTAGCACACAATTCTGCCACACCATCAGGAGAGGCTGTGACGACCTCAATGTCCAGGTTGTAACTGTCTTCCTTAAGTTTCTGCATAATGTGAGGCAGAATCTTTCTATCCAACTTCTTGGCTACCTTCTTCCTATGGTTCCACTTGATCAAAAATTTCTATCTTATAATGTCCAGCAAGTCATCCAGGTGCTTTCCCTTCTTAGGCTTGATCCAGTTATTGAAAGACTCAGCCAAATTGTTAGTCACATAATCAACCTTTGACAATTTGTACTGACTCCTGGTCCAAAGCTTCTTGTGAGTTTCTTGCAGATACTTCATTGCATCTGGCTTGGCTGCAGCCATTGCTTGATAGCACTTCTCAAACATGTATGGGCTCCATGAGTGTGAAGAAGCCCACAAGTGATCATCAAATACCTTCTCAAATAAGTGATCATCAAATACTTTGCTTATCAAAACTTTTGTCCCAAGGCCTATAAATCTTATCCATGGCAAGATTTTTATCTTTGTACACTCTCTTGTAGGGCACCACAATCTTGTGTTCATCCTTCAACCTCCTTTGTAGTTCTATTGCACCCAGAGTTCCATCTTCCTTCAGCCAATCAATCACCTGACTACACACCCAGAACTGTGTTACCCCTACACAGATTCCTTGCCTCCTAGTGCTCTGACACTCATGAGGGTAGGGGTTCCTTTTCACTTGGAAAACATTCAAGCAATGTACTTGTTAGAAGCCACACAATGCAAGAAAAACAGGTAGCAGTCAATGAAAATAATGTACTGACACATCACCTTAATAGTGTGTCCATCCCTTCTAGTTGAGGCATGAAGTCTCCACTTGCAGCCCTCACTCTGCTGTGAGCAGTTCACCTTATATCTCCCTGTATCACTCTTCTCAATGCCATAGTTAAACTCATGTTTAACAGCATGAGTAGTTAAAGCAATCTTAAAAGCATCCATGTCTGAATACAAAGTTCCTACTGACATAGGAGGGTCCTTCTTATCATAATCAACATAAGACATTTGTTCAGGCTTCCTATCTTTAACCATATCATCTATGTCTTCTACTTCATCATCAGAGGTTTCATCATTAGAGTCTGTCTCAGAACAGTCATCAGCACCACAACTCTCACTTTCTCTTTCTTTACTCCCACCTTGGCTCTGAGGATTGGGAGGAGGAGGGGGATAGTTGGGACCAAGATCAATATACGACCCTTGAAAGTCCCTAGTTTGGTTTTGGCTAATTGATTAAACCTAGGACTAACCTTTGTATCTAAGTGGATAATTTAGATAAAGGTGGTCATTGAATATGAGACATGACATTGACTCATGTGACCAAGATTGTGAAGACCAAGATGAGGCTTGGCTCGATGGACCGGTTGTGAAGGTGAAGGGCAAGTCGAGGCTTCGAAGCAAAGGACCATGCGATGGTGAAGCTTGAGCAAGACTTGGCACCGACGGACCGATGCAATGGTGAAGAGCAAGTGAAGTCAAGGTCAATGGATCGAGACGGTCATGTGATGATATGAAGTGGATCATATCATTTGGAGAAACAAAATGGGCTCAAGACAAAGGTATAACCATAGGGCCATTTTATTTTACACTCAAGACACCATAAAGGGTGTGAGTGGTTTAGGATCGATAGCCGAACTATTAAGAGGGGAAGTCTTATCGGTTACTCGACGCACGGGTGCCACTAGGTGAATTCATGAAGTGCATTGCATGTAGGGCCTAGTGAGCTAACTGGAAAACCTTTGAAAATGATTATGAAAATGCTAACACACATGCACAAGGTGGTGATCACTTGTTGTGTTGGCACATTTGCGAAGGCGATGGAGTTTGAGGGGTAGAGAGGGGTTTGGGGTCCTCTCTCCCTCCCGCCGAGCTTGCGAGGCGGGATTCAGGAGTTTTCGAGGAGATGAAATGCCTATTTTCCTTTACGCCGTTGTCGAGATTTGGAGGCATTGTCACGTTGTGTTTTATGAGCTATAACATGTGTTTTAGTGATACACATATGGAGAGTAGCTCATAAGTGAATGAGCGAAACAAGCGGATCGAGCAAACATTGCAAAACCGTTGAAATAGGAGCAATAGACGCTGGCTCGGGGAGCGACATACGTGACCCTAGCGTCTGTCGGCTCACCCGAGTTGCAGCGTGTGGGCACCCACGACAGACGTGGTGGTGTTCCAACGATAGACGCACCTAGAATCACTATTCTAGCGTATGTCGCTTGAGGAAGTTGGGCGCGTCGCGGTTCTACGCGATAGACGCGTCCATCGGCCAGGCACCGAACGCGTCTGACACTCCGGCGCGATAACGTGGCAACTGGACCACATCTGACGGTGGCAAGGCGGCATCTGTCGGTTGCGACAGACGCGTCTGTTGCCCCAGCACGCTACAGGCCTCTCTGGACCACGTCTATCGGTCCAGGGGGCGCGTCTGTCGCCCAGCGACGGACGCGTCTGTCACATGGTGGAGAAGCGCGGGTGTGTTATTGATCGTTGGAGATCAACGGCTTGTATTTGAAGTGGGACACATGGCAGCGATCCACTGTGGGTGGCACAGGAGTGACGGACGCTGGGCGCGTCTGTCGGCGTAGCGACAGACGCGTCTGTCGCTTGCGAAAAACGCCAAATGAGGTTTCCAACGGGTCTATTTGTTTGTGGAGCTATAAATACTTGTTGGTCGGCCCTTGGGGAGACCTCTTGACATTTCTAATACTCTTGTGTATCCTTTGAGCTAAAGTTTCTCCCTCTCACTCATCTCTCTTGATTGATTGCAAATCAAAAGTGAGATTGAGTGATCCCAAAGTGCATTGCATAGCTTGAGGGCATCTAGTGGCACTTGTGGGTGGTTTAGCCGGTGGATTTCTTGTTATTCTTGGAGAGTACCGCTCTTAGCCGGCTTGGAGATTGTTGGAGGCATTGGCAAGAGAAGGAGAATGTTCTTGGCCACCTCCGGTTGATTGTAAGAGGTTTTTGTGTTTTCCTCGGTGGAGTGCCAAAAGCAACTCTAATACATTGCGTGTGTCATTGAGTTACCTCACTTGAGAGTGATGCCTTGCGGTGCCTTGCGGTGCGTGCCTTGAGGGGCAAGTGACTTGAGGGTTACACCGAGAAACCATCTAAGTGTTGGTCGACACAACCGGTGACGTAGCTTATCGGTGCACAAGTGAACACCGGGTGAACAAAATATTGTGTCTTTTATCTCTCGATGATTGGTTTTCATATTGTGTTATTGTCAATATTAATTGATTGTATATCATCTTGATGATTGGCAACATCTTCACTCCATCGTCGGTATAAGAATCACAATCTTCTCTCTTGTATTTACATTTACTAGATTATCTTGTGTAGCTCTAGTGGTAGCTTTGCTAGTAGTGTTGTTAGCTTGCTCACTAGTGTAAAATTAGTGACTTAGCCCTTGTGTGAACTAGAGATCATAATCTACTAGACTTGTGGATAGGAGGCTTGCATCACAACCGTAGGCTAAGCAAAACTCGCTTTACATCGTTTGTTATTCTAACAAGTTTGCTTAGTGGTTTGTGTAGGATTTTTTATAGGCTATTCACCCCCCTCTAGCCATCTAGGACCTTACAACCCTTTATCATCAACACCCACATGCTTATTCATTGGATTTGGGTTAGCAAGGTATTTAGGTTCAGCAGATTGAGTAGCTGTGGCATGGCTTGGTTCTGCTAAGTTTAGACAACCAATTGAAGGGGTGAATGGGGGTTCAATAGGGTTCACAGTGCTTGGGCTGCCACAATCCTAATCAGGAATCACAGGGGGGCTCACTACTTGGGCTATGATATGCAATAGTCAACAAGCAGGTTCTGGAAGCCCTATGTTTTGCAAACATTTCTACCAAATCTTGGTCACTGCAGACTTGGATGTTCACTTTAGTCTCTCTATAGAAATAGAACAAGCTCGCTACTTCACCATAGTCATGAGGATACTTCTCGACCACATCAGCAACCAGCCCAGTGAAGTGAGTGTGGTCAGCATCCACCACTTCGTTCAACGAAAACCACTGCGCATGAGATTTGGGAGCAACAATTCGCATATCTAAGTTGAAGCTACTTTCTGGGTCCATCCTATAGATGAACAAGGAGCACATAATCAATAAACCCTAATACAGATCGGTAGCGCAGGGCACTAAATATCAAAACATCAAGCACATTAAGACAGTTAAAGTGACCTAAGACCACAAAATCAAGGGGGCAGCAGTGAACTCACCCGTCCTGAAACCAATCCGATCGCTCGCCTGCGCCATACCACACGCCATGCATGCTCCGCACCGTTCCTCTAGATCCACGGTCAAATCCACGCTCCCATACGTCGCCACAAGCACGGGAGATTCGTCGTCTTCTCTCCCCAACACCGCTACAGCCGCCGCCGCCGCCGGATCCGCCGCCGCTAGGGTTTCACCGCCAAGAGAGAGAGGGATTGAGGGAGAATAGAGAATGAGAGAGTGAGGGGGATGATGGTAAACATCGGTCAACACGGCCTTCATATATGCCGGTGACTGAAAGGGCAACATAGACATTTTTCCTGTTTGGTCCCACATGTCAGAGCTGCCAAACGGTCAAAACCAAACGGAAAGGAGATGGAATGGTGTGTTGGGCAAAAGAGATAAGTGTCATGACATCAGAGTACGTTTCTGACTTTTTAGTGGCACAAAAGAAGGGACCAAAGTTCAAAAAAACAAGAAGGGACCATCTTTTTATAATGGCGTACGGGGAAAAAAAGCTCGGGATAGTAGGGCCCAACTGCCCAAGGCCAAACGCGACGGCTGACGAGTAACGCCATGCCATGAAGCTGCCACCGCTGCCCCCACGCGGCCGTGCCCCTCTGGCCTCCGGCGGCCACCGTTGCAGCTTCTCTTGCGCCGCCCCATCCATTACACTGCCCTTCCCTAGCTTAGCGACTGCCCCGTTTTGCTGCATCCCCGCCTTCATGGGTCCTTTCTAGCGGTGTCAAGGTGAAATTGGGGGTGGATGTGGAACAGAGAGAGGCGTGGGCTGTGGCCTGCATCATCGATGCGACGTCGCAGGCGAGTCGGTGCTGGTGCTGCGGCGCCGATCACGTTGGTAGATTTGGCGGGTTAAAACACCAATTTTACAGTTGAGTGGGTCCTCAGTCAAGTGAACTTTTCCTTTCCTTTTTGATTTCCTTGGTAAAGTTGCAGAGTAGAATGGTTGTTCGTTACTCTACTAATTTAGCATGTGTATACCAGCCCATCAAAGCTCCTTTCTCAAACCACGAATCATATAGAGCCTGCTTTGCCCGAGGCATTGCAAATCCTGCTATATCGGTTGAGGCATTTACAAATAAGAGCTCTTCTGAGTTTGTAAGAAAGATAAAAAATAAATAGTTCAGCAATTCACAAACTAGAAATGTATAATGACATGTTATTGCTTCTAAGGTAACTAGAAAGTACTCGTTCCAAGTTCTTTTATTTCATCAGCATGCATGTGTTCTTCATTGGTTGGAGGCATTGATATTTTTCAGAACCGTGTTACCTGCACAATTATTTCGAGACCACCTGAACATCCACAACTTTTGTTTTAACATTTTCTTTCCTTTTGGCAGGATACATTCAGCTTGTTCATCCTGCCTGCTTCATCACTGCTCTTGCTGGATCTGACATAAAGAATATATATGCTCTGAGGGATGAACTCGTTGAATCAAAGTAATTCCCTTGGGACTGGTTCGATACAGAAACTCCTCCGTGCATGTGGTCCCATATCACTTGTGTGGACAATGTTGTTGCAGCCATTGATTTGTCATTGTTGGAAGTGAATACTCTATTGATCTTTTGGCTAACCCTAGAAGGGTAGCTATATAGTGTAGCATACATGGGCCTCATGGGCCTAGCCTCATGGGCCTCATATACATATACTCCAACACCCCCCGCAGTCTGAACTACCATCGCAGCGGAGTCAGACTAGACACCATGAAAAGAATAACACATATGAGCCCCCCCCCACAGACACAACTAGCCACTGGTGATGTTGAGGCTGGAGCGGAAGTCGGTGAAGGTCGACGACAGGAGGCCCTTGGTGAAGATGTCGGTGAACTAGGAGGTAGTCGGTACGTGGAGGACCCGCACCTCGTTGATGGCAACCCGATCACGGACGAAATGAAGGTCGATCTCCACATGCTTGGTCTGCTGGTGCTGCACGGGGTTGGTGGAGAGGTAGACCATACTGACGTTGTCACAGTAGACAAAGTGTGCTCCGAAGAAGAGGGTTATGGAGCTCAGCTATGAGCTGTCGTAGCCAGGAGGACTCAGCCACGCCGTTGGCCACGGCGCGGTACTCTGCCTCGGCACTGGAGTGGGAGGCCACCTGCTGGCGCTTGGACGATCAGGACACCAGGTTGCCGTCTAAGAAGACAACATAGCCAGAGGTGGAGCGCCGAGTGTCTGGACATCCGGCCCAGTCAGCGTCAGTGTAGACAACCATCTCGGTGGAGGAGGACCGTCGGTGAAGGAGCAAGTCATAGCCCACAGTGCCGCGGAGGTAGCGGAGTAGACGCTTGAGAGCAGTGAGGTGGGGCTCCCTCGAATCATGCATATGAAGGCAAAGCTGCTGAACTGCATAAGTGATGTCCGGTCGGGTGAAGGTGAGGTACTATAGAGCACCAGCAAGACTCCGGTATGTGGTGGGATCTGTCACTGGGGTACCCTCGGCCTCTGACAGCTTGCCCTGTGTGTCAACTGGAGTAGAGCAGGGGTTGCAGTCTGTCATCCTAGCTCGCTCAAGGATATCAAGAGTGTACTGTCGCTGGTGAAGAAGTAGCCCAGCAGGATGAGGCTCAACTGTGACCCAAGGAAGTGGTGGAGCACACCCAGATCCTTCATAGCAAATTCCTGCTGAAGAGAGGTGATGATGCGGTGAAGGAGTGACTCACTGGAGGCCGTGAGGACAATGTCATCAACATAGAGCAGTAGGTACACAGTCTCAGCTCTATGGTGGTAGATAAACAGGGACGTATCTGACTTGGCCTCCATAAACCCCAGTGTCAGCAGAAAGGCAGCAAAGCGATGGTTCCATGCCATGGGGCCTGCTTGAGGCCGTAGAGAGACTTGTTAAGCCGGCAGACCATGTCAGGACACAAGGAGTCAACAAACCCGGTGGCTGATTGCAGTAAACTGTCTCAGTGAGAAGACCATGCAGGAAAGCATTCTTGACATCCAACTGATGCACGGGCCAGGAGCGGGTGAGAGCTAGTGAGAGCACCGTGCGGACTGTAGCAGGCTTTACCACTAGACTGAAGGTCTCATCATAGTCAACACCAGGCCACTGAGTGAAGCCCCTGAGAACCCAGCGAGCCTTGTATCTCTCGAGAGTGCCATCAGCCCGGCGCTTGTGTGTCCAGATCCACTTGCCGGTGATGACGTTGGAGCCTGGCAGACGTGGCACCAGATCCCAGGTCTGGTTGGCGAGGAGAGCCGCGTACTCCTCTTCCATCGCGAGGCGCCAGTGAGGGTCCTACAAGGCCTCACGGATGGAAGAGGGTACTAGAGAGACCTGCGAGTCATCGGGCATCGTCGCAAGAGCCCGGAGCTGCAGGGTCCTAGCCGTGTGTCGTGTCACCATAGGGTGAACATGGCGCGGGAGTCGATGAAGTATCGATGGGTGGTACACCAGTGTCTCGACACGGGTGGCCAAAGGCCGCGGCGAGGGCGCCGGTGTCACAGGCGGAGAGGAAGACGCCACCGGTGGTGACCCCGGCGAACAAGGGGCCACCTGCGGTGGCGAAGGTGCCGACGCAGTCTGGGCTCGGCGCTGGTACACAAGTACCAGCTGGGCGAAGCGCGCAGGCTGAGCCGGAGGTGACGGCCTGGGACCCCCGTCAGGCGGAATGACAGGGCCGGCCCGGAAGGTGACCCCTCCATGCCGAATAGGGAGCAGGGTCATGGGAGTCACTGGCCGACGACGAGCTAGGGCACAGTGCCGACGGAGGGCACGGTGCAGTAGTACCTGCAGGAAACAACTGCAGAGGTGGCTCGACCACCGCGTCAGTGGGAAACAAAGAGGAGAGGTCAAGCTCGGAGGCGGAAGGGGTGGTGGTGGTGGAAAAGGGGAAGACAGACTCATCGAACACCACATGGCGAGAGATGAGGACCCGACGAGAGGTGAGGTCGTAGCAGCGGTACCCCTTGTGGTCTGGGGAGTACCCGAGGAAGACACAGAGAGTCGACCGGGGAGCCAGATTGTGCGGAGCAGTGGTTGTGGTGTTAGGGTAACACACACACCCAAAGACGCGAAGGTGGTCATACCTAGGAGGGGTACCAAAAAGAGCGTGGTGCGGCATGGAAGCTGGGCAAGCAGCGGAAGGAAGGCGGTTAAGGAGATAGGTGAAGGTGTGCAGGCTCTCAGCCTAGAAGCGAGCAGGGAGCGAGGCCTGGAGTAAGAGCGTACGCACTGTGTCGTTGGTGGTGCGAATCATGCGCTCAGCCTTGCCGTTCTGAGAGGAGGTGTACGGGCAAGACATGCGCAACTAGACACCGCAAGAGAGGAAGAAAGCACGTGAGGTGGAGTTATCGAACTCACGGCCATTGTCGCACTAGACGGCCTTGATGGTGAGGCCGAACTGAGTGGAAACCCAAGCGAAAAAGTGATGAATCGCGGGGAATGCCTCAGACTTGGCACGTAAGGGAAAAGTCCATGAATAGTGAGAAAAATCATCAACCACCACAAGATAGTACTTATAGCCAGAAATGCTGATTACAGGAGACGTCCATAGGTCATAATGAACAAGATCAAAAGTGCGAGCCGCAAGTGAAGAAGAACTAGAAAAAGGAAGACGAACATGACAGCCCATTTGGCACGCGTGACACAAATGCTCATCATGAGCTCGAGTACAACGAATGTCTGAGCTATGACTAAGCTGCATCAGGGCATCACGTCCAGGATGGCTGAGGCGCCGGTGCCAAGTAGAGGAAGAGGTGGTGGCGAAGGCAGCTGACAAAAGCGAAGACTGCGAGGCAGATGCCGGAAAACAAAGGGTGTAAAGGGGCCTCGTGCTGTCACATCAGAGCATAGGATGCAGGTAGCCAAATCCTTCACAGTAAGACCAGAAGAGTCAAACTCCACAGAACAAGAATTGTCAGCTGTAAAACGACGAATAGAAAGAAGATTGTGAACCATAGAGGGTGCAAAAAGAACATCGGGAAGATAAAAGGAGCCATGAGTGCGGGCGGCACCCACGGAGGTGACAGGAAGACACGAGCCATTGGCGACCATGATGGACGAAGGGTGAGAGGAAGAAGGAGGGTGAGCAGACGAGAGTATACCAGGGTCTGGGGTGGTGTGGTAGGTAGCTCCCGAATCGGTGATCCACTCTGGGCCAACAGGAGGTGTCAAGCTCATAGTGCTGAAGGAGCTTGCCAGAGCCTCCGGGCTCCAGCCGGCCGGCCCAGGTAAAGCACCGGAAGGTGTGCCCCACGGGGACGCTGGGTAGAACCCTGGAGGCGCCCCAGCGAACATGGCGGGCGGCCGGCGTGCGAGGGTCCCCACCAGGAGCCTGGAAGGGCCACATGGAGATGCGCCCGGACCAGGGGTTGTGGAAGGAGGGCCAGGGAGCACCCCGCAGCGGCTGAGGAGCTGGGTTGCCACCACGGCCAGCCCCCCCACCACCAGGACCCCCACCACGTCGGCCCTTCTTCTTGCCACAGCCCCCCCACCCCCGCTTGGCCCGGAGGGGAGAGGACCCAAAACAGACGACGGTGGCGTGGGTGGAGCAGACGGACGCGGCGGTGGAGTAGTAGCAAGTGTGAAAGCCCAAGTTTGGTTTTGGTAATTAATGACACCAAGTTGCTAATGCCATGTGTTAAGTGTTTTGAGTTAGGCATAAGCAACACATGTGATGAAGGTGTAATGTGGCAAGGAGTGGTGGCCACAAGATCACAAAGAGATGGTGCATGGACATGAAATGATGATCATGGTGGAGATGCACATAAAAGGAAGGACATGATGATCAAGTGAAAGAGAAGGATCTAAGAGCGCAAGGCAAAGGTATAATCATAGGGGTTTTTCTTTTGCCGGTCTAAGATGAGTAGAGAAGTGATTGACCGGGTTTAGGATACATAGCCGACTATGAAGAGGGGCAATCACGGTTAGCTCGGGAATCAAGTGCCACTAGATCATTGTCTTGAGCATATGCATTAGGATCTAGTAAAAGAGCTAACATAACGCCTTGGAAAATGATTGTGAAATGCTAACACACATGCACATGGTGGTGTACACTTGGTAGTGTTAGCACATTTGCGAAGGCGGTGGAGTTCAGGCGGTATAGAGGGGTTTGGGTTCCTCTCTCCCTCCCGCCGAGCTTGCGAGGCGGGATTCGGCGCTTTTTGGAGAAGTGAAATGCCTATTTTCTATTGCGCCGGAAGTTGGAAAAGAAACGGAGGCGAACGGAGGTCACTGTGGTGACCGGACGCTGCACCGGACGCGGTCTCGGTATGACCGGACGCGTCCGGTCAGTGTTCAGCGTCTGCACGGTTTTTAGTTTGATGATCGGACGCGCAGCGCGTCTGGTCACTGACGACCGGACGCGTCCGGTCATCCAGGGAGCTTACTGGACTCTAACCGGACGCGGGCACTGTCGTGTCTGGTCATTACGAGAGGCGCGTCCGGTCGATGTTTCGTTGTGCGCTACTCAAGTTGACCAGCGTGTCCGGTCAGTTGCGGGACCAGTGCGTCCGGTCACACCCGGCGCGTCCGGTCAGTACGACCAGCGCATCCGATCGGTGTTTCATAATTTAGCCGTTGCGCGACCGGCGCGTCCGGTCATTTTGACCAGCGCGTCCGGTCAGCGCGACTTCGGCTGGGTAAAGTTCCTAACGGCTATATTCGAAGGGGTACGCTATAAATAGAGGTTGGCCGGGGTTTGAGGGTAACTCTTGCACATTTTGAGAACTAGAGACATACTTTGAGCTAGAGAACAACCCCTCCACTCATCTCTTTGCATAGTTGCACATCTTGAGAGAGATTGAGTGAGATTCAAGTGCATTGCTTGAGAGTTGCATTCTAGAGGCACTTGATCTTCGAGTTGCTGCAGATTTCTTGTTACTCTTCCGTGTTTCCCGACACGGTAGATGGCTTGGAGCAGCGGAGGTGATTGAGCTCGCAATTGGAGATTGTTGGAGCCTTCACCAAGTGTTGTAAGGGGTTCTTGATCCTTCCCCGCAGGAGTTCGCAAATTGGATACTCTAGTGGAGCTCGTGGCTTGGAGGATCCTCATCTTGTGTGCAGTTGTGCGGCGCCCGCCGAGGGCTCGACTCTTGATAGTCGATTAGCTCGTGAACCGACAAGTGGGTGCATCGCCACAACGAGGAGTAGCTTGCCGGGAAGCAAGTAAACCTCGGTAAAAAATCTTGTGTCATCTCTTTGCCGAGGATTTCTCTTGTGGGTGATCATTGTGATTGATTCTTCGAGTGCATTGCTTCTCTACATCGTTGGTATATGAATCAAGTCACTTGCTCTTTACTTTCTTGTACTAGTTCTAGTGTAGTTTGCTTAGTGTAGCTTTTATCACATAGGAGTAAGTAGCTTAGTGACTTAGCCTTGTTGGTGTGTATTAGAGATCTTAGCCTTGCCTCACTAGAATTGTATAGGTGGCTTGCATAGTGTAGTGAACTAGTGCTAGAATTAGCATAGCCATCTTTTATACTAACGTGGTTGTCTAGTGAAGCTTGTAGAATTTTAAATAGGCTATTCACCCCCCCTCTAGCCTTTTGGACCTTACAAAGTGCAGTCGAGGAGGACCCTGGAGCGGTGGTGGACCCTAGCTAGAGGCCCTGAGAGATCTCCTCCATGACAAGGTCGTCACGGACCTGCAGGAAGGTAGGGAAAGGCCTCTGCCAGGTGATCCATGTCCTGAGGTGGGCGTAGCGGTCACTGAGCCCGCGAAGGACGTTGAGGACGAGGATGCGATCCTCCACAGGCCAGCCTAGGTCGCCGAGGGAGTCGGCCATGGCCTTCATCTTCTGACAGAACTCGCCAATGGCAAGGTCCCCTGCACGATGGTGCGGAAGCTCGCGTCGAGCCACAGAGCTCGGGCCTTAGCATTGCCCAGAAACTAGCCCTCGAGCGCCAGCCAGGCCTGGCGAGCGGAGGTGGTGTTGCGAATGAAGTCGTGGAGGTCGACGGAGATCGTGCTGAGGATCCAGGAGAGCACGATGTTGTCCAGACGCTGCCATGATGGAGTCTGGACCGTGGGCGTGGGATCGTCGAGGACGTGGTCGTCGAGGGCATAGCGGCGGAGGGTGAGGACCACCAGGTCCCGCCAGCGGGCGTAGGAGGGTGACTCGGGGTCGAGGACGACCGGGATGAGCAGCCGGATGTTCTGGACACCCCCGGCCTGGTAGTGGAGCTACACGATGAGGGGATCGGCCGGGTCATGATGGAGAGCCATAGTGGTGGAGGTGAGGTGGACCGTCGAGCCAGAGGAGGTGGCCCTAGCATCCTGGGCGAGGAGCTGCTCCGCCTCGGCGATCTGGCGGGCTAGAGTGTCGGCGGTGTCCCGCTCGCGCTGCCAAGCGAGGGCAACTGCACGGACGCGCTCCTGTCCCGCTGTGGCCGCTGCCCGGGCGGAGACTAGCGTGGCAGCGAGGGCAGAGGTGGGCCGAGGAGTGTAGAGGATGGCTGGGGGCAGGGCAGGGAAGGTGAAGGCTCCCTAGGCGTCGCCGCCTGTGCCTGGCCCCTACAGCTGTGCACCCGCGGCTCCTCCACCTGCGGAAAAGAGGGCACTTGGAGAGGAGAAGGACAGTGGCATCCCCAGGCCGGCCGCGGCGTAGGTGGCCACAGCGGCCGGGTCCACATAGGTGCCCTCGCCTGGGAGAACAGGGGCGTCGGTCCCGGCGGCCTCTGCTTCTTCAGCCGCTGCGGGATCGGCATCGGGGGCTCCATAGGCGGCCGCATCTCCATCGGTGGTGAGGGCCAGGGCGAGGCGCTGGCCACCGGTCGTGGCACCAGGTGCCAGCGGGCCGACCGCGGCGACGAGAATGCCCGCCTGCGCCCAAGTCACAGCGGCGGATGGGCGCATCGTCCCAGCGCGCGGGTCAGCTGCAGAGTGGCCTCCGCCCGCGATCTGCGCCCAAGTGGTGGTGCCAGAGAGGGGAGGGAAGGAGAGGAAGTAAGAGGGAGGAGGGGAGGTCTGCCATGGTCGGCCATGGCATCCGGCGGTGGCGCGCCGGCGGCGGTGGCGGCCCCTGGTGGCTGGATCGGGAGGGAGAGGGGTTGGGAGAAACCCTAGGCTGCTAATACCATGTTAGAAGTGAATACTCTATTGATCTTTTGGCTAACCCTAGAAGGGTAACTATATAGTGTAGCATACATGGGCCTCATGGGCCTCATATACATATACTCCAACAGTCATATATGCCGCTCCATGTTCCTTTCCCATTATGCATCACGGCATTCCGGTCACTTGTTCGTCTCAACTTAAGTAGGTGTGATTTATTCAGTGAGATTCCAGAAGCCTTGGGAAATTTGACGCATCTCAAGTACCTAGACTTGAGCAGTAACCAGCTTACTGGGATCGTGCCTTATGCATTATATTATTTGAAGATGCTGAAAGAAATACTGTTAGACAGAAACAACTTGTCTGGACAATTGATCCCTGCCATTGCTAAGCTTCAGCAACTCGCTAAGTTAACCATATCCAAGAACAACATCTATGGACAACTTCCTCAAGAGATGGGCAGTCTGAAGGACATAGAGGTCCTGGACTTTCACCAGAACTGCTTCAATGGATCAATACCAGAAGCATTAGACATCAACTGTCCAGACAAGTTGTTTCTAGGATATGGTTAAGTTAATGAGGTGCTGAAGCTGAGCAATGGCAGGTCTCAACTGTCCAGACAAATTGTTTCTGTTTAGCCTATTTCTTTCAGCATCTTCAAATCATATAACAAGATAGGTATCTGTAACACCCCAGGTGTTTAGCTCCTTAATTGCATTGCATTTGCATGAGCATAAGCAAGCATCATTCATTTCATGCATAAGCTTATGATATGTTTATATTTCATGTGAAGTAAGAAGTGAGTAGTGTGCAAAACATAAGTACCTTATGTGCAATTTCCTTGTGAGACATGTCAACCACTTTAGTGTAACATAACTAGCAAGTGTTATGCAACACACTCATGCAACATGTGCAACATGAGTTTGCAATATTTGGGTGAAAGTGTTGAATTACTTGTGCCAAAGTATGTGACACTAGGAATTTTGTGCAACCAATGTGTAGGGTGGCTAATTAGGTCTTATAACACCTTAATTACATTTAGGGTAAGTAGTGGAGCAATGTTCATGTTGACCAAAATTACCAAATTGCCCTTCCAAATGTTGTTGACCAAGTTGGACCCCTAGAGTGATCTGGTTTGACCAATTAAAAAGTCCAATTTAGAGATCTTGCATGGAGGAGCAACCTTAAGCAACGTTGTAGAGAATTTCATGAGGAACAAAAGTTCTAATATGGCTATCTCATGAAAATGATCAGAACATGCTCAAAAATGGCCCACAAGTCAGCTCGAGTGGTGATCAACACTTAGAAAAATTCTAAGTCTGGAAACTGGACTTTTCAGTTTCACTGTACCTAACTTTAGCAACTTGTAACTCACAAACTAGGCCAAACCAGTCCTGGAGCCAATTGGCAAAGTTGTTGTCCACACATAGCTCTACAACATTGTCAATATCACCATCACCTAGTTCTAAATGGTTTAGGAGATATGGTGTCTTGAAAATAGGGTTTCAGTCGGGTTCACTGACTGAAAACACGTTTCAGTTTCCAATTACACCACTTTGGAGCTCTGTGGTTTCAAATCCAGGCCGAACCAGTCCAAACTTCAATTGACAAACTTGTAGCCCTCATGTAGCTCTACAAGATTGGTGTAATCATCTTCGACTAACTCGAGCTGGTTTAGGAGATAATCATCGACAAAGTTGCTCTGTCAGTCACCGTTTCGGCCTCGTCGATTTAGTCGGCCGTTCTTCAGTCGGTGGTCGACCGACGGCAGGGCAACGCCGACGCGTGGCCGTGCGGTGGCAGCCGTACGCCGGCCGCGGTCCCACCCGTCAGGTCACCAAGCCTTCAAGGCCGCCACGACGACGGCCTCTGCCTCACTCGCGCCACACCTCCCTCTCCCTTCCATTCTCCTCTCCACCGGGCGGAACAACCGAGCGCAGCTCCCGCCTCCACTCCGGCGAGCTCATGCGCTCTCTCCACCGCACTGCCGTCCACAAAAACGCGTCCACCGCTCCGCCTTGAAGCCTGCTACCTCACCGTCCACTCCACGTTGCCAATCACGCCTCGGTAGGGTTGCATTTTCGTCTTCCGCCGCCGCGGTACCTCGCCGGAGTTCCTCCGCGCGACGGCTCTCCGTGGCCAGGGGTCTCGGGGCGTCTATGTCACCTGCTTGTAGGTGCGTTAGGGTCGAGGTAGATTGGGAATGCCCATCGAGGGTTAAGGTTGGGATGTCAGGCTCACCGGCGGCGAGATTTCGCCACCACCGTGCCGGTGGTCCGCCATGCCCGACGGCGAGCACCTTCCCGTGGCTCTGCCGTCCCGTTCTTACCACCAATCGGCTTAGCTCGATGACGTGGTCATGCTCGTCCGCTCAGCTTCGCCGGTCGGCTCACCGACGGCGAGCTCCGGCGACCGCAGCTCCTCCCCTCCGCCTCTCTCTCGCTGACAAGTGGGGCCACCTGGTCAGTCACACGCGCGCGGGCGGGAGCCCGAGCAGGCCGCGCGCGGGAGCGGGCCACGCCGTGAGTTTTTGGGCCGCGTCTTTCCCGGGCCGGCCCAGTAACAAATCCGATTTATTTTCATTTCTTTTATTCTGTCATAGTTTTAGATAATGTTTAGAAAATGTAGATCTAGGGTTTTACTTGCCCAAAAATTATGAGATAAATTTTGTTGGGATCTACAGGACGTGTAGTATTTTAGAAAAATATAAATTGGATATGTGATGTTTGTTTTCTGGGATATTTAAATAGGTCTTTGAAATGTGTTTTAAATCACATGCAAACTTGTTTAAATTATATCTTGAGTTCCAGTGTTCCAAAAATTATGAAATTTGGTGAGTAGGCTAATTTATACTTGCTCTAGCTTTGGTAAAAATTTGGGCAGTAGTGCTTAAGTACTTTTCAAGTTATAATGCTATCTTGTTATTCTAGGAAATACTTAAATGAATTTTAGTAATTTTTCTACATGTGCTATGTTCTTATAAATTTTTGGAGAATGTCTTGGTACCCTAGAGTGTCCAAGAAAATTAAGAAATCTGTTGTTTGACACTTTTTACTATGCTTTGTTATTTATACAAAAATCAGCCTTTTGGGCTTGTGAATTTTGTTCAGAGAGTTCCTGTGAATAAATTGAGTTCAAATTTTTACAGTAGTCTCTTTTTGGGTCAGAGAGTCCCTGGTAATTTTTGTAGAATTTTAGGAGCAGTTTACATATATGTTTAAAATTCCACTTAATTACTTAAGTAAATTAAGAAAGGGGTGTAAATAAATATTCTAGGTGGGCACACCTTACTTTCTGGTGTTCTTGTGACCTTTGTGAACTTGTGGTAATAGTAGTTTGGTCTTATGGGATATTTGCCACATAAATAAATATTTAATCTTTGCAATTCTAGATTTTCTGGACAGCTGGTAGTATTTCTAGGTTGGACTTTTGATAAAAGTGTTTGCTGGAAAACTTGTGAATACCAAAATTGTAGTAAACTGGATAAACTAGCTTGTGTCACAATTTGGGAGCATTTGGCTTAGTAGTTGGGAGTCATTGCTGTTTTAAGTGACGGTCCAGAATTGACTGCTCTCTGTTTAGAGAGCACAGATTCTGGAACTCGAGGAATTCGAAATGGAAAACTTAGGAATTAAGGGTTGAGGTCTGAAAATGATTTGTAGAGCATTTCATAAGCTTTCCAGATTGTCTTAGATCATATCTTTTGGAGTTGGGATTCTCCAGTTATGTTAGAATCTTTGAGCTGCTGTCCAGAATAACTTACTGTGGTAACCTAAGTAATATTACTCTTGTGTTGTTAGGTGTTAGGGCCTTAACCGAAGAAGAACAGCTGTATCTTAGGTTGAGTAGCTTAGGTAAGTACTTCTCCACTGGAGAAGAGATTTGCACGTACTAATAAAGTAACTTGATTAGATTATTGTTTTTATTTCTGAAATGCATTTCATCCCGAGCATGTTGCACCTTTATGCATCCATGATATCTATTGTGCATTCATGCAATAGGTGTACCGGAGGGGGTAACTCTCCTCGAGTTCGAGCCGGTGATTCCGGAGGAAGTCCAGGACCAGCCGGAGCAGCTAGAGGAACCAACCGGCGACGAAGCTCCTGCCGAAGATCTACCCGAGTGTCCTGACCACCGGCCTTCGACCTTTCTGAAAGGCAAGCCCCGGTGCATGCTGAACCTACTGTTTTATAAATTAATCTTGAGTACTTTTAATTGTTTAATGCATTAAGTTGTAGGAGTTATATGAAAACACTTGTTGCATTATACCTGTCCTTGTCCAGATATCGTACTTAATCCTATTTTAGGTTTAGGCACGTGTCAATGCTTAGCCCTGCTTAGTACGGTAGAAGTCGGGTGATTTCCGGTCATCCGCGAGATGTAGGAAGGAGTCACGAGTGGCTTTATGGCTATCGTGGATGGAACCATGCTTAAAAATGAAATTGAGACCGGGCGGGAGTTCGATAGTACAGCCGCAAGACACTTCACGTCTTGGGTGTGGAGCTATGCCCGTCTGAGTCGTTTAAGGATCGATTCGCTGTACGTCCTTGAGTCATGTTGAACGCAGTCTAACACTTAGTTGGCCGGATAAGTCGTTCCGACCGCGAAGCCGAGTAATGTGGTTCAGGCCGGGAATCGAATGGTAGGTTGCTTCTTGGAGGAGAGAAAGGATGTGCTTGGGGACATTGGCGTGAGACCAAGGGGGGGTTAGAGTCCCTATCACCTGGCAGAGTGTCGCCCTTGGGGTCGCGACATTATTCGGACCCGCGATTCCTGAATCATATGAAACGGTGGCCTGTGCGACCCTGGCAGGGGTCTGCACGGTGAGTGTTAGAAATACCCCTCCAGCTGGATAGGAATTCGATTCGAATCGCCGTCGCTCCCGGTTAGTGAGCACTTGACTTGAGCAGCGGCAACGTAGATCTCATTAAATGAACTGGTGGTTAAGGGAATGATACAATATTGCCACAATTCATACCTGCTCTGGATATAATGATGATAATTGTTTGATTATAATCAAGTGCATGTTTAGTACAGGTGCTAAGATAGATGACAGGTAAATGCTAAAAATAACTGCTAGTACAGGTTATAAGAGTTCAATTACTTATGCCTTTATGCAAAATGTTACGTCAGCTAGCCTTTTGTGTAAGCCCTGCATAATCCTTGGTGTCATCTTATTTCTGGTTTTCGACGGGTAAGTCTAGCTGAGTACATTCTAGTACTCAGGGTTTATTCCCTCCTGTTGCAGATGATATGCTCTATCAAGGCTTCTGCAAAACTTGTCTCCACCCTGCGGGTGAAGAAGACTAGATCACTTGGGCGTGATCATCTTTTATGTACTTTCCTCATGCTTTTGCGGGTTGTTGATCGTCAAGACTGGCAGTAGTTAACAACTGGTGTGTGTTATGCTTCCGCTACTTTATAAACTTGGTTTGTAATAATTGCGACTCCGTGTGTGTGTAAACTTATTTCAGAACTACTTGTGAAATGTAACGTATGATGTTGTATGTTGAATGATGCGATCCTGGTTGTAAGCAAGTTGGTTTGAAATCCTTCGTGGTTTTGATTGACTACCGGGATTATATGGGCTCAAGTTCGAAAATTTGAGCGCTTCGGTGCTTGTTTTTGTACTTGTGCTCTTATAATTTGGTCGGTTCTGTTACAGCTGGTACCGGAGCATAATTCAACATTAAACACATCGTTCGAGTATTTAAAAACAAAAGTATTTGATTATGAAAAGGGGTTAAAACGCTAAAAATTATTTTTAGGTATGCCAGTGATCACATCCCTTAGCCCAAATAAGGACTCTTAGGTGGCTTATTATAAAGACTAACTTGGGGGCCTTGTTTGTTTTTGTTTCGTCGTCCATACGGCGTGATATTGTATGGATGCCATCCACTTGGGTGGCAATGTATGGATCAATTGCCTCGACGCTCTGGTAAGTGTGAGTTGTGAGAGCATGATCGTCCAACCGGCGATCTAGGGGAGAGTAGTTTTGGTGACTTGCATACTTACATGTTTAAACCATGTAATTACGTAAGCACTTAATGGTGGGAACCTTTATATCGGGTAGCTTTGATACTGAAGTATATACATCAGGGGATGTGTATATGGAAAGTATTTAAATTACTGCTTTCTTGTGTGCATATATTGGGAAACTGTTGGGCTGAAATGAGGTTTTCTGCAGGTACACTAACAGCGTAACGAGTAGACCGATAGTTTCGCTTATATGAGAGAACGTATGTATGCCACCGCCTAGTGTTAGAACTTTAGGTTTCTACTAAGGTGAGAGGGCGTACGGAACGTGCATGCATCATGTTTAATTATATCATACATATCATCTACTCCCTCCTTAAAAATTTCAGTACTCCCGACTAAATTAAATTTCGTATCCCCTAAATGATCCTCACTTTAAGTCGTATCTTATCTTGTTGCTACAGATGGCACGTACCAAGAGGACCGCTCGTAAGTCCACTAGGGGCAGGGCACCGCGTCACCAGCTCGCTCCACGTGAGCCCCGCCCTGAGCCTACTGAGGTGGAAAGGCTGAGGGCAGAGTTGGCTGAAGTGACTGCTGCCAGGAATGCAGCGCGTCAGCAATTGGAGCAAGTGATCCGTGATCGTGACCAGGAAACCCTTGCAGTCCAGAGATTGACAGTAGCAAACCGCAACTGTCAACGCATGTTGGTCCGTGTTATGAACCAGAGGGATGAAGCCTGGCACGAGGAGAACGTTCTGAGAGCTCGTCAGTTTGAGCTCGAGCAACAGTTGGAGAATGCTGAAGAATACAATGACAATCTTCATGAAGAAGTGCACCGCCTGAACAACGAGCTTAATCCTCTGCTGCCTCGAAAGAACAACGTCGATGAGGACATGGGTTCGGGAATCTTCATAGCTGAAGATGATGATGAAGTGGAGGTCAATGGGCCCCAAGATGCCGCACCAGAAGAAGCACCAGGAGAAGAGCCAGAAGAAGAAGAAGACGAGGAGTTAGATCCTGTTAGCGACGAGGATGGCGGGGAGATCCTTGACACCGACTCTGAGGGCGATGCTTAGTGTAGTCATCGCGTAGCTACAATGTTAGGATTGTCTTTTGTGCCCTCCCTGTGTTGGAGTAAGGCTTTGTAATAACTTGACTTTTGGGATGTAAGGTCGAACCCTATGTTTCCTGGATGTTTAGTTGGAGCCTGTTAATTTCGATCGCAATTGGATGTCTTGTTGTGTGGCGTTCGATGATGGTGTCACGATTAGCACCCTTCGGTGCCGCGACGAAACCGAGGGCCTCCTATGGCGCGCGACATAAGGTTGTGCTGCTTGGCACGCGCTGGTATCAAGGTGGCTAGTCATGATCCACCATGGAGCTCTACCGTTGAGAAGTCTCTTTGTGATCAGTTTGAAGTAGCCTTTCTCAGTCAACTAAACACGTTGAAATTGAATCCGAGTCTCGGGCAAAAGGTCAAAAATCACGTAGATTTTAACGTAAACCGTTCAGTAACTGTTGTGCTCCTTGTGTGTGAGCCTTTATCAAAGTACATCTTTGTGGATACTCTCGCATGATTGCACCAATTGATCCGCTTGAATGGATTGTGCGGTTGTGATGAATTATTGTGCCATGAGTATTTTAAGAAGTCCATTTCATGAAGTCAGTTTGACATATTTACAATAATTCATCTACAAATTTCCCACATCGTCAGTGCTCATTGGCTATGCATTTTGCAGATGTCGTACAATCTTCGTCGGGGTCGTGGCAATGAGGATGAGGAACAGCCACCCCCTCCGCCACCACCTACCCCGGCTGAGCTGATGCAGACAGTGGTCGAAGGGCAGCGCATGCTGGCAGATGCTATGCGCCAGCTGGCCAACCGGGAAGCTCGTCCTGGCCGCCAGGGCCCAGAATCCAATCAGTACAGTGATTTCAAAGACTTTCTTGATACTAAGCCCCCGTTCTTTAAGGAGGCGGAGGAATCGCTGCAAGCTGATGAGTGGTTGAACACTATTGAACAAAAGTTCCGTCTGCTTCGCTTGACTGATGAGCTAAAGACTGAATATGCTTCTCACCAGTTGCATGGTCCAGCGGGTATTTGGTGGAGCCACTATCGTTCCACATTGCCTGCAAATGTCCCTATTGCTTGGGACCAGTTCAAGGCTGCATTCCATGGGAACTATATTCCTCCAGGTCTTATGGCAATCAAGCACACAGAATTCATGAGGCTGTCGCAGGGAAATAAAAGTTTGACTGAATATCTACAATCTTTCAACAACCTGGCAAGGTATGCCACAGAGTTTGTGGATACCGATTCCAAGAAAATTGCTAGCTTTAAAAGAGGCCTAGGCCCGAAGCTGATGAAGACTATGGGCACTAGCAAGTGCACTACTTTCAATGAATTTATCAGTGATGCTCTGACTCAAGAGAACAACAATGCTATCTATTCTGCCTCTAAGAGCCGCAAAAGGGCCATTGAGGCGAGTGCTTCACAGTCTCGAGCTCCAGCTGCCCCGAGGGCTCCTCCTCGCCCTCCTGCCACGAATGCTAAGTTCCGCCCCCCGCAAAAGAAGGCACCAGTGAAGACTGGGTTTCGCAAGGCATATACAGTGGCTCTGCCAAAAAGTAGTTCGAGCCAAGGCAGCTCCAGTGTCCCTCCTAGCAACATGCCTTGCTGGAACTGCAACAAGCCAGACCATTGGTCCAGGAATTGTCCTTACCCCAAGAAGAATGTCAACCAAGGTGGCCGTCAGGGGCACGCTCATTATAACAGTATCGAGGAAATTCCATCTGGTGAAGTTGTCACCGCTGGTAAGTTCCTAGTTGACCAACATCCTGCTATGGTACTTTTTGATTCGGGTGCTTCGCATTCCTTTATCAGTCCTAAGTTTGCATCAGAGTTTGCACACAAATTGCATACTGTTGAAGGTGGGGGTTATTGTATTAGCGCAGCAAGTGGGAATATTTCCACAAATAAAGTAGTGGGAAATCTTGAGCTTGCGATAGAAGGGCGAAAGTACTCGCTTGCCTTAGTGGTTTTGCCGGGCTTAGGCATAGATGTTATCTTGGGTATGAATTGGATGAGTCAGAATGGGGTACTCATTGATACATCCACTCGGGTAGTTATGCTCAGAGATCCTACAGATCAAAAGGGTTTTCTGGTACAACTTCCCAGAAAAGTTGATTTGTCTGGAGAAGTTCATGCTGTGCAAGCAAAGACATTGGCTGAAATTCCCATAGTAAATGAGTTTTCGGACGTTTTTCCCGATGATTTGCCGGGGCTCCCTCCGGATCGGGAGGTGGAGTTTAAAATTGAGTTGTTGCCTGGCACGGCGCCCATCTCTAGGAGACCCTATAGGATGCCTCCAAATGAACTCGCTGAACTTAAGGTGCAATTGAATGAACTTTTGAAGAAAGGGTTGATTCGTCCTAGTTCATCGCCGTGGGGATGTCCTGCTATCTTTGTAAAGAAGAAGGATCAGTCGTTGCGGATGTGCGTAGATTATAGACCTCTCAATGCAGTCACTGTCAAAAATAAGTACCCTCTACCGCGCATCGACATCTTGTTCGATCAGTTGTCTAAAGCTAAAGTTTTCTCCAAGATTGATCTAAGATCTGGCTACCATCAAATTAAAATCCGCCCTGAAGATGTTCCAAAGACAGCCTTTTCTACCAGATACGGTCTTTATGAGTATCTTGTTATGTCTTTCGGCTTGACAAATGCCCCCGCACACTTCATGTACTTGATGAATTCGGTGTTTATGCCTGAATTGGACAAGTTTGTGGTGGTATTTATTGATGACATCCTGGTATATTCTGTGAATGAGGAAGATCACGCTGAACATCTGCGTATAGTCCTCACAAGACTGCGTGAACATCAACTTTATGCAAAGTTCAGTAAGTGCGAATTCTGGCTTCGTGAAGTACCTTTCCTTGGGCATGTGTTGTTCGATGGAGGAATTATGGTGGACCCCGCCAAGGTACAGGAAGTACTGAACTGGAAGGCTCCTATCTCGGTTCACGAGGTCCGAAGTTTTCTTGGTTTGGCTGGCTATTATCGTCGCTTCATCCCGGATTTCTCCAAAATAGCCAAGCCAATGACTCGGTTGCTGCAGAAAGACACCAGGTTTGTCTAGACTCCTCAGTGTGATGCGGCTTTTCACAAACTGCGAACTCTCCTAACCTCAGCTCCGGTTTTGGCACAACCGGATATCGAGAAACCATTTGATGTTTATTGTGATGCCTCAGGCATAGGTTTGGGAGGTGTTCTGATGCAGGAAGGCCGAGTGATTGCATATACCTCTCGACAACTTTGGAAGCATGAGGCGAATTATCCAACGCATGACTTAGAACTCGCCGCAGTTGTTCATGCTCTGAAAGCCTGGCGGCACTACCTGTTGGGCAATGTTTGCAATATCTACATAGACCACAAAAGCCTCAAATACATCTTCACCCAACCCGAGTTAAATATGCGTCAGAGAAGATGGCTCGAGTTGATTAAGGATTATAACCTTCAAGTGCACTATCATCCTGGCAAGGCAAATGTGGTTACGGATGCTTTAAGCCGTAAGTCTCATTGCCATTCCCTAGTTGAAACTGATTTTCATCGATCTCGCCTTCTACATCCAGCAGTCTTGTACAACATCACTGTCAGTTGTAATCTCAAAAGCAGAATTATTGAGCTCCAAAAGACTGACACTGGTGTATTCCACATCAAGCATAAGATGAAAGAGCAAGAAACTACACAGTTCAGGATAGATGAAGAGGGTGTACTATGGTTCAAGGATAGGTTAGTTGTGCCTAAGGACCGAGAGCTTAGAAATGATATTATGTCTGAAGCACACTCCTCTAAGTTGTCCATCCATCCTGGTAGCAATAAGATGTATTATGATTTGAAGCCATACTATTGGTGGACCAAGATGCGGAAAGAAATAGCTGCATATGTGGCTAGGTGTGACACCTGCTGTAGAGTTAAAGTTGTGCACATGAAAGCTGGGTTGCTTCAACCACTTTCTATCCCAGGTTGGAAATGGGAAGAGATAAGTATGGATTTCATTGTCGCTCTTCCTCCTACTGTCAAAAATCATAACTCCATCTGGGTAATTGTGGATCGTTTGACCAAATCAGCTCACTTCATTTCAGTTAGAGTGGACTATCGTCCCACTGACTATGCTGAGTTGTATTTCAATCAGATAGTCCGGCTCCATGGGATACCTCGTACTATCATATCTGACCGTGGTCCCCAGTTCACTGCTCGCTTTTGGGAGCACTTGCATCACCTTCTGGGAACCAAGTTAGTGAGAAGCTCTGCTTATCACCCCCAGACATCAGGACAGACAGAACGGGTTAACCAAATCTTGGAAGATCTGTTGCGGGCATGTGTCATTTCATCCAAGGGTTCTTGGGAAAAATGGTTACCTCTAGCCGAGTTTTCGTACAATAATAGTTATCAAGAGAGTATTAAGATGGCTCCATTCGAAGCTTTGTACGGTCGTAAGTGTAGAACCCCACTAAACTGGGTAGAAGCTGGTGAAAGGAGGTATTATGGTATTGATTTTGTTCATGAAGCTGAGGAACAAGTCCGTACCATCCAAAAACATATGGCTGCAGCCCAAGCTAGACAGAAAAGTTATGCTGATCGTCGTAGAAAACCACTCGAGTTTGAAGTTGGAGACTTCGTTTATCTGAAAGTTTCTCCAATGAAGAGTGTCCAACGTTTTGGTGTTAAGCGGAAACTTACGCCAAGATACGTGGGTCCTTTCCAGATCATAGGCAAGAGTGGAGCTGTTGCGTATAAAATCCAGTTACCTCCAGAAATGAGTGCCATATTCAACGTCTTCCATGTATCTCAGCTCAAAAAGTGTCTTCGAGTTCCTGAGGAAAGAGTTCCGTTAGGAGATATCAGGCTGGAATCCGATCTAACTTACGAAGAAAAGCCAGTCCGAGTGATCGATACTCAGGAACGAGTGACTAGAAGCAAAGTGGTTAAGTGGTATAAAGTAATGTGGAGTAATCAGGGTAGTGAAAAGTGACGCTACATGGGAACGGGAGGACTATTTGCGGGATGGTTATAAGGAATTCTATGAAAAATGGTACGCTTTCCAAATCTCGGGACGAGATTTTTATAAGGGGGGAGGGCTGTAACACCCCAGGTGTTTAGCTCCTTAATTGCATTGCATTTGCATGAGCATAAGCAAGCATCATTCATTTCATGCATAAGCTTATGATATGTTTATATTTCATGTGAAGTAAGAAGTGAGTAGTGTGCAAAACATAAGTACCTTATGTGCAATTTCCTTGTGAGACATGTCAACTACTTTAGTGTAACATAACTAGCATGTGTTATGCAACACACTCATGCAACATGTGCAACATGAGTTTGCAACATTTGGGTGAAAGTGTTGAATTACTTGTGCCAAAGTATGTGACACTAGGAATTTTGTGCAACCAATGTGTAGGGTGGCTAATTAGGTCTTATAACACCTTAATTACATTTAGGGTAAGTAGTGGAGCAATGTTCATGTTGACCAAAATTACCAAATTGCCCTTCCAAATGTTGTTGACCAAGTTGGACCCCTAGAGTGATCTGGTTTGACCAATTAAAAAGTCCAATTTAGAGATCTTGCATGGAGGAGCAACCTTAAGCAAAGTTGTAGAGAATTTCATGAGGAACAAAAGTTCTAATATGACCATCTCATGAAAATGATCAGAACATGCTCAAAAATGGCCCACAAGTCAGCTCGAGTGGTGATCAACACTTAGAAAAATTCTAAGTCTGGAAACTGGACTTTTCAGTTTCACTGTACCTCACTTTAACAACTTGTAACTCACAAACTAGGCCAAACTAGTCCTAGAGCCAATTGGCAAATTTGTTGTCCACACATAGCTCTACAACATTGTCAATATCACCATCACCTAGTTCTAAATGGTTTAGGAGATATGGTGTCTTGAAAATAGGGTTTCAGTCGGGTTCACTGACTGAAAACACGTTTCAGTTTCCAATTACACCACTTTGGAGCTCTGTGGTTTCAAATCCAGGCCGAACCAGTCCAAACTTCAATTGACAAACTTGTAGCCCTCATGTAGCTCTACAAGATTGGTGTAATCATCTTCGACTAACTCGAGCTGGTTTAGGAGATAATCATCGACAAAGTTGCTCTGTCAGTCACCGTTTCGGCCTCGTCGATTCAGTCGGCCGTTCTTCAGTCGGTGGTCGACCGACGGCAGGGCAACGCCGACGCGTGGCCGTGCGGTGGCAGCCGTACGCCGGCCGCGGTCCCACCCGTCAGGTCACCAAGCCTTCAAGGCCGCCACGACGACGGCCTCTGCCTCACTCGCGCCACACCTCCCTCTCCCTTCCATTCTCCTCTCCACCGGGCGGAACAACCGAGCGCAGCTCCCGCCTCCACTCCGGCGAGCTCGTGCGCTCTCTCCACCGCACTGCCGTCCACAAAAACGCGTCCACCGCTCCGCCTTGAAGCCTGCTACCTCACCGTCCACTCCACGTTGCCAATCGCGCCTCGGTAGGGTTGCATTTTCGTCTTCCGCCGCCGCGGTACCTCGCCGGAGTTCCTCCGCGCGATGGCTCTCCGTGGCCAGGGGTCTCGGGGCGTCTATGTCACCTGCTTGTAGATGCGTTAGGGTCGAGGTAGATTGGGAATGCCCATCGAGGGTTAAGGTTGGGATGTCAGGCTCACCGGCGGCGAGATTTCGCCACCACCGTGCCGGTGGTCCGCCATGCCCGACGGCGAGCACCTTCCCGTGGCTCTACCGTCCCGTTCTTGCCACCAATCGGCTTAGCTCGATGACGTGGTCATGCTCGTCCGCTCAGCTTCGCCGGTCGGCTCACCGACGGCGAGCTCCGGCGACCGCAGCTCCTCCCCTCCGCCTCTCTCTCGCTGACAAGTGGGGCCACCTGGTCAGTCACACGCGCGCGGGCGGGAGCCCGAGCAGGCCGCGCGCGGGAGCGGGCCACGCCGCGAGTTTTTGGGCCGCGTCTTTCCCGGGCCGGCCCAGTAACAAATCCGATTTATTTTCATTTCTTTTATTCTGTCACAGTTTTAGATAATGTTTAGAAAATGTAGATCTAGGGTTTTACTTGCCCAAAAATTATGAGATAAATTTTGTTGGGATCTACAGGACGTGTAGTATTTTAGAAAAATATAAATTGGATATGTGATGTTTGTTTTCTGGGATATTTAAATAGGTCTTTGAAATGTATTTTAAATCACATGCAAACTTGTTTAAATTATATCTTGAGTTCCAGTGTTCCAAAAATTATGAAATTTGGTGAGTAGGCTAATTTATACTTGCTCTAGCTTTGGTAAAAATTTGGGCAGTAGTGCTTAAGTACTTTTCAAGTTATAATGCTATCTTGTTATTCTAGGAAATACTTAAATGAATTTTAGTAATTTTTCTACATGTGCTATGTTCTTATAAATTTTTGGAGAATGTCTTGGTACCCTAGAGTGTCCAAGAAAATTAAGAAATCTATTGTTTGACACTTTTTACTATGCTTTGTTATTTATACAAAAATCAGCCTTTTGGGCTTGTGAATTTTGTTTAGAGAGTTCCTGTGAATAAATTGAGTTCAAATTTTTACAGTAGTCTCTTTTTGGGTCAGAGAGTCCCTGGTAATTTTTGTAGAATTTTAGGAGCAGTTTACATATATGTTTAAAATTCCACTTAATTACTTAAGTAAATTAAGAAAGGGGTGTAAATAAATATTCTAGGTGGGCACACCTTACTTTCTGGTGTTCTTGTGACCTTTGTGAACTTGTGGTAACAGTAGTTTGGTCTTATGGGATATTTGCCACATAAATAAATATTTAATCTTTGCAATTCTAGATTTTCTGGACAGCTGGTAGTATTTCTAGGTTGGACTTTTGATAAAAGTGTTTGCTGGAAAACTTGTGAATACCAAAATTGTAGTAAACTGGATAAACTAGCTTGTGTCACAATTTGGGAGCATTTGGCTTAGTAGTTGGGAGTCATTGTTGTTTTAAGTGACGGTCCAGAATTGACTGCTCTCTGTTTAGAGAGGACAGATTCTGGAACTCGAGGAATTCGAAATGAAAAACTTAGGAATTAAGGGTTGAGGTCTGAAAATGATTTGTAGAGCATTTCATAAGCTTTCCAGATTGTCTTAGATCATATCTTTTGGAGTTGGGATTCTCCAGTTATGTTAGAATCTTTGAGCTGCTGTCCAGAATAACTTACTGTGGTAACCTAAGTAATATTACTCTTGTGTTGTTAGGTGTTAGGGCCTTAACCGAAGAAGAACAGCTGTATCTTAGGTTGAGTAGCTTAGGTAAGTACTTCTCCACTGGAGAAGAGATTTGCACGTACTAATAAAGTAACTTGATTAGATTATTGTTTTTATTTCTGAAATGCATTTCATCCCGAGCATGTTGCACCTTTATGCATCCATGATATCTATTGTGCATTCATGCAATAGGTGTACCGGAGGGGGTAACTCTCCTCGAGTTCGAGCCGGTGATTCCGGAGGAAGTCCAGGACCAGCCGGAGCAGCTAGAGGAACCAACCGGCGACGAAGCTCCTGCCGAAGATCTACCCGAGTGTCCTGACCACCGGCCTTCGACCTTTCTGAAAGGCAAGCCCCGGTGCATGCTGAACCTACTGTTTTATAAATTAATCTTGAGTACTTTTAATTGTTTAATGCATTAAGTTGTAGGAGTTATATGAAAACACTTGTTGCATTATACCTGTCCTTGTCCAGATATCGTACTTAATCCTATTTTAGGTTTAGGCACGTGTTAATGCTTAGCCCTGCTTAGTACGGTAGAAGTCGGGTGATTTCCGGTCATCCGCGAGATGTAGGAAGGAGTCACGAGTGGCTTTATGGCTATCGTGGATGGAACCATGCTTAAAAATGAAATTGAGACCGGGCGGGAGTTCGATAGTACAGCCGCAAGACACTTCACGTCTTGGGTGTGGAGCTATGCCCGTCTGAGTCGTTTAAGGATCGATTCGCTGTACGTCCTTGAGTCATGTTGAACGCAGTCTAACACTTAGTTGGCCGGATAAGTCGTTCCGACCACGAAGCCGAGTAATGTGGTTCAGGCCGGGAATCGAATGGTAGGTTGCTTCTTGGAGGAGAGAAAGGATGTGCTTGGGGACATTGGCGTGAGACCAAGGGGGGTTAGAGTCCCTATCACCTGGCAGAGTGTCGCCCTTGGGGTCGCGACATTATTCGGACCCGCGATTCCTGAATCATATGAAACGGTGGCCTGTGCGACCCTGGCAGGGGTCTGCACGGTGAGTGTTAGAAATACCCCTCCAGCTGGATAGGAATTCGATTCGAATCGCCGTCGCTCCCGGTTAGTGAGCACTTGACTTGAGCAGCGGCAACGTAGATCTCATTAAATGAACTGGTGGTTAAGGGAATGATACAATGTTGCCACAATTCATACCTGCTCTGGATATAATGATGATAATTGTTTGATTATAATCAAGTGCATGTTTAGTACAGGTGCTAAGATAGATGACAGGTAAATGCTAAAAATAACTGCTAGTACAGGTTATAAGAGTTCAATTACTTATGCCTTTATGCAAAATGTTACGTCAGCTAGCCTTTTGTGTAAGCCATGCATAATCCTTGGTGTCATCTTATTTCTGGTTTTCGACGGGTAAGTCTAGCTGAGTACATTCCAGTACTCAGGGTTTATTCCCTCCTGTTGCAGATGATATGCTCTATCAAGGCTTCTGCAAAACTTGTCTCCACCCTGCGGGTGAAGAAGACTAGATCACTTGGGCGTGATCATCTTTTATGTACTTTTCTCATGCTTTTGTGGGTTGTTGATCATCAAGACTGGCAGTAGTTAACAACTGGTGTGTGTTATGCTTCCGCTACTTTATAAACTTGGTTTGTAATAATTGCGACTCCGTGTGTGTGTAAACTTATTTCAGAACTACTTGTGAAATGTAACGTATGATGTTGTATGTTGAATGATGCGATCCTGGTTGTAAGCAAGTTGGTTTGAAATCCTTCGTGGTTTTGATTGACTACCGGGATTATATGGGCTCAAGTTCGAAAATTTGAGCGCTTCGGTGCTTGTTTTTGTACTTGTGCTCTTATAATTTGGTCGGTTCTGTTACAGTATCGATCCAGTAATCTAGTTCTTGGTCAAGTCTAGGTACTAGAGCTACTACAAATTTCCCATGGCTTCTGGAATCACACAAGGTAAACTACATCCACTGACTTTGAGCCGAGCTAGTGACTGGAATGTTGTGATGCATAATGGAAAAGGGAGATGGAGTCGCACAGAAGACAAATCTATGGCCACAACATTGTGTCGCTCCTAAGTCATACCTGGCCATGGAGGAGTTTCCGAATCAAACTAGCTCTGAAGGAAGCCTTTTGATTCAGCGAATTCTTGCCTCAGAACATACATATTCGTTATAGAAGAAGATGCAACAAAAGTAGATCCTATAATGAAGGAGAAAAATAGGATTAAGAAGCGGAAACCATCCTACAATAAGGAAATGCAAAGTTAAAATAAGAGATATAAATGTGCAGGTAACAAAGTTTTGAACAATAATAACATAACAACACTTCCAACCAATGAAGAATACATGTAAAATGTAAAAAAAAGGAATATTAAAATGAGTAGCAAATACATTACACATGATAAATTCAAAGTTAGCTCTGGTTTGCACATTTATAAGTGCTTTGACTGGTGGATCTCGATTTGAAAATGCCTCATGGGTCAGGCTTATGCATGAATTGTACTAATCGTGTTTTATTAAGAAAGAAGATTCACCGATTTAATATAGACATGGTAAACAATAGGTAAACAACCAGATATATCTACAAGGTTCTAAGATTACAGAATGAGCTCACACAACATCTTGCAACTTCATCCTAGAGAAAAGTATGTTTGATCAATGAGCACTTAATTCACCGCAGAAACGCCCCAACTTTGGTGCTCAAGCTCGACTTCCACAAGGCGTTTGACTACGTGGATTGGGACAGTCTCCTTCGCATCCTTCGTGTTAGGGGCTTCCCTGAGGACTGGTGTCAATGGGTTATGACCCTTCTCAACACTGGCAAGACAGCCATCCTCCTCAATGGCGTCTCGAGGAGATGGATCAATTGTCATAATGGCCTTCACCAGGGTGATCCCCTATCACCCTATCTTTTCATCATTGTTGCTGACGTGCTACGCCGGCTCCTCCACCACCCTGACTTCTCCCCCTCTATCGACCATCCTCTTGTCCCGGGCGCTCCCTGCCCGGTCCTGCAATACACTGATGACACGCTCATCTTCCTCCGTTGCTCTGCTGGCGCGATTCACCAGGTTAAGCATGTTCTACAACTCTTTGAGGAAGCCATTGGCCTCTCCATTAACTATCACAAGACTACGTTCCTCCCCATTGCTGTGCCCGAAACGTTGGCTCTTCACCTTGCTTCTACTCTTGGCACCACCGTTTCCTCCTTTCCCCAAACTTATCTCGGCCTTCCACTCTCCCCCAACAAGCTCAGCGTCTCTGACTGCCTTCCTTTAATCTCTTCGGTGGACAAGCACCTTTCTGGATGGAGCGCCTCCCTTCTCAACAAAGCAGGCCAATTAATCTTGTCCACTTCTGTTCTCAGCTCCATTCTTATTCACTTTATGTCGGCTATGTCACTACCGAAGACGGTGATCCATGCCATTGATCGGCGATGCCGCGCTTTCTTCTGGACTGGTGAAGATGCCTGTCATGGGTCCAAGTGCCTTGTGGCCTAGGATACTGTACGTACAAGCAAGTCTCAAGGTGGTCTGGGAGTCAAGGACCTTGAGTTGCAAAACCGATGTCTTCTCATGAAGTTCATAGATAAGTTGTTCTCCAGCGATGATGCTCCGTGGAAGGATTGGATTCTACGTGATGTCTCTGCCTCTAATTCTACTATCACCGGTGGCAATAGCTACCTCTGGAAGATTATCAACGATGAGCTTTCCACGTACCGTTCTCTTACCTATGTTAATGTTCACAACGGTTCCTCTACTTCTTTCTGGTTCGATCACTGGCTCCCTGATGGGCCACTCTGCCTTTCCCATGCTGCTCTTTTTACTCACACCACCAGGCCTGACATCTCTGTGCGGAGTGTTTTCCTAATGGGTTTTGATTTGTGCTTGTGCCCTAGACTTACTAATGCTGCTAGTGCCCAGCTAGCCTCCCTTCTTATCTGTTTACAGGATATCGAGCTAGACGATGCCCATGACCAGCGGCTTATGAGGCTGACAGGAAGAAGATACTCCACGAAAGATGCCTACTATGCTCTGGGTGACAGTCAGGGGCAACATGATGTCCACGGCCAATGTATCTAGGGGTCCAAGGTACCGAACAAAGTCAAGATTTTCTCCTGGTTATATTTCAAGGATCGCCTCAGCACACGAACCAACCTCTTCGCCAAGAACATTCTGGATGATGAAATCTGTGAACACTGCTTGGAAGCTGTTGAAGACAGGCATCATGTGTTTATTGAGTGTCACATAAGTGCCGGTGTCTGGAGCAAACTCAACCTCAACACATTTGCCAACCTATCCGATATTGATGTTTGGAATGCTACGGTGCCAATACGACTGGACGCGAAGCTGTGGCCCTTCGTGCTGCAAACTATTCTCTGGAGACTTTGGGACGCCAGGAACGGCGCGATCTTTAGGCACAAAACCCCTTCTGTAAGAACTGTCATTTCAAAGATTTGCGATGATCTCCTCGTCTGGCGTAGATGTCTCAGATGTGATCAGGATATTTGTAACTTAAATTTTTGGCGCTGATATTTCCTATCTTGTAACTCTCTGGACAATACCACTTCGGTGGTGTTTGGGTAATGAAATTTAGGTGGGGAATCTCTCCCCCCGTTGCTTTCAAAAAAAACCAATGAGCACTTAACTGTAAAATTGGTTTTTTTAATAACCGACTATATAAACTAGCAATGTGGTCGACTCACCCGGAGCCCAAGCACTATAACTGAATCGCCCATGGCGTCAAAACGGCCAAGCAAGCAAAAGTCTCTGTTTCATTCACAATTTCACCTCGACGCCGCCCGAAGGACCCATGTTGGCGGGGAGGCAGTGATGTAGAAAAATGACGTAGTCGCTGCTCGGGGTAAACATGACACACGTATTGGACTTCACCGTTCATGTGAGCTATTGTGGTTGCCGCCGACGGACGGAGTGGCACAACGACGGCGACTAGGGTTCCATGGCGGCATGGTGTTTGGCTGCTATGCGGTGAATTTTGACCGAGTTCATGTGGATCAGATCAACGACCTTGATTTGGCCATTTGAGGATGGGTGGCTCTGATTTACATGAGGATTTTCTGGCTTCCGGGTCAATACTCCTATGTTGGAAGTTATCACATAGAACTAGCGCACTGCTCAAAAACAAAATCAATGTACCACTTGGAAGCTCAAATAAGGACTTGTTTGGTAAGTTTTTTTTCCTTTTTTGCTCCAGTTTCTGTGTTGTAACAAAAGGAAAGTACCTAGAGTAGCTAGAGTCATGAAGCCAACAAAAATAACTTCATCGACTCCTAGGCCTTGTTTAGATGCACCCAAAAGTTAGAATTTTTTTACTCTCTCTCCATCACATCAATTTTCAGCCGCTTGCATGGAGTATTAAATGTAGGTAAAAAAATAACTAATTACACAGTTTAGTTGGAAAATCACGAGATGAATCTTTTGAGCCTAGTTGGTCCACGATTGGACAATATTTGCCAAAAAAGATGAAAGTGGTACTATTCATCGGGTTAGAAAAATTTTCAATCTAAACGAGGCCCTAGTTCATTAGAGAAGAAGAGATAAATTTGACTTGTACTACCATGACATGAAGTTGCTCGTTATTGTGTGTAAAAGGAGCTAGGCTAAGGAGAGCTCTCTCAAACAAGGTCTAGGCAACAGTTGAAGCCAAAGAAAGAAAAAAAACAAACAAACAAAGAAAAACACTAATGGAGTATGCAAACAAACTCAAATAACCAAGGATCTCGAACCTAGTACCTTTAGAATCATGATTATCTGCATAAGTACCAAACACTCTTCAACTATGAGGACCTCAGTAGTTTGTCAAGAATAGATCCTGTAACATTAAATAAAGACAAAAACACATCAGAGTAAGCACATGTTGTAAAATCATGGATAATGAGACAATAAAGATAATCAAAGCTCTAATGAAAAATAAATGATAAGCAATTAAACATCAACAATAAACTGAAATATGCTCAACAAACGTAACATTTTCCCTAGAAAAACAAAGTACAAATCAACGACTTCTTAGGGGGAAAATGAGGCTCATGAACTTTATGCGTAATCATACTCGATGAACTAGACTATGACGGGTCTAGGTTGCAAACTCCCCCAATAGTTAAAGCAAAATTAGCACCTTGAATATTAAGTCTATGACAAAATTAAAGTTTGATGCACCAAACCTAGCTCCTTAGCTCTTGTTCCACGTCACATTCTTCTATTTAGATCTTGATCTGGACTTCCATAGTTACAAGGAGATCCAAGTGGGTTTGTCTATAAACTAGATGTACTTATGTATATAAGGGGATGCAAGTGGATTTGTCCATACCCATAAATAGTCTGAGTTAGTTCAATACACCCCACTAACAGGCTCACACACAAAACCTTCTTATGCATCCCTAACATGGGTTTAAAGATGGCAACGGGCATGGAATACCCGCGTACCCACGGGTATCAAACCCGATGAGCGTGGATACGTGCACCAAAGTGCATCTGCGGGCACGGGTGCGGGTAGAGGTATAAATCCATTAGGCATTGGTTAACGGGTAAGAAAATAGCCTACCCGTATTCGCATACCCGCCTTAGTTACCTGATAGGTGGGGTCACAACAACCAAGAATATATTGGAAGAGTAGAAAGGCAGAAACCCTAGCATTCCATTGGATCCATCCCCACCCCACCCGTTCCCTTCCCTCCTACCGCCGCCACGCTCGACACGCCAATGCGCAACTGCCTTCCTACTGCCGGATCCTGTCCACCGTCCCCGGCGCCCCCCAGCAGGTGAAAGTCCCTAGTTTGGTTTTGGCTAATTGATGAAACCTAGGACTAACCTTTTGTATCTAAGTGGATGATTTAGATAAAGGTGGTCATTGAATACGAGACATGACATTGACTCATGTGACCAAGATGATGCTTGGCTCGATGGACCGGTTGTGAAGGTCAAGGGCAAGTCGAGGCTTCAAAGCGAAGGACCATGCGATGGTGAAGCTTGAGCAAGACTTGGCGCCGACGGACCGATGCAACGGTGAAGAGCAAGTGAAGTCAAGGTCGATGGATCGAGACGGTCATGTGATGATATGAAGTGGATCATATCTTTTGGAAAAACAAAATGGGCTCAAGGCAAAGGTATAATCATAAGGCCATTTTGTTTTGCACTCAAGACACCATAGAGGGTGTGAGTGGTTTAGGATCGATAGCCGAACTACTAAGAGGGGAAGTCTTATCGGTTATTCGACGCACGGGTGCCACTAGGTGAATTCATGAAGTGCATTGCATGTAGGGCCTAGTGAGCTAACTGGAAAACCTTCGAAAATGATTATGAAAATGCTAACACACGTGCACAAGGTGGTGATCACTTGTTGGTGTTGGCACATTTGCGAAGGCGTTGGAGTTTGAGCGGTAGAGAGGGTTTGGGTCTCTCTCTCCCTCCCGCCGAGCTTGCGAGCGCGGGATTCAGGCATTTTTGATGACTTGAAATGCCTTTTTTTCCACTACGCCGGAAGTCAGAAAAGAAACGGAGGCGAACGGAGGTCCCAGAGGTGACCGGACGCTGCACCGGACGCGGTCATGGTTTGACCGGACGCGTCCGGTCAGTTCAACGCAGCAGTCAGGCGCGCGGGTGTTAGGGTTTGCAACCGGCGCGTCCGGTCAGGCGCCCAGAGGGAACTGAAGTTCGCAAGGTCGATCGGACGCGTCCGGTCGTTGAGGGAGCTTACTGGACTCCAACCGGACGCTGGCACTGTCGCGTCCGGTCCTTGCCTGGAGCGCGTCCGGTCGATGCTTCGCGGGCGCGCGGTACTGTGCGATCGGCGCGTCCGGTCGGTTGAGGGGCGCGTCCGGTCATTGCATTTGACCGTTGGGGCTCAGTGACCGTTGGAGGATCAGACGCGGTTGAACGCGTCCGGTCATCCCGAAAAACGTCCAGTGAAGGGGTATAACGGCTCTATTCGTTTGGGATGCTTATAAATACTTGTTGCCCGGCCCTTAAGGAGGTCTCTCGTGATTTCTAACACTCTTGTGCATCCTTTGAGCTAGAGCTTCTCCCTTCCACTTATCTATCTTGCTTGATTGCAAATTAAAAGTGAGATTGAGTGATCACAAAGTGCATTGCATAGCTTGAGGGCATCTAGTGGCACTTGTGGGTGGTTTAGCCGGTGGATTTCTTGTTACTCTTGGAGAGTACCGCTCCTAGCTGGCTTGGAGATTGTTGGAGGCGTTGGCAAGAGAAGGAGATTGTTCTTGGCCACCTCCGGTTGATTGTAAGAGGTTCTTGTGCTTTCCTCGGCGGAGCGCCAAAAGCAACTCTAGTGGATTGCGCGTGTCATTGAGTTACCTCACTTAAGAGTGGTGTCTTGTGGTGCCTTACGGGGCGTGCCTTGAGGGGCAAGTGACTTGAGGGTCACACAGAGGAACCATCTAAGTGTTGGTCGACACAACCGGTGACGTAGCTTGTCGGTGCACAAGTGAACACCGGGTGAACAAAAATATTGTGTCACTTGTCTCCCGATGATTGGTCTTCGTATTGTGTTGTTGTCAATATTGATTGATTGTATATCATCTTGGTGATTGGCAACTTCTTCACTCCACCGTCGGTATAAGATTCACTATCCTCTCTCTCGCTTTTACATTTACTAGTTATTTTGTGTAGCTCTAGTGGTAGCCTTTGCTAGTAGTTTTTAGCTTGCTCACTAGTGTAAGTTTAGTGACTTAGCCCTTGTGTGAACTAGAGATCATAATCTACTAGACTTGTGGATAAGAGGCTTGCATCACAACCGTAGGCTAAGCAAAACTCGCTTTACGCCGTTTATTATTCTAACAAGTTTGCTTAGTTGTTCTTGTAGTATTTTTATAGGCTATTCACCCCCTCTAGCCATGTAGAACCTTACAGCAGGCCAGCACACACCAGATCCCATCCACACCTCCTGGATCTAGGCTCCCCTAGCCCAAATCTAGCGGTCCCCTGCCCACTGTCCCTGGCGGCCTTCCTGCTCGCCCCCGGCTACGCACGTTGGCAGCCTTCCTGTGCGGCGGCGCCCACGTCAGCGGCCAGCACCAGTCCCTAGCCCATGCATAACAAAGGTGCAACGCTTCTAGGCAATAATTTCTTTGCAAACATCGAAGAAAAATAATGGAAGAGAAACATCAATACCAAGACACGGGACGAAAGGCGGGGGAGCGGACGACGACGATCCTACTACATTCCTTGGTCGTAGCCTCTCTGTCTCTCTCGTCGCCGATTCGAGCGACCGAGAGGAGAGGAGGGTACGCAGAGCGAAGAGAGTGCCTTGCCTCGTGTTACGGAGGGTACGCGGAGTGAAGAGAGTGCCTTGGCTCCTGTTTCGATGGGTATTTATCAGCAAGGCTTCCTTCCTTCTGACCCATGTAGTGTCACGTTATTTGCGTGATCTGTTGGGTAATTCAATACTAGGATAGACACTATCAACCATCTATTTTAGAAGGACATTTACTGCATTTATAGTATTATTATTTTGAACAGTTGATGCTCCATTGATTAATCTTATTAAGCTTGCATATTGAACTTAATCATATCCTGTCTATTGAATTTAGTCATTTTATTTCATAAAAGTAAAATCTACTAGCACATAAAAATAACGAAGACTATTTATCGTCTGTGTCCCCCTGCCTCGGGCAAAAGAAAAATGTTTTCCCCCGGCAAAGAAAAAAAAACGTTTTCCCAGTTTTCCCCAAACTGTTTCCTCCTAGCGAAAAAGAAAACGTCCGCCCCTTTCCTCCCGGCAATAAAAAAACGTCTGCCCTGCCCCGGCAAAAAACAAAAACATTTACCCAAAAAAAATGTTTCCCAAATAAAAAGATACACGGCAAAAAAAAAAGCCACAGTAACAAAAAAAAAGTCCCCGTTCCCGCAAAAAACACATTTCCCGTTTCTAAAAATAATCCAATACAGCAAAAAAATGTTTCCAAAAAAACATATTTAAAAACAAACAAAAATGAGAGGAATAAACTCGCTCCGTGCGAAAATAAATCAGTGTCCTAAAAAATCAAATAAAACAATTTTAATAAGATATAAGAAGTTTATCTAAAGTGGACATATGCAAATAACAATTCTATTGAATTCACCTTAGATACATGTGGTGAAAACAGGTGTTGCACTATAAAATGGATTTAATCGATTTCAAGAGATCATGTCAATATCACTATTTATCCTTCACTCGACATGTTGTTCGTGTTCTACCCAGTTCTAATACGAAGATCAAATCTATGTGTCCGCGTCGAATACGAAGTCTTCAAAGCTCATGCGTTTGCATCCTACCCGATTTTCAATATAAAGACAAAATCTATGTGTCTGCATTCAATACGAAGTCCTCATAGCTCACAAGTTCATGTCCAATTACTAAGGTTCACTCAAAAAATCCTCATAGCTCACAAGTTCATGTCCAATTACTAAGGTTCACTCAAAAAATTAGCTCTCGTGCGCTGCACGGGAGTCATATGCATACTTTTACTCAAAAAGAAAGTTCCATCCATTTGCTCGACACAAAGAGGCGCTTTGAGCTGGCTGTACATGGTACCATTTTTTTTTATGGCAAAATTGGCTACAAGACATCGAAAGTGACCTCTCTTTGCTAGCGGATATGTAAAATAGAGCAGTTTGATGGTGGACACTCTGGTTCTTGTCAAATTTACTGGTGGACATCGGACCCAATAAAATAATAATTTCTGGCTTCCGAAGAGAGAATAGCGGTGAAATGTCCTTTTATGCCCCTGCCTCTTTCTTCTTCCCTGCTCCTTTTCTTCTCCCCGCTCACCATTCACGCTCGTGGGTCACAACCGGCCGCAGGAGTGCGCGCGCCACCACTGGCCGTCGGGGCGCCACCGGATGAATGACTCGAGCGCCTTCGCTTGCTGGCCTCCGCGCTCAGCGCGCCTTCGGAGCACGCCGCCGCCATAGCCACACACATGCGCGTGTGTGGGACCACGTCTGCTGCCGCCCACAGCGCCCCTATGCCGCGTCTCCGCGCAACTCGTCCCGGCTAATGCGTGGCCCCGCCCCGGCTGCCTCGGCCTGCGTCGCATGCGCTTTGCCTGCCCGCTCGCATGTGCTCCGTCCCGCCTGCCCGCCCGCCCGCATGTGATGTCGTATGAGCTCGCCCCCTGCGCGCTCGCATGCGCTCTGCCTGCCCCGCTCGCATGCGCTCCGCCCTGCCCACCCACTCGCATGCGCTCAGCTCATATGCGCTCTGCCGTCAATCGGTGGCGTGGAGCACGCGCCCACCCGCCATGGCTGCTCCAGCTCTGGCAAGGCCGCGCGACCCCTGCCCCGACACCGGCCTGCCATGGCCGACCGCGCCCCATCGAGCCACACACGCCCAACGAGTCCTCCCCGCCATCCGTGCGGCCTCCACCACCGTGACCAATGAGACCCGCCCCCACCGCAACCGGTCTGGCCCCCACCACCGCGCCGCGCGAGCACCGCCGCCACAGCGGACGGACCTGCCTGCGAGCTCCCCCAGCCGCGCGCGCCCGCGCTCTTCCTGGTGCTGCTGGCTGAGCGCCCCTCTCGTGGGCCTAGACTCCGCCGGCAAGCCTACGCCGTGCGACGACCTGCCTCGTGACACAATGAAAAAAGAAAAGGGAGAAGAGAGGAAGTAGAAAGAGGCAAGGGTGTAAAGGACATTTCACCGCTCTTTTCTCTCATCGGAAGCTAGAAATTATTATTTTATTAGGTCTGATGCCCACCAGCAAATTTGACAAGAACCAGAGTGTCCACCCGCAAACTGCTCTATTTTACACGTCGATAGCAAAGAAAGGTCACTTTTAGTGTCATGTAGTTAATTTTGCCTTCTTTTATTCTCTCCAGTGAGTTGTGTGAATGAATTCATACACCGCGTCCAAATCAAATCCTCCATCTGTACTTATGTAATTGGAAAAAGAAAAAAAATCCTCCAGCGGGTGAAAGGCAAAAGGTAGCTCCAATTCTCCGAAGTCCAAACCCAAACTGAGCTGCAAGCGGGAAACCACGTGCTGTCCGAACACACAAACGGTCCAAAAACCACCTGCCACTGACAACCTGGTCCCACCGAACGGTCCAAAAACTGGTCCCACCTCGAGCACGCGGGCCGCGGGTGCAACCAGCGCTGCACACTTCGCCCCCTTGACGCCTTCACCCGACGCCCCCAGTCACTGACGACCAGGACCAAAGAGAGATCACGGCCCCCGCTCCCGTCACTGCCAAGCGGGCCCAGCTCTCGTCCCCCCGGCACCGAGAAAAAACCGAGCAGGGGCAAATGATATGAGCGGGTGGGGGTGGGAGCCGCCAGCTCGCCGCGCGGCGCAAGCCCCTCTTCCTCGGGAACATTTCAAATCCCCGCCGCCTCTTCCGCTCCCCTGCTCGGCGCTCCCCGAAAAAACTCGCACATCCCAGATTCCACGGGCGCGCGCTTCCGATTCGCGCCCCGTCCATCTTCATCCCTTCCCCACCCGATCGCTCATAGCCTTAGCGCAGCCACCCCGCGGCTAGGGCTGGGACTCGAGGCCTAGGGTTTGGTTGCAAGTTTCGGAACACGATGGTGGGGGAGCGTGGGGAGAGCAGCGGCGAGCGGCAGGGGACGGTGGAGCGGCGGATGCTGCGGTCGCGGTACCACGCCGTGAAGAACCTCATCAGCGGTAGGCGGCCTCTCGCGCTCTCTCTTGTCTTGTCCGCCCGGGTTTGTTCCCGTTTCGGGTCTGGGGTGTGGGTTTTGACCGTTGAGGGGGGTTCTTGTATGTGCGCAGATGAGCGGGATGAGATGGCCAGGGCGGATTCGGACAGGTTCACGGCCATCATCCAGCAGGTGGATTGCCTGCACGAGTTCGGTAAGGATCGTCTCTCTGTTGCTTGTGAACGATTGCGTTTTTTTTTCTCCATTTCAGAAAGCGAATGTATTGAACTTCGAAGAGGCGTGAGACGAAAGACTTTTGCTTGGACTAGCTGCATGGTTTTCGATTTAGAAAGTTTTTTTCGTCATTTGAATGGTGTGCTAAGATTACTGGTTACTGTAAAATTGCTTTCCGGGGTGCTTCAAGCAGATTTTAGGTACACAATGGCTCCAAAATTGAAAGGAGCTGCTTTCGTGGAACGTTTTTTTAATTGAGAATAAAAGCTCAGTTACAGATAGCTTGCAAGTTGTGTGCTTGTGTTCCTTGTTCAATAGTGTCCCACTCAATCTGAATGCTTTGATAAAGTAGCTTACTTGGGACCAAGATTGGTCAGATTACAGATAGCTTCACTCTATACCTTCAAAACCATGTTCCTCAATCACGTATTGCTATTGATATTCACACTGGATTTGAAATGTTTGGATATTCTGAGCTCATTAGTTTGTTACCTTGATGGAGGTATTGCATTATTCCTATTCATATTTCAGTCTACTATATGACATTTTGGTTTCAAATTCTTAATTGAACGTCAGGATATAGTAATAACAGAGAACTGTTGACTAGACTCTTTAAGTGACGTGTTTATACACTTTGACGCCTCACTTAGATGTGTAATCTAGCATAAATATATTGTACATCAACATATCTTATTGTTTTAGATAGATTTCTAAAAGACAAGTAACATGGACACAGATGTATAGTATATGGACCGTGCAGTTTGTATTAGTTGTTCTTCCATGCTAATTGGCGCATCTTGATGTATTTTCCTGCTCAACACTTTGGTTTATTCCTTGCATGATTGCATTTTGTGGCAAAAATGGGTGTATCCTTTGATTGTAACACAGCATATTAGGGACCACTGTTGTATGCTAACGTGGCTATTGATTGTGGGAGCAAATGCTGTATTTTGCTATGCTTTGCTTGTTGACTATGCAAAAACTAATCCATATAAGAACACAAAATAAGAGTGTCCTTCCACATTGCAGTGCAGAGGCCTAGGGAGCAAATAGCGGATGCAGAAGCTCTGCTTGGCATTGCAAGCACTTTGGTAACTTCGGTGAGGTCCCAGTCAAGTGAAGGAATCACCCCTTCTGATTTCATAACAGCTTTACTCAAGAAGTTTGGGCAGCAAGGGACCCCTGATGATGAGTCTGTCTCGTTGCGATGGGGTGATCTCGGGCATTCTGTTTCACATATCTTCAGGCCTATGCCTGGATGCTGTACCATGTAATGAAGCTCCTCTCTTTAAACCAACACTCAACATTGCATGCATGGACACCCCTGCCCACCCCCTCTGCTACCAAATGAGTTTAACTGTGCATGATGTTAATATTTTCAGGCTTGGTCCTATGGATACTGAAGTAAAGCAACGGAAAGTTGCAGCTGTTGGTAGAAAACGGACTGCACGGCCAACAGAAAATACTTGTCCTGAAGAGGTAGCCACATGCGTATCATGATGTAAATCATACATTCATACAGTATAAGTTAAGTGAAATCATGGTTTCCTTTAGGTCTTCCTTTTGCCTTTGATTTCAATGCATTGTACTCATGATTGGTGTTCTGCTTTGTAATTCTTAGTTCACATTATTTTTAAAATCAGAAATATTTTAAAGGTAGTACCATTCATATTTTCAGTTCTTTCATATGCATTTGAATTTCCTATAACATTGTTATTATCTTAGTCACTACACTTGCTGTTCACAGCTAACTTCCAACCATATGACATTTTTCAAAATGCAGCTTGCTGATTCTTCAGAGGAATTAAAGTCAGACACTGACAGGAATGTCTTAGTTATTTTTGATGTCCTGAGGCGAAAGAAGAGTACAAAGCTTGAAAACCTTGTTTTGAATAGGCTTTCATTTGCCCAAACGGTTGAAAATATTTTTGCACTGTCTTTCTTAGTGAAAGATGGTAGGGTGGAAATAAATATAGATAACAACGGGCATCATATAGTACGTAAGTACTTTATTCACAATTGCTTTTGAGCTTAAGTTATATTATGCATTTATGCTGTGACTGTTTCTAACACAATATTATTGGTCTTGAACAGGTCCAAGGAATGCACCTGCTGCTAGTGCCATAGCCTCAGGAGAAGTCTCCCACAGTCATTTTGTTTTTAGATTTGATTTCAAAGACTGGAAGGTATAGTTTCTGACTATTAAATTTGTATTTATCAGCAAAGCTTTATATATTTAATCTGGATATTCCTTATTCATCCTCATGCGTGGAGTTGGTCTGCGAGTAAAGTTGGGAGATGCAACTGAAAACAGAGCTTAACATATTCAACTGCTCTCCCATTTGTGTACCAATGATTTAGAGTTGTTATTAAGAGGCTAGCTATGGTACTAGGAAAACGTCATAGCCATCTGTTCTGCTTACCATGTGTTAACCATTTAAGCATGCTCCCATTGCAAGAGGAATTGAAGAAACTATAAAAGCGAATAGGATTGCAAATCCTATGTACATGATGTGGGAATATGTTATTTATTCTTATTTGTATGTATTAACTTCACATAATCTGATTTTTCCTCTATTTATCCAACCACAGCTTATGAAAGAAGCTGTCACGGAAGGGGAAGAATTGTTGCCACACAGGACTTCCCAGAGCGCTCTTTGCAATGAAGAGAATGATCAACCAAATACGGAGGCACATGCACAAATAACGCCTATCAGGAAACTCTCCCGGAACCGAGGCTTGATCTTACAGGATCATGTAGTTGAGGAAACTCCTGAGGAGAACCAAATGTCTAAGCGCAGGCGCCTTTTCAGAGATCAAGATTGACCTAGCAATTGCTTGGCATGAGTAGTGTAGGCAGGCAGCCTGCCTTGTTTTGTATGCAAAAAATTGCCTTAGCTTGAGTAGCTTATCTTAACACTAGTTCTGTAGGACAGTTGTGCATGCTGTCTTAGCACAGCTCGTGCATCTCTGAGTAGTAGGGAATGTAACTAAATTCCAATTAGGCCTGGTTTAGATGGCCGATTCGGGTCATCCTGAATTACTGTGCAGCACTGTGCAACACTGTAGCAATTTTGTTTTTATTTGGTAATAATTGTCCAAACATTGATTAATTAGGCTCAAAATGTTTGTTTCGCAAAGTACAATAAAACTGTACAATTAGTTTTTGATTTCTTCTATATTTAGTACTTTATATATATGCCGGTATTTTGATGTGACAGGGAATCTTCTTTTATAGTAGAATTTGTGGATGAATTTGGGTATCTAAACAAGGCCTTATTTGAACTTCCGTTCACATCTTACAACTGCATAATGGTTCGTTGTGGCTTAGTTTGGTCTGAATAACTAGCTCGTTAACAACTTGAGCTAGTTTGTTTAGCTTGTGAGTTTGTGGCTCGTTAACAGCTTGAGCTAGTTTGTTTAGCCCATTATCATAACAAGCTCTAAAAGTTGGTTTGGCTTGGCTCGTTAACAGTTTGAGCTAGTTTGTTTAGCTTGTTAGTGCAACATCGCATGGATAGAACTCTCTAACATAGAATTGTGACATTGTACATCGGTTATTCTATACTTAACAAGCCAACATCAATTCAATTGAATTCCATGTACACAGACAGCACACGTCACTATATTGATCCTGAGCTTTCTCAAACCATGTCAGCATAATTACTTTGGACAATCAAAGTCCAGTTCCACGTCTATTCCTATATAGAAGCAGAATCTAGTCTACAGAGGTTTTGGAATCTTTGATATATACATTTCTATGGATGTGGAGGCAGCCTGAGGCTGATTTGTGAATCCTTGTCCACGGTCACAAGGTGGTTGCTCTCGTCGGCTCCTGACTCAAACTGGTTTAAGAGTTAAGACGAGCCATTTTGATGTTCATGTCGGCTGATGAATGGTGATGTCTCATTCTTCAATGCTTGATGCCTTAAATTTGTTCATTTACCGTACTTTTGCTGTCTTGCAAGAACAAGCAACCCACAAACACCAACAGAACAGAACCAGCACCCGCATCGCAGCTCAATGCTACGAAACGGCTCTGCGAGAAACGACATCACAATCGAAGCTGAAACCAACCTAAGGTGGCTTCTCCGGTTTCGGCGGCTCCTAGAGTGAATCTACAGTCTGGCTTTTATTTTATTTTTTTTGCCAAAAAGGGCCTATGTTTAACAATTGGAACCGACCATAACAAAATAATCACAAGCTCTGGCACACAGTGATGCTATGCAAATCAGCAGCATCAACGCTTCTCTGCTTGAATGTGTCCTAAAAACATACACTCCCTCCGTTCCTAATTATAAGTCACTTTGACTTTTTTAGTTTATCTATTTTGCTATAGATTTATTATTATATATAGATACATAGCAAAATAGATGTATCAAAAAAGTCAAAGCGACATAATTTGGAATGGAGGGAGTACCTAAGTAGTTCATGATAGAACATTCAAGAAGAAATGCGGAAAACAGATTTAGTTGGCCAATAGCGCAGGCCTAAACAAGTCCGCAAATTCAGTAGTAGCCCTGAAGTCAGCAAATCAGTAGCGCAGGCCTAAAGAAGTCAGCAAATCCATCATCAGAGACCCAAGTTTAGAGTTACATTGACTAATGACTACGAGGTATGAAACAGGACATGGATCTCAAGCAGCAGCAGGCTTGCGCAGCTCATTGTCACCATGGGCAAAGTGACACTTGTTGCCAAACGAACACGATCCTTTTGTGAAGTTCTCACACATCTTGGTCTTGAAGTTGCTTCCTGTGCCACCACCACCACCACGATGAGTTCCGCCAGCTGGATTCTTGGCCTGTGAAGGGGCATTGCCACTGATGCTGACAATCAGCTCACTGACCATAGCACTAGCATTCCTGATCTGATCGAAGGTGCCCTCAAGCTCAATGTTTTTCAAGCTGGAGTCTGATTCATGGTCCCGGATGGCCAGCTTTGCCCCGGTGACTCGAGATATCTGTTTTGTGTGAACTCCACCCCTCCCGATTATACCACCTGCAAGGGATGCATCAACACTGATCTTGGCTGTGGCAGAAGCACCGAAGCTAGCTGGAGTGGCCAAGCCAAGGTTGGCCATAGGTGGAGGTGCAAAATGACCAGTGGGTCTAGGTCCCATGGGGGGTGGCATATAGCTGTCCATCAACATAGGCTTGCCAAGTTCCCTTTCACCATGTGCAAAGTGGCATTTGCCACCCCATTTGCATCCCTCTGCAGTGTTGTACTTGTTGCACAAGCGAGTCTTCACGGTGGGTGTAGGTGGCCCATCCATCGTCATTCTTCCAGGAGGTGCAATTGTTGCGCCACCCAGGTTGGTCATTTTTGAAACTGCCTGGTAGCCACCAGGGAAGTAATGGAGAAAATGGCAGCCCTCACCAAAGGGACAACCAGAAGTACTGCATGATGAGAATATTATCAGGATAAGCAACTGAAGAAGCATCTGAATAATGAATATATGATTACGAATGATGATAACATAACTAAGCAACATTCTTAAATGTGAATTACTGAACATATGATGTACTAGTATGGATGGACGATGGACACTAGAATAGTCTGAAGAAAATCTAACATGACTTATCAAAAAGCCAAAAACAGCACACAAATTTGCCATGCTATGAAAATAACATTCAGGGCCAACTATATTTCAGATGGTGGGCTTATGGACATTGCTAAGATGTGCTCTAGATCCCAAAGGTTAAAATTCAGTACTGATGATGTAAGTAATATCATAAATATAGGCAGTGAACATTTGTCAGAACAGCTACTGATGCAAGTAATAATTTCAAACAAGGTAGTAAAGTTATCCCTGCAGATACCAAATGTTAGGAAGATTTTGTAAGTGGAGAAGGATATAGGTGGCTCAATTTCAAGATGGGTATTCAATTGCAGTTCCCAAATCATGTGCTCAAACTTCTTTTTCTCAATTTGAGCAAACGGCGCTGCATCATGACAGCAACTGATTGTTCATCTGAAAAGGGTTAGATATCCTTATTGTCTTATACTGCTGTTGCATCTTTCAAAGGTTCATGTGCATTCCAATTTTACTCCAGTAATGTTCTTAAGCTGGATTAGGAGAACCTGTACACAATATTTCTTAACTATTCTGTTAGCAATAAAAGATTCTTACAACAAAGGCAAGTAAATTTTAATTGAAATAAGCAGCTATGTAGAATGAATGTTACCAGGTGAAGTTCATTTTAAGTTGGATTATAACCTGAAAAATTTGGTGCATGGCTTCGATTTGCTTCCTACACCACTTTGAAATGACTCCGATTCTGTTACATCAAATTAATTATGCGCGCCAGGTTAATAGGTTGCTAATTTACTAATCTCGGTATACAATAATGAACATTAATGAGGCCTTGTCTACATCAGCATGGTGCATTAATTAAAACGCAAAGTGGACTTTGAGCTTGTATCTGTGGCCAAATTATCGACTGGGCAGAAGACACAGCAAGCCACCAATAAAATAAAATAAAAAACTCATAAACCCCGGTAATCAAAAGCGAAGACCCGCGCACTATATGAATGATTTCAGGCTAAAATGCAACAAATAAACCCAATGCCTAACCCGAACAATACAAGATTGCCAACATACGAAAAATTATTACGCACCGAGTTCACAGAACTTGGGGGAACTGGCGATCCTCGTTTCACCAATCAATGAATCAACAACCCTAGACCCGAGACAGCTTCCCCGGAAATCCCCAAACCCTGACATAGCAAACAGCTCAAACCCCACTAACCCTCGAGGCCCCGAGGCGCAACACCCTACGAAAGTTGAGCCGCTAAACGAAGAAACACGTCCAGAGAGGAACGGGTTCGCGACGAAAGCGAGGGCTGGCTCCGCTCCACTCACCTCGCGATCGCTTCCCGCCGGCGGAGGTCCCTTTGGCGCCGTCGCCCTTCCCCCTCTTGCGGCCGCCCTCCATGGATGCTTCCGCTCTCGCGCCTCCGTTGGCTCGGTTAGGGTTTGCGTTGCGTACCGCCGCGGCCAGGAGCGTGTGGCCTCGCGGTTGCGGAAGAAGAGCCGGCAGCGGTGAACGAGGGGAAGCCAGAAGCGTGTGGTGGAGTGGGGTGGAAGAACTGAAGCGACCGATGGGCCGCGGATTAAGTGGGCTAGGCCCACCTGTCATCTCAAGCCCAAAGAGCGAGCGATCCGCGGTGCCTGACCCACCTTGTTCTTCTTGCTTTGCAGGACCGTTTCACCTTTCAGAATCCTAACGGCGGCAAGAGATTTTATCTGACAACCACGAGGACGCCGTTCCCTTTTGCAATTTACTTTTTTTATAAGATTTATTTTTATGTTATTAATAAAAATAATTAATAGTCGACGATCTTCCTAAAAAAAGTATCAAAGTCAGACGAACTGCTGATTCGTAACTAGTGCCTTTGCTTTGCTTATATAACAAAAAAACCCTGAAATTTTATTATTATTTTTAAGATAACGAACCCTACAATGACCTTCATTAGGGTTTCATTCTTTTTCCATCAATGAAAGTGTGATGCCATCTCGCTTTCTAGGTGGCAAAGTGTTGTCTAGCTACCAAATTCAAATCATTGACCTGTAGATTATTCAATCAACCTTTCTAAACAATCAGGATCATGTGTCACAACTCACAACCGTCTACCTCACGAGAGCCAAAAACCCATGTCCCTTTCTTTCTCGGGGAGTCGATATGGAAGAGGCATGCGTTGCATTAGATTTTCTGTCTTTTGTAGTCAGTTGTGTTCCACTCTTCATTCTTCATTTTACATATTACAGTACTAGTATTTATTAATCTGTAACTATAGCTTGATCCCATATTATGGACGACTGAAAGGGATGGCTTTCATGCCTGGAGCTTAAAAGTCGTACCCGTGTTGTTCTTTTCTACGCCTTTCGGGCTTTGTTGAAACTTGAAACAACCTTTCATGGATGTACTATAAAGAAAAGGAACCTTTCATAGATAGAACAACGGAATTGTTGTCTCAGATACTTTTCTCCTACCAGTATCTCAAATCCAACGCAAAACTCACAAAAATGACCATAATATTAATTCAAACTGTTTGTCAGTAGAAAACACTTCTAGCTTTATATTTACAAATTTGTATATGCCACTCGGATTTCTTCTAACTCCCCAAAATGGCAAAAATTTGAAGTTAATCCAAAAGGCATTCGAAAGATATTAATGGGGCCATGTGTATGTGTCCGGCATCTGGCAGCTGGCACCCGACTTCCTCAAGCCCCCGTATATATTCCGGCTCGGATTGTCTGACTTACAGAAGGTAAGTCACGGGTGACTTGCCCCCTGCCGGATGCCCTCCGTTCCTCATCCGACGGCTGCGTGCGTCAGGTGCATGCGATGCACGGGACCATGTGCATTCGGGTGCACGCAGTCACGTAGGATACAGCTGCTAGTCAGGCCTGCTGTGGTCGCCGTCACATCACTAGCCCGTAGACTCATGTATACATATAGGCCATGTTCATCTGCCTTATAATCCGTCTTATTCAGCTTGTTTTTTCAGTCGGAACAGTATTTTTCTCTCACAAAAAAACAGCCAACAGTGTTTTTCAGCCGGCTTATAATTCCAGCCGAACAGCTCCACAGATTCATTTAGACCCTGTTTAGTTTAAAAAGACCTAAAAAATTTTGCACAGTACGCGTCACATCGAATCTTTAGACGCATACATGAAACATTAAATGTAGATAAAAAAATAACAAATTGCACAGTTTATCTGTAAATGGCGAGACGATTTTTTTGAGCCTAGTTAGTCCATGGTTGGACAATTTTTGCCAAATAACAATAAAAGTGCAACATGATTTTTTCCCAAAAAATTTAGGATCTGAACAAGGCCTTAACAGTAGTACTTCTAGTCCAAGGGTGTACTAAAGTTTTAGAGTGTCACGTCGGTGTGTCGCATGGGGTGTTCGGATCAACAACAACAACATAGCCTTTTGTCCCAAACAAGTTGGGGTAGGCTAGAGATGAAACCCAAAAGAGACGAGAAACAGGGAGACACCTAAAAGGACATAAATGACACAAGACAAAAAGATGTCACGGTTCAGGCACATTGATTGTCAATCTCCAAGCGCTCCTATCCATAGCTAAATCCTCGGAGATATTCCACTCCTTAAGATCTCTCTTAACGGACTCGTCTCAAGTTAATTTAGGTCGACCTTTACCGCTCTTTACATTATCGGCCCGCTTTAGAACTCCACTACGCACCGGCGCCTCAGGAGGCCTCCGTTGGACATGTCCAAACCATCTCAACCGATACTAATAAAAAAATAAATTACAGAATCTGTCAGTAAAACGAGAGACGAATTTATTAAGCCTAATTAATATGTCATTAGCACGTGTGTTACTATAGCACTTTATTGTCAAATCATGGACTAATTAGGCTTAAAATATTCATCTCGCAAATTACATCAATATGTGTAATTAATTAATTTTTAGTCTATATTTAATACTCAATGCATGTGTCAAACATCCGATATTTAATAGGGTATAAAGTTTTGTGGTGGGAACTAAACAAGACCTACTTGTTGTACCATATTTTACAACTTCCATTTGAATGTAAACTTATGTGTTTGTTGATTGTAATTTGTTTTTAGTTTGATCATTTTTGTAAATCTACATTTGAAATTTGTATTTCTTTCTGTTATATTTGAATTTCTTCCAGTTTACCTTACATAGAATTGCTATGGTAATTTTTCTTTAATTTTTATTTGTAATTTGTATGTTTTATCTGTTTTGTCTGAATTTATTCAATTTGTATTTCATAAAAATAATCTGTTAATCTGTTAATCTGATATTCGGCTCGCCGCCCCTCACCAACCGAGGCCGACGACCAGCCCCCATTCATCCCCCAACTTCTCAGGCTCCCCTCCTCCCTCGCCGCGGAACACGCGGCCCCGTCCTCGCCCGCCCGTGTCTCTTGCATTCCTTGGTAAGCAAGTCTAGGCGTAATTGTTCGTTCTATTCGTTGGGATCTCTTCTCCATCGCGAGCCCTCGAACCCAACCCCATCTTCGTCTCCAGTCTGCCCCCGCTCTGCCGCGGATTCGTTTGCTGCGTGGTGGGGCGGTGTAGTAATTATCCGTTTGCTTCCCCTACTTCCTTTGTCCTTTGGGGGTTTCGGTTGAATTCGGCTGCGGTAACCTGATGAGATCGTCTGTTTGTTTGGTTGCTGTGTCTGCCCAGGTGCGGTCGTAGCCGAGCGCTCCGGCCATGGCGTTCTTCCGGGGCCTCACCGCGGTCTCGAGACTGCGATCCCGCATGGTGAGTGGTCCGTTGATCGGTGGCGCTTTGTCCTTTTGTGTATGCTGCTTCACCGGTTGTGGGGGCTGTCGTGCTGAGAATTTTTTCCCCGTGCTGTTCGTGTTGCCAGGCGCAGGAGGCCACCACGCTGGGTGGTGTGAGATGGCTGCAGATGCAGAGCGCGTCCGATCTCGTAAGACAGTTCGTCTAACTGTTGTACCTTGCGGTAGATTTTTGTGTACTCTGGATTGGATGCTGATTGTGTTTCTGCAAATGCAGGATCTTAAGTCCCAGTTGCAGGAATTGATTCCAGAACAACAGGTTTGCTGCTCGTAGACCACCTATAAATCTTGTAAAGTCGAAAAGTTCCTGGGGGTATCTGATGCCTTATCTTCTGTTCTTTTAGCCGATACTAGCAAATAGTGTCACTCCCGTCTCTTTTAGCTCAATCCCTTTTCTTTAAGCTCACGTATCCCTTTTCTTTAAGCTCATGTATTTCTGTGTCCAATACATTTTCATCTCAAACATGTGGATACATTTTCATCTCAAACATGTGATGGAACATGAAAGGAATTGCTTGTCTGAAAGTAGCACCAACTGTTACATCAATTCTATTCCCTCTTCTATCAGAGGAAATTAGTCTGCACGTTTTGCACCTAGCTGTAGTTGGCAGATTTAGAATAATAAAGTTTTAGAGAATCTACTTCACACTTGTTTATCTAACCACTTGTCTTCGTGAAATATGAACACCTGTTCATCTGGCCTTGCTGTTCTCAAATGTTAGTCTGTCTTGTTACAGGATCGCTTAAAGAAGCTTAAGTCAGAGCACGGAAAGGTCCAGCTTGGAAACATAACTGTGGATATGGTATGATATACTGCTTGTCAATTGTCTATGGATAGTTCTGTTGCTTTTCTAGAGCATATATTAACTTATCATGTGAAATTCCTGAATAATGTTCCTGCAGGTCCTTGGTGGAATGAGAGGGATGATTGGAATGCTTTGGGAAACATCCCTACTTGACCCAGAGGAGGTATCTTGCATGCATCCTCGTCATGATGCTATGTTAGCATAGTGTACTATTAGCTCGTGCCCATTCTATGTCAAAATATGTACACAGTTCCAAATTTAATTAATAACACAAGATCTATAGAAGATACATGGAAAATTTTCTAAGAATTTACTATAGCACACGAATTTGCCGTAGTTGAAGGTTATAATTGTTTTTGTTAAGGCACTTTCTTTTAGCATGATAACTGCATTTCTTGTTTCTTTATTGGGGTTGATTTTGAGCTTGTCAAACCTGAATGGCTGGATGCACATCACTCATCATCTTTGTTGTTGGATGTAATATAATCTAGTTTCGACATTAACATATTTATGAACTTCAAAGTGAAGCAACGAATCACAACATTCATTCATTAATAACCACTTCTTTTCTATCCAGGGTATTCGTTTTAGGGGCCTCTCAATTCCAGAGTGCCAGAAAGTGCTACCAACAGCAGTTAAAGGTGGTGAACCTTTGCCTGAGGGTCTCCTTTGGCTTCTTTTGACTGGGAAGGTATATGCCTGCCTATATTTCATTTAGTTTTAATTTACAAATGTGCCAAAAGTGTTCCATAAAACTTGGAAAATATTTATTGTTGATTAAGAATGGGGACAATTTTTTTGCTTATCTTTGTAATGCCATTCCTTTAATATATTTCACTTTTCCCCAATTCTCACCCTATTTCTATAAGTTTTAAGCCTGTGGTTTTTTTCTTGTTTCAGGTCCCAACCAAAGAGCAAGTTGATGCTCTATCAAAGGAATTGCTTGCGCGCTCAACTGTCCCAGGTATTTTGAGCACGAGTGCAGATTTGGTGCCTGGGGCTGCTGCCCTCTTTAGCTAAAGTACCATGGCTACACTTAACTTTATGTGTACTACATACATGATTTTTGTGATGATTTTTGAAACATTGAAACATGGTATTTTAGAACGAGGGCGCCAGCCCCCCTGAGCACCATAAGATTTTCCTTTGAGCATGCTGCTGGCTACTTGTGTTATTATTTTGACCAATTAAATCTACAAATCATCTGAATTAATTGATGCTAATGTCTCCCTCTTCTAAAATTCAAAGGTAGTCATAGATTAATAGAGAGGTCTATATGTTTCTGTTGGTATGATTGTGTTAAGTTTATATGCTCTATCTTGCCACTTTGCTCTCTAGTAGCTTATAATTAATATGGTTGCAGCTCATGTCTATAAGGCAATAGATGCTCTCCCAGTAACTGCACATCCAATGACACAGTTTACCACGGGAGTAATGGCTCTTCAGGTGAGTCCTTCCACTTCTGGCATGCTGTCTCTTCTAAGTATAATATCATAATTGTGAAATTATATCACATTTCCTTGCGTTTTATTTGCATTTTTTTATAACTGGATGCAATTGGTATTTAAATCAATTTCCCATTGTGTCATGGATGTTGTTTGTAAATTCTAAAGCCTCGAAAGTGACTTAGTTTTCCATTTTTAAACCCCAGGTTGAGAGCGAATTTCAAAAAGCTTACGACAATGGATTGCCAAAATCAAAGTAAACTTGGGATTTATACTTCCACCCATTTTCTTATGTGTTCAGTGGTTGCTTTTCATGGTGTTCACAATTATTGTTTGTATAGGTTTTGGGAGCCTACTTATGAAGACTGCTTAAATTTGATTGCTCGGCTTCCGCCAGTGGCTTCTTATGTTTACCGGAGGTAGCTTCTGTTCAGAAATGCTTCAATTTTTAATGCACTTACTGGATGTGACAACAGTCAAATTTTGTGAAGTTAAAGTTGTGTACAAATTTTATAATTAGTGAATAATATTGTTTCATTTGTTCTTTGAAGAATTTTCAAGGGTGGGAAATCAATAGAAGCTGATAATTCTCTGGACTATGCGGCAAATTTCTCACACATGCTTGGTTTTGATGACCCCAAAATGCTGGAGCTGATGCGGCTCTATGTAACAATTCACACGTAATTTTGCATCCATCCTTGTTTCTATTTTTGTTATGTTTCGGAAGTACTTGTTGTTTTCCCCTCATACTGTGACCTGTGTTCTTCTAGTGATCATGAAGGCGGGAATGTCAGTGCTCATACTGGTCATCTGGTAATATTTGTTCTCTTGTTGTGATCTTGATTTTTTCATTAGTGTTTCTTAACGTGCCAAGACAACGACAGCTGTCAGTGTGATACCTTATCTTGTACTCCCTCCATTCCAAATTATAAGTCGTTTTGACTTTTTCGGTACATAGAATTTGATATGTATCTAGACATATATTATATCTAGATGCATAGCAAAATGGATGTACCAAAAAAGTCAAAGCGACTTATAATTTGGAACGGAGAGAGTACCAACATGGCACTTTGCTTTTGGTTTCGTGCAATGTGATTATTAAGCATCTGACAATACTTTAGTATGTACTGTTAAAATGAACTGAGTTGTTAATCTGGAAATACCTCTTTATACAGTGCATGATAGCACTTATTAGGAACTGGAACCTGGAATGAGATAAAAGGGTTAGTATTAGCTGGTACTTTGCTAAATTAACCTTGATTCGTCAGGATTCAATTGTATTCCTTGCTCCATGTTTGTTGTATTCCATAGTAGCGGATATAAAATTTTGGTTCTAACAGTAGTCGGGTCCATTGTTACACTCTGTATCAGTTTCCCCTGTGTAACGGACCATTTTAGTTGTAGAAGTATATTTTATTGTGTACTCTTAGTTTGCAGTGGAGCAATTCGTCTAGGTTGGAGTAGATCTGTTCGACACTGGCCATTTTCAATCCTATAATTGCTTGCAACCTGCTAGCTACTGTGTTTTTTTGCCATGTCCTAGGCTTTAACTTTATCTTCTGTTCATGGTGCTCACTCACATGCAGGTTGGGAGTGCTCTGTCAGATCCTTATCTTTCTTTCGCAGCGGCTCTGAATGGGTTAGCTGGGCCGCTGCATGGCCTTGCAAATCAGGTATGCTCAGTTTGACATACTAGATCTGATCTGGTACTTAATCTCTGCCTTGTGCTTCCTTTTAATTGTGGATTTTGAAAAAAAAAGGTTTCCATGAAAAAATTCCCACCCCCTGGCCCCACTTGCACCCATTTTACTCCTTTTGCCCCCAAAAAAAACACACGTCTCACTTTTTGAGGAATCAAACTTTTTAAGTTTGACCAAACATATATAAAAAAAGTAATAATATTTGTGATGTGTAATAAGTATCATTAAATTAATCATAGAATATATTTTCATAAGAAACTTATTTGGAGAAGCAAGATGTGCATTCTTTTTGGGATGGAGTACTATTTTACTAGTCACCCACTTGATATGTAATGCACCTCATCTCTGAAAGAACAATTACATTTTCCTGTCACTCGTATTTTTATATACTTGCTGCTGTTGTATGTATGAACTTACCATATATTGCAGGAAGTGCTTCTATGGATCAAATCTGTAATTGAGGAAACCGGGAGTGATGTTACAACAGATCAACTCAAAGATTATGTCTGGAAGACACTAAAGAGTGGAAAGGTATATCAGTTCATTGAGGTCTAGTGTTTGTGATCATGCTTGAACACAGTTTTGTTTCCCATACCCATAGGAAAGCTATATCAATTCACTGAGATTTGAACGATGTGCAGTAGGTCTGATTTAGTTGACTGTTTATGAAAGTGCTATCTCTTATGGTCTGTGTGCACTGTTTGCGTACATTCAATCATAGGTTGTTCCTGGGTTTGGTCATGGAGTTCTGCGTAAGACGGACCCACGGTATTCATGTCAAAGGGAGTTTGCCCTGAAGCATTTGCCCGAGGATCCACTTTTCCAATTGGTCCGTCTAGAACCTTTTATCTAATTGCATTTACTTTCTTGAGTTGAACGATTTTATGTGTAATGTTCGGTTACAGGTGTCCAAGTTGTATGAAGTTGTACCTCCGATCCTCACTGAGCTGGGCAAGGTAATGTAGTACCAGATTGTGATCCCACTCCTTTGGTTTCAGCTTACTGGTTATGAACACCATTCTTTGCCCATGTTTTCTTAGGTCAAGAACCCCTGGCCGAATGTTGATGCTCACAGTGGAGTTTTGCTGAACCACTTTGGACTGTCTGAAGCACGGTATGTTTATGCTTGTCATTTAGATACCAATTTAGTCCTTTTTTTTTTTACTTAGCAAACCTAGTTCTGAATGAGCACTCATGTCTGGAACACTATCTGTGCAGGTATTACACTGTCTTGTTTGGTGTTTCGAGAAGCATGGGCATAGGATCTCAGGTCTGCCTTCTACCTTCTCTTTATATGTTTTCTTCTAGTAATTCCGCTGCCTAATTTTCTTTGATTATCTATGATGCAGCTCATCTGGGACCGTGCCCTTGGCCTGCCACTTGAGAGGCCGAAGAGTGTTACCATGGAGTGGCTGGAGAACTACTGCAAGAACAAGGCTGCTTGAAGCTTTTTCACAAATGCTGCCTTTTCCCAACCTTACGCTGTTAATAATTAAACATGAGTTATAGAAGTAGTCATTTCCCCTTTGGCCGTTGAATAACGCAAGAGCAAGATGCTCTCAGGCGGTACAATTTTGTACCTTACGTCACTTGTGGACATCCAGATAGTTGACCTGCGGGAACACTGGGCAGAAGAGATTAGGACCTGCTGATTAATCTTTATGCCGGCACTTGAGTTTTTTAATGTTATGTTTGGCAGAGTTAATTGCTAATTACTCCCTTCGTTCCATATTATGAGACCTTTGATGTTTTGTTTTTTCTAGATGTGTAACTTTTGATATGCACTTAGACATATTATGTCGAAATACATAGTAAAAGCAATGCATGTAAAAAAAAAATCAAAATATGTTATAATTTGGAACGCTGGTGTGCAAATTTGGGTTATGGCATGTATGTATGCCAGTTGTGTTTTGGTATTTCTGTTTTAAGTTCACCTGCGACATGGCTGAATTGCTGATTGTTCTTGTGCGTGCCTGATCTTTAAAGGAGGAGAGGACGAGCGGTGCGACTTGGCAAAATCCATACAAGGGAAATTTATTTGCATAGCAGTACCGCCGTACACTGTAGGTAAAATATTCAGTGTAAACCACATCTTTGGTGCAATCCATGGAAACCCCATAAAAACTATACTTAGAAGTTTACAAAAAAAATTGAAACTATGCACACCAATAGTGCATCTGTAAATGTGCATTGTCACAATATTTAAGATTCAAACTCATTTTGCAAAAATTCATATGAAAATAACAAATTTCATTTGCATATACATTAGAGGACAAAAATCTAGAATTTGTGTCCTCTAGTGTATATGCAAATGAAATTTGTTATGAATTTTTGCAAAACGAGTTTAAATCTCAAATTTTGTGCCAATGCACATCTACAGATGCACTATTGGTGTGCATAGTTTCAATTTTTTTTTGAAAACTCGTAAGTACAGTTTTACAAAGGGTTTTCACGATTGCACCAAAACTGTGATTTGCACTGAATATTTTGCCACGTAGATCTTTATAAGAGAAATTATTCTCTAGACTAGAATAAACTTTGTAAAGGAGAAAGTGTACCAAGATTCAAGAGACGAGTGAATCAGAAGGTGGTTTTTCCAGCTCCCAGGATACCCTATAAATTGGCGTTTGGTAGAGGTGTCCCAGAAACCACTAGCTCTCTGCTCTCCCTAACTCCCTACACGCTTCAACTCTGGAAAGCAATTAGACCAACCAAACAACACGCAACTCATACATCTGATCACTGAACAAACTTGCCGTTAACATATTGAACCAAAACTGAAAGATCAAGTAGCATGATCATAGAAAACAAGTCAGATTCGAAGAGGAGACAAGAAGCAGTTCATCTTTGTCCTATCCCAAAGGATCATGGTTACATTCGCCTCCAACATAAACAAAAGGAGGTATTCAAGCGTCCTCTCATTTGCTTCCCCAGATATCTATAGCTAGTTCTGTAGCATCTCCACGGTAACCTAAGATTCATCAGCAAGCAAGAAGTGCCACATGTCTATTCTGCTCAGCAGCCTCTCAGAAATGATGTTCATGTCCTGACCATAGGATCAAAGATCAACCACTAATGTTGCCGAGCCAGAACAGCATAGGGAATTGCACAACTGCCAAGAAGAGCAGGAAGTAGTGGCTCCGGCTGGGGTGTCTCTCGTAGCTCCTTGGCCCGCCCAGAAGTACCCTCTTCATGGTCTTCACAAGGAAAACTCCTGTGCAGATGCAGAACCATGGCATGATGAAGTAATACAGATAACTCCAGAAGATACGGGCCAGCATTGCAAGGGAAGTGCCAGCGAAACCATATCCAGCATATGCCACGATGTCCAGCAATGGAGCTTCACCGCTGCCCAGGGAGTACAGCAGACCTTTGATGAGGATGACTTGCAGAAACCAGCCAAGTATCCCTTTAGAGAACTGTAGGGTCAGTGCCTCAGGGGTAAACCTGCATCACAAAGCAATGCGCCTCAAGGTGAATCACTGATCCTGTAAGACACAGTGGCTCATAAATTTATTTGCCTTGTGTGCTGCTAATACAATGTTCTCTAATTCCAGATGAAACAAAAGAAGTCAATCACAGAGTATTTACCTTCCAAGAACACCCAAGGCATACCCAGCAACTACAATGTAGGTGCCAAAAGCCATCAAAGGGATGTACAAGTCTGGTGCATTGATATCCTGGACTGGAGGTTTGTAGGACAGCCTTCCTCCTACTGGTTCAGTTATTCTTGTCCAGTGACCCTTAAGGACGACAACAAAGGTCAGACATATGTTATGAGACTTCACAAGATCACAATATGAAAAATCCTGCAGAGATAAATTAAAGGTCGCCAGCCCTTTACCCTGTGCAAGAAAGGGAACAAGATGACCTTCAGTTTGTTCCTAACATACTGGCTGTTGACTTGAAAGTAGTACTGAGGGTCGGACAAATATTGTGTTATCTGACAAAAATAGAGTGAGGTTTAGCCTTTTCTAGTTCCAAGATAGATACACTGATCTCTAAACATGAAACCTGTGTACAAATTTACATTGCTCTGCATAAACTCAGAACTTGAATCTAAAAACCTCCCCCCATATGCTTCTAGCCCAGTACGGATGAGTCCTGGTCCAGCACCATGCAAGGCAGTTCCAAAAGGATTTGCTTGTGGATTTGTCGGCCTGCCACCTAAGACTCCCATATCAGTATTCATCGCTGCCATGGTAACTGAATAAAATAGGAGTCAGACAACAAATCATTCAAGGATACAGGCACAAGAAATGGTTGCTTGGATTTCAATATTAGAAACCAGTTCTTAGAGAACGTTTTCTATTAGGAAATTTAGAAAAACAAGTCTTAAAGTAGCGATTATGTTATTGTTGCTTTATTCATTTATGTTTTTTTATTGCAAGTGCTCAACATGCTTTATTTATGTTAGATGAATGACACACTGTAAGTGACCATGCAAACTATCCTTGTCATCAAAGTTGAGTAAGTCATGTGAATGATTGAATGAACCCACATAAACAGACACAGCAGATTTTGCTAAAACGTGGAATTTTGAGTTTACTAGAAAGCAGGTTTTCTTATCTTCATGTCAAACAAAAATGGTTTTCTAAATAATAAACTAACACTGACTTTTAAGAAATCTAGTTTCATAAAACTTGAGATTGAAACAAGGCCTAAAGTATGTTCCAAATCATTACATCTCATATTGAATCGTGTAACCTATGTCTATAGTAACACAACCATAATGTGGTAGAAGTACTACTGAAATAGCACTAGTTGTGATTCTGTGCCAATCATACTTCTGTTGGACAAAAAGGATAATTTGGACCCACATCATCAAACTACAAGAGTCTTGATTTGCGATTGTGTAATCTGGAACTGTCAACATGAATAACAAATTAAGGATACTTGCAATGCAAATGAAAACATTATTAGAACATTATGAAAATTGCTGAGGCACCCATGGCAATTAGAGATGCAATTAAAGCAACGGCAGTATAGAATCTAATCATATTCAAGAAATTGCAAACTGTTGTTGTAACTAGTAGCCAGTAGGCTACTTCACAACCTTTTGGGAACAATACGCAATTGAAGATTCAATGACTAAAGAACCAAAACTAGAACCCTGAATTGTATTCATTAACATTTTCCACGTATACCTTAAACCTTATAGTGACCTAAAGAGATTACATCATGTAAATATACCGCACACTAAATGAGACAGTGGCACTAAGCAGATTATATCTATATCTCTCCCATAATCCTGTACATCAAATAGGAAAACCCTTCTATGCTCCAGATAAAGAAAAACAACAGATGTACTAGCCATGGCCGTTGGTTATTTATAGCCACCCATCCACAAACATCACTGAGCCCCCAGCACTCCCAGTACATAATAGATAAAAATCAGCGCCCATCAGAGTCTTCCTAGTCGCTGTCCTTGGACCCTTTTCCCAATCACTCTATGCAATCCAAGCTTCTTGGCATTGCCACAGCATCCCAGCCCATGCCATGCAACATTCGAGGGTTCATTGGTGATCCCACACCCACAGGGAATCACACCATGATGATCCCCGAATCACACCATGATGAACTCCGAATTCAGTCGAAACCCAATTCGACCAACAAACTGAAATGCACCAACCGCGTGTTGCGCCTCAACTCCAATGGCGTCAACTGACAACGACCCCGCGTCACTGGCGAAGGAGAGCCGAATCTAACCGTCTCAGAACCGGGGGGGTCCGATGGATCAGATCAGTGCGACATGTATATGCTTGTAATTAGGTCAGATCCGAATACAAATAGCTCACATTAGGATCTCTGGGATGCTCTGTTTCGCACCGCAAACAGCAGGAAGCAAAGAGAAGGGGCGGCGTACCAGGTCGGTCAGTCGGTGTGCTCGTCGCCCGGCAAAAGGACCCGTCGCCGCTCGTCTAGCAGACAGAGGCAGCAGGGGTGAAGCGAACGCGAGAAAGAAAAAGGGAGGAGCGTTCGCTTGGAACGCACACGTCACTGGTCACTCGTATTATAACAGCAAAAACTCAATACGTGGGCCGACACGTATTTGCTTATTCTGCAGACACGGCCCAGCCCACCCCATAGAGCAGCCTCCAGCCCCATCCCGTTCCCGTTCAGCAGCTCTCGTCCTCGCACACGCATTCGGCGCCCGCCCGCACGAGCGCCGCCGCCGGCAAAGAGGAGTGAGGAGTGGCAGGAGAAATTTTAATATTTGACCTTCAAGATTTGACATCCGATTCGCATGCCTTTTAAAATATAACCCTAAGCATATGAACTCTTTTAATCTGAGGGATTTCTCTCTTTTTCTCTTCTTTTCACTATTGATGGCATGGCAAAGGACCGTATTTGAAAGCCTAAGTTTGGTTTTGGTAATTAATGACACCAAGTTGCTAATGTCATGTGTTAAGTGTTTTGAGTTAGGCATAAGCAACACATGTGATGAAGGTGTATGTGGCAAGGAGTGGTGGCCACAAGATCACAAAGAGATGGTGCATGGACATAAAATGATGATCATGGTAGAGATGCACATGATGATCAAGTGAAAGAGAAGGATCTAAGAGCGCAAGGCAAATGTATAACTATAGGGTTTTCCTTTTGCCGGTCTAAGATGAGTAGAGAAGTGATTGACCGGGTTTAGGATACATGGCCGACTATCAAGAGGGGCAATCACGGTTAGCTCGGAAATCAAGTGCCACTAGATCAATGTCTTGAGCATATGCATTAGGATCTAGTAAAAAGCTAACAAAACGCCTTGAGAAATGATTGTGAAATGCTAACACACATGCACATGATGGTGTACACTTGGTGGTGTTAGCACATTTGCAAAGGCGGTGGAGTTCAGGCGGTGGAGAGGGGTTTGGGCTCCTCTCTCCCTCCCGCCGAGCTTGCGAGGCGGGATTCGACGCTTTTTGGAGAAGCGAAATACCTATTTTCTATTGCGCCGGAAGTCGGAAAAGAAACGGAGGCGAACGGAGGTCACAGAGATGACCGGACGCTGCACCGGACGCGGTCTCGGTATGACCGGACGCGTCCGGTCAGTGTTCAGCGTCTGCGTGGTTTTCAGCTTGATGATCGGACGCGCAGCGCGTCCAGTCACTGATGACCGGACGCGTCCGGTCATCCAGGGAGCTTACTGGACTCTAATCGGACGCTGGCACTGTGGCGTCCGGCCAGTTCAACAGCGCGTCCGGTCAGTTCTCCTGAGCAAATCAGAGCGTGCGACCGGCGCGTCCGGTCCCTCACGTAACCGGAGCGTCCGGTCAGGCGTCCAGAAGGGTAGAGCGAAGCGGAGTAACGATCGGACGCGCGGCGCGTCCGGTCACGTGCGATCGGACGCGTCCGGTCTCAACGGGAGCATACTGGAATACGACCGGACGCGGGCACTATCGCGTCCGGTCAATCGGTTCAGCGCGTCCGGTCACGGCAACGGCTAGTTCTGACACGCACTGTTTCTTGCTGTCGTGTAGTGACCGGACGCGTCCGGTCACCCTGACCGGAGCGTCCGGTCAGTGCGTTTTTCGCTGCGTCGTCTGTAACGGCTAGCTGCGTACCCCTTCGCTATAAATAGAGGTTGGCCGAGGTTTGAGGATAACTCTTGCACATTTTGAGAACTAGAGACATACTTTGAGCTAGAGAACAACCCCTCCACTCATCTCTTTGCATAGTTGCACATCTTGAGTGAGATTGAGTGAGATTCAAGTGCATTGCTTGAGAGTTGCATTCTAGAGGCACTTGATCTTCGAGTTGCTACGGATTTCTTGTTACTCTTCCGTGTTTCCCGACACGGTAGACGGCTTGGAGCAGCGGAGGTGATTGAGCTCATAATTGGAGATTGTTGGAGCCTTCACCAAGTGTTGTAAGGGGTTCTTGATCCTTCCCCGCGGGAGTTCGCAAATTGGATACTCTAGTGGAGCTCGTGGCTTGGAGGATCCCTATCTTGTGTGCGGTTGTGCGGCGCCCGCCGAGGGCTCGACTCTTGATAGTCGATTAGCTCGCGAACCGACAAGTGGGTGTATCGCCACAACGGGGAGTAGCTTGCCGGGAAGCAAGTGAACATCGGGATAAATTCTTGTGTCATTCTCTTCCCGAGGATTTCTCTTGTATGATTGATTGACTGGTATTTCTCTTCTCTTCATGGCGGTATAATCACTCGAAGCTCTTCTCTCGTATTACTTCTCGTTTCTAGCTTATAGTTGTTGTTGTGTTTAGTGAATAGCCTTGTACTAGACTTATGTAGGTGGCTTGCTTAATTAGTTAGAGCTAGTGCTTTTGCCTCGCCACCTTTCGTACTAACTCGTGGTTAAGTAAGTCTTGTAGAAGTTTTAATTAGGCTATTCACCCCCCTCTAGCCTATTTGGACCTTACAGTATTGCCCTTTCCCTGGGAAAGAAGAAAACGCTTTGCTTCCTGCGCTTTCGCTCGGACGCGATCGCGAACATCAGCCGCGCAGACGTGGGGGCGTGACTGGCGACGGAGGAACCAACCGCCGTCCGGATCAGGCCACTCCGGTGCCGGTCCACCGGCCACCTCTAGCCCCCACCCCCCGCCCGATCAGCTCGCTGGCGGCCCCCACTCGCCGTGCACCCAGTCCGCGTGAGCCGAGGCGTCATGGGGAGTTCATCGCATCTGGCTCATCAATGAGAGGCTGCCGCTGGACCGGACGCCGAGGAGGTCACCACCGCACTGCAGCTGGAGCAACAGCATAGCAGCGGGGTCCCGTCGTCCTGCTGTCCATGCCCGCCAGTAGGAGCTCGGAGAGTGCGGTGGCGGCTGCGGCGGCCATGGAGGCGTCGGAGGGCGCCGGGGATGGCTCCCGGAAGATGGCGACGCGTGGGGTGGACGCGAGCTCGGAGAGCTCAGCGTCCCTGGCACAGCGGCGCTAGTCGGCGGGGGATGGCGCGTGCTGGCTGTGATGGTGGTCAGGGGCGAAGCCCAGTTGTGAGCTGTGGGTGCCCAGACACCCCCAAAATCTCAGAAATTCTCAGTGAGTAAGAAGATTTGGCCCAGTAGGCACCCCCACAGCCCAATACGAGGCACCCCCACCAGGCCTAAGCCCACAGCGCCACTTCCTTCAGGCTTGGAGAGTGGAGTCGAAGCATCGCACACGCGCATGCAGCGGACTCGCGGTTCCTCCGCGCAACGACTGCCCGAGGACCGAGGAGAGTGAGCGACGCATCGCCTGCCCAGTTGCCTTCCCTCGCCAATACGAGACGATCAGACGAAGCCGCTGCCGCACGCTCGCACCGGCGCTCCGCTGCAGACGCTGTGCGGCGCCGCGCGCCCCTGCTGCCGTTTTGTCGCCGCCGTCCGGGCGTGGCGCATGTCTCAGGCTCCCAGCGACGCCACGAAGCCGTCCGCCTGGCTCCGCAACCAGTAGTCCAGTACGCCCTCCGCCTCCGAGGCGCTCGTCCTGGCGCTCCACGAAGGCACGAAGCCATCTGCCTCGCTGAGTCGCTGACCGGTGGCTGCCCGGCACCTGCACCTGCTACTTCGCCGCCGTCCACCGAGTGAGTATTTATTCAATTATTCTCAAGTTTGAGTTCATCCTCAATGAAATTATTTCGAACTACATTTTTATTATGCAAATAAATGAATATTAGGTAACCGTGGAGAGGTATTTCAAACGGAAAGCCGTGGTTCATCGTTTCATGGACATGGAAGGAAAAAAGCGTAAATATGATCTCTAAAAGGTAATAAAAATATAATGCATCTACTTTCAATGTATAATTCTTCATTTTCTTTGCTAAATAATTGACCTATTTATTCTCTTTTCTTTATGTTGGATCACATATTTTGTTCGTCGTTTTGGCATTATTTCAATCACTACACTACAGTGATGAATGTATGTCTTTATTTTGTTATAAACGGTGAGTGTTATTGCCCTTGCCCTACCAGTTTACTTATGTTTTGACTAAAATTACATCGCCATTACTGCATGTTGATTTTTTATGTTAAAAATTGTGAGTTAGTTATGCTATTTATTTGAACATCATATGTGTCACTATGTTTATGATAAAGTTGTGCACCCCTCGCCCGTTTGCTCTAGCTTCGCCACTGATGATGGTGGCGCCGCCTGGGCGTAGACTCAGATGGCGGAGGTTCCACGTTTATCCCTAGAACCTCCGCGCCCCGGAACCTCCACGCTCAGGCCGGAGGTTCCGCGTTCTGACTGGATGAGGAAGCGAGGCGCTGGGCGAGCGTCCTGGCCACAGGAATAGAGGGGAGGGTAGTATCGTCATTTCCCGTGGCCTAAACAGTGTAAAGAGACAGCTGGAAATAAGAAATGAGACAAATCCTTCATAATCCCTCGGATTGAAACAATTCACGTGCACATGGTTAAATATTGAAAGTCTTGCAAATTAATTGACAGGCTCGTGAATTCAGCGTCTTGTTTAGTTTGCCTCAAAGTTCCAAGTTTTTTCACTCTCTCTCCATCATATCAATTTTTAACCGCTTGTATGGAGTATTAAATGTAGGTAAAAAAAATAACTAATTACACAGTTTAGTTGGAAATCACAAGATGAATCTTTTGAGCCTAGTTGGTCCATGATTGGACAATATTTGCCAAATAAGACGAAAGTGGTACTATTCATCAGGTTGAAATTTTCTTCAATCTAAACGAGGGCCAGGTTAAATATTGAAATTTCTCGAGCGGCAACGGCAGACTCAGCACGGAGCGCACACGCATTCGGCGCCCGCCCGCACGAGCGCCGCCGCCGGTAAAGAGGAGTGAGGAGCGGCAATGGCAGACTCAGCACGCATAATATAAGCCCCACCCCTCCGCGACGAGGCGCTGCTGACAAGGACGAGCGCGGACGCCCGACACGCAGCACACACGAGCGCCGCCTCCAACCACCTGCCCGCCGCCACAAACGCAATATCCGGGTGAGTTTGCCGTTCTCCTCTGGGTTGTTTTCTTTCTTCCTATTTTGATCCAGTTTGTAGTGAAATTTGTTTTCATCATTTCTTTTTCCCGATTCTGAACCGTCCACATTCCACTTGTTCTTCATTTCTTTTTCATCTTTGATTTCCTGCTCCCCAAGAGGCTGCTATTGTGGAGGAGAATGAGGCAGTGGGGATGAAGTAGCTTGAACTGAAACCTGCAGTCCTGCACTGCCCTAATGCCCTTTATAATTTTAATAAATTTGAGACTATATGTGTGTTATGGAATAGAACTTAAGTAGAATGCTATCTGCATTTATTATTAAACAAATACTAAGACGTACCTGCTTATTGGTTTTTTCTGGGAACAATGCCATGTGTATCTGTATCGTCCCAATATCCATATCCGTATCTGCTCAGGCACAAACATTCACTGACTATTGTCTCCTTCTTGCATTGGGAACATGTCATAGCAGCGGTACAAGAGTGAACAAAGAAGCATCGAAAGGAAGACAATATGCCAAAGAAGGGTACTAAATCTAAGAAGGAGGTGGACAACATGCCCATTCAACAAGAAAATAAGCTTCCAGACTACCTGGAGCTCCAGCGCACACGAGTTGTCTGCAATGCTGATGCCCCCATTCATGTACACCCATTTCTATGCTACTCTTCTTTCATGTCTTTGCATTTATTGCTCATGATCACCTGCATAACTAGCTTTGCACATGTTTCCTGGTGAAATTGTCTGTTTGATATATTCAATGATTTTCGCATGAATTTAGTGTGCTGATAACTTTATCTTGAATACGAACTTAATTTCACATAGATGCATAGATGTTTTGACATTATGTGTTTAATTGACTACTTCACTGAACATGGAAAATTAATTTGTTTTTCACCATTAAGTTTGTGTGCTGTTTCTCTTCTGATAAAGGATTGAACATGTTACTTGGATCTTTTTTTTCTCTATCTTGTTAAGTGCACTATTGAATTTGCTGCTATGCACACAAATTCTCTGTGAAAATAATCATTTTCGTTCTTACTGATTTTTAAGCTTGATTTTTTTTTGTCTTGTTGAAATTTGTTCCTTGAATACATGTTGGAAATTGTTTGTATCTGTTTTGCTTTATTATTTTTGTGAAAGAATTTTATCTTTATTGATATTGAACTTCATTCAATTCTATTATTGGGCTCATATTACATTTTATGTTTCTCTTGTATGTTTAAAAGACTCAAGGTTTCCAATCCTCGGGTGCATTTGCTGCTATGGGGGTTGATAATAGCGTGTCAGTGGAGAAGTTTTGCAAGAACTTCAAAATTGAAATAAATCTTCTCACTGAAGATGATATGGAGTTTGATATGATTGGTATTGATGCATCAATAGCTAATGCTTTCCGAAGAATCCTCATCGCAGAGGTATTTGCATGTTTCATGCGTACGATAAGATAACCTAGAACTGTCTTCTTTATTTTAGCACTTCATATGTATCGGAGTTTTGGATCAATAAGTGCTTAATTTTATACTTCCTCTGAACTAGTAGGTTCCTATTATGGCAATTGAGAAAATATTCATGGTTGACAACACTTCAGTTATAGCAGATGAGGTTCTTTCACATAGACTAGGACTTATTCCACTTCATGCAGATCCAAGGCTTTTTTATTATATCTCAGGTAAGTAACTTCAATTGCTCTAGCTTCACCTTGATACATTTAACACAAGAGCCATCTCATTGTTCCTTTCTCTTTTCACAGAAAATGATGTCCCAAATGAAAGGAATACTATTGTTTATAAACTGCATGTTTCATGTCCAAAGGGTTCTCAACGAATTACAGGTATGTCTTATTGGAAGAATATCTCATTGTTCGAATTGGAGAGCGCAGTTAAGCTCGTATGTACTTATGTGACATCTAATAAACGATTTACTAAGTGTACTGTAGTGACAAGTTAGACTTTCCATTTGTACTTTTGTAGTATCCTTGTTAATGAGTTTTACTTACCTCATGTTGGCATCTTATGCACTTTGTCATCAAAAAGTTATTGCTAAAAGTAAAAAAAAAATCTGTGGTAGTTGAAATATGATCCTTTGCCTCCTTATATTTCTCTTTTCTTGTCAGCATGAACCAGATTTCTTGAGAAGGATGGTTGGGATTTTCTAGTAGTGTAACTTTGGAATTGTTGACTGCTTGGTTGTCTGTGACAGTGAAATCTAGTGAACTAGAGTGGTTACCAGAAGGTAGCCAATTAAGCATGGCAGCCCCTGCGCAGTCTGGGGACAAACAGAAGACTTTCACTTCCTTCAGTCAAAGCCAAAAGGAGATCTTAGAAAAGCCTCTTGGTGTGAAGTTTAAAGATATTACTATTGCCAGGCTTGGGCCAGGACAGGTAGCTGCGTGACTTGTTTTCTTGGCACTGTTATGATATGACTAGGTGTACCTACATCTTTTGCACTTTTTGACTAAGATACTTTGTTGTGTGAATGAGTCCACATGGTAAAAATGGAGGAGTCCACTGGAGACACAGAGTTTTAATGTATGCAGCCAATAGCTTTTTCACGAACAGCTTTTCCTTATATCATAGAAATAAACTATGTTGGTGATTTGAATTCATTGTGTGACTTTGTGTGCATGCCAGATTTAAAATTTGTATAGATAATTTGTCCATTGTACCAGTTCTTTTTTCTCTAACGAATCATTTCCATTGGGGTAATTGTACTTTGTAATTTAATTTGTTCTTTTATAGGCTATTGAGCTCGAGGCACATGCTGTTAAGGGAGTTGGGAAAGTTCATGCCAAGTGGTCTCCAGTTGCTACAGCCTGGTACAGAATGCTCCCTGAGGTAAAATTGTTTCACTAGCGCATTTACAACAAGATGGTAAATAACTGTATCCATTGCTTGTGTCCTGATTCTATATTGCTATATTATCATGTAGGTTGTTATTCTCGAAGAAATTGAAGGTGATGATGCAGAGGAGCTAGTAAAGAAGTGCCCAGTTAATGTTTTTGACATTGAAGACCTGGGTAATGGTAATTTCTCTTTCCCTTTCTTTTTTAAGAGGCTGAACTTGAGGTAGCAAGGGAGTCAGAGACTCGGTACTTAGCTGTGGTGGCAGTCGGCAAGGTGTTATATATTGAATGTTGGAGCAAGTTGATTGGTTTAAGCATTTGAAATTCTTAACCGGTATCAACCACTGTTTTAGTCGAAGTTTCTGATGGGTATTAATTGGAAGTTTGAACAACAGAACCAAGGAGGATTAGAAGAAATGTATGATCCCAGGTTTTTTAGTTCTCATCTGGAAACTGTATTAGAACATGGTTGATGCTAAGGGCTAGGGATCAAAAGCAACTTACATAACACTGACCTGGATGTCCATTGCACTTGCACAAACTATTGGGGTTTTAGTCTTCTATAAATCAGACTCCCAAGCTTTTTTATGATTGATCTGCCATTCACATTAACCCTTCCAAGTGGTATACACAGGTGGAAAGAGGGCAGTCGTTGCAAAACCAAGGGCATGCACACTCTGTAGAGAATGTGTCATGGGACCAAATGGGAATCAAGTTGAACTACGGCGTGTTAGAGACCACTTCATATGTAAGTAGTCAAGAACTCGGTTCTCTTTCCTTAAGTAAAATTTCTTCATTATTGTGCCATCATAGTTGGACAACCGTATCACAGAACAGAAGGTTTTCCAATACGATAACTGTACTTGCACTGCAACATTCTAATTCTCCATGTTGGCTATTGTGTTTCCCTTGCTAGTCACCATCGAATCCACCGGAGCTTTGCCACCAGAGGTGCTGTTCACAGAAGCCGTGAAGATTTTGGAAGAGAAGTGCGAGAGGGTCATATCTGAGCTATCCTGAGAGGCTGACACTGTCCAACAATGGAGTAAATCGGCTTAATTAGTCTGCCAAATCTGGTATTTTGCTGGAGACTAGTGTAGCATCAAACATTTTTGTGGTGGATGTTTAGGTCAAGAAATGGGACATGAACTAGTACTGTTGTGCTATAGAATGTCCTGTAACACAGTGTAATGCTAGATTAAACTGTGGCAGGTGAATCAACTGGCAACACAGAGACTGGAAATGATGGATTGAAATACGCGGTTGTGCCACATGCAGATATCAATGTGTTAACGCACAAGCAGTCAAGCATTGTGTTGACTCTGGATTCTGGAAGGGTGTGCGAATTCAGTTTTCGCTTGCAACGTTCAGTTATTCATTTGAACTTTGAACTTTGAAGCATTGGTTGATGATGCCCCCACACGGCCACACCAGAAGCACCACTGTAACTTCTAGGCTGTGTCAGCTGTGACTGTGATGTCATTCCTCAGTTTATGCTTGAAAGCATCTAGGCCCCGAGGTTTGGTTTCGGCAATTGATGACAACGCTTTATTACCATGACTAACGTGTGTTTTGCAGAAACTTTGGTAAGTTAGGTCATGGAGGTTTTAACTGCTTTGGGCACCATGGTATTCATGCCCCTTGATGGAAATCGTTTCGGTTTTCAAAAGAGTGACGTCAAGATTAAGGACGGTTAGTTCCGGATGTCGAGGTGTTGAGAGACATTTGGAATAGTCGTTAGGATCTTCGTTTTTCTCTTTTGGCCGTACTATAAAGGGGGGCATGGGCGGGTAGCTTGACCTAGGCGAGTCCTATGTTTAGGTGTGGTGCACACTTGTTAAACTTGGCGCTAGGCAGCTCTAGAATAGCTCAAAGTTCAGTTGGGAGCAACTTGGTTGAAGTTGTAACGCTTTTCGGAGAGTTTTGGGTCATTTTCCCGTGACCGGACGCGGTCCTCGGCATGACCGGACGCGTCCGGTCAGTTCAGTTCCGCGGCTGGGGTTTCAGCTCTGAGCACCGGACGCGGTCCTCGCGAGGACCGGACGCGGTGGTCAAAAGTCAACACGTGTCACTTAAGGGAAACACCCGATCGGACGCGACCTGGGTGTGATCAGCGCGTCCGGTCATAGTCCAGTAAGGTCCTGAGACGACCGGACGCGTCCGGTCATCACCGATCGGACGCGGTCGCGCGTCCGGTGCGAGTACAGTAAGCTCCACGCACGATCGGACGCGTCCGGTCACCCCTGACCGGTGCGTCCGGTCATTTAGGTGTTTTTCGGTTTTTGACCGTTACGAGCGACCGGCGCGTCCGGTCAGTACGACCGGCGCGTCCGGTCAGCTCGAGTTTTGCTGAGTCAGCAGGTAACGGTTCGTTTCGTCTGTGGGGTGTATAAATACATCCCCACCACCTCTTTTAGAGGTCTCTTGCTCATTTGATCAGCTGATAAACACCTTTGAAGTGCAAGGAAGTGCAAGAGCACTAGTGAGGATAGAGATTTGAGAATCAAAGCTTGAGAGTTCCTCACTAGCGATTAGAGAGTAACAAGTGTGCATCCACTTTCTCATTTAGGCTCGTAGAGGTCAAGTGAGAGTTCTAGCTTGTTACTCTTGGTGATCGCCATCACCTAGACGGCTTGGTGGTGATTGGGAGTTTGGTGTTCATCCGGCGGAGCTTGTGGATGACCCAACTCATCTTGTGAGCGGTTGTGGGTGATTCACCGCGACGGAGTGTCGAAGAATCAACCCGTAGAGAGCACTTGATCCTTGCGCGGATCAAGGGGGAGCGACACCCTTGCGCGGGTGCTCCAACGAGGACTAGTGGGGAGTGGCGACTCTCCGATACCTCGGAAAAACATCGCCGTGTTCCTTGCCCCTTTACATTCAAGCATTTACTTTCTCGTATTTACTTACATTGCTTGTTTACATTCCTAGACTTGCCATGCTAGACTAGGATTGGAAACTAGGGTGCAAAACTTTGTATCGGTAGACTCTCTAGGAACACAAGTAGACACTAGGGGTGAATTCCAGCTTGTAGGATTTATTCCTTGCATTTATTTTTAGAAAAGCCCAATTCACCCCCCCTCTTGGGCATCTTGATCTTTCAATTGGTATCAGAGCCGTGTTGCTCTACTTTTAGGCTTTACCGCCTAGAGCAAGATGTCTAATGGGGAAGGACCACCTCCCACTTTTGAGGGAGACGATTTTCCATATTGGAAAATTCGTATGGAGGCGTACCTCGAAGCCATAGATGTTGGGTGCCTTAGAGCCGCAACCGAAGGGCTTCCCCCCATAAGGGATCCCGCTAACCCAAGTGGTGACGAGGAGAAGTACGACCGGTGGAATGCAAAGGCCAAAAATGCACTCTACCGGGGCTTAGGCAAAGATATCTTCAATCGCGTGCGTAATGCAAAGAACACTCATGAATTGTGGGAAAATCTTTGTGCTCTCCATGAGGGAACTAAGAGTGAGCGTGAGGAACGCTATCACATAGCCTTAAAGAAAATTAATTCTTTTAAGATGCTTCCCAAAGAAAGTGCTAATGACATGTACACTCGCTTGAATGTTCTTGTAGAGGACCTCAATGCTCTTGGGCTCACCAAAATGAGCCAATCGGATGTTGCAAGGAAGATCTTGAGTGTGCTTCCCGTTGAGAAGTATGGACATATTGTCACCGTGCTTCACCAAAGTGATCTTTCCACCGCAACACCAACGCAAGTTTTGGGGAAAATCAATGCTCATGAGATGTACATGCATATCACTCCGGAAGAGGGCTCATCATCTTCCAAGAAGAAAGACTTGGCCTTCAAAGCTAGTCATGACAAGAAGAAGATGAAAGGCCAAGCCATGATGGTGCAAGAAAGCTCAAGTGACAGTGATGTTGATGATGAATCACTTGCACTCATGGTGAGAAAGACCACCAAGATGTTAAAGAAGCTTAACAAGAGTGGCATCAAGTTCGATGGCAAGAAGAAGAAATTCTTCACAAGTAGCAAGAGAAAGCCAATCTCGGAGATGGATTGCTACAATTGTGGTAAACTTGGTCATCTAGCTCATCAATGCCCTAGACCACCAAAAGACAAGTACAAGAACAAAAACAAGGGCAAGAAAAATGATTCAAGTGATGAAGAAGAAGAGAAGAAGAGGAACAAGCCATACAAGAAGAAGGATGGCAAAAAGAAGGAGTTCCACAAGAAAAAGAAGGGAGGAAAGGCATACATTGTTGGTGATTGGCTCACCGACATTGAATCATCATGTGAGTCCTCCGAAGATGAGAGCAATGATGAGAAAGAGAAGGTTGCCGCATTTGTGATGGGGCCATCATCTTCACCAACATCTTCATCACCACCTTCACCACCTCCTTCACCATCATCGTCCACTACTCACCTATGCCTTATGGCCAAGGGTGAACGAAAGGTACAAAACCATGATAGTGATGATGATGACGATAGTGATAGTGATGATGAATATGACTCACCTTCTTATGATGAACTTGTAAAATTGTTAAATAAATATACTAAAATCATAAGAAGAACTAGAAGTGAAAATGATGATCTTCAAAATGAAAATGAATCACTCTCATCAAAGATTGAAAATATTCAAAAGACTAGTGGTGAGCTTAGAGTTCAAAATGAAGTGATGTCTTCCACTCTCAAGGAACTCAAAACCTCCTATAAAGAGCTTAAAGATCAACATGATAAACTTGAGAAGAAGCATGATGAGCTCATCACTAGACACAATTCTCTAAAGGACAAATATACCACATTAAAAATTGATTATGATAGTCTTGTGGTTGCAAATGAACTTGCTCTTGAGACACATGATGCTACTAACCATGTTGTTAAGTGTGATATAGCTACATCATGTGATGACTTGATCATTGAAAACATTGAGCGAGGTTCTAGTAGCAAAGGCAAGAGTGTGGTTGAGTCAAGCAATCATCATGATTATGCCAAGATTAAGAGTGAAAATGAGAAGCTTGCAAGTGAGAACAAGAAGCTAAAAGGTTTGATGGCTCTTGAGAAGCAACCAACTAATGAGTCACTCATTGAAGAAAACAAAAAGCTCAAGCAAGAAAAAGAGCATCTCAAGACCGGCCTAAGCAAGTTCACAAGAGGCCAACATTTGCAAAGTGAGCTCCTCATGAACACCGTAATGAAGATGGATAGAAGTGGTATTGGGTACTTGGCAAATCAAGAGAAGAAAGCAAAAGCTCAACAACAACAAAGCAAGTCAAAGCCCAAGCCAAAGAGATGTGTTGAGTGTGGTCAAGAAGGTCACTTTGCTCATGAATGCAAAACTCCACCACCACAACCCTTGCCCAAGCATGCTAGACCTTTCGCTTTCAATGCTCATTATATGCTAAGAAAAGATTCAAATGGAAAGATGAAAGTCATGTTTTTGGGTCCCCCAAACAAGAATAGGCCAAAGAAAATATGGGTTGCCAAGTCACTAGTGGATAAAGTTAAGGGCCCCTCTCAAGTTTGGGTCCCTAAACAAAAAGCTTGATCTCTTGTGTGTAGGTGAACTACAAGACCGGTGGAACTCATTGGGTTATTGATAGTGGTTGCACTCAACATATGACCGGTGATCCTCATATGTTCACCACCATTGAAGAGAATGGTATATGTCAAGAGAAGATCACATTTGGGGATAATTCAAAGAGCAAAGTCAAGGGTATAGGCAAGATTGCAATATCACATGATCACTCACTCTCAAATGTGCTCTATGTTGCTTCATTGAGTTTCAACTTGTTGTCCGTGGGGCAACTTTGTGACCTTGGCTTCCAATGCTTGTTCACACCAAATGAAGTGGAAGTTTCAAAGATAGATGATAAGCAAGTGATATTCAAAGGCTTTAGATACAATAATCTTTATCTTGTTGACTTCACCTCCGAAGATGCAAATTTGATGACATGTTTGTTCACCAAGACCTCACTTGGTTGGCTTTGGCATAGGAGGCTTGCTCATGTTGGAATGAACACTCTCAACAAGCTATTGAAGAAAGAACTAGTGAGAGGATTGAAGGATGTGAAGTTTGAAAAGGACAAACCTTGTAGTGCATGTCAAGCGGGCAAACAAGTTGCAAACACTCATCCAACCAAAGCTTTCATGTCAACTTCAAGAGTGTTAGAACTTCTACACATGGATTTGTTTGGGCCTACAACATACAAGAGCTTGGGTGGTAATCTCTATTGTCTTGTGATAGTGGATGACTACTCAAGGTATACATGGACTTTCTTCCTTCATGACAAATCCGAAGTGGCAAATTGCTTCAAGAAGTTTGCAAAGAGAGCTCAAAATGAATTTGAAGTCAAGATAAAGAAGATTAGAAGTGACAATGGGAAAGAATTTGACAACACCAACATTGAAGCTTATTGTGATGAAATTGGAATCAAGCATGAGGTGTCTTCAACCTACACTCCTCAACAAAATGGTGTAGTTGAGAGAAAGAACCGAACCTTGATCACCCTTGCAAGAACAATGCTAGATGAGTACAACACTCCGGAGAAGTTGTGGGCCGAGGCAATCAACACCGCATGCTATGCTTCAAATCGCCTCTTCCTACAAAAGTTTCTTGGCAAGACCCCCTATGAGTTGCTTAATGGCAAGAAGCCGGACGTTTCTTTCTTCCGGGTGTTTGGTTGCAAATGTTACATCTACAAGAAGCGTCAACACCTAGGGAAGTTTCAAAGACGTTGTGATATTGGTTTTCTTGTTGGTTACTCATCAAAGTCCAAAGCATATAGAGTATTTAACCATGCCACCGGTTTGGTTGAAGAAACATATGATGTGGAATTTGATGAATCTAATGGCTCCCAAGGAGCAATTGAGAATTGTGATGATGTAGGTGATGAACCGTTGAGGGAGGCCATGAAGAACATGCCGGTGGGAGACATCAAGCCAAAAGATGATGATGACGATGTACAAATTGTTGATCCATCATCTTCATCACGTGTGCCTCAAGATGATAACAAGAATGAGAGAGTTGAAAATGAAGACACTCATGTCTCTCATGAACAATCCGAGGCACAAGCTCAAGATGTTGATGCTCCTCATCCACCTCCTCAAGTGGTTGATAAAAGAAATTCACCACTACTTCAAGCACATCCACAAGATCTCATCATAGGGAGTCCTACAAAGGGAGTAATGACTCGATCCCAAAAGCTAGCTTCTTTTGTTGAACATCACTCTTTTGTCTCTTGTGTTGAACCTAAGAATGTAGAAGAAGCTCTTCAAGATCCGGATTGGGTGATTGCAATGCATGAAGAATTGAACAACTTCACCCGCAATCAAGTATGGACACTTGAAGAGCATCCCAAAGGTGCAAGAGTCATTGGAACCAAGTGGGTGTTCCGAAACAAGCAAGATGACCAAGGCATAGTGGTGAGGAACAAGGCAAGACTAGTTGCAAAGGGGTTCTCTCAAGTTGAAGGTCTTGATTTTGGAGAAACCTTTGCACCCGTTGCAAGACTTGAAGCCATTCGTATCCTCCTTGCTTATGCATCACATCATGATATGAAACTATATCAAATGGATGTGAAAAGTGCATTTTTAAATGGCTTTATAAATGAACTAGTCTATGTAAATCAACCTCCCGGGTTTGAAGACCCTAGATATCCTAATCATGTTTATAGGTTGTCCAAGGCGTTATACGGGCTCAAGCAAGCCCCTAGAGCGTGGTATGAACGCCTCCGGGACTTCCTCATTGAGAAGGGCTTCACCATTGGGAAGGTCGACACCACACTATTCACCAAGAAGCTAAATGGGGAGATCTTCATTTGTCAAGTATATGTTGATGATATCATTTTCGGATCAACAAATGAAGATTATTGCAAGAAATTTGGTGAATTGATGTCAAAGGAATTCGAGATGTCAATGATTGGTGAGCTCACATTCTTCCTTGGCTTTCAAGTAAAGCAAATGAGAGAAGGGATTTTCATCTCTCAAGAAAAGTATACCAAGGATCTTCTCAAAAGATTCAAGATGGAAGAATGCAAACCAATCAAGACCCCAATGCCATCAAATGGACATCTCGACCTAGATGAGGGAGGTAAATCGGTTGATCAAACTCTCTACCGTTCTATGATTGGTAGCTTGTTATATCTCACCGCATCTAGGCCCGACATCATGTTTAGTGTGTGCATGTGTGCTCGCTTTCAAGCATGCCCTAAAGAACCTCACCTAAGTGCCGTAAAAAGAATCCTAAGATATCTTAAGCTCACCCCAAGCATTGGTCTTTGGTATCCCAAAGGAGCTAGATTCCAACTAGTTGGCTATTCCGATTCGGACTATGCCGGTTGCAAGATTGATAGAAAAAGCACATCCGGAGGGTGCCATTTGCTTGGAAGATCTTTAGTATCTTGGTCATCTAAAAAGCAAAATAGTGTGGCTTTGTCCACCGCCGAGGCGGAATACATTGCCGCGGGGGCTTGTTGTGCACAAATCCTATATATGAAACAAACCCTCCTAGACTATGGAATTGTTCTTGAAAAGGTGCCACTTTTATGTGACAACGAAAGTGCCGTTAAAATTGCTAACAATCCGGTACAACACTCTCGCACCAAGCACATTGATATCCGCCATCACTTTCTAAGAGATCACGTTGCTAAAAATGACATATCACTAGAAGGTGTAAGAAGTGAAAATCAATTAGCGGATATCTTCACTAAACCTTTGGATGAGGCAACCTTTTGTAGGTTAAGAAGTGAGCTCAATGTGCTTGATTCTAGTAACTTTAAAAAATGAGCGTGTGTTGTCCCTTGCATTGCATTGTATAATATGCCATGTTTTTTTTATCGCATTGTTTTTAGGGCTTGGCTAACACGGTTACGATAACCCTTCCTTGGAGGAGTGAAAAAGCCTAACCGTGGATCAAACTTGACAAGCATTCTAGTTTTACCTTCTTGTATTGCATTGCATATGCATGGTTGTTGTTCTTGTCGTTTCTTTTCGGTTAAGCTTTGAGCAACCTCTGTGTTCGTCCATGGATAGAGAGAGCATTTTGACGCTCCTAAAGGTTCAAAAACTCTATTGCGTGGCCATAAGTTGCTCCTTGGGTGTTTATTGCCTATTTTCTTAAAAACAATACTAGCCTAAGGCAATCTATTTTAAAATTTTTGAGGGTTTGAGTGAGGTCTCTCATTTCGTGTTCCAATTGGTGTTTATTTGTGTCTCTTTGAATTGGAACCTGATTGGGAGAAGTCGCGTCGTAGTTCGGAACAAAGAAGGGCGAAGAACAGTCACCGGACGCTGCACCGGACGCTGCACCGGACGCAGTGATGCTTCACCACCGCGTCCGGTCTCGGCGTCCAGCAGCGCGTCCGGTCATCCAGAAGACCAACTCCAGATCTAGTGATCGGACGCTGCACCGGACGCGCCTCTGTTGATCACCGCGTCCGGTCCCGGTTACCACCACCGCGTCCGGTCATTCGCGATGTATTCCCGAACTTCCAACGACCGGACTCAGACCGCGTTCGGTCAGTCCGCACCGGACGCGTCAGGTCACTCCAGGAGCTTACTGGAGTATGACCGGACGCTGCACCACCGCGTCCGGTCATATCGACCACCGCGTCCGGTCATCACGTGTCGCGCGGATCTAACTCTTTATAAAACCGATTCGTCCTCGACCGGTCTTCTCTCACCCGCACGCGCTTCCGCCGCCGCCTTGCCCTATTCGCCGTCTCGCCGTTTCCGCCGGCCCCTCACCGTCTTCCCTGCCGCCGGCGACCTCCTGTCGTGCACGCGCCGCCCCTTCCTCGCCCGCACGCGCTCGCCGCTCGCGCACTGCTCGCTGCCGCACCCGCGCCACCCGCAGCCGCACCCACACCCGACGCTGCTGCGCCGCGCGCCACCGCCGCCGGCAAGCCGTCCAACCTCGCCGTGCACCGCGCCAGCAGTAGCCGCAGCTCCCCCGTGCCAACCCTAGCTCATCTCTCGTCCTTCGGCCGTTTTTCCTTTTCTAGGTCTTGCCCTCTCCCCTGCCTAGGGTTTTGACCTAACTCTAGGGTTAGTCGGACGATCGTTCGTCGACGGTTTCAGTCGCGCGTCGTCTTCTTCGCGAGGTTGGTTCGCGTCACCCTATTCTCCTTGCTAGGGTTTGCCGTAACTGTTTCTTTTTCAATCCTAATTATACCTTGTTTCGGCAAATCAGAGCTCGCTCGGCGATTTCGGGAATCTCGCAATCTAGGTCACCTTACCCTGTCAATCATCTCGACGATCCGAGGTAGCTTCATGTTTCGATTCATATCGTATCTCATATGCTTGCTATCTCTAGGATTCGTACCTTTTAGCTATATATGTGTTTATAGTAGATCTCTCTATTCCGTCTTTGCAGCGAGTCTGTTGTGTGTCAGGGTGAGATCAGTTTGCTAAATCCGAGGCCAAGCCTGCGGATACGGATTGAGGCCAAGCCTCTTGAGTGACAGTTCATCATCTTACAGAGGTTCTCAGTCACTGTGTCAGCATGGTGCGTTGCAAGAACGCCGGTGGTGCTCCTGGTGACGGGAACGACAGTCCCCCTCGTCGGTCTGAGATTGCACGTGGAAAGCGTGTCAAGGTCTTGGCCAGAAAGAAGAAGAAGACATTCACAGAGGCAGAGATTGCTCAGGCCGTAGCAGATGCAGCAGAGCAGGCAGAGAGAGGTGGCAGGAGCAGTGGCATATGCATAGGCGAGCGTCGCTTTCATCTTGAAGGTCGACAGCTCGGCACAGAGGCCACTGAGGGCACTGAGGATACTAGAGCTACAGAGGATATGTCAGTTGATCCACCCACAGAGACCACAGAGGCTCCAGAGGCTACAGCAGATACAGAGGAGCAGCCAGCTCAGTCTCCAGTACGTCGCCGCTCCACACGCGCCCGTACTCAGGTATCTCCTAGGCCAGAGGGTCAGCGACGTGGAGCACGTCCTCCTCCCAGAGCTAGAGGTTCACCTCCGGTCGAGCACTTTGACTTGAGGGGTGCTACAGCACGTCAGGTGCAAGGGTTGAGGTTCGTGGAGGTCAGTCGGTGGTTTCCACCTGTGAGGGATCCCAGAGCTTCAGAAGGATTTTATACCCCTCTTCAGGAGGATTTCTACAGAGCTCTAGTTGACAGCGGTATTGCTTTCCGACCACAGAGGGTCTTTCGACTTGAGTCACTAGTCGAGGTTGTGGGAGAGCAGCTACGTCCGCACCTGTCCTTTCTGCCAGGCTTGTCAGATCTTCTTGGACGGACAGGTGCATACTGCGGCACATGGGTCAGAGAGTTTTATGCTTCACTATGGATTGATCCTGCCCATGATTTCATTCACTTTGCATTCCGAGGCCGCGATCACCGCCTATACAGCAGCAGAGTGCGGGAGATTCTCAGACTCCCAGCTTTTGACACAAAGATACATCGGCTGTGTTATGGTCAGACTCCTCCTCCGAGACGCCCTCACGGCGGGACAGTGCCACCTACCGACTTGGTTCGACCCTGCTTCCATGAGCCTTTTGGCGAAGGGTCTCGACGCACGCCCGCCAGTTTGACTCCACTGGCCAGAGTTTTGGATGCTATAGTCAGACGCACACTTCTTCCCAGACTTGGCTACAGAGAGGGACTGACTCGGATGCAGTTATGGGTTGTTCACCACCTCCTCTCACAGACACGGTTTGATATATGGGATCTCATACTTAGTGAGATGGAGGACACCATAGCTGAGGGCTTCAAGGGTAATCGTCAGCTGCCCTATGCACACTGGATCTGCTTCCTTATCAGATCATCTATTCAGCTGCCAGCAGAGATCCGAGCTGAGATATCAGATACTACCACTGCTTTTCCTGAGTATGATATCCGTCAGCTTTGGACGTCAGTTACCAGAGATCAGGCCCCAGTGCCAGGACAGCGTGTGCGACCTGAGGTTCCTGAGACAGCAGCTGAGCAGGACGCCACAGTTGATGAGCTTGCAGAGGCAGAGCTTGCAGATCTTGACGCTCAGCCTGCTGACCCTCCTGAGGATGGGACATCTGACAGCACTGATGAGGACTACCAGCCCATCCCCAGGTACCGGTCTCCTCGGTCCCACGACCACGAGGCCGGTGGCTCTGGTTTAGCCTCCCGCACAGACCCAGCCATGGTGGCAATTCTTGAGAGGTTGACCCAGGCACAGGAGCAACAGCAACAGCAAATACAGCGACAGGCTCAGGACACAGCTGCAGCATTTGCACAGATTCAGGCTCGTCAGGACGAGTTTCAGCGTCAGCAGCTTGAAATCCAGAGGCAGCAAGTCGAAATGCAGCGACAGCAGTATGAGATTCAGCGACAGACTGCAGCTAGTCAGCAGCAATACTTGGACCTCCTGCGCCACCTAGTCACGGTTGGGGTTCCTCCGCCTGCTTCCGTCCTGACTTCTACTTTGCCATCTTCTGACCCATCGAGTCAGGGACAGCCGGGTCACCAGTTCACATCTCCACAGCAGCAGGTTCCCCAGTCTTTCCAGTCCCCGAGCTTCACTCCTATTCACACGGGGTTTACACCATCAGACCAGCCTCGCCCTCACCTCCTGACAGGCACATCTTTCGGTGAGTTCAGTGCTACCTACAGCGAGTTGACTGGTCAGCCGACGCCCTCGCATACTACAGTTGCTACTTCTTCAGGGTTGTCAGCTTCAGAGGCAGCTATTCCTCCTGCAACAGGAACTGGTACTACAGAGACTCTACCTTCGTCAGTTGCCTCCACAGATCCTCCTGCTACTGGCTCGCTACAGGCTCAGGTCACTCAGACGGATCCTATCATTACTACTACGACAGTACCTGTTCCTGCCGTTCAGACCCAGACAGTTACACAACCACATGCTTCATCAGAGGGTCAGCCAGATAGCTCAGATTCCGAGGGCGATTCTCTACACTTCATGATTACTCCGCGCACCTCGGCACCCGACACGACTCCGTCTGTCCCCCCATCAGATCCTTAGATGAGTTTTTTCTTTTGGCGCTTGATGCCAAAGGGGGAGAGAGAGTAGTTTCAGGGGGAGATTTGAGAGTTGTTTTTTCGTTTTTTCCTGTGTGCTACTTTCATGCATCATGTTTATTTTTCAGTCATTGCATTCGTGTGACATGTCGTTGTGAGATAAACCTTGAGTCTTAATGTTTTATCCTGTTAGTGTTATCTCTTGTCACCATTGTTAATTATAGCTCTAAGGTTGTGCTTCCGTGCCCTACTCCGATAAATTATGAGCTATATCCGTTTGTGTACTAACGCCTTTTGTCTTATCTTATGAGTACACTCTTTTGGCTTGGGACACATAAGCATTTCCTTTCACTTCTCTACTTATTGCTTGTTGCTTATGTGAACCATGCATGTTCAAAAACCTCAACTCAAATCTTTCATATCTGAGTGTTGTCATCAATCACCAAAAAGGGGGAGATTGAAAGCATCTAGGCCCCGAGGTTTGGTTTCGGCAATTGATGACAACGCTTTATTACCATGACTAACGTGTGTTTTGCAGAAACTTTGGTAAGTTAGGTCATGGAGGTTTTAACTGCTTTGGGCACCATGGTATTCATGCCCCTTGATGGAAATCGTTTCGGTTTTCAAAAGAGTGACGTCAAGATTAAGGACGGTTAGTTCCGGATGTCGAGGTGTTGAGAGACATTTGGAATAGTCGTTAGGATCTTCGTTTTTCTCTTTTGGCCGTACTATAAAGGGGGGCATGAGCGGGTAGCTTGACCTAGGCGAGTCCTATGTTTAGGTGTGGTGCACACTTGTTAAACTTGGCGCTAGGCAGCTCTAGAATAGCTCAAAGTTCAGTTGGGAGCAACTTGGTTGAAGTTGTAATGCTTTTCGGAGAGTTTCGGGTCATTTTCCCGTGACCGGACGCGGTCCTCGGCATGACCGGACGCGTCCGGTCAGTTCAGTTCCGCGGCTGGGGTTTCAGCTCTGAGCACCGGACGCGGTCCTCGCGAGGACCGGACGCGGTGGTCAGAAGTCAACACGTGTCACTTAAGGGAAACACCCGATCGGACGCGACCTGGGTGTGATCGGCGCGTCCGGTCATAGTCCAGTAAGGTCCTGAGACGACCGGACGCGTCCGGTCATCACCGATCGGACGCGGTCGCGCGTCCGGTGCGAGTACAGTAAGCTCCACGCACGATCAGACGCGTCCGGTCACCCCTGACCGGTGCGTCCGGTCATTTAGGTGTTTTTCGGTTTTTGACCGTTACGAGCGACCGGCGCGTCCGATCAGTACGACCGGCGCGTCCGGTCAGCTCGAGTTTTGCTGAGTCAGCAGGTAACGGTTCGTTTCGTCTGTGGGGTGTATAAATACATCCCCCACCACCTCTTTTAGAGGTCTCTTGCTCATTTGATCAGCTGATAAACACCTTTGAAGTGCAAGGAAGTGCAAGAGCACTAGTGAGGATAGAGATTTGAGAATCAAAGCTTGAGAGTTCCTCACTAGCGATTAGAGAGTAACAAGTGTGCATCCACTTTCTCATTTAGGCTCGTAGAGGTCAAGTGAGAGTTCTAGCTTGTTACTCTTGGTGATCGCCATCACCTAGACGGCTTGGTGGTGATTGGGAGTTTGGTGTTCATCCGGCGGAGCTTGTGGATGACCCAACTCATCTTGTGAGCGGTTGTGGGTGATTCACCGCGACGGAGTGTCGAAGAATCAACCCGTAGAGAGCACTTGATCCTTGCACGGATCAAGGGGGAGCGACACCCTTGCGCGGGTGCTCCAACGAGGACTAGTGGGGAGTGGCGACTCTCCGATACCTCGGAAAAACATCGCCGTGTTCCTTGCCCCTTTACATTCAAGCATTTACTTTCTCGTATTTACTTACATTGCTTGTTTACATTCCTAGACTTGCCATGCTAGACTAGGATTGGAAACTAGGGTGCAAAACTTTGTATCGGTAGACTCTCTAGGAACACAAGTAGACACTAGGGGTGAATTCCAGCTTGTAGGATTTATTCCTTGCATTTATTTTTAGAAAAGCCCAATTCACCCCCCTCTTGGGCATCTTGATCCTTTCAATGCTGTGGTTGGGAACATTCGGCATACCTTGGGAATGCCTCAGGCCTGAATTTGCCTCTACGTTATGCCCGCTTCATGTGGATGCGTTTTTCTTTTCTTTTTCATGCAATGGCAAGAGCGCAGCTTGCATAAATATTGGTGTGATGGTGTAAATAAAAGGCAATATTGCCGCAGAGGGGCACAGCAGGCGCGGAGGGCCGATCTGCCGAAGGGCACGGTGCAAGTTGCTACTTCGGTTTCTCTGGGAGTTCACTTCGCGAAAGTATATGAAAAGTTACTGTAGCATCTTTCGTTGTTATTTGGCAAAATTTATCCAATCATGAACTAACTAGACTCAAAAGATTCGTCCCGACATTTACAGACAAACTATGCAATTAGTTATCTTTTTTACCTACATTTAATACTCCATGCATGCATCGAAAGATTTGATATGATGGGTGTAAGAGGAAATATTTTGGGTTGGGATGGGGAAGTGAACAAGGCCAAAATGTCTTCGCACTAACCGGTAGTCGTCGTCATCATACATACATACACTTGCCCTCGCACTCCAGGCCTCTGTGGAGTTGAACTCAATGTGCAAAAACGTAAAGGGATGGCAAATTCAACACAAACACCGGCTTATATGTAGCATATAAATTAGTTCCAATCCTACCCACGGCAGTCGCGGATGAACACAGCTCCAATGTTACATCAGAATCATGCTATGCTGAGGATCTACTCGAATCAACTCATGTTAGCCACGTGCTTTGGCTTCTCATCACCTTTGCACTCTGTGACTACAGCTGGAGTCCTTTGTTGATGTTGCGTGACTGCCAATTGATCTGTGAAAAGTAGATCCCTTAGACAATTCAGCTGTTGTCGCTCTTTCTCCATCAGCATCTCCTGTTCAAACCGGCATATTTTATCTTGGATTTCCTTCATCTGAAAAGGTCACACATGACACAAGGGATGATATGGACAAGCGGTCAGTATATATATACATCAATTTGTCGGTACATAACACTTAGTGTTGGTACCTGGACATCTACTATGTTTGATAAAGATTGCTCTATGCTGTTCCGTTCCTTCTCAAGTTGTGCCCGTGCATTAGCAGCCGCCTCTTTCAGTAAATCGTTGACTGAGAGCCCATTTGTGTGAGATGATTCTGAAGAGGGCATTAAAGTAAGTGGCTAAGAAGCATGGTACCAGTGAGGTGAGCAGGAAGCATTTTAATAGTGGATGCACACAAAATTCAGGTACAAGTCCATATACTATTATTTGCACATGGCACAATGCTATAACACTGCACATGTATGCTTGAGCGTATTGTTCCCTGTAGAATGTTTATTTGCATCCATACAACATTCAAACTTCCATTAGCCATCGCTGTCGACATTGGTTGCATTTTGTATGTTGATGTGCAAAGGAGTATGCTTTTGGGTTTCCCTGTTTCTCGTCTCTTTTGGGTTTCATCTCTAGCCTACCCCAACTTGCTTGGGACAAAAGGCTATGTTGTTGTTGTTGTTGTTATGTGCAAAGGAGTATGCTTATGAATAATTCAAAGTCAGAAGTTGCAAAAGAATAAGTCAAATATGTAAAGAGCAGAGCTGATACCTTCTTCCTTGGTGCTATTTATTGAAGTTTCAATCTCGCTGTCATTTAGGTCAACACGGGATTGTGCAGAAATAGCTGCTTGCGCTGCAGCTGAGGCAACATCGGAACCCACAATGGCTGATAAAAATGCAACCTGGGAAGTGGGAAAACACTTTCAGTTACTCAAATTTCTCCCTCAGTTATTCAACACATCCAAAGTGAACAACAATATGTCAATACAGTACAAGGAAGCTGATGAAACAAGCCTGCCACCAGCAGACCAATGTAAGACATTTGTGTGCACAGTGCACACCTAAGTCAGGGATCAGTTTTGAGAATGTTATGCCAGAGGTTGTGTAAATATTATCCCAATGTTTCACTCTTGTTCTGAGGTAAAGAATATGGGTTATACATGCAAGGAACCAAGGCTACTTGAGGAAGTCACATACATCTACCAATAACAAGAACATTGTAGAAAGGGCAATTGATAGGTTACATACTTATATACATGCAACGACTCATAAGTTCTAATCACAAAAAGGATTTGTATTGGCACTGCCATCTTTGCTCCTAGGCCCAAGCAAATGGCATACTGCTTAAAAGTACTCTAGCAGCTACCAACATCAGGGTAAAAAGCAACGATACAGACCTGAGCCATAATCGGATTGCTTGCATCTGCTAGTGGAGTGAGATGTAGTCGTTTTGAGACATCTGCTCCAGGCCCATCAGTATTGTCATCATTGTTCTCAAATCCCATTCTATCCTCCTTGGGTCCCATGAACTGTTCTCCGAAAGGTAACCGTATAAATCTCGCAATACAGTCTTTTTCTGACCGACTACCAACATGTTCAGACACCTTTTTCCAGTCTTCGCCATAATGCAAGACAGCCTCAAGCAAGTGAAGAGTTTCTTTGTCTGTCCAATCTGCTTTTGCGTCTTCAGTAATTTCAACTCTCTTGAAGTTAGCAGAAGACAGACCCGGCCGGTAGTTATTATTTACATAGCATCTAGTACAAAGACTTATATCTGCCTGATCACATGCAAAAGGTTAATAAGAACTTTGCAACTCTTCAAATTAAAAATTTAAAAAGCCAATGAAAAAGTTTCAGCCAACATGATAAGAATGGCAAGCGATGACAATAGTGGAACTGATCTTTGTTACTCACTTCAACTGGCATGAACTTGATCTGAATTGTTTACATGTACACATTTCTTTGATGGTGAAAAATAACTGTACAGAGCGTCTGTTAGAAGAGTCAAGGGCCTATTGGGCCTTAGCCCGTTGGATTGATTAGTCGCTTGCTTAGGGGTCAAGTAAGTCTTGCTTGTAAGTCAAGAAATCCTCTCTATATAAGGAGAGCAGATGTATTAATCTAATCAAGCAAGAGATTAGAAGGAAAAAAACCTTCTCTCTTGCCGGCCATGGGCGAAGCCCCGCGGCCGGCGTTCCCAGCGCCCCTCACAGCCCTAGCCGCCGGTCCTCCGTCTCTCTCTCAAGTGAACAGTACCGTGAGGTACTGTAGCGACGCCGTTCCTCGCTCGCGTGAACAGTACCCCCGCGTGTACTGTAGCGGCGGGTACTGTAGCTCCGGCGCCGCTCCCCTCTCTTCCTCCTCGATCCTCTCGATCACAACAGCTCCGATACCAGATTGTTATGGGGCTGTTGGGAACGCCGGCCGCGGGGCTTCGCCCACGGCCGGCAAGAGAGAAGGTTTTTTCCTTCTAATCTCTTGCTTGATTAGATTGATACATCTGCTCTCCTTATATAGAGAGGATTTCTTGACTTACAAGCAAGACTTACTTGACCCCTAAGCAAGCGACTAATCAATCCAACGGGCTAAGGCCCAATAGGCCCTTGACTCTTCTAACAGCGTCTAACTTCAAACTTTATTCTAAAGTGTTGATAATGTTCTGACTAGTGACTACAATCATACCCTCCAAAAAAGAGAAATGAACAAATGTGGCTACTAATCAGTTTAAAATTCAGAAGCAAATAAATATGACAATTGTCAAAGCAAAATATGCTTATATTACATGGGATCTTTTTTGTCAAAAGGTTGTCCACTCACCTGTCCTAATACCCTTCCCAGGAGACACGTCAATGGAGATAACATGGACCATAGGACCAACCAGGAAGGCAGGAACACATCCAACCCCGCCAAATGAATTTCTTGATACATGGCCGAACTCATTGTTGGAGTATGTGTTTAGGCCCATGTGGCTAAGGCCCATGTGGCCCATGTATGGAACCTATATAGCTACCCTTCTAGGGTTAGCCCTAATCAATAGAGACTCTCATTCTAGCATGGTATCAAGCTGGGAACTTCCTCCCTTCCTCTGCACCTGAACCCGTCCAGCCGCCGCTGGAGCCGCCGCTCCTCTGGAGCCGCTCCCGCCGGCCATGGCTGGCCGTCCACCCTCCCCTCCTCCTTCTACCTACACCCACTTCCCTCCTCTTCCCTCCCCCGCCCAGCAGCCACTACACCCGCCCCGCGCCGCCGCTGTCAGGCCCGTGGCTCCTGGCCCGCTCGGCACTCCTGGATACCGCCCCCCTCCTCCTGGCCCGCTCGGCGCTCCCACTCCTCCTGGCCTCCCTGCTGGCGCCCGCCCCCCTCCTCCTGGCCTTCCTGCACCGCCCCTTCCCCTCCCTACCCATCGCGCGGCGGCGGCCTCCACCGCTGGTGCGGACGCCGCGGGAACGGGAGGTGGGGAGGATGCTACTACTGCTGCCGCCGGGGCCGAGGTTTCTGTCAAGCGCCTGTGCGCCCAACGATGGTGGACCGCGACTACGTAGTTCGTAGTCGTGCTCCAGACCTTCACCGCGAGGTTATGCCCCTCTGCTGGTGGCTTGTGAGGTAGAAAGGAGATTAGATTGATAATTCTTGATTGATTCTTCATAGTCCAAGTACAGGGAATATAAAGGCCACTTGGCCAACTAATTTAGGAAACAAACCAACTAATTTAGGAAACAAACTCCTATCTTTAGGGCCTAATCTTTTCCTAGCCACTAGAGCCGGTCCTGCCAACCGCGTCCACGGTGATCGCGGCTGCCTCCTCGCGCGCTAGCGCGTCGCGCTCCGAGGCCCGCTCTGCTGCCCTGCGGACGTCCCGCGCCCTGCGGCGCCTGACATATGTGGAGCCCCACATGACATCTCTCCCCTCCTCGAGAAGCAGCTCGTCCTCGAGCTGGAAGTCTGGAAATTGCGCGCGGAAGTTGTCGAGGTCCTCCCAGGTGGCGGATTCTGGCGGCTCGCCTTGCCAGTGTACCAGTAACTGGCGAACGCCACGAGCTGTGCGCGCGCGCTCCACCCGAGCTGGAGCTGGAGTCACCACGCCATGGTGAATGGGAGGCAGAGGCGGTGGCGCGGACGGAGGCTCGCCGCTGAACTTCTTGAGGACGCTGATGTGGAACACATCATGTATGCGAGCTTGCGGCGGTAGTTGGAGGCGCACAGCGACCTCGTTGAGCAGCTCGACGATGCGGTAGGGCCCGATGTAGCGCGGCTTGAGCTTGCCGGTTGGCGCTTGGTGAAGAGAAGACATGGTGCGCTGACGGAGCCGCAGCCATGCCCAATCGCCCACCTGATAAGCCACCTGACGATGATGGCGGTCGTAGTGGTGTTTCTGAACGAGCTGAGCTTGCTCCAAACGGTAGCGGACATCCGCCAAGAATGCATCCCGCTCTTCCATGTCGCGTGCCACAGCGGCGACGCGGGTTTCACCCGGCTCGTAAGACCGGATCGTGGGCGGGTCGCGGCCATAGACCACGCGGAAGGGTGTCTCCCGGAGCGATGACTGATAAGTCGTGTTGTAGACGTACTCTGCCCACGGAAGCCACCGCAGCCACTGTCGGGGTCGATCGCCGGTGAAGCAGCGAAGGTACATGACGATGACCCGGTTGGCCGCCTCCGTCTGGCCGTCGGACTGCGGGTGGAAGGCGGATGTCATGTGCAGCTTGGTCCCCATCAGGCGCATGAGTTCCCGCCAGAACAGTGAGGTGAAGATGGGGTCGCGGTCGGAGACCACGGACTGGGGCATGCCGTGTAGCCGTACGATGTCGGAGAAGAATGCCTGCGCCACAGTCTCGGCGGTGTAGGGATGTGCCAGGGGAATGAAATGGCAGTACTTGCTGAAGCGGTCGACGACGGACAAGATCACCGACTTCCCGTTCACCCGCGGAAGAGCTTCTACAAAGTCCATCCCAATGTCCGCCCAAACAGTAGATGGGACGGGCAGCGGTAGGAGTCCGGCGGGTTGAAGATGCTCGGATTTGTACCGCTGACACGTAGCACAATCCCGGACGAAATCCTGCACACAACGACGCATGTGTGGAAAATGGAAGTCACGGCGGAGGCGGTGTAGAGTGCGCTGGACACCCTCGTGTCCATCGTCGTGGATGGCCGCGACGATCTCCTGTAGAAGCCGCGAAGTCGGCGGAATGTAGAGCCGCTCGTCATAGGCGACCAGTCCATCAGCGATGGCCCAGGGCGCGGCGCGCGTACCCGCGCGGATCTCGTCGTGAATGGCCACCAGGGCCGGATCCGTGGCCTGAGCATGACGGAGGCGGCCGACGAAGTCGAAGCGGGGACCCGAGACCGCTAGGAGCGTGCCCGTGGAGTCCTCCTTGGTGTCGCGGCGAGAAAGAGCGTCGGCCACCGTGTTCGACGCACCCGACTTGTATTCGACGGAGAAATCGAAGCCCAGCAATTTGCCCACCCAGTGGTGCTGCGGAATCGTGGCGAGGCGTTGGTCGAGGAGGTACTTGAGGCTGTGGTGGTCCGTCTTGACGGTGAAGCGGCGCCCCCACAAGTACGGCCGCCAATGCCGAACAGCGAGGACGAGGCCGATCAACTCGCGTTCATAGGCCGCCAGGGAGCGATGGCGCGGCGCGACCGGTCGACTGAAGAATGCGATCGGGTGCGCGTCTTGAATCAGCACGGCCCCGAAGCCATACGTGGACGCGTCGCACTCCACCACGAAGGGCTTGGCGAAGTCGGGAAGAGCCAGTACAGGGGCCGACGTCACCGCGGCCTTGAGGGCAGCGAAGGCCGCCTCGGCGTCGGGGGTCCAGAGGAACCCGTCTTTCTTCAGTAGGGCGGTGAGGGGCGCGGCGATGGTGCCATAGTTGTGCACGAATTTCCTGTAATAGCCCGCCAGGCCAAGGAAACCGCGCACCGCGCGCGCAGAGCGAGGTCGGGGCCAGTTAGAGATGGCCTGGACCTTAGCCGGATCCATCGCCACGCCGGCGGCCGAAATGATGTGGCCGAGGTAGCCGACGGAGTCGACGCCGAAAGAGCACTTGGATCGCTTGACGAAGAGGTGGTGCTGACGAAGGATGGTGAGAACGGCGCGCAGGTGTCGCAGGTGATCTGCCCAGCTCTTGCTGTAAATTAGAATGTCATCGAAGAAGACGAGGACGAACCGGCGGAGGTGGGCGCGGAGTACGTCGTTCATGAGGGCCTGAAAAGTTGCCGGAGCGTTGCACAGCCCGAACGACATCACCAGGAACTCGTAGAGGCCGTCGTGGGTGCGGAAGGCCGTCTTGTGGACGTCCTCCGGGCGCATCCGCACCTGGTGATAGCCTGACCGCAGGTCAAGCTTGGTGAAGAAGCGCGCCCCCTGGAGCTCGTCCAGAAGCTCGTCGACGACGGGGATGGGGAACGCGTCCTTAACGGTGAGGGCGTTCAAGGCACGGTAGTCGACGCAAAACCGCCAGGAACCGTCGGCCTTCTTGACGAGCAGCACAGGGGACGAGAACGCCGAGTCGCTGCGGCGGACAATGCCCTGCTGGATCATGGCGGCGCATTGGCGTTCCAGCTCGTCCTTGTGTGCCGCCGGGTATCGGTACTGCCGTACCGCCACGGGCGCTGTGTCCGGCTTGAGGGTGATGGTGTGGTCGCGGGCGCGTGGCGGAGGCAGCCCCGTGGGCTCGGCGAAGACGTCCTCGAAGGTGGCCAGCAGCTCATCGAGGAGAGGCGCGCTGGCCATAGTGGAGTAGAGCCGTGGTGCTGGTGCGGACGCCACGCCGGACCAGCAGAGCCTGCGCCCCTGTAGCTGGAAGGCCATGGAAGGCGCGGCAAAGTCCCAGACGATCGGCCCAAGGGTGGCCAACCATTGGGTTCCGAGCACCACATCAAACCCTGCAAGTGGCATTACAAACAAGTCGATGTTGAAGTTAGTGCCGTCGATGGAGATCGGTGCAGCACGGATGACGCCGGGGCACGAGATCCGTTCTCCATTTGCCACGACCGCGGTGAGACGAGGACGGGGCTCCACCAGGAGCCCTGTACGCTCCGCTGCCCCGGCGGAGATGAAGCTGTGGGTCGACCCACTGTCGATGAGGGCGACGAGCGAGGCACCGCCCAAGGTGACGATGACTTGCAGCGTGCCGCCGCGAGGGACGCCGACAACGGCGTGCAGGGAGAAGACCGGCGACTCCGCAACGGGTTCTTCGGCGGCGGCGCTGTCGTCGTCGTCGAGTTCCACGCCGGCGATATGGAAGATACGACGGCAGACGCGATTGTGGCCTCGGCTGTAGGGTTCGTTGCAATTGTAGCAGAGGCCCAATCGGCGGCGCTCCGCTTGCTCCTCCTTGGAAAGCCGCTTGGCCTGGCGACCGTCCCCCGGTGTGGCGGCCACCGGAACGCGCTCGGCCGGTGGTGGCGGCGCCGGAAGGGCCAGCCGAGGCGGCGGCGCACCCAGCAGCCCGCGCGCGGGAGCCCTGGCCAGCGCGGCAGGAGCCGGGGCGGTCGTGTACTCGGCCATCAGCTCGAACTGCCGAGCCAGGCTCATGGCGGACGCCAGGCTTTGGGGGTTTTGCATCTGGACCTGCAGGCTGAGCGGTGGTAGGAGGCCGCCGGTGAAGAGCTGGATGCGCTGGGCCTCGTCCAGCCGACCGGCGCGGGGGAGCAGCGCCTGCCACTGGTCCTGGTACTCGGTCACCGTGCCGGTACGACGGCAGGCCGAGAGCTCGAAGAGCGGCGCCGACCGGAGCGGGGGGCCGAACCGTAGGTTGAGGAGATCCTTGAAGCGCGCCCAAGTCGGGGTGCCTTCGTCCTCCTGTACCTGCATGTACCATAGTTGGGCGACGTCATTGAGGTTGTACGAGGCCATCCAGACGCGTTCTTCGGGCATGATGCGCTGGTGTTGATGAAGATGAGCGGATCAGTCTTGCCGTCATAGCGCGGAAACTCCGGGCGCCAGTGCTTCGGGGGTCGGTCCTGGGTGTGTTCGCCGGCGTGCTGACGAGGACTCGAGGCGGCCGACGAGGAGGTGGTGAGGTCGGCGATGGCCTTGGCGTTGGCCTGAATGGACACCTGCATGAGCGCCACGTTCTTGGTGAGGGCGTCGATGGCGGCCCGAAGGTCGTCGTTGTCACCCATGTCGCCGGCAGTTGAGGCTATGGAGGAAACAGGGGATAGGTTAAGGCTGGTGGTGGGGGAGGAGGGGCAGGCGGTTGTGGTGGTGGCCGGAGGGGTGGTGGAAGATGAAGATTTGGATCGACGAGACACCGATACCAGGTTGTCAAGCGCCTGTGCGCCCAACGATGGTGGACCGCGACTACGTAGTTCGTAGTCGTGCTCCAAACCTTCACCGCGAGGTTATGCCCCTCTGCTGGTGGCTTGTGAGGTAGAAAGGAGATTAGATTGATAATTCTTGATTGATTCTTCATAGTCCAAGTACAGGGAATATAAAGGCCACTTAGCCAACTAATTTAGGAAACAAACCAACTAATTTAGGAAACAAACTCCTATCTTTAGGGCCTAATCTTTTCCTAGCCACTAGAGCCGGTCCTGCCAACCGCGTCCACGGTGATCGCGGCTGCCTCCTCGCGCGCTAGCGCGTCGCGCTCCGAGGCCCGCTCTGCTGCCCTGCGGACGTCCCGCGCCCTGTGGCGCCTGACATATGTGGAGCCCCACATGACAGCTTCCCTTCTACCGGCTGCGGGACCTCCTCTGGTGCCAGGGGGCGGGCTCGCCCTGGGTGCCGCCTCTGCCTTCTCCACCGCAGGCGGGCTGGCACTCGGTGCCGCCCCTGCTCCCCACTCCGTCGGCGCCCAGCCCCGTGGTCCTGAGGGTGCAGCCGCAGATGATGCCCCTGCTGTGGCCGCCGCCGGCCTGGGATCCCTGCTCCCATCCGGCGATGCAGCCCTCCCTGCGGATCCTCTCCCAGAGCCTGCTGGTGGTTCCCTCGCCGCCGCCCTCGTCGCCGCGCGGGCTGCTGCCGCGGAGGGGCAGGCCCGCGTGCGTGCGGCCGCCCTACTGTGGGAGCGCGAACGCGACGCGGCTGACGCCCTGGCCCGCCGGATCGCCGCGGCGGAGCAGCTCCTCGCCCCTCCCGCCTCCCACGACGCTGGCGCCACCTCTTCTGCCTCATCGGGACGCCGCGTGTCCCACACTGCCATCCTCTGGCACGACCCGGCCGATCCGCTCGTGGCTCAGCTTCACTACCAGGCCGGGGGGGCCAGAACATCCGCCTCCTCGTCTCGGTCGTCCTCGAGCCGGAGTCGCCCTCCTACGCCCGCTGGCGGGATCTGGTGCTTCTCACTCTTCGCCGCTACGCCCTCGACGACCACGTCCTCGTTGACGCTTCGGTCGCCGTCCAGACCCCGTCGTGGCTTCGTCTGGACAGCATCGTCCTCTCCTGGATCCTGGGGACGATCTCTCTGGACCTCCACGACCTCGTCCGCACCTCTCCTGACGTGCGCCGGGCTTGGCTCGCCCTTGAGGGCTAGTTCCTGGGCAACGCGGAGGCCCGGGCTCTGCGCCTCAACGCGAGTTTCAGGACCTTCGTCCAAGGTGACCTCTCCGTCAGCGAGTTCTGCCGTCGGATGAAGGGCATGGCGGACTCCCTGAGGGACCTTGGGTGGCCCGTGGAGGATTGCATCTTGGTCCTCAACGTCCTCCGGGGGCTCAGCGACCGCTACGCCCACCTCCGAACGTGGATCACCCGCCAGAGGCCCTTCCCCACCTTCCTGGAGGTCCGTGACGATCTCGTCATGGAGGAGCTCACTCAGGGCCCCCAGCCGGGATCCACCACCTCCACGGGCTCCTCGTCCCACTCGACGGCCCTGGCTGCTACTTCGCCACGCCCGACTGCTCCACCACGGTCCGCCGCTCCACCGCCGCCGTCTCTTCTAGGTCCCCCTCCCTCCGGGCCGAGCGGAGGTGGGGGGGCCGTGGCGGTCGCCGTCGACGTGGAGGGGGTCGCGGGAATGGCCGGGGCGGCTACACCCAGCCTCCGGCTCCTAGTGGGACGCAGGGGGGGCACCATGGCCCTCCTTCCAGCACCCGTGGTCAGGGCGCATCTCCATGTGGCCCTACCACGCCATCGGGGCCGACTCGCGCCCACCGGTGGCCATGCTCACCGGAGCTCCTCCTGCTGGCCCTACACCCGGCGCCTTCCCTGCTGCGCCGTGGGTTCCACCCTCCGGGACTCTTCCGGGGGTCACCGGCTGGGACCAGACGGCCCTGGCTCGCTCGTTCAGCACCATGGGCCTGACACCTCCGGTCGGACCCGAGTGGATCGCTGATTCGGGGGCCACCTACTACACTACTCCTGACCCCGGTATACTTTCGTCGATTCACTCTCCCTCTTCCTCTTTTCCTTCGTCCATTATGGTCGCAAATGGTTCTTGTATTCCGGTCTCGTCTGTGGGTACCGCCGGTGCTCATGACTCCTTTCGTCTTCCTGATGTTCTTGTTGCTCCTTCTATGGTTCATAATCTTCTTTCTATTCGACGTTTTACAGCTGACAATTCTTATTCTGTGGAATTTGACTCTTCTGGTCTTACTGTAAAGGATTTGACTTCTCGGCGTCCTCTGCTCCGATGTGACAGCACCGGGCCCCTTTACACTCTTCGCTTCCCGGCGGCTCCTTCGTCTTCTTCGCCGCCCGTTTTTTCAGCTGCCTTCGTCGCTTCTATTTCCTCTACTACCTGGCACCGGCGCCTCGGCCATCCTGGACGTGATGCCCTGATACAGCTCAGTCGTAGCTCCGGTCTTCCATGTACTCGAGCTCATGATAAGCAACTGTGTCATGCGTGCCAATTGGGCCGACATGTTCGTCTTCCGTTTTCTAGTTCTACTTCCCATGCGGCCCGTATTTTTGATCTTATACATTACGACCTATGGACATCTCCTATTCTGAGTATTTCCGGTTATAAGTACTATCTTGTGGTTGTTGATGATTTTTCGCATTATTCGTGGACTTTTCCTCTCCGTGCGAAGTCAGATACGTTTACCACGCTCCTTCACTTCTTTTCTTGGGTGTCTACACAGTTCGGCCTCCCCATCAAGGCCGTACAGTGTGACAATGGTCGCGAGTTTGATAACTCCACCTCCCGCGATTTCTTTCTCTCTCACGGTGTTCAGCTCCGCATGTCTTGTCCATACACCTCTTCGCAAAATGGCAAGGCTGAGCGGATGATTCGCACCACCAATGACACCGTGCGTACCCTTCTGTTTCAGGCCTCTCTTTCCGCTCGCTTCTGGGCTGAGGGCCTGCGCACCTCCACCTATCTTCTTAACCGCCTTCCTTCCGCGGCCTGCCCCGCTCCCACTCCTCACCACGCCCTCTTCGGTACCCCGCCTCGGTACGATCACCTCCGCGTGTTTGGGTGTGTGTTACCCCAACACCGCTGCCACTTCTTCTCACAAGCTGGACCCTCGCTCCACGCTCTGTGTCTTCCTCGGGTACTCCCCGGATCACAAGGGGTACCGGTGCTTTGATCTTACCTCCCGACGGGTTCTCATCTCTCGCCATGTGGTGTTCGATGAGTCTGTCTTTCCCTTTTCTAGCACCAACACCCCTCCGGTACCTGACCCACCCTCCCTGTTTCCCACTGACCCGGTGGTCCAGCCACCTTTTTCGTGGTCTCCTGCAGGTACCGCTTCGCCGCGCGCCGGGCCGGCCTCCTGTCCCGGATCCCCAGCAGGTCCGTGCCCATCGTCCTCGGGCGCGGCCCCGTCCTCTCCGGTTGGTGCAGACCCGGGGCCTTCGTCCCCCGCTGCTGCCCCGGGGGGGTCGTGTCGGTCGACGACGCCGGATCCCGTCCCGGCACCTGCCCCGGCACCTCCGTCGAGGTTCGCCGCGCCGGTACGAGTGTACCAGCACAGGCCGCGGCCGCCGCCGCTCGCGCTCCCTTCTCCACCGGGGACACCGACACCACCGCCGCTGTCTCCGCCAGCTCGTGGTGCCCCGCCGGTCTACCACCCGCTGCTGCTGCACCGACACCCGCGGCATGTTCACCCGATGGTGACACGACACGCGGCTGGCACCCTGCCGCCTCGTGCCCTCGAGGCTTCGACCGGCGATGCGGTGGTCTCTCCGGTACCCTCCTTCGTCCGCGACGCCCTGTTGGACCCTCACTGGCGTCGCGCGATGGAAGAGGAGTACGCCGCGCTACTCGCCAACCAGACGTGGGAGTTGGTGCCCCGGCCGCCAGGCCCCAACGTCGTCACCGGCAAGTGGATTTGGACCCACAAGCGCCGGGCCGACGGCTCTCTCGAGCGCTACAAGGCTCGTTGGGTCCTCCAGGGTTTCACTCAGCGCCCTGGCGTCGACTACGATGAGACCTTCAGCCCGGTGGTTAAGCCGGCCATCGTCCGTACCGTGCTATCGCTGGCACTTGCTCGGTCTTGGCCCGTCCACCAGCTGGACGTCAAGAACGCCTTCCTCCACGGACTTCTTACCGAGACGGTGTACTGCAGTCAGCCGGCGGGGTTCGTCGACACCACCCGTCCTGACATGGTCTGCCGGCTCAACAGGTCCCTCTACGGCCTCAAGCAGGCACCTCGGCGCGTGGAACCACCGGTTCGCCGCTTTCTTGCTGACCCTGGGGTTCATGGAGGCCAAGTCTGATACGTTCCTGTTCGTCTACCACCATGGAGCCGACACTGCATACTTGCTGCTCTATGTTGATGACATTATCCTCACCGCCTCCAGCGAGCCACTTCTCCGCCGGATCATCACCGCTCTCCAGCAAGAGTTCGCGATGAAGGATCTGGGTGAGCTCCACCACTTCCTCGGTGTCACTATTGAGCACCGTCCTGCCGGGCTCCTCCTTCACCAGCGACAGTACACTCGGGACATTCTGGAGCGGGCTGGGATGACTGACTGCAACCCCTGCTCCACTCCAGTCGACACTCAGGGCAAGCTGTCTGAGGCTGAGGGACCACTGGTGGCCGATCCCACTGCGTACAGGAGTCTCGCCGGGGCCCTTCAGTACCTCACCTTCACCCGGCCGAACATCACCTATGCAGTTCAGCAGGTCTGCCTCCACATGCATGATCCCCGGGAGCCTCACCTCATAGCTCTCAAGCGCCTCCTCCGCTACCTCCGGGGCACACTCGACTACGGCCTCCTCCTCCACCGGGCCTCCTCCACCGACCTCGTCGTCTACACCGACGCTGACTGGGCCGGGTGCCCGGATACTCGCCGCTCCACCTCCGGCTACGCCGTCTTCCTGGGCGGCAACCTGGTGTCTTGGTCGTCCAAGCGCCAGCCGGTGGTCTCCCGGTCCAGCGCCGAGGCGGAGTACCGCGCCGTTGCTAACGGCGTGGCGGAGGCCGCCTGGCTCCGGCAGCTGCTAGCTGAGTTGCACACTCCACCCTTCCGGAGCACACTGATCTACTGCGACAACGTCAGTGCGGTCTACCTCTCCACCAACCCCATCCAGCACCAGCGGACGAAGCATGTGGAGATCGACCTCCATTTTGTCCGTGATCGGGTGGCCATGGGCGAGGTGCGGGTTCTTCATGTTCCGACGACCTCCCAGTTCGCGGACATCTTCACCAAAGGCCTCCCGTCCTCGACCTTCGCCGAGTTTCGCTCCAGCCTCAACATCACCGGTGGCTAGTTGCGTCTGTGGGGGGGTTGTGTGTGTTCTTTCTTGTTCAGCCTCGAACTCCGCTGCGCCGGTAGTTCAGACTGCGGGGGGTGTTGGAGTATGTGTTTAGACCCATGTGGCTAAGGCCCATGTGGCCCATGTATGGAACCTATATAGCTACCCTTCTAGGGTTAGCCCTAATCAATAGAGACTCTCATTCTAGCACTCATAACCACAGAACTATTGCTCTTTCCGTTACATACCATCAGAAACCAAAGATGCAGAGTTTGGTAACTCAATTTATCTTAATGTTGCCAGCAAAGACAATACTTTTGCACTGCAACTGCGCTAATTGATGTAGCCCATCCCAAATAGTCACGTTAACGAGTTAAGATAGTTCTATGCAGACCTAAATGTATTCATGTTATTACCAAATCTATGGGTGTGTTTGGGGCCGCGTTTTCTGCGGTGGCGGCCAAAACAAGCGAACAATTGCGCCAAACGCCCCGCGGCACGAACGATTATTTTCACCGCACACGGCATCCGCACCACGAAAATGAACTGGGAGCCATGCTTCCCGTGCCGCGGTGGGACGGCCGCGTTTCCCATACCGCACTGCACGGTCCGCAGACGCCGTCCCAAACATGCCCTATATCTGCAGCAGAAAATCGATGCAGTGGACAGTGGTACTATATCCCTACGGATTTATGCAGTGGTATATACATACCAAATCCACGATTCAAAAACACTCACCTTGTCGCAGGCGTAGTAAGCAAGCCCACACACGGTGCGGCACCCGGTACAGAGCTTCCTGGGCACAGTTGTCCCAGAAGGCAACGAGGACTGCTGCGCGGCCTCTTCCCTCTTCTCTTTCGCTTGCTTCGACCCCGATGGCAAAGCACCGTAGTTGATGAGGCCCCATTCCTCGAGGAAATCGAAGACGCGGCGGACTGAGCCGACGTCGCCAACAAGGCCCCTCCGGGCCTCCGTGAGCGTGAGCCGTCGACCCGGCCGCGCCCGGAACCTCCGTATCAGGGAGTCGCGGTAGTACTTGTACGCGTGCGGGCCCCGGCACCCGGACGCCGCCGCGGCCTCCCCCTCGAAGAACTCCGGAAGGAGGCGGCGCTCCGTGTCGTGGATGGAGTCAAACGAGAACCACGCTGCGAGGGGAAGCCCCGATTAGGGTTCCAGGTTTTAGCCTCCACAAGAGGTAGAAGCGCGGTGCTAAGGCACGGGTTTGTTTACCTGAATAACTAGGAACAGTGATGATGTAGGATGGATCCTCCGCTCCGGCGGCGGCGGCGGCGGCGGTAGAGGACGAGGGGGTGGGAGGAGCCTCTGACTTGACGGGACCCAGGGTGGAAGGCGCCCGGAGAGCAGGTGGCGCGGCGGGGCGTGGATGCGGCGGTGTTTGTGTAGGTACGAAGTTGGTTGTGGCCGCCGCCGCCGTCGTTGTCGCCGTTGTGGCCATCGGAGGTGGAAGGGGAGAAGGAGAGGCGGAAACGCGGTCGATGGGCTGGGTTCGATAAAAATAAGAGACTTGTGCGCGTGTATTGGGCTTACCGCGTATGCATTGGGCCTTCAGTTTTTTTTTTGACAGGGCCTCAGCATCTCCGGTAGTTCCAAACACCAATGTTAGGAGCATATTTTTGTTCCTCGAATTTCTTTTAAAATCTCACTCCTAAACATAGAAGGCAATTTTATATTAGAAATCCTAGACTATTTTCAGTTACTCTAACTATTTTACACTTTCTTTCTCAAGTCCTAAAAGATTAGGAGTATATATTAAGAGTTATTGGAGAGGGGTTTTTCCCCATCTTTCTAAAAAATAAGGATTAGGAGGATGTTTAGGGAACTCTTGGAGATGCTCTTATATATTTGTATTGGGAACATTGTCCTACTCTTATTTTTCTCCGTGTCCTTCCACATCCAGATTAGTCAATCAATACATGAGCAATTATTTTATTTTACCAAGTGTGCAAAAAGGTTAGGAGTTCAAATAATGAGTTGTTGGAGAGCAGTTTTTTCAATCTTTTTTTTATGAAGTTTTTTTCAATCTTACAAAAATAAAGATTGGGAGTGTATTTTAGAAACTCTCGAAGATGCTTTTAGATATATTTCCTAATAAGTATCCCACAAGCAAAGCAATCATTAAGGGCCTCTTAGACGATATCTCCTCATATATGCTCCACATGTAAATTGTTCTTTATGCATAATTTCTATTTACTGTGAAGAAAAAAGATAGAGGAGTTGTGTTCTTTTATGCATTGACACGTGTAAATAGCTTAGCTCAAAGGTTTTTGACATCTTTTCTTCACGTGACATCTAATACTAGCTTATAACTAGCTATTAGAGTTGCTCTAAGATAGTACCAGGCTGGAGGAACAACATGATGCCTCTCATAGCAGCCCGAAATGCACTGGCATGGTTAGTAGGCCTAAGACCAGTTTTTAGAGTTTTATAGGTATTAAATAGGGCCACTTTACTTTTATTTCGTGTCATACTGCCTAGCGTAGCCAGCTGCAGCTACTTCCGCTCCTTCGTTTATAATGTTTATTTTATTTTTATAGTGTTAAATTTCAAATATAAAGGATAGTCACACATGATAAACTATTAAAACATGTCTTCTTATCATTGCGACCATATTCTAATATGCTAATAATTACTATAATAATAAATCTATACCTAATACTAAAGAAGCAAAATGTCAGGCTATTTTTTTGTCCATCCATTTTTTTGTCCACCTTCCTCTAACTACCGAATAATACAGAGTTTCTTTTGTCCAGACTTATATATATAACACGTCCTCGTACGAGTTAGAATATCTCGTGTCTAAACGGAGCAGGAATCCTAATCTAAATAGATTTCTCAGATCCGGGATACTCTAAATAGAACTCTTAATAATTAAATAGAAAAATATAAGAGTTACGTTTTTTATTTTACTATGCTTTCTTTATTTAGTTATATGTCAAAAGGTAGGAAAAATTACGTTCGTGTGTTCTCGTGGAGTCTGTTTCCAGCTCCAGGCTCCAAATAAAGGCCTGGCAATATACGCTGCTGCCACGTATCCACCTTTTTCCAAACTCGAATCCGCTTCCGGTTGCAGTTTAAGCCCAACTAATTAATCGATTGACCCGGGCGTATAAATCCACGCCGCGGCCTACTCGTTCAACATGCATGTGGACCGTGGCGCGGCCGCCGTGCCAGGAGCCGCATGTGTACTACATGCGTGGGAGCTGGATGGATTGGCGTTGGAAGGTGGCCGTGACGGAGTACAAGCGGCACCGGGTGAAGCACCCTGGCTGCCACTGGCGCATTGCCGACCCCGTCATGCTGCTCGATAGCATCGTCGTGCTCAATAAGCCCGACCCCGATGGGCCGACCTCTGGAAGAGGCTACGTGCGTGCGTTCTGACAGTGCCTACGTTCGTTGGCGTAGCAAGGTTTGCGTGAGTTCTGACACTGTGGCCCGGTTTAGTTCCCAAAAAAATTTACAAAATTTTTCAGATTTTCCGTCACATCGAATCTTTGACACATACATGAAACATTAAATATAGATAAAAAATAAAACTAATTACACAGTTTAAACGAAATGGACGAGATGAATCTTTTAAGCTTAATTAAACAATGATTAGACAATATTTGTCAAATAACAACAAAAAGATCTACAGTACCGTTTTACAAAAAAAATTTGCATCTAAACGCAGCCTGCCTTGTGCCTACGTTCGTTGGCGTAGCAAGGTTTGCGTGAGTTTTGACACTGCCTTGTGCCTCGGTAAGGTTTGGTTCGTTAAGTTGGCTAATACATTATACTATATTACTGCTGCACTACGTGACAAACACCTGCGGCGAGGTGCTGACACGATCGGTGCGATTATGGCCTGTGCTGTGCAGTCGCCGAGGAGGAATTGCTGCAGGGTGGTTTCATCGCCGAAGCAGGGGAAGGACCAGTCGATGATCATCGACGTCGGTGTCTACAGGGGCGGCGACTTCGCCAAGGTTTAATTATTTTCATAGCTAATCTGTTGTTGTACCTTGTACGCTTGGTCCAATTTTTTTCTCCGTTTGTTTGTCAACTACGGTGGGTTTTCTTTTACATCGAAAAAAAAATACATGCTTCCTATAGTCCAGATGCCTGAAATCAAGGACCAAGAGAGATCAAGAGAGGAAGAGAAAGAAGATGTATAGTGCTTGTTCTCTGGATGGTTAGATTAAGATCAAGTTACTGTTGATGTAGCTTTGGTTAGAAAGAAAACATACTCTTATTAAATTCTAAACCAGTTGATGGTCCAACTAATAATCAATCAATGAACTGAAATATATATCATTTTATTGTCTAATCCAGTCTAAATAAACCTTGCAATTCCCGACAAGAGCTGCCACGTGGAAAATCGAAAGAGGTCTCATAATCGGTAGTGAGCACACAATTTTTTTTTTGGAAGGCAAAAATTGTAGGGGAGATATTAGAATAGTGTTTTCCTCTCACAACAAATCAGCCAACAATGTTTTTCAGCCGGCTTATCAGCACAGCCGAGCGGTTGACTTTAATTAGATATTATAACTACTGACTTTTATGGTTCTTCATAAAAGTCACAGAACTCGATATTTAGCTGTAGCAATATATGGAACATATGAAATTATAATGATATATTTACATCTAAATATTTATGTGCTTATGCATCGATAGACAAAAATTATCAAGGTTATTTTTTAATTGTATACAAGCTTAATAGGATATTGTCATATTATTATTAATATTAACTTATATAATGGAGGTCGTAGTCATCATAAAATTAATTAGAGGTCTTAAATTGCATAAAAACGTAAAACATTACAAATATAACATTTCCTATTCTCATTTTTCGTAAATGTATGTGATTGCTAGTATATAAATATCATATGGCGTATTTGATCGTATATATAAGTTAAGTTTTATTTATAACTCCGAACTGACGTGGCACTTTCCTGCCTCTTCATTGGGAGAACCACGTCGGTCACTATCAGGTATCTGCAGGCCCACTGGGCCGTCTCCTTCCTCACTCGAAAGTGATAGCCGCAGAAGAAATGCGCGTTCGCCGTTAGCCGGGCGGGCGGCGGGCCAACATCGCCATGGCAGCGGCGGGGATTGGGGGAGGAAAGGACCACGACCTTCCCCTCGAGGAGGTCGACGCCGTCCTCGCCTCCTTCTCCGGCGACCCCGCCACCGTATTCCCCCCGCTGCCGGCACCGGAGGCGGCGGCGTCGCGGGAGCCGGTGGTTGCTGGTGAGAGCCTACGGGAGGGGCTGGGGGACGTCGAGAAGTTCATTATGCAGGACTACGAGGACGAGGCACTGGACGGGGTTGACGAGTTCTTGGACGGCATCCTCGTTGGGGACGGTGAGGGCGAGGGCGAGGGGAGCCCCAAGCCCACTGGAGAGAAAAGCGCGGATAGGGCGTGCGCGGGGGAGGATGAGGTGGTGGTGGTGGGTGTGGATTGCGGCGATGATCCCAACAGCAAGAAGAAGAGGAGGTATTTGTCTTTTTTGTGTCTTTTTTTTAGAAGAAAAAACAATGTGATGTTCTCATCTGCCTAGGGAATAATTTGATGCAAGTATTATGGAAATATAAACCAGATGTATAATTGAGCATCAATTTGTGTGATAAAGGGAGCTGCCAAATTTTGGTTACTTCGTTCAATTTTATGAGTTGAGTGATGCTGAGTCACTGCCTGATTAGTCATTGTTACAAGGGGAAAAAAATGAATGGAAGGTCCCTGATAACTTACTGTATATGATCACGTGCACAACAAGGGAAATGAAGTATTTCATCATAGAGTTCTATCACTGGATACTTTTTTCTGGCCTTTAATTATTGTTTCAGGAGGACTGGATTTGTTGTCTGAAATTTGAAAAGCTACATTCCTTTTAGATTATAAGATGTTATGAGATTCTTGTCAGCTCTTTTCCTGCTTATGAGTTATGAGGATGTAACGACTTCCCCCTAAATGGCCAGATCCCTTTGTTGTAGTAAAAAATATATCTTTAAGCAATACTAGAAAAAGGAGGAAGATTGTTTATATGTATCTTTTGTTGGTTTTGTATCTGAAAGGTTGAGAGTTCATCATAATTATTATCATATTGAAAGATGGCTCACTAGGGAAGCATATAGATGGTACATTTGTTTGCTGCTTGGTTATGCAAAATGTAATATCTGCGCCTTTTGTGTTGTGTTTCAACAGACAAATGAGGAATAGGGATTCTGCCATGAAATCTAGGGAGAAGAAGAAATTGTATGTAAAAGATCTGGAGATGAAGAGCAAGTATCTGGAGGCAGAGTGCTGCCGCCTAAGCTATGCCCTCCAGTGTTGCACTGCTGAGAACATGGCGCTTCGCCAGAGCTTGTTGAAGGATAGGCGTGCCAGTGCTCCCATAGCCACGCAGGAGTCTGCCGTACTCACGGGTAAATGATCATCTTATCTGCTTTGGTTTAACCCCTCACATCATTCCCTTTTGTATGGGGGATGAGCTGTGAGCACTTTCATCATTCTTTGGTGCTCTCAGGATGGACTACGAACATTGCAAATTCTTTATGCTATTTGATTTTGAGTAGTCGTCAAACTAAATCATTTTATTTTAGGCATCATTTTACCCTATATAAGGCTGTGAATGCTTATGCAAATAACACCGTGATAGCTAATCAGCTTTTCCATTCCACACTGATATACTTACACCCATGTACTAAATTTTTTGCCGAGACAGACACCCCTCACCTGTGTTCCAAGTAGTATACTGTCCCTAGAAAACTTGCTGAATTATGCTGACAGCCGCATCCATGTCCATGTAACACTGGTTTCACATGTTAAATTGGAGATGCAGAAGCAGTACGTTTTGGCTTTCTTTCTTTTTTGGTGCACTAATAAGGTGTGCATTTTTGTTGCTGTTGATGAAATATATTCATATCCATTTAGCACAAAGTAGTAAGTGTATTGAAGACTAGTTTCTTTGGTAATCATGTGAAAGATGAAATATTGCAGTCATCCTTTTTTTTGTAAACCAATTTTTACAGTAGCTACAGATTTTCTCATACTGTTGCCTCTAACGCATCGTTTACTGTGTACAGAAACCCTGCCGCTGGTTTCCCTGCTTTGGCTAGTGAGCATCTTGTGCCTATTCCTGGTGGACGACATGCCCAACAGAAGCCTGGTGGCTCCAAGAAGCCTCGAAAGAGATCTTGTAAAGCTGGCCAGGACATCAATAAACGGTGTAAAGATGACCAGATTGACAAACAACGGTGACAATCCTGGGGCTTTGGGACTCATCCGCCTTGGAAGACGCTGCAGAGGCACAAGGGCGAGGATCAAGTCACCTTGGTTTCCTTGGCATGCAGCAGCTGCTTGCTAAGCCACCAGTCATCGTGCGAACCTTCTCTGAGGTGGTGTTAAACATATTGGCACACCCGCCTGTATGCACCGTCGCTGTGAACCTTTGTTCTGCTCTTTTCTTGGCTCCTTGTTGATGTGGTTTAAGAAAAAGTAGTCGCAGTAAATGATTTGTTAACGTTGCACAGCGTTGATTACAGGTGGAGACGATAACAGCAGATACTATCGAAACAGGGATTAGCTAGCTAGGTGACAACAGTTGCCATGTAGCGACTGGTTTGTACTTTTGTAGTCGCATTGTTCAGATTTCAGAATCGTTATGCGTATCCGAGAGAAACTTATGTTTAGTTCCAGTTCATCAATGCTGGGGGACGATGCTGTGAAAAAATAATTGAAGTAGTGGAAGACTTAAAACAACCCAATTACGTAGGGGGAATGTTGCTCAGTACCATCAGAAAAAGAATCCCATTTTATTCAGACATTGCTGTAATTTATCCATCTAACTTTCCAATTAGACAAGGGCAGCATTATTGGTCATTGATACCACAAAAGATTACCTAAACCCAAAAACACAACTCACTGAGACATCATGAGATTACCAAAAATAATTTGGTACATGATCAGATCACGACGGCAGCAATATTGGCCATCTAACTTGCAGCTCAATAAAGCATTGTGAAGACTGTGAGAACTTAACTCTAGAACAGGTACATGGATCAGATCACGTTGCCAGCTAAATAATTTGGTCAATAAGTTCACTAAAAATAATGCATGTACACAACAGGTGCGGACCCTGCAACTACAAGGCACGACATGCCCATCAGCAATCATGCACTCAGTCAACAAACCACCTAGGTTGGCACAACGACGTGAGCCATGGACACCACTTAGCAGGCAAAACTTATCGCTCAGCTCGAAGAAGGCCACCTCATCAACCACGCCCACTCATCTCAAGAATGGAATTTGGTTGTCGCGGCAGCATTACAAGTTTTTGCCACCGCCACTTGACATGAGTGAGGCAGCAGCAGCGCCTGCAGTCGCAACAATTCCAGTCGAGTGTCCTGGTTTTGACAGATGCAGCAGCCTGCAGCAGATTTGCAATGATTATTAAAAGAAGGCAGGTGCTTGATTCATTCTTATATGCTTTCCGATTGTTGTCTTGGAATCCAAGCTAAGGGGTACTTACGGGGCAAGATATTCACAAAACGCAGAGACAGCTGAAACAACATCATTGTAATTATCAGCAGCAGCAGGAGCTGTGATTTCCACTAACTGTATGCCAGGAGTGACTGGTACAGCCTCATCGGTTGCATGGAGCCTTGGCATCTTGTTAGTAGATGTAACAGTGACAGTGATTTGGGCACCTCGGTGGAAACGAAATGCAAAACCAATCTTCAAGAGTTCATGGTCTAGCTTGTACCCTAGAGTGTAGAAGTAATGCAAGACGTTCTTGCTAGCTTTGCTCTCCACAATTGTACGAACCAGAACTGAGATTTGCTCCGCACCAGCACCTCTCATGGCACCACCAACATGTCTTATGGTCCTACAATCTTGCCACAGTTAATGACAAACATTACGAAAGGTAAACTTTCAGCAGCTTATCACGGTTACCAGGATGGTGTGGGCTGAGCTAAGTCACACAACAAACGAACCTCCGATGGGACAACACCTGTATGATTGGAATACATCAATTAATATGCCACATGTGTAGGAATGGAAGAGTAGACTAATCACAAACTAACCTAGATTGGGTCCACTTTTAAGGCATAGCTCATGCACCCTAACACGCTCTTTTGGGACACCGGAGAGACCCTGGAGAAGAACCTCAAGAGCTTCGACATGCTGCAAAATGGGAAGATCAACCAAAGGTTAAACTGATGGCAGAGCAACAAAGGCCGAATGACATTCTGTGCACAACACATCAACTAGAACATACAAATAAATTAAGTTCCTCTCTATTGTAAAAGCACAATGATAGATCATATGTTCCCCCAATTGTATATTAAATGTTATTATTCTGTTAACATGCTGAGCAGAAAAAGCAAATGAAACCTAAAGGTTCAGAAGTTGTGCCTCAAAACGGGGAATAAATTATTGACATTTAGTGGTCTACATGATCTATCACTTCACTTCATTGAAATAAACTTTTACTATTATTTATCTGTGCTGGAGTAAACAGAAAAGTGACCACCAACTGGCAACTATGGATAGTGGCTATACTGGAGAGGGAGCTCAACTGAGCACTAAAATGAAGCTAGAGGTATGGTGCACACTAAGCTCAACATTGGTGGCTCAACATTGTACACTGTACATGTACATGAATATGAGATTGTTTTATCCACTACAATGGGAATTCAATTAGTAATGAAATGCTCACCAACAAATTCAATACTATAAGTAGACACTTACTAATAGATATTAATATTAACATTCTAAACACCATCGGAAATAGTTATCAAATCTAGATGCAATCAGTGAGAGGAAAAGTAAATGTCAGATCCGCACAACAAAATAGGCTGCACTAACGATGATGAAAGAGCTCCTATCTTTCAAAATTTATTAGAATGCGTGAAGATCACATTTACATAAACCATCAGTGCCAACTTGCATCATGGCACAATACCTGGGTCTCGATGATTCCCTGCACCACGCACTCCATCGGTCTACTGTCCGACGATGATTTTGCCCCCAAAAAAGAATCAAGTCAGTGGATTTGATATATGGTATCAGGGGCGGACAGTAAAGGGACATGGGCGTACACATGTACACTCGATGATTTTTTGAAAAAAAAAATTACTTAGAACTTAGTAGCCAACAAATAGCCAAATAGCTTGACGTTAGAGTTTGGTAACTCGTTTTCGCACAAGAGATAGGGAAGACTGAAGATAAGGGGGGTGGGAATACCTGGTGGGTGCTCTTCGCCGGCGAAGAGATCGGCGAAGGGCTCGGCACCTGGCGTAGGGCGGCGGCTGCGGTAGCCCGCCCAGTCGTCGCAGAGAGGGAGAGATAGAGAGAGCGCGAGCGAGCGCACGCGGTGTGAAGGTGACGGATGCGGCGGCGGCTGTAGCCCAACTAGGACCTGATCTGGGAAGAGGGAGGCTCGATCGGACCGAGGCACTGTCGGCTACGCGAGCCGGGCGGCGTACGGACGAGAGGAACGCGACGCGAGGAGGGAGACGCGACGCTTGGGCTTTGAGCCTCGGTTGTTCTCGGCCAGCCGCCAGTCCTGGATTTTGCAATTTCTTCTTCTTTCCTTATTTTCTCTCTCTTTTCTTTTCTTTCTTTCTTTCTTTATTTATTTATTTAATTTGGTATTTATCCATTCCATAAAAGATACAAGTAGCTAATGGAGCATTGTTTTTAAATAATAAGGTCAGAAATAGTGGTATTTATTAGTAATTGCAAATAAGCAAACATGACAATATAAAACATTGTTTTAGTACAGTTTTTTGTGGCAACTTATTATGAGAGCACCCTAATTGACTATAACATCATTCAATGTTTATTTCCGTAACGAATTGTTTGCCACCACAATATATAGGTCACAAAACTTGATAACAAGTTGTATTCTATTAGGCCATTCTCAACGAGGGTTTCATAGAGTTTTATGAGCATTAAATACGCTGACATTGCACTGCATTGATTAAAAGAGAGATGATGAAAATTTTATAGGAATATAGATAGTTTCATGGAGATCAAACTCTTCTACACTGTTTTTAAAATATGAGTATGTTGAAAATTGGGTCATGAAATCCCCACATAGACTCGCCTTAGTAGAATGGTTTGATTGAAGTACTACAACGCTAGGTTGTGTTTAGTTCCACCAAAAACGTACTATTCTAAAAAAAGATTCCCTGTCACATTAAACTTGCGATACATGCATGGAGTACTAAATGTAGATGAAATCAAAAACTAATTGTACAGTTTGGTTGTACTTTACGAGACGAACGTTTTGAACCTAATTAGTCAACGGTTGAACACTATTTACCAAATAAAGCCAAAACGTGCTACAATACTTTTTTCACCATTTTCAGGGGAACTAAACACACCCTCAAAGAAAAACCATCAATTAGAACGATAAGCCATCGTGATCTGTGCTTAAAGGCAATGCTTCACAAAATCAAGAAAGGATGATCGCCCATAAACACGACAATGATCATATTTGATGATGATAACTCTTATATTAATAATTTGGTTATTATTTGGCAGTAACTTTTATTCATGTTTTGGTAATATAACAACATAACACTATATAGTTTTTTCATCACTTTCTAAAATGCAAGTCAAACACCGCAATATGAAATTTGCGATTCCATCCTCTTTCGGAGTGCGCCCATGAAAGCTCAAAATTCCAGTCCTACCCTCCCTCCACCCTCTTCCTCCCTCCTTCAATTCCTCCCCCCACGCACCCGGCACCTCCCTCCATTCCAATTTCTTCCACCTCAGATCTCCGCCCCTCCTCCAATGACGTGACGGTCATCACGACGGCGACAACCACCGCGTAGACTCCCTCGCCATGGCGACCCCCACGGCGCCACTCGGCGGCGCGTCTCCGTCGGGCCGCGTTCTGGGCCCGGCGCTGGACCGGATCATAAAAAACGCCGCGTGGCGGAAGCACTCGGCGCTCGTGGCCGCGGCAAAGGCGGCACTCGACCTCCTCTCCTCATCGCCGGCATACCCTTCGCCGGACCCTACCTCGCCGCGATCCTCGCCGTTGCTCGGCCTGCCCTCCGCCGCCGCCGACGCGTCCCTCCACGCGCTGCTGCTCGCTCTCGAGTCCGCTTCGCCCAAGGTCGCTGACCCCGCTCTCGATTGCGTCACCAAGCTCCTTTACCACCGCCTCCTCCTCGGCGACCTCGGCTGCGCCGGCGCCGGCGACGATCCCTCTTCCCCTACCTCCAGGCTCCTCAACGCCGTCCTCACTTGTGGCGCGCTCTCTGACGATGCAATGGAGCTTGCCACCCTCCGTGTCATTGTCGCCGCCGCGCGGTGCCCCACCGTCGCCATCCGCGGGGAGGGCCTCGGCCAGGTGCTCAAGACCTGCTACAACATATACCTCAGCAGCAGCAGTGGCGCCAATCAGCTCTGCGCCAAGCTTGCGCTGGCGCAGGTGCTGGTGATTGTGTTTGCACGTGTGGAGGTGGATTCGATGGACGTGCGCGTTCGGACGGTGTCGATCACGGACATGTTGGACGTGTCTGACCGCAACCTGAACGACTCCAGCATCGTGCAGGTGGCTCAGGGGTTTATAAACGAGGCTATGGAGGGGAGTGATGCCCCAGAGCCAGGGTCACATTTGGAGCCAACTGAGGTGGATGGAAAGGAGGATGTTGGGATGAGCAAGACCAGAGAGGATGGGCTTGCGCTCTTCAAGAACCTGTGCAAGCTATCAATGAAGTTCTCGACGCCAGATAACCCTGAGGATCAGATGTTGCTGCGGGGCAAGGTGTTGTCTCTTGAGTTGCTGAAAATGGTTATCGACAATGCCGGCCCTTTCTGGAGAACAAATGAAAAGTATGACCCCATACCTGTAATTGTTTCCAGCTTTGTAGATTTCAATTATTTAAGTAGATTTTATAGAACTACAACTATTTGGCACTTAGTACCATATAACTCCAACTTTCTCATAGTCATAGGTACTCAGTGCCAAACTAGTTGTGGTTCTGTGAGGAAGTTGTTTTTCTGTAGTACCAAGTGTCAAAATAGCTGTAGTTCGGTGATACTTATCAAAATTCTTGTAGTTCTGTGGGTGTTTGGTAAAACAATAAGTTAGATTTCTGGAAGTTACTAAAAAAAAATATTGTGGAGTGAAATGGACTGTAGGTCCCTAAACTATTCCCGTATTCTCATATGGGTTCATGATCTCTCATAGTGATCATCTAGATCCTTCAACTTTTCAAGAGGTTCATTCTAAAGTTCACTCTAGGTCCAATCATGGACCTGGATTCACACTTTGAATGAACTGCTTTAAAAGCTGAACGACCTAGATGATCACTTTGAGAGATCATGGACCCATATGAGAATGCGGAAATAGTTTAGGGACCTACAGTGCATTTCACCGTTGCGTGAGCCGTGAAGTATAAAATGACTATGGGAGGATGGCATAGAGTGTACAATGTCGAATCTGTGGAGCATTCTTGTTTGCTAGGGTGCTCCATTAAGCATACACCATATTTGCTCTGAAATTATTATTATTATTTTGAACGGGAGCTCTGAAATTATTTTTCACCCTTTTTATGCTATTATGCATAATATTTCTCTAATCTGCCTGCTCAGTTATGTAAACATATATCTCTAATTCATCCAAAAATATTTGTTCTATATCACGAACGAAAGGTTTGAAAATGAAAAGGATTAAGAAAAAGTTATAGCAATAGGTACTTAGGTATAGTTTATTACAAGCACTTTAAAAAGCTCTAGGATCTAGGTGGATGGACGGTTGGCAGATGATTTACCTATTTGTCAAAAACCCCACACCCTGACTCCTGAGGAACCTGCTCGAATGGTCTGAATTTGTTTTCATTTGGGTTTTGTTAAGTTTATTGTACGGTCCTTTCACTGACCAAATTAATAAATAAGTCATAGAGTCAGCAGCACATGGAAAAGGAAGAAAATGGGATGGCATGACTGCATGGCTGCTATGTACTATAATAGCCACTTAGTCAGAAAAGGGAGCGGAAATGAATGTCGTTCAACATATAACTTAACTTTGCACTACTCAAATGAAATAGGCTTAATGATGTTTTTTTGGCAGAAAAAGAACTCCACCTTTTTTGTTTGCAAAGTAGAAATAGTAATTCTGAAGCAAATATATTACAAGTGTGCACGTACAGCTATTGGCCTTTATGATTCTATATATGAAGTCTTCTTTAGGTTATTTTTGCATGGAGTGTTGAAATTACTTTGATCTTGACAGAATAAAGCTCGGTAATTTTGAAATATTCTATTGTTGAACAAATCTCTTACAAGTGTGCTCTTACAGCTTTTAGCCTTTGTGAAGTTTCTTTAGGTTATTTTATGAAGGTGTGATCTTGACAGCAAATAAAACTCGTGGACTGAAAGTTCTTTTCTGAATCAGGTACCTTGGAGCAATCAAGCAGTATCTTTGTTTGTCCTTATTGAAGAACAGTGCTTTGTCAGCAATGAGTATTTTCCAGCTTTTGTGCTCCATATTTGTAGGCTTACTGTCAAGGTTTAGATCTGGGCTGAAAGAGGAAATTGGAATATTCTTTCCAATGCTTGTCCTAAGGGTTCTTGAGAATGTCCATCAACCTAGCTTTCTACAAAAAATGACAGTTCTAAACTTGTTGGAGAAGATCTGTAAAGAATCTCAGGTTCTTATTGATATCTTTGTGAACTATGATTGCGATGTAGATGCGCCAAATATTTTTGAAAGGTATGTAACTTCTAATTTAGTACTTGATGAATAGTTGCCTTCTGTTTTGTTATTAAATGAACAAAGCAACAGTTCCTGATTTCTAGTTCTGCATGGCACTTTGGGTTGAGTACGTTGTGAGGATTGATGCATTGAGCTGAGCTCTGCTCTTTAAACCTCATTTTTCATTATCTTTTCATCATTTATTAAGGCATCTCTAATTTCAGTAGATGTTTGCAGGGTTGTCAATGGACTTCTAAAAACTGCTTTAGGTGTTCCTCCAGGATCTACAACAACATTAACTACAGCCCAAGACCAAACATTTCGGATTGAGTCAGTGAAGTGCCTTGCAACCATAATCAAGTCAATGGGTTCATGGATGGACCAACAGCTGAGAATTGGTGATTTTTCACCAAAAATTTCTGAAGCTTCTTTAAGTTCTTTAAGTTCAATAGACATTCCTAACATCCTTATTGGAGAAGATGGTAGTGGAGCTGATTATGAACTGCAATCTGACTCTGGTAGCCCAGATGTATCTGGTGCGCCCTCCCTTGAGCAACGTCGTGCTTTTAAAATAGAACTTCAGGTATATGTTATTTTCATGCTTGGTTTAGAAGTTTCAATTCTCAGTTTGAAAGAGGGTTTCACATTTTTGGACTTATGAAGAATAATTTTCCTTCTCCAGAAAGGAATATCCTTGTTTAACCGAAAACCTTCCAAGGGAATTAATTTTCTCGTTAAAAGCAAGAAGATAGGGCATACGCCAGAAGATGTTGCTTGTTTCTTGAGAAACACTGCTGGTTTAAATGCAACAATGATCGGAGACTATTTGGGTGAAAGAGATGAATTCCCTATCAAAGTTATGCATGCATATGTGGATGCACTGAACTTCGAAGGTATGGACTTCGGTGAAGCTATTAGGTATTATTTGCGAGGCTTCAGGCTGCCTGGCGAAGCACAGAAAATTGATCGGATCATGGAAAAGTTTGCTGAACGATACTGCAAATGCAATCCAAACTCCTTTACCAGTGCAGATACTGCATATGTTCTTGCTTATTCTGTAATCATGCTCAACACTGATGCTCACAATACTATGGTCAAGGATAAGGTAAGCAAATGATAATAAACATCTTTGAGTCAAGGTTAGTCCATTTATGAGATTTTCAACGTGCAGATGTCTAAATCTGACTTCATTCGCAATAACCGAGGAATAGATGATGGGAAGGACTTGCCAGAAGCTTATCTGGGTACACTATATGACCAAATTGTCAAAAATGAGATAAAAATGAGTGCTGATTCATCAGTTCCACAAAACAAACAACCTAGTAGTGTGATGAAGCTATTAGGTTTGGACAATATTATCAGCTTTGTTAACTGGAAACAGGCTGATGACAGGGTAGTTGGAGCAAATGACCTGCTCATCAAAAACATACAAGAGAAATTTAAACTAAAGAGTGGAAAGTCAGAGTAAGAGTTACACAAACCATTGTTATAAGATAGATTTGTATCCACTGATGCTTTGAAAGTAACTCAAGCTTTTGCTTTATGCAGGTCTGTGTTTTCTATTATCACTGATACAACAATTTTAAGATTCATGATGGAGGTTTGTTGGGCCCCTATGATGGCTGCATTCAGTGTGACACTTGATCAGAGTGACGATAAGGCCGCTACATCACAGTGTTTGCAGGGATTCAGGTCTGCTGTGCATGTTACCTCTGTTATGTGCATGCAGACACAGAGAGATGCCTTTGTGACATCTGTAGCAAAATTCACATATCTGCATTGTGCTGCTGACATGAAACAAAAGAATGTGGATGCTGTGAAGGTGGGAATGCCAAACAGAGATACATTTTTTATTTGTCAAAGTTATAGTCAATGCATCTCACAATTAAAGGCCTTATCATGCCAGGCATATTGGATCATTTGATACCATAGGAACCAACATCCATGTTTTTATACAAGTCCTGCAGTATTTTAGGAATCCCGTTCTATTCAGATGCTTATATAATTTTAATGTAGTCCTTTTTCTCTGTAGTGTACTAATTTTCCCTATCGTGCACTATTTATAGCACTTTTCTTTTTAACAAATCCTTGGCATATATGTAGCCTTTTTCATTAAAGCATACATATATGACTTGAACCATGCCTGGAATCTCAGTCAATCCAAAGTATATACTGGATTATATTGCTTTATCCTTTTTTTTTCCCGAATACACAGGAGAGCTGTGTATCATCTCATTAAAGAAGAAAAATGAACCAAGTACAACACCACCACCACCCCACAATAGTTTAGAAGGTGTGTGCTACTGTCAAAATAACAGATGACCTGACCTAAACAACCGTCGAACCTAGACAACCCTAGAGAGTAAACCTAGCAGCTGCTTTGCGCCAGAAGCACATCAGAAATCACTTTATTCTACAACAGCCTTCATACCCCAATTTACATAAGGAAATATAGAGGTGACGCAATTGTTGCGTTGCATCCAAAGCTTCCAAGCAACAAGGATGGTCAAAGAATTAAGGCCTTTCCTAAGTTGCTTTTCGACTTGTTTGAGTGAGCGACTCCATCCTGAGAAGCTGCCAACGTCAGGAGGTGGGCACTCAATCCATGCCCAATTAGCTGAAGGACGATGAATATTGCTTTACCCTACCATTTATCATTGGCACATGAATTAGCATCTAAATGAATCTCACAGTTAGACTATATTGTCCATTTCGAAGTGAGTCTGTTTTCTTTTTCTCACTCTGTTTCCTGACAGGCTATAATATCCATTGCAATCGAAGATGGTGATTATTTGCAGGAAGCTTGGGATCATGTACTAACATGCCTTTCACGGTTTGAGCATTTACATCTTCTTGGAGAGGGGGCACCTACTGATGCTTCATTTCTCACAGTACCACTGGTTAACTCAGAAGATAAAACACAGAAGTCTACCTCTATGTCATCAAAGAGAACTAATGCACTTCAGAATCCAGCTGTAATGGCTGCTGTTAGAGGAGGTTCTTATGACAGCACAACAGCAAAAAATAAAGCATCACCGTTGGTTACTCCTGAACAGATTAATAATTTTATATCAAACATAAACCTGCTAGACCAGATTGGCATTTTCGAGTTAAATCACATATTTGCTCATAGCCCAAGATTAAATAGTGATGCTATTGTTGCTTTTGTGAATGCTCTTTGCAAAGTTTCAATGACAGAGTTGCAGTCTCCTACTGATCCTCGTATCTTCTGCCTAACAAAGATTGTTGAGATTGCGTAAGCTTATAATCTATGACCTATGTCAATGAAATTATGAATATATTCGTAGACAATAATTTCCAAATGAACTAATTTGAAGTTTCATTGCACAGGCATTACAATATGAACCGCATACGTTTGGTTTGGTCCCGTATTTGGAAAGTTCTGTCAGATTTTTTTGTTTCTGTTGGGTTGTCAGAGAATCTTTCAGTTGCAATATTTGTTATGGACTCTTTGAGGCAGCTAGCTATGAAGTTTCTGGAAAGAGAAGAACTGGCAAATTATAATTTCCAAAATGAATTCCTGCAACCTTTTGCGGTTGTTATGCAGAAGAGCAATGCTTCAGAAGTACGTGAACTTATAGTTCGATGTGTCTCCCAAATGGTTCTGAGTCGTGTCAACAATATAAAATCTGGATGGAAAAGTGTTTTTACGGTACGTAATGTTCTATCTCTAGTTTTAGTTTATCATGACATCTTGGCATAAAGTTCATGGGATCTACAATTAGCTGTTCTCAGGAACTAAGTTAGGCCTTGTTTAGATGTCCATATATACACTCCAATCCACGTGTGTTGGGGTGGGTTCGTGTGGAATTTAAAACTAAATTCCACACCAACCCACCCCAACACATATGGATTGAGGTGGATACATGGGCATCCAAACAAGCCCTTAGATTGTCTTTCTAAAATTGATGATTCAATATTAACATCATCTTATCTACTTACAGGTTTTTACTGCAGCTGCTGCTGATGATCGGAAAAATATTGTTCTGTTGGCATTTGAAACCATGGAAAAGATTGTTCGGGACTATTTCCCTTACATAACTGAAACTGAAACCACAACGTTTACTGATTGTGTTAAATGCCTTATCACATTCACAAGTAGTAAATTTAGCAGCGATGCCAGTCTTAATGCCATTGCATTTCTTCGGTTTTGTGCCGTCAAACTCGCTGAGGAAGGATTTATTAGTCATGAGAAGGATACTGACCAGCAACCAAGTAGCTTAGATTCATCAGATGGGAACAGCACGGTGCACAAGGATGATCATGTTTACTTCTGGGTTCCTTTGCTTGCTGGTATAACTTTTTTTTCACAAAATTACACGGATCTTACTGGAAAATTTAGAAATGCTTCATGTTGTAACATATTTTATTTGAATCTCTCTTTTCCAGGTCTAGCTAGATTGACAACTGACTCAAGACCAACTATCAGAAAAGGTTCTGTGGAAGTGCTCTTTGACATCTTGGAAGATCATGGGCACCTCTTTTCTCAGTCCTTCTGGGCTAATATCTTTGAATCAGTTATTTATCCCCTATTTAGCAGTGAAAGCTTTGCACCAAGTGGCCAGATCTCAACTTTAAATAGTACCGAGGATGATTCTTGGAATTTTGAAACTAAAATGGTGGCTCTAAAATGTTTAGCAGATTTGTATGTTATGTTTTTTGAAGTGATGCGTCCAGAACTTTCTAGAGTTACATCTGTTATTACGAATTTCATCAGAAGTCTTTATAAACAATCAGCTAGCACGAGTATATCAGTTTTTCAGCGTTTAACAGAAGGACTCGCGAGCAAGCTCTCCAATGATGAGTGGGGGACGATATTGTTGTGTTTCAAAGAATCAGCAGCACATACATTTGTCGTGTTTGACAAAATAGTTAGGATGATGAAAGACATTGAAATTCCAGATAGAAATGAATCTTACTCTGAAGCTGAGCAATATTCAGATCATGACATATACAATGATGATGAAGAGGAAGCTAATATGGAAACAGCATCTTATGCTATTGTCAGAATGAAGAATCATATGGCTTTGCAACTCTTAATTGTTGAGGTACTTAAACTAAATATAGAAATCATGTGGCTTCTTGTTAGTTCAATTAGTTTTTAGTAATCCCCTATATTGTAAGCACTGCTACATTGATTTTGAGACCATGAAAGAACAGATACCATAAATTCCTTTGCATATCCAATTAAAATAGGAACCAAATTTAAAGAAAAAGAATCCTACATGCATTTTTAATGTGCCAACAGTTATCAATCAAAACCTTTTCCTGGCTTCCTTGCAGGGCATCATTAAATTGTATGAGGTGCACAGAAGCTTTCTTTGTGCTGAGCATATGGGCATAATGTTGGAGATGCTATCTGCCATTGCATCACATGCAAGTGAAGTGAACTCTGAATCTAACTTGCACATTAAACTACATAAAGCATGTTCCATTTTGGAGGTATCTGAGCCAGCGGTTATCCATTTCGAGAGCGAGTCCTACCAGAGCTACCTCAAACTTCTCCAAGCTCTTCTTCATGATAACGCATCTTTGTCAGAAAATATGAATGTGGAGTCACAAATTATGCTCGTCTGCGAGAAAATATTGCGAATGTATCTGACCTGTGCAGGGCATGAACCATCTAATGATGTTTCTGGTAGAGATCCAGCTTTACATCGGCTGCCTCTGGTTACTGCTAAAAAGGAGGAACTGGATGCTAGAACTTCATTGGTCCTTCATGTGATGCGGTTATTGAGCAGTTTAGAGAAGAATTGCTTTAGGAGAAACTTGCCCCTCTTTTTTCCCTTATTAGCTAATCTTATTGGCTGCGAGCATAGCTCTGGAGAAGTTCAAGTTGCACTGTATGATATATTCCAATCATCAATAGGCCCCATAATATCAGCATAGCGTATATTATTTCTTCACCAGTTGTACAATTTTGTTGGTCCATTTCGGTAACGTAGCTCATTTGATTGTGGTTACATCAGAATATGGTATAAGAAAAGGGTACAGCTTTACAGTACTGTAAATGATTCATGGTTAAGGCATTTCTGGTGTTGAAGGTGAATTCTCTTTCTTATTCCCCACAACTTTAACATATTAATCTTTCAGTAAAAGAAGAGGATTAATTTATTTGTGCCATACGTTTTGCAGCTACATGTAACATCGACCCGGAGGCCTAAAGAAGGCTTTTGAGGCGCACATTTGCCATTCTTTTCTAACATTCATTTTAATCCGCTGGGTAATCATGGACATGTCAAAGCAGCTGAACATTGGAATAAGACTCTAATTTCTGCTGTGCACCAACAACTCTGAAATTCTGCAAGGGGCGTTTGCTTACCACAGAAATTTTGAGGTGCATACAGTTTTGGTGTAATTATTTTTTCTTCATCTTGGCTCTGTATAGTGTCCTCTCCTGAACATAGACGAGGCTTCTGTCATATGTTACTGTTCATCCTAATCTGTCGAATCTATTGGAATTACCATTTAACAATATCTACACTGTAGTTAGTAAGTATATATACTTTAATTCTAACAGCAATGGTATCCCAAAGTTGCATATTAAGGAAAGGCAAGCAATATAGTTCAATACATTTTCTCATATCTATTGCCATCAGGATATTACGACTTGTACTCTAATCAGAATACCCTTTTTTCCCCCGACGAATCTTGAATTATCTTAGCCCTTTCTGTTAGTTATTAGGACTTGAAATTATGGCGCTTCCAAGTTCCAACTGCCATATTGAGTTGCATGCACTAACAAAGGCAGATGAATTGTCACTTCAAAAATGTTGAGGTGTGTAAGTATCACACAAGAAGCCCTCCGCCCTTGTCCTCAAATTTGTTTGTACCATGCAGGATCCAGGTCAACTGCTCTGAAAAACTAAGGGCCTGTTTGGTTAGAGGTGTTAAAGTTTAACTAACACTGTAGCACTTTCGTCTTATTTGACAAAAAAATTTCAATTTTGGACTAATTAGGCTTAATAGATTCATCTCGTAAATTACTCCTAATATGTGCCGACATGCATGCAATTAGTCTACATTTAGTACTCCATGCATTTGCCGCAATATTGATGTGATGGGAGTTAAACTGAATGATTCAGAAACCAAACAGGGCCTAAGCTTGAATGCTTCTTAGTCACCATCCATGACTCAAGTTCACCTAATCCCTTGTTGAAAACCACCGCCCAGAAAAGCAACACCACATTCCTTCTCATCAGCAAGAAAATGACATTTCACCTTTTAGTAGCCATAGACAAGTTCTTGTTTTATTATTCAAGAAGAAAGAACTAGCCTCCTAACACAGATTTGGTCATTCTTGATGCACACAACAAACAAAAAGATGACTAGCAAAACTGCTATGCTATGTATGTACAAACTACAAGAGCCAATACACTAGGGGCTTGTTTGAACCAACCGAGGAATTTCACGAGAACTGGGAAATTCTTGGGGTCCCAAACCGGGCCACGAAGGGCAGGTATCTAGCAGCAGTCTGGCTTGTGATCACCAGCAGCAGGTAGGTAGGATCTCTTGATAAACTCCAAGCAGTCTGCAATGGCCTCTGCCTGGAGGGAGTTCTCCCTCTCTGCTGGTCCAGGACGGTGACACCTGTCGCCGTGGCTGAGCACCACCTTATTATGCGCCCTCGACCTCCTCCTGCTCCTGGGGCAGCAGTTGAGCTCCTCCAGGCACCGGACGAGGAGGCCGGCGAGGCCAAACAGCCGCACACGGAGCCGGAGAAGCGAGCCGAGCCGGACATGGCGCACCCGGTGGCCTTGGCGACTCGCCTGGCGATTCATCGTCGGCCGTCGCCTCCTGAGAGGAGAGGAGAGAATCAGCACTGCAGCCTCGCTTGCCTGAAACCTGAATGGAGCAGGTGCACAGGGAGCATGCTGTGTGCGCGTGACCTCTTATAGCAGTGTGTTTGTGTGTGTGTCACTGCTCACTATTACTGGTTCTAACCAACCGCCCATGTCGCATAGCTAGCCAATTATGTAATGCAAGTGTACAAAGGCTGTGGGCGGCAGGCAGGCACAGTGTTTAATACGTTATCATCTGACGAGACTGCTTGTCATGGCGCCCTAAAAAACCACACACACACACACACACACACACACACACAAATAATAATCTAATTGTCATTTTCATGATGTGTGGAAATGTAGAATGGATCTTTCTTGTCTGCACCTGCTCTCGGACTGCTCTGGCCTAGTTGATGTCCTTAGCGGTACTGAACTAGTAGCTACTTCCATATAGTATGAGCTACATTGGAACATTCAGTTTATAGATGAGGTTGCCGATCGAACTTTGATTCGAATCAGTGTGCCCTCCACGGTTTCGCGCATAGTTAATTCGACAAAATGCAGAATACACTAGTAATATTAGGATCTCAACAGCAAAACACCTGTAAGTCTTACCGATCCAGGCGTACTTCGTTATACGCAATGGACACCTGAATTTCTGGACATCCGCACTCGTCTCATCTCTCCTCTTATGCGCCAAGGTCCTTCTGGAACCTGAGGTTGAAATGGCAATGATCTGGACAAGCTGCTGTTTGTGGTGGCTATGAGAGTTTTGTGTTTATGTTGATTGATGTGTCTACCAAAAAATTTGCAAGTTGTAGTCCTGACAAAAGTACCTGGGGCCAACATTGTGCCATGCATCCACTTGCATGTCAGTTTTCAATCACGTTTTGTCCGTAGCTTTATTGCAAATTATTTGGAGAAACAAGTGCTTTACTAGTTTTTTTTTTATTTTGAGAAAAAATACTAATCACGAAAAAAATAATAAAAAGACAAATAAACACCGGCTTAGTCCAGAGGTATTCAATAAAAAACAAGCAGAAAGGACCAGCCAAAAATTGTAGAAGCAGATTATTTTGTGTAGCTATTAGATTCACACAAGCCTGCGAGATCTGCAGGTCTATCAATAATAAGCCAACATAATGCAGAAGATTACAACACTTGCATAAGCCCGTGGGCGCATGTTGCTTGTCTAAGCTTTAGAGGCTAAAGCTTATTGGGCATAAAGGCACAACCTCACAACAATCAAACAACCAAATCAGTAACGAAAATGCTTCTCAGAACTAGCAAAATGCTGATTATCTAAGGCTGCTCAGGGGGAAGTTGCGCAACGGGTTCTCCTTAAGCAATTCAGTTTCCCTGTTTCAAAGAAAAGAGCACAGGTTAGGGAACTGCTGAAAATAGTTCCCCTAAAAACTGAAGCTGCAAGAGCTATGCTATACTTACTTCTTAAGGCTTTTGCTTGTTGCTTGCCTGAGCTTCAGAACAGAAGGTTTTGGGCTCTTTGGCACCAGCCGAGCAGGTTCCCTATAGCAATAGAAAGGAAATAATTATTTAGAAATATATGTTTGTAGTAACTTTGAACAATCCTTCAAAAAACTGTAACACTAGGATGTTAAATAACATACTGTGCAGTGTCTTCCTCCACGAAGACCTCAATGGAACTGGTTCGGGTTGACTGAACTGCTCCTCTTGCTCCTAACTTTTGTGGAATCTGTACAGAAGTGCGATGTTACCACAAGTTCATTACTCAATAGTTGTCTTCGATACAAGTCTCACATGGGTCACTTCAAAGAATCCTAGTGGCCTGGCAAAAGTACCTTGTGAGACGTCCATTTAGTGGGCATCATGCTATTTTCCTTGTTCCGATCTGCTTGTGTTGGGAGGGTGCGCCAGCTTGTGTTATTTTCTTTGTTCCTCACTCCATCAAGGCCCTGATTTGGTAATGGCCTCTCCTCTTTGTAAACTGAAAGCGGCCTGTTAGCATCGATTCTGCAAGTGTGCAAAGGCATAATCAGTGACATTACGAAAAAAAACTCCAGGTGTAGATGGATACTTTACATCTGTTGCATCATAGTTGTACTGACCTCTGCAGTGCCCTTGGTCTCCCCAGGTGGGAGTTCCCTGCTTGCTGATTTCCTGCCATGTTTGCATATATATTAGGTTGCAATCACTTGAAGTTCATACTAAATCAGAGTAAAACTGAACAAGCTTACTGTTTTCATCTCGTTTCAAGTTAGTCCCGAAACTGCGTTTTGGCAGATCATCATCTGCTGTATTATCCGGCTATAGAAAAAAGAAAGGATTCATTCAACGGAGATATTGGTTCCAAGATAAACACTGCTATCATTTAAATAGCAAACCTCTTGTTCCCTCTTTTTGGTTGATCTTCGAAGAAATGTCCTGTATACAGCTTCCAACTTCTCCAAAGGCTTCGCTTTTCTGACAAGGAAAACCCGAATATAAGAAACTTCATCCATTCGCATGAATTAATACAACAACAACAACAACAACATAGCCTTTTGTCCCAAGCAAGTTGGGGTAGGCTAGAGATGAAACCCAAAAGAGACGAGAAACAGGGAGACACATAAAGGGACATAAAGGGCACAAGACAAAAAAGGTCACGGTTCAGGCACGTTGATTGCTAATCTCCAAGCGCTCCTGTCCATAGCTAAATCCTTGGGGATATTCCACTCCTTAAGATCTCTCTTAACGGACTCGTCCCAAGTTAGTTTAGGTCGACCTCTACCGCTCTTTACATTATCGGCCCGCTTTAGAACTCCACTACGCACCGGCGCCTCAGGAGGCTTCCGTTGGACATGTCCAAACCATCTCAACCGATGTTGAATCAATTTCTCCTCAATTGGTGCCACCCCAACCCTATCCCGTATTAAAACCAATGCACAACTAACCATAACCAAAGAGGTAAGAAGAAACCATGATAAGTAAAACAATTCCGAGTGTTGTTATCATTCACAAGAAGATAGTGGCATAACTAGTCAAAGGAGTGTCATATCTTAAAGAATAGGAACTCGAAGACTGCAAGAAACTCTTTTAGCATTTTACGTTTGCTAACTAGAAACTAAAAGGAACTATTTGTTTCTAATTCGTCAGCATGTATCAAATTAGAAGTGATCATGGAGAACTAAGTACCCTGCTAGATATCTTCATGAGTGCCCGATTCAAGTTAATACAAATAAAAACAACAAAGAAGGCAAACTGATTCAGTATAACATCAGCCTCATTGTTTGTACTATTCTTGACTCTTGTTCTGTACTAAAATCAAACACAGGAGAAATATGTTTTTCCCAAGGATATGTACCCACCCATGTCATTATAGGGCAAAATTTTTAGATGGAATAGATAGTACAACAGCATGATCTATGGAGCAATTTCAAATTGAAGAGCTTTATATGAACAAACAAGTGTTGGCCTCGTGGAAATCTCACCTAGCTATACCAAGGTCAAAGATCTCATTAGCTTTCCTCAACTTGTTCTTTGACTCCATCAACGATGCGTAAGCCATGTAGTAAATGGCATGGCTCTGTCCAATCTGGTTGGCCTCCAGGAACCTGTAAATCGCCTCAGCATCTGCACAATTCCCAGCCTGCATACAGAACAAGATCAGCAGCGGAATGATATGTGAGATGCCTTCACTGCACAAAAGAAAACTAAAGAAAAAAAATAAATCAAGCTGGCATCGCGCGACTCACGTATTCGAGCCACACTTTGAGGAAGCGGAGGTCGTCCTTGTAGCGCTCGTCGTGCCATAAGGTCCGCACGCATTGCTCGTACAACACCACCAACCCCGAACACTCGCCGCCGGTCGGGAATGACTCCTGAACCCACTTGATGCAGCTGCGCGCGGACGAAGCAGAGAAGAAATTATCAATCTTTCGGCTAGAGCAGCTACCACGAACCAAGAAATCGAAAGAGGGGAGTTAAAGGGGCTTCGAGAAACGCTTACTCCAGCCACGGTTGGAGCGGATCCTCGCCTTGGTACTCGTCGATTGCCTCAATCATCTTCCTGGATCAGGCAAATCAACCGAACGATGAACACACATGACAAATTGCATTACTGCAGCAACTTGTCTCCTCCCCAGAGACCCAGGCCCCAGATCAAGAAATTCAGACCAAACAAAACCACAACCTTTTTTTTCCCCAGTTGCTGGGAGAAAGGGTTGAGAAGGCAACGTACTTGCGGGCTTCGAGGAGAGCGGCGCGCTGGGCGGGATCGGCATGTGCCTTGAGCGCGTGGTTGAGTTTGGACACGTCGCGCCCGCGCTTGAGCGGCCGCACGTTCTCCTTGAACGTTTCCCACTCGGCGCTCACAGCCACCGGTGCCGCGGTGGCGCTGCTGCTGATCCCCATCAGCGCCAGCGTCTCCTCGTCGAGCGTCGCCACCATCTCTTCCGTCGCTTTCGCAGTCGCCGCCGCCGCCATGTGAGGTGGGTGTGTGGGTGTCGCACCGGCTGCAATTCGAATTCGAGGGGATTCGACCGTTGCGTTTTGGAGCGGACGCTGCTGCAGGTCAGGTTTTAAACGGCGAGGGTTTGCGAAAAGTTTGGGCCGTGTGGGCTTTCCGTTACTCCGATCTGTGATTTGTTTGGGCTGGTTTGTACCCAAAACAGCCCAGCTAAATTTTGGCTCAGGTTTTGCTTGACCAAGCAAAAAACTTGGCAACAATGCAAAGGAGGTCTAAAATTACTCCACCAAGTACGTATTTTTAAGCTACCACACAACGTTGTGAAGAATCAATCAGTGGAGGTGATCAATCAGTCTTGAGGGCCCCGTTTTTTTCTTTAATTTTGTAATATATGCATATATGATATATCTCAATTTTGTCTGCACAACTCTCATTTCTCTGGGATCTCATTAGATCTTCTCATCCGGAACTAATCCTCAACTCTTTAAGTACAAGATGTAGTATCTGAATACACGCACCAACTCACACCACCACACACACAGACTTACACACACCCCCTAGTGCGCAAACTATACCTACACCTATATACGAAGAGGCTACACGTGACTGAGAGATATCTGAAGTCATCTAGACTTTGCACGTGACGGACACGTCACCCCTGACCATTGTGGCACATCCACGTGTGAGGCTGTCCTAAAAATATTGGGGGAAAACTCCGGTGGGAAACGTGAGACGAGCAGGGCTCGAACTCATGACCGGCCGCTCCACCACTGGAAGCCAATTCTAACCGAGCTACGGCTTATTGAACACAAAAACATTCATCAGAGTCTGTCCGTACATTTTGTGTGCTCAGTTATCTCATACTCTTATAAAGCAAAATCTCACTTGCTATTTTTCTCAACATGCAAGTTATCCAACTAGGCATTGAACTATCACATATAATTAACATTCACTAAGCAAAACTCCACTAGCTATTTATCTTAACATGCACTATCATATACAATTAAAATCCACTAGCACATGCAACTATAATGTATGTCAGCAAGACATGTAAACATTTTATTATCCACGTCATCATACCACGTAATCCACTGGTCCACAATTCCCGCAGCAACGCGCGGGGTAGTCCCGCTCAACTTACATTACCCATATACCACTGAGAATACATGCCTGCAGTAACCATCCCATTCACTAATTGATACAAATTATACCATGCTCACCCGTCCAAATTTTCTCTTATTCATCGCAAACACGTCTTATGACATATGACAGTAACCAAAGCCATGTTATTTCCTCGTAGGCACCACCATCCATGAAGTATTGAAACAAGTGCATCATTCCTGTTACACATCATGAGCTCAACTACAGGTAAAGCCACAACAAGGCTTCATACGCACCACACTATCTTCGCAACTAAATTTTCTTCTGATTCTTCATACTTTACACAAACACACTAAGAAGTTGCCGACCCTGCAAACATTCATAGGAGTTTTTTATTCGCCGATGGACGATATAACAGGTTTATGCTGTTTCTACACACTGTTTAGACCCAGAAAGTATAACAGCTACTAGTTGCAGAATAACACTGAACGACAACGATTATACATAAGCCAAAACACCTCACGGCCTACGCTGAGACTGCAACTGGGACGGCTCGACAAGGCCTTCCAAGACAACAAGCTGATCAAGCAGTGCAAGCTTTTCATTCTCTAGGGCCTTCATTTCTTCCTCTTCCATGTTCAGTTCTTTGTCCAGTGCAAAGTTCTCTTCCTCCAGCATCAGGTACTTCCTCCGTAACGCCCGGTATTCATCGGTAGGACCAGATTCCGGCAGGGAATCTGGAGTCCCTCTGTCAGAAGGGGACGTGTGAGGCTCAGCCTTCAAGCTTCTTTTGGGTGGCTTATGGACCATGCCTGATGACTGTGGAACCTCTCTCCGCAGCAGTTCAGGTTCACCCTTGAGCTGGCCTGATGTCAGTGGCCGGTAGACAACCTTCTTCTTATGCAACTTTGGCGCTGAAAAATCATCATCCCTTGGGTCTTGCATTCTCTCAGGCCAAGCCTTGGCCTTCCCTGTTGAAACACAATTAAAGTGAGCCAAATTTACTAAAGCGGTAACATAACATGTTAAATACCATCACCAACAGATATGTGGAGACACCTACTATTTTCGAAACATCAATTAGTATGGCGCATATAAACTATATAAGTTACCTTTTAATAAATGTAAAAAATACAATCTCGGATCCTTATACAGTAATATGAATTGAGTGGAATAACTTGTGGGCAATCTGATCTACTCTGCTCCCAAGTAGAAGCAGCAACAGAGCACATGGCACAGCAGACCAAAGTATTAAGTAACAAAGAGTCTAAGCACAATGCAAACTAATTTCTTTTAACAAGAACACAGAGTACAGTACGCAGCACATCATAGCAGTCAGTTTCCCAGCGTTCACCTGAGTAGCTACAGCAGAGGTGGGGGACTGGGAGAGTAAAGATTTTGTTGGTCCTGGGCTCCTGGCAGCAGCAGATTGGGAGGGGATGGAAGATGACACACAGCAGTGGATGCGAATTGGATCAACAGAACAGGGGGACGGGAGGGGAGGGAGAGGGATTGGAGCATAGCCGATTGGCAGATAGGCATGGGATTAGAGCAAGGTGGGAGAGTGAATCAGAACAGATGGGTGGGAGAGGCGGGATCTGGCATGGAGCACATGGATGGGAGAGGCATGATGGAACCATTGAGCCACCGGTTCCAGGTACTGCCGATCTGCTCCTCTTTCCTGGCTCTTTGCGAGGAGGGAAGGTAAGAAATCAGACCAGGGATGAAAGCGGAGGAATTGAACACACCTTGCCGTCGCTGACGACTTGCCGCCGGTTTCTGCTGCCAGAGTCAGGGCGATAGGGAGGCGGCACAACTGCTGTTGTGACCGCCGGCGACGGATAGGACACGCCCGACACGCCGATGCCCATGCCTGATGCATCGCCGTTCTGGGCTGGGCCAGTTGTATCTACATGTGTCGGCCCAAATATACCTCATGGGTTTCCATTGCATATCCACCTAGTACCCGTATAGGATATGTATCCATGCGGCGGGATACGGCCCTCAGTGGCATATACTATTTGGGAAACAGATAATATGAATGAACGAACACAACTACTATTACTTGATATGTCAGTTACTGGGATAAGCCTGCAGTAACACAACATGATAATATATATTGCCGCAGGCCCCATAGAATCAATCAGCAAACACAATTACGTAACTACTTGTCTACTTGATATGTCAGGTAGTGGGATAAGCCTGCAGTAACACAGCATGATAATAATAAATATTGCCGCAGGTCCCATAGAATCAATCAGCAAACAAAATCACATAACTACTTGTCTACTTGATCTGTGGCAGATAAGCATCCACCGTGGCAGAGCTTGATTGAAGTATCAGGAGGGGTTAGTCTCTATAATTGAGTACTAATCATGCATAAACAGTACAAAAGTACTACTTAGCAAAGGCAAATCAGCTTGGCCTTAACCAAGCTCCGCCCCTGAGCATGCACTTTATTTATGTCATCAGGTGCAGCATGTGAATGAAACCACACAACAATAACGTCATTCCCTTAATCCCTTCCAAGAGAAAAAAATAATTTGGCCAGAACCCTGTTTCCCTGGTCAATCTGACAAATGCTGTGAAACTGGGAGCATCTGCAAAATTTGGAAAATTAACTGCGCCCAAATGGCCAAACCTCAGTTGGGTAGTAAGAACTGCTGTGGTGCCAACAAAGAAAACCCTAGCCTAATACAAACAAGAATGGATTGACAAGATAAGTAGGGCACCACGCAGCACATACACATAAAACCACAACTCAACAAGCTAGGGTTTATGCACCAACGAACGAAGCAACCAAAACGTACCCAGGTAGATCTCCAATCCACTTTACCTGACAGATGATTGGCGACCTCCTACTACGCCACCGGCAGCGGATAGGATTTTTCTATAGTGTATGCAGGACCAAAATTTTCATATGCAATCCAGTAAAATGCATTTAGCAATTTGGTAACCGCTAAAGTACCATAAATTTGCTCTACAATCAGTATATATACAACTACTAAATAGCACAATAACTCTTAAATTACAATACAAATAGTTCAAACATCATATACTAATATAATTTGAAATATACATGATAGAAGCTTCTACAATCATAGCATATAATGCATAAGTAATAAACCAATACATACCGACTAATTTCTACTGCCTGCATATGGCTACATCCGTAAGAGGCATCAAAATAGATCAGAGAGAGGAAAGTTAGGGTTAGGGATTTAAGGGACCTTGCAAGAAGGAAGGAAATGGACGGGAATAGGCTTCTCAGTTCTCACAAGGTGTGCCGGCCGCCTTCCTCGATTCCTCCCTCTGTAGGGCACTCGGGCGTCAGGGGGCGCGGGGAGGCGCTGTGCTGTGTGGAGTAAGGCTGGACGAAAAACTCGAAGCTCGTTAGCTCGCTCGGCTCGTGGCTGGCTCGGCTTAGCTCGGCTCGGCTTGTTATGATAACGAGCCGAGCCGAGCCAGGATTTTAGCTCGTTAGCTATAACGAGCCAACTCGAGCTGGCTCGTGAGCCGCTCGCGAGCCAAACGAGCTGTAGTTTTAGAGAAAAAGTCATCATAACTTATATTAGTTTTGTATTACTTCATATTTTGCACTTCACAAATAAATGATATGTTAGCTCATATGAATATTTTGTTCGATTTAAAGCTATTGAATATATTATTTTTATATTATTAATATTTTTATGCTTTAGATAAATATAAATATTATATTTTGTATTTTTTTTCCTGGCTCGCGAGCATAACGAGCCAGCTCGAGCTCGTAACGAGCCGAGCCGAGCTGGCTTTCTGGCTCGTTAAGATAACGAGCCGAGCCGAGCTGGCTCGTTATCCTAACGAGCCAGAACGAGCCGAGCCGAGCCGAGCCGAGCTGGCTCGTTAGCCAGCCTTAGTGTGGAGGGCTGGAGGCGGAGAGCTGGAGACGGCGACGCAGACAGGATTCCTCCGTCAGGCGTTAGGGCCTGGGGGCTGGGGCCGGCCGGCCGGACGGGGAGAGGAATCAGGACATTTAACTATTTACCACATTTAGCTATGGTCAATTAATCCCTCTCACGTCCACTTCTCTCACGTGGGTGACAAATCTGTTGCCACTCTCCCTACAATGATGACAATTGGTTAATTATCCCAGAGGAATCGGATGGCTTGCGGATTTTTTTCCTACAAACTAGCAGTACCCTTGTGCCATACCATCCGCCCGTTGCCGCCAGCGACTGCCGCCGGCGAACAGAATGCGGTTGCCTGGTCGGGTCCGAAGATTCGCAACGGAGCCCAGGTGACGAGCAAGCCGACAAATGACAAATTTAGCGTAGTCCAGCAGGACTGACTACAGGAGAGTGCCACAGCTAGGCCCATTAGCAGGCCTTTTCTTCTTCTTCTTTTTTTCGCCTAATCATGAATTGTTATGTTACATGCAACAACTTATGATATAATTTGCTAAAACACACTTGTTATGTTACATTAAGATAATTATGTTTTTTCTTTGAGACAGTACATTAGCGTAGTGGATTGGAGAGTTAGGCTAAGGCCGGCATAGGGTGTCAACTGGGCCGCATGGGAGTACTAAAGGTGCGCAAATATTCTGGCTTGTCGTATTTGGGCTGAGTCAAAATACAAATCATTCCTAGAAAAACATAAATGCATTCCCTTGCAAAGAAAAAAAATCACAAAAAGAACCCTTGCAAGAAAATAAAAAGAAACAAAACTGCCCCTCAAAGATAAAACCCTAAAAAACATTCCTACTAGAATACATAGATCTACTCAGTGCCAATCGAATTAACAACAAAAAACACACCAAAGGCGACCACATAATAGTAGCCAAACTCTAGGATTTTAGCATGCATATATCACTTAACCCTAACATTTAGATTCATAGATTATACATGGGACGAGATATGACACAAGGGAAAAGAGACTCTCAAGATCTATACGCAAAAAAGGAAAAGTAAGGAAACTTACCATTCTTAGCTATGTGGAATGATGTTGGCCGCCGCTGTCGCTGAGGCTTTCCTCCTAGTAATGGATGAGGAGGTCTTGGTGGGAAGGGAGGGATGGAAGCGGTCACCAACCGAAGGGAAGGGAGGTGAGTAGTTGCCGGTGAGAGGGAAGGAAGGGGGATAGTTGAAAGAGGGAGGGGAGAAGAGTGATTTGCCGGCGGCGGGAGAGGAGGAAGGGGAGGAGAGTGAGTTGCCATCAGTGGGAGAGGAGGGAGGGGAGGAGAGTGAGTTGCTGGCGGTGGGAGAGGAGGGAGGCGACTAGCCATTGATGCGAATTGCAGATCTGGATGGGGATGTGAGAGACCGCGAGAGGAGGGTAAGGAATGAGTATCCATAACACATAGAGTGCAAATGAGGACACCTTCTCCTTGGGGCTTTGCGTAGGGCAAGTTATAAACAACCATTATGGGCTCTCCAACACGTTTGTAGGCTTGGCCCAGTTAGCACAACCTAACCAGATGCTTCCATATGGTGTTAACTTCATTTTTGTGCCCTCCAATTACTTAGGATTCATGCTTGACTTTGACCAAACCACAATAGAACAACCTCAAAAAGCTTCCTAAACTCAACCAAATGCTAGGGCTACTAGGTAATATATACCAAGACCCACCAAACCCCACAACTTTAACGCATCACTATCAAGCAATAGAGCTTCAACCAAGTTTTGTGAGGCTCCATAAAAACACATATGTTATGGTGATTCTAGATTGATAAAGCTCCTAAGTGACAATGGAGTTGAGGCTTTGTTGCACTTGGCCATCAACCTTTCACTAGCTCTAGGGATGGCAATAGGCACATACCCTCAGGTAGAGGGCATATAGACATGCACCCATGAACTAAGGAGGAAGAAGGGGATCTGAGAGTCTCCGCGACGGTGAGGTGCATGAACTGTAGCAAACGGCCAGGAGAAAGAAGCTGATGAGTGGGGCCCGCTCGTCATTTGAGAGAGGGAGAGAGTTGAGCGTGAGAGGGTGCGGATGACACATGGGGTCTGTTTGTAAGTGAGAGAGGCCGACAATAGTTTTCCTAGAAGCCACGACTTGTTCCACCTAACTCCTTTTAGCTTTCTCACAGCCCACAACTCACAACAACTTTTCGACAGCCCATAGCCCACAATAGGGCCTAAATTCCAAACCTGCACCCACACCTATAGCCTAGCATGGGTAGAAAACTAAACCCACGACTATCACTCGTGGGCACAAAATACCCATGGGAGGAATCTAAACATGTATACAAACAAAAAACTTTCACTAATGTAAGGATGAAAAACTTACACACAAGATATTGTCCGCATCACAAATCACACATTGTGATGTGGGGAGGTGATGGCTCTATTTACAATGACACTTTCATATTCATACTTTGTTTAAGCATTCTTTCATCCTCTCTTGAAAGGTATATGATACTTGGCATTAATATTAACCATGTGGAACAATATCTTGTATTTTCTAGAGCATATTGCTAAATTGTAGGAAAATGGGTTTAACTGATCACTTTTTGTAAGAGGTGTTGAAGCAACACTATCAGAGCAAGGATGAGCCTTGAAGAACACACAAACAAGCAAATGCATGAGGTACATTACACAAGTAGGAAGCTGCAATGGTGTTGGCATCTCTTATGCAACCTACTTATACTGCAAGCACACAATGATGTTGCAGCCTTTTCGTCTAGGAGTATTCCAAGGTTTATATCAAATCCAAGGAACAAAGAATTAGGTTGTATGCGAGGAACTAGATAGGATAATGGTGCAGGTTGCACCCAAGAGATGGCTCATCATGAAGTCTAGAAAGCATAGTCGCATATGCAGGTTGCACCCAACAAAGACTTGGTCACAACAGAAGGAAAACCAGGTGTGTCAAGCAGTACCGGTCACGCACCGGCCGATGCCAGATAAACTAAAGCCTATGGATTGTCAACTAAATCTGTTGGTAAACTGAGATTGTAACCTAATCTAAAACACACCTCTAATGGATATATGCTACTATTCTAGTGCTACATGCGACTCATAAACACTACTACACAAATCTTTACCGTCACGGGCGTTTTTGATTTACCGTTGCGGGCAAAGCAACCGTCACCAAGCAAAGGCCACGATTAATCGTGGCATTAACCGTTGCAGTTTCCCTAAGCCGCCCACAACGGTTAACTCCATTAACCGTTGCGGTTGCCCTAAGCCACCCACGACTGTTAATGGTGTTAACCGCTGTGGGCGGCTTAGGGCAACTGCAACTGTTAATGATTTTTAGAATTTTAAAAAAAGGTTTTTTGAAATTTGGTTTTGAATTTGAAACTGAATTTTCTCAGATTCAAATGCAAATAATAAAGCAGAAAATACACATACAGAGAAGAAACACATATATTACATACGAAGTAGAAGACACGTATACATAAAATGAACACATTCAAACCGAATTTATCACATCAAGTTCATATTACATCAAGTTCGAGATCACAAATTCCATAAACACACTAATAAGTTCATATTACATCAAGTTCACAAATTCACATCACATCAATGTTTAGAAGTTAATTAGGACACCTACGAGAACAAGTCCGGTAACTTGTAGTCCTTCATTTCTAGCTCATCGTTTCTCTAGTTGCGTAGCTTCTCGTACTTCTCCATCGTCGCTAGCTCGCTAGTCTTATTGAAGAAAGTTCCATCAACATGACAACATTCATCATTGACAAACTTACAGATGTCGGCTACTGTTCGAGTGATGGTCCTATGGGTGATCCTTTCCTTTTGCCACCAATTCATGGATTTCTTCAGTTGTCGCTAGCTTTTGCTGAATCTCCTGCAAGCCCTGAGGTACTCACAAGCATAGTATCCACACAAAACTGAGCCTTTCGGTTGCTTGTAACATTGCATGCATAATATATGTAACATGATCATTAGGACTGGTAATAGTAGTAGTAGGGTAATAGTAATAGTAGTAGGGTGTAGTAGTATGGTAGTAGTAGTAGTATGGTAGTAGTAGGAGTTGTACTAGTAGTAGGCTAGTAGTAGTATGAGTTGTATTAGTAGTTCTGGTAGTAGTAGGGCAGAAGAAGTATTAGTAATAGTACCGGAAAATCTCGCCTCATGGCCAGTTTTGTGCCATACTTCTTCTTCATCCTCTCGGACCTCCGATCATAGCCGCCCTCTTCCGCGTACTTCCTATAAGCACTGTATGCCAACCACTACTATGAACAACAAATTTGGTGCGATACTTTGAATGCATAAAAGAAGAAGTGTCATCACTTCCTATCGCAGAACGCTTTCGAACTGCTTGTACCCATTTTTGTTGGTGTCCTGCATGGAGTCCAACATGATGGCCTTTCCATCCTGAGGATAGATTAGAAATACAATCCAGTGGCCCACGAGGCCCAAGCTGCACCATTGAAACAATATGGATCTTAAAACTTGAGATTTGAAAAGTGAACCCATAAGCTATTGCATTGACTTAATTACCCGAACTGGTGTGAGGTAAGGATACACCCATTTTTTTAATCTTCTTCATTGCTTGTAAGAGGTACTGTCCCTTTCTGAACTTGATCTCTCCTTGCATCAAAGCCTTGGCCATCACTTAGTCTAAACCACTCAAGTTCGCCAGCCTAGGATGCGTGTTCGGTATATCATACCCAATGATGGCCCTCTCGGTAATATGCATAGGAGATATGTAGATAATATTCTTCCCTACTTCCTTGCACACATAAGCTTGCATCCTGCAAGCACAAGTCGTCGTCATCGCATTGTAATTTGATCTTAATGAATGTACCTACAACGATGCAGAGGTGTAATAACTTACATGCTAAAAGGGTGATTTGGGCAACGTCGAGGTCCTTGCGCCGCAGCATCCTTTGCATGTCATGGAAGTCAATGGGGAACTCATAGTCCTTGGTCAAGTGGAAGTACTCCTTGGGGACCCTCGCAAATGAAATCCTTCATTCCTAACTTCGACGTGTTCATATACCATAGATGGAACCTTAGAACCTCCCACGACTCCTCGATGAGCTGGCCCAACGACACCATGAACTTGCCATTCTCAAAGTTCTCAGAGCAATCTGGAGTTAGACCCCAAATGGATGGTGGGGTTTGCTCCCTGTAATTGAGACAAGGAGTGGACAAGTCTGTTAGCGCCATCGTCTACGCACACATAATCTGTTGATGATGTTTGGTTGCCATTAGCATATATACCTTTCGAACACCGTTGTGTACTGGTACTCTTCTGCTATATCCCACACCGCCCGTTCCACGTTGGTGAGTTAGGCGGTGGGTTTGTCCCCCTCAGCTTCTGTCTTCTTCGGTGCGGGTGGACATTTCCCTTGGCTCTGGCTTGGAGGCGATGTTTGGTGGCCCGGTTCACCCCTGTACCTCCTTGTGGGTTGCTCGTGTCTGAACACGGGCTAGGTGTAGTGCTAACGTGGCTGCCATCATCGCCGTCGTCGTCGTCGTCATGACTTGGGCCACCTGGGGGAGACAGTGATAGCTGCGAGGTCTTCATCGCTGGTTTTGACGTGTAGAAGACAATATCTCCCTTGTTCCATAGCACTACCGTGCCGAGAGCCTGACCAAGGGTTGTGTCTCCCTCTTCGTTGGCAAAGCCAAGTTCATCTTCATCGTGGTGATTGTCCATCCATGCCACTTCCACCAAGGCATAATCAGGTGGGATGGGCCTACCGTGGAACCTGGCTTTAGGGTTGAGTGGCTATACTGTTCTTGAAGCCATGTTCTTCTTCCTCCCCGTCCTGCCCTATGGCACCTGCAACTAGGCGGGTGATGGCTCCATGATCTCATCGGCCGAGTACCTCTAGGGTTGTGAGGTACCCGACACCGTCGGCCCTTGTACGGAGGCTTCACCCTGCTGTGTCATCATGCCAGCCTGGCGAAACATCTGTGTTCGTAGCTCCACCATCTAGGGGTCGGTGCTCGTGAAAGCATCTTTTATCGACCCGATGATCATTTCCTTCACCGCTGCTTCTTTGCCGGCCTCGAATATGCCTTCCTTGTAACTCGGCCTCGTGCGATAAGAGGCGGTGTTGGATTGCCATGACTCCACATTCTTCTAGCTCTGCCTCGATGACATGCCCCGGACGCGGCCACGGTGCTCTGGGTTTCCCAGCACCTCGGTTAGCTCATCGTGACCCTTGTGAGGTACGAACTCCCCATGCTCCTTGGCTGCCTTGATCATGAGCAAAGACTTCTCTACATCCTCGATCTTCAGGTTGTTGTACTTGGTCATGCCCTCCTTTACCTTCTTCGGCTCACGGGCATAGAAGAAGTCACATGTCCTCTCGTCTATGCCTTGTAATGGGTAGCTCTGCCCAGACGCTTCTACCTCCCTTTCTTGCTGCTGCCATTTCGGCCTCTTACCGGCGTACCCCGTCATGCCCAGGTGGTGCGAGAGCTCGTTCTTCTTTGTGAGCTCCGTGAACTTCTTGCTCTTGGTCTTTACTTCTTCAGTGCTATTCTTCTCGACAAACTCATCCTAGACGTGCTGCTTGATGAAGGTGTAGTCTAGTAAGGGTGACTTCCCTTTCTTCACGTAGTTGTTGAGCAGTCTAGATCGAAGGGTGCGAAGCCCTCTGCCTGCAACGAACAGCGCATGCCCTCTGCACAGGGCTTCATTGAATTGGTCCGGTGGATACTAGAAAAATTTCTTGATGTCAGTCCACTCTTTCTCCTTGAGTTCCTCCGGGACTTTCTTCTAATCTGAATTTGTGATCGGCACGTGCTCCCTTGCTATACAGGAGCATTGGTTGCTAAAGGTGCTAATAACTCATGCTGGCTCTAAGGGCTTGCCCTGCGGCCCTATCTTAAGTATGGCATGCACCTTCTTTGTAACCTGGTGCCTCCCGTGCTGACCCCTCTTCAAGTCTGTCTTTTTGCGACTCTTCCCACTTCCTGTTGCGGTTGAAGCGCTCGGGGTGGGACCAGATGCATGGCCCTCCTCTTCTTGATTCTCCTCGAGATACTCCAAGCACATGGGCACCACTGGTAGCTGTCGAGAGGGCAAGAACTCGCTTTAGGTTTATAGTAATAGTATGTGAGGCCCTATCGACGGCGTGTAAGTTATATACTTACGCGGCCCTCGTCATGTCGTACTGGGGTGCGAGATTGTCGAGTTGAGGGGCTCGTCTTGTCTGGCGTATCGGTATGATCCTCTTCTTTGGCCTTTTCTGGCGTATAGGTAGGATCATCTTCCTCCTCTATATGCCTTTTCTTTAGGGCGCTCGGTGTTACCTGCTCTTCCTCGTACGAGGTGCTCTTATCCTCACCACCCTTGTCCTCTTGACCCTCGTCATCTAATGACAAGCCTCCCTCATAACTCGGGGCCGAGCTTGGTTCGCGCCATTCTTCTATAGCATTTTCTGCCATTGGAAACTATTAACAAGAGAGGTTCAGTATGGACATTTCATAATTACATGAAGAGAACATGTTAAGTACATTAATCGCAAAGCATATATAAAGGAATCATGACTCTTATTCATTGAAAACAAGATTACACACTTTTTTCATTTACATTACGAGTACCTATACAAAGAAATTAAGAAAAGTACATAAGAGTATTAGAAAAGTATATAAGAGTATAAGAAAAGTACAAAAGAGTAGTAGAAAAGTATAAAAGAGTTGTAGAAAAGTACATATTTGGCTTAGGCCCTATTGTAATCACATCCCCGCTAAACTGGTTGCTTTGTATATGGTATACAAAGCCATCCTAGTTTAGAGGCTCACAAAGGTAGTATGGGGATATTTCATCATCATAGCCGCTGCCTCAGCATAAAAAGTTTCACATCATTTCAAATGCCACTGCCTCAGCACATTTTGTTTAAAAGTTTGAAAAAAAATCATCATTGCAAATGCCACAAAAGAACCACATAGGCAAAACAAATGGACAATGGTTGCACAACATGAAACACAAGTATGATTTCAAATACAAAATTCAAATCAGAAAGTAAACAAACAGAATCATAAGCATACACGGCAATATGTGTGACCAAATACTACAGTGTTTTCCTATAAATTGGTGTCAGCTAGTATACTAGACTTATAAAACTAGACAGAGATAAAATCCAACAGTGATGTAATTCAGTTAAGCAAGTTCCACAAAGCTTTAGAGACAGTTGGTCAAGATCTATGAGGGGGCATAGTGTTCCACAAAGCAAGTTCCACAAAGCTTTATAGGTTTGTTCAGCAAGCTAATTACACTTTTCTTGTTTCCTTATCCGTAGAATTTGATAACAACAATAAATGGTAATGAACAGGTAAAGGTTTCAAGTTTCCTCATCTTACATTGCAATGATATCAGGTATCACTAGGGTTTTAGCAGATTAATAACAACTCTATGTGACATACCCTAGCCATTTACTTGCTGCACCACTACCCTATCACAACTCTTGAGAATAAGGAAGATAAGACTAACAGAGATCATGCAAGAACACAGGAAAGACAACAATATTCTAATGAATAATCTATAATGGTTGGGCTAGCACTAGCATACTTCGAGATGACTTAAGCATCCATCCATTTGCACAGATTTGACAATGTAACATTAGCTTAAAAAAGACAATGTAAACATGCATCCACATTTCTGAATACCCCTAAATCATGCACTCTTGCCAAAACTGGAAAAATCAATTAAGCAAAATCACATGCTTAATAGCCAGAAAAAGTGCATTTATTTTTCCAGCAAACCAACTGCTAAAATTATAGAGCATGTTACCATGTTTTTCTAAAACATGGTAACATACATTCATAATCCATGAGATTTGGGACAGTATGCCTATGGTGCCTATTTTACCTCAGCAACATGCCTATGGCTATATACTTCTTTCCAAAAAGACAACAAAGGCACATATGGTTCTCAAGTCTAAAGATGGTATTGCTTAAGCAACTCTGAGAAAGATAGAAAGTAAACCAAGACCTTCTCAAGCAGAGCAGCTTCAAGGACATTTATGTTCCAAATTGTACTTCACTTTGGCTCTTAGTGTGAGTAAGGCAAATAAAATAATGTGATTAATTCAGATGTCAACTACTGCACAAATGCTCTTAGTGTGTGTAAGGCAAATAAAAAGGAGATAGATAGCATGTTGCTAATTTAGTGTTGCACCTAACTGAGAACAATCACATTATTGAAACAAAACACTTCAAGCATTAGAATTCCAAGAAAATGGTGCTAGGGTTCATTAGGCAGTGGCATTTGCTCAGTAAAAAAATGGTGCATCACAGGCAACAATAAAATCGGCATCAAATCAAAGATACATTTTAAATAAAATTGACATCACGGGCTAGGGTTCATCAGGACATGGGCTGAACCTCGGTCAGCCGAATTTGGAGCCGGTGATGACGGAGGAGAAGAAGGCCACGACCGGGGTCGCGGAGGGAGATGCGGACGACGGTGAGGGGTCGGCCGGAGAAGAATGCCCAAAGCTAGGGTTCCGCCACCGAAGAAGAAGGGCTCGGGTCACGGACGATGGCAAGGGGTCGACCGGAGAAGAATGCCTGGAGCTAGGGTTCCGTCGCCGAAGAAGAAGGGCCCGGGTCGCGGACGACGGCGAGGGCGTGGCCGAAGAAGAGAAGGCCCCACGTTCACGGATGTCAGCGATGACGCGGTGGCCGAAGCTAGGGTTCCACCACCGAAGAAGAGGGGCCCGCATCGTTGATGGCGGCAAGGGCGTGGTGGCCGGATCTAGGGTTCCACCACCGGAGAAGAAGGGCCGCGTCGTGGACGGGCGGTGAGGGCGCGGCTAGAGAAGAGAAGGCCACAGGGCCACGAGGCTGGCGATGTGCAGGAGCGCTACACATCATGGGCAGGGGCACGTGGACGAGCTCGGCGATGGCGGTGTGTACGACAGTAGGGAAAAATTTTAGTAGCCCTTCGGGGTGGTTTGGAACCATGGCGAAGGACTTAGCCGCAGCGGGGGCAGGTTGGGGGTATTTATAAGCCATCGATTAACCGTTACGGGTGACTTAGGGCGCCCGCCACCGTTAATGGAACATTAACCGTGACGGGCACCTTAGGTAGCTCGCCATGGTTAAGATTTTGGTGTTTTGTAAATTTTCAAAAATGAAAGGTTTTACATCGTTTTTAAACTAATTTTAAATTTCAAATGGATTTTAAATTACATAGGAATAGTATTAGAAGTGTAGGAAGTGGTATTAGTGCAGTAGTAGTGGTGTAGTAGTAGTAGTGGTGTAGTAGTAGTACACTAGTGTAGAGTGTAGTAGTAGTGGTGGTGGTGGTGTAGTACTAGTAGTGTAGTATGAGCAGTGTAGTATTACGTTGTAGAGTAGTAATTATTAGTGTAGTAGGAGTTCCATTACAATAAAAGTTAGTTGCATAAAAAGTTCTCTTAATCAAAAAGTGAGTTCACTATTACATAAATGTGAGGCATACATATATATCACTCATGATGCTGATGCTCACAAGAGTGTCAGGACTAGGTCATGACACCCCCTACCAAATCTATTCCTTTACACTCTATTGTAACCCTCAATTTTGGGTGCTCTTGAGTATAAGGATCATCAGCTGCTGGATGTAGAGACCGAATTGGCCTGAACCAAGATAAACTATTGCATCTTCTCTGTGTGATTCTTGTGTTTCTAAGTCCACCCGAGTCACCGGAGACTTGTACTCTGACACTGACTCAGACAACATGCTTGTCGTGGTTTTGACCCCACAACAATATGCTTATATTGCTGCTAACCTAGCCTTTGGATCTCCCTGTTGCTGATGGCTATGCATATATTGTTTTCGAACCAGTTCTTTCATTTCCCCCAAACTAGATGGCGATGTGGTTCTATTGCTGAGGAGGAATAAAGATCGTCATGGGGGTTTATATAGTGTGAGGACTCAGGAGGAGGAGAGGATCCAAGGAGCAAGAGGTGTCTCCTATCTACCCTACCTACCCCGCTCTAAGTCCACTCTGATCTAGAGGCATATGCTACTAGAGACTAGGTTCTATGATACATGCCCCGAGCACTCGGCCAGCAAGGGCCATTCTAATAGGAGGAGCATTCTATCATGGAAAATGTGGATTAGTTCTTACTTTTGAAAGATAAATTGTCGTGATGCTCACTTTGTGTGAGGTGCAGATCCAGAGGTCGTCAGGCAACAATGTTGTGAAGGTAGGGGATGTTCAACATCTACTGAGCATGTCATTGGTGTGGACCAAGCTCATTCATGCTGATCCTGCAGTGTTCTTGAACAGGCGGCCTATGTTGGGGCATGGAAAGCTTGGCGAGTCTCACTATTAGGAATGTGAAAGGGGGCTCCAGGATGAGGCTTGCCACTTCTACTCACTAGGGTGCAAGGTGAGACATCTTGCTCAATTTGTGCTACAAGATTTTTTGCATGTGTAAAGTGTGGTGATCGAAACTTTGTAGATTTCAAGTTTTCAATTCTACTATCATGTTATAGAAATGAAATGGTGGTTGAAGAGTTGAGAGGACTTAACATAACCTATTGCGCTTTAGTTGTAGATATTAAATTTAATTTATTTGGTTACATGAAGACAATGGGAAGTAGAACTACTTCAAAGGAAAAGGGGTTCACTAATCTTGATCTGCCTTCACCATCTCCATCCATCAATCACCGCCTAATAAGTAGAAGGTTGGTACCTTGTAGGTCCAACATTTTAGGTTGCTACCTGTGGATCATACATTTTCTTCACTTCTAGGTTGCACATACCAATACATAAGCTTCTAGGTTGCTACCTTGTGTATCATACATTTTTCTTCATGTCTAGGTTGCCTATGTGTTTGTTCGCCATGATGTTGGCATTTCTTAGCGCAATCACCAAGTGTGGAGGTTTTAAGTCCATCCTCGGCAATGGCGCCAGAAATGCCTATTGGTATTTCTTAGCACCATCACTAAGATTGAGTTAACCTTAGCGACGCCGCTAAGAAACACCAACTATGATAGTTCTTAATGATTACAGAAAATATCCGCAAGCGCACAGGTCTATCATTGTAGCATTTCACCCGGAAGTATTCATGGTATCATTATTTATATTTTCGCAAAGGAGGGCAAGGTATACAAAGTCTAGCATGGACATAAATATGATTACATACTTGCATAGTGGACCATAGTTCATGACAAGGGTAAAAATGGTATTTCAAGGATAGTAGACACACATCTGGGCCAACCTCAAGGATAAAAGAAAAACAAAGAATAAAAGAATGTTCCTACATGGAGCCGACATGTTCTAATATAGCTGTGAAAGAACAGTTAGTGATCATACAATCTATATGACTAGAGTTAGAACTAAGTTTGAGATAGGACGGGGAGATCCCTGAGCACTCGTCTGCCAGCAAGCCATAGAGACTTTATGAACTCCTACATGAATACTCAAACATGGGGGATTACAACGGACGGAACAAGGCTATCACCACCTGCTGCCTACCCCTCAACCGTGGGGCACCGTCATATTCGAAGGTTAGGAATGATGAACTGCCACCTCAACCCTAGCTCAACTTCTACTCATACAAATCATATGAATGTTTAAGCATAAAGTTGAAAATGTTAAGATCATAACACACAAACTATCATATATCATGATTATAACATGAAAACTATACTCTAGTTCATATGCACTACTATATGAATGATATGAGAGCATGACTATGGAAGAACTCTTTATAGTATTCATACCAAGATGACACTCTTCTTCCAAGGAGACAAGCTCTCCAAGGTAGCTCTTGCCTTGCTCATAATACTACTACTAAAACTAAAAAAGTACAAGAGATGGTAGTGAGGTGCTTGGCTCCAAATGATTGTGTGTGTTGAATGGTGAGCACCTCCCTCCTATTTATACTAAAGTGTGGTCGGTTTGGTGCAGGTAAAATAGGAAACCGACGTGGACTGCCTCTGCATGCCGCCATGCAACCGCCAGAGCAAGCTGAGCCCGAGAGGAGCTGGGGGTGATGCGGTCATACCCTAGGCTCCTCCGCTAGCCACCGCCTTGCTTTGGTGGGTTGCTGGCTAGGCTTGGGTCGTGTCCTCGGTGGTGTTCTGCCCAGGTAAGTTGTGTAGGTGGGCTTCTTTATTCATTCCTCTTGCGTATTTCTGCATTACGCTTCCCAAATTGCGCCTTTTGCTTGGTTTTCCACTTGTATTCGAATGTGTGTCTAGCAAAACATGTTTTCTCCAATACAAGTGGAACTAGGTCAATAGTAAAGGCATATGTGTCAAACATATGTTTATTTCTCCCATTTTGGACTATCATTGGTGGTCAGATTTGATCGTTAGTGACCACCAACACATGGGTACCGCACATTCTATCCTGTGAGCTAGCGCATCAATTGTCAACCTGTAGGAGATAACTTATCTGAATACAGAGTGCACCGGGCTAGGTAGTGAATAGATTCTTCAAAAATGCCCTGAGCTTCAAGCAAACAAAAAGGAACAAACATGAGCTCGCTCCTATGTACTACACGTATGACATTGCGCTTGTTGACAATTATCTTGAGTTCCTAAGCAGTGACAGGGAAAAGATCATTCTAGGCTGGAGTTGCAGCCATGGATGCTACGGACAACCATGCCTTTTGAACGATCTCTTGTCTTGTGGATGGATATGCCTATATTGCTGGTAACCTAGCCTTTGGATCTCCCTATTGCTGATGGCTATGCATATATTGTTTTTGAACCAGTTCTTTCATTTCCCCCAAACTAGATGGTGATGTGGTTCTATTACTAAGGAGGAATGGAGATTGCCGTGGGGGTTTATATAGTGTGAGGACTCAGGAGGAGGAGAGGATCCAAGGAGCAAGAGGCATCTCCTATCTACCCTACCTACCTTGCTCCTAGTCCACTCCAATCCAGAGGCATATGCTACTGGATACTAGGTTCTATGATACATGCCTCAAGCACTCGGCTAGCGAGGGCCATGCTAATAGGAGGAGCACTGACTGTAACTTTGTCTACACTCATTGTGTTGGCCGTGTAATTAGCTCTGGCTACCTCGGCAACTATGAAATTATCCAGGTACATAGGAGCACTCTGTCATGGAAAATATGGATTAGTTCTTACTTTTGAAAGAGAAATTATCGTGATGCTCACTTTGTGTGAGGTGCAGATCCAGATGTCATCAGGCAACAATGTTGTGAAGGTAGGGGATGTTCAGCATCTACTGAGCGTGTCATTGGTGCGGACCAACCTCATTCATGCCGATCCTGCAGTGTTCTTGAACAGGCGGCTTATGTTGGGGCATGGAAAGCCCGACGCGTCTCACTATTAGGAATGCGAAAGGGGGCTCTAGGATGAGGCTTGCCGCTTCTGCTCACTAGGGTGCAAGGTGAGACATCTCACTCAATTCATGCTATAAGATTTTTTGCATGTGTAAAGTGTGGCGACCAGGGACTTTGTAGATTTTCAAGTTTTCAATTCTACTATCATGTTATAGAAATGAAATGGTGGTTGAAGAGTTGAGAGGACTTAACATAACCTATTGCACTTTAGTCGTATGTATTAAATTTAATTTATTTGGTTACACGAAGATGATGGGAATTTGAACTCGGGCCACCTAAGCTGACTAATTTAACAGTAATTCATAGAGCTACAACATATGGTGACGATCCAAGCTAGTAGTGCATGCTACCATTTGTTGCCCTTCCAGCAAATTTAATTTCCCACCACTAATTTCTAGTAAATGTAGATGACTATATGTGTAATAGTACAAGCCACCTTTTTCTATAGCTTATGATGAGTACTCTTATATGTTAGGTAGCCCAAGATCTTAGATGCAATTCATGTTTAAAGGAAAAATGGGTGTAAAACTGCTTCAAAGGAAAAGGGGTTCACAAATCTTGATCTGCCTTCACTATCTCCATCCATCAATCACCATCTAATAAGTAGAAGGTTGGTACCTTGTAGGTCCAACATTTTAGGTTGCTACCTGATGGATCATACATTTTTCTTCACTTCTAGAGGTTGCACATACAAGTACATAAGCATCCACTTCTAGGTTGCTACCTTGTGGTTCATACATTTTTCTTCACTTCTAGGTTGACTATGTGTTTGTTTGCCATCAGTACCGTACATTCTATCCTATGAGCTAGCACATCAATTGTCAACCTATAGGAGATAACTTGTCAGAATACAGAGTGCACTGGGATAGGTAGCGAATAGGTTCTTCAAAAATGCCCTGAGCTTCAAGCAAACAAAAAGGAACAAATATGAGCTCGCTCCTACGTACTTCACGTATGACGTTGCACTCATAGACAATTATCTTGAGTTCCTAAGCAGGGGTAGGGAGAAGGTTGTTCTGGGGTGGAGTTGTGGCCATGGATGCTGCGGACAACCTTGCCTATTGAACGATCTCTTGTCTTGTGGATGGATATGCCTATATTGCTGCTAACCTAGACTTTGGATCTCCCTATTGCTGATGGCTATGCATATATTGTTTTCGAACCAGTTCTTTCATTTCCCCCAAACTCGATGGCGATGTGGTTCTATTGCTGAGGAGGAATGGAGATCACCATGGGGGTTTATATAGTGTGAGGACTTAGGAGGAGGAGAGGATCCAAGGACCAAGAGGCATTTCCTACCTATCCTACCTACTCCACTCCAAGTCCGCTCGGATCCAGGGGCATACACTACTAGAGACTAGGTTCTTTGATGCATGCCCCGAGCACTTGGCTAGCGAGGGCCATGCTAATAGGCGGAGCACTGAGTGCAACTTTATCTGCATTCACTATGCTAGTCGTGCCCTTTGCTCTAGCTACCTCGGCAACCATGAAGGCCATGGACTTATGCATGTACAAAGGAGCACTATGTTATGAAAAATGTGGATTAGTTCATATTTTCAAAAGAGAAATTGTCGTGATGCTCACTTTGTGTGAGGTGCAGATCTAGAGGTTTTCAGGCAACAACGTTGTGAAGGTATAGGATATTCAACATCTACTAAGTGTGTCATTGGTGCAGACCAACCTCATCAATGGTGATCTTGCAGTGTTCTTGAATAGGTGGCCTATGTCGGGGCATGGAAAGCCTGGCGTGTCTCACTGTTAGGAATGCGAAAGGGGACTCCAGGATGAGGCTTGCTGCTTCTACTTAGTAGTTTGCAAGGTGAGACATCTCGCTCAATTCGTGCTACAAGATCTTTTGCATGTGTAAAGTGTGGTGACCGGGATTTGCTAGATTTCATGTTTTCAATTCTACTATCATGTTATAGAAATGAAATGGTGGTTGAAGAGTTGAGAGGACTTAACATAACCTATTGCACTTTAGTTGTAGGTAGGAAATATAATTTATTTGGTTACACGAAGATGATGGGATTCTGTAACAAACTTAGTTTAACCATACTTGAACTTAGGCCACCTAAGCTGACACATTTAACAGTAATTCATAGAGCTGCAACATATGGTGACGATCCTAGCTAGTAGTGTGTGCTACCATTGATCGCCCTTCTACAAATTTAATTTCCCACTCCACTGATTTCAATTAAATATAGATGACTGCATGTGTAACAGTACATACTAGCTAGCCTTACACACTTTTTGTTGAAGCACATGATGAGTACTTCTATATGCTAGGTAGGTATATATTTGCAACTTTCAGTTCCATGCACATACTTGCTGATGGTGCCTTGCTTCTTTCGTTCTAATTTTCCACTGTTGTTATCAGTCTAAAAGGATAGAGGACCAACTTGATTTCAGTGTGTCATTAGCTGTTGATCCAAACAGTGATAGCTCTAGAGACGAGACTGAATCAGAGGACGACAAAGATTCAACTTGCTCCACTAAGTTTCAGAAGTTTGGAGCCATATCAGCATCATCTACTTTCACATTCTCATTGCATTATTACAATAAAGCGCCAAAATAAGAAGTGTCGTGATGTGTTTCTTTTTGTGAATGTCAGTTTCACAAAGAATGAATACAACACAAACTTATCCAAGTACATAGGATCACATGGTCCCTACAAATATATATTAGATATGATTTTTGAAAGGTAATTTGTCATGATGCTCATTTTGCGTGCGGTGTAGATCCGAAGGTCATTGAGTAACATTGTGGTGAACGTCGTAGATGTGTGAAGCGCCTACTGAGCATGTCAATGGTGCAAACCCAGTTCACTAATACAAACGATGAGGTGTTTTTGAACAGGCGACCAATGTAGGGGTAGGGGAAGCTTGGTATGTCTCGGTGCGAGGAATGTTAATGGTGACTCCAGCATTAGTCTTCCTGCATGAAATTGCTCGGATGCAAGGTGAGACATCTTGCTAGCTTCATGCTGCAAGATTTTACATGAGTATAAAGTGTCCTTGGACTTGCAAGATATCTATATCCTCCACACCTGGATATAACTACATATTAGAAAGAAGGTACGATTTCTACCTTGTGGATCATACATTAATTTTATTCATTTATCGGAAGTATATATAGATTGTATATTTACTACATAAGTGTCACGCCCGGTTTTCTAAAGAAGACCAAGCACTCGTTATATGTGTGCCCAGGAAGTCCACACATACAATAATAGAATAGAGATATCAAAATAATTTTATATAAAGCGGAATACTTACTATATTAACACTTACAACTATCAGAGTATCGCAGAATGGTGACTAAACTTCAGACTCCATTCTTCTCACAAACGGCTGACTGGTGGCTCCGTATGCCAAACACTTCGAAAAGACTTCTGGAAACTCCACTACACTTTCATCCTTCTTCTAAGCAGCACCTCACCACACACTGGAGTGTAGGGAAATAGCAAGAGTGAGTCCATATCGAACTCAACAAATATAACACGGGATTCATGAGGCTCAAAAGGATAGACACTGGTTTACTACATTTAGCTTTTAATTATCACAGTTTTATCATATGAGTAGCATCAGGTTTGCATTAATCCCACAATAAACATATGATCAATGTAAAGATGAATAATGAATAGCAAAAACACATTTATAGTCATTAGTGATCATCTATTCCGTAAGGGTCCAAGGCTGCTCGTGACCGTGAGCACGGCTGATATACCAGTTTTACACTCTGCAGAGGTTGTACACTTTCACTGTGAGTCGTGATTTACCCTTTCGCCCGAGGTGAACAGCCTCTTGACCCACTACCAAGGAAGGTCGGCAGGGTTCACTATGAAGTCTTTCAAAGGTTCGTCTAACAAGTTAGGGCAATTAGATTCACTCGGCAAACAGATGTAGAGCCCCCCTTCCAAATGACACAATGACACGCATCCTATACACATAAGGACAGAGGCCGCACTATACCCGATTCGTCAAGCCATTCTTACGCCATGAAGGTTACCACTAACAAGCTAGAAAAGGTCCTCATACTTGACTAAAGCCAGAGCCATATAGCCCTCATAGTTGTACTGTAAGTCCCGGTTGTTCGCTTACAGATAAGTCCTTATGGAGAGAAACTAGAGCACCATAAAAATAGCCCAATGCTCTAGCCCTCTTGAGCCATGTTTCTATAAAGCATCTTTTAAACGTTTATTGCATATACCATTAGTCAAGTTCAGATCATGGTTATTTATCTTGAGCACTAGCATAAATACTACCCAATACAATGTTCCACCGGTGTCAAGGTACAAGATACAAAAGTTAGGATATCCTTAGAGGTAACAAGGTAGACACATGCACATGAATTAAGTGTATTAAAGGTGAATAGGAAATAAGGATGATCCCACGCTATACTTGCCTTAGAACTTGCTTTATGCCCAAAGCAACTTGCTCTGAAAAACCTCAACTTAATCTTTTATTTGCAACTTCTGGCACTCAGCTTCTAGTCTTTATCTTCGGATCTTCGGCGCTCATGGATAGTCTTTCTTCTACTCGTAGATCATAGCAACCCAGCACACTAACAGGCATACAAGCAAACAAATAGAGACAACTAAGAACAATACACCACACAAGAGAAAACAGCGTACTAAAAGAGAACTACCAGCTACGGTCACGAGAACATAAGAAACGCCGAAGACGAGTCTACCATTAGAAAGAAACCTCTACCGAAAGTTCATATATATTACAGAAAAGAAACCTACATGCTTGATTTATTTTAGCTAACAAGATCATGGAAAAGTAATTAGTTCAGATTAAACAAATCATATTTGGACTCAACACCGAGTTGAAACTAACCAAAGTTTATATATTTTATAAATATTCCCACATAATATTTTATTAAGCAAGTTATGCTTTTATATTTGCAAAAGAAATAATTTTGTGAGAGCATCCTAACGCACGTCAAAGTGCTAGACTAAGCAATTTATAAATTAAAAATATGTTTATGTTAGTAGCTAATTATTTTAACATTTATTTACATATACAAAATCGAAATGTACCTCTATGTTGTTTCTAGATTGAAAATTGGTTACGTACCCATTAATCGAATTAATATTTAACAATGAACATAAGAAGTGATGTAGCGGCTATCGGGAGTTTTATGTATTACAATAGAAAAGAAAAGGCTACATGCTTAATTCATTTTAATTGAGCAAACCATGTCAAAGTTATTAATATTAGATTGGTCAAAACACAATTTAATTCAAAAGTCGGGTTGAAGCTACTCATATTTTATTTATAATAAGTAATGTCATAAAATATAATCAAGTTAAACTTTAACCTTGCGTAAAAAGACATGTGAGAGCACCTAAACAAGGTTATCCTATGCAACGGGTTTGAACTAAGCAAATTATAATTTAGGAACATGTTTATACTAGCAATTAATTATATTAATGTTTATGTAAAATATCGGAGTATAAAACATATATTGATTTTAATTATAAAACTAGTTGCACGTATATTAATTAATATTTAACTTACAAAATTTAGAGATGTGAGACATATTAAAAGTTCCTACTAACATGTAACTTATAGTCGGCACAGCTGTACCACAACCAAAACGGAACTAAACTTAGATCGCTTTTAGTTGGAAAGCTATTAAATAAATATTAATCTAATTAGCATTCAAGTTAATAAATTCGTGGTTAAGTGTCATGAAAAACATCGATACTAGCTAAATTATAATCATAAACACACATGTTAACATGAATTAAATTAATATTTATTTATGAAACCGTGGGTATATAGTCTAAATTGCTTTTAATTATAAAGCTAGTACAAACATATTAATCAATATAATATTTAGCGATATATAGAAAAACACGTGACATAAAAAATTTGGTACTATCGCGTAGAGCTCGACGATACGAAACTAACGCAACTGGAACCAACTAAATCAGAGTTATTATGACTAAACTGCTGGGGTTACGAACCAGTGGCAAAGTTGTGAATATCTTGTCTTCTTCCTTGTGGTGAGCTGCACGTACAGAAGATCACCTGCCGTTCTTTTCTTGTTCATGTCTTCACGGCTGGCGGGTGGGGGTCCTGAGGCCTCCGGCCTTGGCTGGGACTGGCCGGCTTGGCCGCTGCAGCACGGAGCCACGCGCGCGTGCACCGAGGTAGGGCAGTGGCGGTTACTCGAGTTCGCCGGCTCGTGGCTCAGCAGCGGGTCAGCCGAGCGCGGGGGGCGGCGAAGCGGCGCAGGGTCGGCTCCGCATCAGAGGCTACCCGCACGGGGGAGCGGAGGATGCGCGGACCGAGGGCGCTGTACAAGGGTTGGCCGGAAACCACGAAGAAACTGGCGTCCACGGTGGAGCTCGCCGGAAAAGAGAGAGATAAATTAGGAACAACGATCAAACGAACACGGATTACGGATTCGAGAAAACGAGTATACTACGGCGTAGAGAACGATGAGGGGAACCTCGGAGTGGAAGCGGAATTCACCGGATATGTCCGATGTGGCCGGAAAAGCTCACCAAACCTTCGTCGGAAGTTCGTCGGAACGCAAGCGGTAGATGAAGAACTTCGGCGAGGGGTAGAGGGAGCTACGAGCGGCGGCTCGCGATAAGGGTTGTACTTCTGAATCCAGGGCCTCGAGGGCTACGCCAGCATATATATAGTTGTAGGGTTTGGAAACTTTTGGAAACACGAGATATTTTATTATTTTTAGAATTAATTGATTTCGGGATTAAAATAATTACATAATATCTAGAATTTCCTTTTAAGCCACGAAAAATAGCACGGAGCTCAGAAAAATCAGCGGAAAAATCCTGGAGACTCTTGGAGAGACAAGGAACTCAACTAAATGGGTTTGAGCTCATGAAAAGATTGATGAAGAGATCAAGGAAAAAGATTAAGCTCACAGAAATTGAAATTTTAAATCTAGAAAGTACCAAAAAGTTTTCCGGTGAGAAGCAAACATCGTCCTATGGTATTTTGAAAATAATAGCACTCACCAACACCAAAGACAAGCATCACACAAACACCACATTATCAAATTAATATGAAAAAGTTTTAAACCACACTTTTCTATATTTAAATTAGAAGCAACTTAACTTATCTAATAAATTTATTCAGATATTGAAATCATTTATTTTATTTAGTGTTTTTCATGCACAACCCAAAATAGGAAATTTTGGATGTGACAATAAGTGGGATCTATTTGTTTGCTTGTTACGGTTACTATATAACTCGTTGCAAAACTGGTGAAAGAGATTTAGGGGCTAGCTCTAGCCATCTGAGCAACCCAAGAAGAAAAGCTTCAGTTAATAATAAGGTATACTAGTAACATTTGTCTTTACAGCGCATTACTGATATCACCTATGATATCTCTGTCAAAAAATAAAACAGATTAGGATTAGCTTGCTTGGGAAAATTGGTTCCTTTAGTATGAAATGTTAGTATTGACGTCACAGGACAAATGTTTTGGAGGACCCGATCGATCCAATAGTGAATTAACTACAACAATTCTATATGTTATAGTATCCGAAGGAAAATCAAGTTCCCAATTTAATTTTCTACGGTTCTCATAGAGAATCAAATAATAAGGAGCTTCCAGATCAGTGGTAAAATAATGATCAGTAGAAAAAAAGTAGAGCTGTTATTGAATTTGTCTTTTGTTTCCTACTCTTGGATTTTGCAGACGTGAATGATGCATTTAGCTTCTTTCGTTCTGATGACTAAAACATTTTTTTTCCTCAAGACCAGCCGGTTTAGAAGACATGTATAAGTATTAGTAGGTCTACCAACATGATGTTATTCACTTTCAAAAAAAATCTCTGATGTTATTAGCGAAGTGATATATCATACAAACAGTTCTTGATGAAGTGTGCTCCTACCCCTCCCTCTTATATGTTGTTGAATTCAATCTATATATTACTTATCTCTGTAATATATCCATAGCGAACGTCCATCATTGATCGTGACATTCATTTTTCGGGAATCATACCTTTTGTTGTGCACGGGGCCATGGGCGACATTATATATATTTTGGTTGCAAGTCGTGCAAGAGATTAAAGACTCATTGTGTTGAGCTATATATATATATATATATATATATATATATATATATATATATATATATATATAGGAAGAGTATACTCTATAGCTAGCTACAAAATAAGTTATTTTTGTAGCCACCTCTATTTACGATAATTTTATATACTAATTTACGACAATGTCAGTATATATTTACTATAGTTGAATTACTATAACACATGGGGATATTTACCATAATGTTATAGTAAATCATATAGTAAGGAGTTATTATAATCTCATAAATTAGCATAGCAATTATCGTAACTCAAAGTGTCTACATAATAAGTTATTTTGTAGCCAGCTGTAGGGTAATATATATATATATATATATATATATATATATATATATATATATATATATATATATATATATATATATATATATATATATATATATATAGGTGTTAACATTCCTACAAAAGGAGATAGGAAGCAGCGACGATGTAAGCCAAAGCATGCCAAGCGCTGGAAATGGTTACCATGTAGAGTAGTTTTTGTTTTCCAAAGAACAATTGTCGATTTTAACGATTGAAATATTATGGTTGGATGAGTATGTCAGACATGGCCTCATCTTGGTAACATGAACAGCCTTCAAATGATGACAGAACTTAGATGACATGTATTTTGCAAAGTATTTTCAAACTCTAATAAGGTTGCCGATCTTTCATAACAAATATATCCTGATAAATTATGCTAAAGGGCTGTACCGGGTGCATCCCAAGAACTACTAGGTTTAATTGGTTGATAGAGTAATTTAGTAGAATTAATGTGGTCTTCTCCACAAAAGCCCTTGTACGTTGACATAGTTCGATAGTGTCAAAATATAGAGAGGCATGAGATATGTTTGTCCTCCACACCTTGATCCGGATATAACTACACATTAGAAAGAAGGTCCCAATTCTACCTTGTGGATCATACATTTTTTTTCACTTCTAGGTAGCATAGACTGTATATTTAGTACATAAGCAGGATCTATGTGTTTGTTCGTATGGTAACTATATGCTCTATCTTGCAAGGTGGTGCACAACAACGGTCAGCCCAAAGGAGGCTCGTCTTGGCACAGAGCACACAAGTCCCATGTGGATTAGTTCTTACTTTCAAAAGAGAAATTGTCGTGATGCTCAATTTGTGTGAGGTGCAGATTCAGAGGTCGTTAGGCAACAACGTTGTGAAGGTAGAGGATGTTCAGCATCTGCTAAGCGTGTCATTGGTGCAGACCAACCTCATCCATGCTGTAGTGTTCCTGAACAGGCGGCCTATGCTGGGGCATGTAAAGCCTGACACGTCTCACTGTCAGGAATGCGAAAGAGGGCTCCAGGATGAGGCTTGCCGCTTCTGCTCACTAGGGTGCAAGGTGAGACATGTTGCTCAATTCGTGCTACAAGATTTTTTTCATGTGTAAAATGTGGCAATCGGGACTTTGTAGATTTCAAGTTTTCAATTCTACTATCATGTTATAGAAATGAAATTATGGTAGAAGAGTTGAGAGGACTTAACATAACCTACTGCACTTTAGTGATAGGTATGAATTATAATTTATTTGGTTACACAAAGACGATGGGAATTCGAACTCAGGCCACTTAAGCGGACACAATTTACAATAATTTATAGAGTTGCAACATATGGTGATGATCCTATCTAGTAGTGCGTGCTGCCATTGATTGAACTTCTAGCAAATTTAATTTCCCACCACTAATTTCTAGTAAATATAGATGACTACATGTGTAATAGTACAAGCTAGCCTTACACACTTTTTTTGAAGCTTATGATGAGTATTCCTGTATGCTAGGTAGCCCAAGATCTCAGATGCAATTCATGGAAAAAGGGGTGTAAAACTACTTGAAAGGAAAAGGGGCTCACAAATCTTCATCTGCCTTCACCATCTCCATCCATCAATCACCACCTAATAAGCAGTAGGTTGGTACCGTGTGGGTCCAACATTTTAGGTTGCTTCCTTGTGGATCATACATTTTTCTTCACTTTTAGGTCACACATACTAGTACATAAGCACCCACTTCTAGGTTGCTACCTTGTGCATCATACATTTTTCTTCAGTTCTAGGTTGCCTATGTGTTTCTTCGCCATGGATACTGTTCATTTATACTGTGAGCTAGCGCATCAATTGTCATCCTGAAGGAGATAACTTGTCTGAATACAGAGCACACCAGGCTAGGTAGCGAATATGTTCTTCATGAAATGCCCTTAGCTTCAAGCAAACAAAAAGGAACAAACATGAACTCGCCCCTACATACTTCACGTACGACATTGCGCTAGTAGAGAATCATCTTGAGTTCCTGAGCAGGGATAGGGTGAAGGTCGTTCTGGTGTGGAGTGGCAGCCATGGCTGCTCCAGATAACCTTGCCTTTCGAACGATCTATTGTCTTGTGGATGGCTATGCCTATATTGCTGCGAACTTTGCCTTTGGATCTCCCTGTTGCCGATAGCCATGCCTATATTGTTTTCGAACCAGTTCTTTAATTTCCCCCAAACTAGATGGCGATGTTGTTTTATTGCTGAGGAGGAATGGAGATTGCCGTGGGGTTTTATATAGTGTGAGGACTTAGGAGGAGGAGAGGATCCAAGGAGCAAGAGGCGTCTCCTACCTACCCTACCAGCCCCACTCCTAGTCCACTCCGATCAGTGGCATACACTATAGGAGACTAGGTTCTTTGATGCATGCCCCGAGCACTCGACAAGCGAGGGCTGTGCTAATAGGGGGAGCACCGACTGTAACTTTGTCTGCACTCACTGTGCCGGCCGTGCCCTCAGCTCTGGCTGCCTCGGCAACCATGAAATTATCCAGGTACACAAGAGCACTATGTCATGGAAAATGTGGATTAGTTCTTACTTTTGAAAGAGAAATTGTCATGATGCTGACTTTGTGTGAGGTGCAGATCCAGAGGTCATCAGGCAACAACGTTGTGAAGGTAGAGGATGTTCACCATCTGCTGAGCGTGCCATTGGTGCAGACCAACCTCATCCAAACCGAGCTTGCAGTGTTCCTGAACAAGCAGCCTATGTCAGGGCATGGAAAGCCTAGTGCGTCTCACTGTTAGGAATGTGAAAGGGGGCTCCAGGATGATGCTAGCCGCTTTTGCTCACTAGGGTGCAATGTGAGACATCTTGCTCAATTCGTGCTACAAGATTTTTGATATGTGTAAAGTGTGGCGACCGGGACTTTGTAGATTTCAAAGTTTCAATTCTACTCGAAATGAAATGGTGGTTGAAGAGTTGAGAGGATTAACATAACCTATTGCACTTTAGTCGTAGGTAGGAAATATAAGTTATTTGGTTACACGAAGATGATGGGATTCTGTAATGACCTTAGTTTTCCTATATTTTAACTTGGGCCACCTAAGCTGACACATTTAACAGTAATTCATAGAGCTGCAACATATGGTCACGATCCTAGCTAGCAGTGTGTGCTACCATTGATCGCCCTTTTAGCAAATTTAATTTCCCACTCCACTAATTTCTAGTAAATATAGATGACTGCATGTGTAACAGTACTAGCTAGCCTTACACACTTTTTGTTGAAGCATATGATGAGTACTCCTGTATGCTAGGTAGCTATATATATTTGCAACTTTCAGTTCCACGCGCATACTTGCTGATGGTGCCTTGCTTCTTTCGTTCTAATTTTCCATTGTTGTTATCAGGCTAAAAGAATAGAGGACCGACTTGATTTCAGTGTGTCATTAGCTTTCGATCCAAACAGCGACAGCTCTGGAGACGAGACTGAATCAGAGGATGACGAAGATTCATCTTGCTCCTCTGAGTTTCAGAAGCTGGGAGCCATATCAGCATCATCTACTTTCACATTCTCATTGCATTATTACAATAAAGTGCCAAAATAAGCAGTGTCGTGATGTGTTTCTTTTTGTGAACGTCAGTTTCACAAGGAATGTATACAACACAAACTTATCCAAGTACATAGGATCACATGGTCTCTACAAATATCGATTAGTTATGATTTTTGAAAGGTAATCTGTCATGATGCTCGTTTTGCGCGTGGTGCTGATCCGAATGTTGCCGAGTAACATTAAGCTTGGTATGTCTCGGTGCAAGGAATGTTAATGGTGACAACAGCTTTAGTCTTGCTGCTTGAAATTGCTCAGATGCAAGGTGAGACATCTCGCGAGCTTCATGCTGCAAGATTTTACATGAGTATAAAGTATCTTTGGACTTGCAAGATATCTATATCCTCCACACCTGGATATAACTACATATTAGAAAGAATGTCCGAATTCTACCTTGTGGATCATTCATTTTTATTCACTATTATCGGTAGTATATATAGATTGTATATTTAGTTCATAAGTGGGATCTATGTGTTTGCTTGTTAGGGTTACTATATAACTCGTTGCAAAACTGGTGAAAGAGATTCAGGTGCTAGCTCTAGGCATCTGAGCAACCCAAGAAGAAAAGCTTTAGTTAGCAATAAGGTATACTAGTAACATTTGTCTTTACAATGCATTACTGTTACGCCTATGATATCTCTGTCAAATAATAAAACGGAATAGGATTAGCTTCCTTGGGAAAATTGGTTCCTTTATTATGAAATGTTAGTATTGACGTCATAGGACAAATGTTTTGGAGGACCCAATCGATCCAATAGTGAAGGAACTGCAGCAATTCTATATGTTATAGTATCCAAAGGAAAATCAAGTTCCTAATTTAATTTTCTACGGTTCTCATAGAGAATGAAATAATAAGGAGCTTCCTGATCAGTGGTAAAATAATGATCAGTAGAAAAAGAGCAGAACTGTTATTGAATTTGTCTTTTGTTTCCTACTCTTGGATTTTGCAGACGCAAATGATGCATTTAGCTTCTTTCGTTATGATTACTAAAACATTTTTTCCTCAGGACCAGCTAGTTTAGTAGACATGTATAAGTATTAGTAGGTCTACCAACCTAATGTTATTCACTTTCACAAAAATCTCTGATGTTATTAGCCAAGTAATATATGATACAGGCAGTTCTTGATGAAGTGTGCTCCTACCCCTCCCTCTTATATGTTGTTGAATTCAATCTATATATTACTTATCTCTGTAATATATCCATAGTGAACTTCCATCATTGATCGTGACATTCATTTTTCAGGAATCCTACCTTTTGCTGTGCACGGGGCCATGGGCGGCATTATATATATTTTGGTTGCAAGTCGTGAAAGAGATTAAAGACTCATTGTGTTGAGCTATATACATATATATATATATATATATATATATATATATATGGTTACGACATTGAAATGATATATAAAATACACTTACATCTTTTATGCAGGCTATATTTAGGGTGTTAACATTCCTACAAAAGGAGATAGGAAGCAGCGACAATGTAAGCCAAAGCATGCCAAGCGCTGGAAATGGTTACCATGTAGAGTAGTTTTTTTTTTCCAAAGAACAATTGTCGATTTTAACGATTGAAGTATTATGGTTGGATGAGTATGTCAGACATGGCCTCATCTTGGTAACATGAACAACCTTCAAATGATGACAGAGCTCAGATGACATGTATTCTGCAAAGTATTTTCAAACTCTAATAAGGTTGCCGATCTTTCATAAAAAATATATCCTGATAAATTATGCTAAAGGGCTGTACCTGGTGCATCCCAAGAACTACTAGGTTTAATTGGTTGATAGAGTAATTTAGTAGAATTAATGTGGTGTTCTCCACAAAAGCCCTTGTACGTTGACATAGTTGGATAGTGTCCAAAAATAGAGAGGCATGAGATATGTTTGTCCTCCACACCTTGATCCTGATATAACTACACATTAGAAAGAAGGTCCCAATTCTACCTTGTGGATCATACATTTTTTTCACTTCTAGGTAGCATAGACTGTATATTTAGTACATAAGCAGGATCTATGTGTTTGTTCGTATGGTAACTATATGCTCTATCTTGCAAGGTGGTGCACAACAACGGTCAGCCCAAAGGAGGCTCGTCTCGGCACCCATGTGGATTAGTTCTTACTTTCCAAAGAGATTGTCATGATGCTCAATTTATGTGAGGTGCAGATCCAGAGGTCGTTAGGCAACAACATTGTGAAGGTAGAGGATGTTCAGCATCGGCTAAGCATGTCATTGGTGTAGACTAACCTCATCCATGCTGATCCTGCAGTGTTCCTGAATAGGTGGCCTATGTTGGGGCATGGAAAGCCTGAGACGTCTCACTGTTAGGAATGTGAAAGAGGGCTCCAGGATGAGGCTTGCCGCTTCTGCTCACTAGGGTGCAAGGTGACACATGTTGCTCAATTCGTGCTACAAGATTCTTTTGCATGTGTAAAGTGTGGCGATCGGGACTTTGTAGATTTCAAGTTTTCAAGTTTTCAATTCTACTATCATGTTAATGAAATGAAATTGTGGTTGAAGAGTTGAGAGGACTTAACATAACCTATTGCACTTTAGTCGTAGGTATGAAATATAATTTATTTGGTTACACAAAGACAATGGGAAATTGAACTCAGGCCACCTAAGCTGACACAATTAACAGTAATTCATAGATCTTCAACATATGGTGACGATCCTAGCTAGTAGTGTGTGCTACCATTGATTGCCCTTCTAGCAAATTTAAATTCCCACCACTAATTTCTAGTAAATATAGATGACTACATATGTAATAGTACAAGCTAGCCTTACACACTTTTTTTGAAGCTTATGATGAGTACTCCTGTATGCTAGGTAGCCCAAGATCTCATATGCACATTATGTTTCAATGTAAAAGGGGAGTAAAACTATTTGAAAGGAAAAGGGGCTCACAAATCTTCATCTGCCTTCGCCATCTCCGTCCATCAATCACCATTTATAAGCCAGAGGTTGGTATGTTGTGGGTCCAACATTCTAGGTTGCTACCTTGTGGATCATACATTTTTCTTCACATCTAGGTCGCACAAACTAGTACATAACCATCCACCTCTAGGTTGCTACCTTGTGCATCATACATTTTTCTTTAGTTCTAGAGTGCCTATGTGTTTCTTCGTTGTGGATACTGTACTGTGAGCTAGCGCATCAATTGTCCTCCTAAAGGAGATAACTTGTCTGAATGCAGAGTGCACCAGGCTAGGTAGTGAACAAGTTCTACAAGAAATGCCCTTAGCTTCAAGCAAACAAAAAGGAACAAACATGAGCTTGCTCCTACGTACTTCATGTATGATGTTGCGCTCATAGACAATCATCTTGAGTTCCTGAGCAGGGATAGGGTGAAGGTCGTTCTGGGGTGGAGTGGCGACCATGGCTACTGCAGATAACCTTGACTTTTGAACGATCTCTTGTCTTGTGGATGGCTATCCTTATATTGCTGCTAACCTTGCCTTTGGATCTCCCTATCGCCGATGGCTATGCCTATATTGTTTTCAAACCAGATCTTTAATTTCCCCCAAATTAGATGGCGATGTTGTTCTATTGCTGAGGAGGAATGGAGATCACCATGGGGGTTTATATAGTGTGAGGACTCAGGAGGAGGAGAGAGGATCCAAGGGCCAAGAGGCATCTCCTACCTACCCTACCTACCCCGCTCTTAGTCCACTCTGATCCAGTGGCATACGTTACATGAGACTAGGTTTTTTATGTATGCCCCGAGCACTCGGCCAACGAGGGCCGCGCTAATAGGAGGAGCACCAACTGTAACTTTGTCAGCACACACTACGCTAGCCGTGCCCTTAGCACTGGCTGCCTCGGCAACCATGAAATTATCCAGGTACATAAGAGCCCTCTTTCATGGAAAATGTGGATTAGTTCTTACTTTCAAAAGAGAAATTGTTGTTTTGCTCACTTTGTGTGAGGTGCAGATCTAGAGGTTGTCAGGCAACAACATTGTGAAGGTAGAGGATGTTCAACATGTGCTGAGCGTGTCATTGGTGCAGACCAACCTCATCCATGCTGATCCTGCAGTGTTCCTGAACAGGCAGCCTATGTCGGGGCATGGAAAGCCTGGGCGTCTCACTGTTAGGAATGTGAAAGGGGGCTCCAGGATGAGGCTTGCCGCTTCTGCTCACTAGGGTGCAAGGTGAGACATCTCGTTCAATTCGTGCTACAAGATTTTTTTGCATGTGTAAAGTGTGGCGACCGTGACTTTGTAGATTTAAAGTTTTCAATTCTACTATCATGTTATAGAAATGAAATGGTGGTTGAAGAGTTGAGAGGTAGTTAACATAACCTATTGCACTTTAGTCATTGGTATGAAATATAATTTATTTGTTTACACGAAGATGATGGGAATTTGAACTTAGGCCACCTAAGCTGACACATTTAACAGTAAATCATAGACCTGCAACATATGGTGACGACCCTAGCTAGTAGCTAGTGCGTGCTACCATTGATTGCCCTTCTAGCAAATTTAATTTCCCACCACTAATTTCTTGTAATAAATATAGATGACTACAAGTGTAATAGTACAAGCTAGCCTTACACTCTTTTTTTGAAGCTTATGATGAGTACTCATGTACGCTAGGTAGCCCAAGATCTCATATGCAAATTTTGTTTCAAGGAAAAAGGGGAGTAAAACTACTTGAAAGGAAAAGGGGCTCACAAATCTTCATCTCCCTCTGCCATCTCCATCCATGAATCACCACCTAATAAGCAACAGGTTCGTACCTTGTGGGTCCATCATTCTAGGTTGCTACCTTGTGGATCATACATTTTTTTCATGTCTAGGTCACAGAAACTAGTACATAAGCATCCACTTCTATGTTGCTACCTTATGCATCATACATTTTTCTTGAGTTCTAGAGTGCCTATGTGTTTCTTCGCCGTGGATACTGTACATTTTATAATGTGAGCTAGGGCATCAATTGTCATCCTGAAGGAGATAACTTGTCTGAATGCATAGCGCACCGGGATAGGTAGCAAATAGGTTCTTCAAGAAATGCCCTTAGCTTCAAGCAAACAAAAAGGAACAAATGTGAGCTCGCTCCTACGTACTTCATGTATGACGTTGCACTCGTAGACAATCATCTTGAGTTCCTGAGCAGGGATAGGGTGAAGGTCGTTCTGGGGTGGAGTGGCGGCCATGGCTGCTGCAGATAACCTTGCCTTTCGAACGATCTCTTGTCTTGTGGAAGGCTATGCCTATATTGATGCTAACATTGCCTTTGGATCTCCCTATTGTCGATGGTTATGCCTATATTGTTTTCAAACCAGATCTTTAATTTCCCCTAAACTAGATGGCAATGTTGTTCTATTGTTGAGGAGGAATGGAGATCGCCATGGGGGTTTATATAGTGTGAGGACTCAAGAGGAGGAGAGGATCCAAGGACCAAGAGGCATCTCCTACCTACCCTACCTACCCCACTCCAAGTCGGCTCGGATCCATGGGCAGACACTACAGGTGACTAGGTTCATTGATGCATGCCCCGAGCACTTGGCTTGCGACACAAACAGTTCTTGATGAAGTGTGCTCCCTCGATCTTATATGTTGTTGAATTCAATCTATATATTACTTATCTCTGTAATATATCCATAGTGAACTTCCATCATTGATCGTGACATTCATCTTTTTGGGAATCCTACCTTTTGCTGTGCATGGGGCCATGGAAATGATATATAAAATATTTTGGTTGCATTATATATATTTTGGTTGCAAGTCGTGCAAGAAATTAAACACCCTTTGTGTTGAGCTATATCACTACACCACAACACCGCATCACCGTCAGACATCTAACGCTAAAAATTATATTTATTGATGGATGATCTATCGCTAAAGATAACTCACAGACCATTTGTCGCTAATTCCTCATTAAGCAAGTTATTGTCTGTCGCTATAGATATTGATATTTAATGTTAAATTATCCATCGCTAAAGCCAAATATACCGTCAATCTGTCTATTGCTAAAGAAAATAGGCCCCACGCTGAGCTCGCGTGCCCCAGTTCAAGGAACGGAGCTTGGTTAAAACCAAGCCGGGCCACGGTCCTGCCCAATGCGATTTCCTTCTTATAAATAGTATAATTTCTTCATTGTTCATGTATGATTAGTATTCAGTTATAGAGACTGGCTCCTTATGATACTTCGATCAAGCTCCACCATCGAGCAGGCCTACCCAAATCTAATAATATAGCATCAAAATATAAGCCGATAAATAAATACATTTACACATGAAACAAAATGCAAGCAAGCCACGAAAATTTTTAGATAATGGGCAAACCACGAAACTGGATTATTTTGTTTTTGAAAAATTAAATGGATTAGCTTTTGGCATCACATACATAGAAACTGATACAATGGGCAGAAATTTCGCCCGGATACGCTCCCACGCCGCAACCACAAAAATCTACCGAGTGAAAAGCAAGCCGCAGATCAGTCGCCCAGGTTTCAATCGAACAGTCAGCGGTAGAGCTGGGACTTGGGTCGTGCCATTTGAGGGCGGGTCATGGCATGGTCTTTTGGCACGATCCGAAGCACGGCACGACACGAAATATTTTGGGCCGTGCCGGCACGACACGAACACGAGGGCCGTACCGTGCTCAGAATCTCGGCACGGCGGGTTACATGGCCCGGCCCGCATCTTGGGCCGTGCTTGGGCCGGCACGGCACGAAAATGGCACGTAGACACTTCTACAACTATACAATACAATTTTCTAGCATTTACTATACTACTTTTTATCTAATTCTTGAATAGATTATGAAAATCATTAAACTTTTATTAAAATAGTACACACAAGATATATATATATATATATTTCATATCACGAGTGAAAAAAGAAAACTAGCAAAGATATTTTGAGGGCCGTGCTTGGGCCGGCACGACCCGAAGGCGTGCCAGCGTGCCACGGGCCGTGCTTGGGCCGAAGAAAAGATTCACCGTGCCATATCGGCATGGCCCGATGTGCCTCCCGTGCCTAGAGGGCACGACTCGAAGCGGCACGAAGCATGAGAGGGCCGTGCCGTGCCAGCACGGCACGACCCAAGTCCCACCTCTAGTCAGCGGAAGACCACTCACGGCTCACCTCATGATCCCTCTCCGTACAGCTCGCTCCGAAATCCAAACTCGAACAAAAAATAAAAGAAGCGGCTCCGCCAAAAAAAGGAAAAATGCGCATGATGTCCTGTGCTACTAGGCCTACAACATGGGCCCCACACGCCCAAATGGCCAAACCTTAATCCACTCCTATCCGCTCCCCACCGACACCCCTTCGAGGCACCGCTGCCAGTGCACTGCCCGCCCCTGCAACACGGACAACGCTGGCATCGGTAGGACCGCGCCCCTACCCTTGCAACTTGTCGCCCGACGACCTTCACCTGCCCTATGTCGCCATCTCGCGGCCTCCACTCACAGACTCACCCCTCGCCGCAAGCCGCAACCGCCGCCCCAGGGTCTCCACGCACCGCTGAGCTGCTGTAACGCCCCAGAGTCCAAACGGCTCAGATCCACTCTGCATACTGAGCAAATCACACCTACCACCATCTCACTTACGCTTTCGTCCTCGCTTCGCGTAAAAGGATTAACCCGGGGATGGTGGGATGAATTTTAGAAGCCTTATATGTTGGTCTATCCCATCTTTAACAATCAAGATGGGACTAAACTCTCCACAATATCTCATTAATATTCACATAGGCCACTATGGGCCAAATTTTAAACTAGGCCGGATATGACATACACCCTCCCTCAAAGGAACCGACGTCCTCGTTGGCCCAACACACCCACAACTAGGCAAACGATGACCAGGAACGTTCTCTCTTAGCACACGCGACCATACGTCCAGTGCCGACACATGTGTCATGCCGTCCACCCCGCATGGCCTACACGCGCAATGAACCCCATGTCCGTGCACCTGACCCGCACGCGCCAGTGGTGTGAAGGTCAGCTTTGATACCATTTGTAACACCCCAGAGTCCAAATGACTCAGATCCACTCTGCACACTGAGCCAACCACACCTACCACCATCCCACTTATGCTTTCGTCCTCGCTTCGCGTAAAAGGATTAACCCATGGATGATGGGATATACTCTAGAAGCCGTCCCACCTTTAACAATCAAGGTGGGACTAAACTCTTCGCAATATCTCATTAATATTCACATAGGCCACTATGGGCCAAATTCTAAACTGGGTCGGGTGTGACAGCTGCTACAGTCGCCAGCCCTAGGGGCACCTCCAACACCCGCGAAGACCATGGCAAGCCGAGGAAGACACCGCCACCACGTCGAGGAATAGCAGGCACCGGTGCTTGAATGTCACCCCTCCACAGATCTAGCCCTCATTGGCGAGGAGGTGCCGGACCCGGCTAAGGCACCGGTGGATCTAGCCACAGATGCGGTAGAATACGCCCAGGTTAGTTCTTGCGCCAGGACCCTCACCCCTCTTCTAGATATGTGCGTGTGGTGGGCAGCTGCTTTACTGATTTGTGTTGTGATGGAGGAGCTCTAGGAGCAGCAGCGTGATGGGCATAGTGGAGTGGTGCGAAGATTCCTGATATTTCCTCCATGTAGCATTTTATTGTTATCGATTTTATATTCCATATAGTTCCTATTCTATCTAGACTTCAGGCCAGTAAAGAAGTAATGGAATTACTGATATGCGATATGTCCTTGTAGTTTAGCTTATCATACCAAACTAATTTAGCTTTTTAGTATTTGCATGAGTATGTCCATGCAGCTTGTCATTCACTTGAAAAACAGAACCAATTTGATGCTAGAATATATAGATGGGGCTCATTAGCTTTTAAGTTTAATTCGCCAGCTTGTCAGATCACTTCAAGGCTCTCAATTTGAGCATTATTTCTGCAATACAAATTGCGAATAACTTAAATATTCTATCCGGTGATTGCTAAATTTTGACATGCTAAAAGTGTTCCTATTGATTCAGATTTGCCGAATGCAGTGATGAGGGTGGGACGACACTGTAGATAGATAGGTCTCCTAGTAACAGCTGGCGTTGGAAAGGATTCCTGTGTTGCTTGATGTTCGTACCTGGTTGTAATGTTGTTATTCACTGACCTCTGCTTGCCTGCTCATCTAGATCCACAACATCGAACATACCTCCTTCTCCTTGTCTGATGCCTGTAGCCTGCTTCTGCTTGCCCAGTCATCATTTTTTAATGATTAATTCATGCCGCTTGCTGTGATTCTACCCTTGTACAAAAGGGACAATAAGAAAAAGTAGCTGAAACTGCGCCTTCCTATTGTGAATTTGTCTTATAAAATTCCCTCAAACAAATTAGTAGCTGAAACTGTGCCATCCTATTCTAGGTGTGCTCATTGCTGCAGAGAATCAATTTTGTTAACCAAATTTTGTGTTTGCTTGTCATATCAATTAGAATTTGCCTAGGTTCATATCACTATATTTTACACCATTATTAGTAGCTAATTGCATTGTTTGATACGTGCGTGCTTAAGCTGTGTACTTGGTGCTTCAAACTCAGCAGGGCTTGCCAACGTGTGACTGTTGCGCTGACCCCAGCAAGCATGTGCTGCACCGAACCACAACCAGGCTGACATAAGACCTTCATCACCGACACATGACAAGGCTGCTCGTGGTGCTCCCCCACACAGACCCCAACAAGTTGCAAACCTGCTCCACCGACGTCGTCTTCACATTATTTGCAGCCAACAGATTCAAGTATTGCAGGTACGCACTTAACACTTGTGGGTTCTATGTCCAGAATTAATTCATGTGTCACCGTCTTCTTGCTCTATCACACTTGGCTTCCACATGTATCCTTGTATGTGTACACTACTACATAAATGATTTTGCAAGACACACCCAAAACTTAACCGAGGCGGGCTCCCATTTTACCCGCCACGGTTAATGCCCACGATTAATGGATGTGGACATTTTTTATTTACCGAGGCGGATACTTTTGCCCGCCTCACTTAATCGATTTACCGAGGTAGACACCTTAAGACGCCCGCCTCGGTAAATCGATTAACCGAGGCGGGCACATTATAAGGCCCGCCTCAAAAAAAGGCTCAAGCCCAGAAAGCGGCTCATATATAACCCAACACTTAGGGTTTTCTCTCTCACTCCTCTCCCCCCTCGCGCAGTCACGAGCGAGACGCGGCCTCTCCCTTCTCTCCCTTGCAAGGTCTCCCGCAGCCGGCCCGCGTCTCCCTCTCGTAGTCCCTCTCTCAGTCTCTTCTCTCTCCCTCGCGACGTCTCCCTCTCCTCCCTACTCGGCAGCGCGGCCTCCCGGCACGAGCTCGCAGGCGCGGGCACGGTGCTCATCCCGGCGCGGTACTGAAGGTACAAACCCTCTCTCTCTCTCTCCCCACTCTCTTCCCCTCTTCATCTCCGTCACTCTTCCCTCTCTCATTTTCTAGAACCGATGGAGTAGAGGGCGGATTCGACGGATCAAGGGTGGATCTGGCAGCGCCCGGCCTCGGGGCTCATGGATCTGATGGATCTAGGCTGGCCTCCCTCTTCGGCGATGGATCGAGGCCGACCATCTTCTCCGACGGCGGATGTAGGCCCTCCGGCGGTGGATCTAGGCCGGCCGCCCTCTCCGGCGGCAGATCGAGGCTGGCCACTCTCTCCGGCGGCGGATCCAGGCCTGACGCGCGCCCTGGCGGTGGATCTAGGCCGGTCGCCCCTCTGGCTGGCAGATCTAGGGTTCGCGCCCTCTCCCTGGCGGTGGCGCGCGTGTGGTGGCGAGCAGATCCAGGCCCAGGTACTGGGCTGAGAACGGGCTCACCGGTGGGCTCGGGCTCGCCGGCAGGCTCGTGGATTTTTTTTGTTTTTTTAAACGATTAACCGAGGCGGGCATCCTAATGTACCCGTCTCGGTTAATCTATTAACCATGGCGGTCGTCCTAATGTGCCCGCCTTGGTTAATCGATTAACTGTGGCAGGCACAGGTGGCCGCCGCAGTTAAGCCGCCATTAACCGTGACCTTAAAACCGCGGCGGACGCCTATGCCTGCCTCGGTTAACCAAAAACGCCTGCCGCAGTTAATTTTTATGTAGTAGTGCTAGCTGCTGCTTTTTACTTGTGTTGCTTGCTGTGGGCATTGCAAATGCTAGCTGTCAGTTGTTTATATTGGATCTTCAGTGATGCCGCTATAGTTTCAATCGAAATAGCTATACTGATACGTGCTCTTCATGTTCTGGTGTGTTCTTTCCTACATAGTACTTTTTGTCTTCTCTTTCTTAGAAAAACAGATCAGGAAGGATTCACAATGAAAGATTCACAAAAACAGATTAGGAATGCACCGTGCTGGAATTATCAAAGTATTATATGTTCCAAAGTGGCATCAATAGCGTCGCAGTTTATTACAAGTTTTAAGAATAGTACGAAATATACAAATATACATGGACCATAAATATACTTATGCAACTTAACTAAGTTCAAAATCTTCCCTATCTGTTAGATAACAGGTTCCTCTGGAACACCATCAGTTTATGGTAATTATATGAAATGGTACGTCCTCTGGAACCAGATAGGTTGCTTGAGTCTTACCTTTGGTACTAGACAGATACTATCTAGTCTGTCGACAAAGAATTACATCATATCTGCAGTTTTGTTATCTAAACAGATATACCACAGTGTCAAACTGCCTTTAGTTTCAGTTTATCCTCTGGCCAAATCCAGTACTACTAAGTATTCCTTTCTTTGTCAATGTATACTATTGATGAAAACTGCATTAGCTTAGGAAAAGAGTCAGAAGCAGACAATAATGATCATTCATCCTGCCCAACCAAATTCTTTTGCTAGTCATGAGCTTATAACTTTAAAATTGGTGAAGCCCAATGCGTCCACCTAAAAATTAGCATATCAACAAGTCCTATGAGTACTATTTGTACTCATGGTGTGCGGTTAATTTGCCTTTTAGTTCCGTGCCCATCGTTGGCTATTCCCTCTTAGGCTTTGTTTGAATGTTCATGTATCTATCTCAATCTATGTGTGTAGGAGTGGTTTGGTATAGAATTTAAACTAAATTCCACACCAAACCACTCCCACACACATGGATTGAGGACGATACATGAACATCCAAACAAGGCCTTATGGTGGAAATGATTACGACTGAAGTATTATGGTTGGGTGAGTGTATCAGACATGGCCCTCGGCTTTGTCAGACAAGTGGATTAGATCTTGGTAGGTTTGTATTTTATATTGAAGAAAAAAATTTTGGGCTTGTTTGAACTCTAGACTAGACTAAAATCTAATATATATTAGACAAAATATTTTGTCACCCTGTGATGTTACAATCGGGTTAGGCATGGCCCAACCAGTCACGTCATGCCATTTTGCCCGGGCCATGCCGAAGAGGGCTTCATGCCTGGCCATCGGCCTAGGCATGTCCTTAAAGGTTGATTTTTGGACCGGGCTGCCTCATTAAGCCCGCCACATCCAGCATGCCAGGCCAGCCCGTGGCTCACCAAATGCCGGCAACCAGAGAAAGGCAAGGAAGCAGGAGAGGCAGGAGGCAGTTGTGTGAGTTGGATCTGGTTCATCTGTCAGTGGAGCGGAGAAGGCAACAGGGTGGACTGGATCCGACTGGCGACCGGTGATCTCGCTCCCAAGGCTGGCGTCCCCGCCTCTCCGGGGCTGACATGATCACTCCCGAGGCGTGGCCGCGTGGAGGAAAGGAGGCTGCGGTGTCGTCCACTAGTGGGCGAAGAAAGGCAGAGGCCAGTGGGGCGGAGCGACAAAGTGGGGGCAGAGTTCGGGGCACACCTCGACCACGAGGTGCAATTGGAGAAGGGAAGGAGGCGAGGCGAGCTATCTAGCCGCGAGCCCGCAACTCCAGGAGAGGAGCGAGTGTGGTGCGGGTTTCTTTCCTCTCGCGCGGCGCGATGAGGGAGACCGGGGTAGGGTTTTGCGGAATAGGGAGTGTGGGCCTTTAGCAAAGCCATGAAAGGCACCGGGCTAGCACCAGTCCTTCCCACAAAATTGCGGGCCTAGCCGCCTGATAGTTCCAGGGAGCTAAGGGGTCAGGCACGACCTTCTGCTCTCCTGGGCCATGCTGGCTGGGCCCCCTGGTCACTGGGCTAGGTCGGGCCACCGGGCTGCATGTACAACTATACATTGAAGCCTAAATTTGCTGAAATTTAGTCAATTTCGACAGAATCCTAGACCCCTATCCCTAAATAGAACTTAGCTACCTCACAAGGATAGCAAAAATGGCACATGAAGAAAGCAACGAAAATGTGGCCGAGTATAAATCCATAATCGATAGTGTAGTATCTCCCGCTTGAGCTCCTGTATACTATATGTGTTGGCCTGCCATGCATGGTCCATGAAAGATGGCACATAGATGCATGATATACATCATCTCTGATCTCTGTAGCTTGCACGAGAAACATGGGAACAATAAATAATTTTGAAGTCGATGGATGGTCCTTTCCCACAAAAAGAAAGGTCGATGGACCTGTTCAACAAATTGCAGTTTCATAGTAGCTTCCACTGCTCCTGTGCTCCAGCAATAATGAGTCAGGTAGTCTAGCCACAACCTCAATCGTGTCCTGTGTGTCATACCTCACGCATGTGGTTTACTTACTACCAGGAATGTACGTACGACTAGCAGGTGGTTTGAGCGCGGAAACGTCAACGTGAGAAGCAGAGATGAAATTGCTACGGTCAAGGATAGAGGTCACTTATATATTCAGTAATCAGTCCCTGGCAGTAATCCGTGTCCCCGGATTAGCACTCAGATATTTTGACGCTGCGTGTGCATGGTGTTCAATTAGAGCGGCACAGGCTGACCGTATCTGAACGACTTCCAAGCTAGAAAAAGAACACATCAGTAGCAAATGAGAGAAGGAAGGTAAGGCTTCATCTGGGCGGACACACCATGCGAGGGCGCGGCTACCCAACCAGGCAGCCAGCCAAGCCACACCTCGTCTACTTTTTTTTTTTTAAAAAAAACGGGGAGCCTGTTCTCCTCATTCCCATGCACAGTGCACAAAAATACCACGGTCACCGGGGATCGAACTGGGATGGCCAGGCAGGGTCTCTGGCTCCTTGCACTGACCACCAGCAGCTGCCGCTGCAGTCTGCACGCGCGTTAAGCAATCTCTCTCACCCAATCCGCGGGCAGCTCTTTGTGTAATTTGTTGGGTATGCTATGCAATTTAATTTGTTTGTCATTGGTTTTGTAATTTTAAGAGCCAGCTTCTGGAATATGAGTGTGGGTTCCCATCTGGATTTTAGGTGGTATTCAGAGCATTTTTTTACTCCTGGAAATAATATCATCTCTACCTGTACCTGGTAGTGGTAGGATACGTTGGATGTCATTACAATCTTTTGCTTAATTACTCCTCCTTTCAGAAGTGAACGGGTTTAATTTGGACCTAGTTGTGATAACGACTTCTTCTATAGTCAGGAGATACTCCTTTTGTCTCATATTAAAAGACGTCCAAGACCTTGTTCCGGATACCAATGCGAAAGCAAAAATACTCAAATACCCCTATAAAGGAATCATTGCACTTGAAGGCGACGTACAATGGAGGTTGGGAGCTGCGTTGCGGCCAGGAAATATTGTTTATTCAACTCTCTACACTCGTGGACGTCATCGGTAGATTCTTTTACTTTTTTTTATACATCTCCAGGCTAAGCGAATTGACGTTTGACAGTACGGCGTGTTAGTATGCTGGGCTATAACGTCCACTATTCTAAGACAAATTTTGAATCCTCAAATGACATGTATTTTGAGATGCAGGGAGTAATATATATGTAAAATATTAGTGATCAATCTTTGAAATTTGCATACATGGTCGATCTCGATGAAGACTATATTCAAAACGGTAATTCTGGGTGTAGAGTGTCCGACGCTCTCTGGTGGGCTGCCTGTGCTAGCCCGAGGACCGCCCCCGACAGTAATTCTTATCTGCTCATCCACTCGCACTCGCTCCCAACTGTTAAAAAAGAAAAAACTCACCTCACGCAATGCCGCCACACGCCCGCGCCGCCTCGGCGGCCGCACTCTCCACCGCGCCTCCCTCTCCACCGCCCCTTCGCTCCGCCAGCCGGTATCTCCACCTCGCTAGAGCACAGCAACCCGTCTTCCTCCCTCTTCGCCACTCCTCTCGTCTGTCATGGCCTTCTAAAGTGCGTGGACCCGTCGTGGCCTTCTCCACCGGACTTGTCGCGTCCTTCTTCACCAGAGCAGCGAGCTCCGCGCCACCGACGAGCTCTACACCTGTGAACTCCACGCACCGACAAGCCTCCATTCGCAAACAACAAGGAGATATTACGCTGAAAGCACGTGTTGCAAACGTATATTTCAAGTGTTTCAGATGTTCCAGAGATATGCTGCAAGTGTTTTATATTGGTGTTGCAAAAATAGATCGAGATGTTGCACATGTTGCAGTGGCTATACACATGTTTCAAGTGTATGTTCCGACTGTTTCATCTATCTTGGACGTATGTTGTAAGTGTTTCATCTGGATGATTGCAAAAATAAATTTGGATGTTGCATATATATACATGGTCGCAAGTGTATGTTTTTAAGTGTTTTCAGTTGCTTCAAACGTATGTTTCATCTGGATGTTGCATATATTTTGCAATGGTACGCACATGTTTTTCTGGTATTTCAGATATATATTGCAAGTGTTTCAGTTATTTCGGACGTATGTTACAAGTGTTTCATCTGGATGTTACAAAAGTAGATCTGGTGTTACATATGTTTCAATGGGACGCACCTGCCGTCGTGGATGCGTGTGGGAAGCGGAGGGATGGAACCCGGCTTACCGGCGAGCGCAAGAAGTGGAGGGGGATGGCGGCAAGGGCACGGGCGGTCCCCATCTATCCGTACAATAGGGCGCGGCCCCCGCCTGTTACGGGTGGAACCAGATAACTTTACATGCTGGCTAGGAGTTACAGGTGGAACCTGATAATTTTACAGGGCTGGATGGGTGCTGCATCTGGACATCTCTTGGGGCCGGGTGCTAGTGTCTCCCTATTCAAATAGCATGTCATCGTAAACAAATATATGTGAAGTTCAATATAATGGGTTTGTGAGCACTAAAAGTCTTGTTAGATCAGATGAGAGTGTGAAAGAAAGATCCGCTTGGTGCCCATATCTTTGCAATGGTCGGACTTTATCTCCTTGTATTATTGGTGGTTTGGTGAAGGCCAGTGCTCGATCTTGTGTAGGGATCCATATACATGCACGTGTAACGTGTTGGCCTGAATAACAATATCAGTTCATGCAGCCATGATGGAAAAGCTTGCCCACCTGGCAGAAATGCAATAATGTACTACTCCGTACATTTGTTCCTTGCATCTTTGGCTTGATCCATGTCTCTCCGATAGAGACAGACATGGCACAATGGCTGGAGCTTTGGCTGTTCTATCAAGGCTTATTTGTTCCATATGGAGATGGTGGCGCTCGACGCCGACGGCGCCGGCGCCGGCGCCGGGACTGGGTCGTGGTAGCGCTGAAAAGTCGATGGGTGCCCCCGGTCCGTTGCATGCAGCGCGGTCAGGTCGCCTAGGGATGCAAGGCTATCTGGTTACTGCATACGTATGCACTGATGTGTGCACACAGCGCAGTCACATCACAGGAAAGCGGTAAGAAAGCCGCCGACTTTTGGTACGAGCGGATGACAGGTGGTCCCGGCAGGAGTCTTGGTCGCGGTTGACTCCACTCGCAGGCTCGTGCCGGGAGCCCGGGACCAACGTAGCCACGTAGTACAGCCGCAGGTCCTTCTCGTGCACAAAAAAAAAATTATAGTATATAGGGGAGCCGGACAAGCGGACAGTAACGTGTTTTGCGTCAGCGCTCACACCGTTTCCTCTTTCAATCTTCCCCTCGTAGCCCTAAGAATGTGCTATTTTGCACAAAGCAAACCGTTCTTCAACACATGCGACGACTTTTATACATGTAAAAAAAGCACATCACAATGTTTGGTATTTTTAAAGAAGGTTTTACTAAGTCAGTTTCTAAAAATCGATGGTTTAGAAGCTACTATAATGCGGCACAACATTTAGATCCTATTTGGATGGATTAGGACCAGTGATTAGCTGACTAGTACTTAGCAAGCTAAGGTTTAGCCAAGTCCTATTTGATCCTCAGCTAATTGTTAGCCATTTTATTTCTCTTTTCTCGTCTACCCTTCCTTCCGCATCATTTCCACCCCACCTCATATTTCACAGTCTGTACCTTCCTTCTCTCCATGGCGGAGACATGCGGGCTCTGTGACCACCAGCGCCGCGCCATCATTTGTCGAGTGTGCGGGCCCCATCCACCCTTGCTTGTCGCGAGCGTGTGGGCCCCATCCGCCTTTGCTCGTCGCAAGCATGGGTGCCCTATCCACCTTCGCTTGTCACGAGGGTGCAGTGCAGATCGACGCCGGCCAAGGCGGATCTTCAAGGCATTGTGGTGGGTGGTGGTGAAGGACCTTCATGAGGTACGGTGGGCGCTGGTAGGCCAGAGGAAAGGGGTGGCCACGGGCGGGCGAGATGCAACGCGAGCGGCATGGGTAGCTGCAGGAAGAAGGGAACATGAGCGACTCGCGTGGGGGTATCTTTTTCCCAAATGGGTGGGACTTAGCCCCTGATAGTTGGGTTTGATGGATTAGTTGCTTAACAACTAGTTGTGGCTTTGGCTAAACTTTAGCCCACTCATTAGCCTTCCTGTTTAGATTCTCAAGGGCTAAAGTTTAGCAACTAGTTGTTAAATTAAGATATCCAAACGTGACCTTATTGAAATAGATTGCTATATAAGCCATTCATAAAAAAATAATAGACAGTTATAAAATATTTCACCAGTGTAGTATAAATTGCTAGCTACTCTCTCATTTCTAAATTATAAGATATTTTGACTTTATAAGATACATGATTTTACTATGCACTTAGATATACATACTATATCTATATACATAGTAAACACGATGTATCGAGAAAAGTTAAAATAATTTGGAAGGAGGTAGTATTAGTAATAACAACACTTTACGTACATTTCGTCAACATCCTTATGTTTTTATTTACATATCTATAAGCTATAGGAAAGTTTAATCGCAAAGAAAAAGTTATAAAACTTAATTGGTCTCCTACTAAACAAGGAATCTTGACTGCACAATTGAACAAGAATGAAAGGGTTCAAATGGAAAAGCTTGTCTCCCATCCATTTAGCGCTCGCTATATATGCGTCACCCATCCCGTGTAAGCTCCACATCCAAATTCCCAAACAAGTAGTATTGCCTGACTCATAGATTCCATGGGATTGAAGCTTTCTTGCATCCACCACGGCAGCCTGTCGCGGCAGGCACACCTGCCGGCCTCGCCGGCGCCGGCCAGGGTCATCGCCGCAGACGGATCGCTGAAGGAGCTCCCTGCCTCCTCCTCTTCTTCTAGCGTCTCGGACGTGCTCGGCCAGAGCGGCGACGCGGCGTCGTCGTCGTCGTTCTTCGTGTGCAACTCCAACGCGCTATACTTCAACGAGCGCCCGCCGGCGCTGGCCCCCGGCGAGGTGCTCCAGCCGGGGCATATATACTTCGTGCTCCCGGCGGCCATGCTCGAAAAGCCGCTGTCGACCGCCGACATGGCCGCGCTGGCCGTGCGGGCGACCACGGCGCTCGCGTCCAGCAGCAACAGCAAGCCGAGGAGGCGTCACGGGCAGCGCCGTGGCCGTGGCGGCGGCAAGAAGAAGGCAGTTCGCGTCATGCCCGTGCGCGAAGAAATGGAGGACGGCGGCGAGAACGTCTTCTTCAACGAGAAGCTAAACCAACAGACGCTTGTGGAGTTCGGGATGATGTTGCTGAGCCCAGCGAAGAAGGACGAGAAGCTTGCAGCCGCCGCGGCGACGTCGAGGCTCAAGCGGGTGCTGAGCATCATTCAAGAAGACACCGAGTGAAGCAACAGTAGGCTGTGTGGTCAATCTCAAATTCTTTTGTTTTTTCCAGAAACTTAATTTGGTTATAGAAAATGTCTACAAATGTAGAAAATATAGGGTAGAAAATGTCTACAAATGTATGACATTCCAGCCTTGTAAGTGACCTGATTCGTTGATTTTTTTTTGGGTTTCGGTGTACAATTCTCCATTTTCTGTCTTGTAGTTTTTCTACGACTGTGCAACAATGAAGAATTTTCAGTCTGAAATGAAATTTGAATGATTCAAACTTTGTGTGGGCATGTGGGCCAGGACTGATGGACTGACCTACTGACCAATGACAAAGAGAGTTCTCTGACAAAGAAAAATGAACAGTTACTGCAAATGACACATTATCCGCATAATCGTTTCCGCCCAAGGTATACGGTTTTGATATTAAGGTAGAAGGCCTCAGTTTTGGATGCCGAGAAAACTCTTGAACCTGCCTTTGCCGCAGAGCTGATTTATTTAACCAGCCTAAATTCACTCCCACGGGCTCTTTCGCATAGTCGTTTAATTTTGCATAATCGTTTATTGTGACATTGATGCCACAAAACTCCCATTTTTTATGTCCCTCTTTCTTTGTATACCTAGTAGTATGTTTCAATTCTAGAATTCTTTTTTTAAAGAGCAAACTCCATTACTCAACAAATTAAGGTACATCATCCCAAGTGGATTGTGTACCACTGGAAACAAGAGCGTCGGCAACCTTATTACAAAGTCTAGGACACACATTTACACCATAAGAAACAAACTCCGACATCAATAAAAGTCGATTTTTGAAAACTCCCTGCTAGGGTTTTGTCCACCATAGTGCCGACCTAACCGAGAAGCAACCTTTGCTATCATAGTGCCATCCCACCACATCTAACATATCTGGGTGCGCCGGTAGTAATCTGATTAGGTGACCTATTTGGATACTCCTTCTAGCATATCTCTAAGGCCCTACCTTAAATATCCTATATTTTTATCATCATTAAAATGCCATTTAAATCATCGATTCTTATAAATATCTGATGGTATACAAGCTATTTGAGTCATCGGTTCTATGCACCAAATGATGGATAAAACTCCATTTTGTATCATCGGAGGGATCGACCAAATGATAGTAACTAGTATAAGCAAACCCCATCATGATCAGATTTGATTTATTTGAATCACGTTTGATCTAAATAAAAATCCAAACAAGTTTGCTTTTATAGTTGTGCTATCTGTGATGCATATGATGAATTGAATCAAATCGAATTCATTACTAACTAGCTTCATTCAAAAAATAAAAAAAATGATTTAGTTCACAAGCATCACTAGCATCAAAAGTTCATCCAATTCACACATAAAACATTATTATCAGCTTAGTCATAAAATATCCAATTCACATATCGCGTGGCCTCCTAGTTCTTGTCAACAGGAAACAAATCTTGTCGACGAAATCATCTAATACTTGTATTTGGCGAACTACTTGAGTAGCATCTTATATTTCTCTTCACATAGTTCATGATAAACTTATATTTGAAATCCCCTCCATGATGTTCACATTATGGGCATGCAATGTACTCGTGCAGATATTTCAGCTGGAAACTCAAGTTTTGTAGTAGAAGTGTTCTGTCTAGCAACCAATACTCGATCAAAGGCGGTTTGGTCCCACCGTCGCCTAGGTCTTTCAGGAAACATATTCTGCCCTAGCTTCAGGTGGCTGAACTAGGCTGTGCATGACATTGAACTCCATGATAACAATCAACCCTTTCTCCGAACCTTGAGCCACCTGAAGCTAGGGCAGAATATCAACATTGTTACGGAGAAACATTGTTACGGAGAAACATATATACAAAGTTTTAATGAGTGCATTACTCATATTGGTACATTTATTTACACTATCACTTCTTTACGTTTAACTGTAACCGACGAGGCTACTATTTAAGTCCCACAAAGCCAAAACTTAATTAAATGAATGGGCTTTTATGAATTGTTCGTACATACACTTTTTCATATAGCGGACTAGCGGTATACCCATATCAATAATGTATACAAAATCGATTTTCAGAGACACCCCTCTTCTTTGCAGAGGCGCGGCAGCCCATAGGCATCACTGTGTATGGAAACAACCAACTCGCCCACAAGCATTTTCAGTGGCAGTGCATTATGAAGATCCCCTATGGAAATAAATGACTAGCCCATTTAATCGCTTGTTGGCCCCGGACACCCTAGTGTGGTGCCCCTACTCCTTCCAGGTACCACCGCCTCCCATTCCCACACGCCTCTCATTAGTAGCAGCCACGCCCTACCCTCTCAGTTGTGTTGACTAGCTAGTCAAATATTCATGTTTAGATGATGTTAGACTTAATTTTGTCCAAATTTAGATTGAGAGGCGCGCACAATAGGAAATGAATGGATCAAATCTTGATAGGTTTGCACTTCTATATTAATGGAAGAAGTTCTTGTGGTTATGGGCTTATTTAAACTCTAGACTAGACTATTTAAAATTAGACTGAACTTTTGTCCTCATATGATGTTATTTCAGGCCTCACCGAAGGGCTGAAATTCACCGAAACTCTCTATCAACTCAAACTGAATCCCAAAACCCTATCCCTAGTTATAATTTGGTGCTATCTCACAAGGACAACATAAAGGCACATGAAGAAAGAAACAAATCCAAAAATGTATAGCAATCTCTCTACTTGGCCTCTACCTTAATATTGGATGTCAGAGGACAAAAACACACTTCAACACCCCTGCTCGGGCACCCAAAAGTAGGAGCTCCATACTTTCCCCTTCCACTTTCTCGTTACACAGGGTCACCTCATGCCCTTTTTCTGACCTGCTTCAGCATAGAAGCCCTATGCCCGTCCTGCCCATGCGCCATCTCCACCACCGCCGACCACAAATCGGGGCATTGCCCACTACCTCTCGTGTCCACGTTAGCTGGAATCAAATCCCCACCTCCCATGTTTGTTCTCCCTCACTTTCCTCGGCATTTTGAACGTCATAGGAGGAAGTCACGGGCCGACTGAGCTCCGCTCCACCCTCCACGACTGCTCGAGTACTCGACCCTCGATACCGCACTGCCCATCACCGCCGCTCGCCCCCTCCGCAAGTCCGCCCTAGGATTGTCACCACTCCCAAAGCAAAAGTTGTAGATCTCAAAAAGTTAAACAACTTTGTAGTTGACAACTTTTCATTTGAAATCATCTAGCTAAGGATAACTACGTCTGAATTTCGTACATTTAAAATTTGAATTTTTTAAAAGATCTTGGATGGAGAAACAACAAAACTGAAAGTTGTAGATCTCAAAAAATTAAACAACTTTGTAGTTGATAACTTTTCATTTGAAATCATCTAGCTAACAATAATTACATCTAAATTTGCTACATTTAAATTTTGAATTTTTCAAACGACCTCAGATGGAGAAATGACCATAAAACCAAAGTTGTAGATCCCGAAAAGTTATACAACTTTGTAGTTAGGACATTTTCATTTGAATTCATTTAGAGTGACAAACACTTATTTTAAATTCGGTTGAGCATAATATGAGGAGAAAGAATATCTAAGATAGACATAAGTGAGTGTGAAGTGGAGTGGTTAGAGGAGTAACGTGGGAGGCTGGAGGTTGCTGGTTCCAACCCCAACGGTTGGAAATTGCATGTTTTTTGCATGAAAATTCTAGTGACTTGAGACTTTCAGGATTAAAAAAAGTTTTTTTTGCTATTTTTTTTACCAAGATTTGTGATTTCTGAAAAACGGATTTGTAGGGGCGACTCGTTTTTTAGCTGCCCCTACAAACCGATTTTTAGGGGCAGCTCTCGCATGAAAATTCACGTGGCTTGAGATTTCCGAGATTTAAAAAGATTTTTTTGCTATTTTTTTGACCATATTTGTGATTTCGGAAAAACGGATTTATAAGGGCGGCCCTACAAACTGATTAGCCGATCCTATAAATTGGTTTATAGGGGCGAATCGTTGCTTTGTAGTCTCGGTTGCCACTGCAGTCTTGGTTGGGTAGCGGCGGCTGGCCCTACAAACCATCTAGAGATGCCTCTACAGTGGCTCCATGGCGTAGTGTACATAGCTTCTATGAGGAACAGAACAATAAATAAAAGTCAATGATCATGTTGACGCCTAAAATTGACCGAGGGTTGAAATAGCTTGGTGACCATGTTCCTGGTACCGAGATGAAGATCGTGGAAAATATCTTGGAGCATTGCATTTTGAGTCCAAAAGGCGTAGGAGACGGCGCCAGATTGCCAAAACCGGCTTAGCTGGCTTCCTAAACCAGCTAAGCCAGCTTCTCTATGAACCAGCTTGGCTGCCTGCGCTGAGCCTGAGCCCGACAAAACCGGCTAAGCCGGCTTGGACTCGGCTAAGCCGAATTTTCTGCCCTAGTAACGAACTGGTTTGTTTCCAAATTTGTTGTGTATCTATTCTAGGTGTAGGAAACGTGGAGGTTACGATTTGGAATTATTTTTTACTGGGATAGGACCACACCCTCTACATACTTATCTGAGGATCATCGGCCAATTGAGGGATTCAACATCCAATAGTCTTTTTTTGCATGTACTACACTTTCACCCTATTTTTCCAATCTTTTGTTGTTCGTTGCATCTCTCCACGAGATCCAGTGGCGTTCTAGGTGGTGACCTTGCCCACCATAGGACAACCTCAGGCGTACATCTCCCTGACGGGTCTTCCCGGGAGATGTTCATGAGTTTTTGCGACAAAGGACGAGCTCTAAATCGGCCTAATCAATCTCTCTAAATCGATTTTGCTGATCTTGGAGTTGTTTGCTGAGTGTAATAAATTGTTTGCATCCTAGGGCATGCTAGCCCTTACTAGTATGTGATCCGAGATCCAATTTCGCGTTAACAGGTCCTTTCCAACAACAAAAAGGTCGATGGACCTGTTCAACAAATTACAGTTTCATAGTAGCTTCCACTGCTCCTGTGCTCCAGCAATAAGTCAGGTAGTCTACAACCTCAATCGCCATCGGCGCTTTGCCGGACCAAGGAAGACAAGTATACGTACGTGCTGCGTACATACCGACCATCAAGTCACTGTCCTGTGTGTCATGCCTCACACGCAATGTGTGGTTTACTTAATTATTACTTCTCTGAAGGTCCGGAGCAAGAAATGATGTACGTACGACTACCAGGTGGTTGAGTGCGGAAACGTCAACGTGAGAAGCAGAGATGAAATTGCTACGGTCAAGGATAGGGGTCACTTATATTAGTAATCAGTCACTGGCAGTAATCCGTGTCCCCGGATCAGCACTCAGATGTTTTGACGCTGCGTGTGTATGGATTGTTCAACAAGAGCGGCGCAGACCAACCGTATCTCAACGACTTCCAAGAACACATGCATCAGTAGCAACTGAGCGAAGCTAAGAGCATCCGCAGTGGGAGGGTCGAAGCTGGTGCGATACAATAAATGCTAAGATGGAACCCGGTCCTATACACTGCAACCATGGTTTGATGAAGGACCGGCTCCTTCGCATGGAACCTGGGTCGAAGAAATAAAGAACTCTTTCCTGGCATTGCTGCTCGCGCAAAGGAGAGGAGGGTGCAGTTGATTTTGGGCCCACGTATGGACTCATGCTGGGTTTGATACATTGCTGATAGAAGAACATGTGACGTCTAATCAGTTGTGGACTCCAGTTAAGACCCAAGGACGGGTTGACACACTGTGGACGCTCAGTCAACCCATGTGAGACATGAGTGAGAGCCTCACGGGATCAGAACTAACATTTATTAGTGCACTGTGAGAGGTCATACTAGACCAGTCTCTAGTATGCATATCAGACCAGTACAGTATGAGCAGGGGTCATAAGGGGCAGTTGCTTGGTCTCTCAAGTTTTGTGCACGTCAGAAGTTAGGATGTTTATAAAAATTCCAACGTTCATCAGAAGTTCCAATGTTGTTCGTGAGTTAAAATAACATTGTCTGTCAGTCCATACCAGACTAGTCCAATATGAATTTACACAGTCCAACAGCTAGTTTCTGAGTGGGGTATTTATAAACCCAAGCCCTCTTCTATGGGGCTGCTAATTCTGGTGGTTGCTAGAGCTATTCTAAACCTTGTGAAACCTCCCTACTCCTCTCTTTGTGAGATTGTGCGCTTAGTGAAACATCCGACTGGTGGGTTGAGTGAGATTCAAAATTGTGAGCAAAGGGAGAAAGCCAAACCTTGAGTACTTGTAGCAATCAAAGATCTCGTAAAAACATTTGTTACTCTTGGAGATCAAGTCAAAGCAACAAATGACATGAATTGTGTACTACTTGAAGTTGGCATGCAAACATATTATAGATACAACAATATAATAGTGAACCACGCTAAACAAGAAATAGTTTGCCACAGCACAAACTAAAGATCATCCACATATATATGATTAAATTAACATGGATAGATGTAGCACGAAGGACAACCAGACTTATTAGCCCATGCGCCAAAGGAGAGAAAGCAATTAATTTTATGTTAATGGCTTACCGTCTGTTCACTTTGTTCTAGCTCCTAGTCAAGTTAAAACATCTAATATGTGCTGCACCACTGATGCAGCTTTCTTTTCTCTATATATGATATAATCACCATATGTTGGCTCCCAGAAAAAGACTCACAACAAAATATCAAGAAATGAGTTGGATGAATAACACAAGAACAATCAAAATATCAAACTTGACAAAGTTAAAACATTCCTTGGACGATAATTATTTTAAACCATGTCTACATACTCCCAGTTTCAAGATTATTTCTTGCATGTGCGAATCACATGGTCCATGCATACAGTTTGCAAGCATTGTCTATATAGTGCATTGGGTCACCATTGTCAGATGATTGCCTAGATAGTGTAGAGCTTGGCATTGAAAACATTCCCTTTCACCTAGAGTGTAGTCTCTAGCGGCAAGTGGCTTGCTACACGATGCTCATATGGTACCCAGCTTCTGAAACTCAGGATCAGCTGGATGAGTCTTCGTTGTCATCTGATTCAGTCTCATCTCTAGTTCTGTGGTTGTTTGGATTGACAGCGAATGAGACGCTGAAATCAAGTCGGTCCTCTATTCCTTCAGCCTGATAACACAATAGTGCAAAATTAGAATGAAAGCAACAAGGCACCATCAGCAGGTATATGTGTATGGCACTCAAAGTTGCACATATATAGCTAGCTAGCATACCTCGTCATAAGCTTCAACCAAAAGTTTGTAAGGCTATCTTGTACTATTACACATGTGGTCATCTATATTTACTAGGAATCGATAAGTGAAGTGGGAAAATTTGGTAGAAGGTCGTCACAGAACCCCATGGTCTTCGTGTAACCAAATTAACTATATTTCCTACCTATAACTAATGTGCAATAGGTTATGTTTCAGTCCCCTCAACTCATCAACCACCATTTCACATTTCTATAACATGATAGTTGAATTGAAAACTTGAAATCTAGCAAGTACTAGTCACCACACTTTACAATGCAAAGAAAAAAAATCTTGCAGCATGAATTGAGCGAGATAGATGTCTCACTTTGCACCCAATTGAGCAGAAGCGGCAAGCCTCATCCGATAGTCCCCTTTCACATTCCTCACAGTGAGACACGCCATGCTTTCCCTGACCCAACATAGACCGTTTGTTCAGGAACACGACATAGCCTCCATTGTAGAGGTAGGTCTGCACCAATGACATGCTCAGCAGATGCTGAACATCGTCTACCTTCACAACATTGTGGCCTGATGACTTCCGGATCTGCACCTCACACAAAGCGAGCATCACTACAGGAAACTGGCTCTTTGCCGACTGTAATTTTCTTTGCCAACTGTTTTTTCTCGACACTCGGCAAAGAGGTCCCTTTGCCAACTGGAATTTCCTGCAGTCGGCAAAGCAGGATTTGCCGACTGCCTGACTTTGCCGACTGCCAAGCAGTTGGCAAAGAATTGCAGTCGGCAAAGGCAGGCCATGGTTGACGCCATCCACACCGTCACCTTTACCGACAGCCACTCCGTCAGCAGTCGGCAAAGGCGCAGGCTTTGCCAACTGCCATCCTCCTTGGCAGTCGGCAAAGAATTTTTATTTTTTTTGATTTTCGATCTTAGTTTTTTGTGTTGCCTTGATATAGTAAGTACATGATATATTCCAAGTTTAGGATCATTTTGATTTATTTTGCTATATTCCGTAGATTTTTTCTGTTTCTTTGATTTTTTCCGGCAGCTCCAGATTTGAACTGCAGGTACATGAAATAATGGAATCCGGCGATTCAGAAAATGATATTCATGATGTTTGGAGCATGTTGAGGCCGTGTGCGGGGCCTCGCGTGAAATTTTGACCGTTATCACATGTGGAGATGTCCAGGTTTTAGCCACCCGACGTCGCCACTTGCTCGAAACTTTCTCAAATTTTTACCATAGCCTCCGCATGCGATGACAAGACACGTCGTCAAGTTTCGTCATTTTCGGACTCCGTTTCAATTTTATAAAATTTAAAAACACTTTTCACGCGCGTGGCTCGGCGTGTTCCGACACCAACACGGTCGAAATTTCACGCGAGGCCCCACACACGGCCTCAACATGCTCCAAACATCATGAATATCATTTTCTGAATCGCCGGATTCCATTATTTCATGTACCTGCAGTTCAAATCTGGAGCTGCCGGAAAAAATCAAAGAAACAGAAAAAATCTACGGAATATAGCAAAATAAATCAAAATGACCCCAAACTTGGAATATATCATGTACTTACTGTAGCAAGGCAACACAAAAAAACTGGGATCGAAAATCGAAAAAAAATAATTCTTTGCCGACTGCCATTAGTGGCAGTTGGCAAAGAGCCTTTGCCGACTGCCAGGGAGGATGGCAGTCGGCAAAGAATTTCTGAGAAAAAAATCAAAAATAACCTTTGCCGACTGCCAGGGAGCAAAGCAGTCGGCAAAGTATTTTTTAAAAAAATTAAAAAAAATAATTTTTTGAAAAAAAAATAGACCTTTGACGACTGCGTCACATGCTGGCAGTCGGCAAAGGGAAAAAAAGAAAAACGTCGCCTTATCCGCTCGGCCCGCCCTCCCCCCTCCCCAAAATCCCGCCCGCCTGCCCCAAATAACCCGCTCGCCCGCCGCTGCCACCCAGGCCGCCCCCGCCGTCGACGCCGTCGTCCGGCCGGTCGCCGGCGCATCCCCCCGCGCCCTCCCCCTCCCCCGCGCCCCTCCCCTCCCTCTCTCCCGCGCCGGCGGATCCCCTTCTCCTCCTCCCCCGGCCGCGCGCGCCCTCCCCGGCGGCCGCGCGCGCCCTCCCCGGTGGCCGCGCACCCCCTCCTAGGCGGCGCGGCGCCCTCCCCGCGTGGCGCGGCCCTCCCCGGCGGTGCACCCCCCCGTGCTGGTCCCTCCCCGACGGCGCGGCCATCCCCGGCGGCGCCCCCCTCCCCCTGCGCTCCCCCCCGCGCTGGGCCACCCCCGCGGCGCGTCCCCCCCCCCGCGCTGGGCCCCTCCCGGCGCCGGTCGCCCCGCCCAGGCCCCTCACCGGCGCTGCCCCGCCCCGATCCGGCCCTGGCCAGGCACGCCGCCACGTGCAGCTCCGGCGTCGGCCCCGTAGCGGCCGCGGCCTCGCCCCGACCCGCCCCGACGCCGTCGCTGCCCCGCCCCGATCCGGCGTGCCCCGCTCCGTCCGCCGTCCGCCGTCCACGCGCCGTTCGCCGTCCGCTGGCCCTGCGTCGCCGTCCTCGCCACGCCGTCCTCGCCTCGCCTCGCCGTCCTCGCGCGCGCCTCTGCTCCACGCATCGGTGATGCCGTCCGTGACGACGAGGTAGTAGTACTACTAGTAGTAGTAGTTTACTTTGTTAATACCTGCTTATATTCTTCTGCATGGATTGGAAATACATTTGTGGTTGTCGGCCATCGTGCCTGACATGTATATGTGTTTGTCGGCCATCGTGCCGTCTTTTCTTGCAGGTTTGGTAACCTTCCCGTGCAGGGGAGGTGCTGCCGAAATTTTTCGTTCTCACTAATTGTTTTTCTTTTTTAGGAGGGCTCCCATTAGAGGCTAGCCGGAGGAGCACGACTCGGCACTGCCCCGCTAGCCTTTCTTCACCGGCACCTGTGGTATGACCCCTCTTTCCGCCACATGTAGTCGTAGGTCGCGTTACCCAGTTAGGCGCCTCCCGTCCGAAACGGATACGGTTGGAAGTATGCGTTCTTCGCATATGTATAACCGTATCCGTTTCGGATTGTCCACGTTATTTGGACAGCCCGAGGATGCACAGACGAGGTTAGCTCCCATGTTCCGCTCCCGTCCGAGTCAGAGTTTCGGCAGGACCTCCCCGTTGTTCTCTGGATACACACTCTCCCCGCCGGGACGTGTATCGGGAGAACAGCGGGGAGGTGCTGCCGAAATTCCGTCTCGGACGGGAGCGGAGCATGGAAGCTAACCTCGTCTGCGCATGCTCGGGTGGGATTAGGACCTATCCTTCACCTATTAGATGGTAGGAGCGCGTTGTAGATGCACTTGCTGGTTTTATCACATGTTAACATTGCCGCATGACAGAGCATGGGTGACCATGAGTGGATGTACTCGGGCTTCGCAAGTAAGAGCCACGAATGGATCAGGGGGATGACTGAGTTCCTGGAGCATGCATTTGGCCCAGCTGCTAAAGGGTCGATTCGGATGCCGTGTCCCTACAGCGAGTGCAGGAACAAGAAGAAGAAAGTAAAGGCTCAGGTGTTGAGAGATCTGTTCAAGCACGGGTTCGTTCCAAACTATACCCATTGGCGCCACCATGGTGAATACCATCCTATTAGGGATGAGGTGGTGCGACCCGTCCTCGAGGAGTATGATGGCGATGCCGGGATGGCAGACATGATGGCAGACTTCCACGAAGCATGGTTTGGCGAAGGAATGGATGTGGAGGAAGATCCGGAGGAAACCGCGAAGGCCTTCTACGACATGATGGAGTCGGCACAGAAGCCCCTTCACGAGAAGACAAAGCTTACACAACTAGATGCCGTCTCACACCTGATAGGGTTGAAGTCGCAGCTGGGCATTAGTCGAGATGGCTTCGATCTCGTGTTGAGCATTGTTGGGGGACTGCTTCCGGCAGATCATGTCCTACCGACGAACACCTACGCTACATAGAAGCTCCTTCGTGCACTTAAGATGCCGTATGAGGGGATCCATGCTTGTCCGAAGGGGTGCGTCCTGTTCAGGGGAGACCTCGAGGAAGCAAAAACCTGTCCGAAGTGCGATGCCTCTAGGTTCGTGTTGGTAGAAGGCTCTGATGGCAGCATGAAACAGTCTAAGGTCCCCGAGAAGGTCGTACGACACCTTCCTTTCCTACCGAGGCTGCAACGGCTGTATATGACGGAGGAGTCCGCGAAACAGATGACATGGCACAAGAATGGCAAAAGATACCATCCTGACAAGATGGTACACCTGGCGGACGGTGATGCATGGAAGCACTTCGATAACATGAATCCTGTCAAGGCTATGGAGGCTCGGAATGTACGCGTAGCGCTAGCAACAGATGGGTTCAACCCGTTTGGAATGATGGCGGCCCCGTACACTTGCTGGCCCGTGTTTGTGATCCCCCTCAATCTCCCCCCCGGCGTCATGTTTGAACCTAAGAACGTGCTCTTGATGCTGATAATACCTGGACACCCGGGCGACAATATGGGTGTGTTCATGCAGCCGGTGTGGGATGAATTGGAACTTGCTTGGGAAGAGGGGGTACTCACGTACGACCGAGCTACGAAGAGGAACTTCAGAATGCATGTGTGGTACCAGTATTCAATGCATGACTTCCTGGCATATGGCTTATTCAGCGGGTGGTGTGTTCACGGGAAGTTCCCTTGCCCGACATGCAAGGCAGATGTGATGTTCACCTGGCTGGCCAAGGGCGGCAAGTTTTCTTCTTTCGACAAGCATCGCCAATTCCTGCCTGAGAACCCTGAATTCAGGCTAGATGTAAAGCACTTCACGAAAGGCGTTCAAGTCACCGGCCCCATTCCGCAGGTTAAGAGCCCTGCCGCCGTCCTTGCCGACATACAGGCTCTCGAACCTGAGGAAACAGGTGGGTTTAAGGGATATGCTCGGGACCACATGTGGACTCATATATCGGGCTTGACTAGGCTCCCCTACTTCAAGGACCTTCTTCTTCCACACAATATTGATGTAATGCACACAGAAAAGAATGTGGCCGAGGCACTCTAGGCAACACTCATGGAAGTTGGCAAAAAGTCGAAGGACAACGTCAAGGCTAGACTGGACCTGGAGATGATCTGTGATAGACCAAACCTGGTGATGAAGACCCTTGCGCCCGACAGGAAATGGAAAAGGGGGCCGGCCGATTACATCCTGAAAAGGGCAGATAGGAAGGAAGTTCTGCAGTGGATCAAGACGTTAAAGTTCTCCGATGGGTATGCGGCGAATCTGAGCAGGGGTGTGAACTTGCAGACTATGAAAGTCTTAGGGATGAAGAGCCATGACTTCCACATATGGATTGAGCGGATCCTTCCTGCGATGACCCAGGGATACCTCCCAGAGCATGTGTGGCGCGTCCTGGCAGAGTTGAGCTTCTTCTTCCGCTAGCTTTGTGCCAAGGAGTTGTCTCGGGATGTTTGTGTTGAACTGGAGAAGGCTGCACCTCTATTGCTCTGCAAGTTGGAGATGATATTTCCACCCGGCTTCTTTCTGTCCATGAAGCATCTGATCTTGCACCTACCGCGCGAGGCACGGTTGGGGGGTCCCGTGCAGGCCCGTTGGTGCTATCCAATCGAGAGGTGTCTAAAGCTTCTTCGGAAAAATTGTAGAAATAAAGCCAAGATTGAGGCTTCCGTGGGAGAGGCCTCCGTTCTAGAGGAGGTGTCGACCTTCACATAGGCGTACTATACTGAGAAGCTTCCTAGCATGCACAATCCAACCCCTCGTTACAACACTGACGAGAACTCATCGATACTCAGCCTTTTCCAAGGGGATCTCGGGAGTGGAAGCGCAGGTACCAACAAGCAGTTGAACCATCAGGAGTGGTAGACTATCATGTTCACATTGTTGATCAACCTTGATGAAGTGATTCCTTATCAGAAGTAAGTTCTCAATGAGCTTGTTACCTACGCCGTCACTATCCTCCATCTGTCATGGTCTGACCCTCTAGTTTCTTCCTTCTTTCAGGGAATTTATTAGTCAATACTGGAGAGGCAATAGGGCTCCTACCGAGCAAGAAGAAGACAATCTTCTTAGACACAGTGTGCCCGATTTCATCTCCTGGTTCTGTACAAAGGTACCAACCAACTAACCTCTTTCTGACTTTGTGATTCCACTTTGCTCCCCAGAGCGAGTTATGTAATGATCTCCTACCCTTGCAGGCCCGAACGGATGTAGAAATGAGCGATGAATTGAAACAGGTGGGCCGTGGCTTCTCCCGTAGGGTGAAGTCATTCATCGTTTATGATGTGAATGGCTATCGCTTTCGCACCGATGAGTTCTATCAACCTGAGGGGCTAGAAGGTACCTTGGAGATCGACATTGGTTCGCTCATGGGCATGGAAGTAGACAACGAAATCGATGAGGACGAGGGTGAGGAGGTGCAGGATGCCAGGGACTTAAGAATGCTTGAGCGATGGCAGATGCAGCGCGATGGAGTTGTCTAGGAGGAGGTACATGATGATGACTATAGAGACGATGAGGATGATGATGACAGTGATGACTTAAGGGAGCTCGACAATATTGATAGCGATGACGACGATAGTGATAGAGATGATGACTCCACGCCCGAGATATTGCCGTTCGCGGAGATAATTATGAGGCCATGTAATACTATATTGTTATTATTATGTTCCTTTACAAGTACTTGTCATTTATTTATGCTAACAGTTTTGTTCTTTGTCATTGCAGGCACTCGGCAAAATGCCAGGCGGACAGCGGCAGCGGCCGCATCGAGCAGTACGCTCGTCGTACCAGGTCCCCCCGCAGGAGACCACCGACGATGACGAGGAGGAGGAGGAGGTGTTGGTGCATGGGTCGTCCAGTAGGGGGTCTCAGCCCCCCAGCGGACGTCGCCAGGTGACCAGGAGGCTGCCGTTCTCGTCCTCGCAAGGGGGGACGACGTCGCGTGACGACGAGCGCGGCGGCGACGACGACGACGACGACGCGCCTACACCAGGCGAGACGGCTTCGACTTCGTTAGGCGTGGCCAAGGTGTACTCGCGTGGGCCCACGTAGCTTCCTAGGGTGCGGCCGCAATTCCACCAGCGCCCGATGATCACACCCGTGGGCCAGACGTAAGTAACCATTATTGATTTCACTACTTGTTCATATGACATGTCAAAAATCAAACTGAAGACTAACAATTGTTCTTAATGACTCGTGTAGTTCCGGGAAGATTGTGAGTGGAGCAGGTCAAGCACGCCATATCAATGGCATCCAGGGCCTCCTGATTAAGGAGTACTACCCTGGCCTTGTCAACGTCAACGGCGAGATGAAGGTGCTCACCAAGTGGTCCCACTTCTACCTCGTCGAGGAGGGTGGAGAGACCATCATGGTAAAGATAAAGAGGGAGTTTTGGGTGAGTCTTTCATCGCACCGCATTGCTAAATAGTACGCATTCATCGGACTTCTTGCAAAAAGGAAATGCTACATGATGTGTCTGTGTGCAGGACTTCTTCACGTGCGAGGAGGGTAAAGCGGCCCAGGCGGCGCGAGTGCAGGAGGCGGTCTGCAAAGATCGTCTCAAGGACCTGTACCATGAGGCGCGCATATAGGCCATCCGCGACTTCCACGCCAACGTGCTTGGAGAGAACATCAAGAAGCCCCAAATCCGCCAGAGAATGAACTCGAGGGAGGCCGACCTCACCCAAGCGCAATACGAGCAGGTAATTAAGTATGACAACATTCGTTCAGATTCCTTCAGTGAAACATTACACTAATCTTCTCGCATGTCAAATACTTGATGTCATGCAGGTGTGTCCATCGTGGTGCGACAACCACAGGGAATGCTGGACGGAGATTGTGCGCATGTGGCGCACGGATGAGGCGTACGCGAGGCGCGCCGACCGTCAGGGCCGCCGCGCGCAGATGCGAGGGGTGTCACACCACCAAGGGAATCAGCCCCTCCCCCAGTTCACGATAAGATGGGTATGCGTCCGTTCATGTCTTAATCCTTGCGCTCAATTGTCAATACTTGTAACCATGTTTGTGTTTTCAATGCAGACGTAGACGCACGGTGGGCAGGAAATCAATGAGTACACCGCGTACCTCCTCTCTCACAAGGGAAAGGCGACGGATCCGAACAACGTCTACAACCCGGAGGACGGGCCCGATGCGTACACCAACCCCACCGCCTACGAGAAGGCCACCGAGTACACCGTCGTGGCTCACCAGCGCTACGGGGAGACGTTCGACCCCACCGCCGAGCCCCTGGACACAGACCTCCTGCAGAGGTTGGGACCAGGGAAACAGCACGGCCGCTACTACATGGCCCACAGCGCCCTCGACCCGTCCCAGGTTCCTACGCTGACCCAGGTTCGATCCACGCCCACGAGCTCCAGCGACATCCCCGTAGCGCCCCGGCGGCAGTCAGCGTCACAGGTAAGTGCCGTTTCGTTCGTCGTTCACTCGTTTCGCACCTATACATACAATCAACACTGCGGATGTAATATTGCAGGCCCAGATGGAGGCCAAGATGGAGGAGAGGATCGCCACGTTGCACGCGCAGATGATGGCGCAACAGATGGCTTACCAGCAAAGCCTGCAGCAGCACTACAACACTCAGATGCAGAATATGGCCAGCTTCTTCCAGTCCATGCAGACGCCTAGGGTGTCTACACTGCCTCCTCTTCCAATGTTCGCTCCACCGCCTCCTCCTCCATAGTTTTTTTCCTGTGCCTACTCCTGTCGCTCCTAGAGGGACCCCGGTGAGTATATTGACTCTTGCTTTAACTTGTGCGTCCATGCTGCAGATACTAATGACATCACTTGGCGTTTAACTTGTGCAGGTACAGTCGGTGGGTTCGAACCCGTCTCCTGGAGGTCCCGGCCATCAGATGATGTCGTATCCACCACCTGCACCCTATCCACCGTATCCACCTCCGCGTGGCCCTCCTCCGACGTACTCGTGGCCACCGGTGCGCGGAGGGTGGCAGTACGCGCAGGCGCCTCAGTTTAGTCCAAGGGGGGTTTCCGTGGGCAAACCCTGGTGGCTCTGGGGGCAAAGCGGACGACAAGACCGGGGACGGCGCGACGAGCTAGGTACTTATCGATTCTGTTATCATGTATCCACCGTATCGTCGAAGTTGTTGTCATGTATTTCTTTTCTTCGTTATGGACCTAGACTTGTTATGTTGAACTTCGTGTGATGGACGTCGACTTGTGGTGTTCGACGTGTTGGACTTCATGTGATGGTTGTAATGCACTTGTGTGGTTGTTATTGTGACATATATGTGAGATATATGTGATGTTGTGCGTTATTGTGATATATGTGGTGATGTTGGCGACAAATGTGATGAAATTGTGATATAAATGGTGCTACCGGTGCTTCTGGTGAAATTGGATTATAATTTATGATTTTGCAGGGTTTTGATGCGAGAAAACAGAAAACAAAAGCAAAAAAAATTCCAGCTTTGCCGACTGTCGGCAAAGCTGGGCAAAAAAACCCCAGGACAGAGTCTTTGTCGACTGCAATGGGAGGCAGTCGGCAAAGAGGTCAAATCTTTGCCGACTGCAACTCCGAAAGCAGTCGGCAAAGAACATTTCAAAAAAAAATTTCTTTCTTTGCCGACTGCCGAGCTGGCGGCCAGTCGGCAAACAATTTTTGAAAAAAAATTCTTTACCGACTGTCGAGGAACCAGCAGTCGGTAAAGCCTGCCGTCAGGGCTGACGGCGCCACGTGGCTATGCCGACTGCTGGCGTGGCAGTTGGCAAAGGATTTGCCGACTGTGTGCCACGTGGCAGTCGGCAAATCAGCCTTTGCCGACCCAGGCTTTGCCGACTGCTCTTTGCCGACTGCCACGTGGCTTTGCGGTCGGCAAAGCCTTTGCCGACTGTGTTTATGCCTTTGCCGACCGGGGCAAGCAGTCGGCAAAGAGACATTTTCCTGTAGTGCATCACGATAATTTATTTTTCAAAAGCCGGAACTAATCCACCTTTGCCACGACAGAGTGGTACGGTCCTGTGTACCTGGATGAGTTCATGGCCTTCATGGTTGCCGAGGCAGCCAAAGCAGAGGGCACGGCCGGCACAGTGAGTGCAGAAGAAGTTGCAGCCAGTGGTCCTCCTGTTAGCACGGCCCTCGCTTGCCGGGTGCTCGGGGCATGCATCAAAGAACGTGGTCTCCAGCAACGTACCTAGCCATGCTGGCGGAGCACGCTCCTCATCGGACCGAGCCATCTCCTTCAGGCTAACCATTGCTACTCCACCTGGCTGTACGGAAAGTACAGTAACCATGGTGAACAAATGCCTAAAAGTAGATTGATTATGCACGTACTGAAAATGTCACTGCTGGATAAATGATTTCGTGAGGCACTCTCCAATCATTAACAGGCGGTCACAAAATTCAACCGTCCCCTAAAATACCTGAGGATTTTCTGAGGTGGATGTTTTTACGGATGCGTTTAGGAAATGCTCGTCTCACAAAATTGGTTTATGGAGGCCGTCATTTTATTTATGGAGGCAGTAAAAAATGACCGCCTCCGAACATAGATTTATGGAGGTGGACCTCTTAACGCACCCGCCTCTGAAAATGAGCCTATTTCAGATGCGGGCATATTAAGGGCCCACCTCTGTAAATCTATTTATAGAGATAGACATTTATAAGGCATCCACATCTGAAAATCAGGCCCAGCCCACTAAACCATAGCAGCCCACTACCATCTTGAGTATATAAACAAACACTGAAACCCTAACCCACTACTCTCCCTCTCTCTCAGTTTCTCTCACGCGCCCCCTCAACGCACGAGCGGAAATGGGCCGGCGGACCTCAGCACCTCCTCATCACCCCACCACCGAGTGGATCTGGTGCCACTTCTCCTCCTTTCCCACCACCGAGCAGATTCGACGCCCCTTCCTCACCGCCGAGCTGGAGCAACCCAACCACCAAGTGGATCTGGCCCCCACCACCGAGTGGCTCTGGCGGATCTGACGCCCCTTCTCCACCCAGAGCAGCGAATCTAGTTTGACGGTGCCCCTTCCCCACCCCCTGAGTGGTGGATCTGGCACGGCGGCGCCCCTTACCCACCCCCTGAGCGGCGAATCAGCCTCTCCCACCCTCGAGCGGCGGATCTGGCGTGGCGGCGCCCCTTGCCCACCCCCTGAGTGGTGGATCCGGCCCGACTTCCCAATCCCCTGAGCGGCAGTGCGACCTTAAGCAATGGCGGATCAGGCTTGGGGCTGGGGGTGGGCTCAGCTGCATAAACAAATTTTGACCGCCTACAAAAAAATATATACTGCAGTATTGTGCAATCCATGCTACTAAGAAATGAAGAAATTTAAAAACATAGGATCCCCCGGCTAGCAAACTGTAAGATAGGATTTGCATGGTACCAACCTTCTGCTCGGATGATGGATGGATGGAGATGGAGGAGCGAGAGGCAGATTGAGATTTCAGAGACCTCCCTTCTCCTTTCAAGAAATTTGCTCCCTATTTTCCTAGAAACACGATGGATTTGGATCTGAGATCTTAGGGAAATATATAGTAGTAACATATTAAATGATTGTTGATTTGTGTATTAAATGATGGTGGATTTGTGTATTAAATGATGGTTGTGTGAAATGGTTCCATGGAAAATTTGTACGTGAAATGTGTGGAAATTTGAACATTGCCTCAAGGCGGGAAAAGACAAAAAAAAATGGAAACAACTACCAAAAGGGCCTGAAGTACAAGTACATGGCTGGGTTCACACCTGGCAATGACCTGGTTATTATATGTCTTCCAAAAGTAACTAGATCTCCAAAATAGATGCTTTAGTCCATTAAGTTTCCTTTGATTTTTGTCGTGGCCATTACTAACTAGTAACATATTAAATAATGGTGGATTTGTATGAAATGGCGCCATAGAAAATTTGTATGTGAAAATTTCAACTTTGTCTCAAGGTGTGAAAAACAAAAAATATAAACAATTACTAAAAGGTCGTGAAGCACATGTGTATGGCTGGGTTCGCACCTGGCAACAACCTAGTCATTATATGCCTTTCAAAAGTAACAAAATCTCCAAATAGATGTCTTCTATCATTTTTATCCTGGCCATTGCTAAGGACATATCTTACTAGTGGATGCCAGTTGTGAGAAACAACACCAACAACCGCTAGTGCCAAATATTATTGTGTACAGTTCTGTGAGTTTTATGCATCATCCATGAATAATCGCAAAGTCTCCTCCAGTGCAATCTAACCAAGATGCTAAACAAGATTTAGGCCTTCTTTTTCTAATTTTTTTCCATCCTTGACTCTCACTAGTAGAGAAATGACCTCCGGTTCACACCTTTAGTCTCGGTCGTGTTGGCGCCCAAGACTAATGTGAGCATTAGTCCTGAGTCTAAATTTCATGGGCACCGGAGGCCCTTTAGTCCCATTTGGTGTCACGACTAAAGATCCCCATGGATGAATTCAGAAGGAGAGCACCCAGGACTTGGTCACGTGTCTTGTGTGGTTGAGTTGGTAATAAGGAAGCTACGTGCGGGGTTACAGGTCCCGAGTTTGAATCCCACGCATCGCAAGAGGTGCCCTGGATTCAAATTATTTTTTTAGTCTCGAAGTACGTTTCAGTCCCGGTTGCATGACCTGGGACTGAAGCCCTTTCTCTACTAGTGTATGAAGAACCTCTAAACTAAATACGGTTAAACTGTAATGTGGAGCATTTGACTCACAAACATAGTTCAAGTTGACATCACATGAATACTCCATTTATTATTTATATATATATATCCAATATACATAACAAAATACGTATATATAGTGTCACATAACATCAGACATCCACATGTATATACATACCCTCCTACACAAGCATCAAGCGCTGCCGGGTTTAAAACATCAGCTAGTGATAATCATCACTGCCGGTTTGTAGTTAGAACTGCAATGGTAATAGGTTTGGACCCAAATATTTTTATTAAATTATGTGTTATAAATCGCTCACCGTGTGGAACACGCAAAATTTACCAATCGTCTTTAATGAGCCAATATGATGCCTTGACAGATGATTTGCTAATACCAGCGTAGTGCTGCAGTGGAAATAATTTTGTGTCCCTGTTGTGTTTGATGACATGTAGGCTAAAGTGGAAATTAATTTGCAAAAAACAACTAATAATCAATAAGTATAATTTTGTAAATATAGCGTGTGTGACAGTAAGCTTACCGGTCAGCTGATTTCATGTCTAGTATATTATAACCAGCCATGCAAATCATTTACTTATTTGTTAGGATGGAATCATATTTTAGAAGACTCCGAAATACTACATCCCACCAAAAATAAGTTCATTTCTACAAATATTTGTCTAGCTAGGTGTGTAGGCAGAAATGCACTTAATTTGGGATGCGCAGGTAGTAAATAAATGTTTGCCTGGCACACAATAAGTAATAATATAATAATTTTCATGGCTTTCAAGTATAGCATCCTATTGTCACGCTGAATTTGTTTTGAATGATACACATTCAGAAATGGTTGTCAAATAAATGAGCAACCAAATCCATCATGCCATAATAGGCAATTGGCTGTTATATTTGCAAATTTCCTTTGAAGTAAGAGAAAATTTAAAGGGACCGTTAGATCCATGTTGTTATTATATTATTGTAGTTATTATCTCCTAGCAAACATTTACTTACTAAATCTATCTGAAGATAGCTTCACTTTTATTTTTTTGACCGAAGTCAACAGGGAAACCCCAACCTATTTATTTTTTGAATTTTTTATTCATGGCCTGTTTAAATTCGCTCATATGGGGAGTCGAACCCAGACCTGATGAATGCTACTCAGGTGCTATAACCACTAGGCTAGAGGCCCTTTCGCTAGCTTCACTTTTATTTATGCACCTAGGAAAAACATGTCCATATACATAGTTACAAATGCATTTATTTTGGGAGGGATGTACTCCCTCTATTCCAAATTATAAGACGTTTTGCTTTTCTAGATACGCAGTTTTTTCTATGCACCTAGATCATAGCTATGTCTAGATACATAGTAAAATTAATTAATGTATCTATAGAAATCAAACGTGTTATAATTTGGAACGGGGGAGTAGTATTTTGGGAGAGGAAGTGTTCCATAAACTCTTCTCAAAACTATACGTTGAACTCTAAAATACCTAAAAACTTGCTCATGATCGAGAGTGCTAGAATTCATATTAAATCAAAACCATGCAGGCATGTACTCTCTCCATCCCAAATTATAAGTCGTTCCAACTTTCTTGAAGAATCAAAGCATCTTAAGTTTGAGCAAATTTATATAATAAATTAATAACATTTATGATAGCAAATAAGTATCATTATATTCTTCATTAACTCTATTTTCATGGTATACCTATTTGATGTCATGAATCTTTATAATTCTCTGTATAATTTAGGTCAAACTTGAGATGCTTTGACTCTTCAAGAAAGTTAGAATGACTTGAAATTTTGAACAGAGGGAGTACAACTTTTCCCACAATAAACACAAGACCAACCACCGTACTGTCGACCACCAAGAGGGGGGGATTTCGTGCATACAATATATCATATGCTTGCCTACTCCCCCCTCCAAGACCTCAGAGTGTGGATAGGAGTACTAGATCCACAGGCTAGACCTTATCCCAAAACCCACCAGATCTACCAAGTGTTATGGTCAACTCGCTCTACTAGAGTAGTCACTCCCATATGTGAGGTATGGTAACTACAAAAAGGTGGTCAAGGGCCATAGCCATAACAAGCTGGCTAGATGGCGATCAATCTAGGTGAGTCTACCATACTTGCTTGAGCCTCCATTATGTTCATAGTTGCTAACATTTTTACCATCATCAACTGCAAGTTGAAATTAAGCACCAGTTACTTTAGGTCACAAGTAGTAGTGCCCTTGCTACTTCATGATGTCTACCGGAACTAAGCATGGCTAGAAAATTTTGTTTGCAAAGGCTAGCATGCATACTTATCCTATGATAAGTTATTTTAGAGCTAGTGAAGAAGATATGCCATATAAATGGGTTGTACACATTTCACATGCTCTTATAGGATTAAGTCCATGCACAAGGGCGATAAGTAAACAATAATAGGAAATTAGGAATCCAAAAATACATTCAAATAAGCAGGTGTTGGCTTGGTATTTGAGTAGTGTTACAATATTGGGGCTCCACTTGGCATGCTTAACTCTAAGGCTATATATATATAAGAAGATTGTGATAAAAGGACAAAGATATGATTGGGTTGTGGTGCACAAGAAAGTGGAGCTAGAACAAAAAGGTTCTGAGTTGCTAGTTGAGGGCCACGAGAAAACCGAATGGAATTGCAGTTTCCGGATAGTGGTTAGTGCAATACAAAAGGTTTGTGGCTTCAAATTGATATGGTTGTTTAGATCTCAATCATCTATATGGTAGTTTAACCAACATCATCAACTGAAATGGCCGAGGTTTACCAATGAATTAGCCAAGGTTTTTAAGTGGGTGTATTGCTAGGGTTTCCTTGTTGTATAGTGAGCTCACCTAGCTACATGTGGAAAGCATGCTTCATTTCCTTGAGCTTTGTTGTATCCATGGTTAAGATTTTTAATAGGGTCCTCATGGAGCTAAACCTAGGTCATGGTGATGAAATTCAAATATAAATAAGGCATTAAATCTCAATAAAAATTAATAATAAACATGAACAAAGGGTTCCCTTGGTTGGAATAGAGTGAGCTTGATGAAAGAGCTCACACATGGTCATGCTCGATTTAGAAGGGAGAATGTAAAGAATAAAATGCCATAAAACAAGCTTATTGCTCCCATCAAATACCGAGGAGGGCAAGGCCTAAGGAAAGCTAACATGTGGGCCTAAGGTGCCCCTCTCTCCTACGAGTGGGTAGCCGCATGCATCCCTTGTTGTGCTCTATCATGCCCTAGGCATGAATCTTTGCCAAAACAGGAGGGCAAGTACTCGCTAAGACAGGGAACAACATCATGCTAGAGCTGGTCACCCTACGCCTCTGCTAAGGTTTCATACTTCTATCATGCAACAGAACAATCACTTAGTTAGGCTCTCGTGATAGCCCTAACGCGAGACCCTGGGCCTACCAACGAGCCTTGTTTGGTCGAACAGGACCCCCGAAAGATAGTGGTCCAAATAGGCTTAGGCTCTTGCCCTATTCTCAAGCTAGCTTTCCTCAGCCAGAGACCTCGATTGATGAGTCTCTAAGCCCCATGGGCTTTAGTCAATGTCCACTAGGGGCACCTGAATGCACATGATCGGTGTAGCCCTCAAGCTCATGGCTGATTCACAAAATTAGTAAGGGGTTAATTTTGTCGTGAATGGGCTAAGTAAGGGATTTATGTAACTACAGTGTTAGTTATTCATTAGGAGGGAGATATTGTAGACATAGGTGAGGTGTGCTAAAATGTGGCCTAGGTGAGAAGCATAAAAGACAAGTGTTCAGGAAAAATGATGGGATAGATTTGGACACATAGGTTCAATAACCACCTTAACCAATGCTTGTGCAAGCCCTCACATGGAAATGTTTGCTATGATGGAGATAGTGCAAGTCAACAAAGATGGTGTGTTTTCATGAGTCGGGTTGTGGTGGTTACACAACCAATTTCATCCAGGGCACCATCATATTTGGGCTTTGGGAGCAATTTTTGAAATCCTAGGCACCAAATAAATGCCCTTCTTGGGTAGTTGGTTGCACATAACAAGTGTTGGACATTGATCAACTTGCCAAAATAGGACTATGAAATCCTACTCACTTCCTTCTTTTAGATCATGATACAAAGACGATCAATCAGTTGCTGGACACCTATGTTTTTGCATGACAATTTTGGTTTCACATATTCAGAAGGTTGCCTTAAAATGCCTCCCTATGCAGCTTGGCGAAGTTCCTTTGATGATTGGTGGCCTATATCTGGTTAAAGGTTTGTGGCCAAGTGCAACGAAGCCTCAACTCCATTTTCATCTTAGGAGCTTTTTAAATCTAGAGTCATCATAATATATGTCCTTTTTATGGAGCCTCACAAAACATGGATGAAACTCTATTGCTTGATATTGATGAGTTGAAGCTATGGCAATTGACCTGGGTTGTGGTATTGTCTGGCAGCCCTAGCATTTGGTTGAGTTTCTAAAGCTTGACTAAAATCATTCTATTGTAGTTGAGTCAAGGTCAAGCATGTATCCTAAGTATTCCTCTCTAGGGGGCACAAAAATGTAGTTGACATCATATGAAAGCATCTAGTCAAGCAAAGCTAACTGGGACAAGCCTGCAAAGGGTTGGAGAGCCCATATTGATTGTGCATAACTTTCTCGCTACAAAGCACCAAATAGGTGTCCTAGTTAGAACTACGTGTATTATGGATATCTGTTCCTCACCCTTCTCTCATTGTCTGTCTTGTCCCCGTCTTGATAAGCTATCTGCAATGATGACTAGTCGCCTCTCTCCTCTCCCTTCGCTAGTAATTCAATATCCTTCTCTCCCTATTGCAACCACTTGCCTTCCTCCCCATCCACTAGTAATAGGTAACTAAAACAGAACAATCCAATTTATAACAACACAAGTATGTCAGCTTTTTTTAGGTACACAAGTATGTTAGCTACTACCGATACAGTCGCTCACCTACACTTGAGCCCATATAAACCCGGTAGTCCGTTGGGTGTCACGAAGGACCTCAAATAATCAACATCACAGCCAAGATGGTACATCATTAGCAAGAACACATACCATATATATAGAGTTAGCAACAGAAATAGTATTACAAACCAAGTTCACAAATACCCATTACACAGTACCAGGTTCAAATCTGATACTTAAAGCAACATAGTTTTGAAACAACTATAGTAACATAGTTTCAGATATACTACCAATTTTGACAACATCCTCCACACCAACAAAAGCACAAGAGAGGCATAGGTAGTATGACCCAGCCCACTGGCGTCTAAGCATCGCTATCCATGGTGGGACTAAAGCAAATGATGTAGTAACCTTGATAGAGAGTATCACCTGCAACAAGTTGGGAATGGAACCCTGAGTACTCGAAGATACTCAGCTAAACTTACCCATAGAGAATGAAAATAAAATAACTCCAAGGATAGGATATGCTAGGCTTATATAGTGGAGCAAGCTGGATAGCATACTTTTTGCAGAAAAGCTTACTATCCTTACTTTCAATATTTTAGCTGCAAGTTAAGTAAAGCTATTAAATGCTACATACATTTGCACTATCCTGCAGCAAACACTTGATTAAAGTAAGCAACACTAGTAATGAATTATATTCCACCTATCATCATCATGTTCCATACAATTACTACGATGCTAGAGCTTAGGTAAGTTTCTCACTATCTAGGAGAGACAACAAATCTAATTGATTGCAACCATGCAGGCACGTACTGATCATTAGCTCTCTTGGGTTACCATTCACTCTATTTGGAAGTGAGTCTAGACTAGGCCTGTGACCTCACATGAACTGCCATGCCTAGCTCAAGACAAACATGGTCTTGGACCAGTCCCCTACCTATTCTCTCCTACCAGAAATGCTACCAGTCGAATATATTATAATTCACCCTGAACGAGGTGCCTGGTTTCACGGTCGGAATGAGTTATTCAGTCGTTATGTGCATGTACGTTCAATCTCAACCAAGGTCCAGACAACGGTATGGTCCTTAATCAACACAAACAGGATCAAAGACACATTCCAAGCCTGCCAAAAACAATCATAGTGCACTGGATGCCGCCCAGTCTCAAGTTCTCAATCTTCACATGATTCATAGATAACCAGCATAAGATAAAACCAACCTATATCTCGTAGGTGACAGGAATCACCCAACTTCTACCGGTCTAAGCATAGCTAAGCATAAAGCGACCTTTATCTAGTTGAGAGGTTGTGGATATGTTTGTGGACAAGAAAAACAAGTCTCCCTTATGCAACAAAGGTTTCAATCAACTCCTATCAACTTAATGCACAATATATAACTTATATAGATTCAAGTGCAATATAAATAGAGATAGGAGGGTGTATATGCTCTGGGGCTTGCCTGTGAGGTAGTTGGAGGGATCATGATTGGGGCACTCCTAGAGTTGTTCAGGGACCTATTCACCTTCTCCGGGCTGATGCTCATGAGGATTCTCCTCCACGATTGCATACTCCACTACTGGTGCTTCCTCCTCTGATCCTATATGCATGAGCGCAGTGCATAAATAAAGGGGATGTACAGGAGATGAAAGATATGGTTAACATGATGCAGCAGCGGAGATGCCACACACGGCCCTACTACAACATTGAGACAAACATAGCCTAGCATGAAAACAAAGGACAACTTGGTGGCACAATATTTTAGTTTTCTTTTTACTGGACACTCATTTACAGAGTACACAACTAGAACCATTTCACAAGAAAACAAGGTTATGCCTCTTAGGTAACAAAACGGGTCCAATATTAAGTACTTAGGATCAGCAACACGGCACATTAATAAAGCATAACAAGCCTCTCACAAAAAGACTAAAATCTATTCACTTAAGCGTGGAATAGCAGCCATAAATTAAGAACTGCATACAAAAACATGATTCTACATATAAGCAAAAAATAGTAATAGGTAGGACATATCATAAACATGCTAGAAAATTTATTGTTGCAGCCCAAATAAAGTATTAGAATACACATATATAATTACTTAGCAAACAAGGCACAAAAAAGAAACTGCTATCTGCTGTACAAATCTGGACCTCAGAAAAATAAAGCATCACACAGGTACATCAACTAGCATACTGCATAAGTTTCACCAGTACTGGATACAAATACCATTGTATACTAAAAAGACAAGAAAAACAAGCATTAAACAGGCCAGCCTACTTGCAAGTGTCAAACAATAGATTTCATATTTTTCTACACAGGTTATGCGTCCAGTAAGGTATGAAATTAGTTTCATGATTTTTGGATCTTCCTAGCTCCAATTATGCATTTAACAAGTTAAACAAGCATTTATCTAGGAAAATCAGTATTGGACACAAAAAGTTGTCAAACAGCAAGTCTATATCTTCAACAGGTAGAGCATAGAAAGACAAAGCTAACAAAATTGGTTTCATCAATTTTGGACTTTCCTTGATCAAGTTATCAATTTTACAAGTTTAACACATTTTATAGAACAGAAAAACAAAAAACTAAACCTAAAACCCTTTGTACTACTAGGTGCACCTGGTCCAGTGCACCCAGAAGTGCTGACCGAGGGGCCCATGGGTCAACTGGCCCCACCTTCCATCCACATAGAGCAGGGGTCAAGCTTTGATCGGTGATTCCTCGCTGACGGCGAGGTCTTCGCGAAGGAAAGGTACCAACGTGCTCCCCTTGACCCTGTGCATCGATCTAGGTATAGGTGGTTGCTTTGAGTGTGGTCTTGAGCTATAGCAACGATGCTCATGGTGGCACAGTGGTGATGGTGTGGATGGCAAACTCGCCAATGATAGTGCAAGCACAGCCTCGTTACGAGCCTAGGGGGTGTAGGCGAAACCCTATATGTTAGGGTTTGGGGCTCGGTGAAGCAGTGGCAGGATATGGCCGCATGCATGGAGGCTCAACAGCGAGAACATGGCGGTGCCAGGCCGTGTTCTGGTGCCAGTGGTAGCCTACTGGCAGCTGTGGTGATGGTAGACGATGAACATTCATGGTGAATATGGTGCAAGGATGCCTCAACTCATCCCTTTAGTGATGCACCAACAAACTTTATGAAGACATGGGGTTGGGGTGGATGTCTTGTGCTTCCTTGAGCTCTCCTCACACACTCCCTTTTGCTCTAGGAGAGAGATAAGGAAAATATAGAGATGATTGCTAGTGAGGGTGTTGTGGGTTCATAAACACTAGTGATTAGTGGCTGATGTGTGGCACTTCGGTGGTTAACACTCAAGACACCAAGGGTTTATCTTGGTTCGGGTGTCATGCCCTATGCCTAGCAAAGGATTGTTTTGTGTTAGAGTGCTCAAGAGAGCTCACAATAGGAAGTAGGAGAGCCAGAGACTCAATCATCCCTAGGTTCAAAATGATCTAAGGTTTGAACTGGGTTTCGTAGCTTCCTTGGGCATCTAGAAAGCGCTAGGGTTTCTCTATCCTAGTCTTAGAGTCATTGGGATGCCGCCGCTCCATGCAAGGTTGTAGCTGACAACATAGAAACTATTGGTGGTAGCTTTTGTAGTTGGTAGAGGTAGGCCAATAGACTAGCGGTTTCACCATTCTACCCATCCCTTGGAGACCATCAAACACTAAGGAGGATAAGGCCTAAGGGAGGCTAACGTGTGGGCCTGACGTGCCCCTCTCCTATGATTAGTGGGCAACTAACTTGCATCCCTTGTTTTGTTATGTCATGTCCTAGGTGTGACTCTTTGCCAAAACAAACAAGCAGGTCCTCACTAAGGTGGGAACAACATCATTCTAGAGCTGATGACCCTGCAACTCTACTAAGGAGTTATACTTCTGTCGCGCGGTAGAGACATGTCAGGAGGTCCAAAGGCCTTCCCTATGCACTTTGATATTTATGGTGAGCCACTTGCGCAGGGAACCATCACTCAGTTAGGCTCTCATGATAGTCCTAACGAGGGACCCTGAGCCTCGTTTGGTCAAACAGGGCCCCGAATAAAATAGACCTCGAATAGGCTCAGGCTCTAGCCCCATTTAGAAGAGAGCTTTCCTTGGTCAGAGACCCCTAGTGATGGCAGTCTGAGCCCCGTGGGCTTTAGTCGATGTCGAGCAGGGGCACACGGGTGCACCGACTAGCCCCCGAGCCCTTAGCTGATTGGTAGAATCGGTAAGGGGTTAATTATGTCGTGATGGGGCTAAATAAGGGATTTATGTAACCCCAGTATTAGTAATTCATTAGGGGGAGGTATTGTAGACTTAGGTGAGGTGTGCTAAAATGTGGGCCTAGGAGAGGAGCATAAGAGACAAGTGTTCAAGAAAAAAAAAGGTGGGCTAAATTCGGCCACATCGGTTCAATAACCACCTAAGGTTGTGGTTTAACCCATGCTTGTGCAAGCCCTTACATGGAAATGTTTACTATGATTGAGATAGTGAGAGTCAACAAAGATGGTGTGTTTTGATGAGTCAGGTTGTGGTTCAGCCGCCAAGTTGTGTAGTCTAGCCCAAGGAATAAAGTCATTGTGAGGCTTGATAGGCCTTGATTTTTTAAATGAATCTTCACTAGGTCATCACAAGAGATAAATTTATGGTTATATAGAGTTAGGTCATCACAATTTCTTCTAGGGCACTGTCGTATTTGGGCTTTGGGAGCAATTTTGCAAATCCTTGGCACCAAATAAATGCCCTTACTGTGTAGTTGGTCACACATAATAAGTGTTGGACATTGATCAACTTGCCAAAATAGGACTATGAAATCCTACCCGCTTCCCTGTTTTAGATTGGGATACAGAGAGGATCAATCAGGTTCTAGGCGCCTATGTTTTTTCATTACAATTTTTGTTTCGCTTATTCTAGAAGGTTGCCATAAAATGCCTCCCTCTGTAGCTTGGCAAAGTTGCTTTGACGATTGGTGGCCTAGACTACTTAAAGGTTTGTAGCCAAGTGCAACAGAGCCTCAACTCCATTTTCATCTTAGGAGTTTTCTAATTCTAGACTCATCATAATAGATGTCCTTTTTATGGAGCCTCACCAAATATGGATGAAACTCTATTGGTTGATATTGATGTGTTGAAGCTATGACGATTGACCTAGGTTGTGGTATTATCTGGCAGCCCTAGCATTTGATTGAGTTTCTAAAGCTTGACTAAAATCATTCTATTGTATTTGAGTCAAGGTCAAGCAAGTACCCTAAGTAATCCTACTATGGGGCACAAAAATGTAGTTGATACACAAGCATCTAGTCAGGCAAAGCTAACTAGGATAGGCCTGCAAACAGTTGGAGAGCCCATAATGATTGTGTATAAACTTGCTCGCTGCAAAGCACCAAAGAGTAGGTGTCCTAGTTAGAACTCTATGTATTATGGATATCTATTCCTCACCCTTCTCTCATTGTCTCTCTTGTCCCCATCCTGATTAGCTATCTTCAACAATGACGAGTCGCCTCTCTCATCTGCCTTCACCAATAATTCACTATCCTTCTCTCCCATTGCTCCTTGACTCTATCATGCGATATGGTAGTCAAATGTTACTCATGAGAACCTTGTGATGTTGGCCCATTCTTAGGAAATAAAGCTTACCTCTTATGTATAGCCATGGTTGGATAATTAGTGACTGTGATTGTTGTTGCCATGCTGACTCTCTAATCTACTATGTCCGTGAGTGCAACGACAATGAATATGTTACATTGCAAAATTGTATGGTTGTGTGCTCGATCGATAGGCTTCAAGGTGGTTCTACTTTGGTAATATACTCTCTAACTATATTGAAAATAGTACTCCCTCAATCAAGAATATAAGCAATGTTGGCATTTAGGTTCAACAAGACAAACTTCATGATACTCCATAGTTGTGTTGAAATGAAAACCAAGATGATGTATTATTGTGGAAACAATGTAGTTCAAGCAAAAGACAACAGTACAAATGGAATTGATGAAACAGCTTGTATGTTGTGGGATATTATTGCATCATGTGAAGGCAAGCATATTTGAAAAGGTTAAATAAGAAAAGAGATTATGCATATGAAATGATCTCACTTAGAGAGCTTGCTTCGAAAATCGATAAAGGTGGAGATAGGTTTTCATGAAAACGATTTCAGCGTATGCAATCACCTTGTGGCTTGGGATGGCATCAGAGGGTGAAGATAGCAAGGAAAGAGCTTTGAAGGATCACACAAGGGTGAACAGAAAAAGCAACAACTTTGTCACTGATGGACCACAGCTATGATGAAGAAGAAAGTACTTGCATGGAGTCTTGGGACTAATCAAGCTTTGGGAATTCACATTGTGAGGAGGATCGATCAAATCATTCTTGGATTCTATGACTTGGAGACATGACTTGAATTCATAATGTGTTGAAATAATTGTTCTAAGTCAAATGCTCAAGATGGCTATGCTAAAATGGATGAGACAAGTTTGTTGCCACCCTCAAGTGTTGGAGTTTGCAAGAAATGGCACTTGGTTTGGATTGGACCTCAAATGTTTTGAATTCAGTTTTCATTTGACCTTGAGTTGATATGAATGCCATACTATCAACGGCGATGCACCATGATGATAATTGATTAGTCCATAGTGCTCAAGTCAACCCATGTGAGATATGAGTGAGAGCCTCACAGGAACTAACATTTAGTGCACTGTGACAGGTCATACTAGACTAGTCCAGTATGCATACCAGACCAGTATAGTATGAGCAGGGGTCATAAGGAGCATTTGCTTGGTCTCTCAAGTTTTGTGCACGTCAGAAGTTAGGATCTTCATAAAAAAAACTCCAACGTTCATAGGAAGTTCCACTACGTAAAAAACGATTTGTAAGAACACCACCCTTTTTTCTGTAGGGGTGGTTCTATAATGAGCCGCCCTTACAAATGGTCCAAATCAATTTGTAGGGGCGGTTTTTGTTACGAGCCGCCCCTACAAATAGTGCCTATTTGTAGGGGCGGCTCAATATTGAACCGCCCCTATAAATCAATTTGTAGGGGCTGTAGGGACGCCGGATATTTAAAATGAAGTACTAAAATTTAAATTTTGAAAACGACCTCAGATGGAAAAGCCACCAAAAAAAGTTGTAGATCTTGAAAAGTTATGAAACTTTGTAGTTGATGACTTTTTCATTTGAAATCATCTTGTCAATGTTAAGTATATTTGAATTCCTCAAATTTAAAATTCAAATTTTAAAAACGACCTCAGATGGAAAAACTATCAACATGAAAGTTGTAGATCTCGAAAAGTTATGAAACTTTGTAGTTGACGACTTTTCATTTAAAATCATCTTGTCAATGTTAAGTACATTTGAATTCCTCAAATTTAAAATTCAAATTTTGAAAACGACCTTGGATGGAAAAACTATCAACATGAAAGTTGTAGATCTCAAAAAGTTATGAAACTTTGTAGTTGACAACTTTTTCATTTGAAATCATTTAGGGCCTCAAACAATCAATTTATGCTCAGTTTGGTATAATATTTGGGGAACCAAAATCATATCTAGACACAAGTGACTATAAGGTGTAGTGGTAGAGGAGGATACGTGCGAGGGAGAGGTCGTGGGTTCGATTCCCCACAGCCACGAAGCGCGCGAAAAATGCAGCGACTTTCGACTTCAACGAAGACAAGCGGGCGCATGACAGTGGGGGCCTCCTCGGGATTAAAAAAATATTTTGCTATTTTTTGTATTTTTTAGGCTGAATTCGCGTTTTCAGAAATGATTTGTAGGGGCGGCTCAGCCACCCCTACAGAGCCTCCATTTGTAAGAGCATTTGCACAGGGGCGGCTGGCCAAGCTGCCCCTATAGACGCTCGCCAGCCGCCCCTGCAGTGCTCTAGTGTAGTAGTGTTCCGGTGTTGTGCGTGTGTTAAAATAATATTGTCTGCCAGGTCATTTCATACTAGTCTGGTATGAATTTACAAGTCCAACGGCTAGTTTCTAAGTGGGGGTATTTATAAACTCAGGCCCTGTTCTTTGGGGGCTGCTAATTCTGGTGGTTGCTAGAGCTATTGTAAACCTTGTGAAGCCTCCCTACACCTCACTTTGTGAGATTGTGCACTTAGTGAAACATCCAACTGGTGGGTTTAAGTGAGATTCAAAATCGTGACCAAAAGAGAGCAAGCCAAACCTTGAGTACTTGTAGCAATCAAAGATCTCGTAAAAGCATTTGTTCCTCTTGGAGATCAAGTCAAACCTTGAGCAACAAATCAGATGAATTGTGTACTACTTGAAGTTGGAATTGAAACTTATAGATACAACAATATAATAGTGAACCGCACTAAACAAGAAATAGTTTGCCACATGGCACAAACTAAAGACCATCCACATATATATGATTAAATTAACAAGGGTAGATGTAGCACGAAGAACAATCAGACTTTTTTGGAAGGAAAACTTTGGAGCTTGCTCCCCAGTGCTTTATTAGAAAAAAGGAACACAAGAACAAGTGTTAGCTGGGTGCAAACATAGAAGAGAGAGAGGGACCTACCAAAAAAACCTACAAAGAAGAAAGAGAGATCACGGATGCAGCCGCAGAAGAACAAAGACACAAACTCTGAGAGACGAACGCAGCCACTGACAAACAGAGACGCAGCCAGAGAGGCAAAACGGACACAGCCGTTGGAAAACAGATGGGCACAGCCACCGAAACAGGACACAAATTACAACGCATTTAACCAGTCCATTAACGGAGTGTGCAGATAAGCTGGGAGCCTATATATGCAAGTCGATCTTAAATTCACCTGTGAAGATCGCCTTCCAGGCTGAGATTGAGGACGCCTTGTTGTTGAAAATAAGTGCATTTCGCTCCTTCCAGATTCTCCAAGCAGCCTGTTAGATGATGAGTTAGTTTGGGGCGTCAGCCTAGGCGTCCAGGTTCATTCCTCCGTTGTATACTTGTTGTATTGTTAGTTGAGATAGACTAGGGATATTATCTTGTAGATCACGTTGACTTGTAATCCAAGATCACATCCATGCGGTGGGATCGGTCTATTGTAACACCACCATGGGGGCTGTTCCCGTGACTACTTAACACACAACCGAGACCCAGGGAAGGGGTACTCGTTCCCTCATTTCTTTGCATGGTATCAAAGCGTCATTCCTAGCGGAACTCAAAAATGGCGCTCCCATCCTCCTCCGCAGCATTTGCTGTTGTCTCTCCTCTCGGTTTCCTCCCCATCACCGAGAAACTCACCAGGAACAATTACCCTATGTGGAAGGCGCAGGTGATGTCTGCGCTGAGGGGTGCCGAGGTGGTGCACTTCATCGATCCGATGGTGCAGCCACCAACGTGCCATCTCCCGCCCAAGGAAGACAAGAAGGTCGACGAGGCACCAGTGGAGAACCCTGAGTTATCGAAGTGGGTGGCGAAGGACCAGCAGGTCCTCAGCTACCTCCTCACGTCGCTTTCTCGCGAGATCGGCTCACAGGTGTCATCGGCAACAACTGTTGTGGCGGCGGTGGATCTTGAATTCAACCCGGTGCTTACGGCGTTGGGCGCACGCGTTGAACCCATCTCCATCAACTAGCTCTTCACCCAGCTGGTCGCCTTTGAGCAGCGCATGGAGTACCACGGTGGGGGGTCTCAGCCCTCTGGCAATGTCGCGGCGAAAGGCGGCCGCGGGAACAACTCCAACAACCGCGGTGGTGGCCGCGGTGGCCGCGGCGGCTTTGGCCGTAGCATGACTATTTCCATGAAATATGTCAAGAGTTAAATGTTGCCCTTTGTGATAGGATTGTTTGGAAAATATCACCCTGCACTTCCCATTGGATGTTGAGCTTGTACCATCTAGCTGCACTTGGGGGACACTTGAAGAAAAGATGCATCGCTGTTTCTTCAACATTCTCTTGGCACATAACACAGTTATAGCCCTCCTCCAGATGCTTGTGGCGCCTTCTTAGTACATTTATGGTATTCAGGCGATCAACAAGCAAAAGCCAAGCAAGACGAGAGAAAGCAATATAATATTGTGTAATGGCTTACCGTCTGTTCACTTTGTTCTGGCTTCTAGACAAGTTAAAACATCTAATATGTGCTGCACCAGTGATGCAACATTCTTTTCTCTATATATGATATAATCACCATATGTTGGCTCCCAGAAAATTACTCACAATAATAAAATATCAATAAATGAGTTGGATGTATAACACAAGAACAATCAAAATATCAAACTTGACAAAGTTAAAACATTCCTCGGACAATAATTAATTTAAACCATGTCTACATACTCACAGTTTCAAGATTATTTCATGCATGTGCGCATCACATGATCCATGCATAAAGTTTGCAAACATTATCTAAATAGTACATTGGGTCACCATTGTCGTATGACATACGAGTGATCCATTGCCTAGATAGTGTAGAGATTGGCATTGAAAACATTCCCTTTCACCTAGAGTGTTGACCTCTAGCGGCAACTGGCTTGCTAGACGATGCTCCTATGGTTCCCAGCTTCAATTCTGAAACTCAGATGGGCTGGATGAGTCTTCGTCGTCGTCTGATTCAGTCTCGTCTCCAGAGCAGTCATTGTTTGGATCGACAGCGAATGAGACGCTGACATCAAGTCGGTCCTCTATTCCGTTAGCCTGGTAACAATAGTGGAAAATTAGAATGAAAGCAGCAAAGCACCATCAGCAGATATGTGTATGGCACTGAAAGTTGCAGATATATAACTAGCTACCATACATGAGTACTCATCATAAGGTTCAACAAAAAGTTTGTAAGGCTAGCTTGTACTAGTACACATGCAGTCATCTATATTTACTAGGAATCGATAATAAGTGGAGTGGGAAAATATGGTAGAAGGTCATCACAGAATCCCATGGTCTTCGTGTAACCAAATTAACTATATTTCCTACCTATGACTAATGTGAAATAGGTTATATTTAAGTCCCCTCAACTCATCAATCACCATTTCATTTCTATAACATCATAGTTGAATTAAAAACTTGAAATCTAGCAAATTCTAGTCACCACACTTTACAATGCAAAAAAAAATCTTGCAGCATGAATTGAGCAAGATAAATGTCTCACCTTGCACCCAAGTGAGCAGAAGCGGCAGGCCTCATCCTGGAGTCCCCTTTTGCATTCCTCATAGTGAGACGCGCCATGCTTTCCCTGACCCAACATAGGCCGCCTGTTCAGGAACACGACATGGTCTCCATTGTAGTGGTAGGTCTGCACCGATGACATGCTCAAAAGATGTTGAACATCGTCTACCTTCACAACGTTGTTGTCTGATGACTTCCAGATCTACACCTCACACAAAGCGAGCATCATGACAATTTCTCTTTCAAAAACCGGAACTAATCCACCTTTGCCACAATGGAGTGGTCCTGTGTACCTGGATGAGTTCATGGCCTTCATGGGTGCCGAGGCAGACAGAGCAGAGGGCACGGCCGGCACAGTGAGTGCAGAAGAAGTTGCAGCCAGTGGTCCTCCTGTAAGCACGGCCCTCGCTTGCTGGGTGCTTGGGGCATGCATCAAAAAAACTGGTCTCCAGCAGTGTACGCAGCCATGCTGGCAGGCCGCGCTCCGTATCGGACCAAGCCATCTCCTTCAGGCTGACCATGTCTACTACACCTTGCTGGATGGAAAGTATGTAGTAACAATGGTGAAGAAACACCTAAACGCACTATAATTGTGTGTTATGTAATCAAAACACTGAAGAGACAGAGCATCTGTTCTTGGACTGTGAATTGGCTAAAGTCTGTTGGGGTAAAATTGGTCTAACAGTGGACAGTTCCCTTAACTCCCTACAGATTTTTCATAGCCTCAAACTGCAGCTGGGTGTTCCTTTTTTCATGGAAGTAATCATTATTATGAGCTGGAGCATTTGGACTCTTAGAAATGATGTCATCTTCAGAGGGATCCCTGCAAGTAGCTTGCGTGGTGCTGAAATTTTCAAGGACATCTTTGGTCTGCTCCTATGGAGAGCCAAGAAGAAATATTTCTATGTAATTAGTTCATGGCTAGAGCAGGTTGTATAATAGCCTTGATTTTCTTTGTTTCCTTCTTTGTTTCTTGAACTTCTCCCTGCTGTATGTACTGCTTTCTTCCTGCTTTCTTTTCATGTTTTGAACTCCTGTACAACTGGCTTGTTGCTGTTTATTAAATTTCAGTAGAGGCTACTGAGCCTCTCCTGTTTCCTCAAAAAAACACCTAAACGCAGATTGATTGTGCACGTAATGAAAATGCAATCCATTCAACTAAGAAAGATAGGATCTGCATGGTACCAACCCGCTGCTCTGATAATGGATACATGGATGGAGATGGAGGAGCGAGGCAAATTGAGATTTAAGAGACCACCCTTATCCTTGAAATAGGATGGATTTGGATCTGAGATCTTAGGGATATATACAGTTGTAACATATTAAATGATGGTGGATTTGTGTGAAAGGGCGCCATGGAAATTTTGTACGTGAAATGTGTGGAAATTTAAACTTTGCCTCAAGGTGGAAAAAACAAAAAATAGAAACAACTGCCGAAAGGGCCTGAAGCACATGTACATGCCTAGGTTCACACACCTGGCAATGACCTAGTTATTATGTGCCTTCCAAAAGTAACCAGATCTCCAAATAGATGTTTTAGTCCATTAAGTTTTCTTTCATTTTTATCATGGCCATTACTAACTAGTAAAGTACTAAATGACGGTGGATTTTGTGAAGGGGTGCTATGGAAAATTTGTATGAGAAATGTATGGAAATTTGAACTTTGTCTCAAGGCATGGAAAAAGAAAAAAATGGAAACAACTGCCAAAAGAGCCTGAAGCACAAGTGCATGGCTGGGTTCACGCCTCACAATGACCTGGTTGTTATATGCTTGCCAAAAGTAACCAGATCTCAAAATAGATGTTTTAGTCCAATAAGTTTTTTCTTTTATTTTTATCCTGGCCATTACTAAGTAGTAACGTATTAAATGATGGTGGATTTTTGTGAAAGGGTGCCATGGAAAATTTTTATGTGAAAAGTGTGGAAATTTGGACTTTGTCTCAAGGCAGGAAAAACACAAAAATGGAAACAACTGCCAAAAGTGGCTGAAGCACAAGTGGGTGGCTGGGTTCCCACCTGGCGGTGACCTGGTTGTCATATGCCTTCCAAGAGTAACCAGATCTCGAAATAGATGTTTTAGTCCATTAAGTTTTCTTTTATTTTTATCCTGACCATTACTAAGTAGTAACATATTAAATGATGGTGGATTTTTGTGAAAGGGCGCTATAAGAAAAATGGACCCTAGACCCATTTAGTTTAGATTTTGGTGTTTGATGGTCAACAAGACCAAATTAGACTAATGGATTTGGGAGTGTTTATTTTGTAATCCAACATGCTGCATGGCGGACTTGGACCGAGAATGGAACTCAAAGAAACGGTTCAACACTCAAAGGATGACATTAAAGGAAGTGTTGAAAGCATAGAAGGGAAGCAAGAGGTCCAAGAAGTAAAGACAAAGAAGGCCGATCGAAGAAGTAGAAGCGGGCAGCTGAGCAGGTGGCACCAGACATGGCAATGTGCACCGCCCTGGTCACCGCCCTACGGGTAGTGGTGCACTGCCCCTTTATTCCCGAGAGTGGAAAATTCTGCTTCTGGTAATCGCACTAGGGGTGGCGATGCCCACCCTATAACGGCTAGTTCAAAAACTAGCCATTGGAGGGTCACTGTCGCGGGGTCAAAACCACGGCAAGCATGATGTTTGAGTCGATGTCAGAGTACGGGGTCTCCGGTGGCTCTGGTGGACTCAGGAACATAAGAATCACGCAAAGAAGACACAACGGTTTATCCTGGTTCGGAACAATTCGGTCCCTACGTCCAGTAGCTGATTATCCTTATACTCAAGAGCACCCAAAATCTAGGGGATTACAACAGAGTATAAAGGAAGAAGATTTGGTAGGGGGTTAGTGCAGTGCTAATCCTAAGGTTTGCCTCGCCGTCAGTGGAGTCTCCCTCTCGTTGGAGAGGAAGGAGATGACGACAAGCGGTGAAGGAGTGGCTCTTGATGCCCCTCTCCGGGTTGCCTTGCTCTCGGCGCAGAGCGAAGGTAGATGGAATGAAATGTCTGATGATCGAAATGGATCCCCCTCCTAGGTATGACCTTATCCCTTATATAACGAGATAGGTCATGTACATGGCGGTTTGGGGGTTCTAGTCTACGGTCTATATGCGCCGGAGTCCAAGAGTGCCTTGCAGCGGTGCGCCGTGGACCATCGCGGTGTCTTAGAGACGAAGAAGTCTAGGCGTCGTTCGGCTGCTCTGTTCTAACACTCTACGTGTCAGACGGTGTCGGCTTGGACCAGCCTCCCCTAGGTGAGACCTTCTAGAGTCTTCTTGGTGCGAAGGAGGTTGGCACCAGGGGTTGGCACGCGGGCCTGGAAGCCCCCGAGCCCCCAGAGGCCGTGGGAAGTTTTTATCTTCTTGTGTCATGCCCCGAACATGACCCTATCGGAGGAATAGTTGGCAAGGGCACTGTCTACGATATATGGTCGGCAGTGTACCGAGGGGTATGCTCACGGTAGTAGATGAATCGGTGGAGGTGCGCGAGACACGAACTAGCTGGTGACACAAAACGCAGAGACATCGATTTAGACATGTTTAGGCCGTCAGCTTGACGTAACACCCTATGTCCTGTGTCTTTGGTGGATTGTATTATGAGATGCGGTGAAAACGAGGGAGGTCCCTACCCGCCTTATATAGCTCGGGGGTTAGGGTTACAGGTCGGTTGTATCTATCCTGATCGGTTACATGATATGTGTTTACAAGGAATATGATATCTAGCATATTCAATCAGATCTTCCTTCGTCATAAATGATAGCTCTGTGCGCACGCCGACCTATGTCGTGCCCCCCTCGGCTTGATCTTGTGGGTTGGGCCTCCCCTAGCGGCTTGGCCCATATATAGCTCTGTGGGTATCGGAGGTTATACCCCCACAACTAGTCCCTGAGTGCCTTGTATCCGCTGAGAAATGTTGTCTTGAGCTTGTCCGAGCAGTTCAACTTGCAGCCGATCATTAGGAGCAGGCTTCCGACCATTTTAACTGGGAGCCGAGCTGTTGAATCGTGCGTCCGACCAATTAAATTGGGTGTCGAGCAGTGAAAACGTGTGTCCGACCAGTTTAACTGGGAACCAACCTCGGACTTACTCATACGTAAGGTTTGCTAGGAGGATGTAAGGAGCTCAAGTAAAAATTTTTGAAACCTTTACCTTAGGTGAAGTGTGCCCACTTAGGTTTCGGGCAGTGAAGTTGGACGCTTTGTGTTCCCAACGTAATTAGCGCAGAGGAACTTAGTCCCTCAAGAGCGAAGAGAGATGCTTATCATCCATGCCTTAGGCAGAATTGACTCTTAGAGCCAAACGGAGAGCAGCGACGATCATCATCCACGACTTAGTCATGACAAAGTGTGTCGGGTCCTAGAAATAAGCACATTCACCGCAACGTGAAGTGTACCCACTTAGTCCCCGAGCTTGATAATAGGTGAAGCATTCACGTGGTGCTAGGGTCCAGAAAAGTAGTCCTCGGATGCTAACCCAATCCCCAGCTTAGCTGGACACCAGTCCTCAACTTAGCTAAGGGGAAGCAATGTAGAAAATAGTACAGTCATAGCAAGATGACGTGTACACACGTAGTCCTCGAGCCTGCTGGAAGATTATGGAAAAATCTTGTAACAGGGTCAAAGAATTTTAATGAAAGCTTGCCGAACGTGCTACCCAAAATCAACACCCTGATCCGAACAACATGGAGCGACTCAATGGCACATCGATTAGAGGTAGCAAAATTCGACCACCAAAGTAAATCCCTAGCTTAGCTGGCAACTCTTGTACGAAGAATCCGAACGCCGAGGAGTCCCCAGCTTAGCTGGCAACTTTTGTATGAAGAATCTGGACGCCGAGGAGTCCCCAGCTTAGCTAGCGACACTTGCATGAAGAAACCGAACGTTGAGGAATCCCCAGCTTAGCTGGCGAGCCCCCAGCATAGCTGACGATGAAGCCCAAGCGATGAACAATATGATCAGCTGGTTGGCGAAGAAGCAAGCAATGAGTAGTCCAACCAACTGGTCGACAGCAAAGTGAGCACTAAGTAGAAGTGAGCATCGAGCAAAAGGGAGCGTCGAGCAGTCCGACTGCTAGGTGGTGCGACCACTCGGATGATGATCCTATTGTCCTTCCCGACTGATCCCATCCCCGAGTGTAAAAATAAGCTCGTTGACTGAACTTGGAGCCTGCAAAGTAAATATGTAGAACGGGTAGTACATGATGTATCTTATTGAGTAGTTGTAGATAAACATTATATTTTTTTAAGTTCGTATTTTAAATATGAGTAACTTCCTTCCAGTTGGTTCTTATCGCATCGCCAGCCCCGACTAGCCCATACCCTATAGCATAGAGTGCTTAGCACCCGTTTATGCGTAATAGCACAGGCATCACCGAGGAGCCGCTGGCGATCACCCGTAACGCAGAGGGCTGGTGCTCGTGCACGTGTAGGTATGAGATCGATAACAGGGCCGCTTCTGGGTAACACGAAAGAGAACGTGGCTGGTTGACGAGTTGACGAAGAATATCTTAAAGATATTGTATTATGGAGAACGTTTGGAGCATCTTAATGATGTTAAACATAGAGATTAACTGGAGAAAAATCAATTGGAGATGTGTTTATATTTAATATAAACCGCCCCGAGCTATTAGTTTGTGGCTGAGCCCCCAGCCCCGGCTAGCCCGTAAACCATAACGCGGAGCGCTGGAGCTTGTGTACATGTAGGAAGACAAGCATTACCGAGGAGCCGCTGCCGACCACCCATAACGCAGAGGGCTGGCACTCGTACACATGTAGGGAGAAGCCAGAGATAGGGCCATCTCTGGAAAGCACAACCGCAAACGTGGCTGTTCGGGGAGCCGTTGAGGCGAAAGCGTATGTCATCTTTAAGATGGTATACATGGAGAAAAATCGTTTGGAGAATAACCATGTGGAGGATAGTATGAAGAAACATCATGACGAAAACTTTATAAAATATTCATATATGAAAGGGTGACTCAGCTTTAGTCATAACGTCGGGTCAGCGGCGTATGTCGTTGTCGAGTCGACATTAATGGAATTGCCCAGCCCTTGAGCTTTTCGGTCTGTCGTCATGGCGGCAGTCGCGGTTGTCATAGCGCCGTTCTTCGCGGCGATCATCATTGCGACGTGGCACGGCTCGCTTGATGGCTCAGGCGGCTCGCTTGGCGGCGTGGCTCGCTATTGCCGAAGTTGTTGCATCCGGCTCCGATCTCCCCTTGGTGCTTGGTTTGTACTCGGGTCGGATCTCACGTTGAAAGCAGGTCATGAGGATGTAGATCATCGTTGATCGTTTTTTGCTAGCTTGTTCGCATCATCTTCACGTCATGGTGATGTAGACCACCCATAATTTGCATCAACTTCACGTCACGGATGTCGTGCTTGAATAGGCAGCTTTATTTTTCTTCCTTTTTCGCTGATCACGGATCGCTGAACCAATCTACACGGACTGTGCACCTGCTAGCTTTAGGGGCAATTTGGTAGCCGGCCGTAGCCTGCCACCGCAGCGGAGCCAGCGCCACCTTTTATGGCGAGCGTTTTGGCGGTCACACCCACCACGAAACAGTGCATGTAGAAACTGTAGCGGCCACTTCACGAGACGAGTAACTAAGCAGCAGCCTTTTGTATGTGGCTGCTTAACTTTAGCTGTGGCGAGCAGCGACCGGGAAGCAAACACGCCCTTAGTTGCTTATCATGGCTCTTGTAGATTGATCGACGGCCGCCCTTGTCTCCTGATTCGGACGTGTGCTTGCAATAAAACTGAGGGCAAAGGACACTTGCGAGCCAAGGTTGATATGCGCTTGATTGGATCTACGCTCTGTGCTCCGCATGTGGTCGATCGTCATCTGTTTGACTGGATTTCGGCGGAATCTTGGTCAATACGTCCGATGCCAGGCTTGCGGAAGTAGAACCTCGTGCGGGTGCCGTGACGGTCGACTCGATTGGAGGTGGAGACTGAGCACGACCTGGTATGTGAACGTAGTGAAGCAGCTCCTCGTGCAGCAGCTCGAGATCGAACGGCGCAACGAGCCTGCTTGTGTAGGAGCATCTTCCCAACGGCAGCCTCTACGAGCAGTTGGATGCGCGAGGCCGTCGCCGAGAACGTGCTGATGATCTTGAGATTCATCTAGTTTGTCATGGATTAGCACGCATACCCTTACTTGGCACGCCACTGTCGATAAAATATGGTCGGTAGTCTACCGAGAGATATACCCACGGTAGTAGATAAATCGGTAGAGGTGCGCGAGACACGAACTAGATGGTGACACAAAACGCAGATATAGCGATTTAGAAAGGTTCATGCCATCAGCTTGACACAATACCCTACGTCCTATGTCTTAGTGGATTGTATTATGAGACGAGGTGAAAACGAGGGGGTCCCTACCTGCCTTATATAGCTCGGGGGTAGGGTTACAGGTCAGTTGTATCTATCTTGATCGGTTACATGATATGTGTTTACAAGGAATACGATATCTAGGATATCCGATTAGATCTTCCTTCGTTATTAAGAATGCTTCACGCAGTTTTACGGCGCATGCCGACCTGTGTCGTGCCCTGTGTGGCTTGATCTTGTGGGCTGAGCTTCTCCTAGCGGCTCGGCCCATGTACAGTCTTGTGGGTATCGGGGGTTATACCCCCATAGGCTCGCCTAGGGAGCAACGCCAGGGAGCCCCCCGGGCATTGGTAGCCCGAGGCTTGTCTTCTTATGCCCGGGCCTTGGCTGGCATCGTGCCAAGGGCCGGGCCTAGAGGTGCCGTAGATCGGAAGCCCAAGGCTCAGGAAAGCCCTCGAGCCCCAGGCAAAAGCTGCGGTCGAGTCAGGCTTAGTCGGATCTCATCGCTAGAGGGTGCGCGCGAGGTTGCCTGATGGGCATAGCCCCCAAGCCCCCAGGCGATCCCGGAGGGGTCGGTCGGGGGTATTCTTCGTTCGAGAACCATTGGACCCGAGGCTTAACATACCCCTATGTTAGGATCTTGTCAGGAGCCCCCGAGCTCTTCATGGCCTCACTTGGCGTGATGGCGACGGAGGGCTGAATTCGATCTGATGGTGACCGAATCCTCTTTGGCGGGGACGGTTTCTGCTGACAGGAGTGTTGCACCTTGCCAGGGGCCTTCTTCTCTAGAGTGGTGGATGTCGCTCGGCTGTCGGGGCCGAGCAGAGATGACGCCGATTATAGGGTCGAGATGGCGGACTAGAGGGGGATGAATAGTCTTTTCTAAAACTTAATCGCGTCGGCTAACCGAAACAAATGCGGATTTAAAACTATCGGTCTAGCCAATACTACACCCCTTTATCTAAGTTATGTCTCACCTTGTAAAGATACTAATTAAGCAACTAAGGTGCCGAGCAACCTAGAGCTCACCTAACCGATTCTTGGAGCAAAGTCACATAAACCTATGTCACTAGTACATTTCACACCGAGGGAGCTCCTACACAACTAGTAAGCAAAAGCACAAAGCTTCTAAGCTCATTAGTAATGCTCAACAACAAGGCAACCAATGTCAAATTAGAGAGCACAAATTACTTAGCTACACAAACCAAATTAATCACGCAAGGGAGCTACTTCTATGCTACACAAGCAAGAAGGTAACTAGCAAGCTACACAAGCTAAATAATTACAAGAGCAACTACACAAGCACAATGTATATGAAAGTAAATACATGCATGTGTTGCATGGAAAGCAAACCACCAAGAAGATGATGAAGACAATGTTGACACGATGATTTTTCTCTCGAGGTTCGCGAGGTTGCCACCAGGCTATGTCCCCGTTGTTTAGACCGCTCACCCAGTGGTTCGGCGGCTAATTGGCATCACCCGCCAAGCCCGCACGTCGGGCACCATAAGAACCTACCTCACAAGTGAGGGTAGCTCAATGACACTCTTTACTAGAGTTGCTCTTCGCGGCTCCCGCGGGGCGAGGACAATGCCCCTCACAAAGCTCTTCTCCGGAGCGCCACACAAGCTTCTTGCGGGCTTCGACGGAGACCACCACCAAGTCGTCTAGGAGGTGGCAACCTCCAAGAGTAACAAGCACCACCGGCTTGCAAGACGACTACCTAGTGCCACTTGATGCTACCTCACGATGCAATCACACTAGAATCTCTCACTCACTCGATCGGATGAATACTATCAAGCTCAACTGAGTTAGAGGGCTCCCAAGCACACCTACACAAGCCACCAAGGCTCAAGGGTGCTCAACAACTGGCCTAAGGCCGGCCAAGGGGCTATTTATAAGCCCCCACATGAAAAGAGTCATTGTACCTTTTCACTGGGCACAACTCGCAGCGACCGGATGTGACGGTGGTGATGACCGGACGCACCAGGCCCTACGTCCAGTCAACAGATCAGCGCCACGTGTCCCTTGCTTCAAACGTGAGCCACAGATCTCCAACGGCTAGTTGGCCTTGCGCCACTCGTTAAGTCACGATCAGACGTGCGCAGACATGACCTGACGCTCCCATGCCGCATCAAGTGCTCACAACACCGCGCATTGCCAACATGTGATCGGACACGCCGATCAGTTCAGCCACCGCGCATGAGGTCACTTCTAGAGACAATCCAGAGCCGTCCAAATGCGACTGGACGTGTCAGCTCCTGCATGACCGGACGTAGGCTAGCGTTCGATCAGCTCTATGCCTGCGCTCCAACTCTAGCGCCACCTACATTAGCATACGTCACCTGTGACCAGACGCGCTTACTATGTAGCATCTGATCACTTGACCTAGACTGCGGCCAACCGCTGCCACTAACCGAATGTGCTGGTCCCTCTAAGGCTAGCGTCCGATCAATTCCAGTGACCTCCTTTCGCCTTTGTTTCTTCGCTGAGTTGATCCATATCAACTCCAACTTCTCCTCCTTTGCAAATGTGCCAACATCACCAAGTGTACAACAACTTATGCTTGTGTGTTAGCTTTTCACAAATATTTTTTCTCAAAGGATTTAGTCACTCAACTTGCTACGCCACTCAATCCTAGTAATGATGCAAAGTTAGGTCACTCGAGTGGCACTAGATGACCGATATGCAAACAAGTTTGCCCCTCTTAATAGTATGGCCATCTATCCTAAACCCGGTCATCAACTTTTCTACACACCTATGACCGGTGAAATGAAATGCCCTAGGTTATACCTTTGTCTTGCGCATTCCATTCTATCTCCTTCGATGTCGATGCAACACATGCACCAACATGATCAACAATGATATGATCCACTCTATATCATCATGTGACTGTATTGGTTCATCGATCTTGACTTCACTTGCTCTTCACCATTGCTTCGGTCCATCGACACCAAGTCATCACTCAACTTGTCCTTCACACTTGCAACCAGTCTGTCGAGCCAAGTCATATCTTGATCTTCTCCACCTTGATCACATGACTCAACGTCATGTCTCATGTGCAATGGACTCCTTCATCACATGTGTGAGATTTGCAACATTTCTGAACCATCTTCGCCATCATGGCATGAGTTGCTCACACAAGTGTACCTGTGGACTAATCACCATTGTATCTCACTCAAACACAATTAGTCCACCTAAGGTTATCACTCAATTACTAAAACCAAACAAGGACCTTTCACTTATCCCTTCTTGAGTCTATGTTGCTCAGGTCTCTGACTCGAGCGAGGGCTCGGCGAGCTCGTCTGAGAGTTGCTGACTGTAGGCCCAGGGGTGCCCTCCTTTTTTATCAAAGCTTGCCGTGGGCCGGGTGATCAAGAGCGCTGGGCTCTTGCTCAGGGCCTTCTGATCATCCGAGACACCACGCCCTTCTGAGGTCTGTGATAGCAGGTCCCGATCCTCTCGTGCCAATCTTCTAGGGCCGACCATCTGTGGCCATAGATCGGGGAGCAAGGAGCGCACCAAGCCTTGGACGGAGGCCCTCATTGGGCCCACTGCTTTGTGACTCCTGACCTAACTCCGGAGAGTTGGTTGGTTTTTTAGGGGATGCGCCACCCGAACGCCCATCGGTCGGGGGGTCGGGCCGCTCTTCCTGGGGAGCCGACGTAGCCCTCGAGGCCATTGTGGGGCCTCCTTGCCAGTGGGTGGAGCGGCTTCTAGGTACGTCTCATCCACTGACATCTTGCGCAGGCGGTTGATGGCATCTAGGCCGTCGTGCCTAGTGGAGGAGTTAAGGTGTGCGCCCCCACGCTGTCCCGTCTCGTCTGGGAGATGGAACATCGAGGCCACATGAAGCAGATCAAGTGGAGGAGCCATGGCACCTGGCGCATGTGGATCCAAGCTGCCAATGGCAGCAGGTGGGCCTAGGGGGAGCCGAATCCCCCCTACATCCCACGAGGAGGTGTGCACAAAGTGGGCATCGTGGCTAGGCTGGCCTGTGTCTACACCTGCATGCTCGGGTTATATAAAGGGCCAGACTAAGAAGTGAGTGGGTGTACCTTTCTCCCCTGCCTCCTTGTTTTGTCTCCATCTGAGCACCGCCACATCTGCTTGTGCTCCCCCCAGTTAGGCTTCAACGGTGGAGTGGGACACGTTGAAGGTCGAGGGCGAGATGTTGGAGGTGGCCCAGGCATGGTTGATCCTTCCCTCCTCTAGATGGGATCTACTAGATCCGAAGCCTTCAGAGCCTACGCCTAGGGAGTCTTAGGTCGTCTCCTTCATCCCCTTCCACCTCACCGGGTTCGGGGTCCCCGCGCATCCATTCGTGTGGAGGTTCCTTCGCCATTTCAGGTTGTGGCTTCATGACCTGACACCACAAAGCGTGGTGCACCTTATGGTGTTTGTCACTCTCTCTGAAGGCTACTTGGGCATCGAGCCCCACTTCAACTTGTGGAGGTGGATCTTCTACCTAAACCTGAACAAGGACGACAACAAATTCGTGCAATGGATCGGTGTCACTGCCATCCAGCTACGCAACAATCTAAAGTCTTGGTACCTGGAGCTTTCCTTTCCTACCTCGGAGAAGGGGTGGCATTGGAAATCATTCTACCTCTCTGACCCCTCTGGGTCCCTTCTGGCCTACTCCCTAGACCGCCTAGGGCCGATGACACCTTCATCTTGGAAGAGCCTACCGGAGGGGCATGCCCTCAAGGTCACCGAGGGCTGCTAGGCCGGATCACTGCCCTGAAGGATGCCAGGCTAATCGGTTGGATGGTGCTCCGGGAGTTCCTGTTCCACCGGATCCTCCCGTTGATGGCGAGGCCGACCCCGATGTGGGAGTACATCAAGCTTGGGGACCCGTCTGCGGTGGCAGAGGGCAATCTTCCAGAGGAGTCTATGGCTAGAGTGGCATGGATGGTGTTGGGGTCTACATTAGGGGAGTCGATGGTTGGCGAAGGCCCGGCTCCCTTCTCGGTGTACGAACCAAGACCCGATGATCTTCCGTATCTGGGGGTGGTCTCCATTCTTCCAGTCCTGATGGGCAGGGGACCGAGGCCACCTCTGGAGGTTCTTCTTCACCGCTAGGATGCGCATACCTTACCCTGTCTTTAGGGGAGTTGTCAACTGCCCGGGCCGCCGGGAAGCGTCCTTCCTCAAGTTCCCCTGGGGCAGGGGCGCCTTCATGCAAAAGGTGCTCTGATCTGAGGCTCTCTTTGAGCGGCAGGTGAGGGCCCTCATCGGTCAGGCTGCCACCGCCCGAAGGTGACTTATTCATTGCTTGATGACATGGATGTTGACTTGTAGGAAATCTTCCTCGGCGGGGGCTTTGGGTGGCTCGGCGACTCCAATCCAGCCACTGGTGCTGAAGGTGTGCCACCACCTGCTGCTACCGCCACGAGTGAATGGAGCATTGACACTAGACGCTGCTGTGGTAGGGCCGGTCGCTGCGTCCCCAACGCGTCAGGCGGGATTTGATGCCACGGGGGAAGGCCCCCACTCAGGGAGCCTCTCCCTGAAGCGGAGGTGGACTGGGAGGGGGCATCAATGTCGGCCTCCCACCTTCCCCAGGGATGTGAGGTAGCCGACACCTCATTAGTGGCGGTGCCTGCTCCTCTCACGGCATTGGCAGGGGGCCCCATGTTCTGGACGACGGCCCCGAGGTGAACGCGTGGATTTCGATGAGCTGGTCGCCTTCTTCTATGACTCCTTTGCGATGATGATGAGCCATGCGGGGGAGTTCTTCGACCTTCAGCAGGGGATATATGAATCCTGCGAGGCGAGTGCCAATTGAACGAACCCGGCACCGAGATCTTGCCTGAGCTCCTTTGTTGTCGTTGTCGTAGGCATTGCTTGAGTTCTCCCAAAGGAAATCAGACCTCATACAGGAGTGGGAGAAGGTTGCCCCATAGGCACTCCCTAGCCCCCCCGGAAGGGGTGAGAGGTCCTTGCCTACTTCGCTGCCCAACCCTTGTCCCACGCCTGGTGAGCGGGTGGCGGCGCTGACGGAGGCGCTCGTCCGGGAGTGTGACAGCGCGCGCCGCGCCGTGGCGCGGTTGGAGTCTGAGCTAGCGACAGAGCGAGAGGCCAGGCGCGCCGTGGAGGCAAGGGCCAAGGCATCTCGGCGAAAGGCTGTTGAGGCGAAGGAGGCCCGCCTGACGGCTGAGGGTGTAGTTGTTGGTATTTATTAACTCCTCACTTGTTTTAGTAGTCACCTATTAATTACCTACACCTCTAGCATTACTAAACTAGGTTGCCATCCCTAGTGATGGTGCTAGAAATGTTTGTTGGTACTAACTAGTATTACTAGAAGAATAATACTAAGTAGATGTTTATCATTTTATGTGACTAGAAAGAACATAAAGATATGAATGAAACGGATTCTGCAAGCGGACAAATAATTATACCATTGTAGTACTTCACCTGAGAGTATACTAGATATTGTATCTATATTTTACCACAAGGAAGGTGTAGCTTTGGACATGTATTGATAACTTATAACATTAACGGAGAAATAAACCATAACCCATCACTCTACTCATAACAGGGGTAAGTCACAAGATAAAATGTATATGATAAGCATTGATCAAGCATTATAATGAGTAAATCACTTAGAGCACTCATATCTATGGCAATAGCATGGTCAAGTTATAATATTAGAGGAATAATTCCTAAGTCATCCTTAACTACTAGTCAAAGCATATGTCGATTAGTGCAATTACACCTAGTAACCATGGCTAAGATCATCATTATATCCACACATAAGGGGCATTACTTAGGGAAGTTTGAGTACAGAAACCTCTCCCTTCCTTCGTAATCGGACCCTACTTCCTCAACCTATACTCGGGGAGTGGACTACAAAGGACTCAAAGGGAGTGTCACATCCGCGATCTACCACATGACCTAGAATATAGAGTGTATTCCCAGGTAAATAGCATATAAGCACCATGCTTACATGGTCTCTACCACCCACCCTATGTACATTGGGGTGAATGCTGTATGAACTTATGCATAAACACAATGATAAACTAACTATACTAAGTATATAATCAAAGTAAACAATGAACATTGCAATCTTTAACATGAATAATATGAATACTATATTGTCATAACAACTGTACCAAAGCATATAAAAATAATAGAGATACAACGAGAGAGGGGTACAAGAATTATATCGAACCAAGCTCTTGACACGATCGAAAATCCAAGTGAAGATCTGCTTGCCTCCCTCTAGACCTAGTCTAAATAGCTATTGCCCTAGAAACTAGAGGAGCTCTAGGGATATTAGGGTTTCTGGCTCTGGATGACTTGATCTCAAATGACTTATGTCTCAAGGGGGCTGGGGTCTTCTTATATAGCCCAGAGGGTCTAATGTGAGCCCTTGGATCAAACCGACTTGAAGAATGGCGTAGATGCAGTCTAGGGAGGCGGTGGAGGAATATTCTAGAAGCTGACAAGCAGGGGCCACTGCCTGGGACTGAGCGGCATAGGGGTGGGCCCGATCGGCTCCACCTGGCGACCTCTTGGGCTCTGCCTCGGGGGATTGCCTCCTAGAGTCCTCTGGAGTCTTCTAGAATAGTTTTCATCACGATTAAGTTAAGTTCTTTTTGACGTTTTGATCCCCCTTTTGGTTTTCTGAGTATACCCTGTAGAAAATATAGATTCACCAAAACTTGTGAAAGTTATTAGTTTAGACCCCCTAAGTTTCTATTGATGATCCATTTCAAGCATTTATTCAAGTTATGTTGATGGTTTAATATGGTAGATAACTACCGTCAACAATCTCCCCCAAGCTTAACCTTTGCTAGTCCCTTAGCAAAGCTAGACTCAGCAAATTTGGATCAGGAGTTGCTACAATGCTTTCACGTCTCAAAAGTACACATGCGTTCAAACAAAAATTCTCCTCCGGATTAGTATAAATTGATCAGACTTTCAAACTTACCCATGTTACCATTAACCATGGAGCTTCTTAGCTTTCACTTGGGTCTTGAGCAATTGAAAGACAGAACAATCAAGTCAAGCACTATGTCTCAAGCTCTTTGCTCAACTATTATTCTAGAGTTTTTGTAAGTTTTGAAAATAAAACTTAGAGCTTTTATTGTATGACACTCTCAGATCTCTCAATATATGTGGTATTTGTGGATCCTCAATAAGGCAATAGTGATCTTATACCTTTCTCTTCCTATAACTAAGGCTTATAGTGGAGTTCATAGGAATGAAGATAGCATAAAAGAGCATACTTGCAACACATATGTTGTAAAGTCAAACCTCGGATCTAAAGAGAGTTAAGTCATACAATCAAATTAAGATGTGCATGTGTATGGATGTATGAGGGATATATATGGTGGCTAACCTAATTCTACTTTACTCCTTGAAAACATATCTCTTTTTCAAAACATAGAAATAACTTTGCAAGAAAACATGGGTTATCTTATTCATCTATTTTTTCAGACGGGCATCTGAGTACCCATTGTTTTAGATATCTTGGACACTTGTCCATTTTTTTAATTATTTTTTTCTTTTTTCATGAATAACTTTTACATAGCCACATGCCTCTTCTCTGTAACAAAACTTTTGAGAGATAACAATAAGAACTTAGAGCATTTATTTGGGGTATATCCCTATTGACGATCACTAATGCTCATTATTAACCATCAACTATTGTATGAAATGGCATGAAATAAACGACAAAGAATAGTTGTATGGTTTGATTCTAACAAGTTCCACGAGTTGTGTTGTTCTCACTTGTTTTGTAGAATATTTAATATTTCACTATATAAAAGTACCTCAAGTGATGAATTAGAGCACATCATTGCGAATAGCTCGTCGAGACGATTGAAACAGACATATCATTCGCTATATTTAGAGTTCCGGAGAGAAATTCCCCGAAGGATACGACTCGAAAGATTCTAGAAGACCCTAGAACCATCATCATCACAAGACCAGGGACTAAACCGACAAGATTCCACAACTCTATGAATTATTATTTTCCAGAGAGTTATCCAGAAGTTGGAAAAGGGAAGAGTCCAATCACGATACGACATCTTGCGCAAACGGATTGAAAAGTGGCACTAGAAGGACGTAGAAGACTCCAGAAAACACTAGAGCAAAGGAGAAGCCTGGAGGCTAACAAGTGGGGCTGGCCGGCCCCACATGTCAGGCTGGCCGGCCTGGTGCCACCTAGAAGTGACCTCTCCTTTCTCTAATGGCCTCCAACCGACCTCTACGATGCATCTCAACCATTGTTTCAAGTCGGTTTGATCTGAGGGCTACGGTTCATTCCACCGTGCTATATAAGCAGGGGGAGACCTCCCCCCTCAGGCATCTCCACCTTCATTGGCTACATCCAGAGAAAAGGCTAGGGTTTCACCCCTCTATCCAAGTAGAAGTTGAGATCCCTCTAGGTGATCGTCTAGTTCTAGTTCTAGTTCTTCTAGTTCTAGTTCATCTAGTTGTAAACTAGAGATCAGGGAGAGAGGAGAGGAGAGAGCGGAGAAGGAGTCAGATCAATCGAATCTTCCTCAACATTATACTTCTGCAGCGTCTAGTTTGTCTTGAGCAATCTCCAGGTTCTTTATTATTTATTTCTAAGTATTTTGTTTTAGTTCTTGCTTTATTATATTTATTGGATCTCCGCTCGTATTGAGTGCTCTAGTTATTCTAGATAATTAGAGTAGTAAGCGCTAGTGTAGACATGGTGTCTAGACTAGGGTTTACTTGAGTTTGAGCCTAATCCCACGGTTAGTTGTGGTAGCCCATAGAGGTGATAGCTCTGTCTGGTCTTTGTAATCCACCACGTTCGGGTTGGTGTTTCGTAGAGCTTTTTGGTAGCCTTCCCCCGATTACTTTCTTCCCAATCTTTTTTGAGAGTCGAAAAGGTACTGTTGCTCTGAAGTAGGTAAAATAGAGTAAGCCTTCGACAAGATAGAACCACTTAGAAAACCCTAAAACCCCTCTCTACCCTATAATTACCCTTTCCTTGGACATTCCTAATTCTTCTAGTACACATCACGTTCCCCGTGGAAATCGATACTCTGGAATACTCCTGGGTGAAAGCTACATCGGTATTCGTGCGCTTGCGGATCTTTTCCTGTTCGCGTTTAAAATACCCAACAATTCTATAGGGTATATTTTTGGTGTTCACTCCCAATGTAGGAGTAAAACATTTTTAGGTAGATCTCAATGGAATGGCATGTTTTTGCGCCTACCCCAGTGTAGGAGTAGTGCATATATGGATGGTGTGTACGTGATCTTGACTTTAAGAGCATGACAAACCTCTCATAAGGCATCAACAAAGCTTGACTGAACTCAATGCAAAAGCAAGTAGCATATAAGAGTGAAAGTTTCATAATCTAAACATCATATATGGCTCTAATAGGAATTCAAGCTTTGTTATACAGGAGCTTATCATGAAAGATTTTATATTTTCAAAAGGTAAATCTCTGAAACTCTAGTATCGCTAGGAACAAGATAAACAACAGCTCAGACCATCTCATATCATATCCGTTAATTATCTAGACTTAGATTAAGCATATGCCACCCACGAGTTTCAAGTTCAGAGTAAATTCTTATATCAAATCAGTCATTTCTAAAACTCGGGAGAATTCAAGGCTGAAAACTAGGTACTTAAAAGAAATTACGACAGTGCAACTATTCATCATTGCCATTGCAAGAGCTTACCTAGACTCTATTATTTATTCAGCTCTAAAGAATAGAAAACTAGATACACTTTTTATTTTGCTTTTAAAAATTTTAAAATCACACCTTACTATATCGATATAACTTACTAAGATAAAATTTTTATTTTGTTTTGGTTTGTTATGCATCTTTTTATTTCTTTAGCAATGATATAGCAAACTCAAAAAATAGTAAAACTAAAAAGAAAGAAATACTTAACTAGATACATGGGAGATGCTCCTTCCCCAAGCTAGATGTTGTCGTGGTCGGTTGTTGAATGTTGAGTGATCCTTCTTAGAGCATGGTTTGTCGACGGATATCCTTCTCACCTATGAGTAGAATGAGATGTCTATAGCCGAGTGACTTTACTCTTGATCATTTATACCACCCTGCAAAATACTCCAACAAGAGTACCAAAAACTCGAGGCTTGGATTAGGAATAAGGGTTAGTGGTCAGCCATTCAAGGATTTGCTTCTTCTTATGAGTTTAGACAGACTTTCTGGTGGTGTCACACCCGGTTTTCTAAAGAACAAAACCAGGCTAATCATATGTGTGCCCAGGAAGTCCACACATATGCCAGAATGAAAAAGTATCAGAAACAATGTTATTATATAACGTATACATAGCTATATTAACACTTACATCAGAGTATCGCGGAACGGTGACTAAACTTCAGGCTCCATTCTTCTCAGGGACGGCTGACTGGGGGTAACATATGCCTAGCACTTCTACTAGTCTTCTGGAAACTCCACTACACCTTTGTCCTTCTTCCGAGTAGCATCTTACTACACACTGGAGTGTGGGGGAAATAGCAAGAGTGAGTCCATGTCGAACTCAACAAATATAACACAGGGTTCATGAGGCTCAAAAAGGCTAGACACTGTTTGACTGCGTTTAGCTTTTAATCATCATATAATTAGCAATTGAGTAGCATCAAGATAATCCACTTCCCATTAATGAATCAATGATCAATTGTAATAAGGATAATGAATAGCATTAACATGAGCATAATAATAACAACAGTAATTAAGCGTGATATAACAATGGTGATCATCTATCTGTAAATGTTCCAAGGCCGCTCGTATCCGTGAGCACGGCTAGTATACCAGTTTTTAAACTCTGCGCAGAGGTGTACACTTTCACTGTGAGTCATGATTTCCATATGCTAAGGGGTCATGAATCCCTAAGCACAAGAAACCATATAAAGCCATTCAATAGTTCGTCTAACAAGTTAGGGCCATTAGATTCACTCGGCAGGCAGATGTAGAACCCCCCTTCCCTGTGGCACAACAACCGCAGCCTATACACACTAGGCCAGGGGCTCGCACTACACCCAAAGTGTCAAGCCATTCTTACGCCATTTAAGGTAACCACTAACAAGCTAGAAAAGGTCTCTTGAACAACTAGAGCCAGAGCCATATAGCCCTCACAGCTGTACTGTATGTCCCGGATGATCACGTACAGATAAGTCCTTATGGAGAGAAACTAGAGCAACAATATAACCCCTTGCTCCAGCCCCCTTTTCAACAGTAATAAAATCATCATTAAAGGTTGATTGCTTAATCCATTAATCAAAATTACAAGATCATTGCTCATGATTAAGCACTAGCAATAGCTACCCAAATGCACAACCCATAGGTGACAAGGAAACAAGATATCAATAGCTAAGTTATAATCTCTATGGTTGTCAAGGAGGACACATGCATATGTATGATAATTTCAGTGAATAGGTAACAAGGATGGTCCCATGTTATACTTGCCTTGATCAAATTCTCCGATAGATACTGCTGGTCCGGCTCAAAATAATACTCCTAATCGTCGTAGTACTGCTCACCGTCTAAATTCGATCACCAAGCATCAACATACAAACATTCCGAGCAAACATACACGAAGCAAACAAAAGATACAATTAGAACAGTACACCAACAGTAGAAAAACAGTATAAAAAGTTTGTAAAACTCTTCTACTCGTTACTACGATCACACAGACGTAAAGATCACGAAAATCGGACTTAAAACGTGAAAGTTATGAATTTTCTAAGATTTCCTATAGATAAATAATTACTTTAATATAAACTCGAAAATTAAACTTTTCAAACCTACTGTACAGCTACACTAACATATAGGGCTTGCAAATACAAACCTAACGCAACTTGAACGGGTCAAATCGGAGTTAAAACATGGAAGATATGGCCTAAACAAAATAGTATGTATATACGTATTTCTATCGTATTTCGGGATTTGTTTTACTAAAGAAAAACGGCCATAAATCATATTTTAATTTATATAAACATGCATATATGATTTAGTCAAATTAAACTTTATAAAAGATCCAAGTAACGCTTTATTTTGCTTTTAATTAGAAACTTGGTTACGTAAAGCATTAATCAAATTAATATTTAACTTAATAAAATCATGAATATATGACATGAAGAACGCTAGTACTACTGTGTAGAGCATATTGTCATGGAACTAACACAATTGGAACGGAGCAAAACGGAGTTGAAATGAATATATGGTGGAGATTTTACCAGCAGTGGCATAATCGGTTTCACAAGCAGGCTCCATCCACAACAGATCGGCAACGATCATGCATGCTTGGGGCGATGGTAGTCATGCGGATGGAGATCAGCAGATTGGGCAACGGTCGCCTCTCCATGGCAAAGCACGGTGATGATGAACTCAGAACGGTTCGGGCGATGATGATCTTGGAACTGAGTCGGACACCAGACTGCTGTGGCGGCGCCTGTGCGTGGACTCGTTCCTGGCCGATTGTTCTTTCTGGGCATCTGCACACGGACGACAACAACAGATGACCGTGTACAGGCTCAACGGAGCCAGCAGCAGGAGGCCAGCTACGTGATGGTTTTCATGCTGTTGGAGTCGTTTCACATGCATATAGCAAAACGTGATGACGAAGTTCGGCGAGAGGAGCAGCAGCAGGCACGGACGCTGGTGACATAGGTGGATGGCCGGCGTGCAGAATACGGCAAGCGACGGCGACGTGCAGAAGCCAATTTATGGATGCAGATGTGCGGCAGATGAGCCAATGGTGATCACCAGCGCTCTGACTGGTGGCCAGCCGGAGTCCAAGCCGGCAACGAACTCACGGCGGCTTGACGAGGCTTCTTCTCGAGATGGTTTCAGCAAGATTGATGGCAAGGAATAGAGCGGCGGCGGCTTGCGTCATGATGGATAGATTGATTTGTTTCCACAAGTTTGGAAAAGGATACGAGGCTGAGTTTGTTATTTATAGACATGTGCACGGTAAACGCCAACGACGACGTATATTGAGTCAGAGTCCTTGGGTGCGGCAGGTTAGGAAGAAATATAGTTCGACTACTATTTGGCAGCAACGAACCAAAGCAAACAGGCTGGGCTATAATAGGCATGAAGATACTTAGCTTGCTTCTTCAGATTATGTATCACGCCAAAGCACTTGCATGCACGTGTATATATATATATATTTAAGATACGGCGAGAGGTAGAGGGAGCTACGAGCGACGGCTCGCGATAAGAGTTGTACTTCTGGGACCAGGGCGTCGAGGGCTACGTTGGCATATATATAGTTGTAGAGTTTGGAAACTTTTCGGAATTTCTTAATTTCGGAATTATTTTAATTTCGCGAATAAAATAATTCCAGAAAATCTAGAATTACCTTTGGCCGCGAAAAATAGCCCGGAGCTCAGAAAAATCACGGGAAACATCCTGGAGACCCTTGGAAAGATAAGTAACTCAACTAAATGAGTTTGGACTCATAAAAAGATGGATGAAGAGATCAAGGAAAAAGATTAAGCTCACGGAAATTGGAATTTTGGATCCAGAAAATACCAAAAAGTTTTCCGATGAGAAGTAAACGTCGTCCTATGGTATTTTGAAAATAATAGCACTCACCAACACCAAAGACAAGCATCAAACAAACACCACAATTTTCTATATTTAAATTAGCAACAACTTAACTTATCTAATAAATTTATTCAAATATTAAAATTATTTATTTTATTTAGTATTTTTCATGCACAACCCAAAATAGAAAATTTTGGGTGTGACAAATCTACCCCACTTAACAGGAATCTCGTCCCGAGATTCGGAGAGACTAGGGAGAAAGATAAAGTTGATTTTGCAAATCTTCACTCTTCTCTGATCAACTCTTATCCAATGATAATGCCACAAGATCATAACCAACTTTGTAAAGGTATCCTTTAGGCCCTTACGATTCTTGTAGATGGTTCTAACAGGTTACCAACCCTGAGAAGAGATACCTACGCTCGATAATGACTTTGCAACCATGTAGATAGATGTTGCTTCCAGGTGACGAAATAGAATGTATAAAACCTCCATCTTGTGTCGTCTTTTAGTTTGGTAACTCCCCTTAAGAAGAGATCAATTGGAGAACACCATTGGATAGATTGCATATTTCTGAGTGATAACTACCATCATGTCCTTCTACCATCTCAAAGTGTCTCATGAGCATATCCAAGATCAAGTAACCTGCACTTCCTCGCGAGCAGAAAAATGGCAGTGCAGAAATACAGTTATAACTCGAGTTCTATGAATCCGATGATATTGTAGCTTATACCGTTGGAAAGCTTATCAAATTTACTACAACTTTCTTATAGAACACTTCTCCAGATTCTGCAGTTAAGGTAGTCGAAAACTGTGCACAACAGAAACTATTCCAGGTTGCTGACAGCACAGATGTGTCGCCTTGTGATTTTCATAACTCCCAAACCATAATAGATATCAGGGTGGTTCTTACGGTCAGAGAAAGATATTGAAGTCTACTATTGTCCAGAATTTATCCATGATTTTTGGGCATCCAAAAATAGAGATATAAGCTAAGGAAGACAGACTGTTCTAAAAAAACAGGATAAGGCAGAAACGAGATTCAGAGAGATTAGAGAGATAGATAACACTAATCTTCAAGTCTTCATGCTTCTTTGCTTTGCGTTGATGAGATATAAGACATAGATCAAGGATAGCCAAAAGATGACAAGAAAGATAAGGTTTGATCTTCAGTTCTTGGTACCTCGTCGCTTGAGATTGTTGATGGTAGCAGACACTACCCCACTTAACAAAGATTTTGCTCCACCTAGCAATGTCATTGAAGGCAACACTTTGCAATTCATAAAAATCTTGATCAGGATCAAACTGATAATGATACCATAGGTTCAAAACCAACATAGCGAAGATATCCCTCAGATTCTTGTGATCCACGTAGATGTCGCTCTTATAATCCCAATAAATGCCACACTTACAGCCTTAAGAGCTTTCCACATTCAACTCTCTTGAGCTCTTCTTCATAGTAACTCCACTAGAGAATACCTATCCAAGTAGAAAACTCACTTCACTTAAAACTTACTAAACATACTTGATATGGGGGTGATGTCATCTAAGTTTCCAGGAAACTAACTATAGACTTCCAACATCTCCTTCCTATGTCGTCCATGCTAACTTGTATAGAGTATGTTGAATTGAATGTTAAACTTCCAACTGATGATAGCTTAAAGTGAAGACTAGTCCTGACGAATACTCGAGCTTCTTGTAGATGATCCAACAAAGCACTGATCTCAAGCAAACAACACTAGCACATGAGTAGACTTCCAATCATAGAGATAACCACTTCTTCCAAGTGAAGCACTAGGACATAGGAAACCTTCATCTTACAACACTCACAACTTTGCTACCCCTCTTAAGAAAAAGAAACTAGGGGACACCAAAGTAACTTGCATCTCCTTTTATACTAGATAACCATAATCATCTCTAATGTAAGATTCCAAGGTAAATCAATGAGATTCAAAGATATCCAATGATATATTCACTTGTGCAAGATAAGGAAGTAATGCAGAAAATTTCTGGGCGAATTCCAATTTTAGCAGTTCAGTAAATCTGGCATATCTCGAGCTACAAAGATCCAAAGGAAGTGATCTTTACATGGTTGGAAAGCTTATGAAATTATCTACAACTTTTATTCACAACACTTTTCCAGATTCTGTCCATAAGTTAGTCAAAAACTGAACTTAACCGAAACTGTTTCAGGATTCCAGACTGCGCAGTGACCCCAACTTGGAACAGGTATATCTCTTAGCTCATAATAGATAAAAAGATAAGTCCAGTGGGTTTGGAAAGATACAGAAGTCTAGTTATTCCCAGTAAAATTTCATAAATTTCTCATGTCCATATCTTGAGATATAATAGAAACATTGCAGACTGCTATAGAAATCAGCATGCGGAGTATTACGTAAAACCTACCCCTCTTAACATGGATCGAGCTACTCCTCAAGACTTATTTCTTCCGAGCCACCTTTGAAACACGAGAACAAGGCAACACACAAGCAATACATCAAGCAAAACAAGCACACATCACATCTTCGGTACTACACGTGCTTCTTCAACAATGGTGGTCATCCTATGGAAAGATTATGGATGATAAAAGACCATCAAACTTTAGAACAAGATGAGATCAGAAAACTTTTAATAAAAAAACAACGTAAAACAAAAACCAAGGGAGTAAGATATAATAGCTCAAAGGAAGCTATCAAGGGGAGGATACAACAGGACAAGGAAGAGGAAATAGTCAAAATCAATGAGTCAAGGGATGACAAAATAGTTTTATAGTAAAATAAGTTTTAGAATACGTCCGGTGCTACTTGGCATACGTCCTACAGTCAACACCGCTCTGATACCACTCTGTCACACCCGGTTTTCTAAAGAACAAAACCAGGCTAATCATATGTGTGCCCAGGAAGTCCACACATATGCCAGAATGAAAAAGTATCAGAAACAATGTTATTATATAACGTATACATAGCTATATTAACACTTACATCAGAGTATCGCGGAACGGTGACTAAACTTCAGGCTCCATTCTTCTCAGGGACGGCTGACTGGGGGTAACATATGCCTAGCACTTCTACTAGTCTTCTGGAAACTCCACTACACCTTTGTCCTTCTTCCGAGTAGCATCTTACTACACACTGGAGTGTGGGGGAAATAGCAAGAGTGAGTCCATGTCGAACTCAACAAATATAACACAGGGTTCATGAGGCTCAAAAAGGCTAGACACTGTTTGACTGCGTTTAGCTTTTAATCATCATATAATTAGCAATTGAGTAGCATCAAGATAATCCACTTCCCATTAATGAATCAATGATCAATTGTAATAAGGATAATGAATAGCATTAACATGAGCATAATAATAACAACAGTAATTAAGCGTGATATAACAATGGTGATCATCTATCTGTAAATGTTCCAAGGCCGCTCGTATCCGTGAGCACGGCTAGTATACCAGTTTTTAAACTCTGCGCAGAGGTGTACACTTTCACTGTGAGTCATGATTTCCATATGCTAAGGGGTCATGAATCCCTAAGCACAAGAAACCATATAAAGCCATTCAATAGTTCGTCTAACAAGTTAGGGCCATTAGATTCACTCGGCAGGCAGATGTAGAACCCCCCTTCCCTGTGGCACAACAACCGCAGCCTATACACACTAGGCCAGGGGCTCGCACTACACCCAAAGTGTCAAGCCATTCTTACGCCATTTAAGGTAACCACTAACAAGCTAGAAAAGGTCTCTTGAACAACTAGAGCCAGAGCCATATAGCCCTCACAGCTGTACTGTATGTCCCGGATGATCACGTACAGATAAGTCCTTATGGAGAGAAACTAGAGCAACAATATAACCCCTTGCTCCAGCCCCCTTTTCAACAGTAATAAAATCATCATTAAAGGTTGATTGCTTAATCCATTAATCAAAATTACAAGATCATTGCTCATGATTAAGCACTAGCAATAGCTACCCAAATGCACAACCCATAGGTGACAAGGAAACAAGATATCAATAGCTAAGTTATAATCTCTATGGTTGTCAAGGAGGACACATGCATATGTATGATAATTTCAGTGAATAGGTAACAAGGATGGTCCCATGTTATACTTGCCTTGATCAAATTCTCCGATAGATACTGCTGGTCCGGCTCAAAATAATACTCCTAATCGTCGTAGTACTGCTCACCGTCTAAATTCGATCACCAAGCATCAACATACAAACATTCCGAGCAAACATACACGAAGCAAACAAAAGATACAATTAGAACAGTACACCAACAGTAGAAAAACAGTATAAAAAGTTTGTAAAACTCTTCTACTCGTTACTACGATCACACAGACGTAAAGATCACGAAAATCGGACTTAAAACGTGAAAGTTATGAATTTTCTAAGATTTCCTATAGATAAATAATTACTTTAATATAAACTCGAAAATTAAACTTTTCAAACCTACTGTACAGCTACACTAACATATAGGGCTTGCAAATACAAACCTAACGCAACTTGAACGGGTCAAATCGGAGTTAAAACATGGAAGATATGGCCTAAACAAAATAGTATGTATATACGTATTTCTATCGTATTTCGGGATTTGTTTTACTAAAGAAAAACGGCCATAAATCATATTTTAATTTATATAAACATGCATATATGATTTAGTCAAATTAAACTTTATAAAAGATCCAAGTAACGCTTTATTTTGCTTTTAATTAGAAACTTGGTTACGTAAAGCATTAATCAAATTAATATTTAACTTAATAAAATCATGAATATATGACATGAAGAACGCTAGTACTACTGTGTAGAGCATATTGTCATGGAACTAACACAATTGGAACGGAGCAAAACGGAGTTGAAATGAATATATGGTGGAGATTTTACCAGCAGTGGCATAATCGGTTTCACAAGCAGGCTCCATCCACAACAGATCGGCAACGATCATGCATGCTTGGGGCGATGGTAGTCATGCGGATGGAGATCAGCAGATTGGGCAACGGTCGCCTCTCCATGGCAAAGCACGGTGATGATGAACTCAGAACGGTTCGGGCGATGATGATCTTGGAACTGAGTCGGACACCAGACTGCTGTGGCGGCGCCTGTGCGTGGACTCGTTCCTGGCCGATTGTTCTTTCTGGGCATCTGCACACGGACGACAACAACAGATGACCGTGTACAGGCTCAACGGAGCCAGCAGCAGGAGGCCAGCTACGTGATGGTTTTCATGCTGTTGGAGTCGTTTCACATGCATATAGCAAAACGTGATGACGAAGTTCGGCGAGAGGAGCAGCAGCAGGCACGGACGCTGGTGACATAGGTGGATGGCCGGCGTGCAGAATACGGCAAGCGACGGCGACGTGCAGAAGCCAATTTATGGATGCAGATGTGCGGCAGATGAGCCAATGGTGATCACCAGCGCTCTGACTGGTGGCCAGCCGGAGTCCAAGCCGGCAACGAACTCACGGCGGCTTGACGAGGCTTCTTCTCGAGATGGTTTCAGCAAGATTGATGGCAAGGAATAGAGCGGCGGCGGCTTGCGTCATGATGGATAGATTGATTTGTTTCCACAAGTTTGGAAAAGGATACGAGGCTGAGTTTGTTATTTATAGACATGTGCACGGTAAACGCCAACGACGACGTATATTGAGTCAGAGTCCTTGGGTGCGGCAGGTTAGGAAGAAATATAGTTCGACTACTATTTGGCAGCAACGAACCAAAGCAAACAGGCTGGGCTATAATAGGCATGAAGATACTTAGCTTGCTTCTTCAGATTATGTATCACGCCAAAGCACTTGCATGCACGTGTATATATATATATATTTAAGATACGGCGAGAGGTAGAGGGAGCTACGAGCGACGGCTCGCGATAAGAGTTGTACTTCTGGAACCAGGGCGTCGAGGGCTACGCTGGCATATATATAGTTGTAGAGTTTGGAAACTTTTCGGAATTTCTTAATTTCGGAATTATTTTAATTTCGCGAATAAAATAATTCCAGAAAATCTAGAATTACCTTTGGCCGCGAAAAATAGCCCGGAGCTCAGAAAAATCACGGGAAACATCCTGGAGACCCTTGGAAAGATAAGTAACTCAACTAAATGAGTTTGGACTCATAAAAAGATGGATGAAGAGATCAAGGAAAAAGATTAAGCTCACGGAAATTGGAATTTTGGATCCAGAAAATACCAAAAAGTTTTCCGATGAGAAGTAAACGTCGTCCTATGGTATTTTGAAAATAATAGCACTCACCAACACCAAAGACAAGCATCAAACAAACACCACAATTTTCTATATTTAAATTAGCAACAACTTAACTTATCTAATAAATTTATTCAAATATTAAAATTATTTATTTTATTTAGTATTTTTCATGCACAACCCAAAATAGAAAATTTTGGGTGTGACAGGTGGCAAAATTTTAGCAAGACGTCTATTTAGTATCTTTTTTGGATTTTCTATTTTTATAATATAGAAAGGAAATATGTATGCATGGAATATATATTTTTTATGCCACCATGGTGAATAGTCCTATGTACACACTATTGATTACTCACATGGGGCTTACGATTTATATGATGCAATGATGGAATGTAGTGAAGGAACTCTCTTCTCTTCTTCTTTTTCAATATGCAGCAATGATGATATGCAATAAAGTAATCTTTTGATTTTTCTCTTTTCTCTAATGCAATGCAAATGCAAAAATGTAAATATGCTAAAAGAAAATAATTAATAAAATGTTAGAAAGTAAACATAGATAACTACCGATATTACCTTACGGCAAGGGTTTGGATTTTTAAAGTCCTCCGGACAGGACTAGGTCGGAGAGAGTACTTACTTTTTAGGTACATCATCTAGTCTCAGTGATGGAGACTCAGATGACTGTTCCTCTTGTAATGGTGATGATGTTATCTTCTCATACCTGTTCAGTCTGTGAGCTTGATGTTGGCAGAGTGGCTTCTCCTTTGGTGGGTGTTTCAGGCTCTTCATCGTCCCATTCGTTCAAACAGGGTTGGCACATGTCCTTTCCAACTTCTCCTTCATAATCCCCTCATCCATTCCTAGGGAGTTGATCCTCTTGATGGTAGGATGATCGAAATCTTCTCCTCTGGGAGCGGGTCTTCTTTGGCTGCTCATAAGTAGTATAACTGTTAAAACAACAGTGTACCTTTTCTCCTGGAAACTAGAAGTGGATTTGTCTAGATTTGACGTAGATGACTGCATTGGTAGTGTTGAGGAACGGTCTTCCTAGAATGATAGGTGAATCATCTTCTTCCTCCATGTCTAGGACCATGAAGTTGGCGTGAGCGTAGTGTCTTGAATCTTGACCATTATGTCCTTTGCTATGCCCTCTGGGAATCAGATTGATTGGTCCGCCATCTATAGCTGCATATATGTTAGGTACAAAGGTTCGTTACCAAATAAATATTCATATGTTACCTTGGACATTATATTGACACCCGATCCAACATTGTAGAAAGTCTTGTGGAAGATCTTCTGACCAATGGTACACTCGATCGTCAGTATGTCAGGGTCATCCTTCTTAGCAAGGAATGGTGGAGCGAGAAGGTGGTCGTACTTCGATTGGATGATGTTGATTATGTTGATTGTCTCTTCAGATGATTGGCCCGTCTTGTTCTTCCCCCTTTTGTTCTTCTTCTTCTTGGTCACTACTGTTATCTCTTCGGGCAAGTATGCCTTCTATAGATGAGTGGGAGATTATAGTATATGGTCCTTGAATGAGAACTTCTCCTTCCTATCCTTGATAGTAAAACAGATCTTGGTGGTGTCCTCATAGATGATGGCCTTTGCGGTGCTCAGGAAGGGTCATCCCAGAATGATGGGTGCCCTCTCATCTCCACCTGTTTCTAAAACGACAAAGTCTATAGGAACATATGATTCTCCTACTCAAATGATGGCATCTTCTATAATTCCTTTGGGGTAGCAGAGTGACTGATCTGTAAACTTCAAATGCATATTTGTGTACAACAAAGGATCTCCTAGGATCTTTTCATAGATTACCTTAGGCATTATGTTTACACTTGCTTCGAAGTCACAGACAGCTTCCTAAAAGATGTGAGGTCCAATGACGATAGGAATGATAGGTCTCCCAAGATCACCTTTCTTGTCGGAGAGTGAATAATCTATCCACCTTTCCTCTGACAGTTGAGTGTAGTAGAAAGCTGCATTGTGAATATCGATAAGATTTGCAATTTCTAAATCTTCTGGCTACCCCAGAATCTTACCTTTGTCAGATGGAGGAACAGCAGCTGTCAGCTAAGCTATTTGTGATTCTATCATTTTATTAAAACTATGCCGATTCTTAATGATAGAAGCAAAATTATCCATTCTAGTACTTATGTTCTCTAGGGTTTTATCATTGGATGCTATTTTCTTAGACATCTTATCCATAAGTCTAGATTGACTAGCAACTAATTCTCTCAAGGGTGACTGATTGAAGTTGTTATAATTGTTACCTTGAAAGTTACCTTGGTAGTTACCTTGGTAGTTTGGCCTCTGTTGCTGATTTCATCCTTGATTCTGTTGAGGATGATAGTTGTTGTTATTGATGTAGTTCACATCCTCTTGAGTTTTAGGACAATTGTTCCCTGAATGTCCAGTGTCGCCACACACTTCACATGTCATGCGAGAGTCATGAATGTGCATGACTTCTTTCTTCTCACTAGCTCGATCTTCGAGCTTCTTTATTAGCAGGTCCATCTTGGCAGATAGCATGTCTACCTCCTTGAGTTGATGTATTCCTCCTTCTCTCTTGTGAGGCTGAGTACGTTCTTCATTCTAGCTTTGATTGGAGGCCACCTTCTCAACAAGAGCTATTGCATCTCTGAGGTTAAGTGATAGAAAAGCACCTCCAGCAGCAGCATCTATTGTCTCACGGGTACTAGTGGTCAATCCATGGTAAAAGGTCTGCATGAGTAGCTAATTCTCCATCCCGTGAAGAGGACATTTTGCTATATAGTCTTGAAAGCGTTCCCATGCCTCAGAGACAAATTCACCATGATATTGCTGAAAACTTGAGATTCTCCCACGCAGAGCATTGGTCTTGCCTGTGGGAAAGAACTTTACTAGGAAGGCAGTGGAGCAGTTATTCCATGTGGTGTTTCTTTCTTTGTTGGCATAGAACCACTGTTTTGCCTTCCCCAAAAGTGAAAATGGGAAAAAGTGGAGTAGAATAGCATCCTTGGTTACTCCCTTGATAGTGAAGGTGCTATAGATCTCCATAAAGTGTTGGATATGTGCACTAGCATCTTCATGTGCCTTTCCATAAAACTGGTTGGCTTGCACCATATTGATGAGAGCAGGCTTGAGTTTGAATCCATTGTCTACAATATTGACCTTAGGTCCAGTACAAATGTTGGTTGTAGTTGGAACAGAGAATTCATGAAGACTCCTATTAGCCATGGCTTTAAATTTTGGTGTTAAGCTTCACCTTATACGGTTGTCCTCTGACTCTAAAGCTGATACTCTCTTAAGTTTAGCATTAGTTCTCTTGAGTAGTGCTTCTGGATGGTTAATGAAGTTTGTCGGTAAGTTAAAACCAATCATACATTACCCTGCATAAGATACACAAGTAGACAAAACAAGGGTAAGCCTGTTTGAGCAGAGGTCAATGGTTATTTCAATCACATCAATTAATATAAGTTTATCAATACTTCTTGTGCTAGCTACCTTCCCTAGCAACGGCGCCAGAAATGCTTGTTGGTATTTATTAACTCCTCACTTGTTTTAGTAGTCACCTATTAATTACCTACACCTCTATCATTACTAAACTAGGTTGTCATCCCCAGTGATGGTGCCAGAAATGTTTGTTGGTACTAACTAGTATTACTAGAAGAATAATACTAAGTAGATGTTTATCATTTTATGTGACTAGAAAGAACATAAAGATATGAATGAAAAGGATTCTGCAAGCGAACAAATAATTATACCATTATAGTACTTCACCCGAGAGTATACCAGGTATCGTATCTATATTTTACCACAAGGAAGGTGTAGCTTTGGACATGTATTGATAACTTATAACATTAACAGAGAAATAAACCATAACCCATCACTCTACTCATAACAGGGGTAAGTCACAAGATAAAATGTATATGATAAGCATTGATCAAGCATTATAATGAGTAAATCACTTAGAGCACTCATATCTATGGCAATAGCATGGCCAAGTTATAATATTAGAGGAATAATTCCTAAATCATCCTTAACTACTAGTCAAAGCATATGTCGATTAGTGCAATTACACCTAGTAACCATGGCTAAGATCATCATTATATCCACACATAAGGGGCATTACTTAGGGAAGTTTGAGTATAGAAACCTCTCCCTTCCTTCGTAACTGAACCCTACTTCCTCAACCTATACTCGGAGAGTGGACTACAAAGGACTCAAATGGAGTGTCACATCCGCGATCTACCACATGACCTAGAATATAGAGTGTATTCCCAGGTAAATAGCATATAAGCACCACGCTTACATGGTCTCTACCACCCACCCTGTGTACATTGGGGTGAATGGTGTACGAACTTATGCATAAACACAATGATAAACTAACTATACTAAGTATATAATCAAAGTAAACAATGAACATTGCAATCTTAAACATGAATAAGATGAATACTATATTGTCATAACAATTGTACCAAAGCATATAAAAATAATAGAGATACAACGAGAAATGGGTACAAGAATTATATCGAACCAAGCTCTTGACACGATCAAAAATCCAAGCGAAGATCTGCTTGCCTCCCTCTAGACCTAGTTTAAATAGCTATTGCCCTAGAAACTAGAGGAGCTCTAGGGATATTAGGGTTTCTGGCTCTGGATGACTTGATCTCAAATGACTTATGTCTCAGAGGGGCTAGGGTCTTCTTATATAGCCCAGAGGGTCCAATGTGAGCCCTTGGATCAAACAGACTTGAAGAACGATGTAGATGCAGTCTAGGGAGGCGGTGGAGGAACATTCTAGAAGCTGATAAGCAGGGGCCACTGCTAGGGACTAGGCGAAATAGGGGTGGGGCTGGCCGGCCCCACCTGGCGGTCTCTCGGGCTTTGCCTCAAGGGATTGCCTCCTGGAGTCCTCTGGAGTCTTCTAAAATAGTTTTCGTCATGATTAAGTTAAGTTCTTTTTGACGTTTTGATCCCCCCTTTTTGGTTTTCTCAGTATACCCTGCATAAAATACAGATTCACCAAAACTTGTGAAAGTTATTACTTTAGACCCCCTAAGTTTCTATTGGTGATCCATTTCAAGCATTTATGCAAGTTATGTTGACGGTTTAATACGGTAGATAACTACCGTCAATAGTAGTCATGGAGCTGAGGGGCTCCCTGGCCTGCTACCATGAAGGATGCTGCCCATTCCAAGCTGCATGAGATCTAGCAGCTCGTGGTAGGTGCGTCCTCTCCTCTTCCCTCTTTCCCTCACCTCTGGGGTGGGGTCTCTTGCTCCGGGCCACCATGAACCTGGTTCCTCTCTCTTTGCATGGCGCAGGGTTGCGGGTGGAGCTGGCGGATGAGCGCGGCAAGGCCCTCCAGCTGGAGGAGGAGATGGAGAAGGCACGGACTGTTTGTGACTGCTTGTGGAAGGAGCTGTAGGCGGAGGCGAAGGTGTCGGTGGACGACTGGGCCATCCTAGTAGAGCACGGACGGGAGCTGGACGAGGTGCGGGAAGAGCTATAGAGACATGATCTCACCGAGCGGGTACGCTCCCTTGCTATGCACGTTCCATGAGTTATCAGGGGCGCGGTCCACCAAGGTGCCAATGCTGCCCTCACCTTGCCAAAGCTTTGGCTCCTCGAGGTTGACTTGGGTCCCGTGGCCACTGGCGTCCCGAAAGAGACCTCCGACAAGCAGATGGAGGAGGCCAAGGATGCGGTAGCCCCCCTAGTCACTGCTGCAGCCGACATTGTCGATGACAGGATGCTACTGATGGATGATTATCTAGATGAGGACGACGCACCTGTTGACCCCCAGTGTCTCTGTGACCTGTGCAAAAGCTTGGATGTAAAACTTATTGCTGTAATCCTGGGGGTTTGTTCCACTTTGAACAATCATGACATTTGAGGGCGTGCCCACCTGCTCTGCTCCCAGACCGCGAGATCGGGGCGAGGAGGTTTGCGGCCCAAAAGCGGGGCGACTCGAGTAGGGTGGGCGCATCCCCTAATTGATGATTTGAGAAGAAAGGAACACATAGAAAGGAGCTTAGTGGCTAGGGCACTTAGCTATTTGGCACGTCGATCCCTTCGCCAGGTGAGCCCTTTTGCATGTGGGGCATCTACGCTGGGGAGTGTCCCGGTCGCAATGGAGAATCTGCCAGGGAAGCGGACACCACCGTCTAGAGTGACGCCAGGGAGCCCCCCAGGCATCGGTAGCCTAGGGTTTGTCTTCTTGTGCCCGAGCCTTGTCTGGCATTGTTAGTCGGGCAGGAGCCAAGGGCCGGGCCTGGACGTGCTGTAGATCAAGAACCCAAGGCTCAGAGAAGCCCCCGAGCCCTAGGCGAAAGCTGTGGTCGAGTCAAGCTCGGCCGGATCTCATTACCAGAGGGTGCGCGCGAGCATGCCCGATGGGTATAGCCCCCGAACCCCTAGACGATCCTGGAGGGATCAATCGAGGGTCTTCTTCATTCGAGAACTATTGGACCTGAGGCTTTACATACCCCTATGTTAGGATCTCAGCAATCACCGCCCTAGGGGTGGCAGTGTGAAACCTGTGTGTCCGTGCCCATGCAGAAAAGTGGATCTCATCCCCAATGGCTAGTTCTCCAGTTGGGGACGAGATCCCAACCGGCCATTTGGAGGGTGAGGGAACTAAGGAACATACCCAAGGAGTTGGTACTCCATTCTAGTGCTCTGCACTTGCATAGAGCTTAAAGATCACAAGGTGATTAGCATAGGTGCTCTGCGAAGTGCTTAGGTTAGTTAGACCACGCTCATATGAGCTTGCTCTAGGCATAGGTCTAGTTTTTTTGACTGAAACTATGGAGCAGAGCGCCCCAGGGAATATATTAAAATAAAAAACATGGAAAGGTAACAGATTGTTAGCTAGGAGCTAACAAGGAGCAAGGACTTACCTTGCAAATGCGGAACAAACTATTACAAAGATTCTAGCCATAAAACTATTACATTTTGACAATTGGGGGGTAGCGACATAAATGAAGCCTAACTTCACTTATAAATCTAGCTTTCCACGTAGCAGTAGATGGCACATGATTGCTGAATATGAAATCATTCCTTTCTGTCCAAATACACCAGGCAGCGATGAGGAAGAGGTCCATGAAAAAAGGCAGCCGAATTTGCTCTCTCTTGGTGTTAAGCATCTGACAAACACTATCTTGCACATCCCACAGAATTCCCAGTAAAAACCAACAAGTAACACTGGATGTACACTTGAAAAATAGATGCATTACCGTTTCCTCAATGTCATCATGGCAGAGAACACAGTTGTAGCTTGGCTTAGGTCTAGTTGCTAGTGAGGTTTGCATATCTCTCAACCAAAGTGCTTGCTTGCACCGTATTTATATTCAGCAGGGCTTGTAAGTCTTATGTGACCACACCAACCACGTTTGTGGTGTTGCCGCCACCATGTACCGAAGGGAACAAGGCCTACGGCAGTTTGTCTAGAAGGTTGATAGTGAAGACGGGGGGAAGGGGTCTAGGACAGGCATACCGGAGACCCACTTGCGTGTGGAAAAGGCTTAGGGCAGCTATCCATAGAGTTACACCACTGGGAGCTTGAACCTTGTGAGGGATTCCTTGTGAGGGCTCCAATGAGGACTAGGGGGAAGCTTGAGCGCTTTTTTATACCTCGGTAAAAAATACTAGAGTCGTCGATTGGAGTTTGCATCTCTATCGCCCTTTTACCTTCTGTATTTATATTCTAATCTTTGTTGTGTGCTTTGCCTTTCCTAGCTTAGTTGGTAGGCTAGTTGATAGGATTGTAACTCTTTTGCGGTAGAGATAGCAACACATTAGCAAAACCGTAGTTGCACATTTAGAAAGATTACTTTCTTGCATAGGTTTTGCTAAGGTGAAAATTAGAGGCCACAGTTAGAAGTAGAATTTTAAGTTGCCTAATTCAACCCCCCACACACACACTCTTAGGCATCACGGTCCTTATAGGCACCATGGAAAAAATTTATGTGAAATGTGTGGAAATTTGAACTTTGTCTCAAGACAAGGAAAAACAAAAATGGAAACAACTGCCAAAAGGTTGTGAAACACATGTGCATGGTTGGGTTCACACTTGGCAATGACTGGGTTATTATATGCCCTCCAATAGTAAACATATCAACAAATAGATGTTTTAGTCCATTAAGTTTTCTCTCATTTTTATGCTGGCCATTATTAACTACTAACGTATTAAACGATGGTGGATTTTTGTGAAAGGGCACCATGGAAAATTTGTAGGTGAAATGTATGAAAATTTAACATTTTTCTGAAGGAGGGAAAAACAAAATATTGAAACAACTGCCAAATGAGCCTAAAGCACATGTGCATGGCAAGGTTCACAAACCTGGCAATGACCTGGTTAGTATATGCATTTCAAAAGTAACTAGATCTTCAAATAAATATTTTTGTCCATTAAGTTTTCTTCCATTTTTATCCTGGCCATTAATAACTAGTAATGTATTAAATGTTCATGGATATTTGTGATAGGGTGTCATCGAAAATTTGCACGTGAAATGTGTGGAAATTTGGATTTTGTCTCAAGGTGGGAAAAACAAAAAGTGGAAACACTTCCTGAAATGGCCTGAAGCACAAGTGCATGGCTGGGTTCACACCTAGCAATGACTAGGTTATTACATGCCTGACAAAAGTAACCAGATCTCAAAATAGATGTTTAAGTCCATAAAGTTTCTTTCATTTTTTTGTCCTGGCCATTACAAACTAGTAACGTATTAAATGTTGGTGGATTTTTGTGAAAGGGCACTATAGAAAATTTGTATGTGAAATATGTGGAAATTTGAACTTTGTCTCAAGGCGGGTAAAAACAAAAAATAGAAACAACTACCGAAAGTGCCTGAAGCACAAGTGCATGGCTGGATTCACACATCTTGCAACGACCTGGTTATTACATGCGTGCCAAAAGTAACTAGATCTCCAAATAGATGTTTTAGTTCATTAAGTTTTCTTTTATTTTTATCCTGACCATTACTAACCAGTAATGTATTAAATGTTGGTGGATTTTGGTGAAAGGGCGCTATAGAAAATTTGTATGTGAAATGTGTGAAAAACTAAACTTTGTCTCAAGGCGGGTGAAAACAATTGCCAAAAGTGCTTCAAGCACATGTGCATGCTAGCTAGGTTCACACACCTAGCAATGACCTGGTTATTATGTGCCTTCCAAAAGTAACTAGATCTCCAAATAGATGCTTTAGTCCATTAAGTTTTCTTTTATTTTTATCTTGGTCATTACTAACTAGTAACATATTAAATGATGGTGGATTTTTGTGAAAGGTCGCCATGGAAATTTTGAACGTTGTCTCAAGGTGGGAAAAACTAAATTGGGAAATAGCTACCGAAAGTGCTTGAAGCACAAGTGCATGACTGAGTTCACACATGGCAGATTGAGATTTTGGAGACCACCCTTCTCCTTTTAAGAAATTGTCTCCCTATTTTCCTATAAACTAGATGGATTTGGATCTAAGATCTTAGGGATATATGTAACACCCTGGGTGTTGAGCTCGCACATTTGCACTTGCATTGCATAGCTTGAGCATGTACACCTCGCATTCATGCATAATCATGAGCATAATACATGAAACATATCAATGCAACATGTGAAACATGCACCTAAAACCAATGAAACATTGTTGTGAAACATATGTTTCATATACTTGTTACCCTATGTTTCAATACATGATTGCTTGGCTTGTGAGTTTGGATGGAGCAAATGGGTGTTAAATGTCATAACAACATTTTATTCATGCTTAGAACACTATTAGAAACAAAGTTGGTAATTGTGGTTTGGTCAAATTCAAATTCAATTGTAAGTTGACCATGTTTGACCTCCTAGAGTGTTCTTGTTTGACCTACATTGAATGTTGACTTAGAGACTTTGCATGTCAGTAGCACCTTAACAAAAGTTGTAGTAAATTTTATAAGGAACAAAAGTTATTTAGTGACCTTGAGCTAGAAATGTGCTGAACATGTTTGAAAAGGGCTCACAAGGTAGAGATAGGGACTATTTTCAACACTTAGAAAATCTGCTAAGTCTTAACTGCGTTTTCAATTTCATGTACCCTTGTTTGACAATCTGTAGCTCCTAATCTAGGCCGAATCAGAGCAAGTTCATGTTGACAAAAATGGAGATCACGCATAGCTCTACAAGTTTGTTCACTAGAGTTTTTGCAAACAACACATAGATTGGGAGAGGTAGATGTTGGAAAACGCTCTGTCAGTCCTCATCGCCGGGGACTGAATCGGCTTGACCGATTTCAAATCGGTCGGCCGTGGCCGACCGCACGCAGAGCCAGGGCACCGTGGGCCGCCACGCTCTGTCTTCGCCCCCACTCGCGTGTGCTCTAGCGAGCTCAACCTGGCAACGCGCTGCTGCTGCTCTCCACTCCCTCTCATTCTCTCGCTCTCCCCTTGCCTCTCCTACTCACGCACCCGAGGTGACGCCGCTCGCCATCACTGCCATGCCCTTCCCGGCCATGCAGCGCCGCCTCCATAGCTCCATTTCTCAATCCACCGTGCCAATAGTTGTGCCTCACTCCGCTCTACCACCTCCACCCAACAGCGCCACCTTTCGAGCATAGGTGAGGCGCGAACGTGCAATGCCACCACCGCGACGTCCGCCGGAGCGTCGCTGAGCTCGGGCTCGACGTGGCTAGCCTCGCTCCGAGCTCCTTCTCTCTCTCCTGCATCTCGTTCTCGCCATAGAGTGTATAAGCTCGTGCAGTGACTCGTTTTGACGCTACCGCAGCGTCCTCGCCACAACACGCCGACGTACCGCCGCGTCATGGCCACCGTCGCCCGTGCACATGGCCGACCTCACCGGCGACCTCCGCTGAGCCCTAGATGGCCTCGATAGCTCTGCTAGGTCACCACAAAGCTGTAGCCATCATCGCCTCACCGAGCCATGGCCAGATTTGGCCAGTGTATTGCCGTGTCGCTCCGCCGTACCGCCATCACCGGCGGCGAGCTCCCTCCGGCTAACCATAGGTCGCGCCACCACCACCATCAGTCGATGCGGTCGGACAAGTAGACCACCATGGTGGCCATGCTACTGCCACCAACCTCATCAGCGGTGAGCTAGCGCCGGTCAAACCTCTCCTCTATTTTCTTTGTGGCTGACAGGTGGGGTCCGCTGACCGTCGGGTCCCGCATGTCAGTGACTGCTGTTAGGGTTTCCTTTTATTCTTTTCAAGAAATGCTTGTGACATTTGAAAAATCATATCTATTTGTAGAAAAATCCAAAAATAGTAAATGAGGATTTTTTGGAATCCTTAGAAAATAGCCTATGCAGTGGAGTAATAAAATGTCAGTGTTCAGTAGAAAGTTTTCACTTTTTTTATTTATTCCTTTTAATTAAGGTTTTTCTAGGAGAAATTCATATCTAGGTTTGTACTAGTCCTTTTGCTATGAAATTTCTATCGTGGGTTGGTCATGATTTATGTAAGCTGTGATAAAAATTTGAGTGTCAGTGCATGCTTGATGATTTAGTTATGAATTTCCTTTGAATAAATAGTAATACCTTATGAGAGTTTTAATGGCCAAAATATGGGAGCTATGAGTATGAAATTTATTATGCAGTATTCTTGAGTGATGAGAAAGATAAGAAAAATACAAAATCTATTATTTGACACTTTTCACTAGGCCAAATTAATTATGCCAATTAATTTATACCTAGCTTGTCCTTTTTACAGAAGATGCTATGTATATTCAAATGCCATGAGATTTGTACAGTATCCCAGTTGGAGCATGTGAGTGCCACTGTAATTTTTCTAGAATTTATGTGCACTTTTGCTATATGTTCAAAATTCCACCTAATTATCTAAATAAATTAATAAAGGTTGTTGAATGAAAGAATTAAACTTGACCATCATGGTTCCTAGTGTTTTCTTGGTGTACATAAACTGTTGGTAACTTTGTTGGTACTTGAAAGTCACTTCTAAGATGTAGTGAAATATTATTTCCTTATAATTCTGTTTCTGTGGCTCCTAGAACAGTTTTTTAGAATTAAGCAATTTGAACACTGATAATGATGTTTGCTGTGAATCTTCATATTGAAAATTTATAGATAACTTACTTATCTTGCTTGAGGGTCATAGTCCTTTTGGTTTGAGAGTTATAGTTGTTCAAAGTTAGAAGTTTGAACTACTTGCTCTCTGGAATTTTCTGGACAGTTTAGAAAGATTGCTTTGTTTGAACTAGTTAATGGTTGAATTATCTAAAATCATCTATAAGAGAGTTGTAGATAATTTGTTAAGATTTTCAGAAAGTCCTAACTCCTGTTTGCTAGACTTGTAGAACTCCAGTTATGGTTAATTTACGTGGCTGCTACCCAGCAGTCTAGAAAAATGCTTGCTGTGTAGTATAACTTGCTTGTGTATGTGATGCTTGTTGATTAGCTTAGGCTAATTAAAATAATTTGCTAGTTGCAGGTTTTAGGTCCCTCACCATTGATGAACATTTGTATCTTAGGTTGTCAAAACGGAGTAAGTGTATGTCTACTTTTCTAGAGAGGAGATATGCACCTACTCGGTAAACGGAATTAATTTTGCTATGTCCTAAAGAATGTATGGACTACCATGCTTAGCATAAGCATCTCCTCATGTCATCCTAATGTTTCATACTATGTGCATTCCCGGTATTCATTTATATATGCATGCATATAGGATCGCCAGAGGGGGGTAACGCTATTGGAGTTTGAGCCCGTCGAAGGGGAGGTTCCACAGGAGGTGTAGCCGCAGGAGGAGCCAAAAGGAGGACAGACCCCAGACCTTCTAGAGTGCCCTGACCACTAGCCTTCTACCTTTCTAAAAGGCAAGCCTCAAAGCATTCTAAGTCTTCTACGCTTTTACAAAACTTTAACTTGAATCTTTCATGTTTGATGCACTAAGTATAGGGGTTGTTTGGAACCGTTGTTGCATATATGTACCTTCCTTATCCACTATTATATCTTGTGATCCCTAATAGATCTAGGATCGAAACCAATGCTTAGCCATGCTTAGCCTGGTAGAGCGGGTGATTTTCGATCACCTGCCACATAGGTATTTAACTGGTCACGGTTGGCTAGATTTGCTATCGTGCAAAAGAACCATATGTTAAGGATAAATGGAGACCAGGCGGGACATGTTGTTGATATTCTCGTCTATGTCAATTGAGGACCGAAGCATTGTTGGACATTAGTCGAGATTGAACGCAGCCTCACACTTAGCAGGAAGGATAAGTCGTTTCGACTGTAAAGCCTAGTAGCTCTATTCGGGCAGGGAATCTGGTATGTATGTCGCGCATGCTGGAGGAAGGAAGGATATGCGGGGACACGGTTCGACCAAGGGTAGGTAAGGCCTAATGCATCTTGGCAACCAGTTGGTCTCTGAGTATGCGGCTCAGTTCAGACCCACGAGAGAACTCGAATAGTACCAATGGTGACCAATGGCTACCCTTACAAAGAATGTCGGGTTTGTGTGGAAAATTTTCACTAGCTAGTTAGGAATCGATTCGAATTGTCATCTATCCTGGATAGTGAGAAACTTAACTGTCCTTCCTTCATCGTAGTAATGTGATTATGAAACATGTTGATGTTTATAATGATGGAAAGGCCAAATATCATATGATTATTATTGATAGCTTAGTCTTAATCAAATGATTGCTCTAGTACATGTGCTAATCTAGAGATGCCTAAATGAATAGGTTTTAACTTGATGCTAAAGCTATTATATGCAAGTTATATACTTAAGCTTTTATGCAAAATGTTGTTAAGCTAGCTCCACTGATAAAGCCTTGAATGATCATTGAGAGTCACCTTGTTTTGGTTTATGACGGGTAAGTCTACCTGAGTATATTCGCGTACTAAGGGTTTATTCCCTCTTGTTGTAGATGAAAGTATGTTATATGGCTACTATAAGAATTGCTTCTATCATTCTATGGATGAGGATTAAGACCGTGGGCACGGTCCTTCTCTAGTTCCTATCTATGTTGCTTTTGTTGGTCATGACCACGAACTAGCACTGTACTTGAACCAAGTGTGCGTGCGTGGGATGTTTCAAACTAGTTGCTTCTGCTACTTTTATCGAACTTGGTATTGTAATAACTCTATGTTAAACTCCGATGTATGTTGAACTATGTACGAACTTTATGTAACATGTGATGCGTGTATGTTGAACTCTGTACGATCCTGGCTGTATGTTGGTGAAAGTTTGAAATCCCTTGTGATTTCACGGACTGTCGGGTTTATATCGGCTCAAGTGCGAAAGTACAACTATCTCGGCAGCTGTCATTGTACTTGTGCTCGTATAAATTGGACGGTTCTGTCACAATATATATAATAGTAACAAATTAAATAATGGTATATTTGTGTGAAAGGTTTCCATGGAAAATTTGTATGTGAAATATGTGAAAAATTGAAAATTGTCTCAAGGCAGGGAAAAACAAAAAAATATAAACAACTGCCAAAAGTGCATAAAGCACATGTGTATGGCTAGGTTCACACACCTAGCAATGACCTTATATTATTATATGCCTTCCAAATGATGGTAGATTTTTTATGAAAGGGCGCCATGGAAAAATTTTATTTAAAATGTGTAGAAATTTAAACTTTTTCTTAAGGCTGGAAAGCACAAAAATGGAAACAACTGCCAAAAGTGCCTGAAGCACAAGTGCATGGCTATGTTCACACCTGGCACGTAGACATTTCAAAGACCACCCTTCTCTTTTCAAGAAATTTTCTCCCTATTTTCCTATAAACAGGATGGATTTGGATCTGAGATCTTAGGGATACATATAGTAGTAACGTATAAAATAATGGTAGATTTGTGTGAAAGGTTGCCATGGAAAATTTATATATGAAATGTGTGGAAATTTGAACATTGTCTCAAGGTGGGAAAAAACAAAAAATAGAAACAACTGCCAAAAATGCCTAAACCACATGTGTATGGCTGGGTTCACACACCTTGCAATGACCTTATTATTATATGCCTTCCAAAAGTAACGAGATCTCCAAATAGATGTTTTAGTCCATTAAATTTTCTTCCATTTTTATCCTCCCCATTACTAACTAGTAATGTATTAAATGATGGTGGATTTTTGTGAAATGGCGCCATGAAAATTTTGTATGTGAAATGTGTGGAAATTTAAACTTTGTCTCAATGCAAGGTAAAACAAAAATGGAAACAACTACCAAAAGGTTGTGAAGAACATGTGCATAGTTGGGTTCACACCTAGCAATGATCTAGTTATTGTATGCCCCCCAAAAGTAAACATATCAACAAATGGATGTCTTAGTCTATTAGGTTTTCTTTCATTTTTATGTTGGCCATTACTAACTACTAACGTATTAAACGATGGTGGATTTTTGTGAAAGGGCGCCTTGGAAAATTTATATGTGAAATGTGTGAAAATTTAACCTTTGTTTGAAGGAGGGAAAAAATATTGAAACAACTGCCAAATGGGCCTGAAGCACATGTGCATGGTAGGGTTCACAAACCTGCCAATGACCTGGTTAGTATATGCCTTTCAAAAATAACCAGATCTTCAAATAGATATTTTTGTACATTAAGTTTTAATCCATTTTTATCCTGGCCATTAATTACTAGTAATGTATTAAATGTTGGTGGATTTTTGTGAAAGAGTGTCATAGAAACTTTGCACGTGAAATGTGTGGAAATTTGAATTTTGTCTCAATGAGGGAAAAACAAAAAGTGGAAACACTTGCTTAAATGGCCTGAAGCACTAGTGCATGGCTGGGTTCACACCTAGCAATGACCAGGTTATTACAGGCCTGACAAAAGTAACAAGATCTCGAAATAGATGTTCAAGTCCATTAAGTTTTCTTTCATTTTTATCCTTGCCATTACAAATGTAACGTATTAAATGTTGGTGGATTTTTGTGAAAGGGCGCTATGGAAAATTTGTATGTGAAATGTGTGGAAATTTGAAATTTGCTTCAAGGCGGGTAAAAACAAAAAATAGAAACAACTACTGAAAGTGCCTGAAGCACAAGTGCATGGCTGGATTCACACATCTTGCAATGACCTGGTTATTATATGCGTGCCAAAGTTAACCAGATCTTCGAATAGATGTTTTAGTTCATTAAGTTTTGTGTCATTTTTGTTCTGGCCATTACAAACTAGTAACGTATTAAATGTTGGTGGATTTTGGTGAAAGGGCGCTATAGAAAATTTGTATGTGAAATGTGTGAAAAACTAAACTTTGTCTCAAGGCAGGTAAAAGCAAAAAATGGAAAGAACTGCCAAAAGTGCCTGAAGCACATGTGCATGATGGCTAGGTTCACACACCTAGCAATAACCTAGTTATTATGTGCCTTCCAAAAGTAACTAGATCTCCAAATAGATGCTTTAGTCCATTAAGTTTTCTTTCATTTTAATCTTGGCCATTACTAACTAGTAACTTATTAAATGATGGTGGATTTTTGTGAAAGGGCGCCATGAAAATTTTTAACGTTGTCTCAAGGCAGGAAAAACTAAAATGGGAAACAACTACCGAAAGTGCCTGAAGCACAAGTGCATGACTGAGTTCACACCTGGCAGATTGATATTTCAGAGACCACCCTTCTCCTTTCTAGAAATTTTCTCTCTATTTTCCTATAAACAAGATGGATTTGGATCTGAGATCTTAGGGATATATATAATAGTAACATATTAAATGATGGTATATTTGTGTGAAATGTTTCCATGAAAAATTTGTATGTGAAATGTGTGGAAATTTGAACATTGTCTCAAGGCGGGAAAAAACAAAAATTGGATACAACTGTCAAAAATGCTCGAAGTACATGTGTATGGCTGGGTTCACACACCTAGCAATGACCTTGTCATTGTATGCCTTCCAAAAGTAACCAGATCTCCAAATAGATGTTTTAGTCCATTAAGTTTTCTTTTATTTTTGTACTGGCCATTACTAAGTAGTAACATATTAAATGATGGCGGATTTTTGTGAAAGGGCGCCATGGAAATTTTTTTATGTGAAATGTGTGAAAATGTGAACTTTGTCTCAAGGCAGGAAAACACAAAAAATGGAAACAACTGCCAAAAGTGCGTGAAGCACAAGTGTATGGCTGAGTTCACTCCTAGCAGATTGAGATTTCAGAGGCCACTCATTTCCTTTCAAGAAATTTTCTCCCTTTTTTCCTAGAAACAGGATGGATTTGGATCTGAGACCATAGGGATATATAATAGTAGTAACGTATTAAATGATGGTGGATTTTTGTAAAAGCGCACCATGGAAAATTTTTATGTCAAATGTGTGGAAATTTGAACTTTGTCCCAAGGCGGGAAAAAACAACAAATGAAAACAGCTACCAAAATTGCCTGAAGCACATGTGCATGACTAGGTTCACACACCTGGCAATGACCTGGTTATTATATGCCTTCCAAATGTAACCAGATCTCCAAATAGATGTTTTAGTCCATTAAGTTTTCTTTTATTTTTATCAAGGCCATTACTAACTAGTAACATATTAAATGTTGGTTGAGTTTTTTTGAAAGGGCGCTATACAAAATTTGTATATGAAATGTGTGGAAATTTGAACTTTGTCTCCAGGCGGGAAAAAAACAAAAATGGAAACAACTGCCGAAAGGGCCTAAAGCACAAGTGCATGGTTGGGTTCACACCTAGCAGTGACCTAGTTGTCATATGCCTTCTAAAACTAACCTGATCTCCAAATAGATGTTTCAGTCCATTTAGTTTTCTTTTATTATTATACTAGTCATTACTAAGTAGTAACGTATTAAATGACGGTGTGTAGAAATTTAAACTTTTTCTTAAGGCTGGAAAGCACAAAAATGGAAACAACTGCCAAAAGTGCCTGAAGCACAAGTGCATGGTTGTGTTCACACCTGGCACGTAGACATTTCAAAGACCACCCTTCTCCTTTTAAAAAATTTTCTCCCTATTTTCCTATAAACAAGATGGATTTGGATATAAGATCTTAGGGATACATATAGTAGTAACGTATAAAATAATGGTAGATTTGTGTGAAAGGTTGTCATGGAAAATTTGTATATGAAATGTGTGGAAATTTGAACATTGTCCCAAGGCGCGAAAAAACAAAAAATAGAAACAACTGCCAAAAGTGTCTAAAGCACATGTGTATGGTTGGGTTCACACACCTGGCAATGACCTTATTATTATATGCCTTCCAAAAGTAACCAGATCTCCAAATAGATGTTTTAGTCCATTATGTTTTCTTCCATTTTTATCCTCGCCATTACTAACCAGTAATGTATTAAATGATGGCGGATTTTTGTGAAATGGCGCCACGAAAAATTTGTATGTGAAATGTGTGGAAATTTAAACTTTGTCTCAATGCAAGGTAAAACAAAAATGGAAACAACTGCCAAAAGGTTGTGAAGCACATGTGCATAGTTGGGTTCACACCTAGCAATGACCTGGTTATTGTATGCCCTCCAAAAGTAAACATATCAACAAATGGATGTTTTAGTCCATTAAGTTTTCTTTCATTTTTATGCTGGCCATTACTAACTACTAACATATTAAACGATGGTGGATTTTTGTGAAAGGGCGCCTTGAAAAATTTGTATGTGAAATGTGTGAAAATTTAACCTTTGTCTGAAGGAGGGAAAAACAAAATATTGAAACAACTACCAAATGGGCCGGAAGCACATGTGCATGGTAGGGTTCACAAACCTGCCAATGACCTGGTTAGTATATGACTTTCAAAAATAACTAGATCTTCAAATAGATATTTTTGTACATTAAGTTTTAATCCATTTTTATCCTGGCCATTAATTACTAGTAATGTATTAAATGTTGGTGGATTTTTGTGAAAGAGTGTCATAGAAACTTTGCACGTGAAATGTGTGGAAATTTGAATTTTGTCTCAACGAGGGAAAAACAAAAAGTGGAAACACTTGCTTAAACGGCCTGAAGCACTAGTGCATGGTTGGGTTCACACCTAGCAATGACCAGGTTATTACAGGCCTGACAAAAGTAACAAGATCTCGAAATAGATGTTCAAGTCCATTAAGTTTTCTTTCATTTTTATCCTTGCCATTACAAATGTAACGTATTAAATGTTGGTGGATTTTTGTGAAAGGGCGCTATGGAAAATTTGTATGTGAAATGTGTGGAAATTTGAAATTTGTTTCAAGGCGGGTAAAAACAAAAAATAGAAACAACTACTGAAAGTGCCTGAAGCACAAGTGCATGGCTGGATTCACACATCTTGCAATGACCTGGTTATTATATGCGTGCCAAAGTTAACCAGATCTTCGAATAGATGTTTTAGTTCATTAAGTTTTGTGACATTTTTGTTCTGGCCATTACAAACTAGTAACGTATTAAATGTTGGTGGATTTTGGTGAAAGGGCGCTATAGAAAATTTGTATGTGAAATGTGTGAAAAACTAAACTTTGTCTCAAGGCGGGTAAAAGCAAAAAATGGAAAGAACTGCCAAAAGTGCCTGAAGCACATCTGCATGCTGGCTAGGTTCACACACCTAGTAATAACCTGGTTATTATGTGCCTTCCAAAAGTAACTAGATCTCCAAATAGATGCTTTAGTCCATTAAGTTTTCTTTTATTTTAATCTTGGCCATTACTAACTAGTAACTTATTAAATGATGGTGGATTTTTGTGAAAGGGCGCCATGAAAATTTTTAACGTTGTCTCAAGGCAGGAAAAACTAAAATGGGAAACAACTACCGAAAGTGCCTGAAGTACAAGTGCATGACTGAGTTCACACCTGGCAGATTGAGATTTCAGAGACCACCCTTCTCCTTTCTAGAAATTTTCTCTCTATTTTCCTATAAACAAGATGGATTTGGATATGAGATCTTAGGGATATATATAATAGTAACATATTAAATGATGGTATATTTGTGTGAAATGTTTTCATGGAAAATTTGTATGTGAAATGTGTGGAAATTTGAACATTGTCTCAAGGCGGGAAAAAACAAAAAATGGATACAACTGTCAAAAATGCTCGAAGTACATGTGTATGGCTGGGTTCACACACCTAGCAATGACCTTGTTATTGTATGCCTTCCAAAAGTAACCAGATCTCCAAATAGATGTTTTAGTCTATTAAGTTTTCTTTTATTTTTGTACTGGCCATTACTAAGTAGTAACATATTAAATGATGGCGGATTTTTGTGAAAGGGCGCCATGGAAATTTTTTTATGTGAAACGTGTGAAAATGTGAACTTTGTCTCAAGGCAGGAAAACACAAAAAATGGAAACAACTGCCAAAAGTGCGTGAAGCACAAGTGTATGGCTGAGTTCACACCTAGCAGATTGAGATTTCAGAGGCCACTCGTTTCCTTTCAAGAAATTTTCTCCCTTTTTTCCTAGAAACAGGATGGATTTGGATCTGAGACCATAGGGATATATAATAGTAGTAACGTATTAAATGATGGTGGATTTTTGTAAAAGCGCACCATGGAAAATTTTTATGTCAAATGTGTGGAAATTTGAACTTTGTCCCAAGGCGGGAAAAAACAATAAATGAAAACAGCTACCAAAATTGTCTGAAGCACATGTGCATGGCTAGGTTCACACACCTGGCAGTGACCTAGTTATTATATGCCTTCCAAATGTAACCAGATCTCCAAATAGATGTTTTAGTCCATTAAGTTTTCTTTCATTTTTATCAAGGCCATTACTAACTAGTAACATATTAAATGTTGGTTGAGTTTTTTTGAAAGGGCGCTATACAAAATTTGTATGTGAAATGTGTGGAAATTTGAACTTTGTCTCAAGGCGAGAAAAAAACAAAAATGGAAACAACTGCCGAAAGGGCCTAAAGCACAAGTGCATGGTTGGGTTCACACCTAGTGTAACACCCTAAAATTTTGAAAAGAAGAAAAATAGGAGAAATATGATTTTTGTATATTTTTGTGAGCATGCAAACTTAGAATGATAATAATTTTTTAAATTTAAAAATCAAATATAAGGGTAGAAACATGATTGAGCATTCATGCTGCTGCATTTGAAATTTTGTGTTGAGTGGTTTTAGTCAAATTCAAATTGGATTTAAAAATCTTTTGAAAAATGGCTTTGAAAAATTAGAAAAAGAAAAAGAAAAGGAATTCTTCTTCTCTCGGGCCGCTTTCCTCCCGCAGTCCATCACTTCGGCCTGCAGCGGCGGCCCGTTTCCTCTCTTCCCCCCCCACACCCGCATTCTCCTTCTTGGGCCGAGCCCAGCAACCGCGGCCGCCGGCCCAAGTCGCGCGCGCTACGTTTCCCCGCTTCCAGCATCGCTGACACTGCGGCCCCACCTGTCAGACCATCTCCTTCCCCAAGCCGCCGCCGGAATCTCTCTTTCCTTTCTTACCGTCGGTGAATCCTTCTCCAAATCCTCCTCCTTCCTTACTTAGCGCCGCTCCGGGCTATAAAAACGGGGCCGCCGCACCTCCCCGCTCCACATCCAACCACAAATCGCAGCTACATCGCCCTGTGGTGGCTACGCCCGAAGCACCGCCCTAGCCGCCCGCCTCTCCGAGCCGCACGCTCTCCTTGCTTCATCCCCGGCCACAGTTTTGCCCTAGGTGAGATCGCGTTGATGCACTCTACACGCTGGTGTTTTTCTTTCACGAGGTGGTCCACCGTAGCGCGAGATAGCCAAGTCCGGCCATGGCGCCGCCGCGGGATGTCGCCGTCGGGGCCGTTGCCGGCCGGAGCGCCGTCCGGATCTTCACCGATCCGATCGGAACCGTCCGTTTTAAATCGGACGACTGCTATTTGACGATACCGGTTCGGCCGGCAAATTTGCTAAAGAGTCCCTGTGATTTTTAAGTATAGAACCCGCAGTCCAAGGCGTATTTCCGGTTTGCGTTTTCCTTTCTGTAAAGCGTATTTTGATCGCGTAACTTCAGAAAATACGTTTTCACTTATTTACAGAACTTCCATTATTTAAAATTGTGCGTAGAATCTCCGTTTTAACTCCGATTTGACCCGTTCAAATTGCGTTAGGTTCATATTTGCGAGCTCTACATGATGATAGAACTGTACAGTAGGTTTGAGATAATTTATTTTTGAGTTTATATTAAAGTAATTATTTATCTATAGGAAATCTTAGAAAACTCATAACTTTTACGTTTTAAATCCAAATTTCGCGATCTTTACGTCTATGTGATCATAGTAACGTGTAGAAGAGTTTTATAAACTTTTTATACTGTTAGTGCTACTGTTGGTTAGGTTTTCTACCTTTAAGATTCGATGTTAGATTTAATCTATTATTTTACTAAAGAAAATCTCATTTAATTCATTGTTTTAATTTTGAATTAGTCCGTTCAAATTGCAATGGATTTATAACAACATGAACTACGTACAAGTATTAATGTTTTCTTTATCAAAATCTCTGGAATTTCATAGTTTAGATCTAACTTGATTAATAACTGTGCAACTAGATTTATAAATAAAATATTATTGATTCCTCCTTTAGTTTTCTAAGTTTAAATATAATTTAGCCTAAGTCACTTTTGAATATCTATAAAAAGTATTTTATCCTATATATATGATTTTATATAGTTAAAACAAATGAAACCTATAATTTTCCGTTTTATATAACAAAATCTTTCGGTAGTCGTTTCTTTCACCGTAGCTCCAATTAGCGTGTTTTTCGCGCCTGTGTGTTCGTAGCAATGCGTAGAACATCTTTAAAACCTTTTTACTTGTTTCACTCGTGTTGGTGTACTGTTCTAATTATTATTCATTGTTTGCTTCATGTATGATTGCTCGATGTGTGTGTGGTGATTTATTGATCAAGTCCAGTCGGTGAGATTTACGTGGAGATTCAAGAAGCTATTAATTGAAGATTTGGATCAGAAGAAGGATCTTGATTTAAGGCAAGTATAGCATGGGATTATCCTTGTTTCCTATTCACCTTTAATATACTTAATTCATGTGCATGTGTCTACCTTGTTACCCCTAAGGATATCCTAGTTTTTGTATCTTGTACCTTGACACCTATGGAACATTGCATTGGGTAGTATTATGCTAGCGCTCAAGATAAATAACCATGATCTGTAACTTGACTAATGGTATATGCAATAAACGTTTAAAAGATGATTTATAGAAACATGGCTCAAGAGGGCTAGAGCATATTTGGTTGTTTTTATGGTGCTCTAGTTTCTCTCCATAAGGACTTATCTGTAAGCGAAAATCCGGGATTTACAGTACAACTGTGAGGGCTAAAATGGCTCTGGCTTTAGCTTAGTATGAGGACCTTTTCTAGCTTGTTAGAGGTATTCCTTTATGGCGTAAGAATGGCTTGACGAATCGGGTATAGTGCGGCCTCTGTCCTCATGTGTATAGGCTGCGTGTTATTGTGCCATCAGGAAGGGGGGCTCTACATCTGTTTGCCGAGTGAAATCTAATGGCCCTAACTTGTTAGACGAACCTTTGAAAGGCTTCATAGTGTTTCCCTGCCTGCTCACCTTGGAAGTGTTTTGGGAGTCGCGATCCCGGGCATATGGGTAAACATGACTCGCAGTGAAAGTGTACAACCTCTGCAGAGTGTAAAACTGTTATAACAGCCGTGCTCACGGTCACGAGTGGCCTTGGACCCTTACAGAATAAATGATGAACACTGATGATAATGATAACACTGATGATATTAATGCTCATTAATGATTATTGTTTCTTGCTATACATTATTCTCGTATACATGATCATGAGGTTATTTGGGCTTATGGTAAACTTGTTGCTACTCAATTGCTAAAAGATGACTTAATAAAAGCTATCGCAGTAAACCTGTGTCAAACCTTTTGAGCCTCATGAACCCTATGATATATTTGCTGAGTTCGACATGGACTCACTCTTGCTATTTTTCCCATCTCAGGAAGGGTACCAGATTTCTAGATTCTGGAATTTGTTAGGCTTGTGATCAACCAGTCAGTTTGATCCTGGAGTGAAGGTTACACCCAGTGCTCGGAGTTGTCTTTCCGCTGTGTTGTTCTCTAAGGTATATTTTATACTATTGCGTTATGTTAAATAAGCATTTGTCTTTTGATATTACACTTATCTGCGGCTATATGTGAGATTTGACTTCTTTATTTCACATATAGTGTATATCTGGTTTTGTCCTTAAAACCGGGTGTGACACCTAGCAGTGACCTAGTTATCATATGCCTTCCAAAACTAACCTGATCTCCAAATAGATGTTTCAGTCCATTTAGTTTTCTTTTATTATTATACTAGTCATTACTAAGTAGTAACGTATTAAATGACGGTGGATTTTTGTGAAAGGGCGCCATGGAAAAATTTATTTGAAATGTGTAGAAATTTAAACTTTTCTTAAGGTTGGAAAGCACAAAAATGGAAACAACTGCCAAAAGTGCCTGAAGCACAAGTGCATGGCTGTGTTCACACCTGGCACGTAGACATTTCAAAGACCACCCTTCTCCTTTTAAAAAATTTTCTTCCTATTTTCCTATAAACAAGATGGATTTGGATATAAGATCTTAGGGATACATATAGTAGTAACGTATAAAATAATGGTAGATTTGTGTGAAAGGTTGCCATGGAAAATTTGTATACGAAATGTGTGGAAATTTGAACATTGTCTCAAGGCGCGAAAAAACAAAAAATAGAAACAACTGCCAAAAGTGCCTAAAGCACATGTGTATGGTTGGGTTCACACACCTGGCAATGACCTTATTATTATATGCCTTCCAAAAGTAACCAGATCTCCAAATAAATGTTTTAGTCCATTATGTTTTCTTCCATTTTTATCCTCGCCATTACTAACTAGTAATGTATTAAATGATGGCGGATTTTTGTGAAATGGCGCCATGAAAATTTTGTATGTGAAATGTGTGGAAATTTAAACTTTGTCTCAATGCAAGGTAAAACAAAAATGGAAACAACTGCCAAAATGTTGTGAAGCACATGTGCATAGTTGGGTTCACACCTAGCAATGACCTGGTTATTGTATGCCCTGCAAAAGTAAACATATCAACAAATGGATGTTTTAGTCCATTAAGTTTTCTTTTATTTTTATGCTGGCCATTACTAACTACTAACATATTAAACGATGGTGGATTTTTGTGAAAGGGCACCTTGTAAAATTTGTATGTGAAATGTGTGAAAATTTAACATTTGTCTGAAGGAGGGAAAAACAAAATATTGAAACAACTGCCAAATGGGCCTGAAGCACATGTGCATGGTAGGGTTCACAAACCTGCCAATGACCTGGTTAGTATATGCCTTTCAAAAATAACCAGATCTTCAAATAGATATTTTTGTACATTAAGTTTTAATCCATTTTTATCCTGGCCATTAATTACTAGTAATGTATTAAATGTTGGTGGATTTTTGTGAAAGAGTGTCATAGAAACTTTGCACGTGAAATGTGTGGAAATTTGGATTTTGTCTCAAGGAGGGAAAAACAAAAAGTGGAAACACTTGCTGAAATGGCCTGAAGCACTAGTGCATGGCTGGGTTCACACCTAGCAATGACCAGGTTATTACAGGCCTGACAAAAGTAACAAGATCTCGAAATAGATGTTTTAGTCCATTAAGTTTTCTTTCATTTTTATCCTTGCCTTTACAAATGTAACGTATTAAATGTTGGTGGATTTTTGTGAAAGGGCGCTATGGAAAATTTGTATGTGAAATGTGTGGAAATTTGAAATTTGTTTCAAGGCGGGTAAAAACAAAAAATAGAAACAACTACTGAAAGTGCCTGAAGCACAAGTGCATGGCTGGATTCACACATCTTGCAATGACCTGGTTATTATATGCGTGCCAAAAGTAACCAGATCTTCAAATAGATGTTTTAGTTCATTAAGTTTTCTTTCATTTTTTTCTGACCATTACAAACTAGTAACGTATTAAATGTTGGTGGATTTTGGTGAAAGGGCGCTATAGAAAATTTGTATGTTAAATGTGTGAAAAACTAAACTTTGTCTCAAGGCGGGTAAAAGCAAAAAATGGAAAAAACTGCCAAAAGTGCATGAAGCACACGTGCATGCTGGCTAGGTTCACACACCTAGCAATGGCCTGGTTATTATGTGCCTTCCAAAAGTAACTAGATCTCCAAATAGATGCTTTAGTCCATTAAGTTTTATTTCATTTTAATCTTGGCCATTACTAACTAGTAACTTATTAAATGATGGTGGATTTTTGTGAAAGGGCGTCATGAAAATTTTTAACGTTGTCTCAAGGCGGGAAAAAACTAAAATGGGAAACAACTACCGAAAGTGCCTGAAGCACAAGTACATGACTGAGTTCACACCTGGCAGATTGAGATTTCAGAGACCACCCTTCTCCTTTCTAGAAATTTTCTCTCTATTTTCCTATAAACAAGATGGATTTGGATATGAGATCTTTGGGATATATATAATAGTAACATATTAAATGATGGTACATTTGTGTGAAAGGTTTTCATGGAAAATTTGTATGTGAAATATGTGGAAATTTGAACATTGTCTCAAGGCGGGAAAAAAAACAAAAAATGGATACAACTGTCAAAAGTGCTTGAAGCACATGTGTATGGCTGGATTCACACACCCAACAATGACCTTGTTATTATATGCCTTCCAAAAGTAACCAGATCTCCAAATAGATGTTTTAGTCCATTAAGTTTTCTTTTATTTTTGTACTGGCCATTACTAAGTAGTAACGTATTAAATGATGGCGGATTTTTGTGAAAGGGCGCCATGGAAATTTTTTTATGTAAAATGTGTAGAAATTTGAACTTTGTCTCATGGTAGGAAAACACAAAAAAAGAAACAACTGCCAAAAGTGCGTGAAGCACAAGTGTATGGCTGAGTTCACACCTGGCAGATTGAGATTTCAGAGACCACCCTTCTCCTTTCAAGAAATTTTCTCCTTATTTTCCTAGAAACAGGATGGATTTGGATCTGAGATCATAGGGATATATAATAGTAGTAACGTATTAAATGATGGTGGATTTTTGTGAAAGCGCACCATGGAAAATTTTTATGTCAAATGTGTGAAAATTTGAACTTTGCCTCGAGGCGGGAAAAAACAAAAAATCAAAACAACTGCTAAAATTGCCTGAAGCACATGTGCATGGTTGGGTTCACACTCGTGGCAATGACCTGGTTATTATATGCCTTCCAAAAGTAACCAGATCTCCAAATAGATGATTTAGTCCATTAAGTTTTCTTTCATTTTTATCCTGGCCATTACTAACTACGGTCAACCGGGGAATGGTCTAAGGTTCTTCATAGGTTGTGCTAAATCTTGAGACGCAAATCATTTCTAAAAAATATATTCCCTTGCATAGGGAAAACCACAACCCCCATGCAAGAAAAATAAGAAAGGGAACAATATTGCCATTAAAAGATTGAATCCTGAAAACTTGTTGCTACTAGACTACATAGATCTAAGAAGTCATAATTAAATCAAGAACAAAAAATCACCAAAGGTAACCACATATATAATGGTAGCCAAATAGTGGGATTTTATGTCACTTGACCCTAAGAAATATAGATCGCATAATATACATGGAACAAAAAATATGGCACAACAGAAGAGGTACTTCCTAGATTTATATGCCAAAAAGAAATGAAAGGAAGCTTACCATTCCTAGTTGTGTGAGATGATGTTGGCTACGACTGTTATTTTGATCAAACAGGAGGGTTGCCCCCTACTGGGATTTATTAACTTTAAAACAAACTGGTGTACAAAATTACACAAGGGCGTCTAGCCATCTGTCTAATGAAGGTTGATACTTGGCTCTTGCTTGTGGCTTAACTAGAGCAAGTTCTTTCTGAAGGGTGCCTTTGCACGAAGCCACCGAATGTTGTACATTCCTGAAAATAAATCATTTCTTGCAGTCCATGTGGCCCAGCTCATAGCAACAATAATCTCCATGAAAAGGCAGCTGGATTTGCTCCTTGAATGACGAGAGTCTTACCAGTAGGTCCCCTCGGATGAGATGTGCCGGGCCCAAAAAAATTCCAACAGGAAATGGCAAAAGGATAGTGCAGAAAAAGATGGAGCAAGGTTTCCTCAGTAGCCAAGTGACATAGCACACAATTGTAAGCTCTCGGGTGCTAAGGGCGTGATTGGTTCCTTGCACATCGCAGCCTGGCTCGCACCATCAGCACCAGGCTCGTGCTGGCCAGGATCAGTGCAGCTACACGAGTTTGTTTGGCTACCATCTGCTTACAGCCAGGACAAGGAAGAATAGTGATTGGTTGGGCAGCCTGTATGTACGCCTCCTCTCTCAGCCCGCACAGACTACCTGCTCGCGCTGCACAACACCGGCCAGGCTCGGTAGAAATGCAGGTTTTCTTCGTATCTATGGAGCTAAGTTGGAGCAGCACTTTTGCATCGGATGAGACGGGCCCAAGTGCTACTCCGGGCTACCAAATACAGCAAAAAGTACGTGAAAGATCCTGCACCAATTGATGCTGTGCCAGGTAGATACGGGCTACCAATCACGCCCTAAGTCTATCCTTGAGTAATAACCACAACCAGAAGAAGACTTTCCTTTTGGGCTGACAGTGTAAGAATTCCAAAGCCAAGAATACACCAAAGGCACTTGTCTGGAACCCATTAAATGTAAATAAGATTTGTTTGGAGCAAACAGCTGGGAACCCCAGATGTAAGACAAAATATCTTTGCCATCCTGCAGAAATATGTCATGTGACAGAGATGAAAGCTGCTGAAGGTGTCAAAGGCTTCTACAGAGGTAGATAAAAGAGATCAGACATCTCGTCAAGAAGGAAGAACTTCTGAACGGAAAAGTTGGCTATACGACTGTTGCGGTGTCTTGCCTTGCGGCAATGGATGGGAGCAGTACTAGTAACCAACCGGATGGGAGGGAGGTTAGTGCAACACCACAGGTGTTAAGCTTGCACTTTGCACTTGCATCTCATGAGGATGCATTGCATGAGCATAAGCATAATTCATTCATTTCATAAGCATAAGCAGGTGTTAATGCCTATGTTTGATATCATGTGATGCTTTAGATTCTATGCAACCTCTTGTGTCATGTTTGGTGATACAAGTGATTGATGTTTGATCACCTAAGCAACCTAAAACAACTTAAGATTAAAAATGAAGTAGGGTTTATATTGGTGAACTAGCCTAAAAGTGCTTCCAAGTGTTGGATCATGAAATTGCACGCCTTTTTCATGATGCTGTTTTGACCAACATAAAACTATAGCTTCTCTCCAGTTTTTATGTTTGACCTTAAAGGAAAGTTGTAGTTCTAGTTGAGTACAACAAACTTTATTTAAGGACTGAACCCAAGACTAGATCAGCCTCTAACCTAGCCAAACAAAAACCAATCCAATGCTGTTTTGAACCCAAAAAATATGCCTAAGTCCTAAATGGACTGAAACTGAGTTTCAGTTTCCATGTGCCCCTCCTTGGAGCTCTATATCCTGCAAACCACTTCGATTTTGGCAATGCATGTTTAAGCAAACTTGTATTTCTCATGTAGCCCTACAAGTTTTGTTGATGTACCTTAGGCTATTGTCGCTTTGATTTGAAGAAAGAGAGGGGAGTATGCGGTGGTTTTAGTTCAGGACTTGGCCGTTTGAACGGCTGGGCGTGGGCATGGCCGACCATGTCAAGGCATGCACCGTGTGACGTCTGTACGCTGTAGTTGCCCCACCCCCGCCTCGGGTCCTTGCGCGAGTGGAGAAGCCGGGTCAGGCGCCTAGCTCCCTGCTCTCTCTCTCTCTCTCTCTCCCACACACACACACACCGTCCCTCTCCTTCTTGGTTCCGCGAGTGCCATTGCTACCCACACGCATTGCCACCGGCTCACCTACAGCCGATTCCTTGCACCCACAGCTTCACCATGAGTTTCTCTACCTTCTTGACCTAGCCGTGCAATCGTTCGTCCCAAGGTAAGGGGCCTCGGGCCAAAAGCTGACGCTGTGGACGCCATGGACGTCAAGCTGAGTTTGCGTGTGGACAACCCCTTGCCCGACCCTCTTTGCTCTCCCTTTCTTTTGGTCCATAGCCGTCTAGGGTTTCTTTAGCTCCCACGGCTGGTAGTAGACCAATTTCGTCTCTGCCAGCGCCAGAACGTGGCATGCCAGTGTTGTGCTCCCGCTGCCGAGCCTCCATGAACGCGGTCATAGCCCACCGGTGCTTCACTGAGCCCCAAACCCTAACTTAGGGTTTTGCCTACACCCCCTAGGCCCGTAACGAGGCCGTGCTCGCGCTGTTGTTGGCAAGTTTGCCTTCTGCCGTCACCACTGTGCCGCCTTGAGCGTCGCCGCCGTAGCTCGAGACCACCCTCGCACCACCTACCTATATCAATGCGCGGGGTCAAGGGGAGCACACTGGTACCCTTCCTTCGCCAAAGACCTTGTCATCATTTTTTGATAAAGGTGTCATTGAAGGAATTGTTAGCGAGGAATCGCCGGTCAAAGCTCGACCCCTTCTCTGTGTGGATGGAAGGTGGGGCCAGTTGACCCATGGGCCCCTCGGTTAGCACATCTGGGTGCACTAGACTAGGTGCACCTAGCTCTTGAAGTTTTGTTGGGACACATCAACAAAAGATTTCTTATGCGCCCGTGCCAATAGTGCAACACTTCACACTAGTTCTTGGTCGAAAGCCAAACCATTCACGTGGTGTTGGGTGCTGTAAACCGAGTCGCTGAGGAAAGGATCATATTGCAGGCACAAATCGAGGCTTCTGAATAGCGTGAAGCTGCAGCTCAAGCACGTGCAGATGCTGCTAAGCAACATCCCGAGGAGCACAAGCTTTGGAAGGCCAGGTCTTGTCGGTGGTCGAAACAAACACACAGTTACAAGAAGAGCAGCAATTCCGTCATGATGAGCTTAGTTCTTTGGGCCAAACGCAGAGTGGAGAAGTTGCACATCTAGTGAGAGAGCAGCTAGATCAACAAATGGCTGATTTCTTTGCACATATTCATTCTGGTGCTTCGCTGTCTCCATCATAGAGTTCAATACCTAAAGTTGAATATATTATTTGAGATTTGAAAGTAGTGTGTGAGTTATTTGGAGAGTTCCAAGTGTTTTTAATTTTTGTGTATTGCTGGATTGCAACTTTATCATGGTTAAAGAATTATTGAAATAAATATTATTGGTCTACAATTGTGAGAATTGTATTGGTACATGTTTGTCGAGCCATTTTTGTCACTACAACATGGGTGATAATGATAAATCGTTTGCCACAACATCTATTGTTCCACACAATGGAGGCTTTATCTTGTGACAAAACTTGTTATAACTAATATTTTCACACAAATGCTATGTTTTTTTAGTGATGAAATTATCGACACAACATGTCTTATCAATTCTCACAAAAAGATCATATTGTGAGGAAAAGTTTTGCCTCTGTAATATATATGTGAGGATGAGTTACATCACAAATAAAATGCATTTGTGTTGATAAGGCGCCACTTTTTCCCATATGAGCTGTGGCGATCAACTAGACACAATTGCAACTAAAATAGTGAGAACAAATTTTGACACAGTAAACTTGTATAAATGCGAAACTTTGGTCATTGATATGTAGTCTTTCGTGACCATATAATTTGTCACTTTTACAAATGGTAACTATGACGACCAAATTGTTGTATATACTCTATAGTCGTGTCAACTATTCTAACCACTAAAAACACTACAAGTGGCATTTTTTTCTGCCACTGATACATATGTTTTTGTCGCAATGAATGGGGCAACAAATGGACACTTTAGTAGTGGTACCACAGTTTGTCAATAATGAGTATGGTTATTTATAGGGAACGAAAAATCATCACTAGAGTATTTGTGAGGCGAGTATCTATGGCGACTAGTGGTGATTTAAAAGATCGTCACAAAGGCTGGTTTGTGGCGAAAAAAATAAGCTTTTGTGATGAAACTTTTTGCCACAAAAACCCTTTGCCCTTGTGGTGACACTATATTTACAAAATTATACTTATTTATTAGCTGTTTTTTTAGATTAATTTCCACATTAGCCTACATGTGCAACACACAGGGACACAAAATAATTTCCACTGCAGCACTACACCGGTATTAGCGGATCATCAGTCACAACATCATATTGGCACATTAAAGACGATGGTAAATTTTGCTATGTTCTACACGGTGAGCAACTTATAACACATAATTCAATAAAAAAAATTAGGTCCTAACCTATTACCATTGCCGGTTCTAACTACAAACCGACTGTGACGCTGGTGTTGGTGATTTGTAATAACCGGAGACGAGTTTTCTCCCGTCGGCCCAGCCCACTCCCTTCGGCTGCGCGTCACCCGTCAGAGGCACTGAATCATCCCCCACGTGACCTGTGTGCCGTCCGGAAAGTTCTCTCCCTTCGGTTGACTGCCGTCACGGGTGCTCGTCCCAGCCGCAACGGTGGCTTTCGCGCGCTACGGCAATTGTTGGCCCACGGAACATAGAGACAAGCAAAACGAGCGCGCGGGATTCTGAGGAAACTTTCGGCTGCGCACCTTCAGTCCGCGCCGAACGCCTGCGTGATGGCTCCAGTTACTTCCCCAAATTCTTTTCCTCCACCTCCTATCTGCCATCCTCCCCGCGCTATCCAGTCTGCCGCCTCGATCTATGCCACACCGAGCGACGCCGCCTGCCGCTCCCCACCGCAGACCTACGCCACACCCAGCCCGCCGCTGGCAGCCCGCCACTGCCCGCCCGTCGCCGGGCGCCCTCAGCCACCAGACCCGTCGCCCCTGCCCCTAGACCCTAGTCCGGGCGCCTCCAAACCCTAGCGCCGCCGCCCGCCCGCCCGCCGTCATGGCCTCAACCATCAGAATCGTTGCCCCTGCCCCTATGCCCTAGCCCCGACGCCCCCAAACCCCAGCACCACCGCCGTTCTCCACGAAGTGCAGAAGCAGCATACAGATCCACCTCCATCTTTTTCTACACATCCAGCCACCAATCCTGATCTTCCGTTGCCACCCAAGTACAACCAACTCTGTTCTCTTATGATGTATGTGGAAATTTCCTCTTTTTTTTTGCTGAAGCAAATTCGTTCTTGCTTGTATGTGTTCGGTGGAAAAGGTGGCTGCCTTCAACCTCACAGATCTGATATAAGTTGCATCAACAATCCAAGTTCATCTCCTTGCTCTGTGATTCCAGGTACTCGCGACATGTTGCCCCAATTGCTCGTGGAGATTTCTAGGCCTGAAGCAAATTGTGTTGTGCAAGTACACAAGTGGGAGAGGTGAATCATGGCCTGAGAGAAATTTTCTCAAGTATCCATTGACGACCTAGGATTTGTACTAGTGATTGTCTAGTGAAGATCTAGTTGGTTAGTTCTGCCTCTCTGTTTTTTCTTCTGTGACCATTTCATCAAGTTTAGATTGCACACTGCATGCAACATGATATTATTAATCTGACTATCTGAAATTGCTACTTGTACAGAAGGTAGGAAAGGGGAAGCATTGTCCTGACTCATTTGTTTTAGCTCCAACTATCGATTTCATATTGTCCAAGTGCAGCTGACATCTCCTTACAGCCCACCCTGAAATGATACACATTTTGAATAGCTGGTGCCTGGTAGGTTTTTCCTCTGTGATATATTGCCTTATGTAACTGATAGCTGTGATGGCATTTTTCCCCTCATGAAAAATTTAAGACTTTTAGCTGTTCAATACTTATTTGCATAGCATTACACAATTGGAATTGGAGAAAACATTCTGTGAATTGCTTGTGTGTAATAAACAGCTTGTCACTACTAGTTTAATTAGTCTATTGAAAATTTGTTACTGCTAATATCAAGTTAATTTCTTAATACTTTAGTTATTGTTAGAATACCTGTTAGTACTACTTACTGTTTTAGGAAGCTGTCTTATTGATTGCTTGTCACTACTAGATTTAGAATTAGATTGCTAGTTAATCTTATTGATTCATGCTATACATTTTTTCTTTGGTTTTGTGTGACATCAGTTGTAAATTTGTAACAGGTAAGTTGACTCGAGGCTATTGCTGTTGCCATTTCGCTTTTGGCTACAGAACTGGGAGTTACCATTTAGTGGTAAGCATTTCTTGCGATGAATCTTCCATAATCTCAAAAGCATTATAAATTAGCTGATTTTTTTTTGGAATTGTTAAAAAATTTGGAGTATAGTTTTCGTTTCAGTATACTATCCTATGTTCATTTCTGCTACTTTCTTATTGGCATGGGTAATAGAATTGTATTGTCAATTAATCTGATTGATTCCGTTCTTTGTATGGTGGTTGTGATATGACTTGTGATCAGATTTTGCTTTATTTATTATTATCTCTGGTTTGCTTGAAATGGTTGGTTAGTTCTTCGCTCCTTAATTACCTTGTCATTCTCTGTAGCCATCTCTTAAAATGGGTTAAATCACGTTCTTGATTCTGCACTGTATTAGTATTTAAAAAACTGATTTTTCTTGTACATTTCTTGTTCAGCAGTGACTGATATTTTCATTCGATGTGTATCAGGTGTCTCACTGCTGATCTCATTGGTTGTTCTTGCTGCTATTCCACAACTGCTTCCAGAATTGTATGCACAGAATTTGATTTGCAGCTGGTTAGTTGTTCTAAACTTCTCATAAGTTGGCAGATAAGATATGGCAGATCGTGGGTGGATGTATAGTGGTTGGAAGCGTGGTAGGCCAACGAACGAATGGGTTGAGAAAACAAATGAGTTTTTGGATCGTGCCTACTCAATCCCTGAATTAGTTGAGTCTGATACAATTAAGTGCCCTTGTGCCATGTGTCGGAATTATTTCAAGCATAAAAGGCCTAAGATAGAGTTGCATTTGTGCCACAATGGGTACAAAGAAAATTACCAAACTTGGACATCACATGGAGAGAGGCGGGGAAACCATGACCTTGTGATTGGTTCAGAGGTAGAACATGAGGGATTTGGTGAGACAGATCGGATGGATGCTATGCTAGTTGACTTAGCTGGTGAGCACCCACCATCACCATTAGTTGAGGAAACACCAACTGGTTTTGCCCAAGCTTTCTATAGAATGGTTGCTAGTGCAGATGAGCGAGTACATGACCAAACCTTGCACTCTAATCTCTCTGCTGTTGCTCGTTTATTGGCCATTAAATCACAGCACAATCTATCAGTAGCATGTTATGATGATTTTGTAGGCCTCGTGCATGAACTCCTTCCTCCTAATTCTAGGATCCCCCAAAATTTCTATCGTTCCAAAAAATTGCTAGAGGGCCTTGGTATGCCATACCATAAAATTGATGTTTGTGAAAAAAAAATTGCATGCTATACTACAAAGATAACAAGGATAAGGATAAGTGTGACATATGTGGTACCTCCCTCTATAAGGATGGATCAAACAAGGTTCCATGTAAAGTGTTGCGCTACCTGCCAATTACAGATAGGTTACAAAGATTATATGCACATGAGGGCACAGCAAAACTAATGCGTTCACACATAGAAAGTCATGTTGCAAGGTCTACAAAAATGTTGCATCCATGTCATGGCAAGGCATGGCAGCAATTTGATGATGATTTCCCAGATTTTGCACAAGATGCTAGGAATGTAAGACTTGGGTTTGCAACTGATGGGTTCACACAATATAAATTGAATGCAGCTTCTTACTCTTGTTGGCCAGTTTTTTGGGTTCCCTATAATCTTATACCTGGTGTGTGTATGAAGCCTAAGTATATATTCCTTGCTATGGTCATCCCTGGACCAGAACATCCTGGAAACAACCTATATGGTAGATGAATTGCTAAATCTGTGGGCTGGGGTAGACACATATGATGCTTCGGTGAAGCGACACTTTACAATGAGAGCATCATACTTATGGTCAATACATGATTTTCCGGCATATGGCATGTTTGCTGGATGGAGCACCCATGGGATTTTTGCTTGTCCACAATGCATGTGTGAGGCTAATGCATATCGATTAAAGAAAGGACTTAAGGCCACATGGTTTGACTGCCATAGGCGGTTTCTTCCTATAGATCATCCCTTTCGAAATGAAGCAAATGTGTTTCGCAAGGGCAAGGTAGTACGAGAAGGACCCCCTAGGAATTTAACCGGAGTGGAGGTTAAGGATCAGCTATACAGACTGGTCGATGATAGAGACAAATATGGCAAAGAACACAACTGGACATATATAAGTGGCCTTTGGCAGCTTCCTTACTTTACTAAATTACTGCTTCGTCACAATATAGATGTGATGCATAATGAAAAAAAATGTGGCTGAAGCTATTTGGAACACATGTTTTGATATTAAAGATAAGACTAAAGATAATGTGAAAGCTAGACAAGACATAGAGCTGCTTTGTGACCGTCCATCTCTTCATTTGTATAAAAGGAATGGAAAGTGGCAGAGACCAAGGGCCCCATACTGTATAGATAAGGATGATAAGATCAAAATTCTAAATTGGTTCCAAGAACTTAAGTTTCCAGATGGCTATGCTGCTAATATTAGGCGTGGGGTTAATCTGCTGCAAAAGAAGATTTTTGGTTTGAAAAGTCATAACTTTCGTATCTTTATTGAGCGTGTACTGCCTGTTGCATTTCGGGGGTTTCTACCCGAAGGTATTTGGACTTCTTTGGCAGAGTTGAGTTATTTTTATAGGCAGTTGTGTGCTAAACAAATCAGCAAAGAATCAATATTATCATTGAAAGAGAACATAGCAGTGCTTATTTACAAACTAGAGAAAATATCCCCCCTCGTTTCTTCAATCCAATGCAACATTTAATAATTCATCTTGCTGATGCGGCATTTTTAGGAGGCCCTGTCCAGTATTGATGGATGTATCCATTTGAGAGGTGAACCAAAAACTTTCCCGTTCATCTATTTAGTATGGTACCTATTGGATTTACTAAATGGAATATGACATGTAGGTATATTCTGGGCATTAAAAACAAAGTCTGAAATAAGGCTCGAGTTGAGGGCTCCGTTGTTGAGGCTTATCTTGTTGAAGAGGCTACAAACTTCCTTTCTCTGTATTTTAGATCTAATGTACATTCTGTTCGAAATAAAACACCTAGCTATGATGATGCTGGCTCAACTTCTGTAAGGGATTGTGGCATTGAACTGTTTGAACACACTGGTAGATGCTTCATCTCATTGGGTTTTCGTGACCTCACAATAGAACAGTCAAAGGCAGCAGCCCTATACATATTAACTAACATCCCTGAAATGGATGATTTCTTCAAGTATGCCTTCTACTTATATGGTTCAAAGTTATTTTTTGATTGATAATTGTAATATAACAATGTCAAATATGCCCTTGTAGAGAATTTAATAATGAACAATGGAAGGGTCACTCACAGCCAAGTGCACAGGATATTAGTAACTTAAGATTAAATGGTTGGAAAGGCACACGTGGCAGAAATAGAGGCCCCAATTTCTTTAATTGGTTCAAAAACATAGTAATGTCACAACTCAATTTCAGCTAGTTTTTTTTCCTATTTAAATAGTAATAAACACTAATAAATGAAATGCAACTGTTTTCAGTGTGCAATCAGATCAAGTGTTCACAATGTCTTGCGTCAGATTTCATATGGGTTTTGCAAAAGGGTGTCCTCCTATGGTTGCTATGATGTGAATGGATATAGATTTCGGTCTGAGAAGTATGAGAGTAAGCGGGCAGGATTGGCTACAACCAATAGTGGTGTTTGTGTGATGTGTGCTGATGACAATGGAAATGCTCTTGAGTACTATGGTGTTATTGAAGACATCATTAAAATTTCATGGGAAGGCAGGGCACAACTTGATCTAGTTTTATTTTATTGCCGCTGGTTTGATCCGACCTCTAGGGGTGTTAGGCGAACTGAAAATCTTGGTTTGGTGGAAGTGAAGCATAGCTCCAGGCTTCAAAATTTTGAACCATTTGTGTTGGCAAGTCAAGTTACACAGGTTTATTATCTGTCATATGCTAGTGATAACCTTAGTTTGATAGACTGGTGGGTAGTGTACCATGTGGCACCAAGAGATCGTTTGCCTCCAATCGACATCAACAATGATTCCATTCAAACTGAAGGGCCAACAGATGACATCTCATTTTTCTAAGAGGATGGATTGGAAGGCACATTTGTGATCGATCTAGGTGACATTGAATTGATTGACACATCAGCCTCAGATGAAATAACTGATCCAAAAGAATTGGAACAGCTGGAGAAGCAAATTGTTGCTCCAGAGCAGGAAGAGATATTAGAAAGTGATGAAGAAGGCGACGAAGATGATGCTGAATCCTATGATGAAGACCGCTACGAAGAAGAGGATTTCTAAAAAATGATTCTTGTATTTCTGAAATTATTGTACTAATGTTTAAGTCTTATTTCTATCCAAATTTGGACTCATGTACCTAGTTTTTTTTTTACAGCTTGGGCAAGATTCTCGGAAAAAAAAATCCTAATGGCGCTCAAAACAGGGGTGGTTCTAGGCCATTAGTTGAGACTCAACAATTTCTGGTAATCTACTTTATCACAATCAATTTCTTTCTGAATGACTTTGATTATTTATTAGGCATTAACATTGATCACTTCTTTTTATGCCTTGAAGGGAGCAAAGTATGGACCTACGAAAGGCACAGTAACAAACGCTTTCTGTTGCATGAGATCTGGTGTTAAAAATTGTGATGCCAATGGGAATGCTGGGCCAATTCCCCAACAGGCAAAGAAACTTGTATGTAGCAGAATTTCTATCTACTTATGTGCTTTTCCATTCTTAATTTCTGGCTAACAACATATGTTATTTTTAGGATGCCTACAATGAGGCATTACAAGAAAAATACCCAGATAACTGGCAAGAGCAACCCTTTGATGGTCATATTGCATACAAGATTGGTGGTGGCTTGGCCCATGGTCGTCTTGCAATGGGAGATGGTGCTGTGAAGAAGGCTACGATAATTGATGTTGCTAAGGCAAGTGAGACAAGGCCAACAACCTCAAGGGCTTTTCAAAATCTGTTGGCAAGATATGAGGAGTCAGTTGCAACTGTCGGTCAGTTAACTCAACAAAACATGGCCTTGCCTCAACAAAATGCTGTATTGGCTCGAGATGTGAAGCGTAATGGTCGTCTACTGGAGGTACAATTCTATTCTGGTACACTATCTGTCTGCAATGGAAGGTCAAAAAAATATTGATCATGTTGGTAATTCTTTACTTGCAGCTCATTGTTAGCAAAGTACAGATAGAGATACCACCTGAACTGCTGCAGGAAGAAGAAAATGAGATGGTGAGATTAAATCTTAAATGTTGATGCATATTAAGTTATCACATTGTCATACTTTAAATACATGTTTTTTTGTTATCTATATGCTCCTTTCATAGTTAATCATTTTCATAATTTATCTGGTCTACTTATTCTCATGAACGGTCCAATTTTTTTCATTTTGGATGTAGGGAGGGGCTATAGATGGATCATCTCATGCCTCAGCCATCCTGGACTACAGCGATGGCCATTGATTTGTGTGATGGCAGGAAGTATTTTTTGGAGTCATAGTCTTTTGTTCATCGGACTATAGGTTTTGGCAACAACCAGCAAGTTTGAAGGGCATTTGCTGTGCAAGAGAGGTATTTTGGTCGTCATGCAACAAAAGTGGATTCTGTTGCTATTCAAGGCATGGGTGCTAGTTTTGAAGTAGCAGCTGCATAATGTCTATTCAGAGCATGCAGGCTTGCGCAGAAACAGCGACACATTGCCACCAAAGCTGCATTTTAGGCAACAAGTAGCATGCTGTTTGAAGGACATGTTGTGCAACAGAGGTATGTTGGTTGTGAGATAGCAGCTACCTACTAGCAGATTGCCTCCTCAAGGGTCAAGGTATGTTATCTTAAAGTAATAGATGCTAGATTGTCTATTTTGGTTGGGAGCTATATATCGCCTTCATAGATTCCAGTTATGAAACTGCCATTTGGACATGTGGTTGATCCTGTACTTCAAATTATGTTAGATGTACCTAACTAGAAGGCTAAGTAGGAGGCAGTAAGTGTAATTTAGCTTTGGATTGAGTATTGTTATGAACAACTTGAATAATATTCGAAGACCATCTAATGTAATGTTTGTATTACTTGAGTATGGATGAATGGTTCAATGACTTTGTTATAATTTTGCTGCAATTAGTTGTTGTTAAAAGTATTTTTAATGGTTGTAGTAAGCTGTATTTTGGGGAGAATTTATTCCTGTCAAAGCTATACCTTCAGGAGTAGCAAAAACCTTCCTGACGGCTGAGAATCGATAGGAAAAGGAAAAACTTTCCCTGACGGTTTGATAGCAGACAGGAATGGGAAAACTGTCCCTGACGGTTTGGTACGCGGCGGAGAAAGATCAAACATTTCCTGACGGGCCAGCGACCGACAGAGAAAGTTTAAACCAACCTTGACGGTTTAGTAACTGACAGGAAATATTTCCTGACGGAATGGCTGTGACCCGTCACACAAGATCTTCTCTGACGGTTTTCCGTCAGGGAAACTTCACCTTTCCTGACAGTCTATCCTTGACGGCGCATCCCTGACGGTTCCTGTCACGAAAAACTATCTCTGATGGTTTCTACTATTTTCCCTGACGGTTTTGGCTGTCACGGAAAAAGTTGGCTGGGTAGTGAAGAACCCTTGTGGTAGTAGATTATCACTAGGGCCTTGTTCACTTCCCCATCCCAACCCAAAATATTTCCTCTTCCACCCATTACATCAAATCTTTCGACGCATGCATGGAGCATTAAATGTAGGTAAAAAAGGTAACTAATTGCATAGTTTGTCTGTAAATGTCGGGACGAATCTTTTGAGCCTAGTTAGTCCATGATTAGACAAATTTTGTCAAATAACAACGAAAGATGCTACAGTAACTTTTCAGCTACTTTTCGCGAAATGAACACACCCTAGCTGATGTTTTAAACCTAGCAGTGCTTGATGCTTGTGTAGGAGGGTATGTACATGTGGATGCCTGATGTTATGTGACACACTATATATGTATTTTCCTATGTATATTGGACATATATAAGAAATGGAATCTTCATGTGATGTCAACTTGAACTATGTTTGTGAGAACCTTGTGAACTCTCGTCAATGGATTACGTAAGGTTTGAAACATGATGAATTTATAGTCATGGGATGTGCTAGCGGCACATCCCTAGAATGACTAGGATTCAACCCGCTTAAGCTGATTAAGTCAAATGCTTGACATTAAAGTTTAACTGGATTTAGTTTAGAGATTCTTCATAGTCAAGGACGGAAAAGAAATTTAGAAATGGAAAGCCTAAATGTTGTTTAGCATCTTGGTTAAATTACACAAGAGGAAACTTTGTGATTTTATTCATGGACGATGCATAAAACTCAGAATTGTAAACAATAATATTTTGCACTACTGGTTGTTGGTTGTTTCTCACAAGTGGCATCCACCAGTAAGATATGTCCTTAGTAATGGCTAGGATAAAAATGAAAGAAAACTTAACGGACTAAAGCATCTATTTGGAGAGATCTGGTTACTTTTGGAAGGCATATAATGACCAGGTCATTGCCATGTGTGAACCTAGCCATGCACATGTGCTTCAGGCCCTTTCGGTAGTTGAAACCCATTTTAGTTTTTCCCGCCGTTCAAAATTTCCATGGCGCCCTTTCACAAAAATCCAACAACATTTAATACGTTACTAGTTAGTAATGGCCAAGATAAAAATGAAAGAAAACTTTATGGACTAAAACATCTATTTGGAGATCTGGTTACTTTTGGAAGGTACATAATAACCAGGTCATTGCTAGGTGTGTGAACCTAGCCAGCATGCACATGTGCTTCAGGCACTTTTGGCAGTTGTTTCCATTTTTTGCTTTTACTCGCCTTGAGACAAAGTTCAGTTTTTCACACATTTCACATACAAATTTTCTATAGCGCCCTTTCACCAAAATCCATCAACATTTAATACGTTACTAGTTAGTAATGGCCAGGAGAAAAATAAAAGAAAACTTAATGAACTAAAACATTTATTTGGAGATCTGGTTACTTTTGGCACGCATGTAATAACCAGGTCATTGCAAGATGTGTGAATCCAGCCATGCACTTGTGCTTCAGGTATTTTCCGTAGTTGTTTCCATTTTTTGTTTTTACCTGCCTTGAGACAAAGTTCAAATTTCCACACATTTCACATACGAATTTTCCATAGCGCCCTTTCACAAAAATCCACCAACATTTAATACATTACTGGTTTGTAATGGCCAGGATAAAAATAGAAGAAAACTTAATGGACTTAAACATCTATTTCGAGATCTGGTTACTTTTGTCAGGCATGTAATAACCTGGTCATTGCTAGGTGTGAACCCAGCCATGCACTTGTGCTTCAGGCCATTTTAGCAAGTGTTTCCACTTTTTGTTTTCCCTCCTTGAGACAAAATTCAAATTTCCACATATTTCACGTGCAAATTTACCATGACACCCTTTCACAAAAATCCACCATCTTTTAATACGTTACTAGTTATTAATGGCCAGGATAAAAATGGAAGAAAACTTAATGGACAAAAATATCTATTTGAAGATCTAGTTACTTTTGAAAGGCATATACTAACCAGGTTATTGCCAGGTTTGTGAACCCTGCCATGCACATGTGCTTCAGACCCATTTGGCAGTTGTTTCAATATTTTGTTTTTCCCTCCTTCAGACAAAGGTTAAATTTTCACACATTTCACATACAAATTTTCCAAGACGCCCTTTCACAAAAATACACCATCGTTTAATACGTTAGTAGTCAGTAATGGCCAGCATAAAAATGAGAGAAAACTTAATGGGCTAAAACATCCATTTGTTGATATGTTTACTTTTGGAGGGCATATAATAATCAGGCCATTGCCAGGTGTGAACCCAACCATGGGCATGTGCTTCACAACCTTTTGGCAGTTGTTTCCATTTTTGTTTTACCTTGCCTTGAGACAAAGTTTAAATTTCCACACATTTCACATACAAATTTTCCATGGCGCTATTTCACAAAAATCTGCCATCATTTAATACGTTACTAGTTAGTAATGGCGAGGATAAAAATGAAAGAACTTAATGTACACGAATAAGGTTTTTGGGAAGCGCTCTTTGCGCAACTGCTCCCAACCTCCATGACAGGGTGTTTTCCATGGAAGTCGGGCGGCACTACGTCCCATTGTATTCGTTGCCATTTGCTCCATGCTCTTCCTCCATCGCTTATTGATGACTTCGTACCACTAAATGATTTCAAATAAAAAACATGTCAACTACAAAGTCTTCGGACTCATAGAGCCTTGCAACTTTGATATAAAGATCATCATCCAACTTTATTTGGAAAAGTTAAGAAATTTTCTACTCGACACCTATTTTTAGGGGCATTACCAACTGCCCCTAAAAATCGATTTCTATGGATGATATGTCTTTCAGTATCACAAAATAGATTTTAGGAGACCGTCTTTTTATTTACAGAGACGGTCACAAATTGTCACAGTCTCTAGCCTTGCGGAGTCGCAGCCTCTTTTTACAGATTTAGTTTTTGGTTACTTGGTCAATAAGTTTGTGGATAGGAGTCCTAAGTGGTTTACATCGTGATAGCGACTCGAGATCGGGCTAGACAATCCTATATAAACAACCTATCGGCCCAAGCCAAAACGCATCTAATCAAGCTTGCCACTTCTCGCTACTACGCCTCCGTCGTAGCTTCTCCATCTCGAGCGTCTGCGTGTAGTGGTGATCAGGATATGAAGTCTCCGGGACCCTCGTCCTTGCAATCGTACACCGGGAGAGGTCAAATAAGGTTTTTGGGAAGCGCTCTTTGCGCAACAGCTACCAACCTCCACGACGGGTCGTTTTCCATCGAAGTCGGGCGGCGCTACGTCCCATCGTATTCGTCGTCAGCTGCTCCAAGCTCTTCCTCCGGCGCTTATTGATGAATTCGTACCACTAAATGATTTCAAATAAAAAACATGTCAACTACAAAGTCTTCGGACTCATAGAGCCTTGCAACTTTGATAGAAAGATCTTCATCCAACTTCATTCAGAAAAGTTAAGAAATTTTTTATTCGACACCTATTTTTAGGGGCATTACCAACTGCCCCTAAAAATCGATTTCTATGGATGATATGTCTTTCAGTAGCACAAAATAGATTTTAGGAGATGGCCTTTTTATTTACAAATACGGTCACAAATTGTCACAGTCTCCTAAAATAGCTTGTGAACTTCTTCATTTACGAAGATAGTTCAAAAGGCCATCTCTTAAAATTCATTAACAAAGGAGGGCTTCCTAAGGTTTGCCTCTACTGCTTCTCTGATGCGTCTTTCCTGTCCCAGCATGGCAGCGCCCTGATCCGGTGATGGAGGGGTGGATTAGTGGTGGTGGCCAAATTCGTAGCCGACGACCCGACGGCGAGGCCGGGGAGGATATAGGGTGGTGGTTGTCTTGGCGGTGGCCTCTCCATTCTCCGGCACTAGTGACCTAATCCGGTTGGGGCAGAGCAGATCTGATCTTGGTAGCGTCAGCCTGATCCGCAGCGAGCAGCCGTCTCCCTCACAGCCCCTGTGCGCGCAGCCCTCTCCTTCCTACGGCAGGGCCGGCCGGCTTCCTATCTGGCGGCAGAATGCTCTATGAATTACTGTGAAATGTATCAGTTTAGGTGGCCTGTGTCGGGTCAAATGCAGTCATCTTTGTTTTCTAGAAATCAATGGCGGAGTTGAAAATTTTATTTAAAGAGCGACACTGATATCACGCACCACTAGCTAGGATCGTCGCCAAATGTGTCAGCTTAATTAGGTGGTTTGAGTCGGTGCGTGAGAAATGTAGTACCAACAATCATGCATGGTCAGTAAGTTAGATGCATATGCTTTCGTTTTGCTGAAATTTGGTTTATGTTATTTCTTGTGAGAGAAAAACACTACTACTGAAATAGTGCTAAAGAACAGGCATATGCAGTTTGACCCTATATACCTGCTGCGCCGCCAAATTGCAGTGGTGGAGCGGAGCACTGACCAAGTGATGGAGCTTTATAAGGATTTTATAATTGATCGTTGGATCCAAATGGTGAAAGCTTAGGAGGAGGTGGTGGTGGAAATGCAGGTGTTATACTTGTCTCCCATATCAGCTACTGCCGACCCATACCGGCGTTGACAAACCAGAGTACGTACGTACTTGCCTTTGAAATTTGCACGGGTCTCGGAGCGTAGGTGTTGTCGGGAACACTAGTTTAAATGGCGAACCATTCAACTTGGGCTAAAATTTTCTCCGTCTTTTCTCACCTCAAAGAGCGACGGCCATGATCGCGTGCGAACTGGAAGGAAGGCGCCAAGGTATTGGTCGTCCTTCCGCAGGGTTGGTAGTGGAGTGCTCTCAAGCGGTCAAGCACTCAAGCATCAAGCCCGCTGGTCGCGTCTTCTCCACGTTCAGCCTCGTCCTAGCTAGGAATGTGTGCTCTGCTCTGAAGACGGCGGCGACGGCGACGACTCGGTTTCGGACGTATAGGCCGCGCTGCACCCAGGCTGAAAATTCCACACCAGTCTTGGCTTCGTGAAGAAGGCACTAGTGCGCGTCGCACTCGCTTTGCCCGTGCCCCGGCCGTCAGACAGGACTGCACTGTACTGTTGCCATCATCTTTTGTGTAGTGTATAGAGAGACTAAGACCCTCTTTGGTAGGGCTTTGCCCACCTTCAGCTTCATTATTGTTCGTACATTATAGATATTGTAGGCTGAGCCAGTAGAAGCCCCAAAACGCTGATATTTTATCTAGTTCATTTTGCGGCAAACGACTTCGGTCGTCCTTGGAACCGATTATAATCTAAACCAACTATAATCTAACACCCCGTTTGTTTGAGCTATTCAGCCAAATTAGCAGCCATCCAGCAGTGTTTTTCTCTCACAATAAACCAGCAAACAGTACTTTCAGACACAATAAACCGGCGAAACGAACAGGACCGACCGCGAGAATCGAAGATAATAGTGCCCGCGGTGTTGGCGATTATTTCAACTGTGACAAGAGCAGCCACCCCAAGAATACACTACCGCTCACAAGTCACAATTCCTGTACTGCAGGTTCATAGCCGTGTTTTTTTACCGCATGCGCACGGTGCGGCCCTGTGGTCCCAAACACAGTTTTCATTGGCGCTTCGAGCTACACTAGTGCTACAGTAGGAGTTACATCTCCTATTGTCTCATCTGCCGTCTAGTATACTTGTTATGTGGACTCAATCTTAGTGTTACAATTGTATTATTAAGGTGGAACCATAGAAGTAGATTTTAAATCTTAGAACACCTTTCCTCTCTCGTTGTCCTTTCACCTAGCTATACCTTACTAATTATCCTGAGCTATATATCTTTATCTTGGATTGTTGCATCAACCATTTCTATCATATTTCGATTACACCTTGCACTAGTTGATACTAAGTTGTGGTAAACATAAGGATCTCTCATGTATTATCATTCCTAACTACCGCTTTCCGTTAGGATTAAATAAATAACAAAACCTTGAAATACTCCTTGGTGAAGTGCCACAACGGTATATTTTATGCGACAGCGGAATTATCTACCTAAGGATAATAAATACCAACAGTGGGTATAACTGGAAGCTATATGAACTATGTTCCAAATTGTCTTAGCATGTTGACAATCAGAAAAACAAATGCTAGATTGTTTCAGAAATAACATGTTTGGCTACCCTTCTAATTTCTTTTGGCTAAATTATCCTTTGTTAAAATTACACCTTGTCGAAGGTAGCAAAGGAAAATCTTTATTTTAAAAGGGAGTTTCATGTTCCAAATAATTTACTTGGTAAAAAGGGATGTCCTGGTTTATCAGGAGTTGGTACATTGACCAAACCGAGAATTGACCATAATTATATAAATCTCAGATAAAACCATCCTTACCCTCTTAAAGCTGATTCTTGGCCATTCTCACAACCAGGTTATGCCAAGCAATTAATTTGTCTCCGGCTTGGGCTCTTCGAAAAGCGATACTAAGAGGCCTTTGACTCATGACATTCTCAACAGTAGCATGAGGACAATTGACAATGTTATACAGGCTAGGAAATTGTTCTTTCAGGGGGTGCAGAGCCTATCCATCTATCTTCCTGGAATCTGGTTTGTGAGCCATCTCTTATCCTAAATGTCCCACATCCTAGAAAATCATTCCTAACCTTTAAAAAATGTTTCCAAAATTGAGGATCCCTAGGTTTAATTTGAATCTGGGTCAAACGTTTTGAGCAATTCTGCCAAGACATTTCGGCACTTGCATTTGAGATGGACGGAGCCATGGAATGTTCGAATGGAAAATTGTGCTGCCGAAATGTCTTGGAAGCTACCGTCAGTCCAGAGTCCAGTACTGAGGTTTGGCACAGCAGGGTTGAAAACGAGAACCAGTGCGTTCCCAAGTGCCGGACGGGATCGTTTTACTTCTCCTTTCTGTTGAAGTGATGAGAGACACTGATCTACCTCCTTGACAAGGTTTTCATTATCGGAAATTAAAATTTATCGGACGTCATGGATAAAGAGGATAAATAAGATATATCGAAAATATCGGACCAAATTCAAAAAAAATTAAAACTTTTTTTTCAAAAAATTTGTAGAATTTGACTTGAAACTATTCCTAAGATATTAAACATCACTTGTTCACAAATCTGGCTGATTTTGGATTGTTTGTGTAGAAACAGGAAAGATAGGAAAAATTTGGCTGATATCAATTTTTATCAGACCCTAGGGATAAAAAGAAAATTTCGGAAATATCGGCGACTTTCGGCCGATAAAAAAACCCTGCTCCTTGATCCTGACATATATATACGCACCACCTGCTCAGCATTCTTCCAACCCAAACTGGCAGTCTGACACAGCCACCTCCACGACGAGACTACAATACTGCATGCAATGGGATCAACGCTTTCTTGCATCCACGGCAACAGTAGCTCCGTTCAGTCGCAGCAGCCGGCGCCACCGGAGCCGGCCAGGGTGATCGCCCTCGACGGCACGCTGAAGGAGCTCCCGGCCTCTGACCCCCTCGCGTCCGTCTCCGACGTTCTCGGCAGCGGCGCCTCGTTCTTCGTGTGCAACTCCGACGCGCTCTACTTCAACGAGCCGCCTCCGGCGCTGGCCGCCGCTGAGCGGCTACGGCCGGGGCAGATGTACTTCGTGCTCCCCGCGGAGATGCTCGGGCGCCCGCTGTCCACCGCCGACATGGCCGCGCTGGCGGTGCGCGCGACCTCTGCGCTCGGGACCGGCGACAAGCCGCCGCGGCGCCGCCGGCGGGGGCGCGTCGTGGCGGTCACGCGACTGGAAGGCAAGGACGGCGACGAGCAGAGTATGTTCTACGAGACGCTGAACGAGCTCACGCTCGGGGGCTCCGCCGTGTTCACGGCCTCCGCGAGGAGCGACGAGAAAGTCGGGGCGGTGGCCTTGAGAGGGACCAAGAGCTCGTCAGCGTTCACGAGGATGCTGAGCATGATTCGAGAGGACGCTGAGTGAGGCCAAGGTGCAGCGTGCAGGACTGTAGAGGCAGGAGCTCAGGTAGCTGTACTAGGCCCAATCGCCCCTTTTTTTTTGAGATTGTACTAGGCCTATGTTGTGCGACCTTGCTAGGCGCGTAAGCCCAACAAAGGTTCTTCATTGGCCCAATGATAAAGCAGAGATGCTTATTTTGACACTTGACACGGTTGTAAGCTTGGACACCACTGAAATTTGGTTTCCCGCTGCATACCTGCAAAAGTACTGTAATTAACAAGAGTACTTTCCATATTCATAGTCCATTCATGATTACCTTCTTCCTCGATTCCTCCTAATCTCCTATTGAGGAAGCCAAGGCACTCTGCAAAGATTACCTCAGCGTATCCATGAGTAGCTGACGACCTCACATCTTATCAGTAATTCAAAAAAGGAGGAGGAGAGCAACCTACTAATTTCTGAATCATGGGGATGCATCTTGTAGCTTGAGTTCAGCTTTGAGATCCAAGCATCAGAGACCCTGCTTCGATTGAGTCAACCGTGCACCGTCGTTCTGGCTCAAGAATGTAAATATGATTTTGTAATCATATCTTATTGTCATTTCAGTCTGTGACCTTCCCTTCGTTAGCTAAATACTTTCACGACTAATCCTTACTCCAAGATCAGATGAGGGCACCGACCATTGATCACCTCCTGATTACTGAAAACGGCACAGTAAGGACTTCTTCCTTAATTCCTGATTCTCACCATGGTTGTGACTTGCAAATTCAAAGGTATTTTCTTATTCTGTATGAATAAGAAATGGTTCAGTCCTTATGTCCATTTTTTCTTTGTAGATTTTTCTAATAAAAAAGATCCTTTCTGGCTTGTTTGTTTTTCTTTGTTTCTTTTCCACTCTGTTCATCTGACCGATGTTAATGTGTTGTTGGCGTGACAGGAAGGCTGAAAGTGGCATATGTTCAACTCTCAAAGAAACAGTGAAGTGGCCATCAGGTCGATATACCAATTATTAGATCCAAATGCTCACCTGGACTGCAGAAAGCCCAAAAAAGTCTTACCATGTTTTCAATCTATGGCCTTTCCTTTGTTAGTGAACCATTCAATATTCAGTAAAGCCTAAAAGTAGAGCTAAGCATTTGCACGACTAGTGCTTGCTGAAAGATCAACTGCATGTTTTTTGACTTGTTCATGTTTCCCTGTACATAACTGAATGTTCAGCCTATTGTGCTTGCCTGCTTGGTAACTTTGGTCCATTTGCGGCACCTCTTTTACAAAATTGACGACACAACTTTTACAAAAAAGAAAAGAAAACATCAACTGAATGTTCCTTCCTTATTTCCTTAGGGCTGGTTTAGTTCGCGAAAAAATTGGCAAAATGGAACTGCAGCAGTTTCGTTGTTATTTGGCAATTAGTATCCAATCATGATCTAATTAGGCTTAAAAGATTCGTCTCGTGAATTTCGTCTAAACTGTGTAATTAGTTTTATTTTTTATCTATATTTAATGCTTCATGCATGCGTCTCAAAATCTTGAAAATTTTTGAGAACTAAACAGGCCCTTAGTTCTCGCCATGGTTGCTACTTGAAAATTCGAAGGCATTCTCTTGTTAGATTGTAGAATCACTCCTAGGTATAGATTGGCAGATACATCACTTGCATTTGGGATAAAAACACATAGATCCATGCTAGAATATGAACTAGAACCAGAGAGAGAGGGAAAGAGAATGGGGAGATGTTACTGACAATCCTGGTTGGTGGAGGAGCTCGCCATGGCGGTGAAGAAGTGGCGCAGGGTGTCGGTGAAGAGTGGCAGTGGTGTCCCGCGACAGCGAGGACGTCAGGTGACAAACTCCAGTGGCGGCGTGGCGGTGGCGCTTCCCGTCGCTGGCAGTGCCCCTTCAATCGGTAGGGTTTGTTGGTGGGGTACTGTTGGCAGCGGCGAACCTCGTCTCTTGTGCCCTGGCCCCCACCTCCTTTTATTTGGCACTATGCGATGGGGGCCCATCAACCTTGCTAGGTTGGACACCCCCAATCAGGGCGCAGATCAGGGCCCAGACTTGGCCATTAGGCCCAATCTGATGGAGATCAACCTAATATTCTCCCCCTTAATCTCAACTTATCACTTAAAATTTAAACTTAAACTTAACATACTTATCTCTTTTTTCGTTCTATCACAGATTAACGCATAGAGTGTGCTCCATTAAAACGGTTAGTACCATTAGATTAAATAGCTACCATACACCTCTTTTTTTTTGAAACAGATTCTCAACTAGGCCCTTATTGTCTGGAAATCATAGGCTTTCCCATAAACTCATGTCGAAAGTGTGTTCTCTGAACGCATTGGGTGGTAAGTCTTTGTGAAAGAATCAAGATGCCCAATAGGGGGGGTGAATTGGGCTTTTCTAAAAATTAAATGCAAGAATTAAATCCTACAAGCCGGAATTCACCCCTAGTGTCTACTTGTGTTCCTAGAGAGTCTACCGATACAAAGTTTTGCACCCTAGTTTCCAATCCTAGTCTAGCATGACAAATCTAGGAATGTAAAACAAGCAATGAAAGTAAATACGAGAATGTAAATGTTTGAATATAAAGGGGCAAGGAACACGGCAATGTTTTTCCGAGGTATCGGAGAGTCGCCACTCCCCACTAGTCCTCGTTGGAGCACCCGCGCAAGGGTGTAGCTCCCCCTTGATCCGCGCAAGGATCAAGTGCTCTCTACGGGTTGATTCTTCGACACTCCGTCGCGGTGAATCACCCAAAACCGCTCACAAGATGAGTTGGGTCATCCACAAGCTCCGCTGGATGATCACCGAACTCCCAATCACCACCACGCCGTCTAGGTGATGGCGATCACCAAGAGTAACAAGCTAGAACTCTCACTTGACCACTACGAGCCCAAATGAGAAGGTGGATGCACACTTGCTACTCTCTAATCGCTAGTGAGGAACTCTCAAGCTTTGATTCTCAAATCTCTATCCTCACTAGTGCTCTTGCACTCCCTTGCACTCCAAAGATGTTTTTCAGTTGATCAAATGAGCAAGAGACCTCTAAAATAGGTGGTGGGGATGTATTTATACACCCCACAGACAAAACGAACCGTTACCCGCTGACTCAGCAAAACACGGGCTGACCGGACGCGCCGGTTGAACTGACCGGACGCGCCGGTCGCTCGTAACGGTCGAAATCCGAAAAACAACTGAGTGACCGGACGCACCGGTCAGGGGCGACCGGACGCGTCCGATCGTGCAGGGAGCATACTGTACTCGCACCGGACGCGCGACCGCGTCCGATCGGTGATGACCGGACGCGTCCGGTCGTCTCTGGACCTTACTGGACTGTGACCGGACGCGCCGATCACACCCAGGTCGCGTCCGATCGGGTGATTCCCTCAAGTGACACGTGTCGACTTCTGACCACCGCGTTCGGTCCTCGCGAGGACCGCATCCGGTCGTCAGAGCTGAAACCCTAGCCGCGGAACTGTACTGATCGGACGCGTCCGGTCATGCCGAGGACCGCGTCCGGTCATGGGAAAACGACCCGAAACTCTCCGAAACGCGTCACAACTTGAACCAAGTTGCTTCTAACTGAACTTTGAGCTATTCTAGAGCTGCCTAGCGCCAAGTTTAACAAGTGTGCACCACACCTAAATGTAGGACTCGCCTAGGTCAAGCTACCCGCTCATGCCCCCCTTTATAGTACGGCCAAAAGAGAAAAACGAAGATCCTAATGATTATTCCAAATGTATCTCAACACCTCGACATCCGGAACTAACCGTCCTTAATCTTGACGTCACTCTTTTGAAAACCGAAACGATTTCCATCAAGGGACATGAATACCATGGTGCCCAAAGCAGTTAAAACCTCCATGACCTAACTTACCAAAGTTTCTGCAAAACACACGTTAGTCATGGTAATAAAGCGTTGTCATCAATTGCCGAAACCAAACCTCGGGGCCTAGATGCTTTCAATCTCCCCCTTTTTGGTGATTGATGACAACACTAAGATATAAAAGATTTGAGTTGAGGTTTTCGAGCATGCATGGTTCACATAAGCAAAAAGCAATAAGCACAAGGGGTTAGGAATTGCTTATGTGCCCCAAGCCAAAAGAGTGTACTCATAAGATAAGACAAAAAACGTTAGTACACATACAGATATAGCTCATAAGAAATCGGAGTAAGGCACGGAAGCACAACCTTAGAGCTATAATTAAAAACGGTGACAAGTGTTAACACTGCGACTGGATAAAACATTAAGACTCAAGGTTTATCACACGATGACATGCCACACGAATGCAATGACTGAAAAGTAAACATGATGCATGAATGTAGCACACAAGAAAAAACGAAAAACCCTCTCTCAAAACTCCCCCTGAAACTACTCTCTCTCCCCCTTTGGCATCAAGCGCCAAAAAACTAATCTAAGGATCTGACGGGGGGACAGACGGAGTCGTGTCGGGTGCCGAGGTGCGCGGAGTAATCACGAAGTGTAGAGAATCTCCCTCGGAATCTGAGCTATCTGGCTGACCCTCTGAAGAAACACGTGGCTGTGAAGCGGTCTGGGTCTGAGCGGCAGGAACAGGTACTGACGTAGTAGCAATGAGAGGATCCGTCTGAGTGACCTGAGCCTGTAGCGAGCCAATAGCAGGAGGATCTGTCGAGGCAACTGACGAAGGAAAAGTCTCTGTAGTACCGGTCCCTGTCACTGGAGGAATAGCTGCCTCTGAAGCTGACAACCCTGAAGAAGTAGCAAAGGTAGTGTGCGAGGGCGTCGGCTGACCAGTCAACTCGCTGTAGGTAGCACTGTAATCACCGAAGGGTGTGCCTGTCAGGAGGTGAGGGCGAGGCTGGTCTGAAGGTGTAAACCCCGTGTGAATAGGCGTGAAGGTCGGGGACTGGAATGACTGGAGAACCTGCTGCTGTGGAGATGTGAACTGGAAGCTCGGCTGTCTCTGACTTGATGGATCACTGGATTGTAAAGCAGAAGTCAGGACAGAAGCAGGCGGAGGAACCCCAACAGTGACTAGGTGGCGCAGGAGATCCAAGTACTGCTGCTGACTAGCTGCACTCTGTCGCTGAATCTCGTACTGCTGTCGCTGCATTTCAACCTGCTGCCTCTGGATCTCAAGCTGCTGACGCTGAAACTCATCCTGACGAGCCTGAATCTGTGCAAGTGCTACAGCTGTGTCCTGAGCCTGTCGCTGTATCTGCTGTTACTGCTACTCCTGTGCCTGGGTCAACCTCTCAAGTATAGCCACCATGGTTGGGTCTGTGCGGGAGGCTGAACCAGAGCCACCGGCCTCGTGGTCGTGAGACCGAGGAGACCGGTACCTGGGGATGGGCTGGTAGTCCTCATTAGTGCTGTCAGATGTCACATCCTCAGGAAGATCAGCAGGCTGAGCGTCAAGATCGGCAAGCTCTGCCTCTGCAAGCTCATCAACTATGGCGTCCTGCTCAGCCGCTGTCTCAGGAACCTCAGGTCGCTCATGCTGTCCTGGCACTGGGGCCTGATCTCTAGTGACTGAAGCCCAAAGCTGACGGATATCATACTCAGGGAAAGCAGTAGTAGTATCTGATATCTCAGCTCGGATCTCTGCTGGTAGCTGAATGGATGATCTAATGATGAAGCAGATCCAGTGTGCATAGGGCAGCTGACGATTACCCTTGAAGCCCTCAGCTATGGTGTCCTCCATCTCACTAAGTATGAGATCCCAAATGTCAAACTGTGTCTGTGAGAGGAGGTGGTGAACAACCCATAGCTACATCCGAGTCAGTCCCTCTCTGTAGCCAAGTCTGGGAAGTAGAGTGCGTCTGACTATAGCATCCAGAACTCTGGCAAGTGGTGTCAAACTGGCAGGTGTGCGACGAGACTCTTCGCCAAAAGGCTCACGGAAGCAGGGTCGAATCAAGTCTGTAGGTGGCACTGCCCCGCCGTGAGGGCGTCTCGGTGGAGGAGTCTGACCAAAACACAGCTGATGTATCTTCGTGTTGGAAGCTAGGAGTCTGAGAATCTCCCGCACTCTGGTGTTGTATAGACGTTGATCGCAGCCTCGGAATGCAAAGTGAATGAAATCATGGGCAGGATCAATCCATAGTGAAGCATAAAACTCTCTGACCCATGTGCCGCAGTATGCACCTGTCCGTCCAAGAAGATCTGACAAGCCTGGCAGAAAGGACAGGTGCGGACGTAGCTGTTCTCCCACAACCTCAACCAGTGACTCAAGTCGACAGACCCTCTGTGGTCGGAAAGCAATACCGCTGTCAACTAGAGCCCTATAGAAATCCTCCTGAAGTGGGGTATAGAAGCCTTCTGAAGCTCTGTGATCCCTCACAGGTGGAAACCACCGACTGACCTCCACGAACCTCAACCCCTGCACCTGACGTGCTGTAGCACCCCTCAAGTCAAAGTGCTCGACCGGGGGTGAACCTCTAGCTCTGGGAGGAGGACGTGCTCCACGACGCTGGCCCTCTGGCCTAGGAGTCACCTGAGTACGTGCGCGTGTGGAGCGGCGACGTGGTGGAGACTAAGCTGGCTGCTCCTCTATGTCCTCTGTAGCCTCTGGAGCCTCTGTGGCCTCTAGAGCCTCTGTGGCCTCTGGAGGTGGATCAACTGACATACTCTTTGTAGCTCCAGTATCCTTAGTACCCTCAGTGGCCTCTGTGCCGAGCTGTCGACCTTCTAGATGAAAGCGACGCTCGCCTATGCGTATGCCACTGCTCCTACCACCTCTCTCTGCCTGCTCTGCTGCATCTGCCACGGCCTGAGCAATCTCTGTCTCTGTAAGTGTCTTCTTCTTCTTTCTGGCCATGATCTTGATACGCTTCCCACGTGCAATCTCAGACCGACGAGGAGGACTGTCGTCCCCGTCACCAGGAGCACCACCGGCGTTCTTGCAACGCACCATGCTGAAAAACTGACCGAAAAAACTCTGAAAGATGGAGAACTGTCACTCGAGAGGCTTGGCCTCAATCCGTATCCATAGGCTTGGCCTCGGATTCAGCAAACTGATCTCACCCTGACACACGAACAGACTCGCTCGGATCGACGAGACGACTGACAAGATGAGGTGACCTAGATCGCAAGATTCCCTGAAATCGCCGGACGAGCTCTGATTTGCCGAAACATGATGCAATTAGGATTAAAAAGAAAGAGTTACGGCAAACCCTAGCGAGGAGGTCAAGGTGACGCGAAACAACCTCGCGAAGAAGATGACGCGCGACAAAACCTCGACGACGAGCGATCGAACGACGTTACGCGAACCCTAGGGTTAGGGTTAGGGCAACTCGACGAAGAACGATCGGAGGCGAGCGTGAGGCAGTCCACTGCCGGAGGTGATGCTGGCAAGCAGGAGCGCGGCTCACCGGCGGCAAGGGCGCGGCTCACCGGCGACGGAGGTGCGAGCGGGCGGCGGTGGCGCGGCTGCTCGACTGGCGTGGGCAGGCGCGGGCAGGGACGGGCTGGCGCGCGCGCGAGCGAGGGCCGGCGCGGGCAGGAGACTCGGCAGGGCTTGCCGGAGGCGAGGAAGACGGCAAAGGCGCGGCGGCTCCGGCGGATTTGGCGAGATAGGGCAGGCGGCGGCGGAAGAGGCTCGGGCGGATGAGAAAACACGGCCGAGGACGAACCGTTATATGAAGGGGTTAGATCCGCTCGACGCGTGATGACCGGACGCGGTGGTCGATATGACCGGACGCGGTGGTGCAGCGTCCGGTCACACTCCAGTAAGCTCCTGGAGTGACCAGACGCATCCGGTGAGGACTGACCGGACGCGGTCAGAGTCCGGTCGAGGGGAGCTCGGGAATTCATCGCGAATGACCGGACGCGGTGGTGGTAACCAGGACCGGACGCGGTGGTCAACAGCGGCGCGTCCGGTGCAGCGTCCGGTCACTAGATCTGGAGTTGGTCTTCTGGATGACCGGACGCACTGGTGGACGCCAGGACCGGACGCGGTGGTGAAGCATCACTGCGTCCGGTGCAGCGTCCGGTCCAGCGTCTGGTCACTGTTCTTCGCCCTTCTTCATTCCGAACTACGACGCGACTTCTCCCAATCAGGTTCCAATTCAAAAAGACACAAATAAACACCAATTGGAACACGATATGAGTGACCTCACTCAAACCCTCAAATTTCAAAATAGATTGCCTTAGGCTAGTATTATTTTTAAGAAAATAGGCAATAAACACCCAAGGAGCAACGTATGGCCATGCAATAGAGTTTTTGAACCTTTAGGAGCGTCAAAATGCTCTCTTTATCCATGGACGAACACAGAGGTTGCTCAAAGCGAAACCGAAAAGAAACGCCAAACAAACAACCATGCATATGCAATGCAATACAAGAAGGTAAAGCTAGGATGCTTGTCAAGTTTGATCCACGGTTAGGCTTCTTCACTTCTCCAAAGAAGGGTTATCGTAACCGTGTTAGCCAAGCCCTAAAAGCATTGCGATAAAATAAACATGGCATATTATACAATGCAATGCAAGGGACAACACACGCTCATTTTTTAAAGTTGCTAGAATCAAGCACATTGAGTTCACTTCTTAACCTACAAAAGGTTGCCTCATCCAAAGGTTTAGTGAAGATATCCGCTAATTGATTTTCACTTCTTACACCTTCTAGTGATATGTCATTTTTAGCAACGTGATCTCTTAGAAAGTGATGGCGGATATCAATGTGCTTGGTGCGAGAGTGTTGTACCGGATTGTTAGCAATTTTAACGGCACTTTCATTATCACATAAAAGTGGCACCTTTTCAAGAACAATTCCATAGTCTAGGAGGGTTTGTTTCATATATAAGATTTGTGCACAACAAGCCCCCGCGGCAATGTATTCCGCCTCGACGGTGGACAAAGCCACACTATTTTGCTTTTTAGATGACCAAGATACGAAAGATCTTCCAAGCAAATGGCACCCTCCGGATGTGCTTTTTCTATCAATTTTGCATCCGGCATAGTTCGAATCGGAATAGCCAACTAGTTAGAATCTAGCTCCTTTGGGATACCAAAGACCAATGCTTGGGGTGAGCTTAAGATATCTTAGGATTCTTTTTACGGCACTTAAGTGAGGTTCTTTAGGGCACGCTTGAAAGCGGGCACACATGCACACACTAAACATGATATCGGGCCTAGATGCGGTAAGGTACAACAAGCTACCAATCATAGAACGGTAGAGAGTTTGATCAACCGGTTTACCTCCCTCATCTAGGTCGAGATGTCCATTTGATGGCATTGGGGTCTTGATTGGTTTGCATTCTTCCATCTTGAATCTTTTGAGAAGATCCTTGGTATACTTTTCTTGAGAGATGAAAATCCCTTCTCTCATTTGCTTTACTTGAAATCCAAGGAAGAATGTGAGCTCACCAATCATTGACATCTCGAACTCCTTCGACATCAATTCACCAAATTCCTTGCAATAATCTTCATTTGTTGATCCGAAGATGATATCATCAACATATACTTGACAAATAAAGATCTCCCCATTAAACTTCTTGGTGAATAGTGTGGTGTCGACCTTCCCAATGGTGAAGCCCTTCTCAATGAGGAAGTCCCGGAGGCGCTCATACCACGCTCTAGGGGCTTGCTTGAGCCCATATAACACCTTGGACAACCTATAAACATGATTAGGATATCTAGGGTCTTCAAACCCGGGAGGTTGATTAACATAGACTAGTTCATTTATAAAGCCATTTAAGAATGCACTTTTCACATCCATTTGATATAGTTTCATATCATGATGTGATGCATATGCAAGGAGGATACGAATGGCTTCAAGTCTTGCAACGGGTGCAAAGGTCTCTCCAAAATCAAGACCTTCAACTTGAGAGAACCCCTTTGCAACTAGTCTTGCCTTGTTCCTCACCACTATGCCTTGGTCATCTTGCTTGTTTTGGAACACCCACTTGGTTCCAATGACTCTTGCACCTTTAGGATGCTCTTCAAGTGTCCATACTTGATTGCGGGTGAAGTTGTTCAATTCTTCATGCATTGCATTCACCCAATCCGGATCTTGAAGAGCTTCTTCTACATTCTTAGGTTCAACGCAAGAGACAAAAGAGTGATGTTCAGCAAAAGAAGCTAGCTTTTGAGATCGAGTCATTACTCCCTTTGTAGGACTCCCTATGATGAGATCTTGTGGATGTGCTTGAAGTAGTGGTGAGTTTCTTCTATCAACCACTTGAGGAGGTGGATGGGGAGCATCAACATCTTGAGCTTGTGCCTCGGCTTGTTCATGAGAGACATAAGTGTCTTCATTTTCAACTCTCTCATTCTTGTCATCATCTTGAGGCACACGTGATGAAGATGGTGGATCAACAATTTGTACATCGTCATCATCATCTTTTGGCTTGATGTCTCCCACCAGCATGTTCTTCATGGCCTCCCTCAAGGGTTCATCACCTACATCATCACAATTCTCAATTGCTCCTTGGGAGCCGTTAGATTCATCAAATTCCATATCATATGTTTCTTCAACCAAACCGGTGGCATGGTTAAATACTCTATATGCTTTGGACTTTGATGAGTAACCAACAAGAAAACCAGTATCACAACGTCTTTGAAACTTCCCTAGGTGTTGACGCTTTTTGTAGATGTAACATTTGCAACCAAACACCCGGAAGAAAGGGACGTCTGGCTTCTTCCCATTAAGCAACTCATAGGGGGTCTTGCCAAGAAACTTTTGTAGGAAGAGGCGATTTGAAGCATAGCATGCGGTGTTGATTGCCTCGGCCCACAACTTCTCCGGAGTGTTGTACTCATCTAGCATTGTTCTTGCAAGGGTGATCAAAGTTCAGTTCTTTCTCTCAACTACACCATTTTATTGAGGAGTGTAGGTTGAAGAGACCTCATGCTTGATTCCAATTTCATCACAATAAGCTTCAATGTTGGTGTTGTCAAATTCTTTGCCATTGTCACTTCTAATCTTCTTTATCTTGACTTCAAATTCATTTTGAGCTCTCTTTACAAACTTCTTGAAGCAATTTGCCACTTCGGATTTGTCATGAAGGAAGAAAGTCTATGTATACCTTGAGTAGTCATCCACTATCACAAGACAATAGAGATTACCACCCAAGCTCTTGTATGTTGTAGGCCCAAACAAATCCATGTGTAGAAGTTCTAGCACTCTTGAAGTTGACATGAAAGCTTTGGTTGGATGAGTGTTTGCAACTTGTTTGCCTGCTTGACATGCACTACAAGGTTTGTCCTTTTCAAACTTCACATCCTTCAATCCTCTCACTAGTTCTTTCTTCAATAGCTTGTTGAGAGTGTTCATTCCAACATGAGCAAGCCTCCTATGCCAAAGCCAACAAAGTGAGGTATTGGTGAACAAACATGTCATCAAATTTGCATCTTCGGAGGTGAAGTCAACAAGATAAAGATTGTTGTATCTAAAGCCTTTGAATATCACTTGCTTGTCATCTATCTTTGAAACTTTCACTTCATTTGGTGTGAACAAGCATTGGAAGCCAAGGTCACAAAGTTGCCCAACGGATAACAAGTTGAAACTCAATGAAGCAACATAGAGCACATTTGAGAGTGAGTGATCATGTGATATTGCAATCTTGCCTATACCCTTGACTTTGCTCTTTGAATTATCCCCAAATGTGATCTTCTCTTGACATATTCCATTCTCTTCAATGGTGGTGAACATACGAGGATCACCGGTCATATGTTGAGTGCAACCACTATCAATAACCCAATGAGATCCACCGGTCTTGTAGTTCACCTACACACAAGAGATCAAGCTTTTTGTTTAGGGACCCAAACTTGAGAGGGGCCCTTGACTTTCTCCACTAGTGACTTGGCAACCCATATTTTCTTTGGCCTATTCTTATTTGGGGGACCCAAAAACATGACTTTTATCTTTCCATTTGAATCTTTTCTTAGCATATAATGAACATTGAAGGCGAAAGGTCTAGCATGCTTGGGCAAGGGTTGTGGTGGTGGAGTTTTGCATTCATGAGCAAAGTGACCTTCTTGACCACACTCAACACATCTCTTTGGCTTGGGCTTTGACTTGCTTTGTTGTTGTTGAGCTTTTGCTTTCTTCTCTTGATTTGCCAAGTACCCAATACCACTTCTATCCATCTTCATTACGGTGTTCATGAGGAGCTCACTTTGCAAATGTTGGCCTCTTGTGAACTTGCTTAGGCCGGTCTTGAGATGCTCTTTTTCTTACTTGAGCTTTTTGTTTTCTTCAATGAGTGACTCATTTGTTGGTTGCTTCTCAAGAGCCATCAAACCTTTTAGCTTCTTGTTCTCATTTGCAAGCTTCTCATTCTCACACTTGATCTTGGCATAATCATCATAGTTGCTTGACTCAACCACACTCTTGCCTTTGCTACTAGAACCTTGCTCAATGCTTTCAATGATCAAATCATCACATGATGTAGCTATATCACACTTAACAACATAGTTAGTAGCATCATGTGTCTCAAGAGCAAGTTCATTAGCAACCACAAGACTATCATAGTCAATTTTTAATGTGGTGTATTTGTCCTTTAGAGAATTATGTCTAGTGATAAGCTCATCATGCTTCTTCTCAAGTTTATCATGTTGATCTTTAAGCTCTTTATAAGAGGTTTTGAGCTCCTTGAGAGTGGAAGACATCACTTCATTTTGAACTCTAAGCTCACCACTAGTCTTTTGAATATTTTCAAGCTTGGATGAGAGTGATTCATTTTCATTTTGAAGATCATCATTTTCATTTCTAGTCCTTCTTATGATTTTAGTGTATTTGTTTAGCAATTTTACAAGTTCATCATAAGAAGGTGCGTCATATTCATCATCACTATCACTATCATCATTATCATCACTATCATGGTTTTGTACCTTTCGTTCACCCTTGGCCATAAGGCATAGGTGAGTAGTGGACGATGATGGTGAAGGAGGCGGTGAAGGTGGTGATGAAGATATCGGTGAAGATGATGGCCCCATCACAAATGCGGCAACCTTTTCTTTCTCATCATCGCTCTCATCTTCCGAGGACTCACAAGATGATTCAATGTCGGTGAGCCAATCACCAACAATGTATGCCTTTCCTCCCTTCTTCTTCTTGTGGAACTCCTTCTTCTTGCCATCCTTCTTCTTGTATGGCTTGTTCTTCTTCTTCTCTTCTTCTTCATCACTTGAATCATTTTTTTTGCCCTTGTTCTTGTTCTTGTACTTGTCTTTTGGTGGTCTAGGGCATTGATGAGCTAGGTGGCCAAGTTCACCACAATTGTAGCAATCCATCTCTGAGATTGGCTTTCTCTTGCTACTTGTGAAGAATTTCTTCTTCTTGCCATCGAACTTGATGCCACTCTTGTTGAGCTTCTTTAGCATCTTGGTGGTCTTTCTCACCATGAGTGCAAGTGATTCATCATCAACATCACTTTCACTTGAGCTTTCTTGCACCATCATGGCTTGGCCCTTCTTCTTCTTCTTATCATGACTAGCTTTGAAGGCCAAGTCTCTCTTCTTGGAAGATGATGAGCCCTCTTCCAGAGTGATATGCATGTACATCTCATGAGCATTGATTTTCCCTAATACTTGAGTCGGTGTTGCGGTGGAAAGATCACTTTGGTGAAGCACCGTGACAATGTGACCATACTTCTCAACGGGAAGCACACTCAAGATCTTCCTTGCAACATCCGATTGGCTCATTTTAGTGAGCCCAAGAGCATTGAGGTCCTCTACAAGAACATTCAAGCGAGTGTACATGTCATTAGCACTTTCTTTGGGAAGCATCTCAAAAGAATTAATTTTCTTTAAAGCTATGTGATAGCGTTCCTCACGCTCACTCTTAGTTCCCTCATGGAGAGCACAAAGATTTTCCCACAATTCATGAGCGTTCTTTGCATTACGCACACGATTGAAGATATCTTTGCCTAAGCCCCAGTAGAGTGTATTTTTGGCCTTTGCATTCCACCGGTCGTACTTCTCCTCGTCACCAATGGGGTTTGCGGGATCCTTGATAGCGGGAAGCCCTTGGGTTGCGGCTCTAAGACATCCAACATCTATGGCTTCGAGATACGCCTCCATGCAGATTTTCCAATATGGAAAATCATCCCCCCCAAAGGTGGGAGGTGGTCCTTCCCCGTTAGACATCTTGCTCTAGGCGGTAAAGCCTAAAAAAGGAGCAACACGGCTCCGATACCAATTGAAAGGATCAAGATGCCCAAGAGGGGGGGTGAATTGGGCTTTTCTAAAAATTAAATGCAAGAATTAAATCCTACAAGGCAGAATTCACCCCTAGTGTCTACTTGTGTTCCTAGAGAGTCTACCGATACAAAGTTTTGCACCCTAGTTTCCAATCCTAGTCTAGCATGGCAAATCTAGGAATGTAAAACAAGCAATGAAAGTAAATACGAGAATGTAAATGCTTGAATGTAAAGGGGCAAGGAACACGGCAATGTTTTTCTGAGGTATCGGAGAGTTGCCACTCCCCACTAGTCCTCGTTGGAGCACCCGCGCAAGGGTGTAGCTCCCCCTTGATCCGCGCAAGGATCAAGTGCTCTCTACGGGTTGATTCTTCGACACTCCATCGCGGTGAATCACCCAAAACCGCTCACAAGATGAGTTGGGTCATCCACAAGCTCCGCCGGATGATCACCGAACTCCCAATCACCACCACGCCGTCTAGGTGATGGCGATCACCAAGAGTAACAAGCTAGAACTCTCACTTGACCACTACGAGTCCAAATGAGAAGGTGGATGCACACTTGCTACTCTCTAATCGCTAGTGAGGAACTCTCAAGCTTTGATTCTTAAATCTCTATCCTCACTAGTGCTCTTGCACTCCCTTGCACTCCAAAGGTGTTTTTCAGTTGATCAAATGAGCAAGAGACCTCTAAAATAGGTGGTGGGGATGTATTTATACACCCCATAGACAAAACGAACCGTTACCCGCTGACTCAGCAAAACACGGGCTGACCGGACGCGCCGGTTGAACTGACCGGACGCGCCGGTCGCTCGTAACGGTCGAAATCCGAAAAACAACTGAGTGACCAGACGCACCGGTCAGGGGCGACCGGACGCGTCCGATCGTGCAGGGAGCATACTGTACTCGCACCGGACGCGCGACCGCGTCCGATCGGTGATGACCGGACGCGTCCGGTCGTCTCTGGACCTTACTGGACTGTGACCGGACGCGCCGATCACACCCAGGTCGCGTCCGATCGGGTGATTCCCTCAAGTGACACGTGTCGACTTCTGACCACCGCGTCCGGTCCTCGTGAGGACCGCGTCCGGTCATCAGAGCTGAAACCCTAGCAGCGGAACTGTACTGACCGGACGCGTCCGGTCATGCCGAGGACCGCGTCCGGTCATGGGAAAACGACCCGAAACTCTCCGAAACGCGTCACAACTTGAACCAAGTTGCTTCCAACTGAACTTTGAGCTATTCTAGAGCTGCCTAGCGCCAAGTTTAACAAGTGTGCACCACACCTAAATGTAGGACTCGCCTAGGTCAAGCTACCCGCTCATGCCCCCCTTTATAGTACGGCCAAAAGAGAAAAACGAAGATCCTAACGATTATTCCAAATGTATCTCAACACCTCGAAATCCGGAACTAACCGTCCTTAATCTTGACGTCACTCTTTTGAAAACCGAAACGATTTCCATCAAGAGGCATGAATACCATGGTGCCCAAAGCAGTTAAAACCTCCATGACCTAACTTACCAAAGTTTCTGCAAAACACACGTTAGTCATGGTAATAAAGCGTTGTCATCAATTGCCGAAACAAAACCTCGGGGCCTAGATGCTTTCACTTTGGTAAGTGGATTCGGAAGTACTTGCTCAATACTTTCAATATGATTCCGGATTTTCTCCTTTACAACTAATAACTTAATGTCAATGTGTTTAACTTTGCATTACTAATGATACCAAAACTATTTCTTTGGAGCTTTTCCACAATTAAAACTCCAACTGCGAGTGTTAGCAACTACTGTGGATTTCTCTACATATCTCGCCAGAATTTAGTCTTTGTACCCATAACTATTTGAGAGTACTTGTTCTTTCTAACTTAGCATGAGGCCTATGATACTTTGCAAAAATTGCAAGATATTCTTAACTTCATTCCAGTGATCTATATCTAGACTGGACTTCTACCAAAATATCCTGGATACATGAACTACCTCAGGGTAAGTTTTTACTTGTGCACTCATTACGCTTCTGTAACACTCTCAGTGTTACCGCGCAAAACACTTACTGAATCATGTCTCGAGCATCATGCTTATGTGTCAATGTATGCAAGGAGGTGTAAAAATAAATTTCTTGGCATAAAAAATGATTAACACAAATAGGAAATGAAAGGTATTCAATGGTTCGCGTTATATCACCTAAGGTTGAAAAGTAATTTTTATTGAGCAAAAATACTATAGAACGCTTATGTGACCCTTAAATAACGTTTGAAGTGTAAACTTTGTAGATGATAATGCAACATTTGTCTTAGCAAGGTGTTATTGCTAGCTGATAGTTCTAGTAGCTCAAAAGTTGAACTTGCAATCAAAAATCAGCTCAAGACTTGGTGTATTTCGCAAGTCGAAAACAGTTTGACAGCGCTACCTTAGCGAAATTATTTTGAGAAAGTTAGCTAAGGAGCAAGGTCAGGTTTTAGTTGCTCTAGGTAGCCCAAGGTGCCCTCTGGTGCGTAGTGCAGGTGGTCGGGTGTCTAAGTCGATAGGTTAGTTTTTACACGTGCTTTAAATTTTGTGCATGAAACATTGTCTCGGCTTTCAGCCTCTACATGCGCGGTCACCGCCGTGGGCCACACTGTCAGGCTGGTCGGGCCAGGTCTGCTTGCCTTGGTCGTGGCCGGGCGCAGCCAGTCGCTGGCCCGCGCTGCCTTCCCGCCCATGTCGCGCGAGGCGACGCGGACACTGCCCAGGTCTGCTCAACGTCACGTCCATGCCCTGCCCCAGTGCCGCTGTTGGCCAGCCGACTGTTGCTCGCGCACACCACTCCCGCACCGCTCGCGCACGTCCTGACGTGACCCCAGTGCACGCACCGCCCCGACCGCGTCAACCCCATCCGCCCAGCAGAGGTGACCCGAGCGCTGACCTCCCCTCTCTCCTCTGCCACCATGGCCACCGAACCAACACCGTCATTCCGGCATGGTGGAGCAGCCTGGGTTCACTCCGCCATGCATGCCGCTTCGTAGTGAAGCCCGCCAGCCAACCGACCCCGCTCCACCTCGAGTCATGCCCCACCGAGCTCTAATTTTTGGAGCGTTGCCTCACCACCATGTCGTTAAGGCCGATCCACTCCTCACCGTGGGCAGCTCCCTTTGGACCACCGCGAGCCAAATTGGTTGCACCGCCAATTTCGCCCCAACCCTCTCTCCCTTTCGCGCACCCTAGCCGAGTCTCTACCATACCCCTAGCGCCAGTGACGTGGTTGTGCTGCCGTGGTGTGCCGCCACACCGATTGAGCGCACGTGGCCGGCCCTCCTCAGGCAACCTCTGGCTGATTCTTCATCATAGCTTGGTCCGGGGTGAGTCACTGCTGCTCGTGGCTGGCTCTACCGTTCTTTAGGGGTTGAGGCTCATCGGAACACCGCCGCCTCCCTTGCAGATTGCTGTCTTCGTAGAGGGGCCATCCAGGAGCGCCTTCGACTGCCTAACCGCCGCCTAGCAGTGCGCGAGGACCCGTTGGTGAGTATCGATCTCTTAGTTAGGGCTTTGGGTGGTCCCGGGTGGCCGGCGGGTGCGCCAGTGCCACCGGCCGCCGCGGTGGCGCACGCGAGGGTGATAGGGGACCAGGCTATTGTAAAGGAGAGAAAATACGAGGGCTTATTTGCATAGAGGCAGTCGGTAGGAATAAGGTGCATAGGGTAGTAGTAATACCCGGTAGTCACGAGGGTGTTTCTGCAAAACGCCTGGGCGCGCGCGAGCTTCCTCGGCTTGGGCCTTTTCCGCGCGTGGGCCTCCCCGTCGTAGGCCACCTCGCTGCGGGCCGCGCCCGCGTAGGCCGTGCAGTGGTGGGCTGCAGGTGGAATCCATTTTTCTTTTTGTAAAGAATTAGAGATGGCTTTATATTTTATTTTCTGAGCTAATCTTTGTGAATTAATATCAACTCACATAGGTATCCAAAAATTGTGAAACCAATTGTGTTGGATTCCTAAATTCATGCTCTATCAGTTAAGTGCACTTAGTTTATATGTTTCTGTGATGATGCCGAGATATATTAAATCTTTGGAAGGGCTCAAAAATTACTAAGATGATATTTGAAGGAATTTCGGTGGCAAATTGGTAGTAGCTTTGGTCATGAAATTTTCACGGTAATCTTGTGGTATTGTCATGTGCCTGCTGTAGATTTCATAGCATTAGGATAAGCTGGTTCTTGGGTAGCTAAATAGCCTTTAAAACAAATATAAATAAAAGCATAATATCTATTGGTAAAATGAAGCACTCTAAAAATGAGTTTGATATCTTGCTTGATAAGTTGATACATAGCTTGTTACCTTAGTCATTAGAGCTAGTTTTGTAGCTTAGCATGTGTGGTGCATTTTAAGAGTTGTTGTTGCCTAAATACTAATTGTTGCATCATTACCGCATACATGTAGAGAGCGACCTGGTGGAGTTCGGGACCGTCGACGATCAGGAGTACGAGGAGATCGTCGAAGAGTACGAGGAGGAAATCTTCGTGTCGGAGGAGTTCCAGGAGCCGCCCGTGACTGACACCACTGACACTGCACCTACCCAAGGCAAGCCCTGGTGCATAACCCGTATTTTTTATAATCATTATATCTATATGTGTGGTGCATTTACGTTGCAGGAAATTTTATGAAACCCACATGCATATATATAGCTACCTGTGAGTCTTACTAGTGCAGGATCGCATAGTTGCTTTGCTTAGGGTTATCGGTAGCGTGGGTAACTGTAACAACCCAGATTTGTGTGTAATAAAAAAAATACGAATTTTTTAAAAAATTTCTTGCAAATGTGTGAGGCATGTAGCTGTTAGGTCAAACTTTTCCCTTCCCGACCTAACTTCAAAAACCTCAACTTAAAAATCAATTTTGAAACAAGCCACTTATCACAGCGTTGACCAAGTCAACAACATGACAAGAGGTACTTCCAAAACAAAATATTTCAAAGTCAAATAAACATCGGTGAATTCAACATGCCAACTCTCACATGATTTCGATTTATATCTAAAATAAAATAAAAACCCTAACTCTATTCCCTCCCCTCGTTTCAAAGAGACTTCGCAATATAACATAATGAACTCATATATTTAATTGTATTTGAGTGCCTTGAGTTGGTTCTTGTTGGAGTTCATTGTTTGACTGTAGGAATAATTAGCAAGTTGTTGGACCAAAACCCTAGAGCCGATTTAGGAAAATCACCCCTTCTTAATCCCTTGGTCAGCAGGCTGCACCGGCGTGCATGCTCCTGTGCCTAATCGTTTGGTAATGTGAATCACGTAAGTAGGCAGCCACCTGGGCATGCACGACACAAGCCACACCATGCAAAGACTCTATATATACGTGTATATACACATACAAATGCCCCAACCCTTACCGGAGACTTGCGGCCCAGCACCAACGCAGCCCAACTCCACTTCTACCGCCCGCACGTGAGCAGCACGTGCACAGAGAAGCCATCGCCACGCTCGCAGCTCGCGCAAGGAAACGACGTCGTACGCGGGGCCCGTTAGCCAGCCGCAGCAGCTGCCCTCTCCGTTTCCCTTCCGTCGCACGACCGAGATCACCTCCGTCTTCGTCTCCCTCCGTACCAACTCGCTCCTCTGTCTTCCATCCGAAGCAGAGTAGCGCCGTCAGGAATCACAGCGCCCTGCCTCGGATGCCCCTCGCGTGATGGCAGCCGCGGGCCCCGCTGAGCCACAACCCGCACCGCAAATCGCGGAGCATCCAAGACCGCGCCCAAGCCCTACCTGCCCTTGAACGCGCGGACACGCACCACGCTTGTCCCGACTCGTCGTTCTCGAAGGTTCCCGAGCCCTGGCACCCAGATGGCTGCCACGTCGCGTCGGCCATCACATCAAACAGCACGGACACCGGTGCCTTCACCTGGGAACCCTAGCCTCCGGCTATAAGAGGCCGAGCACCATGCGCCCTCACCAACTCCCAGACCCGCCGCCACAGACCGCTCCCTCTCATCTCAGCCTCGCCTCCCTCCAAAGCATCGTCAGCAAGCCTTGGCGCAGCAGTAGCTGGCTCCCTCGGTGAACCCCGCTGCCGAGCCGGCCATCCACTGCACCGCTCCGTGGTCGCCATGGTCCAACCTGGGCGCTTTGCCACTCTGCCTCCCTAGCTTCCTCGTGGTGATGTGCCAGTGCGCAGCCTCGGTGCTCGCTGGCCGGAGCCGTCCGCACCGCGCGCGAGCTCGTCGACACCCTCGCCGAAGCCCTCGCCGTCGACTAGCCATGCAGCGGAGGTCGCGTCATCAAGCCGCGTGGCCACGGTGCTTACCTCGTCCCCGGCGGCTTCCACTTCGAGCCCTGGTTCTTGGCCAAGAATCCACCTTTCCCTTTCTGTTGCCGTCCCTGCCTGTGACCAGCCATCGTGTCGTGCTCCTTTCGCTTATCACAGGGAAACCGCACGACGACGGCCGCGTCGTCAAGTCGCAGCCTCACCTTGCCATGGCTTGGAGCCACGGACACGATCCGGCATCCGCTGCCGCCGGTGAGTTCCAACAGCCCCAAAGGTCCCATCTTTTCATCTTATTAAGCTCCCTGGAACACATGCATGCCCGCTCAAGCCACCACCTTGGACGCAGGAACGGTCTCTTGGAGCCCTTCGTCATCAACCAGACGCCGCAGCCTGGCGCCCCAGCTCTCGACCTCACCGTCCACCTCGCGTTCACCTCGGTCATCACAAGCCCCTGGTGAGCACGTCCGACCCAAAGCTCTACCTTTTCGCCTTGGTCATCTGTCTCTGCCTGTCCCGGCCTTCGAGCCGGCGAGTTCCCTGCAGGAGCGTGGTGCCGCGCCGGTGGCCACCCACAGCCACCGCACGGCCAAACACCATCACGCATGTGAATAGTGCACTCGCACACGCACGTCATGCACGGCGACACAGGGCTGCCGCCGCTGGTCACCCATGACCGCGGCAGCGCAACGCCACACAAGACGTGGCCTTTCTTGTGAACGCCATTACCATGTGTTTGGCCCTTTGTGTCGCTGTTCTTGCCACGAAAGCACAAAGCTGCTGGGCGCAGTACAAACGTCACACGCTGTCGTGCCTCCGGCGGCTCACCAAGCCACACACGCAAACTGGCTCTAGGCACACCTCGCTTCGTCAGCCTCTCGCCTAGGCCACGAGCACCAGCTCACGAGTTGCCCTCTTGGACATCGGCGGCTACCCTACAGTCAGCATCCAAGACCGGCCCTTTTGCCATTTTCCCTGAGGCGGCCGCCATGACCATGACCCTGCCGTCCACGCACAAGCTCCGTCTGAAGGGGCCACCTTGGCCTGCCTTCCGTTTGCTATGTCCGGTCCTTAAGCCGAGCTCAAGAAGCCATAGCTTGGGCACGACATGCTCACACGTCGCACCCACCGACCAAAACCCCAACCTTGGCCGCCGCCTGAACTCAGCTACACTAGCCTAGAGATCTCGGCCACGACGACGCTGACCGCCCATGACCATGTCGTCAACCTTGCCCAGCACCTGTGTGCTCGCGCAGCCCCCGCCCTCGCCACAGCCCACACAGCTACCGAGCAGCCAGAGCGCTGTCACGCACAAGCACCGAGCAGCGTGCACCACCAACAGCCACCGTGGGTCATGCACACGGCACACCTGCACGCGAGCGCATCATGCTGCCACAGTCACGACCATGCGCACGAGCACCACCGGCTTCCAATTCGTGGCCATGACCACCGCTTGGATGCACGCACGCACACAGGTTGTGGTGTCTCAGCAGTCAGCACGCCGATGCACAAGCCACGGACCTGCGACCACCTTAACGTCGGCATCACCTTGACCGAGGAGCAGAAGCCGGTGAATGAACCGCAAGCATGGCCAACCCCTGCTTCGTCTATGACAAGCCCTGAACCGAACCCTGCTGAGCGTCTACGACGAAGGTGTTGTGTTGCCGGCATTGAGCCCTACCCGCGTCAAGTGACCTGCCATCCCCAAGCCCCTGGGACCTCGTCGATCACGTGTTAACGACAACTGTAGATACGTGGCATGTGCACCTAGCACTCGCCCATGTCCTTCGAAGGCACTCACGTCTCGGGCGACACTGGCGTAAGTCTGTTTTTTCACATGGTCGAGCACCTTGGCATGACCTTGGCTACACAACCATAGAGCACCAATGTCACCCACCGCCGCTTGTACGAGACCTAGCCCGCACTATTGCGGCCGCCATGAACCCGAGAGCATCGAGGAAACCATGGCCTAACCACGGCCATGACCGAACTCTTGGAGGCCATCCACGACACCTATGTCACCCTCTCTAACCTTTGTTAAGCTGACCCTCGCCCTCCCACTTGGGAGGCATACGTCTGTGTCTCAACTCTGCTCGAACCCTGCACGTGAACCACCATGACTTGGCCTCAGCACGACCAAGTGGATCCTCATATATTGTACAGCTGTGTAACCTACCTTCGGCTCATAGCATGGTAATGACGGGATTGACCTACTCCCAACCCTTGGCATAGATAAACCTCCATGTGTTAAGCCTCACATGTACCCAATCCTAGCTTGACATAATTACGGCAATCCAACCCTTGTTGCCATGAGAACCTAACGCCAACATACGGAGCCCATCGACCATGTGTCTAGGACGAACCTAGTCCCACCATGGCACCCTAGCCATGAACTAAGCCACCTTGTGTCTATCATGTTCCCTAGCCATCCTTGAATTCATAGCCATGTATGAGTAAATTTAGTTATTCTTCGTTCTTTTGGCTCTTTGTGATGATCCGTATATTATAGGGTTATTGGTTGGGCGTGCGTCAGCTTTGGAAAAGGACCCATGGAGTGAAGCTAACCCTGGAAGTGGAGGCCCCTGCCGATCGTCTACACCGACTAAATGGAAACAACCAGTCAACAGGTGCCACATCCCACCCAACCTCGTAGAATCCTATTAGGCATGCTACAATGTAGATGCTAGTGCTTTACTATTATGCAAATGAACTGTGATAGGTTGCATGGTAGATTTCTTGTGAGCCATTACCTTGTCGCAACCTATTCCCCTGCACACCCGCTGTTAGGCTAGACGCTCGCATTCTACTTACTGCTTTACTTTCACTATGCATTATACATGTGATGTGATGCTTGGTGAAGGGATAACATGAGTGGATAAGGCACGTGATGCTGATAACTTGGTAAAACTGGATAATGAACTTGGGGAGATCTTGGCGTGCGTCTTGGGTGTGTGGTGAGGGTTGAGTCGATCAGACAGGATCCTATGACGAGTCTTTGGGGCAAGTCATGCCGGAGGGGTGCGACCTGGGCATCCCTCAAGAGAGGTACCTGTGGCGGGTGCACGGTGAGCAGACGGGGTGTTGGTTATCCCCGGTGGAGGTGCCGTCGAGGCACGGGGTGTTGGTTATCCCCTTGAGAAGATATCATGTTCGGTCCCCTTAAGGACTGGTATGTCTTGAGAACCGGAATCATAGGACCCTTCGTGCACACCACTAGCTCCCAATGGGTGGGAGACGATTACCCGACTGATTAGGGCGGTGCCACTACTACTTGGTTGAAAGGTGATAGTGTAGAGAGGTACGGGCATGGGGGCCCACACCCTCCTAAGACAGCGTAGTGACCTTGGGGGCCTGGTACTATGTCTCACAATCTCAGCATTTCGGTGGACGCCGAGGTGGCCCAAGGCTGAGTAGTAGGGTGGTACCGTACCGGTTGGGAGGCGGTCGGCATCAGCCTAGGCGGGGCACCACCGATGATGGTGATCTTGTGGATTTCTAGGTGTACACGCTCTGCAGAGTTGATCGATCTATACGTATAGCCGCATCCGTGGATATGGACATTCCTATGACCTACGCTTCACTTGATTAGTGAGAGGAGTCCTTTCTACCTTCCCCGGGTTTCATGTTGGTATCCGGCTTTGGCCGTTGAGGCAAGGTACGAGCGGGAGTCATCCTTGTCGCCTAGAGAGTGTGAGAGTGTGGTGAGATGTGTGTAGTGGGATGGGAGAACGTGTGGATGAGATGGATTAAAACTTGATGAACTATTATTATAAAATATTGATGAACTTGCATAGGAAACCTACAGCCATATATAGGCCTTTTTTATCTACCCTTGCATTCCACTTACCACAAAGCATGCGCAAAAGCATAGGGTGGGAGCCAGTGACCAGTACAAATCGTACTGATAGATTTTGGACAAGTTTTGGATGAAATCTACGACGACAACAATGAGGACTCGGATTACGAGTAGATGGTCTCGTTCCTACGTTCAAGTGTGGTTGAGAAGATGGAGTCTATGCCCACTGACATTCTACGCCAACTCTGATGACTATCGTGAAGGAGGAGCCTTCACCCGTCGATGCGCTACAACGACTCTGATGAAGATGTGTGTGTTTCCGCTAGATTAATCGATGTAATAGGTGTGTTAACCAGTGTTGTAAAGCCTTGTAACTTGTAATTCTATGATGTATGACTATGATATCAGCTGATAATTGATAATGTGATAGATTGCTCTCGTGATCTACTACATTATAAATCGTATCTGTGGATTTTTCCTTCGAGGAAAATTGAGGTCGTTTTAGTAACCTGTCGTTACTCATAATGGATGATTACTATTATCATAAATCGCAAAATAAAATGGTGAAAAGGAAATGGTGACCGGACAGGGATTTGGTATGGGTATTGGTGGGTGTAGTAGGTTTTGTCCCGCGGCCACGGGGCATAGCTTGGTTGCACTGTCTTCCCTGTCTGTGTCGATTAAGGACCGTTCGTTGCATGGACCCTGGTCAAGTCATAGACTTATTATCCCGAGCACATACTTGCTTATGGGAGCGGAAAGGCTTGTTACTCTCTTATCATGGGCTCTGGCTCTTTCTGTACCGACTGATTGGAGGCGAGGATAGGTGGAGGTCTAAGCACCACATTAAGGCCAGGCCTCAAGTGTGGAGGCTTGGAGTCCAAGTTTAGACGGGACTTGGAACCCTTGACAGGAGTGGAATGGGTTGGTCTCGCTTGTACCTGAGGTGCAAGCAAGGCGTGTGTTTTTCGGGATACCCAGCTGGGCACATTGATTCGCAAATCGCTATTTCTACGTGACGGTACGGCTTGACTACGCTCTAGCACCGTAGTAAGAACTGGCATGTGAAAGTTAGAAAATGGCTCTGATTGCTAAACCCTTGCTTGAGTCTAGAACATATACTTACATAGAATGTAGGGTAATAAATAAAACATGGATGCTAATAATCTAAGGACACACTCTTAGTATTGCTTTCCGCAAATAAGAAACCCACAAGCCATAAAGCCTATCATATTCCTTGAGAGTCGAGAAATATATCCTCTAGTTGGATAAGTCTTGCGAGTACATTGTGTACTCAGGGTTTATTTTACCCTTGTTGCAGGTGCACCTTGAGAAGTTAGGCCTTGTGTGGAGGATTCTTCTAGTGGGCACAGGCGGATCCTTATATCGTACCTCTAGATGTTTATTTTATTTTTATTGTTTAAACTATCGCACTCTGAACTCTGGTATTGTAATAAATGATTTTTGAGACTCTATGTTGTATGAAATAGACTAAGTATTGTAAGCTTGTACTCATTATTTGATCCTGGATGTAAAAGGTGGATTGTTCGAGTTCTCCCGTTGGGTATGCTCGACGGAACTGCTCGATTTAGCTCCTTTTCAGGGTACTTAGTGTGTAGTGGAAGACAAGTGCCTCCGAAAGCATGTTAAATCGGTCGGTTCTACCACGGTTGGTACCAGAGACAGGTTATGAGTTTACAAGCTTAAACACCTTTTCAAAAGACTTAAAAATTTGACCAACAAAAGATTTGTGAAAAATAGGATACGGTAAAGTTGACGTAAATAAGTATAAGCCCTAGCAATATGGTTTACCTAGGATAGTGGCACTGGTTTATCTAACCATTTTCTACAGGTACACTAACTTACACTGCGTAAGAAGGCGCTCGTGTTCAGAAGTAAGTGTACGATGTGCCAAAAATCCAAGCGAGTGCCGCTATATTTCAGCTTGAGTGAACACGTAGGCCGATGCATGCATCAAGAAAAGAAAATCTTTTTAAGCTAAAACCTCCCTTCATGTATAATTTTGGATAGTGATATGGTAAAATAAGAACTAAAAAGAAATGCTTCAGCTTTAATGAAGGCCTTATCATTTTCTAAGTCTCATATTCTTAATCTGGAGGGTGCCCCTAATGGTTGGTTCTTATCTGTTACAGATGAACCTGAGGTCCAATCACGAGGGCATTGGGTCCGGTCACGAGAGCACCAGCGCTAGAGCGGGCCGTGATCCTATGGACCATGGTGAAAATGGTCGCGACAACGCTAACGGGGAGAGTCACGAGGCCCCACTCTTGGCCCCTCTTCCTCCTCCTCCACCACCACCACCTTCGATGACTCCTACAAAGATGATGGTAGAGGTGTTGGCTGCACGACGTGAGACAGACCATGCCCTGGAGATGATGGCACAGGCTATTGGTGGTCTCGCCCATGGAGGCCCCGGTGGCAACAGCGGGAACGGGGGTGGTGCCCGCGGTCTTAAGAGACCCTGTTCCTACTAGGACTTCTTAAAGACCAACCCGCCCACGTTCACGCCGACTGCGGAGTCTCTGGATGCGGAGCATTGGCTTCGCATGCTGGAGCAGAAGGTGCGCTTTGCCGCACAACAGCTTTTGGGATCTGTTAGCACATGGTAGGATACTTTCAGTGCCATGTATCTGATGGGTCATCCTGTGACTTAGCAGGAGTTCACTACTACCTTTCAAGAGTACTACATTCCTATGCTTAACAGTAAGTTATCTGAGTTCTTGGACCTGAAGCTGGGAAGCATGACTGTGATGGAGTATGCCAACAAATTCAACCATCTGGCACAGTATGCAGGGACTCACGTCGACACGGATGAGAAGAAGAGGTATCGTTACTACTGCGACCTCTCTTACATTTTGCAGAAGGAGCTTTACACTAGGAACTATCAGACTTTTAGTACTTTGATGAATGCTGCCATTGCTATGGAAGGACTGCAGTGTGACACTCAGGCTGAGTGGAAGCGCAAGCGAGGAATTTCTAGGTCTTCTAGTCACCCGCAGGCGTAGAAGATGCAGGTTGTTAAGAGGATGTCCTATCATTCCCCAGGTGGATAGCCGTCTCGGCAGCCTCAGCAGACTTGCCAGACACTATCGACTTAGTACCGTGCACCTACTCAGCAGGTGCAGCAGCCACAGGGACAACAATTTCCACCTCGCCAGGGGCAGTTGGTCAAGTCTACTGCTTGTTTCAAGTGTGGCAAGGAAGGTCACTTTGCTCGGGAGTATCTCGAGAACCGGCCTGCTCAGTCTGCCCAGTCGTTCGCCAACTCTCGCTTAATCAAGAGGATAATTATTAAGAAGAAAGTGCCAATGAGTCACTTGGGACAGGTTAACTACACTGAGGCTGAGGAGATCCTACAGAGTCAGCCGGTGAAGGCTGGTATGTTTACTATTGACTCTCACCCAGCATTTGTGTTGTTTAATTCTAGAGCAACGTATTCATTCATGAGCATGGGGTTTGCAGAAAGGCATAATATATCTATTATGGCTATCCCTAAGGCCTATAGAATCAGCACTCTGGGTGTGCAGATATTTATTAACACTCGGACAGATACCGTCAGTCTAGTGCTAGCCACTCACACATACCGTCTCCAGTTCATGGTGTTGCCTGGGCATGGCATTGATGCAATTCTGGGCATGAACTGGTGAAGGTTTATGGGGTAGTTTTGGATCTTAAATGCAGAGTTGTTGAGTTACGACTTCCTTCTTCTGAGGATAGGATGTCTCTCCTTATGCCTTCCGACTCTACTTCACCGGTCGCTACAAATGTGGAAGCTTCTCCTAATCTTGCCTCTATTCCCGTGGTCTGTGAGTTTCCAGATGTCTTTCCTGATGATCTATCTGGGTTACCACCAAATAGGGATGTAGAGTTCACCATTGAGTTAGAGCCTGGCACTGCTCCTATTTCACGGCGTCCTTACCGCATGGCCCTAAAAGAGTTAGCTAAAATGAAGAAACAATTGGAAGAATTATTAGACAAAGGATTCATCCGTCCCAGCTCTTCACCATGGGGATGTCCAGTTATTTTTGTGAAGAAGAAGGATGGTACTCTTCGGATATATGTAGATTACCGCTCTTTCAACGCGGTAACCATTAAGAACAAGTACCCCTTACCTTGCATTGATGCTTTGTTCGATCAATTGGCTAGTGCAAAGGTGTTCTCTAAAATTGATCTTCGGTTGGGTTATCATTAGATAAAAATCCAGCCACAAGATGTACCAAAGACAGCTTTCTCTACTAGGTATGGGTTGTATGAGTACCTAGTCATGTCTTTTGGTCTCACCAGTGCCCCTGCTTTCTTCATGTATCTCATGAATTCAATCTTCATACCGGAGTTGGACAAGTTTGTGGTGATATTCATTGATGATATCTTGATATATTCCAAGAATTAAGAAGAGCATGCACAGCATATTCGTATCATCCTGACCCGATTGCGAGAGCACAAGTTGTACGCCAAGTTTAGCAAGTGTGAGTTTTGGTTGGATCGAGTGCAGTTTTTGGGACATGTTTTGACCTCCGAGGGTGTATCTGTAGATCCTATCAAGGTACAGGATATGTTAAGTTGGAAGTCCCTGGCATCAGTGCATCAAATCCGTCAGTTTCTTGGTCTTGCCGGTTACTATCGGTGCTTCATTTCTAATTTCTCTAAAATAGCTCACCCAATGACCAAGTTGCTCCAGAAGGATGACCAAGTTTGGTCAAAAATAGAATTAATGCATAAAACTCACAAATAAAATCATAATATTGTTATCATTAACTTTGGTCAGAAAATAACAACACCATAATTTAACTTAAACTAAAATGACTACTGCTCTAATTAAATTTTTTCGTTGGTTCCAATTTAATTAGAGAATAAAACATTAACATAGCAGCTGAAACATGACAAATTCTTGAAAAATAATACTTATTCAGAAGCACTCAAGGTTCTCATCAACTCTCTGAAAATTCTAACACATTGGTGCAAAAATTATCAGAGATTTTAAACTCATACTTTGAATAAGAATCATCAAAATTTGCTTCTGAAAAGAGAAAACAAAAAAACAAAACTTTACTGTTCATTCCGTCTTAGGCCCAAAACGGCACACGGCCTTTCTCGCCCGCGCGCCCTCGCGCCGGCCTGCGACCCAGCGCGCGCTGCCACGCTCCCCCGTTCCCATGCCATAACCTGGGCCTGGGTCGGGAAAGTGGCATCCCGCCTGGGCCTAAAATAGCCCGATCACTACCTCCTTTTATTTGCACTGTGCGACGGGGGGCACCAACCTTGTTGGGTTCGACGCCTCCGATCAGGGCGCAGATCAGGGCTCAGACTTGGCCATTGGGCCAAATCTGGTGAAAATCAACCTAACATCTCTGTCTCTTTGAACATGACAACGAGGAAGCATCTGTGAAATTCAGTTATCTTTCTGCTTTGTAATCCCTAAACGATAATGATATTGTACGAGCGTTCGTCCCATCCGGACTGACCCGCACACAAAACGACTCGACCGAGCGCGCCCACCGACTCCTTATCCCATCCCGTGGCCCTCCACGCCCACTTGTTCGCTCCGCTCGCCCGCTCAACCCCACGCTCCTCCGCACCCACTTGCTATCATGCCGCGCGCCGTTCTCCAGGCCGCGCCCGTGCGCTAGTTCGCTGCCACCCCTCCCTCCCTCCGCAACCTCCATGCGACCCCCACCGGAGACGAGGATGATGGCGGCGGCTCCAACGAGGTAGGTCGGTCCTTCTCTAGATCTGAGCCCTCCTCCTCCTCTGAATCTGAGGGACGCGGCGATGGCTAGGGTTCTGGTGAGCTCTGGAGTCATATTCCCTCCTCCCTCCGGCGAGCTCAAAGGTACTGTGCCAGGGAATGTTTTGTAATCTTTTCTTGTTGTTTCTCCCATGTTGCAAATGGGATTTTTAGGATGTTACAGCAGATGATTTTTGAATGTTGCAATAGGATTTTGGGTCATTGTAATAAATGGTTTTTATAATGTTGCAGTACTACTGCTTGAGATGTTGCAGTACATAATTTTTGATGATGTAGCACATATTTTTCGATGTTGCAGTACAAATATTTTCGATGTTGCAGTACATGTTTTTCGATGCTGCATTACATGTTTTTGACATTGCATTACATATTTTTCGTTGTTACAGTACATATTTTTCGATGTTGCAGTGCATGTTTTTCAATGTTGCACTACATATTTGTACGATGTTGCGGTATTTATATCCCGATATTGCACTACATAGTTTTTCCATATGTTTGCAATGTTGCACTTAAAGTGTTTCATGCTCTTTTGGGACATTGGCGTGGTGGGCAAACGGGGTGTCTTGGGGAACGGGGATAGGGGCACGGTGGGGACCGGAGGACAGGGGCAGGTTCCGTTCTATACGCCGGGGTGGGGGTCTAGGGTTCCGTTCTATTCTGCGCGGGGGACGGGCGTGCTTTAAGAAGGTACCGGCGTCCGGATGCACTCGCGCGCCGGACGTCCGGGCGCTAAAATCACCGATCCCCAAATGTTTGGGTTTCGGCTATGGAACTGCCAGTTTAAACAGTCCGTAGAAGGTTGTTTTGCTAGTCTTTATCTTGAGCCAGATCTCTAGCATTGGGCCAGGCAAGGTTTTAGCTTTTCAGGCCCTTCTGCTTTTGTCTACTCTGTTCTGCTGATACATCTATATTTCCATTATGATCTAATGGAAATGGGATTTCCTCGTGTGAAAAAAATCTCTTGTGTGTTTGAAGAAAAAATTGGTTCATTTGTTTTCGTTTTCTCTTCCTTTTCCCCAAAAAGGAAACAGATGCTGAGACTATCCGCACTCTGTGGTACTCTAAATTCATCCTCTAAAAGGAATATTCCATCCTGGTCATCGAGATTTCATCTCTATATCAATTTCTCCCGCACCCATCCATACTCTATATCATCCTTTATCCACAATGGGGCTCACATGTCTGTAAATAAATTTTATCTAAATATATTCATATGAGATCTTGTTTTTGAAGAATTTATTACAACGAATTTAATGGTGTAATCGAAATTTAATTTGAGTTTTTGATTTGTGAGTTACAACATTTTTTAGCGAGTTGAAAAGGTGGGGCCCACACCTTCCTCTCTCCTCTCTCTCACGCTCTCCCTCCCTGGGCCTCACTGTGCACAGGTACCGAACGAACGCGCAGACGCCACAGATAGCATACCCCTGTAGCGAACGCAACGATAGCGTACTGGATAGCGTTCACCGGTGCGGGGTTTTTATCCGGTATTCGTTACTCCAGGAATGTTTAGCCGCAGTGCAGATAGCCTGAGTTCCCTGGCTGACGTTAAAGTTGGTGGTGTATACGGTATACCTTCTCTTTGCCCCATCTTTGTGGGAAAAAAAAAAAGCAAAATGTTCAGCTCTGAATAATGTAGTGAAATGACCATCGAGTTGATACATACTAGTTATTAGATCCAACAATACAAATGCTCAATAGGACTGTAGAAAAGCTTAAAATATTCCACAAATGACTTATTTTCTCTTTCAGATGGCAAATGGTTTACTCTTACAAGTTAACACTGCATCTGGGATGAGATTACTTACAGGATGTGTCTGCACAAGATGAGATTACACTGCATTGGGCACAGAGAATACACAGTCCAGTTTAGTAAAAAAAATGAGTACGGCCTAAAAGATGATTTGTGAACCTTTCAAATCTGCAGAGTTATTGTTAGTTTCGGTCTCTGCGTCCACCCTTTCGGCCTTTACTTTGTTAGGCTATCCGTACTTATGGACCTCTATATTCATCCTCTATACATCCTAGTCAGCAAGATTCTCTCCTCTATACTCAATTCTCCCGCACTCATTCATCCTCTATATCATCCTCTATCCACTATATTCACTGTGGGATCCACTTGTCACTTTATCTAAATATATCCATGTGTGATCTAGTTTTGAATGATTTATTGAGACGAATTTAATAGTGCAATTAAAATTTAATTTGGATTTTTGGTTTGTGAGTTATAGCATTTTTTTCCTTTGTTTAGCCAGTGGGGTCCGCCACTGCCCACTATAGAGTAAGCACTGTATCACTCTAAATATAGAGTGAGATAAAGGATAGAGTATCGTTTTAGAGTACCCAGTGCAGCAGTTTTTACTCTATATTCCCTTTAGAGTACCCAATGCGGGTAGTCTTAGAATTGTCAGTGCACTAATCATGGTATAACAGTATTCAGTAAAAGTTCATTTTTCAGAATGCCAGTGACCAACCCCAGTGCATCTTGCACTGTAAACAGGAGTACAGGACAAAGATTTATGACGTTTTAGCGCTTTTTTTAGGCCAAGCTGAGGCCACAAAACAGCGCACATTTGCACAAAGTCTGAATGCGAAATGATCAGGTGTGGGATTCTCTCTCCCCCACTCCACGTTGACACTTAAAGAAAGTCTGAATGCACATAGGAGTAGGATTACCACAGAAGCACGCATGTATTCAGTCCCTTTCGGCAATTATTTTAGTGATTCCGTTTCCTTTGTTTAAATCTCTATTTCTACTTCGTTTCTGAACGAACAGTTCTCTTTCTAATTCTGAAGTGGAAACAGTGCGCTTCATCTGATGAGGAAGAGCCATGTGTCTTGGGCCTCGTTTAGATGCACCTAAAAATTAGAATTTTTTTACTCTCTCTCCGTCACATCAATTTTTAGCCGCTTGTATGGAGTATTAAATGTAGGTAAAAAAATAACTAATTACACAGTTTAGTTGAAAATCACGAGATGAATCTTTTGAGCCTAGTTGGTCCACGATTGGACAATATTTATCAAATAAGACGAAAGTGATACTATTCATCGGGTCCAAAAAAAAAAAATTGCAATCTAAACGTGGTCTTATTTGAGTGATAAAAAATGAAAGGTGTATTTCTCCTTTACAAGTTACTGGTTCGACAAAACGGTTCGTACTAGTAGGCTAGTAGCTCAACGTTCTCGCCACAATTCCTCGCTGAAAGATCAACGGTACATCCAAGAACTGGTCGCCTCTTGTTTTCTTGCCGAAAATGCTGCAAGGCGAAACTTGCAGCATGGTTCTGTTCTTCTGAATGTGATGGGTTCCAGGCTTCCAGCGAAAGAAAGGAGTAGCTGAAGCGGCAATTTGAGTGGATTTGTTTGTACTAGTGATCAATGTAAAACAAATTGATGAAACCAATGATACATTTATTTGTTCTTTCTTAGTACAATCTTACTACTAGTATAAACACAGCTCGATTCCGAAACTGTTCAAATTCTATGCAATTTTAACTTCAACGCGGATGATTACTACCGCCCGACCATCGAAGATCCGGAAGTGCCGTAATCGGTGGGATCCCAGTCCAGCGTGGAGTTGTACACCGCCGAGAGCGAGACGAAGACCTCGTCCATGGCCGGCCGCGCACGGGGCTCCGTCGCCACGCACCGCAGCGCCAGCGCAGCCATGGCGAGCGCGAGGTCCATCGGGAAGTCCCCGTGCAGGCGCGGGTCCATGAACGCGCGCACCTTGGCGCGGTCCACGTCCGCGCCGCCGTCCGCCACCAGCGCCTCCTCCGCGGACTCCCACAGCAGCGTCTCCTCGCCCGTGCCGGCGTCCGCGAACGCGGCCTCCTTCCCGGACAGCAGCTCGAGCAGGACGACCCCGAAGGCGAACACGTCGAGCTTGGGCGTGATGAGGCCGTGCTCGAGGTACTCGGGGGCGAGGTACCCCTGCGTGCCCACGACGTGGCGCGTGAGCTGCGCGCCCGCGCCGTCGTCGGTCGCGGTGACCGCGCGCGCCAGCCCGAAGCTGGACACCTTGGCGCGGAGGTCGGCGTCGAGCAGGACGTTGCTGCTCTTGAGGTTCTTGTGCACGCACGGCGGGTTCGTGTAGTGGTGGAGGTAGTTGAGCCCGTCGGCGACGTCGAACGCCACCTGCACGCGCTGCCTCCACCGGAGTGTGCTTCCGCCGCCGCCGCCGCCGTGGATCCAGTCGCTGAGCGCGCCGTTCTCCGCGAACTCGAAGACGAGGTAGGTGTCGCCGCGGTGGACGCAGAGGCCGGAGAGGCGGACGAGGCAGGAGTGGTTGACGCGCATCAGGATGCCGACCTCGCCGCTCACGTCGCCGGCTACCCGCTTCACCGCCGCCGCGTCGCCGTTGATGACGGCCCGGTACACCGACGTGCCCGGCACCTGCCGCTCCTCCGCGAACCCCGCGGTGGCCTTCTCCAGCTCCGAGTACTTGTACACCGTTAGCGACTCCACGGCCCCGCGCACGTCGCTGGCCACCAGCGACCTCGTCCCGGAGGACGTCGAGGACGTGGTGGTATTAGTGGTCTGCTTCCCCGACGCCAGCGCGCCGTACTCCGCCGACGAGGACACGTCGATGACCACCTTGCTGCGTTGACGGACACTTTCCCCATCCGCGAGCCGCTGTCGCCGCCGCCGCCTGGCCCGTAGGAAAAGCAGCAGGCCCAGAATTGCTGCCAGCGCAAGCGCGCCGCAGCCGAGGCCGACGCCAACGCCGACCCATTTCCCTCTCCCCGACCCTCCCGACGGCGCGGGCACGGGCTGCGGCGGGGTCGGGGCCGGGGGAGGCGCCGGGGACGCGAGCATGTCCGGCGTGGGGGCGGCCTTGAGCGGGATGAGCAGCGTGGTGAAGGGGAATATGATGTCGTCGGCGGTGAGGCTGTTGGCGTCGAGCACGTCCTGCGGGTCGGCGCGGAACCTGGCGGCGATGGAGGTCACGTCGTCGCCCCACATGACGAGGTAGGACAGCAGGTACCTGAACCCCCTGGCAGCCTGCGTGGGCGAGGGGCACGCGCAGCGGAGCGGCACGGTGAGGTTGTTCCCGGCGACGAGGCCGCGGCTGTCGCGGAGCGGGTTCTGATCAATGAGCGCCTGGCAGGTGGTGAGGCCCTGGTAGGTGATGTTGGCGATGATGAAGTAGGTCTCGCCGAGGAACTGGATGGTGTAGGAGGAGTTGTGCTGGTAGTAGCCGCCGGGCGTGCAGGCGCAGGGGACGGGGACCAGGACGAGGCTGGAGGCCGCGAGCGGGGACACCGTCGGGACGGCGTTGGCGGCGGCCGTGGCGGAGACGGAGGAGTTGAGGAGGTAGGAGATGGAGACCGGCGTGTCGTAGTAGGCCGGGGAGGAGCGGAAGATGAGGTAGGAGTCGCAGGCCGGAGTGGAGGCGGTGGTGGCGTTGCAGGTGTAACCGAGCACGGAGCTGGCGTTGGTGGCGTAGCAGGCGTTCTGCTTGTTGGCCTCGTACTCCTGCTGCGCGCGCGCCGGCATCGCGGCGCCGAGGAGGAGGACGAGGAGCGCGAGCGCTGCCGCGGGGAGCTCCGGCTGAGGTGGGGGAGCCATCGTCTGTTTGGGACACGCGGGGACTGAGCGGCGGATTGAGTGGGGTATGTGACGAGCGCGGCGGAGGGGCAGAGTCAACTGGTCAAGGTTGCGGTTGCGTTGCGTGGCTGCTCTGTTTGGGTTCCGGCGCTCTCTGTTTTCCAGCAATGGCTGGCGGGGGCGGGGGCGGGAGCGACCGAGCGCCTGAAGCTGAACTGGACTCCACCCAATGGAGGGCCCAGGCTGGTCAACACGGCACTGAGAGACAACCCTGTCGTGCTTCATGCGTGCTTCTTTAATGACTAATCATTCACTCGGGCACATGCATGGAGTATGATGAACGGTTGTAGCTAACAGATGTTGACAAACAATTGTCTAGGGATGACGAGGAAATAAAAGGCATCATATTGGTGGATATTGGAGTACTTGGCAAATCTATGACCATTCCAACTTCTAAAAACAAGCATATCTTGAATCATAAACAAATTGTTTTTAAAAAATCAAAACTAGGGTCTTCGACCATTGCTGATCAACTACCAAGTGGAACCTGCACCGATCAGCACCGGGTTAGCATCCACAGTGCTAAGACTACCCGCAGTGGGTACTGTAAAACGATACTCTAAAGCTTTAGAGTATGAATATAGAGTAAAAACTGCTGCACTGGGTACTCTAAAACGATATTCTATCCTTTCTCTCACTCTATATTTAGAGTAGTACTGTGCTTACTCTATACTCTGTAGTGGCGGACCCCACTAGCTAAACAAAGGAAAAAATGATATAACTCACAAACCAAAAATCCAAATTAAATTTCGATTGCACCATTAAATTCATCTCAATAAATCCTTTAAAACTAGATCACACATGGATATATTTAGATAAAGTGACAAGTGGGTCCCATAGTGGATAGAGTGGATAGAGGATGATATAGAGGATGTATGGGTGCAGGAGAATTTAGTATAGAGGAGAGAATCTTGCTGACTAGGACGTATAGAGGATGAATATAGAGATCCATGAGTGCGGGTAGTCTAAGACTACCCGCACTGGGTCCTGTCTCCCGTCCGCTACCTGGTGCCAGCTCGGGTATAGAGGATCGGCGTCCCCGCAACGGGTACTGAACGCCCGTACGCTACCGGAGCGGATCCGGCAAATCCAGCGGACTGGCAACGCTTTAGCGGACGGTACGGTGCATGCGCGCAAGTGGGCAGCAGGGTGAGCGAGAGAGGAGAGAGAGGGGGGTACACGGGCCCCATGTGTTTAACTAACTAAAAAATGTTATAATTCACAGACCAAAAATCCAAATTAAATTTCGATTGGACCATTAAATTCGTCTCAATAAATCCTTTAAAACTAGATCACACATGGATATATTTAGATAAAATGACAAATGGGTCCCACAGTGGATAGAGTAGATAGAGGATGATATAGAGGATGGATGGGTGCGGGAGAATTGAGTATAGAGGAGAGAATCTTGCTGACTAGGATGTATAGAGGATGAATATAGAGGTCCATGAGTGCGGATAGCCTAAGACTACCCGCAGTGGGTACTCTAAAACGATACTCTAAAGCTTTAGAGTATGAATATAGAGTAAAAACTGCTGCACTTGGTACTCTAAAACGATACTCTATCTTTTCTCTCACTCTATATTTAGAGTGGTACTGTGCTTACTCTGTACTCTATAGTGGCGGGCCCCACTAGCTAAACAAAGGAAAAAATGCTAAAACTCACAAACAAAAAATCCAAATTAAATTTCGATTTCACCATTAAATTCGTCTCAATAAATCCTTCAAAACTAGATCACACATGGATATATTTAGATAAAGTGACAAGTGGATCCCACAGTGGATAGAGTGGATAGAGGATGATATAGAGGATGGATGGGTGCGGGAGAATTGAGTATAGAAGAGAGAATCTTGCTGACTAGGACGTATAGAGGATGAATATAGAGGTCCATGAGTGCGGATAGTCTAAAGCTTGGACTTTGGATTGAACTCTACCACTCATCGAGCTAAAGAGAGGGGGGAGTGACGACTGGGCTTGCGGTGGTGAAGTGAGTGGAGGTCGGAAGAATCAAAGAGACCTAGAGGAGGTGAATAGGTTAATCTAAATTAACAACACAAACTTACAGCAAATTAATACTGACAGGACGTATAGTATTGATCAGATATTTGATAGAAACTGGATGCCCGATCTAAGAATGAAACTTCCTACACAATCTACAAATTTTACCAACCAAATTTGAGTTGATCTGTTACCATAGCCCGTAGAATATGCGCTCCAAATTTTACCAACCAAATTTGAGTTCTCCTGAGATTCATGCAGCCAAAGATACTCTTAACACAGATCCAACAAATAAGGCACAAACAATAAGAACAAGATGAACACAAGAACACAAGAAACACGAGATTTAACCAGAGGTTGTGTCAAACCACAAAGGAATGCCTCATTGTTAAGGAAGCTACAAAGGCTTGGGTCTCTTCCAACCCTACCATTTTCTCGAGTTAACCACAAAGGTCAAGCAATGGCTGGCGGGGGCACTGGACTGGACTCCACCTAATGGAGGGCCCAGGCAGGTCAACACGGCACACAGAGTCAACCCTGTCGTGCTTCATTGGTGCTTCTTTAATGGCTAATCATTCACTCGGGCAAATGGATGGAGTATGATGAATGGTTGTAGCTAGCTGTTGTTGACAAACAATTGTCTAGGGGCGTGTTTAGATGCCCGAATTTGAGCCTGAATTCGGTACATGAACAGTGTTCTGACACTGTAGTAATTTTGTTTTTATTTGGTAATAATTGTCCAAACATTGATTAATTAGGTTCGAAATGTTCGTCTCGCAAAGTACAACAAAACTGTGCAATTAGTTTTTGATTTCATCTACATTTAGTACTTCATATATGTGTCGACATTTTGATGTGACGGGGAATCTTCTTTTTGCATAGTGAAATTTGGGAGAAAATTTGGGAAGTAAACAAGGCCTAAGGATGACGAGGGAATGAAAGGCGTTTAATTGTGCCTCGTTGGCTTATAAGCCGTATCTTTTCAGCCAATAAATATTATTTTTCTCTCACAACAAATCCGCGAACGGTACTTTCAGTCATGGTTTTTCAGCCAAGCGAACAGGACGTTGGTGGATAGGAGTACTTGGCAAATCTATGATTATTCCAACTCCTAAAAGCAAGCATATCTTGAATCATAAATAATTTGTTTTTAAAAAATCAAAATTAGGGCCTATTACTCTAACTCGGCTCCTCCTTCGCATCTTCCTTCGACCATTGCCGATCAATTGCCAAGTGGAACCTGCACCGATCAGCACTGTGTTAGCACCCACAGGTGCTAAAGTTTGGACCTTGGATTGAACTTTACCACTCATCGAGATGCAGGTCTTCATCTGACTATAGCTAATCAGATGCCATGTAGACTCTGCCACTCATCGAGCGGAAGAGAGGGGGAAGTGGTGATTGGGCATGCGACAGTGAAGTGAGTGGAGGTCGAAAGGATCAAAGGGACCTAGAGGATGTGAATAGGTCTAATCTAAATTAACAACACAAACTTACACTGAAATTAGTACTGACGGGATGTCTAGTATTGATAGGATATCTGATAGAAACTGGATGCCCGATCTAATGAAACCTCCTACTCAATCTACAAATTTTACCAACCAAATTTGAGTTGATTTGGTACCAGCCTGTAGAATATGCTTAGAGAAGTTCTCTTGAGATTCATGCACTCAAAGATACTCTAGCAAAGATCCGGCAAATATGGCACAAACAATAAGAACAAGATGAACACAAGAAACACGAGATTTAACCCCAAGGTTCTATCAAACCACAAAGGAATGTCTCGTTGTTGAGGATTGGATCTCTTTCAACCCTACCCTTTCCTCAAGCTAACAACAAAGGTCAAGCTCGATAGATCTCACTAGAATCAACGAGGTAATACAAACTTTCTGGAGCACACCACAAGATGAATAGATGCTTCACATACAACTTCTTGTCGGCTAGGATTCGTTGAATCCAAGAGTAGGGTCGGGTACTTGGACTTGTGCAAATCCTTGATAATATTTTGGGTACTCATTCTTATAAAAGCACTCTGGCTCCTTGAAATGAATTGATTTCGGCGCAAGTCTGTTGGTCAAGATTTTGAAAAATAGCTTGCGACGTTGTGCATCAGACTAATCGGCCGGTAGTCACTTTTGCGTCTGTCTTTTTTGGTAGCAAGGTAAGGTGTGATGTGTTCATTGTTTTGAAGTACATAACGCCTTCATTATAGCATCCTTAATAGTTGGTATTGGTAGCGCGATGCCTACGATTGTAAATTTTGACGTCTGTCAACTAGTTTTTTTTTAATTTTAAATATGTTTATAGGCCCTGTTCGGCTGTGCTGATAAGTCGGCTGAAAAATATTGTTGGTTGATTTGTTGTGAGAGAAAAATAATGTTCCGGCTGAAAAAAAACAAGCTGAAAAAGACAGATTATAAGCCGGATGAACAGGGCCATAGAAGGAAGATGTACGTCTACAGAGGCGAGTGTTGTAAGAGACTACGAGTGTCCGCGTAAAAGTGAAACTAGGCTAACAGTAAACTGATCCTGGAGATAAACGAAGTCCACAAGTTAGGAGCAGGAGATCGCGACACCCTGAACTGAACGGTACGTGCGGGGCGGCAGGTCATCGGTCAAATGCGACGAGGCTACGGACCATGCGTCCATGCCTTTCTTCCTCCCCGTGAGGCCGTGACGCGGAATTACGCGACCGACCAATGTTTTGTTCGCTGCGAGCGACAGGAGTAGGGTCCAGTTGTGTCCGCTTGGCCTGGTTGGCCAGGTCAACTTCTGTCAGTTTAAACAATTGACCCATCCACCGGCTTGTTGATTGGCTAGTTGGCTTAGCTGCCCCCGTGTTTATTCTTATGGGGCTTAGCTGCCAGGTCAATCGTTCAGCAAAATCTTGTCTTAGCTAATTTTCGTAGGTTGACTTAGGCCCTGTTTGGTTACGTTTTTGTTAAAGTTTAACTCACATCACATCAATGTTTCCTCAAATGCATGGAGTACTAAATGTAGACTAATTGCATTCATGTCGACACAGATTAGGAGTAATTTACGAGACAAATCTATTAAGCATAATTAGTCCCACATTAGAAACTTTTTGTCAAATAAGACGAAAGTGCTACAGTGTTTGTTAAACTTTAACATCTCAAACCAAACACCCCTCAGTGGCAAATCAGCTAGCGTGCTCCTTGCTCTCTTTTGTTCGTAGGATCTCAAAAAATTGAGTTGATAGATCTTGGTTGTTGAGATTAAAGATGTGACTATACGTACATCGTACATCGATGTCGTCTAAAAAAGTTTAGAAAAATAGGAGCACATATTCTAATTTCTAAGGCTTTTTCTCATTTTCTGATGAAGATGCTAATTAGTGTGAGAGATGACTAGAAAATACAGTGAGGAAAGGAAAACGGAAAACTCAATTCAACTCAGTCAGCCTCAGCTTAAACAGGCTACAAGGCCCAGAGCATCATTCGAGCCCAATCTGTCCAACACTGTTGGGCCACAACCGTGTAATCCAGCCCAGCGACTCGCCGTCCACCCGTTCCTCGCCCGCATCAAAGCAAGCAACCGACCAACCAAATCCCGCCGCTTCCTGAATCCTATCACGCGTGACGCGCCGCAGCCGCGAAACCACATCCCCGCACGCCTCGGCCTCGCAACCCAACCCAAGCAGATAGCATTGCGTCGAACACATCATCGCCCGCAGCTGCAATGGCCACCACCACCACGGCGGCGGCGTCCCTCACCACCCTGTCCCCCGCCGGCGGCAAGCGGTTCGTCCTCTCGTCCCCGTCCCTCTCATTCTCCTCTCACCGCCTGGCCACCACCACCCTCCGCACCGGCGCGTCGTCGCGGACGGCGAGGAGGCGGGCGGCGTCGGCGTCCCCGGTGGTGGCGACCATCGCGGTGGGCGACAAGCTCCCCGACGCGACGCTCTCCTACTTCGACCCGGCCGACGGAGAGCTGAAGACGGTGACGGTGGCGGAGCTGACGGCGGGGAACAAGGCGATCCTCTTCGCGGTGCCCGGCGCGTTCACGCCGACGTGCTCGCAGAAGCACCTGCCGGGGTTCGTGGAGAAGGCGGGCGAGCTGAAGGCGAAGGGCGTGGAGACCGTGGCGTGCGTGTCCGTGAACGACGCGTTCGTGATGAAGGCGTGGAAGGAGTCGCTGGGGCTGGGTGACGACGTGCTGCTGCTGTCGGACGGCAACCTGGAGCTGACGCGCGCGCTGGGCGTGGAGATGGACCTCTCCGACAAGCCCGTCGGGCTCGGCGTGCGGTCCAGGAGGTACGCGCTGCTGGCCGAGGACGGCGTCGTCAAGGTGCTTAACCTCGAGGACGGCGGCGCCTTCACCACCAGCAGCGCCGAGGAGATGCTCAAGGTGCTCGGCTGAGCTTTGAGCCTGCTGCCTATCTGCCGTGTCGTCTGGTCATTGCAGTAGTGAATAATAGTCGCGGGAGCCGTGCTGCGTTCTGCGCTTCTCCTGCGACAGGAAACCTATCGTCGTCGATGTGAAGAGGAGTCGCTTTGTTGGTCGTTTCGTGCCATGCCCGTGTAGCCATGTGTTCGATGGAAATGTGAAATGCGAGTCGAGACTTGAGCCGAGTGCCTGTGTCTCCGTGGAAATGTGGAATGCAATTGCATACTGTATCTGTATGTGCCATTGCAGTACATATACAGTATGCATGTACAGGTTGAGAAAGGTATGTATTCACCGAACATTTGGGGCGGCAACATTGTAACGAAGTAGCGAGCAGGAGTATGCGGCCCAAACTGACAAGCTGTGGTAGGCCTCGTTGTGAGGAATCGGGCCCGAGTACAGCCCAATGTCTAGTTTAGATGCCTAGGCCAATCTCAATGGGTTTTATAAGAGTTTTATGGACATTAAATACATTGACATGACATTGTATTGATGAAGGGAGAGACGATGAAAGTTTTACAGGAGTAGAGATAGTTTCATAGAGGAGAAATTCTTCTGTACTGTATTCCAAAATATGAGTGCGTTGGTAACTGCGCCATGAAATCCCTAGTGAAACTAGCCTTACAGAATATGCCCTCCATGTCATGTCAGTGGTCAGGGGCATGTTGGCTTAACTCAATGGTTAGATCCGGATACCACGGGAATTTATAATTAGTCAAAGGTGATATACTAAAATATGATACTGTTTCATAATTATATTCTTTTGGGACGAAGGGAGTAAGACGAGAAGAAACGAGCTCTCAGGTACTGGCACACGTGATTAGGCGAAGATGACACACCGGACAAGCATGTTTACGCTAGCTAACGCGGCGACGTGTGGCTCTTCCGTTAGCGGCTTCGGCGTCGGCGTATCGGCGACGCCGGGTCGGCACATGCCCCCGGGCCGGTTAAGGGTGTGTTTAGTTGAGAAAAATTGGGTGAAAAGTTACTGTAACACTTTTCGTTGTTATTTGGTAAAATTTGTTCAACCATGGATTAATTAGACTCAAAAGATTCGTCTCGAACTTTACAGACAAACTATGCAATTAGTTATTTTTTTACCTACATTTAATGCTTCATGCATGTGTTCAAACATTCGATGTGATGGGTGAAAGAGAAAATATTTTGGGTTCGCATGCCAAGTGAACACAGCCTAAATGCATGGCCGCCCAATCATCTACGGGCCGGGCCCCGCCGCTGATCACGGCCCCGGATGGGTGATTAAGCCCGAGAGCGAGATCAACATGTGCTACAAAGCGGGGGGCCGGGCTCGCGTCACGCGCGCGGCGCGGCGGGAGTAGTATGTCAGACGAGGCGGAGCACAGGGCACGTGAGAATAGGTGAGATGACTCAGATGAGACGAGGCGAGCAATCTGTTCGACAGCCGTGTAAGATAGGGGGGCGGGCCGCGGGCAGGACAGAGTTGCATCGCTTGTCCTCCTTTTCGGATGCCCTAGTGGCTTGTCACGGAAGGGAAGACAGACCTACGCTTGTCATTTGCCTAATTGGTGCACTACTGGTGTAGCCCGTTCGATTGAGATAATTAGCCAGCCAGCCAACAATGTTTTTCTCTTAAAAAAACTAGCCAGCAGTATTTTCAGCCAGCTAGATCAGCCCAAACGAACAAACTGTAATTGGTGCACTACATAGCTCTAGCAGATCTTCTATCACATTTGCTTTTCGTATAATTTTCAACAATATGTTAAATCACTCTTCTCTCTTAAATATAGCTCCTCTCATGGAGGAGCGAGAAGAGTTAGCTAGATGAGTGAGAAATGGAGGAAGAACAAGAATTTTTTTTTACGACGACATGCGGGTACCACATGTCAATCGATATAAGAGATTGATAACTTTTAGTAATCTGCATAACGCTAAATTTTTGTATTGATAATTATTTTTTGTAAAACCCGTTATAACTAATTGATTATAGGAGAGGGGGATACAATGTCTGATGGAGTTGCTGCGTACTACGTCACTCAGAGTAGCAAATTGGCATGTGAGTAGTACAGAAGGGTATGTTAAGCTTTGAGTGTCGGTGGTAAACTCGTCATCGGACTCCAAGGTGGTTGCAGCTCAAAAGAGCACATGGGAGCTAAGCTGTCGTAACCGTCAGAACCGTCACCTGCAACATATCCCCTTCTCCTTTTGCCCTTCAGTCTACAAGGTAGATGTAGATCGATGGTCCACCTATAGATAACCAGATAGGAGTAGTTGTGGACAGCATGGAGGACTCTGAGCTTCCATCAGTTGCTCGATCTGTAACCTCAGCGGTCAGCGGCATCAAAAAGATCCCGGAACCGGAAGTGATCTGAACTTGAACCTGAGAGTCTGAGACAGTGCATTAACTAACTCCTGATACACACAGCCGAGGCATGTCTCACCGCATTGCTCTAGTAAACTGCATAGCCTGCTCAATTGCGATGCGTGTCGTTATCAAGTGTGATGAACTGATAACCCAACTGCGAAGTGGTGGTAGGAGGAGTACCTCCAAATCCTACCGAGATCAGCAGCGCCCAACACGGATGCATGCATGCGGACTGGTGAGGGTGGTGCTTTGTGGGCCAGCTCGCCGACCTGTTGAGGAAAATGCTGGCACAGACTGCGAGAAACAGGAAAAAAAATTGGGAACGGACGGGTCGTACCTGGCGCTGTGCGGTCTCCCAACCAGGACGCGACACGTGGATGAGACTCAACCGGCTCGCTTCTCCTCCCAGCAGGCCAGCACGCAACCCACCCGGCTCGCTTCGCCTCCCAGCTCGGCTCGTCACGGGTGCAAGCTCGGCTCCAAGCGCTCACACAAGCCCAGGTCGTTCCTGAGTTGCGTGCCAACAGCCAACAATAACGCCGTCTTTTTTGGATCACGAACACCTCCATCCCTCAACAACTAGTTGGTCACGGCCGCCGCTGTCACACGGTAACGAGTGATCACGATCGGAAGTTTCTCATTCAAAGAGGAAAGAAGCACCATCACGGCAGCGTGCAGGCAGGTTGCAAGCCGCGCGGCCATCAATTGCATAGCAGGCACCATGGAGGTTAACCCTGCCCTCAATTGTGATGCTACTGTTGACGTTCCAAACACTGATGCCCCTACAACAATGGGTTTTTCAAGATGTAACATGCACATTGATCTGAAATACATATGGCATTTTGAGCCATTTGAAATACATATGGCATGGTAATTGCATTACAAAAATATGAGACCCATTGTTTGTTTGAAAAAAGTATATGTCCTTCAGAAGTTCAGATATCCCAATTTTCAAATTTCTGTCATTCCAGGCATCACAGTTGGCAAGAGAGCACAAGTAGGTAAATTTAGGACCTTAGTTCTAAAACTTCACACTGTCAATTGTACTGACAAAAGAAGTCTGAAATAGCAGTGCACATAATAAAAGGTTACTGCAAAGTGGCATCTTAATCAAGACACCAGAATTACATGTTTTCATCGAAATTTAACTTTCTAGCTGACGAGGACATTGCGGCATCTTGCTGAACTCCGAGTAAAAGATCTGTATAGCCTCCTTGTATGTAAGATGCAGATATGGCAGAAGATTGCGCAAACATAGAATTTGCCATGTCTTGCATTGTGGCAGAAGCATATCCATCAGCACTAGTACCATCACTGTCACCACCATCAATGTCCTACATCATACACATGAAATTGTTATGAACAATTTCCTGTAAGTAAATAAAAATAGGAAAAGGGAATAATGAATCAAATTGATGACTTACGATTGGTTGGTTCAGATCAGCACTTTCATCTCTATTTTCTGTAACATTATTTGTATCTCCTATAAGAAGAGATTAATTTAAGAAAAAATTGTATAGTAGTAACGCTGGAAACAAAATCAGCCAGAAAGAATAGTTAGAAGTAGTACCTTTCTTCTTAGCACTTTTCTTCTTCTTCCCTGTATTTTTTTCAAGTATGTTTGTGGCCCGTTTTTTCTTTGCCCCTTTTACCAGCTCAGGAATTTTAAACGATATTTTGCCTTTCAATGAGTCTGTTGCGCAGTTAGTCGAAAGTGGGGGAACCTCATCAGATTTCTCTTTCATCTTGCTCAGAGAAGCATCTGCTTCCAAATCTAATTTTTGCATGCCTTTCTCTAAATCATGAAGAAGTTCTTTTGACAGTGAACACTTCAATGCTATGGATGTCGCCATTCGTGAGATACGTGCAGCCCACGTTTTGTTACTTTCGCTCACACTTTCTGGTTTGTCAACATAGAATCCTCTTTTTGCATATTTTGTCCATCTTCCCATTATATATTGCGGTGGCAAAACAAAAACATTATTTGCATAAAAGACCTTCAAGGCGTGCTTGCACAATATCCCTGCAAGATAAATAGTCAATTATACCGGTTCATATTATATTAGAAATTTACGGTAATTGAAAATTGTGTGTACATACCTATAAATTCAAACTTTCTGCAAGAACATGTAATGGTCATATCAACAGTGCTGAACTGAACCGTTGCACCACGATTAGAGTGCATATGTGTAACCTCATATGTTGAGATTGACCCATCAGTTTGTAACAACTTCCAAGCAAATGAAAAATTGTTCTTTAAACTCTTCCTCAAACTCAGAATACATCCTCCTTGTATATGATTCAGCCGCAGTCTTCAACATGGGTAAATTTGGGATGTAAGTAACCGGGGTTTTTCGTCGTGAATTAAAATCTGCATCTAACTCATTTTCACGAAGACTAGCGGAAACCTTATCGCATTCTGCAAGGAGTTCTGAAAGTCCAAGTCTCCTCCGAAATCTTTTCTTAAATACATTATTCATACCTTCACTCCTTTGAGTCGAGTTCATATCAGCCGTAAAAGAGTCACGGTAGACAGCAGCCCACTTTTTCCTCAAACCATATAAATTTTTCATCCATTGGTTATCCTCAAGCCCATACTCAGACAATAATTCATTCCACTTCTGGATGAAAATAGCTTCGGATCTTTCTTCGTAGACACATCTCTTAAAATCTGGTAGAAACTTATCAGGATGCTTATGAATTACATGCCCCAAATGTTTAGCAGCATTAACATATATGTGAAACAAACAAAGACGATGGCTGGTATTTGGAAATACATAAGCAATTGCTCCTACCATGGCTGCATCTTGATCAGTGAAAATTGTGCTTGGATGCTTGCCTGACATGGCTTGTAGGAAGGTTTCAAAGAGCCAAACAAATGATTCAATAGTCTCATTAAATATCAGCGCAACCCCAAAAAATATTGTTTGCTTGTGATGGTTGGTTCCAAGGATTGGAGCAAAAGGCATTTCAAACTTATTAGTCTGAAATGTGGTGTCAAATGACACAGCATCACCAAAGCATGCATAATTCATGATAGATTGACCATCCACCCAAAAGAAATTAGCTATCCTACCATCTTCTTCATCTATTTCAAGCGCATAACAAAATGTAGGATCCTCTATTTGTTTATTCTTCAAGTATTCCAACAATGTTTGCGCATCATTGGATTCCAAGTACTTCTTGCGTTCACGACCAATTGCATTATTGCAGTCCATCCTTGATAACGGCACCTTGTCAGCTCCTCCGTAAAACTCCTTCATGAACTCGTACACCTGGGCTGGCTTCATCCCGACTTCTCTAATCTGACCAATTAGCACTCTGTCTGCTTCTGTAACACGCCGTTGGGACCTCAGCTTGTGCGACTTATTTGGACTAGCAAGATAATGATTGTGATCAAGTACAACCTTTTGCACTGTCCAAATTCCCTCTTTGCTAACACTGAACTGAACACGAGCATCACAACCTGTCCTTGTAATATCTTTGTCTGATGACTTGTTTCGTCGATATCCTTCATTACTGCAAACTATATGTTTTTGATATACAGTTTTATCTTCTCGGAGCTTTGAATGACTCTTTCTAATACTGAACCCAGTTTTACCAGCATAGATGTTATACATCTCATAAGCTTTCTCCTCTGAAGCAAAAGCCATACCAACTTCAGGAATGATCAAAGCTTGTCCAGTTTTATCAACCTCCTATTGTACAATGCGAAATAAATTAAAGTTGCAGTAATAAATGCATAACGTGATTTTTTTTCATGACTATCAAATATCGCATTCCATACCTCAGGTGCTTCTTGAGCCACAGGTTTCAGTAAGTCCTGAACAGATGTAGTCGCAAGCAGTGTGGACTGTGATTCAGTCACTGTGGACAGCAACATGGGTATGGTAGTTTCATTGAAGTTTCCCTGAACAAAAAATCATATCCAGACGTTCTGACAATTGTACCATTGAAAAAAAAATCCGGCACAAAGCCATCTGACTGTACATGTATAGAGATGTATACGTACCTGCAGTGGATCATTGAAGTTGGTGTCTGAGGAATTCACTTCGGTTGTAGGGTCATCAGCGTTTGGAACATCAACAGTAGCATCACCATTGAGGGCAGGGTTAACCTCCATGGTGCCTGCTATGCAATTGATGGCCGCGCGGCTTGCAACCTGCCTGCACGCTGCCGTGATGGTGCTTCTTTCCTCTTTGAATGAGAAACTTCCGATCGTGATCACTCGTTGCCGTGTGACAGCGGCGGCCGTGACCAACTAGTTGTTGAGGGACGGTGGTGTTCGTGATCCAAAAAAGACGGCGTTATTGTTGGCTGTTGGCACACAACTCAGGAACGACCTGGGCTTGTGTGAGCGCTCGGAGCCGAGCTTGCACCCGTGACGAGCCGAGCTGGGAGGCGAAGCGAGCCGGGTGGGTTGCGTGCTGGGAGGCGAAGCGAGCCGGTTGAGTCTCATCCACGTGTCGCGTCATGGTTGGGAGACCGCACAGCGCCAGGTACGACCCGTCCGTTCCCAATTTTTTTCCGAGAAACAGGGCCTCTGCAGCAGGTACAGAATACCCGATTTCAGACAAACAGCAAGTGACTTTACATGGTGCTACAATTGGCATGGTAACCAGTAACCACTTCCATCTTCTCCTGTGGATGTTACAGCCTCATGCTTGTGCTCCTCTCCCTCCAATCAGTGTCTGTAGGCAGCTCACCGAAACAAGCAAGCCTTTCTTGTTTCTACATCTGTCAGAACAAATAAACAAGCGGTACGGAGTACTGTAATACAATGAGACATCTAGTACCAATACTACTGGACGGCTCTGAATTTTGAACACCTACATGACGGTAGAGTCATCTGTTCTGAACAGCGGCATCCTGTGTCGCTCCTTGGCACCTCCTTTTCCCTTCCCTTGACCAGTTGATTGCACCATGTCCTGTCCTCTGTTAGCGTAATCAGTGCCTCGCGAGGATCCAATCTCTCTCGGAGAAACAGTCCGTTAGCTGAACGTCCATGTCCTAAGGTGATAAGGTCATCAGACAAGTCCACTCTCAAGTTCACATGGTGCTCCAGCCTCCAGCTCCAGTGCTGCCGATGGTACCATGTATGCAGCTGGTTACTGTGACGGCCCAAGTACTGACAGAGAAGTGGGTGCAGTAAGATCTAATCTAAGACACCCCGTCCTCCCCTGCAAGTCTCTCCTCGCCCCCAGCGGATGCAATCTTGGATCCACGTACAAACCCCCGCGCCAAATCCAGGTATCAGACAGATTTGTAACGCTGCCTGCGCCCCGCGCGCGCGTCCTTGTCAAGTGCCGACCGACGCGCGCCCATCCGCCCGCGGACGCAGCAGGCAGGGATCCCGATCGCACGGCATGCACACATGGCTCACTCGGCGACACCCCTTGGCTCCTCTCTGCGTCTTGCAGCTTCTCTCACAGTTTCACTCCATGGCTGGCAGGGGGCAAGGCCACCGTTTTCGTGAAAGTCCCGTGATCCCGTCCCATGCAGCGATATAAAGGGAGAAATTACCAGACGCGAGGACTGGATAGGCCCGGCCCGGCCCATTCGGGGCCGCGCTGTACCCGGCCTCGAACTGTTACCCGGGTCAGGCCGGGCCAGCTCTACCCGCGGGCGGCAACAACGTGTGGGCAAAGGCTCTGCGGCACATGTTACATGCCGATGCTGCGCCTGTGCTGCTGTGCTTCTTCGGTTTTCACGCAGTACTACCGTGCCGGCGTGAAACAGGAAGCGCGGCGGGCGGCCGTTCCTCCAGTCTACCACGCCACGCCGCCCTCCATTCCGCAACAGGCGCCGACGGCAGTGGGGTTGGTGTGGGGTCAGCGGCCGCCGATCTCTCAGTCTCGCGTTGAACGGCCATCGCGCTTTTCGGCACAAGGGGCGAGCCACGAGGCGTTCTTTTTAAAAAAAATAAAAATAGTGATTTGTCCGGGTGAGACGCCGGTTACGCTGCGCGTGTTGTGGCGCGGCAAGAGGGGGGAGGGGGCCCGAAACCATGTGGATGTGGCCGCGCCGGGAGGAAACACGGCCCCCGTCTTAATGCCCTGTCTTGTGGACGCTGCGGTTTGTGCTTGCCCGTGTGGGAAAGCCAAACAAGCCCAGGCCAAGTGGGTGTGGCCTGTGGGGGCGCTCCGCTTTCTTTCTTTCTGTGTGCGCTGAAAAGATGAAAACGGGTCCGGCCATTTGCATGGCTAAACCTAGACAATAAACACTCGACAGGGAGGGGTTTGCCAGTGTGATTTTCTGGCTGTTTTTGGGCCATTGATTCAGGCAAATCATTTCTGCGAAAAATCAGGGAGGAAAAGCTCTTCCTCTCGCGGGCACCTGCATTACTACTCCCTCCATCCCAAATTACAAGGCATTACAAAAATCTTGGAGAGTTAAAGGATCTCAAGTTTGACCAAATTTATATGATAAGATAATAATATTTATGATACCAATTAAGTATCATTAGATTTTTTATTAATTATATTTTCATGGTATACCTATTTGATGTTATAAATTTTTATAATTTTTTCTATAATTTTGGTCAAATTTAAAATGCTTTGACTCTCCAAGATTCTTAGAATGCCTTATAATTTGGAATGAAGGGAGTACATAGGAACTTGACTCGCCTAATCACTTTTTTTAAAAAAATCCTTCCTTTCGCCACCCTTTTGATTTCCTCTGCTGCCTAATTGAAGCCGATCCCAAGAACCCCAAAAGTGCGCTCTGTCTGCTGCACTCTCTATCATCGCTCCACTCTCATCAAGCGAGTAAAAACTGATTACTGATTCCCTTGCAGCCAACCAACCAACTACTCGTAAGCAGAGGCAAGCCCATCTTGAGCTAGACGGCAGGAACCGGCACAACTGACGCCCCATGACACGAGCTCGTCCTGCTTCCAGGCAGCAGTACAAGTGCTGTGCAGCAAGCGTCACACCCCTTCATCCATCCCAGCTGCGCCACCGACACCCCTTCAGGGCCCATTTACCCCACCCCGTCCGCCCCCACCGCGACAATAATGATGGCCTAATCGGCTCCATTCGTCATCGCTTTTTACTGTTTTTAACCCCCCGCTCTGTCTGATCGTCCATGTTATGTTACGTTTACCGTCGCCTCCTCATCTGCGCCAATCATGCAGATGCAGATGCGGTTGCCGTTCTTTTTTCCACAGCCCGTCTGTGCAAAGCGGACCTTGGATCCCAGATCACCTCCTCCGCTTATACAGTTATACTTTCACAGGTCAAACGGTGCAGAGATGGTGCGTGACGTCACACGCTAGTAGTACTTAAAAAGAAAATATTGTGCCGAGCTGGAGCAGCGTAGCTGTCGCTCGCTGTGAGTGGATATGCTCGATCACGATCGATGGGGTTCGTCGGTGCCGTGGTTTCCTAATAAAACTCTAATGGCTGCTGTGTGTGTGTGTTCCGCGGTAGACTCGGATCAATCAATGAAGGATGGCCAACGCTCCCGCCATTTTCTTTTTCTGAGACACACTTGGATCTGCATCTTTGGCGCCAATTGCAACTGACACGCACACTTGCAATTTCCTCGAGTCCACGCTAAAATAATATTCGTACCATCAGCTCGCAGTAAAAAAAAAGATCTTCTGGAAATTTTACATGCTTTTTTTAGGTTACAAGGAATAATTTTAATAATAAGCGCAGTGGGAAGGAGGGAGGGATTAGGCTATTATTAGGGTGTACAGAGCAGTGCATATACAAAACCCTACGGTTGATGCCGCGCTGAGGCGAAGCACGTGGGTGGCCTCTATAAACCCCCTTCCGCTCCCCGCACTCCCACTCCAGCCCCGCCCGCCCGCGCCCCAACACAGAGCCGAGCCCCGCAGGCAGCAGCCCGGCCCCGGCAGATACCCAGGCACATTGCGAGCTGCTGCCTCTCAGAGCCGGACCCGAGCGAGGCGATGGACGCGGCGGCGGCGCTGCCGGAGGCGTGGTCGCAGGTGCGCGCGCCGGTGATCGTGCCGCTGCTGCGGCTGGCGGTGGCGCTGTGCCTCACCATGTCGGTGCTGCTGTTCCTGGAGCGGATGTACATGGCCATCGTCATCGCCGGGGTGCGCCTGCTCCGGTTCCGCCCCGACCGCCGGTACCGCTGCGACCCGTTGCCCGAGGACGACCCGGAGCTGGGGTCCTCCGCGTTCCCCGTCGTGCTCGTCCAGATCCCCATGTTCAACGAGCGCGAGGTACGGACGCATTGCGCGCGCGCGTCTCTGACTGGCCGACCGCCATTTCCGGCCGGCCAAGCGCTCGCTCGTCGCTTTTAACGGAGCGAGCGGTTTGCTAGTTTGTTTCGAATAATCCCAATTTTTTTGGGTCATTAATCTGCTGCTGCTGCGGCGGTGACGGCGTGCGGTGCGTGCGTGCTGCAGGTGTACCAGCTGTCCATCGGCGCCGTGTGCGGGCTGTCGTGGCCGGCGGACCGGCTGGTGGTGCAGGTGCTCGACGACTCCACGGACGAAATGGTTAAGGTATGTATCGCTTGCGCCAGAGATTCACTACGGCTAATCATATACTAACTACTATTAGCATTACCATCATCAGCAGCGTTATTCTTCTTCTGCCTGTCGGTGGGTGGCCATGGCCATTGATATGGAGGGGCGAGGGTAGAATAGGGTTAGTAAAAAAAAGGCCTGGCTCTGGCTTTTTTACTTTTTTTAGTTTAGAGTTTCAGTTCCTCTGGCCTTTTACTTTTCCTGTCCCCAGCCGAATTGAAGGTGGCCGCAACGCCCGGGCATCCTGCCAGGCCTGGCCCCGACCACCCTTGTCCTCTTTACTCACGCTACAGGCCGCACCGCATCATGCTACGCTGCGCCGCCCCCGGCCGTGTCTGTGTGGCTTGTGGGCTGTGGCTAAGGTTGCTGCACCTGCGCTTGTGTAGTTGTGTGCAATGGAAAACAGTGAAAAAAAAACTCACATGTCTCTTCACGTCCTCCTCGCTCACATGTCACGGCATCAGCTTCACAGTTTTAGAATTTTAATACGAAAAAAAGTTCGCAAACAGGCTAGCTACCCCACCCATTTTCACTATTTTTTTTTGGCGGGAACGGGGAACCATGCATGGCTCTGCCTTGGTATATCTTCTCACGCCCTGTTCGCTTATACTGGCTCGGCTTATGTCGATACTTATGCTGATTTGATGTAGAGGTAAATATGCTGAAAAGGGTGGAAGCGAACATGTGTCAGTCATTACTATTCATTACGTACTAGGGGGTGTTTGGTTTGAGGAGTTAAAGTTTAACAAACACTGTATCACTTTCGTCTTATTTGATAAAAAGTTTTCAATCTTGGACTAATTAGGTTTAATAGATTCGTCTCGTAAATTACTCCTAATCTGTGTCGACATGCATGCAATTAGTCTATATTTAGTACTCCATGCATTTAGAGAGAACATTGATGTGATGCGAGTTAAACTTTAACAAAACATAACCAAACAGGCCCTCATTTGTCGGTGGGCGCAGTAACTTTTGGTAGCGTGTGAAAAATATCTCCTCCTCCGGCAGTAATAAAAGTGCAATAAAAAGGGAAATCTCACGGCACAATGGATTCGTCGTCCCCGGCATTATGGGCCATTGCGCGCGGCCATTCCTAGACCTAGAGCTTTGATTGCTTGGGGGACGTGTAACGTGTACGTGTAGCAATGGCCTGGTTCGACTGGCTGTTTTTTTTAGCTTATAAGCCGACTGTACCTGATTTGCTGTGGGAGAAAAATATTATTCCACGGCTCAGCCGAACAGGGAGAATAAATGGCCCGCTAATTAAGCACAATCCGGGTAGTGATTAGGCGAGCTTCTGCGCCTGATCCTCCTCGGCCGTGTTTAGTTGGGCCAAGTTGGCAGCACCCAAATCTGCACAGTGCAGGGACAGACACTGTAGCATTTCGTTTGTATTTGTGAATTTTTGTCCAAACATTGACTAGTTAGGCTCAAAAGATTCGTCTCGCAAAGTACAACTAAACTGTGCAATTAGTTTTTGATTTCATCTACATTTAATACTCTATACATGTGCCAGCATTTTGATGTGACGTGGAATCTTCTTTTTGCATAGTAAAATTTTGGGAAAAATTGGCATCTAAACAGGGCCCTCCTCCTTGCAAACAAAAAGATCCTCCTAGGCACGTGCAAAAGCCGTACCGAGTGTTGACCACCCTCCCTCTCTCACGTTGGATCCGGTTACCCTCTCCATTCTTTAGGCCTGGTTTAGATTCTAAAGTTTGCCTCCCAAATTCACTATGCAGAATTTCTATTCCCCGTCACATCAAAATACCGGCACATATATAGAGTACTAAATATAGATGAAATCAAAAACTAATTACACAATTTTGTTATACTTTGCGAGACAGAACATTTTAAGTCTAATTAATCAATATTTGGATAATTATTACTAAATAAAAACAAAATTGGTACAGTGTGACGGGACACTTACTATGTAAACTTTGCCTACAAAGTTTGCCATCTAAACAAGGCCTTAGGCTTTACAAGAACGGAGGATGGTGGGTTAATTGCGTGCGCTATACGTTTAATTCTGCCGCCGCCGACACTGGTATTAATAGGAGTGGTAGGTAAAAAAAATGTTTGTTTTATTGAAATCCATTTGGGGATTAATAATTACTAATTTACTACTGTAATTAGCGTCTAAAAAACTAATTGGATGTGATGATGATGCAGGAACTGGTGCGGCTGGAGTGCGAGCGGTGGGGTCGGAAGGGGATCAACATCACGTACCAGATCCGGGAGGACCGCAAGGGTTACAAGGCCGGCGCGCTGAGGGCGGGGATGAAGCACGCGTACGTCCGGGAGTGCGAGTACGTGGTCATCTTCGACGCCGACTTCCAGCCCGACCCGGACTTCCTCAAGCGCACCATCCCTTACCTCGTCCACAACCCGGAGATCGCCCTCGTCCAGGCGCGATGGAGATTCGGTCAGTCTTTAATTTAATGATTTGCAAATTTGCCGTTTGCCTGCATTTTTGTTCATCGTTAGTATTATTACAGCTTTACTACTACTCCAGTACTCTGTTCTCTGTTGTCGGCGGTAAGTTAGTTGCCTAGTATTCCGTACGTAGGAATTGCAGTAAACAATGCGAGGCTTGGGTTGCGTCTAGGTTAAGTGAATCACCACCGTGCATCATCACACCTTGTCTCCTTAATTTTAAGCTAAAACTGAAAACCGGGGGTGCGCAATTGACTTTTGCGGCCTAGGGCACGTGTCGAATGGCCTTGACTTTGGGGCCTACCAACAAGTGGAGTACTACTACAGAGCCCCGAGCCGCTGGATTATTATTATTGTACGAGTACGCAACTAGTCCCAGTCTCCCAGATGAGACGCCAACGCCACCGACGGTCCTTGCAGTGCACCCGGCACCCAGATCGCATCTCCGCCGTCGGTGCTTGATCAAGCGGTTGGTGGGAAGGCGAGCGCGGACCCGGCCGTGGCGCCCGGCTGCCTGCCTCTTGCGCCCGTCCTGCCTCCTGGACGTGCTGCGCGCTGCTCTCGCCTGACAGCCGCACCGCATGGGATCCCTCTCTCCCTCGTGGGGCTGCCGCGTGGCCCTGCCCTGCGTATGTATGTGCGCGTCACCGGGCGTACCAGGTACCTGGATCTCCCGCCGCTGGGATTCTACGGTCTTCCACCGCCGGGACGGGACCGCGCGGCTGCTCCGGCCGGGCCGGACCACCAGGACCCCACCAACGTTCGTACGCGCGCCGCGCGGACCGTGGGTTTGCTCGCCACCGGCACAGCACGGCCGATCAGAGACAGAGGAGCAGAGGAGGTGGTGGTTATGGCGCGCAGATTCTTCACCGAACTGTGCCACGTGGGATGATGGAGGTGTTGTTGCCCAGCCCAGAATCCACAGACATTTGTCATTTGTGCGTGGAACATCTCCCCAAACCCCAACCCCAAAGGAGCACGGCAAAAAGGTCCGGTGAAGCTGCTTCGCTCGCCCTGCTGACCCTGCCACAGTGCCACCCACTCCATCCATCTCTCATGCTCTCTACGCACACGACGCAGAGGGACAGACGCATCGGGCATCTCTCTCTCCTATCCCTCATCAGTCATCCCTGTATGGCTGTGTCAAGTCCCTATCCAGAACTACATGAACCGTGTCTGTGTGTACGTGTCCCGGCTCCACCACGGCACGGCTCGGCACTGACCAACAGTAGGCCTAGGCTAGGCCGGTCCCGGCCCCGTCCGTCGCGGCCGGACAGGTTTTCTGCATCCATGTGGCGCGGTCCGGCGGAACATGACGGGCGGGGCCGGCCGGCTGGCCGTCGGTGATCCCGGGACGCGGGCGTGGGCGTGGGCGTGGGCGCGCATAATTGACCGCGACCAGGACCCGCTGTCTCTGCTTTGCTGCAGTGCAGGCACGCCGCTGTGTGCCCCCTAGCCTTCTTGGGCCTCTCTCTCGAGTCGATTCAGCAGCACTGCATGCTCCAATAAAGAACACGGTTACCAAGCTGCCATCAGTATCGCTGCCCAGATGATAAGGACACCCATCCAGATCCAGACAAGCATGCTGAATTTTTAAAGGGAGCTGTTATTATAGTAGAATTTCCATTCATGGGCTAAATGCGTGTACGGTAAGGAGGAGTTCTTGTTGTCCTTGGTCCATGACTGTGTTTAGTTTCTAAATTTAGAGTGTCAAAATTCACAGTAGCGACACTGTAGCATTTCGTTTGTATTTGGTAATAATTGTCCAACCGTTGACTAATTAGGCTCAAAACGTCCGTCTCGCAAAGTACAACCAAATTGTACAATTAGTTTTTGATTTTATCCACATTTAGTACTCCATGCATGTATCGCAAGTTTATGTGACGGAGAATCTTTTTTTTTGCATAGTGTACTTTTCAATAGAAACAAGTTTGATGTGACGGAGAATCTTTTTTTTTTTTCATAGTGTACTTTTCAATAGAACTAAACACAGCCGTCACGAAATCTTGACTCGGTAACCATGAAATGTCACACTGCTATGTCATGTCATAAGAGAGAAGAGCAAGCAGAGTTTACATCGAATTTGTAACCCTTTTCCATTAGGTTTAAATTTCAAAAGCTTAATAGAACAGGAATTATACCATTTTCCGGACAGAAGTGGTAAGAGCAAGTAGGATCACTGGATTGATTCCTTTCTAGCCTGACCACAAGCACATTGCTTGGTCTGCTGGTCCAATGGGTCGCGGACCAACCCAGAAGTGACAGAACAAAGTGAACTGGGAAAAAAATCAGAGTACAAATGCACATGTCCCCACGGCAGTGCCGGCCCGATGCAATAGTAAATTATTTGTCTGGTCAGCCGAACTATATAGGAAGGGAAAACAATACTGTATATGGTCTTTTATAGCAGTGATGATTTCTACTTGCAAAATTTTACTGTCACTTGGTTTCGTCATTATTTTGAGGATGACCATGAACCCACGGGGACGAAGATGATGGTGAGCAATTGATGGTCATATCTGTGATATTCTGATTGTTGTCTGTCCTTGTGGTGATCAGTGAACGCGGACGAGTGCCTGATGACGAGGATGCAGGAGATGTCCCTGGACTACCACTTCACCGTGGAGCAGGAAGTGAGCTCCTCCGTCTGCGCCTTCTTTGGATTCAACGGTAAACCAAGCTAACAACCAGTGCTCTCTCCGTCCACTTGTAATTTGCGCGTTTCGTTCATAGCATCTGATCAGTTTTGGCAAACCAGGTACCGCTGGCGTGTGGCGCATCTCTGCGATTAACGAGGCCGGAGGGTGGAAGGACCGGACCACGGTGGAGGACATGGATCTTGCCATCCGGGCCAGCCTCAAGGGGTGGAAGTTTGTCTACCTCGGTGATGTTCAGGTACAGTTTATACCAATCATGGCATCCTACAATTTCGGGTAGAATCCAATGCGCCTTTCTAGCATGGCTATCATTGAACTGAAGACATCTTCTTCTTTTTGAGACAATAGTGCATTCATATTGCACAAAGAGGAAAGTGGGATTTACCCATGATGTGCCCAATTTGATTTCAGGTGAAAAGTGAGCTGCCGAGTACCTTTAAGGCTTTTCGGTTCCAGCAGCACAGGTGGTCGTGCGGCCCGGCAAACTTGTTCAGGAAAATGCTCATGGAGATTGTGACAAATAAGGTCTGTCCTAACACGAAATCTCAAGAATTTAAACTCTCTAAGCACAGTACATTTGACTGAATTCGGAAATTTTGGCCATGTAGAACATGCTGCTAACTCGCATGCTATTGACTATGATGCAGAAAGTGACTATCTGGAAGAAGATCCATGTCATCTACAACTTTTTCTTGATACGCAAGATCATTGCGCATATTATCACCTTTTCGTTCTACTGCCTCATCATCCCAGCAACGATCTTTGTCCCCGAGGTCCGCATACCGAAGTGGGGCTGTGTCTACATTCCCTCAGCCATTACCCTTATGAACTCTGTTGGCACTCCCAGGTGAAAATCTTTTAGACAACCTCGCGAAGCCAATGAAGCATAGTCATCCATCAATGATTCTAGGTGATCAAACCACATAATTACCTAACCAGACATCAATTTTGCAGGTCATTTCACTTGCTTTTCTTCTGGGTCGCCTTTGAGAACGTCATGTCCCTGCACAGAACAAAAGCCACATTGATCGGCTTGTTAGAGGCTGGCAGGGCGAATGAATGGGTTGTGACAGCGAAGCTCGGCAGCGCTATGAAGATGAAAGCAGCTAATAAAGCGGGACTCAGGAAACAGTTCATGAGGATATGGGAGAGGTATGGAGCAATTAAATCTACTATTTCCCTAGTGTTCTCTTAAATCCTGCAACTAATTTACAGTAACATAATTCAGGCTGCACGTTACGGAGCTTGGTGTGGCAGCCTTCCTCTTCTCCTGCGGATGGTATGATTTTGCGTATGGGAGGGACCATTTTTTCATCTACCTCTTCTTCCAGTCCGTAGCATTTTTCATCGTCGGTATCGGCTACGTTGGCACAATCGTCCCACAGTCGTAACAGAAGCATGTTCAGATCATCCGCCTCTGGTTTTCGCATTGTCTTCAGCAAGTTTCGTAGTGGATAACCAGTTTGAAGTAAAGATCATGCGGTCCTCTCTTCCATCGTCTTTTTGGGGACCAAACCATGTAGCCTTGGGTTGCATGTGCAGTGCTACTGTAAAATAGGAAAGCAGTGTTGCAAGGTCACTGCAGGAAAATTTAGAGATTGGTGCCTTATGGGGCAGGAAATGTCGTGGTGTTTTTGCTTATATATTATAGCAACTATGTGCTGTGTATTAAGGGGGTGCAGGATGGCTGCTTCCAATGTACTAGTAACATACACAAAAACAGGTTCAGACATATGTTGAGAAAAAAAAATCAAGTGTTCATCCTTCTCTTGTACGATGCTACATTTTACATGTGTTCTCCTGTTGGGTGGGCAGTGTATTAGTATGAAGCAGTGGCCTCTATTGAGTCTCCTAGAGGCAGTATGAAGTGAGATAATCCCTCCCTTTTCGGAATGACAAGCGTAATTTAAATAGAAAATGCCATGCAAAATAAATTTTGACTATTTATTTCTCCTACAATTACAATATACTCCAACTTCTATTCCAAATTGAATTTTGTTTTCGCTTTGCCCAAAGTCAAGTTTCTCTAGTTTTGACCAAGTTTATAGAAAAATACATAAACCTATAAAACAACAAACTAGATTCATTAAATACACCATGAAATATATTTTAGTACTACATTTATTTGATATCGTGGATGTTAATATATTTTTCTACAAATTTGATCAAAGTTAGACAAGTTTAACTTAGAATAAAACTATTATTGTCGTTTGCTAATAAAGAATCAATATCACCTTAGAAGCACTATGAATACAAATCTATTTACGCAAGTTTATGTCCTAAATCCTAAACGTATATAATTTGACGAGTTGTTAGTCAAAGTTTGTAAAATTTGACTCTTTCGTCTAAAAATAAGCTTATCATTCGGGACAGAGGGAGTAGTGTGTTAGACCACATGAGAAATTAAATATCTCTTGGGCATGAAACTCAAGTCCTGTTTCAAACCGGTTGTTACCTTAGAGTAGCCTCAGTGTGAAAATTGTGCATAATACATTCAAAGTTTTAAGAGTCAATATCCAAAGAAATCACAACAATTTGTGCATTTTCGAAAATCACCTTCCTCGAATTTTTTTGGATAACCTGGATACGCAAGAGAGGTTTTCCATACGAGAACTTTCCTAAAGGCAGAAAATAGCAAAAAAAAATTCCCTGAAAATGCTGCAAATCGCCTTGAAAGGCCAGCTTCAACGGGAATACGGGACGTAGGTCCAAAACCTGGTCCGACTGGACGCAGGCCGCAATCGGCGTATTTGTGGCCGGGCGGACATCCGCGGCAGGCTAACCCGCGAAACCATGGGCCAAAGCCAGCCCTGAAAGCAATCTTAGAGCCCAAATATCCAAATCACCTGATTACATTTGAGATTACACGGCGGGGACTAACAGAATTCCTTAGTACTCCCTTCGTTTCAAAATTATCAGCCATTTTAGCTACTTCCTCTATCCCAAATTATAAGATATTTTGGTATTTCTAGATTCGTAGCTTTTACTATGTATCTAGACATAACATATATCTAGGTGCGTAGCAAAAGTATAGATCTAGAAAAGCCAAAACGTCTTATAATTTGGAACGGAGGGTAACTGATTATGGATTCTTTTAGTTGACATTCAGACTTGATATAACATAAAATAATTATTAAAAAATAATGGGCAGAACTACGAGCAACAAAACACTAGAAAAAAGTATATATTAATAAGTGAAGATAATGGTCGGCAAATTATCACTTAGAAAATGTTTGGATTGTAGGCTAAGGTTGCCACAACTGAGGCAACCACAATTTTCTTAGATAGTACCACACTGTGTCCTAAATTATATATCATTTTGGTTTTTCTAGGTATATAGCTTTTGCTATGAATCTAGATACATGATATGTGTAGATATACATAATAAAAGTTATGTATCTAGAAATACCAAAACGACCTATAAATTAGAACGAATGGAGTATTAGGTTGCTACCACAATTTAGCCAATATAACCTAGTCATTCGGCCACGGGGCATAGACTCACCATTTTTGCCTAACTCTTACTAAGACTAAGTGATGGATTTTCTTGCTACAAAAGTGTGGCAAGTATAGTTGCAACCAAAACATGCCCTTCAACTTTAGTAATCTCTTTTGTAGTTCTATATAGGGAGAAGTCCATTTTTGGCATGCAACTACTGGCCGAGTTTGTTTTCAGTGACAACTTTTTACTAGAGATCTTTGTTGACCAGCGAACTATCAATATTGAACAAATTTGGCTATCTAGATGGTTTTAACATGTTTTTGTATTTTTTTGAAAGTAATAAAAAACTAGTTTATTTCCTAAAAATATGCAAGTAATTCATTTTAAACTAGAAAAAATATTGACCTAGTACCTTTTTTTTTCAAAAGTACTAATCAATCTATTGTTCTCTTTGAAGTTGTTTTTATTTATTCATATTGCTACTTTTGTTGCTTGTAGTCCAGCTGTAAGGTCCAAATGGTTTTAACAACTTTTTACTAGAGATCTTTGTTGACCAGCTGTAAGGTCCAAATGGCTAGAGGGGGGGTGAATAGCCTAATTAAAACTTCTACAAGAATTACTTCTACAAGTTAGTACGAAAGGTGGCGAAGCAAAAGCACTAGCTCTAACTAATTAAGCAAGCCACATATACAAGTCTAGTACAAGGCTATCCAATAAACACAACAACAACTATAAGCTAGAAACAAGAAGTAATACGAGAGGAGCTTCGAGTGATTATACCGCCGTGTAGAGATGAGAAGTACCAATCAATCAATCGCACAAGAGAAATCCTCGGGAAGAGAAAGACACAAGAATTTATCTCGAGGTTCACTTGCTTCTCGGTAAGCTACTCCCCGTTGTGGCAATACACCCACTTGTCGGTTCGTGAGCTAATCGACTATCAAGAGTCGAGCCCTCGGCGGGCACCGCACAACCGCACACAAGATGGGGATCCTCCAAGCCACGAGATCCACTAGAGTATCCAATTTACGAACTCCCGCGGGGAGGGATCAAGAACCCCTTACAAGACTTGGTGAAGGCTCTAACAATCTCCAATTGCGAGCTCAATCACCTCCGCTGCTCCAAGCCGTCTACCGTGTCGGGAAACACGGAAGAGTAACAAGAAATCCGCAGCAACTCAAAGATCAAGTGCCTCTAGAATGCAACTCTCAAGCAATGCACTTGAATCTCACTCAAAGATGTGCAACTATGTAAAGAGATGAGTGGAGGGGTTGTTCTCTAGCTCAAAGTATGTCTCTAGGTCTCAAAATATGTAAGAGTTACCCTCAAACCGTTATCGGACATTTATAGCGAAGGGGTACGCAGCTAGCCGTTATCGGACGACACAGTTCAAAACGAGATGACCGGACGCGTCCGGTCACTACAGGACAAGCGTGAACAGTGCGCGTCAGAAGTTACCGTTGCTATGACCGGACGCGCCCTAGCATATGACCGGACGCGCCCTAGCGTATGACCGGACGCGCCGCACCTGGCGTCCGGTCAGAGTCCAGTAAGCTCCCAGCACGACCGAAAGCGTCCGATCGTACATGACCGGACGCGCCCCGCGTCCGATCATCACTCCGCTGCGCTCTGTCCCTCTAGACGCATAACCAGACGCGTCGGTTCCGTGAGGGACCGGACGCACCGGTCGTGCGCTCTCTTCTTCTGCGCACAGGTGAACTGACCGGACACGCTGGTCAGACCAGACCAGCGTCCGGTCACATACCCTCGCTAAGTTGAAATGACCGGACGCGTCCGGTCACACCGTGACCGCGTCCGGTACAGCGTCCGGTCACCTTTGTGACCTCCGTTCGCCTCCGTTTCTTTTCCAACTTTCGGCGCAGTGGAAAAAAGCATTTCACTTCCCCAAAAAGCGCCGGATGAACCCAAACCCCTCTCTACCGTTTAAACTCCACCGCCTTCGCAAATGTGCTAACACCACCAAGTGTACACCACCATGTGCATGTGTGTTAGCATTTCACAAACATTTCTTAAGGCGTTATGTTAGCTCTTTACTAGATCCTAATGCATATGCTCAAGACAATGATCTAGTGGCACTTGATTTCCGAGCTAACCGAGATTGCCCCTCTTGATAGTCGGCTATGTATTCTAAACCCGGTCAATCACTTCTCTACTCCTTGCCTTGCGCTCTTAGATCCTTTTCCTCCACTTGATCATCATGTCCTTCCTTTTATGTGCATCTTCACCATGATCATCATTTCATGTCCATGCACCATCTCTTTGTGATCTTGTGGCCACCACTCCTTGCCACATACACCTTCATCACATGTGTTGCTTATGCCTAACTCAACACACTTAACACATGGCATTAGCAACTTGGTGTCATTAATTACCAAAACCAAACTTGGGCTTTCAATCTCCCCTTTTTTGGTAATTGTTGACAACCATCACAAAGATATGAAATGAAATCAATTTTCAATTTCGATAGTATTAGCTCCCCCTACATATGTGCTTCCATGAGTTTGGTTCAATTATGCACATATGTATGGATTTGAATTTTGGGAGAGTTACTACTATCAAATTGATGCTAAGGTATATAGAATGGATCTTTGAAGCGTGATACCAATCGGAGTTGCCTTTATATACCATCCTTAGCATCGATGTAGCTAGACACCACTTGTAATACATCACTTGTAAAGATCACAAACACTAAAGTACCTCGTGAGATCAACATTATAAGTAAAATGTGTCTAGATACCACTTGTAAAGCTATTCTTAACCAATCATCATTCAAGTTTTATTTCTAGCAATCACCATATAATCATGAACATAAATTTAAGCTTTGCAATGCAACAATTCATCATGTTAATGCACATACAAATGCAACAAGTAATTCATGGGCTTGTTCTCCCTACTTGTGTGCTCAATTTTAATTTCTCTCCCCTTACTATATCTTTCTCCCTTTTGTAACTTAACTTTTTATCTTTGTGACTTTTCCATCTTTGTGACTTTTCTCTCCCCCTTTGTCAATAATCACCAAAAAGGTGCCAATTTTAGTGAGAGTTAAGTCAATCAATATGAGAGAGTCCAAATTATGGTTCAATCTAGATCACTTGCCTAGAATATGTAATTCGGTTTGATCTAAGGACAAGCTTTTTCACACCTCATAAAGTATAAGGGTTATCTTGACCATGTTGAATTACACATCATGAGCTCATTTTCTAGATTCAACACTAGGTTTGCAAGCCCACAAACATGTCATATGCTACCACTAGATCAATTAAACATAGAAGCAATAGTGGTACCATATATACATCAAAATCATTTAATTTTCATGAATGAGCCTTATTGTCATACAAATATGTCTATATGTTCTAATCATGTCCTTAGCAAAGTATGAATAATATGCCAAACAACTTTACCTTGCTATGTTGGAGGAGAGGCATGTCATATAAGAATGTGGGGGTGCACTCATTTTAAGTTGGAGAAGTCAAGTATGTTCAATTCATTCTTCAACTTGTAAAATCTTTTCTCATCAAGTGGCTTTATAAAGATGTCGGCTAGTTGATCTTCGGTGCCAATGCTCTCAATGCTAATATCACATTTTGTTGATGGTCTCTTATGAAGTGATGCCTTATATCAATGTGCTTCGTTCTTGAATGTTGAATCGGATTTTGAGTCATCTTGATTGCACTTTTATTGTCACAAAACAATGGAACATTCTTGAACTTGATTCCAAAATCATTCAAGGTGGCCTTCATCCAAAGCAATTGTGCACAATAACTACCGGCACTAATGTATTCAGCCTCGGCGGTAGATAGTGCAACACTATTTTGTTTCTTTGATGACCATGAAACAAGAGACCTTCCAAGCAATTGATAAGTACCACTTGTACTCATTCTATCAATCTTGCATCCACCATAGTCGGAATCCGAATATCCAATCAACTCAAAGTTTGATCCCTTGGGATACCATAGTCCAATATCATGAGTGCCTTTAAGATATCTCAATATTCTCTTGGTTGCTTTCAAGTGACTTTCTCTAGGTGAAGCTTGATATCTTGCACACTTGCACACACTAAACATCACATCCGGTCTAGAAGCGGTGATATAGAGCAAACTTTCAATCATAGACCGGTATTGCTTTTGATCTACCATGTTGCTACTAGCATCAACACCCAAATGATCATTTGTGCCCATTGGTGTACTCATTGGCTTAACATCTTGCAATCCAAACTTTTTGATCATGTCCTTGATGTACTTGCCTTGACTTACAAAAGTACCATTCTTCATTTGCTTGATTTGAAGTCCAAGGAAGTAACTAAGCTCTCCAATCATAGACATCTCAAACTCATTAGCCATCATATTTTCAAACTCTTCACAAAAGTCTTGGTTAGTTGATCCAAAGATAATGTCATCCACATAGATTTACAACACATTAGCCATCATATTTCCAAACTCTTCACAAAAGTCTTGGTTAGTTGATCCAAAGATAATGTCATCCACATAGATTTGCAACACAAACAAGTGGTGTCAACCTTTCCCATCTTGAACCCTTTAGAGAGAAGAAAGTCCCTCAATCTCTCATACCATGCTCTAGGTGCTTGCTTCAAACCATACAATGTCTTCTTTAGCTTGAATACATGGTCGGGCTTATTTTCATCTTCAAAACCGGGAGGTTGCTCAACATAAACTTCTTCATTGATGTAGCCATTGAGAAATGCACTCTTGACATCCATTTGATAGAGCTTGATGTTGTGTGCACAAGCATATGCTAATAAGATTCTAATAGCCTCCAATCTTGCAACGGGTGCATATGTTTCTCCAAAGTCAAGACCCTCAACTTGAGTGTATCCTTGTGCTACTAATCTTGCTTTGTTCCTCACAACCATGCCATCTTGATCTTGCTTGTTTCTAAAGACCCACTTAGTACCAATCACATTATAGTTCTTCGGCCTTTCAATAAGTTCCCAAACTTGATTTCTAGTGAAGTTGTTTAGTTCTTCATGCATGGCATTTACCCAATCGAAATCCTTCAATGCATCTTCTATCTTCTTTGGTTCTTCTAATGAGACAAATGAGTAATGCTCACAAAATGATGCTAATCTTGATCTTGTTTGAACACCACTTTGAATTCCACCAATGATTTGGTCTAATGGATGATCTCTTGCAATGCTAGTAGGTTGGAGTATTGGGAGTTGATTGCTTCCACTTGTTTGACCTTGAACTTGAGCTTCATCATGAGTACCACTTGAGCTTGCTTGATTTATATCAATTTGCACACTTTGGTTGATCACATGTATGTCACAATCATCATCAACTTGCATCGGCCTTATCTCACCAATGTCCATGTTCTTCATTGCATTTGATAATTGATCTCCTCTCACATTATTAAGATTTTGAGCTTCATTTTGAGACCCTTGGGTTTCATCAAACTCAACATCATGAACTTCTTCCAAGGTGCCATTTGTGAGATTCCACACTCTATATGCTTTGCTTGTGGTAGAATAACCAAGTAAGAACCCTTCATCATATTTTTTTTCAAACTTGCTAAATCTAGTGCCTTTCTTGAGAATATAGCATTTGTAACCAAACACTCTAAAGTATGCAATGTTGGGCTTTCTTCCATTCAATAGCTCATATGGTGTTTTCCCAAGCTTCCCATGGCAATAGAGACGGTTGCTACAATAGCAAGCCGTGTTGATGGCTTCACTCCAAAATGAATAACTCACATTGTATTCACTAAGCATTGATCTAGCCATGTCAATCAAGGTTCTATTTTTCCTTTCAACTACACCATTGGATTGAGGAGTGTATGTTGGTGAGAATTGATGTCCAATACCAAGATCATCACACAATTCCTCAATTCTTGTGTTCTTGAACTCACTACCATTGTCACTTCTAATCTTCTTGATGGTAGTCTCAAACTCATTTTGCACCCTCTTGACAAAAGATTTGAATAGATCATAAACATCACTCTTGTCATAGAGAAAGAACACCCAAGTGTATCTAGTGTAGTCATCCACTATCACAAAGCCATACTTGTTGCCACCGATACTAGTGTATGTTGTTGGCCCAAACAAGTCCATGTGTAATAGCTCAAATGCCTTCGATGTGCTCATTTCACTCTTACTAGGATGTGTATTTCCAACTTGTTTGCCGGCTTGACAAGCACTACATGGTTTATCCTTTTCAAAAGTCACATCTTTCAAGCCTCTAACTAAGTCATGCCTCAAAAGTTTATTCAATTGTTTCATTCCAACATGACCAAGCCTTCTATGCCATAATCATCCCATACTAGATTTACTAAACAAGCATGATTGTGTCTCACTATCATTGAAGTCAACCAAGTATAAGCTACCATGTCTAAATCCTTTGAATATCAAGTTTGACCCATCAACACTTATGACTTCAACATCATCACTACCAAATATATACTTGAAGCCAAGATCACAAAGTTGTGCCACCGATAAAAGATTGAAATCCAAGCTCTCAACTAGCAACACATTAGAAATGCTCAAGTCATTTGAGATAGCAATTTTACCAAGCCCCTTGACCTTGCCTTTCTTGTTGTTGCCGAAAGTGATAGCATCAAAACCACCATTTTGACTTGAATCAATTAATTTGAACATCAAGAGTCTCTGGTCATATGTTGAGTGCACCCACTATCAAGCACCCAATGCCTTCCTCTAGCTTTGTAATTGACCTACAAGACAAGATTAATTCTTTTTAGGTACCCAAACTTGTTTGGGTCCTCCAAGGTTAGAGACTAAGCTCTTTGGTACCCAAATGGCTTTATTCTTTGAGCCCATCCATGGTGCACCAATGAACTTAGTATGAACACCATTTGTACCCTTGGTAAGCATATAGAAAGAATCAAACTTAATTGAGGATACATTTACATTGGATTTCTTGTTCATGCAATGTTGCTTTATGTGACCAACTTGCTTGCAACTTTTACAATAGCTACCATTGTTCTTCATAAAACGAGTCTTGTGAGGAGCAAAAGTGGCCTTGCCTTTCTTGGGGTTATAGCCCAATCCCTCTTTGTAGAGAGAAGCTCTTTGGCTACCCAAGCACATAAGCAAGCGGTCCTCACCACCATAAGCCTTAGCTAATGTGTGATTGAGCTCTTTTACCTCCTTGAGATTTTCATTCTCAACTATTAGTGTGGAGTCACAAGTGAAACCGCCACTACTAGATGAGGATGATGTAGATGAGCTACATGAAGGGTTAGTGGGAGCAACAATAATAGGCTTATGAAAAGTTTCATCAATTATATCACATGATATGCCTATGTTATAAGTTTTAGCTTTCTCAACATTAGTTGGCATATTTTCACATTTTCAACTAGAGAGGAATGAGCTTCTTCAAGCTTGGTGTGAGACTTTTGAAGCTTCTTATGGTCTACCTTTAGACTCTCATAAGATGCCCTAAGCTCATCAAGTTCTTGCATAAGGTTTTTCTTTTCCTTAAGCAAGCCCTTGTACTCATTTCTAGATTCCTTAAAATGTTGAGTGCAATCTTCTAGCATAGTAATTAGTTCATCTTTAGTGAATTCTTCTTAATCACTATCACTATCACTAGCATTATCATGATCACTCTCATCATCGGATGATACCTTAGCGGCCTTAGCCATGAAGCACGATGGAGTATCGAAGAGGGAGACCTTCTCTTGGATGGCAATGCTAGCATGTCCCTTCTTCTTGCTCTTGTTGTCATCCTCATCATCACATGAGGAATAATCACTATCCCATGTAGCAACATGAGAATCATTCTTCTTCTTATAAGAGCTCTCCTTCTTTTCTCGCCTCTTCTTTTGTTTCTTCCTCTCCTTCTTGATAGCATCTTCATCATCACTATCATAAGGACACTTTACAATAAGATAGTCCTTGCTATGACATCTAAAGCATCTCATGGTATGCTCACTCTTCTTGCAAGAGTTCTTCCTCCTTCTTGCACGAAAGCCCTTCTTCTTCATGAATTTGCCAAATTATTTGACAAAGAGAGTCATCTTCTCATCAACGTCATCACTATCACAAGAGCTTGAGTCTTCATCACTTGATGATTCAATCTTGGACTTGCCCTTGGATGTGGTGGCTTTGAATGCCACACTCTTCTTCTTCTCATCATCCTTCTTCTCATTTTCCTTCTTCTTCTTCTTGACCAACTCATCCTTCTCATTATCTTCTCTATATGAATCATCGGTCATCACTTCTTGAAATATTTATTGAGGAGTTGAATCCTTCAATGTAGTCCTTACTAGCACGGTGATCAATGTATCAAATCTCTTGGGCAAGCTTCTTAAGAACTTCATAGAGAATTGGTTGTCCTTGACCTCCTCACCAAGTGCCTTGAGCTCATTGACAATAACTTGCAATCGATAAAACATTTTCGGTACACTCTCATCTTCTTGCATCTTGAAGCTAGAAAACTTTTCTTGCAAGATATATGCTTTAGCAGTCTTTGTGCCTTCGGTGCCCTCAAAAGTTTCTTCTAGCTTGGCCCAAGCATCATGTGCAACTTCTATGTTCTTTACTTGCTCAAATGTCTTGTCATCTAATACCTCATGAAGAGCACTAATGGCAATGTCATTGCATTGGAGCTTCTTCTCTTCCACCGGTGTAGGTGCTTCTGGATTAGCAACCTCAAATTTTGTTTCGGTGACCTTCCACACTTCTCTATTGATTGACTTGAGGTGTGCGGTCATCTTAACCTTCCAATATGCATAATTTGTGCCATCAAAGTGAGGTGCCTTCTTAGTGTTGTTGATGTGCAAGCTTAATTGAGCCATTTCTTTTTCACCGTAGGTTGTTAAGCCTCAAATAAACGGTGCCTTAGCTCTGATACCACTTGTAAGGTCCAAATGGCTAGAGGGGGGTGAATAGCCTAATTAAAACTTCTACAAGAATTACTTGATCACAAGTTAGTACGAAAGGTGGCGAAGCAAAAGCACTAGCTCTAACTAATTAAGCAAGCCACCTACACAAGTCTAGTACAAGGCTATCCAATAAATACAACAACAACTATAAGCTAGAAACAAGAAGTAATACGAGAGAAGAGCTTCAAGTGATTATACCGCCGTGTAGAGATGAGAAGTACCAATCAATCAATCGCACAAGAGAAATCCTCGGGAAGAGAAAGACACAAGAATTTATCTCGAGGTTCACTTGCTTTCCGACAAGCTACTCCCCGTTGTGGCGATACACCCACTTGTCGGTTCGTGAGCTAATCGACTATCAAAAGTCGAGCCCTCGGCGGGCACCGCACAACCGCACACAAGATGGGGATCCTCCAAGCCACGAGCTCCACTAGAGTATCCAATTTACGAACTCCCGCAGGGAGGGATCAAGAACCCCTTACAACACTTGGTGAAGGCTCCAACAATCTCTAATTGCGAGCTCAATGACCTCCGCTGCTCTAAGCCGTCTACCGTGTTGGGAAACACGGAAGAGTAACAAGAAATCCGTAGCAACTCGAAGATCAAGTGCCTCTAGAATGCAACTCTCAAGCAATGCACTTGAATCTCACTCAAGATGTGCAACTATGCAAAGAGATGAGTGGAGGGGTTGTTCTCTAGCTCAAAGTATGTCTCTAGGTCTCAAAATATGCAAGAGTTACCCTCAAACCCCGGACATCTTCTATTTATAGCGAAGGAGTACGCAGCTAGCCGTTATCGGACGGCACAGTTCAAAACGAGATGACCGGACGTGCCGGTCAGGGTGACCGGACGCGTCCGGTCACTACAGGACAAGCGTGAACAGTGCGCGTCAGAAGTTACCGTTGCTATGACCGGACGCACCCTAACGTATGACCGGACGCGCCGCACCTGGCGTCCGGTCAGAGTCCAGTAAGCTCCCAGCACGACCGGACGCGTCCGATAGTACATGACCGGACGCGCCCCGCGTCCGATCATCACTCCACTGCGCTCTGCCCCTCTAGACGCATGACCGGACGCGTCGGTTCCATGAGGGACCGGACGCGCCGGTCGCGCGCTCTCTTCTTCTGCGCATAGGTGAACTGACCGGACGCGCTGGTCAGACCAGACCAGCGTCCGGTCACATACCCTCGCTGCGTTGAAATGACCGAACGCGTCCGGTGCAGCGTCCGGTCACCTCTGTGACCTCCGTTCGCCTCCGTTTCTTTTCTAACTTTCGGCGCAGTGGAAAAAAAGCATTTCACTTCCCCAAAAAGCGCCGAATCCCGCCTCGCAAGCTCGGCGGGAGGGAGAGGGGAACCCAAACCCCTCTCTATCGTTTAAACTCCACCGCCTTTGTAAATGTGCTAACACCACCAAGTGTACACCACCATGTGCATGTGTGTTAGCATTTCATAAACATTTCTCAAGGCGTTATGTTAGCTCTTTACTAGATCCTAATGCATATGCTCAAGACAATGATCTAGTGGCACTTGATTTCTGAGCTAACCGAGATTGTCCCTCTTGATAGTCGGCTATGTATTCTAAACCCGGTCAATCACTTCTCTACTCATCTTAGACCGGCAAAAGGAAAACCCCTATATGGTTATACCTTTGCCTTGCGCTTTTAGATCCTTTTCCTCCACTTGATCATCATGTCCTTCCTTTTATGTGCATCTTCACCATGATCATCATTTCATGTCCATGCACCATCTCTTTGTGATCTTGTGGCCACCACTCATTGCCACATACACCTTCATCACATGTGTTGCTTATGCCTAACTCAACACACTTAACACATGGCATTAGCAACTTGGTGTCATTAATTACCAAAACCAAACTTGGGCTTTCACCAACGAACTATCAATATTGAACAAATTTGGCTATCTAGATGGTTTTAACATGTTTTTGTATTTTTTTGAAAGTAATAAAAAAACTAGTTTATTTCCTAAAAATATGCAAGTAATTCATTTTAAACTAGAAAAAATATTGACCTAGTACCTTTTTTTTTCAAAAGTACTAATCAATCTATTGTTCTCTTTGAAGTTGTTTTTATTTATTCATATTGCTAGTTTTGTTGCTTGTAGTCATGTTCACTGTTACTTAAATCATCACTTTGTACTATATTATACCTAGGATTGCCAAGAGATTAATAGCAAACTACAAGTGAACAATAGATTTGGAAGATGACACAAACGTCGCACGTGTCATGCTACACCATACATAGATCATATTTAGTCATTGCACTAGTATGGACCAGCCCTCTATTTTTTTTGTTAATTTACCTAGGATTGCCAAGAGATCAATAGCAAACTACAAGTAAACAATATATTTGGAAGATGACACAAACGTCGCACGTGTCATGCTACACCATACATAGATCATATTTAGTCATTGCACTAGTATGGACCAGCCCTCTATTTTTTTTGTTAATTTGACTCCAACATGTTTAGTACTCTATTTGGATTATGGCTTCTCTTGATTGAGATCTAGGCTTAATATAGCATAAAATAATGATTTAAACAAATAATAGGCATGATTACAAGCAATAAAAAGCTAGGAACAAGTACATATAAGATCCAAATAGCTCAAAAATAAACTAGCATGAATAGACGCATTATTATCTTTTTTTGAAAAATGGTACTTGTTTCTTATTTAAATGAATTAGATATGGATTTTTAGGAAATAACCCACTTTTTATTCATTTTAAGAAAATATAACATGACCTTTGATATCAACTATATGGCAAAACTTGTTTGGCATTGATATTTTGGTGATTAAAGGTTCCTAGTTTTATAAGAGCTACATGGACAAACTCAAGCAATAGTTGGATACACAAAAATAATCTTCTCCTTTCTGAAATATCAAGAAGAAACTGTTTTGGTTGGAATTGATTTTTTTCTGGTGCACAGAAATCTTCTTTTCATAGGTCAGATCAGTTATGAATAAATCAATATTTCTCAACGATCTAAGAAAGGCTAAATATATATACAGAAAGAATGTACTCCCACCTGTCTTTCTTCAGAATTTTTTCCCCTGTGTTTTGCTTGGCATGCAATTATATTGCACATAAGCCATACCATTCTTCAATCATACCATCTGCTACTACGCCTCTCCCGCTACCGAAAAGCCAAACGGCTCTTTAATCTTTATCTATCCATGCCCGTGCTCCCATATTTCGTAGTCTGGGTCCATACACCAGCGTGACACTACTCTTATGTTAGATGCTTCATGCTGGTGTGTTTTGTTGATCCGCTTGACCGATCAATCACTGAAAGAAAACTTTTTGACTCTAAATTTCAGCATCCTAAACTCAGAGGGTGTACAGGTAGCTCAGTGAAGGCACCTGTTTATTTAAGAAATAAGAATACTGCTATGCCAAATTTTAACACACGGTTAATGTTATTTTGGCATTATCATGGAGTAACCTATAAATTGTTTATCATGGAGTAAACCTATAAACTGTTGGCGACTGACATTCTTGTTACTCTATCCATCCTGAAAGAGTGGAATCTCACTTCTTGACGAACCGATTAATATGAAGTTTGATCAAATGTATATAAATATACCTAATATTTATGATGCTAGATAAGTATGACTAGATTAATTAAGCAGCATATTTCTATAGTAAATCTATTTAGAGATACATATGTTGATATTATTTTCTGTAAATCTAGTTAAGTTAAAGATTAATTGACTTTTCAAAAAGTGATAAGTACACTTTTTTTTGGAAGGAGAGTATATTGTACAGATGATATCAGACTAGCAAGAATTCCTTGTGACGGTGTACGTAGACCAGGCCTTGCGAACCTCAGATCATCTGTTGTGTGTCTCCACTTGAGAAGAGAACATAATAACCACCTCCTCTGCTCTCATCGCCCCTCGGTTGGTCCACCTCCTCCCTTCCTCTGGCCTCAGCGGGCACGCTCTCCTCCCGATCCCGGCCATGTCGTCGCCGCTGGAGGATGAGGATGTCACCGTGGGCATGGAGGAGGAGGAGCAGCGGGCCCTGCTCCACCGGAGCGCCACCAACAACACCTCCCAGGTGGCCATGGTCGGCTCCAATCCCTGCCCTATCGAGAGCCTCGACTACGAGTAAGCAAAACAAACGCCTCTGCTCCCTCGACCCCCATGATCCTTCCATCCACGGCCTGGTTGTGAGGTCCTGATCGAGCCTGTTGCTGCGGTCCAGTCCAACCTTGCATTGCTCGATCCACTTGGCAATTTGGCATTTGTAACGTAGGCTCTTGCTGCTGAAACTGACATGCCGGCCGATTGACCTGCGTTTCTTGCTCGAGTAGTCAGTCACTCGAACAAAACTCATGTTTCCATATCAGTCTGCAATATCTGTCCGATCGATGGATTGATCGATGGATCCCTTGGTGTGTGACTGACTGCTGGATTGGATTGGATTGGATTGGATTGGATTGGATTGGATGACGTACAGGATGATAGAGAACGAGCTGTTCGACCAGAACTGGAGGACGAGGTCCAAGGGCGACCAGGTGCGGTACGTGGTGCTCAAGTGGGCCTTCTGCTTCGCCATCGGCATCCTCACCGGGATCGTCGGCTTCGTCATCAACCTCGCCGTCGAGAACGTCGCCGGCTTCAAGCACCAGGCCGTCTCCGCCCTCATGGACTCCACCAGGTGCGTCCGAGTGCAGCTGCAGCATTGCCTTGCCTTGCTTTCCCCCCTTTCTTTCTCCTACCAAAAAAGGCAAAAAGTGGATCGATTAGAAGGCAACAAATGGTCCTTGAGTTTGTCTCTATATACTTTGTCCGCCGTCCTTTTTAGCCGTTTCAGATCTATCCGATCGATCACGATCATGCATTGCACGCATGCAGCTACTGGACGGCGTTCTGGGTGTTCGCCGGCGGCAACCTGGCGCTGCTGCTGCTGGCGTCGTCGATCACGGCGTTCGTGTCGCCGGCGGCCGGCGGGTCGGGGATCCCGGAGGTCAAGGCCTACCTCAACGGCGTCGACGCGCCCAACATCTTCTCGCTGCGGACCCTCGCTGTCAAGGTGCGTCGTCGTCGTGCGTGTTCCTATTCATATCCTATCCTGCCAGGCCTCGCCGTCGCTTTCTTGCTGCCTGCACATGGCCCCCTCACCGCTGCCAGCTCAGCTGTGCACCTGGATTGTTCACACTAATGTAGGACTGACACCAATTCCTCGAGTGCCAACCCTGTTCGCTTATGTTAAAATTTGATTTATGCTGAAATGTTACGAGAGAAAAATACTGTTTCAGAGCTGAAAAATAGCTCAAACGAACACTGTTCCACGAGAAAGCGAGCAATCTACCAAAAAAAAAAAACAAAGAAAAAACACAGAAAAGATCGATGATGCATTGCATGGGACAGAGTAGACTTTTCTGCGGAGAGTTTATACTGCAGTTTTCCCCTTATTAAATCTGGGAGCATGTCTGCATGTTCTTGCCGCAAATACTTTTTCTATGATATGTTTTGATGTCAGGGGCGCCACCAATAATGGAGGGCTCGGCATTTTCTATTTATGTTGTCTGGATCATCACGCCACTCATGTAGTAGATGTTTGCTAAGGACGTCATAGGATTTTGACTTCATAACATAATATATACATTTCATTCTCAAATACACATTATATTCCTCACAAAAAATCGATTATATTCCCGTAAAAATATACTCATTATATATCCATAGTTTTTTTTATTTTTTTGCAAGAGCGTGAACCATCAAGATAAAAATGTTGAACTTCCGTAGCAGTCACAATATAACATTATAGAATTTTTTGATGATTTGCAGGATAAAATTAGCGACAATTTTTGAGCTCTAACAGATCATAAACTCAATCCCCTTGCGCTGGGGATTAACTGAACAAGGCCCTAAGGATGTACTAGCTCATTTCCAAAATATATGGGATTCAGAGTTCATTCTTATGTTTGACCAAGTTTAAAAAAGAAGCATAATATCAAATGCGTATCATTAGATGCATTATAAAATATATTTTCATAATTTACCTTTTAAATTTGCTAGATTTTAATCTCTTGTCTGTTTTATACATTCTTCGTGGTGACAATAAATACAAGCAGAGGATTGGGAGAAGATGTGAAGTAAGAATTGACAAATATATTTTTATCACCAGGGTCAGTCAATCCTGACGAAATCCAATTACTTTTTTTAACAAATCGTTTTCATCTTTAGCTTACCTTTTTTGGTTTTATTAGTGACCCTGACATCATTGTTGGCTGTTTTCACCCCTGGAATACACAATGAAAAAAAGGAGAAAGAAGGTCGTTGTTAATCTTTGAACTTTAACCTCAGTATGTTTCCTGTACTCTAAAATCAACATATACCCGCAAAATATGTCCACTTTACCACTCTCCCTCCCCGAAAGTAGAACAAGGTAGTAGTCTCTTTTTTTTAAAAAAAATTAATAGGCATTCATATATAGCATACATTAATGGGTTTAAGGTCTAGTTTTATAGAGCTCTTGAGGCTCAGGTACTGACTCCCCGTGTATTGTAGCAAGAAACCGTTTTTCTCTCTTCTTTCACAAAGGGAACTAGGAGCTGATGAAGCTACTATTTTTGCTTCACTGACTCCAATTCCTCCGCATACTATAGCAAAGAGCTAGAGCCTTTTGGAACCGTGGCAAAGAGGGCATAAGAATGAATTGGAATTCACTTGCCATCTAGAACCACTCTAGTTAAGGATGAGGCTAGTGTTTTAAATGGCTCTGACAAATAGAGGATGCATGTAAAGTGTACGAAATAATTCACGGTTGAAAACCAGCTTTGACCTTTTATTTAATACACACAATAGTTGTATATCATTGCATTGACATAAATCTGATCAATGTTTAGGGAAAAAACATCAGTTTCATATAAAATTGGTACGAGCGAAAATTTGTATTATGTTTGCAGGTTCACAAATGAATAAACAAGTGGCACCTAAGGTAACATGACAAAACCAGAATTTGGAGGTTCACAAATGAATAATAAAAGCGACACCTAAGGTACTATCACAAAGCAAAATTTAGCACAACCACTGAACATTTGTCTTAATGTCTCCAACCAAATAAATAAGTTGAACATTATCTTTTCTTCCTATGTTTTTAACTACATATAGAAAACGTTTTGGAAGTACGTTTAGGTTTCTCTTATAGGCTGCCGTCTCAATATGACGAATACATATCAGTTTAGTAGTCCCAGAAGCGCAGCCAAGTGTAAATGTTGGCTGCAAACTTTGCAAGACAGTGAGATCTGACCTTGTGTTGAAAAAAAAAATGTCGGATCCAGACAATGCAACTTCAGATGTGCCTTCTGCATGCAGCACTCAAACGTGTGGCACTGTACGTATATGATGTTGTGCAGGTAGTGGGGAACATCGCGGCCGTATCATCGTCGCTGCACGTCGGCAAGGCGGGGCCGATGGTCCACACCGGCGCGTGCATCGCCGCCATCTTCGGGCAGGGAGGCTCCCGCAAGTACGGCCTCACCTGCCGCTGGCTGCGCTACTTCAAGAACGACCGCGACCGGCGGGACCTGGTGACCATCGGCGCCGGCGCGGGCGTGGCGGCGGCGTTCCGCGCGCCCGTCGGCGGCGTGCTGTTCGCGCTCGAGTCCCTCTCGTCGTGGTGGCGCAGCGCGCTCATCTGGCGGTCCTTCTTCACGACGGCCGTGGTGGCGGTGGTGCTCCGCCTCTTCATCGAGCTGTGCGGGTCCGGGCGGTGCGGCATGTTCGGCCGCGGCGGGCTCATCATGTACGACGTGAGCACCGTGTTCGACGACCTCATGACCTACCACCTCAAGGACATCCCCACCGTCATCCTCATCGGCGTCACCGGCGCCCTCCTCGGCGGGCTCTACAACTTCCTCATGATGAAGGTTCTCCGAGCCTACAACGCCATCAACGAGTATGCATGCATGCAAAAATCCTAAACATTCGACATTCGAGTCCTTTGATCCTTTGATTAATTAGTTGGTCGATCGACTTTCGATTAACTAATGGAGGGGTAATTTGATTTGCAGGAGAGGTGGAGCGCACAAGCTGCTGTTAGCGGCCACCGTCTCCATCGTGACGTCGTGCTGCGTGTTCGGCCTGCCATGGCTGGCGCCGTGCCGGCCGTGCCCGACGACGGGGCCGCTGTCGTCGCCGGACGGGACGTGCCACGCGCTGAACCGTTTCCGGCGGTTCCACTGCCCGGCGGGGCACTACAACGACCTCGCCAGCCTGTTCCTCAACATCAACGACGACGCGATCCGCAACCTCTACTCCACGGGCACCAACGACGTGTACCACCCGGCGTCCATGGTCATCTTCTTCGTGGCGTCGTACGCGCTCGGCGTGCTGAGCTACGGCGTGGTGGCGCCGTCGGGGCTGTTCGTCCCCATCATCCTCACGGGCGCCACCTACGGCCGCCTCGTCGCCATGCTGCTCGGCAGCCGGTCCGGCCTCGACCACGGCCTCGTCGCCATCCTCGGCTCCGCGTCCTTCCTCGGCGGGACGCTCCGGATGACGGTTTCCGTGTGCGTCATCATCCTCGAGCTCACCAACAACCTGCTCCTCCTCCCGCTCGTCATGCTCGTGCTGCTCATCTCCAAGACGGTCGCCGACTCCTTCAACTCCAGCATCTACGACCTCATCCTGCGCCTCAAGGGCCTGCCCCACCTCGACGGCTACGCCGAGCCGTACATGCGGCAGCTGACCGTCGGCGACGTCGTGGCCGGCCCGCTGCGGAGCTTCGGCGGCGTGGAGAAGGTCGGCAACGTCGTGCACACGCTCCGCACCACGGGGCACCACGCGTTCCCCGTCGTGGACGAGCCGCCCTTCTCGCCGGGGCCGCCGGTGCTCTACGGCCTGGTGCTGCGCGCGCACCTGCTGGTGCTGCTCAAGAAGAGGGAGTTCCTGGCGGCGCCGCAGCGGTGCCACAAGGAGTACGTGGCCGGGAGGTTCCAGGCGGAGGACTTCGACAAGCGCGGGTCCGGGAAGCAGGACACCATCGCCGACGTGGTGCTGTCGCCGGAGGAGATGGAGATGTACGTCGACCTGCACCCCTTCACCAACACGTCGCCGTACACGGTGGTCGAGACCATGTCGCTGGCCAAGGCGCTCGTGCTCTTCCGGGAGGTCGGCCTGCGCCATCTCCTCGTCGTGCCCAAGGCCTGCGACGTAAGTGCAATTCAATGAGTACCAAGCAAGATTTCACTTCATTTTAGTATATATATTATGTGCATGTATATATTTGCAGAGGTCGCCGGTGGTCGGCATCTTGACGAGGCATGACTTCATGCCGGAGCACATCCTGGGGCTGCACCCTGTGCTTCTGAAGAGCAGGTGGAAGAGGCTCCGGTGGCAGAAGGGCACAGTGGCCAAGTACTTCCGCTCGCTCATCGTGTGGATCGCCAACAGCGGCTGAAGCAGATCATTGCTGGCAGGATGCTGCTGGCCTGTGCAGATTAAAGCAGTCATTGTGTATTTGGGAAATAACAGCACCTGCTGATAGCTTCATATACACATGCATATATGTTCATTCAAAATTTTGTCTTCGCTTCTTCATTTACATGTTTATATATTTTTCTTGTGTGGAAAAAGATGAGTTTGCCATATTGTTTTTTGTCTTTGATGTATAGTTTTCTTGGTGCACATTTCCAAAGAGAGATCGAGAGTCCACTACTGAAGTAAGAATTATTGTTTTTTTTCCCGAAACTTATAGGGCGTAGCATTGCCCAAGCTCTGTTTACTTTCTTTTTAAAACAAATTAGGAAGGAAGACTTGCCGGTTATATTGATAAAGAAGAAGTCCCATACTGGATATAACAGAATAACAACAGCAATAGTCGTAACAACTACAAACGACTGTGACAACTTTACCAACAACAACAGTAGCAACAAAAACAAACAACTAAGACAACTCTACCAAGCCACTTGCAACATGAGCAAACAAACAAACCGCAGTGAAGACATACACCTAAAGAAAGGACAAAGAAACCTCTGCCACCATGCTCCTCTGTTTAGCTCACAATGTCTATTTTCATAACTTTTCTACCTTAATACAAACGGTAATGCTCCTTATAGGGCGCCTCCTGTCACGGCCGCGCTCCATCCACCTGCCGTCGCCCCTGCCAAGGTCCGTGCCGCCGCCGAACTCCACACCAATGACCTCTGCGCCACTCCGTGGCATCGAGCTCCACGCCGGTGTCGAGCTCCGCGTCGACGAGCCTCTATTTTCGTCCAAGCAGCAAGTATATGTTGTGTTTGAAAGCGCATGTTGCAAGCGTTTGTTTCAAGTGTTTCATATGTTTCGGAGGTTTGTTGCAAGTATTTCATATGGATGTTGCAAAAGTAGTTTGAGATGTTGCATATGTTGCAATGGTTATACACGTATGTTGCAAGTTTTTGTTTCCAATGTTTCATCTATTTTTTCAGACGTATGTTGCAAGTGTGTTTATCTAAATGTTACATATGTTTCATACATATGTTGCAGTTGTTTTATTTGGATGTTGCGTATGTTTTTCAATAGTTTTCAAGTGTTTTTAAGATGTTTTTGCAAGTGTTTCAAATGCATGTTTCAAGTGTTTCATCTGTCTTCAGATGTATGTTGCAAGTGTTGTATCTGGATATTTCAAAAGTAGATTGGGTGTTGCACATATTGCAATGTGACCCCACCTGTGGCAACCGCCGTGGGTACAGCTCCGTGGTGCGCATCCGCAGCCAGGGTCAGGCGGGACGCGGTGGGCGCACTCCTGTCATGCTGGATGGGACGGGGACACGGTGGATGCGCTCGAATGGGTGCAGTGGCTAGACGTCCGGGCACTAGCGTAGATCTCCTACGTTTTCGAGAAAAAAATATTTTTACATGGTCAATTTCAGGATTAGTAGAATGGCCTAGCAGAGATGCTCTGTCACCGGGAGATCAAGATCGAAAAAATATAATTATCCTTTCCTTTTTGGAGGCTTTGCTGAAGAGTTTTCTTCCCACCACCCACCACCCCTAGTGGTTGTTGCTCAGTGGGCAGGGTGGCTTAGGTTGCTGGTATAGGGCATGCTGGTATTGAGCAATGACAGATCTAGACATGGCAGCAGCGGAGGTCGAGAACGAGTGGGGTCTGGTCAAGCGCGGGCGAGGAAACGATGAAAAATACTCTCTTCATTTCGAATTATAAGTCATTTAGCTCTTGTAGATATATTGCTTTTACTATGCATCTAAATATACGCTACAGTTAGATATATATATTAAAAAAACTATTCAAAAGCTAAAATAACGTAGAATTTGAAGTGAAGGGAGAAAAGTAGCCATTAAGGACAAGTACTATAAATCGTGGGATGGGGAGGCCCGGTGCCCCACGTCAAGCGTATGCAGTGTCTGTTGCCAGCTCTCTAATCTGCAAACATTCAGTCAAATTGGTTCGCCCCGAACGTATACAGACACAGCTACAGGAGTAGCTGTTCGTGTACAGTTCATGTATACATTTTCAGGATCTAATGATTCAAAATCAATGCATCGAATGGCTTTACACGCATGTTTATGTTCAAGATGTACACAAACACACAGCATTTCCCTAATTATCTTATTCCTCGCCCTGTTGATCTTCTCCCAGTTTCCAGATCAGAACCAATAAACATAAACATGGCAGCGAGTGACCTAGCAGAGATGGGGAGGCTGTTCAACCCAACTTTTCCGCCCATCCAAGTTGAATGGCAGATGCGACCAACCAACTCTTGCGACATGAAGAAACGGGGAAAGGAATAGGGGATTCATTTTCATTCATCATTGTTAGTTTTGGTTTAGTTACAACTTCTATGTCAAAAAAAAATATTACACTCGTCATGTATCAATTCCCTAACGCAGTCAGATGCTGCAGGGGACATCCACAAACAATGCCCAGCACAAAAAAAAAAAAAAAAGAGAGAACTACGACTACCCACTGCCGCCACTAAAATAAAATGAAGCAGGGTAGAAATGGGGTAAATCCTACCGACCTAGCATACCTCATCTAATCCCCTTGAACAGACCAACCCATCAGGCAACAGTTTAAACACCAGCACTTGCCGGTGCCATCCCTCAAACAGAATTTACAGAGATTAAGCCTTAGCAACAACAGAAGTCGCGCAATGGCAGGCCGGTAAGTAGGACAAGACTGAAACGGGTAAAACATGGCTGCACCCTTGCTGGGACACCGGAATCTACAGTAAGAGGCCACACATAAGTGTTGTGACCTGTATCACTATCATCTATATCTCCAATCTACCTGACTGCGATGTTATGCTGCCGGAGAACTTGAGAAGCTTCTAAATGTAGATAGAATCTACAGAGATAGCCAGGAGCACTGTCATTACGATGCTCATGAATCCGCGTCTTTCTTCCTCTTCCCCTTGTTTCCAGACCTTGCATTGTCAGCTGGCTCGGGGTTTGGAGCAGGATCCTTTGTGTACATGATGCAGTCGTCGAGGGTGTAGATCCTGAGCGCAAGCGACGATACGGTTGTTGTCTTGACAGCTGCAGTGAAGGAGGACCAGTACCACCAATCTTTCTTCAGGAATTCAGCTTTTATCATGCTCTGCAAGAAGTTGATTGCCAATACCACCTAAAAGAGGCACAGACATGATTAATCAGTAACTGAATCATATTACAATTATCTCTAGGCTTCTAGCATAACTAAAACTGCAATTTCCCAGACTTGAGTTAGAAGGAACAGACAGGATTACAGATTAGGTCCTACTACCACTTGGATCTGTCACACTGCCAATTTGCTAATTACATCCTAAATTCTAGGATTCGTTATCGGCCTTATTTCTCAGTTTGGAGACTACAGATCATGCACTAGTCATATTAAGTCAAACATAGTGGGCAGCTAACGTAAAATTCAAAAATTTCAAATGCAAGGTAGCATGGGAGTTTAGATTAGGAGCAACAGGTCATAAATTAGGAATAAGAAAAAAAATGTAGGAGATTATCTGCTTAGGAAAGTAATGAGATTTGTTAGGAACTAAAAATGGTGCCTGGAAACTCACTGAAAATGCAAATATTACTATTCTAAAAAAATTCAGTAAATTGGAAATACACAAATAGGTTGACGTACATATGATATTAATTCTGCATCCTTCACAAAAGCACGCCATGAACGTCTTCTTATTTGCTGAGACTTGGAGGCTCTGAATGCTTCCTCAGGCAAAGCTGCTTCTACATCAAGCAAGTTTATCTTTAGCTGCTTCAGGATATGAAAATTCCTGCCTATCACAGGCATCAGTGATGACTCTGGAACCAAGCCCCCATTAGCAGTTAGCAATCTTGTTGGTTTGTCTGTTGAAGGTGCTTCCTTGGCTAAAGTACTATCCCTAATAGGCTTCTTAGATTTTGGCATCTGCCCATCACCTGCATTGCCAGAAAAATCTTGACCAACTTGGGATCCCTCTTGCCCAGACATTTTGGCAGACATAGCTTGGCATTCCTCCAATGAGGAAGTCCAATCATTTGGTTTATCGTCATTTCTTTTATTTTCATTTAGCAGAGCTGGCGGGTCAAGGAAATATGCAGGTGAAGGCACAAAAGATGGGATTCCATTTGATCCAAGTAGCCCAATCTCCTTCACCGTCTCCTTGTTTGAATCATTTGTGATAAATTTTCTACAAATTTCTTCAAAGTCATAAGGGCATGACTCTAATTTTCCACTGTTAGATGGTTTGATGGAACAATTATGATCTACAGGATCTTTTTCCTTTATATCAGTCTTGGTACCCTTCAGTTTTGGCTCATCATTTTCTTTACTTTCACTAGGACAGTCGTTACTGCTGTTGCATTTTCCACCATTATGCCCTTCATATTCCATCAATGTGAGATAAGTTTCATGACAATTTAAGCAATGGTGTCGAGAAGGCCATAGAGGCTCTAAACAGTCACAGCGATATACTCTTTCTTCAGAACCCGACTTTGACTTCCTTCCTCTCTTTTTGGATAGCTCACTAGTGTCCTGATCCAATTGCAGACCATACTTTTGCTCCAAAACTATAAAAGCCTTGGTGTTTGGAAGTTCCATAGGTGGTTCACTCTTTGAAGACTTGGACACTGGAGGATCAGTGATGGGAAAACTAGCCTGGTGATAAAGAGACTTTTGCCATTGCAAGATAGAATCTTTCAGGTCCTTCTCCCTTGGATCAACGTCTCTTAGCCAGTCAACAAGACACTTGATTTCTTCATCAGATTCATACATAACAAGCGATGCCGAATTCCAACCTCTATCAAATGTTGACTGAGAATGTCTTGTAACCATGCTAATGTCTCTGTCTTTGGGTATCAGCATGCTTCCATCTGCAACAAGACGAGGACGCTTACTAGGTCTTCCTGTAACCCAGTACAATCGACCAACAGAATCCCTACCCAGGCACTCTCTTCTCAAGGATGCCATACTCAGCTGTGATTCTACTGTGCTAATTGAATCCTGCAACTGTGCAATCTTCTCCAATAAATTATTTGATTCGTTGTTATCAGCATCATGGTCAACCGATTTAGATGTCGATGTTTCAATATTGTCTTGGGACGATGCCCTAGCATTTTCATCAGGCAAATCTCCAATTGGTGCATTGATAACTGTAGCAGAATGAGCCTCTTCCACATTCAAGTTATCACAAGTACCACTTTTGCCACCTAATGATTTCTCACAACTTTTGGATCCTTCACCAATAGAGTCCCGATCAGTCCAGTCAGTAACTATCTCTGATGGTTGTTTTGAATGTCCCAAAGATTTACTTCCTTCAGTAACAGATTTGCTGGATATGCCATTGTCAGTACTGCAAGGTTTACCCACATTCAATAGCCCAGCAGGAACCCCTTCAGCAGGGTTGCTGAGGTTAACTCCAACATTAACCTGTTCAGCCTCTTCAAGATGCTCTGATGCTGTGAGCATATCGCGCTGCTGATTCTCCACAAGTCCTGAACTATTGCCTATTTGGTCATTTTTCATCCATCTACTTTGTGTAGCATATTGAGTTTTTATTTCTACCTGATACTTCAACTCTTTCAGTTCATAATTCAGATGACGTAATTTCTGCTGGAGATCATTTAACTTGTCTGAACACTGATCTAGATGTTCCCTGATGAGAGCTGTGTTGTGCAATTCGTCACATAGAAATTTCAGCAAATATATTCTCTGCAATTGAAGATCAAAATAACATATCAGAAGGTTGTCACTTATCTGCTATAGAAAATAGGATGACAAACAGCGTTTATGGTAATACAACCCCCGCTGATCAAAGGCCTATTTGTTTTGTAATCTTGTTGCAGATTACAAAGCTTGCGTGTAGATTACGTTTATGGCTTTTTCCTCTATACAGCCCTTATTAGATTCTTTCCTAAGAATTTAAACATGCTGAAAACACAAACTAACATCTTCCATAACTGTGATTTCCTAAATCTATGTGACCAGTCAAAATGCGCTGTATAAAAAAGAGTGGGTCTTAATAGTACAGTAAAAATATAGGTGCTCATCCATGAACTGATGAAAGCATCCCTAATTATTGATTGGGGAAAAAGACTTGGAAGATATCAACAAAAGAAAAAAAAAGTGTTCTGCTAGAGGATGAGTTCTGATAAGTTTAAGCCCTGAAGCTTGAGTGCCCATATGATCTCACAAATGCAAAATCTTAAGCACTTAAAATAACTTTAAGAGGATATATTTGCATGTTCACCCATTTCCTTTATCTGGGATGAAGGAACACTAAAGCTTTTAAGTAAACGATAGACAAAATACATGAAAAGCATTCAAAGAGTGACGATCTGGTAACTTCACTTCAATTCAAAGATAAAGAGATGAGACAGACCTCGGCTACGCTAAGCTCCCAGTACTCTTTCTCATCCATCGCAACAGCTAACTTGTTGAGTTTCTCAATAAAAACATGAGCTTCCTCCCCAAGGCACTTCTTTTGTTCTTGCACTGAAACATGAGTTTGGGCAGTACATGACGGGCAATACCAGTTTCCAAGCGGTATGCGTGCCAGTGGCGGGTTCAGGCAATAAGTGTGGTATTCAGAGTCACAAGTATCACATAGAAGGACGCTCTCGTCATCTCGATCGATTCCACAGACTTTGCAGACACCATCCTCCCATGGTGCTTTGGGCAGCTTATTGTTTGCTGCTGTGAGAGCATCTTGTAGCTCCTGGTGGATTTCTGAGTTACCATTTTCATTGCTTAGATATTTGTCAAATTTCTCAACAAGGTCTTGTACCTGCACCAGCCAAGTAAACGATGTAGAGGAACGTTCAGTAAAAAAAATCATGATCATACTACTTAATAAACAGAAATTTTCACAGTAAAGCCAATGTATAAAGCTGGTATCTAAACATTACCACTGGAAAGCATAGATTTGTTAAGGTATAATAGTCAAAGGGCATTAGTGTAATCTCTCTAGTCTATTTACAAGTGCGAGCGCTAAAATAGAATTTTCCAGAACAAGGAACTCTCTGGAGTTTGTTAAAAATTTGCAATCACTTCAGACAACTACGAGAGATGAACTAGTAGTTATTGGAAAACCAAGGTTTAAGACACATTAACAAATACCATAATGGAAGGTTCTTATGAATATAGTAAGCTAAAATCACACATCCCTGAACATAAAAGGCAAGATCGTACAGGGACAGATAGGAATAACAAACCTCTGCCTTATACAATGATTCAAAACTCTCAGACAGTGCAGCAACCATGACTACCACTTCAGGTCGATCAGCAAATGCAGTTTGCAGATTACGGATTACCTGCAGGTAAACACAAAGGCACCATAATCTGAATTTGTTGCAGAGTTGAAGAAGTGGCGAAAAGAGGACATCGACCAAAATAAACACATTTAAAGAGGGCTTGGGGGGGGGGGGGGGGGGGGGGGGGGGTAAAAAGGACAACAGGGGGAAGAAATCCCCTTGAGCTTTAGCTTAAGTGAGGGGAATACCAAATCCTTTAGGGAGGGGCTTCTCGGCTCAAGGCTCTACTGACCAAATTATTGCTCAGCTCTTTAAAATACTACATAAATAAATATATTTAACAATCTTTTCCATTGCTCAGTTAGACACAGATATTAGCAAAGGCGCTCCAAAAAATACAATATCTCTTTGGTTGCATATCTTGAACTGAGCTCATATTTTGAACACATGAATTAGAATAATAGAGTTTCAAGACTAAACTAAATACATTATTCTAGACTCTTAGCTTCTTTGCTGGATAGTTTGGATCCACCTTAGACAACCTCATCAGCATATACTGCATAGTAAAGCTCAGTCTACAGAACTAATGATGTGTGAGAAAAAGGGAGTCATGTGTCATGAAGATATGGGCTATTCCTATTCTTATAAAGAACAAAAAATTAATCTCTCTTCATGGGTTAACATAATAATAGTTTAAAAAGATTTTCTCAAAAAAGAGGAAAGAATGGATCATAAGATGTGTGAACAATAAGCCATCACATTTCAATACAAATAAATAAAAGTGGCGCAGGACCAGGGGTCTGGCACCATGAGTGCCACTTGTACATAAACCTCTATTTTCTCTTACTTAATTGAGTGGCAGAGCTCCTGCCTTTTACTTTTTTAAAAAAAAGTGGCGCAGGAATATCGGTACCGCTGCATTACTGAAATGAATAGCAAGATCAATAAGTAAATTGCGATCATAACTGAATTAAACTTAACACAACACTAGGGTTCTTTCACAATTAAGTCATAATGCATGCAGTCCATGGTCTAAAGCAGGCATAATGACTAATTTTTGGCTATGAAAACCAGGCTCTAGACCCCTATTAAAGACCAGAATGGCATACTGCAATAGCAGTAAACTGTCATGAAACTATTAAAGACCAGAAAGGCATACTGCAATAGCAGTAAACTGTCACGAAATTAATGATAAAATACCTAAATCAAAGAAACTGTCAGTCAAAAGGTTACAAGTGGAAGTGGTACTGTAACACAACTATCTATTTTTCATGGAAAATGGCAGAAGAGGACAGTACCAAATAACACATCATTTCAAGCTATCATAAAAGTGCAAGGAGATTCCTCAAAGGCACATTACAAGAAAAATATAGCATGCATCAACACTGAATAATACAGAACAAGGTGTCAAAGAAAACATACTTCTTGTACATCATCAAGAAAAGCCTCCCAAGATCCGCGATAAGCTCCCTTAGCCAACCTTATATCAATTGTGCGGAAGTCCAAAGGGCGAGATACCATACCAGGAAATCCAAGGATGCCCTCATCCTCATTCTCATTGGAATTTGTTAGTGTTGTTCCAAGCAAATTAGCAAACTGCTTTGATTCATCAGAGGAAATAGCACGCCGCAGGGCAATACGGCACCTTTTCAAGATAGCCTCTGAGATGGAGATAATATTTCTTTCCTTTCTTGGTTTTTCTGTATTCTGGGGCACTTTTGTACGACAGGCCTCTGTCAAGACGGATAAGACAGCTTTCTGAAAAATAAACATGCCTTTTAGTACATTTTCCAATAATCTCATAGTCATAATTTTCCCAAAGCTGAGTTCATTTCTTGTCCCTCCCTCTCAGTAACTTTTGTGAGAAATCTAAATGTATTGTTTTTAGCTTAGTTTGAATGCGTGTATAATGGCCTTCCAACCTGGTACCATTCCTCTTCTTGCAACTATATGTCACATTTCATTAGAATGTGCTGACGGCAGTAAGTTCAGATTAAATTTCTACAACAAATTTCCTGATCAGATAAGCTACAGAAGCAAAAGCATGTTAGAAGAGCACCTGAGTGGGAACAGGCGTCTCTACAAGGTAGTAAACCTTGGCCAGCTAACCAGATAAAATTCCAACAAAATTGGTTGCTCAATATTCCACTTAAGAAACAAATAATATCTAGGGCTATCCGAAGCCTACGTGACCAATCTCTTTGATGTACCAATAGTTCATAGCATATAATGACATACTAAAAAGAACAAACATGCAGTAAGGTTCACTACTTTGAGTAAACACATGCAGAATGTACGGAAGTACACGAAAGAAATTTTCTTCTCACTTAGTAGCAGCAGGAACTTTACAAACCTTGGTTGGTCCAGATGCATTACCCTTGTAGACCTCTTTACTGATTGAATGCTCCAAAATTTTCCTTGCCCATTCTGGAGGTTTTCTATCCAAAGCTTCATAAACGCACTTTCTTATTCTTGTTCCCACATTAGTTGGCAATTTTCTCACAGGCTCCAGTGATTTCACCCAATCTGGTAATGTTGTGTCACTAGCAGGCTCCTCTGGAGAATCTACAATATCAGCATCCTGGTAATCCATCATAAAGACCTTATTCCCTTCATTTGCTGAAGAATTGCATATCAAAGTTTCAGCCTCTGCAAGCAGCTGAAATACAAGAAGATTATTTATTTATTTATTTTAGCAGAAAATACAGCAGCGGAGGCCCCACTGTAGGGATTATATGAAACAAAAACAAAGACTGCACAAAAATAAGCCTCAGAAGAGAGGCAAACAAAAACACCAAAAAAACAAGCCCAAGACAAAAAAAAATACAAGAAGATTATTGCTAATGATATGCACATATAGCTGTCAAACTAGAAATTTTACAATTACCTCCTAAGTAGATAATCATAGCATTTTTTTCTATGAATAATTGTGGGAGATGGATTATAAACAAAGAGTGATAGATATCATAGCACAAAGCAACACAGCACCCGTTACGATATATGATATCAAAAATAAAAATATATGACATAGCTGGACAAGAACTAGCTTCTTTTCCAGCGAAATCTTCCCCAGCAGCAGTATAGAACAAATAATTGAAAACACATGTAATGAACAATACGCTAGTAGTACAGAAATTAGATTCTGATGGCTCTCTTCCCTCCGCCCCCCCTCCCACCCTCTCCTCTCCCGACGTCGCCTCGCCTACCACCAGCCCCACGCCGGCGTTCACTCCGAGCCCGGCGGCCACCGTTCCTGATTCTCTCCCCAAGGCGTCGGTGTCCCCCACCTCCTTCTTGTCCTCTCCGGTGGCGCCCTCCCCCACCCGCACGTACGGTCGCTCCAAGCAGGAGCGCTGGGGCGACTCTAGCCCGTCCTCTTTGGGTGACGACGGTGCGCCTCCCTCCTACCTCGAGGTCCTCTTATCGTCCGCGGGGGTCGGAGGCGCGGCGTGCTCTGCTGCAAGTGGCGCGGCTGGCCGGCCGCCTCCAGGCCCCGCGCCGGTGCTGGCTTCCTCACCAGTCGGCGGCGCGGCTGATCGACCCCCTCCAGGCCCCGCGCCGGCTCGTGCTGCGACTTCCCAGGGCGGCGGCGGTGCGCGTCGCCCCGCTGCTGGGCGTCACCGTTTCGTCAAGCCACGTTGGGCTTCCCGTCCCGACTCAGCGGGGTGGCAAAAGTTCGGCGTTGGTACGGATCGTCTGGGTCGCCGGCGTGTGGCTCACCCTCGCCGCCGGGTCCCTGCCGATCTTGCAGGCAAGTGCTTTAACTGTTTCTCCACCTCGCATACTGCTGCTTGGTGCCGCCAGCAGACGAGGTGCTTCCGCTGCCGCTCCCTGGGGCACCGATCCTATGTGTGCCCCGGGATGGTGCGTGGTGGTGGAGCCTCCCATCAGTTGAAGCGCTCGCTCGTCTGGCGGCGGATCTCCCCGGCGCTGGAGCCTGCTGGCACTACCCCCCCGCAACGGTCTTCCCCGGCGGGCTCGGTGTGTGGTGTGGCTGGTCCGAGCGATATGTTGGGTGGTACGTCGTCATCTGCACATCATCCTGAGGGTGCTGCCGAAGACAGGCCTGGTCGGCAGCGCCGACGCCGGCGACCACGTCACCGTCGGCGTGCGGACCCTGGGCATTCGGGCTCTCCCCCAGCTGCGCCCGCCGTGCCGGAAACCGCCTCAACACTGGCGCCCATGCAAGACCTAGTCCCTAAGAAGCCCCCGCCTCCTTGCATCATCAACTGGAGTGATCAGGTGGCTCGTGCGGAGGTCGACCTCCAGCGGGCGGTGGTCGTGACCGTCATCGGCCTTGCGCCTCTGGCGCCAGCTAATGCGGTCGCTGCGGTTATAGCTCCCCAGTTAGAGGTCGTGGCGGCTTCCTTGGTCCTGCGTCGAGCTTCTTCGTCAAGCTACCTGCTCTTCCTCCCGGATACCGGATTGGTGGATCGCCTGGTCGGTCTTCAGCAGCCTCTTCGCTCACCGGATTTCAGCCTGCTGTGCAAACGCTGGAGCAGATTGGCTGGTGCTGTTGGGCGGACCTTGCCGCACTTGCTCGATGTCGAGCTCCGTGGCATTCCTGCTCATGTTTGGGAGTCTTCAACAGTTGAACAGTTCTTGAGCCCTAATGCCTGGCTTGATCAAGTGCACTCGGACACTGTTGAGTTGACTGATTTATCCACCTTTCGGTGTTCAGCTTGGTGTTCGGATTTGAGTTCAATTCCACGTTCTAAAGAACTATGGGTTGCTGAGCCTCCGTCTGCAGTTTTGGAAGAGCCTCCGGTGAAGCGAATCCTGGCGTATCCCATTGATGTTCAGGTTACCGTCGTGCCCCTCCCTGATGCCCCCACACATGGCTCTCCACCACCTTCTCCTCCTCATGGGGACAGCAGCGATGATGGCAGTGGTGAGGGTGGCTCTTCGCGGGGCAGCAGCGGCAGCGGCCCCGCATCCTTGCTTCTTCGCCACCGCCCTCTGATTCTGCGGATGGAGGGGCGTCCGGCGTCGGCGGCTCGAGGCGCATGCCTGCTCAGGATCATGTGGACCCATCTGCATCCAGCTTGCCACTCCAAGCGACTCCTGAACCAACGTCCCGTACGGTCGTCATTGATGACGCTGCCATCGGGAACGAGGAGGCGGTGCGGGAGCCCCTAAGCGCTGCCATCGGGAACGAGGAGGCGGTGCGGGAGCCCCTAAGCGCTGCCATCGGGAACGAGGAGGCGGCGGCTGTTAACGGCTTGGAATGCCTTAACTGTAGAAGCCCATCAGTCGTTGCTTCTCCTAGGCTGGACGAGCAGGCTCCTTCAGTAACTCTGCAGGCCCCTTCGGTTCTCTCCCCCACACTTGCGGCCTTTGAGGTTGAGGTGGATCCCCCCCTCCCTTGGGCCGAGTGTGGACCCTCTGGGTGGGAGCCGTCTCTTAAAGATTCTACTGGGCTGGGCCTTGATGGGGCTGCTACAGATGGACTGGGCACTGGTGGGGCAACGGAGTTACCGGCCTCACCACGCTCACCCCTGTTCTTCCCCTTCGACGAGGCGACGGAACTGCCGGCCTCACGAAGAGCCCCCCCATCGCCGCCCGCCCCAACTACAAAGCCTCTTCTGGTCTACTTCAGACGCCGGTCACGACAGCGCCGGCGGGCCTCCCCGCCCCGGTGCCTGGGCACTTCGGACGCCGGGGATGTGGTAGCTGCTGCTGCAGCTCCATCCTCGGTCTCTGCCTCCTTATTAGGTGCGTCTTCGGCCGCTGGCATGCTCCCCTTCGGTGTGCATCCACCTGCGTCTCCGGCCCCCGCCGTCTCCCATGCCGGGGTGGGCTCAGCTCGCGACGGCCCTGTGCAGCACACCCCTGTCCCGGGCGTCGTAGTACCCTTGGAGACTCCGGCCCCGGACAGGACTCCCTCACCTTCGGAGGCCAGAGCCGCCTTCCTCGGCAGACTCGCCCGGCGTACGGATGGACTGCTCCCAATGTCGGTCATCAACAAGCGAAGATGCAAATCTCAGCTTTCTGGTGCCACACCACGTCGTAGTCGTCGTATTGCTGGGGCTGGGGTGGATTTCATTCTGGATGATTTGGGCAGAAGGACGAAGAAGAAGGCTATGCGTGCTCTGGACATCCTCGACGAAACCGAAGGTATCAGCCAACAGGCTCAAGATGACTACACGAAGCTGTTTAGGCATCCCCTGTCTGATTCTCATGTTCAGGCGTTGGCTGCTCTATTCAATTGGTCCTTGCCTGATGTCTTTGGCCAAGGGGATGATGGTGAGCTGTTAGCTTAGCCATCTGTTATGGGGATGGTCGCTCTTAGAACCTGTTGTTTAATGGATCCTACAAAGATTTTAATTTGGAATGTTAGGGGTTTAAATTCTACCTCTAGGCAAGACTCTGTACGATCTATTGTGGATTCATCTCGGTCGGACATTGTGTGTATCCAAGAAACCAAGGTCACTAATATGTCTCGCAGAATTATACTCTCTGCTCTAGGCTCGGATTTCTCAGACTTCATTGCTGCCCCCTCTGTTGGAGCCAGTGGTGGGATTTTGGTCTCTTGGAGACGACACATTGGTGTTTCAGTAACTCGACGGGTTGACAATCATAGTGTAACGGTTCAGTTTTCTCCGGAAAATGGGCAGTCATGGTGGATGACTTGTGTATATGGACCCCAAGGCAATGAGGACAAAGTTCAGTTTTTGCAGGAGTTACGGGATATTCGTACAGCATGCCCGGGGCCATGGATGGTGGCTGGGGATTTTAATCTTATTTACAAAGATGAGGACAAGAATAATGCTAATTACAACAGGGCAATGATGGGTAGGTTCAGGAGGTTCATAAATGATTTGGCTCTTAAGGAAATACCCCTACATGGTCGCAAATACACGTGGTCAAACCAGCAAGACTCTCCTACCTTGGTGAAATTAGACAGAGTGTTATGTTCAGTTGACTGGGAGGAGAAATTCTCTAACTGTTTGCTTCAAAGTATGGCTTCAGATGATTCCGATCACTGTCCTCTTCTGCTTGGCCTCCAGGACAGTAAGCTGGGTAGACCCAGATTTCACTTTGAATCTTTCTGGCCAAAACTCAATGGTTTCCAAGAAGTTGTCTCTTCGGCCTGGGCGTCAGCCCCTGCTGGTCTGTGCCCTTTTCTATCTCTGGACAAGAAATTCAAAGCTGTTACCAAGGGCCTACAGAGTTGGAGCGACAAAATGATTGGCCAGGTTAGTTTTCAGCTTGCATTGGCAAGGGAAATTCTCCATCAATTCGAGATTGCTCAAGACAGTCGCCAGCTTTCCCAGGGAGAAGTTTGGCTTAAGAATAATCTGAAGAAGCACAGCTTGGCCCTCGCATCTCTCAAGCGCACAATGGCTCGTTTACGCTCAAGGATCAGTTGGCTCAAAGATGGTGATGCTAACACAAGGCTTTTTCATATGCATGCCCGTCACCGAAAAAGAAAAACTTTTATTGGTAAAATTGTTGCAGGGGAACGGATCTGCACCAGCCATGAGGACAAGGCTGCAGCCATTGATGACTTTTATGAAAATCTGCTAGGAACATGTACAGCTCGGGAGCACACTATCAATCTGGCTAATTTGGGAATTCCTACACATGACTTAGCAAATCTTGAACTTCCCTTCACTGAAGATGAGGTTTGGAGGACGATTCAACAGTTACCTTCAGATAAGGCCCCAGGGCCGGATGGTTACACAGGTCGCTTCTACAAGTCTTGTTGGCCTATTATAAAAGATGATATCATGACAGCTATTTCAGCGGTCTGGAGCAGGAAGATGGTAAATTTTGGAACTCTCAATTCGGCATATATCACCCTCCTTCCCAAAAAGGAAGGTGCTGAACAGCCTAAGGATTTCAGGCCCATAAGCTTGGTCCATAGCTTTGCCAAACTAGTCACAAAGATGCTTGCTAATCGTCTGGCACCCAAGCTGCAGCAAATTGTCTCCCCCAATCAAAGCGCATTCATTAAGGGGCGTTTTATACAGGATAACTTTATGTTAGTACAGCAAACAACAAGGTTTCTCCATCAGCAGAAACAACCCAGAATTCTACTTAAATTGGACATTTCAAAGGCTTTTGATTCGGTGTCTTGGCCATTCCTACTTGAGATCTTGCAGCAGCTGGGGTTTGGACAAGTTTGGCGGGATATAATCAGCGGGTTGTTATCCTCTTCATCGACTCAGGTCTTATTAAATGGTACTCCTGGTGATCATATTTCTCATCGGAGAGGGCTACGACAGGGTGACCCCCTCTCCCCGATGTTATTTATTTTGGTTATGGATGTGTTGGGGCACATGATTTCGAAGGCCGAAATTGAAGGCTTGCTGCTGCCGCTGTCTAGACGTAACTTACAGCACCGAATTTCAATTTATGCAGATGATGTGGTTATATTCCTCCGACCTGAAGCAGGTGACGTTGGTGTAACTCTGGATATTCTCAATCTTTTTGGGGAAGCAACGGGGCTCAAGACAAATTTGCAGAAGAGTAATGTGTTGCCCATCAGATGTGGTGACATAGAACTTGCTGCTGTACAAAGCCTGCTGCCTTGTGCACTTACAGACTTCCCATGCAAATATTTAGGACTGCCCCTCTCTTTGAAGAAGCTCACCAAAGAACAAATCCAGCCCATTATCAATCGCATTGCTGATCAGCTTCCTGGATGGAAAGCCGATTTGATGACCAAGGTCGGAAGAAAGATTCAAGTTCAGTATGTGCTTACTGGTATGCTCATCTATTTGGTTATGGCTTTTGAATTTCCACCCTGGGCTATCAAAGCAGTGGATAAAATTCGGCGTGGTTTTCTTTGGAGAGGCCGTAAAGACGCAAAAGGTGGACACTGTCTGGTTGCTTGGGGCAAGGCGTGCCGCCCTGAAGAGCTTGGTGGTTTAGGAATTTCTGATCTCAAACTTCTTGGCTGGGCACTACGTATGAGATGGGTCTGGTTACAAAAAACAGAGCCACATCGCCCCTGGGCTAGTCTTCCAATCCATGTGCCTGAGCAAATATCGGCCTTCTTTGCAGTAGCTGTTTACTCTGAAGTTGGGGATGGATCAACTACCCTTTTTTGGATGGATCGATGGCTCCATGGCCAATGTATCGCAGATCTTGCGCCTCGCCTTTTTGCCACCATTCCCAAAAGAAGACTCAAGCGGCGAACTGTCCAGGATGCTCTCACCAACCAGACTTGGATTTCTGACATTCAAGGGGCTATCACTGTTGGAGTAATGATTGACTACTTTCACCTTTGGGACATCTTATCCGATTTCGTTTTACAGCCAGAGGTTGAAGATAGACACATTTGGCGATTCTCTCCTGATGGGCAATATTCGGCCAAGTCGGCCTATAGGGGTTTTTTCATGGGGTCTACTTCTTTTGGGCCTTGGGAAAGAGTTTGGAAGACTTGGGCACCACCCAAATGCCGATTTTTTGTTTGGTTGGTCGCTCATGACCGTTGTTGGACAGCGGATCGCCTTGCACGCCGTGGGCTTCCTCATCCTGAGCGATGCCCTCTGTGTGACCAGGATGCGGAGACTATTGATCACATCTTAGTCCTTTGTGTATTTGCAAGAGAGTTCTGGTACCGGCTCTTCTCACGGTTTGGGCTCCAAACCTTTGCCCCGCAGCCCACAGAAACTTCTTTCCATTTGTGGTGGGAAATGGTGAGCACTACTGCTGGAGACATATTAAAGAAAGGAATGAACTCCCTCATTATTCTTGGAGCCTGGACTTTATGGACACACCGCAATAAGTGTGTTTTTGATGGAGCAGCCCCAAATATTTCAGGTGCACTGGCTGTAGCTGAAGATGAGGGAAAGGCGTGGTCGTTGGCAGGGGCGAGAGGCTTATCCCTCCTAGCTGCCATTGCTCCAGGTGGTTAGCGCCCTGTCTTTGTGACAGTTTGGTCGTTTGTAGTTTCTTTCGCAGGCGCGAGTGTTCCTAGGGGCAGCAGTGTGTGTTTGTGTGGGTGGGTGGGTTCTTGGTGTTTGTTGTGTGTTGTATGGGCACTTGTCCCTCTTTTTTATCTTCTTAATATAATGATGCGCAGCTCTCCTGCGTTTTCGATAAAAAAAAACAATACGCTAGTATAATTCGTAAAATAAATAGGTACAGATGATGCTGGCATGGCCATAGTCACATAAAACGGGTTCACCACCTTCGACCCTCGACCCGGGTTCGTCGACCCCGACCCGGATTCACGGGTTCATTTTCGACCCGAAGTGTAAAAATCTATCATGAGTAGCGTACCACGTACCGCGACCCTGTACCTCGACCCCATCGACCCAAAAACTTTGTGACTATGGGCATGGCTAGAAATATTAAATTAGCTTTTCTTTAATACTTATTTCCCTCTACGAAGGCTCGCTATTCCCACGTAAGTGTCACATTGTGTAATCTATGACATATTACATATACAATAGAATTCAGCCTCCCTGCTGAAGTATTGATTATAGAAGTTGATACATAGAACAAAGAAGTTCAACATAAATGGATGAAAAGATGACCAAGGGTGTGTTCACTTCGCGAAAAGTAGCTGAAAAGTTACTGTAGCATCTTTCGTTGTTATTTGACAAAAATTGTCCAATTATGGACTAACTAGGCTCAAAAGATTCGTCCCGACATTTACAGACAAACTATGCAATTAGTTATCTTTTTTACCTACATTTAATGCTCCATGCATGTGTCGAAAGATTTGATGTGATGGGTGGAAGAAGAAATATTTTGGGTTGGGATGGGGAAGTGAACAAGGCCCAAAGCAAGAAAACTACACTCACTGAAACTGTCTAAATTTAAAGACAGAGACAGGATAAATTGGACAAATTACATATCTAAATAAATCAGAACTGCAAGTAAAGCTAACAAGAAGAAAACTCCTCACCGATGCATCCTTCTCCATGCCAACAACCCCAGGTAGAGCTCCACACAGGATACCACCATCACCTTGTAGGCAGCGGAACAATTTCACTCCTTCTCGACTAGAAATATCAGATAAATCCATGCAGCCACTCATGGAAGAAACAGCTAAAATATATCTTCTAGCCAACTCTGGCCAAGTCAAGTTGTTAGCAGTCAGCATATCAATCTTTAACTCTCTTGTCAGAGTATCAGTGTCCCTTTTTCTTCCTCGTCTGGATTTGGATTCCTTTAAATCAATTTTTGGATCCACAAAAATTGCAACTCTAGATACAAGTTCGGTGAAAAGAATCTTCAAGAGTGCAAGGTGGATCTCAGGCAGCACTAAACCACTACATCTCCCAAGTGTCTGGGCAGCCAACTTATTTTGAGCAGCTTCTCGTGATGAAGAAGTTTCAACTGGAATAGACACAGATACCATTTCTTCAATAGTTATACCTGATTCACCATTCGAATACGATGCAGAGACATTAGCAGGTGAATTCATTGGTGGAGTGTGATCTCTGTAGCTTTGGTTGTCATTTTGATTCACGTGAATCGGCCATGGGTCAATGAGTTCATCTTCTACTTGCTCAATTGAAGGAAATTCTTTCAGGCCAATGATTTCAGCAAATCGTCCAAGAAACTCGAATATCTACAAGCGCAGACAACCCAGTTGCAAGAATTAGAACCAAGAAATCAACAATAAAAAGGTGTTTCCTTAAACAGTGGAACAAGTGAAAGAAACAGGAACCAAAACTACCTGGAAAACATCCCCTGCCAATTCTGGTGGAAGCTTGTGGCTAATAGGATTTCCCGGAGGAAGCTCACGGATGCTAAAAGAGCTAGGCTGAGCATGATCCTGTGGCCCACTCACTACAGATCCATGTCTACTGTATGACATGACATCCCCATGCAACGGACTATTTTTATTAACAGCTGTCAGTGTGCCACTTGCAATCGTCAGCGAAGAGTTAATTCCAGTCCTGTTACACAAGAACTGATAGTTTGGACAAGCCCTGGATTTAGGAAGAGATTCCACAAATTCTTGAACAAATTCCATATCAAACCCGATTCTGTCCGGATACAACCATTCTTTAAGTAATGCACAAGTTGATTCCACATCATTCTCCTTTTCTATAAACCGTGGTACCTTAGGTCCATTTGATGAGCAAAACTTAGCCAATAGATCGAAAGGACTATCAGTGCGCTGATGTCCACTTTCATAGTCAAATGAAAATTTTTCACTACTGTGAGTGCAGAATAATACCAAATGGCCATGCTCCTTGTACATTTTTTCACAAGCTTCCATCATAGCACAACAAACCATCCTCCAGACTGAGGAAGGTGATGTTCCTTCATAACTGAAGTCACCAATTTTGTCTGTCATATTTGCATCATTAGTCGGTGCCCAACTGAACGACCCAGGATCTGACAGTACAGCTGGCACTGTCATATTCGAAGTTTGTACATTACTGTGCCCTAAACTCTCTTTACCCTCCATATCATTACCGAGACATGATAAGAAATCTTGATTCGTCTCAGAGAAATCTGATAAGAGCATAGAAATATTATCATCAGCATCATTAGTAGTATCTTCAATCGAACCACTACCTTCCCTTGTTTCTAGTGTATCAGCCTTTCTAACAACATTTGGGCACACAGTGGTTGATGCATCCGGAAGTTGGAATGCTGAACATGGTAACCTTCTCATCTTAAACAAAGGTCCAAAATTTCCTCCATCAATCACTTCACACTCAAACAGTGAACCAGTAACTCTATCATGCCAGTAAGATGTAAACCCAACCGGCCATATCTGGTAGCAATTATGGTAACTTGTCCGATTATCAATTTCTCCCAAGCTGGTAATGAAAAAATCACTACATTGAACAGGTAGGGCAACCTAGAGTTTCACCACAACAAATGCATGTAGTTCAAATCAGTATCAAAAGAAAATACACTTAACTCTGGGACTCAAAAAAAAAATTGTACTGTCAAATAACAGCGACATATAAAATGTGCATTGAATGGTGAAGCAGAATCTAAAATGGACAAAGCAAGATACTCACTGTATGATGATGTGGCTGATGATTACTGTTCTCCATAAGAAATTTTGGAGGCTTTAAGGAACTTCTGTTTTCACTAGGACTCTGTTCTATTGCGTTGTTAAAAAATGATGGATCCATAGAAATGCCAGCACTTCCTAACTCATGGTTCTCAGCAACCTTGGGTAATGTTGATGTTTGTGGAAGTTCTCTTCTTCGGCGTAAATTAACTGACCTTTGCGGAACGTTTCCATCAGCATTTAAATCTCGGTCCATGGAAGCAAAATTTTGTCTCATGCCAAGACACTGGGCAAGATCAAATGCTGGCATAAACTGCATTCCATCTACAACAACAATGTCTAATTAGTACAAGTTGCACCAATATTCACACTTGAAACCATATGTTTATAATATATGCAACTGAACACCATGCAGTTCACTTAAAAAGTTAGTAAGACGCCAAATGTTTTTGGAAGCCAGAAACCATACAGAAGTGGGCACACAATGGCTAGGCACTGAACATAATCACTGAAAGGATTTAAGCTTGAGAGTCAGCACTACAAATCCCTGTCTAAAAGCCTCTTTAATAAACAGAGATAGATATAGCTGTCTAAAAAGCTAACAAACAACAAATCTCACTTGCATCAAATAAAAGTAAATGATTGATCTGTTATACTTACCATAAAGAGTAGTATTCTGCAAATGAACCCCCTCAAAATGTGGCAAGTTGGCAACTGTCAATTGAGGTCCATCGGAGATATTTTTCCTGCGGAAGTCACAAGAACATATTAACCACCTTATGATAATAGTGTCTGTATGATTAGGCTAGAACTTAGCAGAAAGCCTCTACCGAGTTCACGAGCATTGTTACTGTCAGAGTAACCAAAGACATTCCAGCTTGTAGAACATAATTGCTAGTTTGGCAAGAAAGAGGACCTAAAGTTTAAACAAGTTACATCCAAAGATAGCAAATGGAATATCAGGAAATCAAAAGTGCCTTCTTTGAATGGATGTTTCAAGTAAATGATGATCATAGCACAAACTGGACTGACAAGAAAAAACAGCTAGCATGGCAATGACAAGGAGTGCTCCATAATAATAATGATGATGATAAAAGCTACTGTAGTGAATGCAAGACTTCCAATTCTGGATATTAATTTGTTTCAATTTTCTGTCTGGACACTTGAACAATAAAAAAATTTCTGTCTGGACACTTGAACAATAAAAAAAATAGGGACAAGATGTGCACTATAGTTAAATATTAGGAAAACAAAGGTTGTGTCTCTGAACTTGAAGAAACTATCCATTACATTCCAGTACCAAGTTATTTGTGTCAACCGTCAACCAAGCCTTTAAGAAATTAGCAACTAACAGTGATGATGATATGGTTGTCGTCGCCACTAGGCTGCAAATCATCACTAACTGTGGGGGATTGGTGTTGGATTTGCAGATAGGCCACTATAAATAGGTTGTCTTCTGGAAACGCTAAATCCCCCACTTTACACTTGCAAAATCTGACTCATCCCATTACAGAACCCCCACTGTTGGCAAGATTTACCCACTAAAACAAGCAGATAAGGCAACTAATTGAACTTTTTACATGGATCAGATCCACGGAAAGCTCTCAAGTTGACAAAATCTTAGTAATGCTGTAATACCGGTGATATGATGCAAGTTTAAACATCTCACACAGATACTCTGAATTTAGTTTTACCCTAAAATGCACATTGCAAACTAGAGCCCCCTTGTTCCCCACCCTCGCCCATAATCAGTGTCCCCGGGTCGATGGGGCTGAGTAACTGGGATCAAGAAACGCAGTGCCCTACTTGTGAAGGCAGGGACGAGATTGTTCCTGCGTTCCCAGAACAGGGGCGATATTCCTAGGACGACGAACACAGATCGATCCCGTTTCTGGTGACTATGCTCACACCCCAGATCTGATTAGAAAACAAAATTATGCTTAGATCTAAACCTCAAGATGCACCGATTTGCAGATCTACAACTTCCCTGTTGACCGAAGCAGGATTGCGGCGCTGATTAGGAGCAGGAGAGAAGAGGGCAGAATAGTTAGGGGTTCTGGGTAATTCTTAGGTTTTCTTTCTATCGGCATAGGGTATATATAGAGGGGAAAGCCGGTGTATAGACTCAGTCTACCAGCTCAATATAAAGCGAGAGAAAACGCCTTAATTAAATAATATTTTATTGGCAAATTCCACGTCACCAATTCAAGCAAGTATATCTGATGAGGCCCGGCAAATCTCCAGAGTTACAATGGTCAGACCATTGAAGTCTGGGGGTCGATGAAACCCCCATCACCAGCCCAGGTTCAAAGGCTGGCACAAACTTCTTTAGAACAAAATCAGTGGGGAAATCTCCGCCTGGTCAAGTTTTTTTTTTAATCTGATGAGGCCTGGTTGTGTACAAGAAATAAATATAAGGACCTGATTGAACAAATTGGGTGTATGGACACCTTTACAACAATTTTGATGTTAGAACACCTGGTTGAACAATCATGTCACAATGATACCTTATTAAAGTTCTTTCTGTGCAACAGAACTGAGCTGTGTTTCCCTAAGGACCCAAATGAGATGTAACAATTTGATCACGAATTTACATCAAAAGCACATGTCTAAGGGCTAACAGCACTAACGTTGATATCGAAACAAGGAAAAACAATATTGCTATCTTAGAACCACTGAGTGATAACAGTACATGACCATGCCATCGTTCTAACATGTGAATATGATTCAATCACCACAATAATGGATGGTATCCTTTGATGTTGATAAAATTAAAATAGAAACGGAAAAGGCAGAAGGATCCATCACTCAGCAACATGCATATTAGAAAAAGTGAAATGTGGGACCTATCTGTGTGGCCTAAAATTAAGTGGCATGCCGGCCCGTCCATGGGTAAGCACATAGGAGGTACTTGATCCCACCAAACTCCAACTCATGCAAATACCATGAGAATGGAAATAACTGCAAGGCTTGGGACCTTCCAAAACCAGAATGCAGAACAGCAAAAATCAGGCATGAATAGGTTTAAAAATTTCAAGATACATTTGTGTTTACGGAAAAAGACAATCAAGAAAATAACAGTTTTCTGTACAACCTAACTGGCACAGTTAAAAATACTGGAACTGTAAACAGTAAGTGTTTTGTAGCGTATTTTGAGCGACTACCCACTTGATTTTGATTCAGCTATAACAGTAAGTGTTTGTGCGTACTTGTTAGTTCCACTCCCATGGCTTATTGTGTTTTGCTTAGAACAGAACATTCAGCACTGGGTCATTCCACTAATCGAGTGTACCATTCTGGTGTATTGTAAAATAAAAATGATCAAGTGTACCACACTGGTGTATTGTAAAATGATAAATAATGTCACAATATACTATATGAATCAAATTCATAAACTACTCACATGTATATTATTCAAGTGACACTATTTTTTTAGTAAAAATCATGAAATGGAAAGTAGGCAACTAGGCATCTAAGTTCCTTTGCAGGAGACATAATTGCCCTTGTTAACTAATATGGGAGCAAATAGAGGATGGAAGTGGAACTATGACCAGAAAGGTAACAGTGTCAGATTCATCCACCTCATTTTCTACATTTAGCTCCCCCTAAGATTATATGATTACTACAAACCTGTAGGGGGCTTAGGAGGGGCTCTATACTTCCGGAGGCAGTAGGGGGGGCTCGAGCCCCGGCTGACCCGGTGCTAGATCCGCCCCTGCATGGAAAGGAACTTAACGGCTGAAGGGGCTCTAGTATTGTTGCCTTGTGGACCTTGCATGGCTCAGACCATGACAACTCCAAAGGATTTATCTTACAAATAGATTAATGTTTCCAATGTCTACAAACTAATTATAGAGCAACCTTGGGGAAAAAAGGTTCGATGTCATAAAGTAACATGGGAGACTCAATCAGAAGAAAGACTCAAGCACAACCAGTTTCCTAATTAGTTTCCATACTGGGTGTTTCAAATGTCTACATGGTCCTTTACTGCTTGGTCACACTAGAGTGCCGGTGAACCACATGGCCTCTAGTGTGGTCATTGGCTCCAGTGTAGAACTGGAGAATAATGGCATAAAGGCCATGATTGTTCTACAAAAAGCTTAGCTTAAGCCCAAAAGGAACAAATAGCTATCTCTCGAGATTCATTAGGCTTGTTTGATGCATGGAGACTTAGGAGAAAGATTGATGGTCCCTTGACCAAAATGGGGCGACCTACTTTCATCACAAAGATCATCGTCAGTATCATCACATGTGCTCACAATGATCTCCATAGCATAGGTCATAATCCTAGCCTTTGATTGCAATACACCACAACGTATCTCGCTACAAGCTTACTTTGGCACAATAACTACCACTTTGTGGCAATTGCAAAGGGGCTTCAACTTTGGGCTGCATTAGCTAAGGCTCGTTATGACACATTTTACGACCTCATCCATCCCTAATTGAGTTGTTATAGAAGTTGACATCGTTAATTACTACGATAAGCTCGAATATCCAAACTATGATGGCAAAGACGACTTAATGGATTCATCCATCCCTAATTGAGTTGTTATAGAAGTTGACATCGTTAATTACTACGATAAGTTCGAATATCCAAACTATGATGGCAAAGACGACTTAATGGATTCAATGGACCCAAATAGAAATATTTTTTCTAAGGATACAACAGAGGAAGGCAACAAGGTGTTCTTAGTTGCATATGCCATATCGTTAGCAATACCCAATAGTCGTAGACTATATAGGGAATTTTGTAGCTAGAACTCACAAAAATGTGGTTTGGTATACAACACACCACACTCGTCAATTTGTTTTGTGTCACACCATGAAAATGTGGATTTGTCTACAACACATGGCACAGATTAAAACTCTTTTCTACCCGTGAGAGGTAGGTCGTACCAGCTTCTCTCGAGTTGTACTGGTTAGAGCAGTGTGTTTGGGGTCTCCCTTTGCCGGTCCGCGTTTGAATTCTACTACAACTTCTTATTGCAATGTCTAGGGGTGCTCCCCCCTGTGGTCGAGTTTTTTAGGGTAGGTCATTAATTAACATTTATGCCCTTAAAGGTGGATTGCTGCCAATTCATCAATGAGGCAAGCCCACTTGCATCCCTATTGACCACTATTGAAGAGGAGGCGTGCAAGAGGAGTCGCACAATTTGTATCTTGCCGAAGTCCACCCACAAGGGGCAAGCTCTGCCTCCTTGAGCCACTCTCCACAAGAGGCCACGTCTTGTCGGATCACCGTCTATGTGTTAGGGCCGCCTACCGTGTCGAGCAGCACAACAATCAGCAAGGCGAAGGAGCATGCGGTGGCTTACGGGCAAGAAAAGATGTCTTATGGGCGGCTTCAAGGTGGGTCGGAGATTTGAACCCCTTAGGCACTTAGCTAGACTCAAGCAGACTTGTACCATGGTGGATTATTAAGTTGAGCTCCAAGTTTTGATATGCAAGGCTAAAACAAGCTATAACAAGTAGTCCAAGTGTTCAAATAGAGAGATTCATCTCAAGGCTAACGCATAGAGACATCAAGGCTTCAGAATCCTCGATTTACATATGAACATGAGTTATGCTCAAACATATAAACAATGAGCTTTAGTCACTGGCTCGCTGGCTTCACCACAATTAAAACAAATAGATAATTGGATGTTTGCAACAAGCAAATCACATAGGGGTTGCAATAGATGCAAAGACAGCTAATTGAAGTTTGCGGAAAGCCAACACATGTTGCATTTCTTTGATCTCCCATATAGTGAAGCCAACACGATCTTGCATTTCTTCGATCTCCCATATAGTGAAGCCAACACGATGTTGCATTTCTTTGATCTCCCATGTAGTGTAAAGCTAGGTACAATCACATAGATAACTTTACACTCACAAGAGATATATTAGGCATATTATGGTACCAATAGATCTTGATCTCCGAGAAATTAGGGCATGTTTCGTTGTGTAGGAAAACATTAACGCTCACGTGCAACCGCATCGACAACATCTACATACTGATTGTTATGGCAAGCAGTCGCATCGACAACATCAACAAAGTGATTGACGTAGGATTCGAGAGTGACAATCGTTGTCCTCCAGAGAAGATATCGACGAATTGGGACAACATAAGGACATGCCAAGCAAAAGAAATCTTGTTGTGCTAAATGTAGGGTTCTATCTCGATGAGATTGTGATTAGGTTGGCGGACATGTAAATAGCACTGAAGTTATCATAGACGATGATAGCAGCCTTCAAAGAAGGATGGTTCAGTTCAGGAAGAAGCTACCACAACTGCTTCAACGACGCCTTGGCAAAACATAGTAAGACACCTCCACAACTAGGTCAACAAATCATTTGCGTTTAGAGGAATACAACACCAAGTTGTCTCCAAGGTAGAGACAATATCAAGATATGGAGAACAAATATCTAATCAGCTCACGCAATCATGACCAATAAAGGAGTGGTCCATATATCGAAAGAAAGGGTACCCTAGATTCTTCAGAGAGCAACTTTCCACCAACTTGACAACCATGAGGATCCTTCGTATACAATAGATCAATCACACAAGAGAACACAATGCCAATGAAGCACCGAAGACAATGACAATCCTTCGATAGGCAGTACACCAGCCTACGGAAAGAGTCATGGAGGTTTACATTTGTTGCATGAAGACCCTTATGAATCTCATCACTGAGAAAGGCATTCCTTACTTCAATTGAGAGGCGACGAGCATGAGAGCGTGAATAGTGGTTATGTAGGCAACTAGGGCAAAGGTCTCATTGTTTGGCACAGCCATAGCTCCACTAAAACCATGAGCCAAGGGAACTTGCAAGAGACTTAAGTGAGATTTTGAAAACACGGAATATAATAAGCTAAAAAGACATGCACACCACAAATTAGCGCCGTTGAAAGAGGATCCAATTATGGCGTCTCGAAATAAGGCCAAAGCATAAGAGAGGCGGAGTGCATAAGATGCAATAGCTTGGGAGTCGATGCCCAACAATAAAACCTACAAGGGATATCATTGTGCTCCTTGCAACTTGTAGTGGAGGTTCTTGTTTGTGGTGACAATTGAAGAGTGCTCTGGTGCTCCCAATGCACGGTAGCGATGGATGCAAGATGGTGGCACGAGGCGGCGAATGATACAAAGAGCTCAAGCCACCGATGACGTCCAACTAGGCAATATAACCTCGAGATTGAGGCGTTGCCCCAACCAAAAGAGGAATCAACCAGGGTGAGTAAAGAGTACCCCGCCTTCTCTTTTGAACACAAATCGCAAGAGCTCTGCCTATCAATTAAGAGGAAGAGTTTTATATACAAGGGAAGAGAGCCAAACAAGCATGCCCAAACCAGCGAGGTAGCCCCAGCAATAAGAAACTAAACTTAGTCCCTATTGATTTTGCATATAGTGTGCCCTTTTGTAGATTTCCATACTTTCTTTGATCCTTCCAACGACTTGGAGGGTCGTGGCATGAGTATTCTCGAAAATCATGTGGTTTCGATCTTTCCAAAGGTTCCACGTTATGTAGATAGCTAGGCCATTGAAAGCTCGCTTGCGATCTTTGGGGATCGAGCGGAGGGAATGCTCTCATCAGTCTGCTAGGGTGTCGAAGTGTGCATGTTGTGCCACATCAAGAGTGGCAAAGTGCTTCCAAGGGGTGACAAGGCTCCAGACCGCCTGGGCAAAGGGATAGGCCAAGCATAGGTGGTGGCTGGTCTTCAGTGGGCCATTGCATAGTGCACAAGCATGGTGACGTGGCCAGCCTCGAAGCTCAAGATTAATTGTCGTGTCTTGTTCTGGATGAGGATCCAGGCGAAGAGTTTGCATTTATTTTCCACATTCGCCTTCCAAGTGGAGTTTGTTTTGTATCGTCAGTACATTCCCAAAAACTGTGCTCTATAAGCTGATTCCATTTCCAAATGATTTTATCTTCGACCTCCGGCTGCAGTTGTAAGCCATATACTCACAATGGGACTCACATAACATGTCAAAGACATGTTTTGGTGCCTAGCTTATAAGTTTTGAACGAAAGCCTCTGTTGCATGGATACATCAAGTCACCCCTGTATCCCGTTGTTATGTGGGCCGTTGGGATCGAGAGGATTGAGGAGGAAGAGAGGAGCGGCGGTGCAGCTACAGTACCTGCGGGTACTGTTCACGTAAGAGAGGCGGAGGACCGGCGGCTAGGGCTGTGAGGGGCGCTGGGAATGCCGGCCGCGGGGCTTCGCCCACAGCCGGCAAGAGAGAAGGTTTTTCCTTCTATTCTCTTGCTTGATTAGATTGATACATCTGCTCTCCTTATATAGAGAGGATTTCTTGACTTACAAGCAAGGCTTACTTGACCTCTAAGTAAGCGACTAATTAACCCTAACGGGCTAAGGCCCAATAGGCCCTTGACCCTTCTAACACTACACCCCACCTGGACATGTAGCCCGTCCTCGAGCTGCAACCTAACTCGACTCGACACAAACCTATCACTTAAAAACAAGCCTTTTACATCTCGGCTTATTTAGTTATTCGGCCATAAGGCACGATGTGAACTCTTTATTTCCACTGCATCTCTGAATAAAGGTGGCCCCCATCCAGCAGCATGAAGAGAGAGGGTCCGGCCCTCAACAAGGGCCGGGTTGTGGCCTTGATATTGAACTGGAGGAGGCTGATGAAGGCGAACTTGTGGCCAGCGGAGGCGCCCTCGCGGTGGCCGGTGCCGGAGCACGGCAGCGCTAATTAAGGTCCGCCTATGGGTGGCCACACACCCGCGTCCCCAAACGTCGGCGCTGTAGACACCGAGTTCGCCACCCGAGGTGGCGATGCCACGCCCGATCTCCATGACGCAGCGGACGAGATCAGGGCCCTCCATGTGGCGAAGCGCAGCCTAGTGGCGAAGCAAAGGGGCACGAGGCACAGGCACCAGCTGTAACCCACGCATCTCCCGCGCCTGCCGTCGCGCCAGGAGTCCGCATGCTGCAGCCTGTAACCGTACCGCCGCCAGGACCGCCTCCTGCATCTTCTGGCGCAGCTCCTGCAGCCGCCGCCGTGCTCGGAGACCGCGCGCAGCAGCCTGCAGCCACACCATAGCCGACACTTGGTGAATAAGCATCGGTTGCACTGCGATGTCCTTTCGCTGCTTGATCTGCTGCAATGTTGGTTGCACGTCCTGGAACGGCAGCAGCGTCGTGCCATAACCTGGCATCCCGTAGGGGAAAACCGGTGGCAGAGAGGTCACGGCCGATTGTGGCAGCGACCAGCTGGCTGGTTGCAGCGGCGGTATGCCGAGGTAGGACTAGATGGCGGCGACGGAACGAGCGAGATCGGTGATGGCCGCGGTCAACTGATCTGGCGTCATCGGTGAGGAAGTGACCGGCAGCTGCTCATCGTAACCTGGCATCTCTGATACCAGATTGTTATGTGGGCCGTTGGGATCGAGAGGATTGAGGAGGAAGAAAGAAGCGGCGGCCGTTGGCATCTCTGATACCAGGCTGTAAGGGGCGCTGGGAACGCCGGCCGCGGGGCTTCGCCCACGGCCGGCAAGAGAGAAGGCTTTTCCTTCTAATCTCTTGCTTGATTAGATTGATACATCTGTTCTCCTTATATAGAGAGGATTTCTTGACCTCTAAGTAAGCGACTAATTAACCCTAACGGGCTAAGGCCCAATAGGCCCTTGACTCTTCTAACACCCGTACCGCATATGTATCTGATACGGATACACGTGGGATACGGCACAGAGATGTCTCCCTGGAGTATCGTCGAAAATAAATAAATAAATAAATAAATAAATAACATAACATAACATAATTTCAGATACGTGGGTGGCGACGTACTGACTTGTTTTGCCGATATGGCCTAGTTGAGTAGGCCCACTATAACCCTCAGACTTACATGCGCACCACGAGCCTCGAGCCAGGTAGCAAGCGAGGCAATGACGAAAACGCACGCCTCCGTCGCCACCACCCGACTTCCTGCCGTCCGCTTTCCCCGCCTGCGAGGAGATCTAGCGCCGGTGGCATGCTCGAGCAGGGAGTAGCTGCAGCAACGCATGCCACCAGCCTGTCCAACTTCCTACTCGCCTGGCCAGCTGTCCAAGCATCCCTGCCCGTAAGGAGATCAACCGCAGGCAGCAACCGCGGTGACACCTGCCACCCGCAAGGTGCACGCTGCCCATTTGATGCCAGCTATAAATCGACGGCAAACCGATGACGAGCTAGTGGTGAACCGGTGATTTCTTCGCTGTTTCCTCTTGTCTTTTGTAGCCTATTCCTGCCCCATTCCCCATGTCAAATCATCTACAGACTCTTTGCTTCAACGCAGTGTCAAATTAGTCTCATCTGGAACTGTAGTTGAAAGGGGAAAAGAATTGGATCAGTGATTTACCCATCTCCTCCAAGCCTAAAGCCTCATCCCTTGATTTGACAAGCCCTACTTCTGCACTAATCGCTTATAATTTTATATATTCTCATTTGGATTTTGGAAGTTTGGACTTTGAGAATTGGATGGGTAGGCTGGGCACTTGGCAGAACAGCACAATTGCAAGAATGCAGGGAATTTCAAGTTCCTGCTAGTGTGTTACTGCTTTTAGAATACTAATAATATGAAAAATAGTTAAACGTATCCATGTATCAGTGCATATCCATATCCGACCAATACTGATACTCGTATCCGTATCCATGCTGCATAGACGAAAGCAACCTATATTGTCTATGTTTCATCACACAGCGCTGTGTTGTGGTCCCAAAGGGCCTAATATACAAGAAAGGGTACACACAAATACAAGAAACATCCTACGCCAGAAGGAAAATACAATGCTACAATAATGCAATACAGTTAGAACAGAGCAGTGAAAAAAAAACTAAGGCAACATACCGTTAACGAAACTGTAGCACAGCGACTAACAAACTAGCTGTAACTCTGTAAGACTATAACAATAGCAAGCACCAAAACAAACATAGAGTCAAACAGAATAAATAATAACAAGGTTCAACGCATTATCCCCTGCTCTGCTGTTCATCACTCTTACCATCATCGATTGATTAGTGCCAGCGTTTTGCAAGCAGCAGGTTACTCAGACTCATAGCCACTAAGAATAAGGAGTTCGATGGCCAATAATATACTATCGATATAACCAATAATAGTAATAATTAAAAAGAGCTCAAGTAACTGCCTGCGGATGTCGTTGGCGATGACTGCGACGGGGTCCTCCGGCGGAGCAGCGTTGATGTCAAGCTGAACTGCACCCAGCTTCCAGCGGGAGGAGCGAGCGCCACGCCTCTCGCACTCAGGGCAGATCCAGTCCTCGTTTGCAGCGGCGCGGGGCCGCCGCGCGCCAGGGGGGCCGGGTGGCGGGGGCGGGGGGAGGAGAGGCGGCCAGACGCGGACGCAGCCGGGATGGAACCCCCTTTCACACGCGTCGCAGACCAAGGTTCCCCCCAGAATCTCCGGGAGGCCGCAGGACGAGCAGGGGGGCAGCGGGTTGCCCCAACCCGCCTCCCCCGGGTGAGGCGCCGGCAGCGGCAGAGGGAGCAGAGGCAGCCCCAGACCAGGGAGCAAGCCGGCGGGCACGTTCCCTATGGGCCCAAAGGGAGTATTCCTCAGCTCGAGGGGGCGGTGGAACCGAAGCACCACATCGAGCGCCTCCTGCTGGAGCCGCGCCTGTTGGTTGGGTGCACCCAGGGGCAGCTGCGGCGGCAGCAGAGGAGGAAGCTGCTGCGGCGGCGGCGGCGGTGGCGGTGGCGGTGGCGGTGGCGGTGGCGGTGGCGGTGGCAGCGGCAGCGGCAGCGGGGCTTGGACCGGCGGAGCCAACTCCCGCGGCGGCGACGGGGCCTGCGCCGGCGGGGTGTCGCCCGGCGGCGGCGACGGGGCCTCGTTGAGGTCGATGACGAGATGCGGCGGCCGATCCATGACGGAATGGGGATCGGGCTCGCGCTCAGGCCAGGTTGAGGGCGCTCGGCATGGCCTCGAGAGGAGGAGGTGGGTGGGGAGCGTGAGGGGAGCGGGGGGGTTTGGAGCGAGAACGGCGAGAGAGAGCTGCACGAGCAAAGCGACGCTGGGGTTAAGGGGGGCGATTCGGACGGGAGCGCAGCCGAGCCGCGCAGCGCAGCGCAGGTCCTGGCGCCCGGAGGAAACGGAAGGGAAAGGACAGCGCGTGACTGGAGGAGCCAGCCTGCCGCCTGGTGCGGTGCGTGTTCGGGAGAGCGCAGCGGATGCCAGAAAGGTTCATGTGGGGCTGCACATCAGTGACTCACGCGGCTCTTTTGGCTGGACGGGATGCGGTGACGCGGAGCAGAGGCACGCGAGGGGCATGCCGAGGGTCGAGGGCCGGGGCCGGGCCGGGTCGGTCGGCGCCGGTTTTTCTGGCTTTGTCCTAGGTGCAGGTTTGTTGCACGTTAAAACAAAGATGGTTAGGCACCTCGTATTATTATCTCCTTCCATCACTGAACTTATGAGAAAGAAAGTTGGATTTAACTAATTTTTCTAGAATTTAAATACATTCTTATTAATATAAACAAAATGTTTAAAATCGAGATCTGCTTATGTTTGTGTTACAATTTTTAACTGGACATCGTCTAAAATAGAATGGTACTAAGTAACTACTGCTTACAAAGGGCAACTAAAAATTTGTAGTTATTTATACGGCGATATTTGTTTTATGATTCGGTCACGAACATGCACTAATTTAGTCCCATATTACGATTTGTGAGTTGTATACCAATAAATTAATTATTAATGAAAATATAGCCAAAAAGATAAAAGATGTATATTTCTTTATTTGCTTGAAGATTTTATCGAAAACCACCAAATTTTCTAAAGCTACTTTATTGTTAAGAAGGACGCGCTTTGCGATGAAAGAGTCGTCGTAGTTTCTACCCGGCACTCATGAGTTGTAGCTGTACATCATCAGTAAATTAGTGACTTAGAGGGGAAGATACAAAATAGATGAGTCACTTATGTGAGAAAATACTATGAGATTCAAGGAGAACGCGAGACTAGTGTGTGTCTGAGAGAGCGCACTAGATGCTTGGAGAGTTGGCTTGGCGCCGGATGTTAGTGATTCACTAGGCACTACTGGACGCCGACGGGATATGGTAATGCGGAGTAGGCACACAACACGGGTCGAGGGCTAGGGCCAGGTCGTGTCCCTCCGCACGGTGCCTTGGCTTTGTAGACTGGTTCGTTGCACGTCAAGACAAAAATGGTTAGGCACTTAGGTTGGTTATTATCTCCTTCCATCACTGATCTTGTGAGAAAGAAAGTTGGGTTATGACCAATTTTCTAGAATTTAAAAATATTATTATTTGTATAAACAAAATGTGTAAAATCGAGATCTGCTTATTTTTGTCTTACGAAATTTAACCAGATATCCTATAACTCGTATAAAATAGAATAGTCTTAAGTGTCCACTTACAAAGGAGAATTAAAAATTTGTAGTTATTTATATGGCGATATTTGTTTTATAATTCTGTCATGAACATACATAGTGAGGTAATTTTCTTGTTGAACCCTTCATAAATAACGATTAATGTAGTGCCATATTACTAGTTATGAGTTGTATATCAATAAAATATTAGTAATAGAAATATAGCCAAAATATAAAAGGTATATATATCTTTGCTTGCTTGAAGATTTTGTCGAAAGCGTCCAAAATTTCTAAAGCTACTTTGTTGTTGAGAAGGACGCGCTTTTGCGAGGAAAGAGCTGTTGCAGTTTCTACCAGGCACTCATGAGTTGTACATCAATAAATTAGTGACTCAGAAGGAGAAGATACAAAATAAATGAGTCACTCATGTGAGGAAATACAATGAGATTACGGACGTTGACAAGATACGGTAATGCGGAGTAGGCACACAACACATGTCGAGGGCTGGTGCCAGGCCGTGTCCCTCCACATGGTCAATGTTTCTAGCTTTGTCCTGGGTCCACACAGGTTTGTAGTTTGTTACATATCAAGACAAAAATAGTTAGGCACTTAGGCTGGTTATTATCTCCTTCCATATGAACTTGTGAGAAAAAGCTGGATTATGACCAGTTTTCCTAGAATTTAAATACATTATTATTTGTATAAACAAAATGTTTAAAATCAAGATCTGCTTATTTTTGTGTTACAGTTTTAAAGTGGATGTCCTGTAACTCGTATAAAATAGGATGGTATTAAGTGGCTACTTACAGAGGAGAACTAAAATCTTGTAGTTATTTATATGGCGATATTTGTTTTATGATTCTGTCATGAACATAGATAGTGAGGTAATTTTCTTGTTGAACCCTTCATAAATAATGATTAATGTAGTGCCATATTAGTAGTTTTGAGTTGTATATCAATAAACTATTATTAATGGAAATATAGCCAAAATATAAAAGATGTATATCTCTTTGCTTCCTTGAAGATTTTGTCGAAAGCATCCAAAGTTTCTAAAGCTACTTTGTTGTTGAAAAGGCCGCGCTTTGCGAGGAAAGAGTTGTTGCAGTTTCTACCAGGCACTTATGAGCTGTATCAATAAATTAGTGACTCAGGAGGGGAAGATACAAAATAGATGAGTCACTTATGGGAGGAAATACTATGAGATTCAAGTGGAACGCAAGGCTAGTGTGTGTTTCAGAGAGCGCAGCAGATGCTTAGAGATTTTTTTTTGAAACCACATATGCTTAGAGAGTTGGTTTGGCACAGGATGTTAGTGATTCACTAGGCATTACTGGACATACGCTGATGAGATGCGGTAATGCAGAGTAGGCACACACAACGTAGGTCGAGGGCCAGGGCCGGGCCGTGCCCCTCTGTGCAGTGCCTGTTTCTGGATTTGTCCTAGGTCCACACAGTTTTGTTGCAAGTCAAAACAAAAATGGTTAGGCATTTAGGCTGCCCATTATGTCCTTCCATCTGAACTTGTGAGAAACAAAGCAAGATTATGACCAATTTTCCTAGAATTTAAATACATTCTTATTAGTATAAATAAAATGTTTAAAATTGAGATTTGCTTTATTTTTGTGTTACTATTTTTAACTGGACGTCCTGCAACTCGTATAAAATAGGATGGTATTAAGTGGCCACTTACAAAGGAGAACTAAAAATTTATAGTTATTTATATGGCTATATTTGTTTTATGATTATGTCATGAACATACATAATGAGGTAATTTTCTTCTTGAACCCTTCATAAATAATGATTAATGTAGTGCCTTATTACTAGTTGTGAGTTGTATATCAATAAACTATTATTAATGGAAATATAGCCAAAATATAAAAGGTGTATATCTCTTTGCTTGCTAGAAGATTTTACCGTACACATCCGAATTTTCTAAAGCTACTTTGTTGTTGAGAAGGACACGCTTTGCGAGGAAAGAGTTGTTGCAGATTCTTCCCGGCACCCATGAGTTGTACATCAATGAATTAGTGACTCGAAGGAGAAGATATAAAATAGATGAGTCACTTATGTGAGGAAATACTATAAGATTGAAGGGGAACGTGAGGCTTGTGGGTGGTTGAGAGAGCGTAACAGATGCTTAGAGAGTTGGTATGACACAAGATGTCAGTGATTCGCTAGGCACTACTGGACGGACGCTGTAGGATGTGGTAATGCGGAGTAGGCACACAACGCGTGTCGAGGGCCGATGTCAGGCCGTGTCCCTCGATGAAGGGTCGAGATGGCGGACTAGAGGGGAGTGAATAGTCCTTTCTAAAACTTAAACGTGTTGGCTAACCAAAATAAATGTGGAATTAAACTTATTGGTCTAGCCAAGACTACACCCCTCTAACTAAGTTCACAAGCACCTCACAAAGATCCTAATTAAGCAACTAAGGCGCTTTCCTTAGCAAGAGCTCTCCTATTTAATTCTAGAGCAGGGTCACACAAACCTATGCACTAGTACTTTGCAAGCAAGAGGGAGTTCCTACACAATTCTAGTAAGCAAAGCGCACAAAGTCTAAGCTCACTAGCAAGGCTCAATAACAAGGCTACACAAGCCAAATTAGAGAGCACAAATTACTTAGCTACACACACTAAGCAATATGACTAACAAGGTTACACAAACCAAATTAGTCACACAAAGGGGATACTCCTAGCTACACAAGCAAGAAGATATCTAGCTAGCTATACAAGCACAACTAGAACAAGAGCAACTACACAAGCAAGATATATATGAAAATAAATACAAGCTTGTGTTGCACGAAGGCAAACCACCGAGAAGAGTAGACAATGTTGACACGATGATTTTCTCCCGAGGTTCACTTGGTTGCCACCAAGTTACGTCCCCGTTGTGTCGACCAACACTTCGTAGTTCGACGGCTAATCGGTCACACACCGAGCCTCTCAAAAGGCACCGCAAAAACCCATCATAAAGTGTGATAGCTCAATGACATGCTCAACTAGAGTTGCTCTTTGCGATCCCCGCGGGGTGAGCACAATCCCCCTCACAAAGCTTCTCCGGAGCCTCGTACAATCTTCTTGCGAGCTTCGACGGAGCCACAAGCCACCAAGTCGTCTAGGAGATGGCAACCTCCAAGAGTAACAAGCACCACCGGCTTGCAACACGATCACCTAGTGCCACTCGATGCAATCCTCACGATGCAACACACTAGAATCATTTTCTCACTCGATCCGATGAACACTATCAAGCATGAGTGAGTTAGAGGGCTCCCAAGCACTACCACATAAGCCACCAAGGCCAAAGTGTGCTCAGCTGCTGGCCATGGCCGGCCACAACATCTATTTATAGCTCCACAACAAAATAGAGCCGTTAGTCCTCTCACTGGGCAAGTTTCGGATCGACCGGACGCGCCGGTCGAACTGACCGGACGCGCAGGTCAGTAGCGTGCTCCAACGGCTAGTAAACTTGTATTGACCGGACACGCAGGTCACTAATAAGACCGGATGCGCAGGTCGCAGCGAAACAGCGAACAGAGAGGTTCCAGTAAGCTCCCGAAGCGACCGGACGCGTCTGGTCATCACTGACCGGACTCACTGCAGCGTCCGGTCACTTTCGCCTGCGAAAAACACTGACCAGACGCGCAGGTGCTGACCGGACGCGTCCGGTCACGAGTTCGGTCACAGACCACTCTTCGGTAAAACGACGATATCTCTTAGCTCTGAACTCCGATTTCAATGATCTTAGATATTTTGGAAAGCTTACTCAGAGGGCTACACAACCCACTAAAGCATTTGATCCAATTCTCAATGGATCAAAGCAGTATTCCACTCTAAGAGCCATCCTAGTGTCCGGAGAACACCGAAAAACCTTTCTCTCTTCTCCAAGTTGATCAACACCAATTCCAACACCTTCTCCTTTGCAAATGTGCCAACACCACCATGTGTAAAACACCATGTGTATGTGTGTTAGCATTTTTACAATCATTTTCTCGAAGAAGTTAGGCACTCAACTTGCCTCGCCACTCGATCCTAACACGTATGCAAAGTTAGATCGCTCAAGTGGCACTAGATGACCAGTATGCAAACAAGTTTGCCCCTCTTAATAGTACGACCATCTATCCTAAACCCGGTCATCAACTTCTCTACACACTTATGACCGGTGAAATGAAAATGCCCTTGGTTATACCTTTGCCTTGCGCATTCCACTCCATCTCCTCCGACGTTGATGCAACACATGCACCAACCATTCACCAAATAATATGATCCACTTCATATCATCACGTGACCATATTGGTTCATCGATCTTGACCTCACTTACTCTTCACCGTTGCCTTGGTCCTTCGGCGCCAAGCCATCACACAACTTGTCCTTCACCCTAGCAACCGGTCCATCAAGCCAAGCCTCATCTTGATCTTCTCCACCTTGGTCACATGACTTCATGTCATGTCTCATATGCAATGAGCTCCTTCATGACACCATCACATGTGGACTAATTTTCTGTGTATCTCACATAAACACAATTAGTCCACCTAAGTTGTCACTCAATTACCAAAACCAAACAAGGACCTTTCACTCCACACAGTGCCTGTTTCTTGCTTCTTCATAAGTCCACATAGGTTTGTTGCACATCAAGACAAAAATGGTTAGGCACTTAGGCTGGTTATTATCTCCTTCCATCTGAACTTGTAAGAAAAAAATTGGATTATGACCAATTTTCCTAGAATATAAATACATTATTATTTGTATAAACAAACTGTTTAAAATTAAGATCTGCTTATTTTTGTCTTACGGATTTTAACCGAATGTCCTTTAACACGTATAAAATAGAATAATCTTAAGTGGCCACTTACAAAGGAGAACTAAAGATTCACTTCCAAAATGGCGGAGTTCTCCAAGTGTGTTTTTAAGTAGTAATAAAACACTACAACTAGTCATAACATATGAGAATCCTCACTAGGAGGCATATGGTAGGGAAAGTTTATACTAAAAATTGAATACTAAAACATTAGGAGAACCCCACATCACTAGGAGAAATTCAAAATTCTGGTTGTGATTTGTACTTATTTAAATGGCGATATTTGTATTTTGTTGTTGAATCCTTAAATAACGATTAATGTAGTGCCATATTACTAGTTATGAGTTGTATATCAATAAACTATTATTAAAAAAAATATAGCCAAAATATAAAAGATGTATATCTCTTTGCTTGCTTGAAGATTTTCTCAAAAGCATCTAAATTTTGTAAAGCTACTTTGTTGTTGAGAAGGACGCGCTTTGCAAGGAAAGGGCTTGCAGTTTCTACCAAGCATTCATGAGTTGTACATCAATAAATTAGTGACTCGGGAGGGGAAGATACAAAATAGATGAGTCACTTATGTGAGGAAATACAATGAGATTAAAGGGGAATGTGAGGCTAGTGTGTGTTTAAGAGAGCACAACAGATGCTTGGAGAGTTGGTTTGGCGTCAGATGTCAGCGATTCACTAGGCACTACTGGACGGATGCTGACAAGGTATGGTAATGTGGACTAGGAACACAACGCGTGTCGAGGGCCGGTGCCGGGCCGTGTCCCTCCACACGGTGCCTGTTTCTGGCTTTGTCCTAGGTCCACACAGGTTTGTTGCACGTCAAAGACAAAAATGGTTAGGCACTTAGGCTGGTTATTATCTGCTTCCATCTCAACTTGTGAGAAAAAAGCTAGATTATGACCAATTTTCCTACAATTTAAAAAGATTATTATTTTTATAAACAAAATATTTAAAATTAAGATCTGCTTATTTTTGTGTTACAGTTTTTTATTGGATGTCCTGTAACTCTTATAAAATAGGATGGTATTAAGTGGCTACTTACAAAGGAGAGCTAAAAACTTATAGTTATTTATATGGCAATATTTGTTTTCTGATTCTGTCGTGAACATACATAGTGAGGTAATTTTCTTGTTGAACCCTTCATAAATAATAATTAATGTAGTGCCATATTAGTAGTTGTGAGTTGTATATCAATAAACTAATTATTAATGGAAATATAGCCAAAATATGAAAGATGTATTTCTCTTTGCTTGCTTGAAGATTTTATCAAAAGCATCCAAATTTTCTAAAGTTACTTTGTTGTTGAGAAGGATGCGCTTTGTGAGGAAAGATCTGTTGCAGTTTCTACCAAGCACCCATGGGTTGTACATCAATAAATTAGTAACTTGGAGGAGAAGATACAAAATAGATTAGTCACTTATGTGAGGAAATACTATAAGATTTAAGGAGAACATGAGGCTAGTTTCTGTTTGAGATAGCGCAACAGATGCTTGGAGAGTTGGTTTGGTGCAGGATGCCAGTGATTCACTAGGCACTACTGGACGGTCGCTGATGAGATATGGTAATACGGAGTAGGCACACAATGCGGGTCGAGGGCTAGGGCCAGGCCGTGTCCGGCCGTGTGGTGGTCCACACAGGTTTGTTGCACGTCAAGACAAAAATGGTTAACCACTGAGGCTAGTTATTATCTCCTTCCATCACTGAACTTGTGAGAAAGAAAGGTGGTTTAACCAATTTTCCTAGAATTTAAATACATTCTTATTAGTATAAATAAAATGTTTAAAATCGAGATCTACTTTTTTTGTGTTACACTTTTAAATTGATGTTAGGTTACTCATATAAAATAGGATGGTATTAAGTGCCTACTTACAAAGGAGAACTAAAAATTTGTAGTTATTTATATGGCGATATTTGTTTTATGATTCTGTCATGAACATACATAGTGAGGTAATTATCTTGTTGAACCCTTCATAAATAATGATTAATGTAGTGCCATATTACTAATTGTGAGTTGTATATAAATAAACTAATTATTGATGGAAATATAGCCAAGATAAAAAAAGATGTATATCTCTTTGCTTGCTTGAAGATTTTATTGAAAGCATTCAAATTTTCTAAACCTACTTTGTTGTTGAGAAGGACGCACTTTGCGAGGAAAGAGCTGTTGCATTTTCTATCGGGCACTCATGAGCTGTACATCAATAAATTAGTGACTTAGGAGGAGAAGATACAAAAATAGATGAGTCACTTATGGGAGGAAATACTATGAGATTCAAGGGGCACGTGAGGCTAGTGTGTGTTTGAGAGAGCACAACAGATGCTTGGAGAGTTGATTTGACGTGCGGATGTTATGATTCACTAGGCACTACTAGACGGATGCTGACGAGATATTGTAATGCGGAGTAGGCACACAATGTGGGTCGAGGGCTGAAGTTGGGCCATGTCCCTCTGCACAGTGCCTTGGCTTTGTCCTAGGTCCAGACAAGTTTGTTGCACGCGAAGACAAAAATGGTTAGGCACTTAGGTCGGTTATTATCTCCTTCCATCACTGAACTTGGGAGAAAGAAATCTGGATTATGACCAATTTTCCTAGAATTTAAAAACATTATTATTTGTATAAACAAAATGTCTAAAATCGAGATCTGCTTATTTTTGTCTTACGGATTTTAACCGGATGTCGTGTAACTCGTATAAAATAGAATGGTCTTAAGTGGCCACTTACATAGGAGAGCTAAAAATTTGTAGTTATTAAATGAAGATTTTTTTTATGATTCTGTCATGAACATACATAGTGAGGTAATTTTCTTCTTGAACCCTTCATAAATAACGATTAATGTAGTGCCATATTACTGGTTGTGAGTTGTATATCATTAAACTATTATTAACGGAAATAAAGCCAAAATATAAAAGATGTATATCTCTTTGCTTGCTCGAAGATTTTGTCGAAAGCATCCAAATTTTCTAAAGCAACTTTGGTGTTGAGAAGGATGCGCTTTGCGAGGAAAGAGCTGTTGCGGTATCTAACAGGCACTCATGAGCTGTACATCAATAAATTTGTGACTCAGGAGGGGAATATACAAAATAGATGAGTCACTTATGTGAAGAAATACAATGAGATTCAAAGGGAGCGTGAGGTGTGTGTGTTTAAGAGAGCGCAACAGATGCTTGGAGAGTTGGTTTGGCGTCGGATGTTAGTGATTCACTAGGCACTACTGGACAGATGCTGACGAGATATGGTATGCGGAGTAGGCACACAACGCGTGTCGAGGGCCGGTGCTGGACCGTGTTCCTCCATACAGTGCCTGTTTGTGGCTTTGTCCTAGGTCCACACAAGTTTGTTGCACGTCAAGACAAAAATGGTTAGGCACTTATGCTGGTTATTATCTCCTTCCATCTGAACTTGTGAGAAAAAAAACTAGATTATAACCAATTTTCCTAAATTTTAAAACTTTATTATTTGTATAAACAAAATGTTTAAAATTAAGATCTGCTTATTTTTGTGTTACAGTTTTTTACTGGATGTCGTGTAACTCGTATAAAATAGGATGGTATTAAGTGGCTACTTACAGAAGAGAGCTAAAACTTGTAGTTATTTATATGGCGATATTTGTTTTATGATTGACATACATAGTAAGGTAATTTTCTTATTGAACCCTTCATAAATAATGATTAACTAGGTGATTTTTCCGCGCGTTGCTGCGGGAAGCCGGGAATACAAAACTCAAATTTCAAATGAGTTCTCCATGAAAGAATAATAAGTTGTAAAAGAATTCAGAACTGCATGCTGATAACGATATGTACATAAACGAATAGAAATTATAAACGAATCGTCACCTAGCTGTCCTTCACTCCACTGGCCTGGAGCAGATTATAGGGGAAGAAAAAGGGCTTGAGTGGGGAGGTGTACCTATGCATAGATAGATTGACTCCCTTGCCGTGAAGAGTTAATTAAGGGTGTGTTTAGTTCTCCGTTTCATTAAAAAAAAATTTAGGTTTTGACCTATCATTTTACAGAATGAAATTAAACACTATATAAAATTTTTGATAAAAAAGTATCCCTTCTCTATTTTGGATTTTGGTCTCAAAAGGACCAAAAAAAAAAAGTAAAAAAGTCTTCACCCACCTTATAAAAAATTTGGCATTTTAAATAAAACTAAACACACCCATAAAAATTTTGGCATTTTACATTTCATCAATCCAAAGTAGTTAGCATTTTGCATTCTTTAGAAAACTAAACACAGCCTAAACAAAACTAAGGATAGGCTGCATCCACACATAAGGAGTTGAATTAAAAAAAAACTGCCAACGACCTTATCCTATTCCTATCCCTTCCGTGCGACATGCGAGTCTTCTCCACAGCTCAAAAAATTCCACCCTCGCGGCTTTTCCTAGCGAAGGGCGACAGCGGGCTCCCCTTCTATCTCTTCCTACTCCACCCTCTCGGCGGATTGGAAATGGAGGCCGGCACAGAAGCGCGGCACCAAGGCTGGGCAGCCAGACGCAGACGCCGGCTGTCGGCACGGAAGCGGAGTGGCCAGACACAGAGGCTGATAATTGGTGCAGATGCGGACCGACACAAAGGCCAGCGCTTAGGCGGACCCAGCTGACGTCGATGCCGAGGCAGAGAGGGGCGGCGCGGAGGTTGAGTAGCCAGCGCGGACAGGGCCACAGCAGCAGCAGTGGAGGTCTTGTCTCTCCTGTCGTCGGCGTCGATGAGCACGGTGGAGGTATACAGTATATCGGTGTAGCAGTACGGGGATGATAGCATACACACAGCTATTTAAACACGAAGGTAGTGTGATGGTTAGATTTCTTCTGCACGCGTTTGCAGTGGATGCCGAGGAATCGATGCAGAAATAAATTGGTTTGGTGTGCAATCACTCATGAGGAGTCGAAGAGTTGATGGCACCCGAGCCAGGAAGCTCAAGCGTTCTTGCGTTCCTTCTTCTACATGCGCAGAGCTGCTGGGTGTACAGGGTGTAGTGGATGCGTGGGCCAGGAGGCGGCGCTGGACGACGCGGTGGAGGTGGAGGCGGAGGGTCGGGGAAGGGCGGCGGGATGGCGCACTGGACCACCGGGAGGCGGCGTGGGAGGACGGGGTGGAGGTGGAGGTGGGATCCGTTTTCGTTTACTGAATGCAAGGGCCGGGAAGGGCGGCGAAGTGGCGCACTGAAGATGCATTTCCTTTTCGTTAACTTTCCTTTTCGTTAACTGAAGATGCGAGGGGTCGGGAGGAGAAGTGGATGACGTGGCTTAAAGATGTGCCAGAGAATTAGAGTAGCGGGGTTTATCTTTATAGGAGATATAGATGTAGTGCCATATTAGTAATTGTGAGTTGTATGTCAATAAACTAATTATTAATGGAAATATAGCCAAAAGATGAAAGATGTATTCCTCTTTCATCCAAATTTTCTAAAGCTACTTTGTTGTTGAGAAGAACGTGCTTTGCGAGAAAAGAGCTGTTGCAGTTTCTACCAAGTACACATGGGCTGTACATCAATAAATTAGTGACTCGTAGGAGAAGATACAAAAATAGATTAGTCACTTTTGTGAGGAAATACTATAAGATTTAAGGGGAACATGAGACTAGTTTATGTTTGAGAGAACGCACCAGATGCTTGGAGAGTTGGTTTGGCAAAGGATGTCAGTGATTCAATGGGATGAGATATGGTAATGCGGCGTAGGCACACAACGTGGGTCATGGGCCGGGGTCAGGCCGTGTCCGTCCGTGCGGTTGTCCACAAAGGTTTGTTGCACGTCAAGACAAAAATAGTTAGGCACTTCGGCTAGTTATTATCTCCTCCCATCACTGAACTTGTGAGAAAGAAAGCTAGATTAACCAATTTTCCTAGAATTTAAATACATTCTTATTAGTATAAATAAAATGTTTAAAATCGAGATCTGCTTATTTTTGTGTTACACTTTTTTAATGGATGTCATGTTACATGTATAAAATAGGATGGTATTAAGTGCCTACTTACAAAGGAGAACTAAAATTTTGTAGTTATTTATATGATGATATTTGTTTTAGGATTCTGTCATGAAAATACATAGTGAGGTAATTTTCTTGTTGAGCCCTTCATAAATAATGATTAATGTAGTGCCATATTACTTGTTGTGAGTTGTATATCAATAAACTAATTATTAATGGAAATATTGCTAAAAGATAAAAGATGTATATCTCTTTGCTTGCTAGAAAATTTTATCGAACACATCCGAATTTTCTAAAGCTACTTTGTTGGTGAGAAGGACGCTCTTTGCGAGGAAAGAGCTGCAGTTTCTTCTAGGCACTCATGAGTTGTACATCAATGAATTAGTGACTCGGAGGAGAAGATACAAAATAGATGAGTCACTTATGTGAGGAAATACTATGAGATTGAAGGGGAACACGAGGCTTGTGTGTGTGGTTGAGAGAGCGTAACAGATGCTTGGAAAGTTGGTATGACGCAGGATGTTAGTGATTCACTAGGCACTACTGGACGGACGCTGCGAGATGTGGTAATGCGGAGTAGGCACACAACGCGTGTCGAGGCTAGGGCCGAGCCATGTCCGTCCCCACATCTCCTATTGTTGACCTTTTCTAGGTCCATATATGTTTGTTGCATATTGAAACAAAAGAGGTTAAACTAGTTATGTTGCTTCACTAAGAAACTCCTTGGTTGAGCACACGGTGCAATTGACTGAACCACCCAGCATCTTCTGGCAGCCAGGATCATTGGACTGTCTAGGTACTATCTCCTAGGGCATGAAGCAAACATATCTTAAACTTATAGGAAGAAAGATGCATTGCCAGCTGTGCTATAACTTGAATATATCTTACTAGTAGCAATAAATTTAAAACCATTTATTCAAAAATGATGCTTATTTATGTCTTGAGATCTCTATAGGATTTCATGTAACTCTTAAAAAATAGGATAGTTTTAAATGGCTACTTTGAAAGCAGATCTAAAAATTTCTAGTCATTTATGTGGAGATATTGTTTTATGATTCGGGTCTTGTTTAGATTGCCTTCTAAATTCTAAAATTTTACATTCTCTCTCCATCACATCGAATCTTTGGACACATGTATGGAGCATTAAATATAGATAAAAAATAACTAATTGCACAGTTTGATTGTAAATCACGAGATGAATCTTTTCAGCCTAATTAGTCCACGATTGGACATTAATTGCCAAATACAAACGAAAGTGCTACAGTAGCTAAATTCCAAATTTTTTGCATCTAAACACCCCCTCTGTCATAAACATGCATAAATAGGGTCTGATTTTCTTGTTGAACCCTTCGTGTATAATGGTTATTGTAGTAACATATTATCAGTAGATAATTGTATACCAATAAACCAATTATTAATAAAAGCATAGCCAAAGAATAGAAGATGTATATATCTTTACTTGTTTAAAGATTTTATCAAAAGCGTCTAAATTTTCTAAAACTATTTTGTTATTGAGACCGGCGCACTTTGCGAGGAAAGAGCTATTGCAATTTCTACCAACCACTCACGAGTTGTACATCAACAAATTGGTTAAGCGCATGGTGAAGTTGCTTGGACCAGGAGATGGACAGAATCATCTACGTAGCCAGGAACTGCCTCCCAGGGCATGAAACAAATATGCCCTGAACTTGTGGAAAAGAAAGATGTAGCCGTGCTAGAATTTAAATATATCTTACTATTATCAATAAAATATTAAATATTTGAAACCACTCCCTGACCGTTTCGGTCAACCAGGCAAAAGATGTGGAACCACGTGAAACGTTCCGAGTGAGAAACGTTTCGTGACTTAGGCTGTGTTTAGATGCAATTTTTTTTTTTGTAAAATGCTCCTGTAGTACTTTTCGTTGTTATTTGACAATTAGTGTCCAATCATGGACAAATTAGGCTTAAAAGATTCGTCTCGTGAATTTCGTCTAAACTGTGTAATTAGTTTTATTTTTTTTATCTATATTTAATGTTTCATGCATGTGTCCAAAGATTCGATGTGATGGAGAATGTTGAAAAATTTTGTAAAATTTTTTGCATCTAAACTGGGCCTTACCCGTTTGGCAGATATGACCCCGTTTAGTTGTGAAAATTTTTGGGAAAAATTTTCTGTAACACTTTTCGTTGTTATTTGGCAAAAAAAAATGTCTAACCATGAACTAACTAGGCTCAAAAGATTCGTCTCGATATTTATAGACAAATTATGCAATTATTTTTTTTACCTACATTTAATGCTCCATGCATGCGTCTAAAGATTCGATATGACAGTTACTATACAAAAAATTTTGATACTTTTTAGGCATCTAAACAAGGCCGTAATCGAAACCGATTCCCTCCGCCAAACGACCTTAGACTACCCGCAGTGGGTACTCTAAAACGATACTCTAAAGCTTTAGAGTATGAATATAGAGTAAAAACTGCTGTATTGGGTACTCTAAAACGATACTCTATCATTTCTCTCACTCTATATTTAGAGTGGTACTGTGTTTACTCTATACTCTATAATGGCGGGGCCCACTAGCTAAACAAAGAAAAAAATGCTATAACTCACAAACCAAAAATCCAAATTAAATTTTGATTTCACTATTAAATTTGTCTCAATAAATCCTTCAAAACTAGATCACACATGGATATATTTAGATAAAGTGATAAGTGGGTCCTACAGTGGATAGAGTGGATAGAGGATGATATAGAAGATGGATGGGTGCGGGAGAATTGAGTATAGAGAAGAGAATCTTGCTGACTAGGACGTATAGAGGATGAATATAGAGGTCATGAGTGCGGGTAGTCTTAGTGTGGGATAGGATAGTAGAAGAGGTATATGTTTGTACTTGCTTGAATATTTTGTCTCTAAAGCCACTTTATTGTTGAGACGGGTGCACTTTAATGAAAGAGCTATTGCATTTTCGACTAGCCAATCATAAGTTGTACAACAATAAATTAGTAACTCAGAGCAAAATAGATGAGTCACTTATGCGATGAAATACTATAAGATTTTATGGGACGCAAGGCTGGTGCGTGCTTTGGAGAGCGCAACAGGTGCTTAGTGGAGTGGGGTTGGATGCTAATGACTCATTAAACAGTATTAAATTCATCCTAAATTATAAGACATTTGACTTTTTTTTGACATCAAGTTGGAGTTAAAACAGTCATATGTCTTGTAATTTGGGACGAAGGAGTACTGAACAGCAGACTTGGGACGAGATGAGGTAATGCGGAGCAGGCTTGCTTGCATGCCTATTGCCGAGGCTAGGGACAAGCCATATGACCATCCTCACGGTTCCTGTTGCTGGCCTATTCTAGGTCCAAATATGTTTGAGGCACATTGAGACAAAAAGAGATAAAACTAGTCATGTCCCTTCACAAAAAGGTTGTTTGGTTGAGTGTGTGGTGAAGTTTACATGACTGGCAGCGTCTTCAGGTGACCAGGATCATCTAGCTGGTCAGGTACTGTGTCCCAGGGTGTCAAGCGAATACTCCCTAAACTTATAGAAGTGAAAGATGTATTGTTTGTCGTGCAAGAATTTAAATATATCTTACTAGTATAGCAGTAAAATAATTAAAATCATGAAACTTAAAAAAATATGATGATTTATGTCTTGAGATCTCTGTAGGATTTTCCATAACTTGAAAAAAATAGGATGGTTCTAAGAGGATACTCCCTCCGTCCCAAAAGACCACATTTCTAAAACAACAGTCTTTTGAGGATGGGGGAGGATTACTTTGAAAGTAGATCTAAAAATATGTACTTATTTATGCGGTGATATTTTTTCAATGATTCAATCATAAACATGTATAGTTGAACTCTTCATGAATAATGATAAATATAGTTGCATATTATCAGAAGTGAGTTGTATACTAATAAACCAATTATTAATAGAAGCACAGCTTTTTTGTCAAAAAAAAAAGAAGCACAGCCAAAGGATAGAAGATGTAGACATCTTTACTTGCTTGAAGATTTTATTGAAAATGTCCATATTTTCTGAAAGTATCTACAATGCCAAGGTGGGGGGGGGGGGGGGGGGGGGGAGGGGTAAATAGGTGTATTTGAAAATTCTTAAATACAGTCTTGAACACAACAGATTAGTACTTGTCGGAAGTTTCGACAGTTTGGGCCAGAAGTTTCGACGGATGTTGGAATTTCTGACACCCACGAAAAGTAGGAAACCAGAGAGCAAATTAACTTCAATTTTGGATCTGCTTTTTACCCCATTTTCCTAGTAGATAGATGAAGATGTTGAACCACTTCCTTGGCCTCAGAACACGTCCCAATGGTAGATTGGGGCCAAACCCTAAGAATGAGATTGAGAGAGGAAGAGACAACAAAGAACAACTAATTCCAAGCAATCAAAAACAACAACAAGCACACGAGACATAATGATTTATCCCGAGGTTCGGCCACCCCACTAAGGAGTACCTAGTCCTTAGTTGTCGAGGTGACCACAAAGGTTGGAGTCTCTTCCACCACCTTGCCTCTCCCAAGCAACCACAAAGGTCAGTTCGAGTTCTTTAGTAGAAAATTAAGGGTAATACAAACTTCCCGGGTTCTCCCACCAAACAGGAGCTCCCGGGCAATGCCAAGCCGGCTAGAGGCAAAGCCCCAAGAGTAACAAATGCAAATTCAATAGGCTTGATGAAGAAATCAAGTGCTCAAGCTTACTTTTGATGATTCTCTCATAAAATCCCTTCTCTCAACTCAAACTCATGAAAGACTGAAGCTAGGAGCGAAGAGGAGAAGAGAAGGGGGCTTTGAATGCTAGGAGGCTGTTAGTTGGTCGTGAATGAATGAGTGGGTAACGATCAAAATAGAGGAGAAGAGATATATATAGGTCTAACTCAAAAGAGGTCTATCAAAACTTCCGGCGATCTGCGTCAGAACTTTCGACAGCCAGGGTTTCGTACAGGGTAACAGTATGAATAGGCTAACAGGCTATGCACGAAGGACTGTTGGAACTTCTGACGGTCAGAAGTTAGGAGCCAACTTTTGATGGCCTCAACCCAGGGCTGACGAAGGGTACATCGGGACTTCCGACGTCTGTCGGGAGTTCCGAGCGTTAGAACTTCCGACGACCGTCGGAACTTCCGATGAGGGAAACTCTAGAAAGTAGCCCTAAGTGCCAATGCAGTGATTGAGTGTCTCTCATATGATTTTATTTATATACTTAAGCACTCTATCTTCTTTTGACCACCTAGAATTGCATCCCTCTTTATAGTGCGGCGACACCTAAACTTGTATTCAAACATAAAGCAAATTTTAAACCACTTGAGATCGAACACCTTTCAAACTTCGAATTGAGGGGTGCCATTTAGTCCAAGCCATCATTTAAATCTTCCAAGGGACTAAAAGCTGCAATATTACTTGATAAACTCATTAGTCCCAAAATTTGGATGTTGACAAGAGTCTAACATAGGGGTATGTTAAGTCCCCAGGAAAGAGGAAGCCGACAGACGGACCCCCCGACTGATTCCATACATGGACACCCATCGGATACGCTCGCATGTACCCTCTGGAGTAGTCAGGGCATGCCCGAGCACGCCTGTAGCTGCTGCTCAAGGCTCGGGGCTCGGTGATGGCCCTGGGCTACCGGATGACGACAGCCCAAGCCTGACCTCCACCCCAGTGCCCACCCGAGCCAGCACCTAGGAGGCAGCCGATGTCTTGACCCCCTAGGCCAGAAGCAGGTCCAAGGAACTATTAGGCACCCAGACCTTGACAGGTATGGAGGTGCTACACCATCTATTCGTTCAACGACTGTGAGGCCTTGTTTGCCACTCCCTCAGCAGGTTCACGCAACGGGCGTGACACATTAGGACAAAGAACACCCCAAGCCCACTAAGGAAGCCTCGAGAAGGCTCACCTAGGGGAGGCTGCATAGCGGCAGGCAGCCCCTAATGGTCAAGCACCAGACTGTGGCAACGGCATCAGGGAGCAGTTGCAGAGTTGTTGGCCCCCCTCCCAGATGATAAGACGACGTCCAGCAATGCCGTAGCAGAAGACGCATACACCTGGTGTATAGACCATAGACTAGAACATGAACCAACTTGTACACCATGCCCTCCTTGGAATATAAGGGGAGGCACGACTTCCTATAGAGGGGGCCTGATGAGGACATCCTCCACTATTACCCGTTGGCAAAGACGCAACAAAAAAGACCAAGTGGCCTAGTTGTAGTCGGGCGGCGACCGTGTGAGCCTCTGAATAATCCCACCTTGCTTAGCTTGGGAGGAGGAAGCCACCTTAAAAGAGAGAGCCACCCTTCCCCTATCGGACTAGTCTTTTAGGGACATTGGGCCTTTCTCCGAGTGGGTGTGCATAAGAACTGTTGGGGTCCGGGCAACCTTAATTTATTGGGCCTCGGCCAACCCCACCTGGGCCGGATGCATCATTTGGTATCAGAGTTGAGCCCTTGTTTAAGGGGGGTGGGAATGATGAGGACATCCTTCACTATTACCCGCTGGCAAAGACGCAATAAAAAAGGCCAAGTGGCCTAGTTGTAGTCGGGCGGCGACCGTGTGAGCCTCTGAATAATCCCACCTTGCTTAGCTTGGGAGGAGGAAGCCACCTTAAAAGAGAGAGCCACCCTTCCCCTATCGGACTAGTCTTTTAGGGACATTGGGCCTTTCCCCGAGTGGGTGTGCATAAGAACTGTTGGGGTTCGGGCAACCTTAATTTATTGGGCCTCGGCCAACCCCACCTGGGTCGGATGCATCAGAGCCGAGGGGATTCGGCCCAACTCAACTACGATAGGAGGGGGACTAAAGAACACACATAAGAACTCTAGGATAGCACCGAGCAATCCCCTACCAAACTCTCTCGATTTCCACCATTGTAACCCATCGACTGGGTATTCCTAACACAAAGATCACTGTACTGCTGAACATAGAGCTCAGAAACCCGAACCAGGACAGGATAAACCGATCTGTGTCCCTTCTGTGTGTTTGAGTGTCCAAGCCACCGGAGATCCACACATTGACCTCCGATAAACAATTCTGATGCTTGCCGCAATTACAAACATGCAACAGCTAGCATACCAGGTAGGGGAGCACATCGTGTGTGATCGTCGCTCTACGGTGGCTAGAGCCACCCGCTTCGCCGTCGGAGTCTGCGACATCACCCTCGAGGGCGGCGTGCTTATTTATGTTCTAGAATTTTTAGTAGGACTACAGGTAGCTCTTAAAAAATAGGAAGGTTTTAAGAGAATCTCCAAGGGTTTTCAAAACCCACTCCCAATCTTGAATTTCTTTGGCAGGATTGAAAAAACTGCTCTCGAACAACTCCCTATCTTAACTCCTAATCTTCCAGCACTTTGGAAAATCAACCTAGTCGCACAGAAATATACGCGCGCATATCGATTGGCCATGTAACACCCCTGGGTGTTAAGCATGCATTAGCATCCAAAGCATTAGTCATAATCATCTCATACATGGTTATCATTGCATGCAATATAGACCCTTTTAAATTTAAAGTTGAAAAAAAACAATTACTCAAAACCCAAATTCAGCATTTAAGTGCTAAAGAGTGGTGAAACTTTGTGTAGCTACAATTTTAGATAATCTAGAATAAATAAACATGATTTTTGGAGCAACTCTTGAATTCAAATTCCTTCAAATTTTTGCTTTTAAAAATATTCTAGAAAAATGAATTTTTACTTAAAAATTTAGCTTTAAATCCCAAATTCAAAATCTATTGAGAATTTTGAAAAATGCCCTACATGAAAGTTGTAGAGAATAAAATTTTGAACAACTTTTATTTTGGGCCAAAATTCTGAAAACCTCTTTTTCATCTTCAAATTCACTTTTGAAACAAAGAAATAAATCTGAAAATATTATTTATAAAGGAAAAATTCGATTTTCGTTTTAGTGGGTCGCGGCCTCCCTTTCGGCCCGCGAACGGATGCCGGCCTGGCCCGCTCGCCCCCGCCTTCTCCCGCCCGCGCCAGCGCACGCCGCGGTCAGGCCGTGGCCGCCGCTCGTCGCCTCCGGCGTACGGCTGGCGAGCCGTGGGCTCCACCGGCCGCGCCACGCGCCTTGAAGCCGTGCCCGCTCCTCCCTCGCCAACACACCCCCGTTTTCACCTCGCTCGGCTTCGCGCGAGCAGCAGCAGCCGCCGCTCTCGCTTCCTCGCGCCGTCGCCGCTCCGCCCGAGACGAACACCACCGTTCCCGCTCAACGGCTGCGCCACCTCCCGATTCGTCTCGCCACCTTCTCCTCTTCTCCGAACGGGGCTCGGTATCCCTTGTTCGACGACGGTGAGGCTCAATTTCTCCTTTTCCCGCGCGCGCCACCGTCGCCGGCCGCCGGGCTCGAGCTCCGCCACCGGCGCCCTCGCTCCCTCCTTCTTCCCTTGCTTCGCGCGATCGTGCTCGCCATCCTTGCGCGGGAGTCATGCGTGCTCGGGGTTGCAACTCGGAGCCGGAGGACGGCCGTTGGCCGACGGCGACCACCGCTTCGCCCCCGCAACGTCGGGACGCCGGCACCCGTGGCCGCGCCCCGCGTTCCGCCCCCCTCTCTGCCTGCTGGGCCAGCGGCCTTGGGCCGAACCGCCAAGCCGGGCCACCTCTTTTTTTTTTCCCGCGCGGCGCTCCGGCTGAATTCGGCCGCGGGCCGATGTTGTCGAGTGGGCTGGCCCGTTAAACGATTCCAGAATTAGTTTTTGAATTTCTATTTATTTTGGGAAAAGAATGTACTTTAGAAATGTTTGTGTACAATTTATAGCTCCAAAAATTATGAAACAAATCTTGAAATGTTCCTCTAGAATAGATCTACAGTTTAAAAATATCTCATGTTATTTTTGTAACACTTTACTGTGCAAATTTATTTAATTGCTATAATTGCTGATATTTTAGAAAATATGTAGTAAATAAAATAATGAAGGGAAAAATGTGATTCTTGTTGCTTTAATCTTTATTAGTGATGTACTTTCTAGGAAAAATATTAGTGAAGCATGTTCGGTGAGAAATTTTTGAAGTGTAGTTCAAATGCTTTTAATTGATAATCTTTGTTATTTTTAGTAGAGAGCTAATTTTGTATAGAACATGCATGTGATAATTTTTGTAGTATGTTAGTTTACTGTTATTTACCTAGGAAAAATGTGAAATCTGTTGTTTGATACTTTTTCTAGTACAAAATAATTTCATGCTCATTATTATGCTATAACTTGTTTATTTTGTAAAGATAGTTTTACTTATTCAATTCTCATGAAAATTTAGTAGTAGGTTAGTTAGGGTAAGAGTAATCTACTGTAATTTTTGTAGATTTTTATCTACACCAGAAATAGGTGTTGCTGTGTAACCCTAGTTAAATAGGGAATGAAAGATTATTCTTTATGAGAAATTAAGAGAAATAAAATATGTTTGGTGTATCTTTGAAGCATCATTATGCCTTGCTGATGTTGTGGATGAGTTAGGTTGGTAAGCTTTGGTAGCTTAGCTTCACTTGTATGTGTAGATAATAGGCTAGCTAATAGAAGAATAAGGTGCATGTTTTAGGGTATATGTTCTTGGATGACGTTGACTACCTTGTAGAAGAAATAGTTATATTCAAACTGCTCATTCCATGTGCTCATCTGCATCTCATGTCATCAAAGCACTCCACCACAATCCGATGCATCATTCGCATGATTACTTATGCACTTGCATCATACAGGATCGTAGGAGGAGTCGCAGGTAGCAGTACCGGAGGAGCAAGTTTGGACCGATCAGCAGGAGCCCCAGGCATAGGAGGTGCCCGAGGAGGAAGAGTCAGGCGAGGAGCTGCCAGAGTGCGTCGACCACCATCCTAGCTCGTTCGAAAGAGGCAAGTCCCGGAGCATTTTAAGTCTCCTATTTTATAAAAGTTGTTCCTTACTACATGAACTATAGTTATATATATAGTTGCATTAAGTTATAAGAGTTGAGTGAAACCGTTGTTGCATTATTACCTTGGCCACCGGATTATCTTTCACCCTGACGGGGGAAATAGGGTTTGTGTGAGGAATAAATCTCCAGCTGGATAGGAATTCGATTCGAATCGCCGTCGCTCCCGGTTAGTGAGCACTTGACTCGAGCTATGTCATCGTAGTAATATTAACGGAACACTGATGGTTAAGTGAATGATGTTGAAAATGCTAAACCTGACATGGTAATCTAGATTGTTAATGATGGATCAAGTGATTGTTCTAGCAATAGGTGTTTACCTAGCTTGAATAGGTTATACTAAAAGCGATACAAAAAGTACTGACATAGTTTTTCATAACAACTTATGCTTTTCGCAAATGAGTCAAGCCAGTCTAATCTATAAAGCCTTGCATGATCCTTGGTGTCTTTTATTTCTGGTTTATGACGGGTAAGTCTAGCTGAGTACATTCTCGTACTTAGGGTGTTGTTCCCATTGTTGTTGCAGATGGTCAGATGTACTATGGGTACTGCTCCAACTGTCTGTATCCGGCGATGGGCGACAACTAGGACCTTGGGCAAGGGTCACTCTGTTCGTCTTATCTACTGCTTTTGTGGACCATGACTATCTACTGGCACTGTATTTGAACTAAGTGTGGGTGTAAAACTATTTGCTTCCGCTATGTTATTTTGAACTGTGTTGTAATAACTTTTATTCCGAACTCCGATGTACTCCACTTTTATTGTGAACTCTATGTATCATGTGAACTGTGGCTGCTAAATCAGTACGATCTTGGTTGTATGTTGGTTGGTTTGAAATCCCTCGTGATTTCCCGGAATCTCGGGTTATACGGGTTTAAGTTTGATAAATTAACCGCCTCGGTGGAAGATTTTCTTACTTAATCTCGTATAATTACGTTGATCCGTTACAGCTGGTATCGGAGCATGGTTTACCATGTTACTGTTCACATGGGTATTTACAAACAAAACTGTGTTTTCAACTCAGCTTTTAAATTTAAGAGTGTGCCAGTGGTCATATCCTTTATGCCCAATAAGGACTCTAGGTGGCTTAATTAAGTACTAACTTGGGGGTTTGCATCATATTTTAAATTTCGTCGCTCATACGGCGTGCTATTGTATGAGTGCCATTCAATTGAGTGGTAATGTATGGATCAATTCCCTCTACGCCCTAGTAAGTGAGAGTTGTGAGAGCATGGTCGGATACACTGCCGATCTAGGGGAGTGCTTATGTGATACCGAAATACTTATGTGCCATGCACATGTTCGTATGAGGGTATTTAAATTGTGGGGACTTCCGTCATGCGGTGACGATGCCGTCAATAGGACAATGATTCGGGTAGTTGTTACCGTTATGCTCGTATCTGGGGATGCGTGTAGAGCGAGTAACTTACTTTACTGCTTTCTTACATATTTTCATACTGTGAGGTTTGGGCTGAAGTGACTTTCTGCAGGTACATAACAACGCTTTCGAGTAGTACGTATTAGTTACGTTACAAGAGATCGTTGTATGCCACCGTTTATTCCGTTAGTAGTTATTAGTTTTCTAAGTTTGTGAGGACGTACGGAACGTGCATGTATCATGTGGTGCATTTCATTCATGGCATTGTTCCTCCCCTTATAAGTTGATTATCTCATTTCGATAAAAATGTCAACTTGAAAATCTGTTCTCACCATGGTAATAAAATTTTGCTACAGATGGCACGTACCAAGCAGACAGCCCGCAAGTCCACCGGCAGAGATCCCCGTCATCAGCTTGCTCCACGCACTCGTCAGCGCCATACTTTTTTTGGAGAGTTTGGGATGCCTACGCTCTTGTGGAGAGTACTCAGCTATGTAGGCTATCCTGATTGGATGGAGCCTCGCTACTTTTGGTCGAATGAGCGGTTGGGGGAAGGACTTTTGGTGACTGTGGAAGCAGTAGTTCGTCCCTGAGATGATGGTTCTGAGTGGACTGGTTGGCATTTTGAGTCAACTGGCAGGACCCCTGAAGAAGCCGCTGAGAGGGCAGCCTTTGGGATCCTGAGGGATATCATGGATCGCTTTCCTCAGGAGTTGGCAGCAGCTATAGTTGGAGTCTTTCCGAGGGGCAACCCCTCCACTGACTCGTGGCAACAGGCAAGAGGAAGATCTCTGGAGATTAGCGCCGCAGAAGCACAGAACAGTGACAACCCCGCTATGAGTGCCATGTTCGCAGTGATGAGGGCCTTTGATAGAGTGGAAGGTAGCCTGAGACGTGTGTCTAGTGCTCTTGATCAGGCTCGTGATGACCGCCGTCAGCTTCAGAGAGATCATGACGCCGAGATTGAGAGGCTCAACACAGAGATGGCTCAGTTGACTCGTCAGAGAGATCAGACTACCCAGAGGACTGTGGCTTTCGAAGGAGATGTACGTGCCCTGAGAGAGAAGGTTGGGTGACTGACCACTGCCAACAGGAACGCTAAGCGCATGTTGACTCATGTGCTCCATCAGAGGAATGAAGCCTAGTCCGCAGAGAATGTGTTGAGGGCTAGACAGTTTGAGCTAGAGCAATAGTTGGCATATGCAGAGGAATATAATGACAATCTGCATGAGGAGGTTCATCGGCTGAACAATCAACTCAGCCCCTATGTTCCTCCTGGTGCGGCAGAGATGGATTTGGATGAAGACGAAGATCCTGAAGAGCCTGAAGCACCAGTTGGGGAGCACCACGACGTTGCTAATGCCGACGACGCCAACGTCTCGGACTTAGACAGCGACCACGATGAGTAGGCTCGTAGTTGTTACGCTAGCTACTAGGTTCCATCTACATGATCTTTTGCTTTGTTGGCACATTGGGCATGTAATAATGAGTAGAAAGACTAAGGCTTTGATGTAATGTTGGAAAGCTTGGATGTGTTTGTGGCGGTATCCGAACATCAAAAAGTCCAGTGTATGTATGCTGGCAACTTGGTTGTAATGGACGCGATGTGTGCGCTTTAAGTAATCTAATTAGTGATGTTGTGTTAATTGGAATGACTTATTTTACCCCTGTTTTATTGTATGAAATTATTCTCTCCAGTAAATTCAGTTCGGCATGATTTTTCATTCGGTCGCAATTCCTACAACATCACCTAATAATTACTGTTGCTGAAACATGCAGATGCCGAACACTCATCGTACCGTGTATGGTGCCGCTGAGGCTGGTGGCAGTGCAGCTGCTAGTGATGACCGTGATCCACCACCGCCTCCTCCACCCTACACTGCGGAACAGTTTTTCGCACAATTTCTTGGAAGCCAACGTAATATGGAGAGTATGCAACAGAATATGGAAGCTGCATTGCGTAGTATCGCAGATAACACCCATCGGGAAATAAACCCGGGTGGGCACGAAGCAAATCAGTACAGCAGTTTCATGGACTTCATGGATACTCGTCCACCGATCTTCAAGGAAGCCGCAGAACCCTTGGATGCAGAAGAGTGGATTAATACTATGGAAGACAAGTTCCGTGTCTTGAGAATGACTGAAGTGTTGAAGACTGAGTATGCAGCTCATCAGCTTTAAGGTCCGGCAGGAATGTGGTGGAAACATCACCGCACCACTTTTCGTCCCCACGCTCACAACACTTGGAGGGAGTTCACCAAAGCCTTCCGTGGAACGTACATTCCACCTGGTCTGACCGAGATAAAGCTTGGGGAATTCCTGGCACTGAATCAAGACACGAAGATTGTAACTCAATATCTACATGTATTCAATAACCTGAGCCGTTATGCCCCTGATATGGTGAATACTGAGGCCAAGAAGATCGCTAGCTTCAAGAGAGGCCTAAATCCCAAGATGATGAAACATGTGGGTACAAATATGAGGACTGGTTTCAATGATTTCGTTAGTGACTGTCTGAAGCAAGAGAAGAACAATAATGTTTTATGCTGCTTCCTAGATCCGTAAGAGAGTTTTTGAGTCTGGTTCGTCCCAGTCCAGAGCCCCAGTGGCCAACCGTCCAACTTATCGATCGCCTGCCCCAGGTGCAAGGTTTAGGCCACCGCAAAGGAAGAATCAGAATACTCAGCAACCTCAGAGGAACCAGAAACCATTCAAGATGGCATTGCCTCAGGCGAAGACAGGACAAGGCAGTTCATCTGGAACTGTGGCTCAAGTGAAGGGACCGTGCTTCAACTGCAATCAACCCGGACACTTTGCAAAGTTTTGCCCCTACCCAAAGAAACAGTAGACGCAGTATCAAGCTCGTGTGCATCACACCACCGTGGATGACATCCCAGAAGGAGAACCGGTAACAGCTGGTATGTTTTCTATCAACAATCATCCTGCAGTAGTCTTGTTTGATTCCGGATCATCTCATTCCTTTGTAAGTCAAGCATTTGTTAAGAGACATGAGCAAAAGATAGTTGAATTAGAATGTGCATATAAAATCAGTTCAGCTGGGGCTGATCTGTTGACTAATCAGATAGTTCAGGGAGTAATCCTAAACATATCAAACCAGCAATATAAGCTTATTCTGATAGTCATGCCAGGGTTAGTTTTGGATGTGATCATGGGTATGAACTGGATGAATAAGATGGGGGTAGTAATCGATGTTGGAGGAAGGAGTATCTCTCTTAAGGAACCCAGTGGAGAAGGCACCTTTCGGATGGTCCTACCTCGGAAAGTAGACCTAGCTAGCACGACTTGTGCGGTCCAAACTACTCTGCTAGCTCAGATTCTAGTGGTTTGTGAGTTTCTAGATGTGTTTCCGGATGAATTACCTGGACTTCCACCAGACCGAGATGTTGAGTTTGCCATTGAGTTAATTCCGGGAACAACACCGATCTCGAGAAGGCCCTATCAGATGCCTCCCAATGAGTTAGCCGAATTGAAAAAGCAACTCTAGGACTTGCTAAAGAAAGGTTTGATTCGTCCCAGCTCGTCTGAATGGGGATGCCCCGCTCTATTTGTGAAAAAGAAGAAGGATAACTCCTTATGCATGTGCGTGGATTATCGACCACTGAATGCAGTGACAATTAAAAACAAGTATCCTCTTCCTCGGATTGATATCTTGTTTGACCAATTGTCTAAAGCCAAAGTGTTCTCTAAGATAGATTTGAGATCAGGATACCATAAGATAAAGATTAGGCCGCAAGATGTGCCTAAGACTGCGTTCTCTACTAGATATGGCTTGTACGAGTATCTTGTCATGTCCTTCGGATTGACAAACGCTCCTGCATACTTTATGTATCTGATGAATTCTGTTTTCATGCCAGAGTTAGACAAGTTTGTGATTGTGTTCATTGATGACATTCTAATATATTCAGAGAATGAAGAAGATCATGCAGAGCACCTCAGGATTGTCTTGACTAGACTCAGGGAACATCAACTGTATGCGAAGTTCAGCAAGTGTGAGTTCTGGCTTAAGACAGTTCCTTTTCTCGGCCATGTGTTGTCTGAAAATGGCATTTCCGTAGACCCTAGTAAGGTGCAAGAGGTTATAGACTGGAAGTCATCAACCTCAGTGCATGAAGTTCATAGTTTTCTTGGTTTAGCCGGTTACTATCGTCGCTTCATACCGGATTTCTCGAAGATTGCCAAACCAATGATAAGCCTGTTACAGAAGGATCATAAGTTTGTATGGACAGCGGAGTGCGAGGTAGCTTTCTACACCTTGCGAAAGTTGTTGACCACTGCTCCTGTTCTGGCCCAACCGGATATAGAAAAGTCATTTGATGTGTTCTGTGACGCATCTAAGAATGGGTTAGGATGTGTACTAATGCAAAATGGAAGGGTCATTGCCTATGCCTCATGTCAATTGAGGAAGCATGAAGTTAACTATCCTACCCATGACTTGGAGCTTGCAGCAGTGGTGCATGCTCTAAAAATTTGGAGACACTACCTGCTGGGTAATGTGTGTAATCTCTTTACAGATCGTAAGAGTCTCAAATACATTTTTACCCAATCTGAGTTGAACATGCGATAGAGAAGATGGTTAGAGCTGATAAAGGACTATAATCTAAACGTGCATTATCATCCCGGGAAGGCTAATGTAGTAGCAGATGCACTGAGTAGAAAATCACATGCTATTGATGTGCAACCGTTGTTTGAAGAAGGGTTCAATTTGTTACATCCTGCTGTGTTGCATAATATTCAGTTCAGTTGTACTCTAGAAAACCAGATCATTGAAGGTCAGAAGATAGATAAGGGAATCTTTTATATCAAGGAGAAGATGAAGAAGGAACCCACCAAACAATTTCGATTGGATGACCAAGGAGTGTTATGGTTTAAGGATCGCCTGGTGGTACCTAAGGATAGAGAGCTTAAGAACAAGTTGATGAATGAGACCCATCATTCCAAGCTATCTATTCACCCTGGAAGTAGTAAGATGTACCAAGATTTACGACCCCGTTATTGGTGGACTAAGATGAAAAAAGAAATTGCAGCATACGTTGCTCGTTGCGACATGTGTTGTAGAGTTAAAGCTCTTCACATGAGACCTGTAGGACTTCTGCAACCCTTGTCTGTACCCGATTGGAAATGGGATGATATAAGTATGGATTTCATCACTGGTCTTCCCACCACACAGAAGGGACATGATTCTATTTGGGTAATAGTAGATCGTCTCACCAAGACAGCTCACTTTCTGCCAGTTAAGACAACATTCCGACCACCTCAATATGCAGAAAAGTACATTGCTGAGATTGTCCGATTACATGGTATACCAAAAACGATCGTGTCTGATCGTGGTTCACAGTTTACCTCTCATTTTTGGGAACATCTTCATAAAGGTTTGGGTACTAGTTTTATTCGTAGTACGGCTTACCATCCACAGATAGACGGGCAGACAGAACGAGTTAATGCTGTACTTGAAGATATGCTTAGAGCTTGTGTACTATCATCTAGAGGCTCATGGGAATCCTAGTTACCGTTGGCAGAATTCGCTTACAACAACAATTACCAAGAGAGTATCAAGATGGCACCTTTTGAAGCTTTATATGGTAGGAAGTGCAGGACACCGTTAAATTGGGTAGAGCCTGGAGAAAGAAGGTTTTATGGAATTGATTTTATAGATGAGGCAGAGAAGAAGGTTCGTATTATCCAACAAAACATGCAAGCTGCACAGTCTCGTCAGAAGAGTTATGCAGATAAGAGAAGGAGACCATTAGATTTCCAAGTGGGTGACTATGTCTATTTGAAGGTTACCTCAATGAAAAAGAAACGGTTTGGAATCAAGGAGAAACTGTCTGCAAGATATATAGGACCATACCAGATCATAGAGAAAAAGGGTCCCGTGTGAAAGTCCTATGTTTGGTGTTGGTAATTAGTGACAATGCCTAAGTACTAATTCTATGCCTAAGTTGTATGTAGCATATGAGGATTAGTACATTCTAAGGTTGGTGGCAAGATGGACATGGTGATCATAATGGCCACACTTGGATTTGGATGCAACCCTACGTGATCAAGGCAAAGATATATGATTAAGGGTTGTGTTTTAGTAACCAAGACACCTAGTGGGTGTGGTTACATTATAGGATAGATAGCCGTACTATAAAGAGGGGAATGACGCGGCTAATGAACTCCTAAGTGCCTCTAGATGTGCATTTCATGATCATATGCATTTGGATATAACTAATATCGCCTTGAAAAATGATTGTGAAAATGCTAACACACTCACACTTGACGAGATCACTTGGTGGTGTTAGCACGTTTGCGAAGGCGGTGGAGTTTGAGAGGTAGAGAGGGTTTGGGATCCTCTCTCCCTACCGCTGAGCTTTGCTCGGCGGGATTCAGTCGTTTTCGAGAAGTTGAAACGACTATTTTCCACTACGCCGGAAGTCTGAAAAAGAAACGGAGGCGAATGGAGGTCATAGAGGTGACCGGACGCTGAACCGGACGCGGTCCTTGCATGACCGGACGCGTCCGGTCATTGTTCAGTGTCTGCGCGTTTTTTAGTTCGATGATCGGACGCGAGGCGCGTCCGGTCACTGATGATCGGACGCGTCCGGTCGTTCAGGGAGCTTACTGGACTCTAACCGGACGCGGGCACTGTCGCGTCCGGTCATGTTTCTTCAGCGCGTCCGGTCGTTGTTTCGTTGAGCGCTGCTCAGGCGACCAGCGCGTCCGGTCATTCTTGGGACCAACGCGTCCGGTCGTTTCCAGCGCGTCCGGTCTGTGCGACCAGCGCGTCCGGTCATTGCTTCGCAGTTAGCCGTTGGGTGACCAGCGCGTCCGGTCGTTTGGACCAGCGCGTCCGGTCAGTGTTTCACGTGTTAGCCGTTGGGCGACCGGCGCGTCCGGTCATTTGGACCAGCGCGTTCGGTCAGCACGATTTCGGCTGTTTAAGTTTCTAATGGCTCTATTCGAAGGGGTACGTCTATAAATACTCATTGGCCGGCTCAAGGCTCTCCCTCTCGATCATTTGACATACTTGTGAGCACTTTGAGCTAAGCAACTCCTCTCCCACTCATCTCTCTTGCTTCTTTGCATATTTGAAGTGAGATTGAGTGATCCAAGTGCATTTGCATTGTGAGATAGCATCTACTTGGCACTTGGTGGTTGATTTGCTGCGGGATTCTTGTTTCTCTTGGTGGTTGCCGCCACCTAGACGGCTTGGAGCAGCTTGAAGGCGTTGGCAAGAGTTGGTGATTGTTCTTGGCCACCTCCGGTGATTGTGAGGGGTTCGTGTAACAGAACCGTCCAAATTATAAGAGCACAAGTACAAAAACAATCACCGAAATGATCAAATTCTCGCACTTGAGCCCATATAACTCCGGTAGTCCAATGAAATCACGAGGGATTTCAAACCAACCAACATACAAGCCAAGATCGTAGTGATTCAACATAACAAGTCACATGTTACATCCATTCCACAAGTAATTCAATATACATCGGAGTTCAATATAGTTATTACAACTTAAGTTCAAAAGTAGTGGAAGCAAAGTAATTTGAAACTAATATTATTCTTATTTCAAATACATGCCAGTACCGTGGTCGACTTCCAATAAAAGCATTAAAGATAAGGTAAATAAGAAGGATCATGTCCATGATCACACTCTGCCACAAGGCAGGAGCCAACCAACTCTTGCAGTCGCCATGATACATCACAACCTGCAACAAGTGGGGAATAAAACCCTGAGTACAACAAAGTACTCAGCTAGACTTACCCGTCAGAAACCAGAAATAAGTGACACCAAGGATCATGCAAGGCTGATATAAAGTGGGGCTAGCTTGACAACTTTTTGCATAAAAGCTTAATATAGATGATCAATCATTAATGCTTAAGCATCAAGTTAATTATCATTAACCTATCATCTATATTAGAACATATACTAGAGCACTCACTTTATTAGGAGCAAACAATATTAACCATAACAGGTATAAATTGAGGCAACCTTTCCATCGTTATCCAATTAACCATCCGTTCAATTTAATGGAATCTACGTTGCCGCTGCTCAAGTCAAGTGCTCACTAACCGGGAGTGACGACGATTCGAATCGAATTCCTATCCAGCTGGAGAGGTATTTCTAACACTCACCGCGCAGGCCCCTGCCAGGGTCGCACAAGCCACCTTTTCGTATGATTTAGGAATCGCGGGTCCGAATGATGTCGCGACCCCAAGGGCGACACTCTGCCAGGTGATAGGGACTCTAACCCCCCCTTGGTCTCACGCCAATGTCCCCAAGCACATCCTTTCTCTCCTCCAAGAAGCAACCTACCATTCGATTCCCGGCCTGAATCACATTACTCGGCTTCGCGGTCGGAACGACTTATCCGGCCAACTAAGTGTTAGAATGCGTTCAACATGACTCAAGGACGTACAGCGAATCGGTCCTTAAACGACTCAGACGGGGATAGATCCACACCCAAGACCTCCATGCCTTGTTGCTTCACTATCGTCATCCCGCCCGGTCTCATTTCATTTTATTAACACATGGTTCCATTCCACGATAGCAAATATAGCCAACCGTGCCATATATGAATATCCCTATATCTCGCAGGTGACAGGAAATCACCTGACTTCTACCGCTTAAAGCAGGGCTAAGCATCTACTCGATCCTAGTCTATGTAGGATTCAAGGATTCATATATCTGGACAAGGAATGATATAATGCAGTAAGGTTTTCAACTAACTCCTACCACTTAATGCAACAATACTTATAACATATATAGAATTAATTGCTTTGAAGATAGGAGGCTTATAATGCTCCGGGGCTTGCCTGGGATCCGACTCAAGTTAGAGTATGTCAGATGAATCTCGCTGAGTACAACCATCTTCGGGATAGTTCCACCAAACACCGTCGTCGGGTTTGGCTCCACGTCAGGTCCTTCACGTGCTTCAGCTAACGTACCTAAATGAGGTGCAACAATGCATATGTATGAATGCAAAGAAGTGCAATAAACAAGTAATCATGCAAGCATACCAAAGTTCACATAAACCCTAGAGCTAATTAACTTAACCCTTATTAGGGCATAACATAGAAGATTGCAAGCCCATCAATTAAGACACAAGTCTTAAAAGGTCCTAGGGTACCAAACCAAGTACCAACAAATATAGGTGTCACACTTCAATACACAAGCATGGCAAAGTTAATCAAAGCACTAGAACTAGAAATTGCCACATTCAGGGCATCAGAACAGCAGCTAAGTAATTTAATCATAACTAGAGATCTACAATTCCAAATGACTTGCAAGAAGACATTATGGAAAGCTTATGAATTTTTAGACAATTGATATTTAATCATCTTAGCATGATTCTCAAGTTAACTAAGCCAAATATACCCATTTACAGAAACTGGTCTAAACAAGGCAGAGAGTAATCAATTCTGTAACCCAACTTTAAACAGGCATAACTCACAAACTACAAGGACAAATACCACCAAATTTTAACAGGAGCTAGATACCTGAATTATCTACAACTTTGTTATTATCACCAAAAACTCATTCAAATCCTAACTAGATCAAACCCTAGCATCTTTCAGATCTGCTCAGACTAAAATCAAAACCTGACAGAGGACTTAAAAGTCATGTAACTCCTACACTATCTGGACTATGACCTTACAATTTGAACACAAGCAAGATCATGAAATTTGCTACAACTTTTGTATTCACTACAACCATAGCAAACATCATTTACACCACGAAAATAATTGCACAAGCAAAACTGCAAATCCAGCCCAACAGCAGTGGTATAGAAAACTGATAGCATCTTCAGAGAAGCATAACTGGAGTTCTAGACCTCCAACAATCATGAACCATAATTTTTTTGAAAAGCTTAGGAAGTTACCTACAACTTTCTTATTCTCATATTAAGATGATTCTACAATTAGAAGGGTCAATTAATCCAATAATTGCATCTCTGTCCAAAACATAGACAGAAACTGACATGCCACTTTAAACAGCTATAAATGGAGTTATACATGTCCAATAAATGTGGTTCTAGACTCTTTAGAAAGCTTAGCAAATTCTAAACAACTTTGTTGTAAACACCTAAAGCTAATTCTACTACTAAGAAGGCCCCCCAGTAAGAACAAGGAAACCCGGTCTGGGTTTGGGCAGAAACAGCCATAGAGATTTAAGCAACGACAACTCAAGATCTACTTAGCCAAAAATCATGATATTTAACTTTTTGGAAAGCTTAAGAAAAGTACTAAAACTCATGTATTGTCATCAAATCATGATTCACAACTTAACTAAGCCAATTAATTCAAACATGCAGAACTGTTCAGAATAGGAGCAAATCAAAACAGGGCATTTGTTATTTTTATAACTCTTAAACTATAAATCCTAAACTCATGAAATTTTTACCAGACAACAACAATCACCTTAGTAGTACTCCACAAAAAGTTCACATTTATTTGAGCACACCAACTGCAGTTATAAAAAAAACAAGTAAGACTAGCATTCAAACCCTGACTGCACAAATCCATTTTTACAGCTAAAACTTTAAACTAAAACCTGACATATTATAGATCTAGTGCATAGAGAATTTCACAAGGATTCCAGAAAGCCCTCATTTACTATTTTATGAATTTTCTACGATTTACTATGAATTTCCAAAGTTTCACCCGATTTACAACAAATAGGTCCCTCGAGGCACTATTCACTTGAGTCAATGGCATTGCATTTAAGCCCTTCCCTTTAGTCGAATTCTAATACGAGGTCCCTGACGTGAATTTTTTTGAAGAGCAGCGCAGGAGCTCGCTGTTTGCCGGCCGGAGGAGCCTCGTCGCCGGCGGGGGAAGTGGTGGGGAGGGACCATGGGCCCGTGCGCACCCTCTGGGCTTCCCAGCTCGGCCCGAGGCGGCTTGTGGCCTGCCGGCCGCGCGAGCAGCGGAGCACCGGCGGCTACTACAGCGGCGACGGCGCTATGGCGGCTGCGGTGGCTAAAAAAGGGGAGCCGAAGGGGCGGCGCACGACGGGGAAGGTGGTGCCGAGCTTGGTTCGGATGGAGGAGGGACAGAGTGGAGGCGGCAGCAGCGGTGAGGAGCTCGGCTCGGCTTGCCCATGGCGGACGCGCTCTGGCGCGCGCGTGCGGCACAGAGGCGAGGGAGGAGACGAGCAGGGCGAGTAGAGAGGCGAGGGCTGCACGGCTTTCACTCCAGAAGGGCGCCGGGGACGCGACAGGGCAGCCACGCGGCAAGAAAACTCGGCAATGGTGGCCACGTCCACGGGCACGTGGCGTCCTTTGAGGCCTTTTACCGAGCACGTGGCGGGCGACGGTATGGCCGACGTGGGGAGCCGATTTGGGCTGCTTCCAGGCTGAATTTAGCAATGGGCCCAAAATGAAGTTTGCTCACCCTGGTCAGCTCTACCTTTCTTATTAAGGGTGCCAAGTCATTTGAGCTATGGATTAGTAGGTAATTAAGCTACAAACTGCTAGTGTCAACACATTGATAACGGTCACGGAAATTCGCTTTCGGAGGTCAAAACTCGGTCAAACTCAGTGCAACTTTTTGTATGCTACTCTCCATAATATAACCTTCAACTTTTATTTTTGGACTAACTCAAGTTACTTAACGAAATTTGGAGAACGCGAGATGCCAACGTCGGAGACACTGAAATCGGGGCTTTAAAATGGCTAAGTGCTGAAATCAGCCCTAAAACTGACTTGTGAGCCCTGTTTGAGCATGCTCCACACATTTTCATGACTTGACTCTTAAATAAAGTTTGTTCCTTATTAAATTCCCTACAACTTTGTCAAAGGATGCACAGTCATGCAAAGCTTCTAGGTCACACTTTTGAAATAGTCAAACCACAGGGCTCCAGGGTCCATACATGGTCAACCACCAATTAGAAGCATATTTAGGCAAAATGATCAACATGAACATTGTTCCATTAAGTGTCCTAAGTGTAGTTAAGGTCTTGTAGAGTTCAGCTAGAGTCATTTGGACAAGTTTGCAAGGTTTGGTTGATGATCTATAGTTCCATTAACTTAATGGGACAGATTCCAATAGGAATGGAACTTATCATTTCATGTGACTTTTTGATTCCAAACTTTATGAAACTTTTCCAGGGATCAATATAGATAGTTATTGATGTGAGACATGTGAAGATATTTTGATAACAACACCCAAGCATATATCTTAAAATGGCCTATATGCAAAGAAGGGTGCAACATCCAAGTTTAGATTAGGGTTTATTTACATAGGTTTGACTTTGGCATCATCATCTTCACTAATTTATCGTGTTTGAGCTTAAACCCACTACTTAATTGGTGATCAACACCTGGAGTGTTACAGTTCGTGCCTACCTCGGCGAAGCGCCAAAGGCAACATTAGTAAATTGCTTCGTGTCATTGCAACCTTTTACCATTTGGTAGGTTCTTATGGCGCCTTTTGATAGGCTCGGTGTGAGACCGATTAGCCACCGAACCACGTGGTGAAGAGGGACACAACGAGGACTAGCATGCCGGCAAGCACGTGAACCTCAGGATAAATCTTCGTGTCATCACTTTCATATTGTGATTGATTGATCCCGGTGTTCGGTTATCTTGGTATTCATTGTTGATCATATTGGTTGGCTCAATACTTCGCCCCTCGGTGATACCCTCCTAACTCAACTCCGCATTACTTTCTTAGTTATCTTTTTTAGCTAGTTAGCTTTGCTAGAGTAGCTTCGTTGTGTAGCTTGCTAGTTGTAGTTTCCTTCTTGGTTTGACTTGTGCAGTTGAGTGTAAATATACTAGAATTGTGAATTGGTTAGGTGGCTTGCAAACACCTCGTAGGCTAAGCAAAACTTGCATCTCGCTACTTGTTATATTGATAAACTTGTTTAGCTTGTTTTTATAGAAATTTTTAATAGGCTATTCACCTCCCCTCTAGCCATCAAGACCTTTCAAGTGGTATCAGAGCCGTGGTCACCGTTTGTAAGGCTTAACAACCTCGGTGTAAGATGGCTCAAGTTATGTTCAATCATGTAAATGGCAAGCCTCCATTCTTTGATGGTGTCTCTTCCTTTGATCATTGGAAAAAGAAGATGAAGCAATATCTAGGCAATATACATGAGAAGGTTTGGGATGTGACCAAAGAAGGATACATCATTCTTGATGAGGAAAACCTCACTCCCAATGACCGCATCAACAAATAATGCAATACGGTGGCACTTGACACAATCTACCGTGCCATTGATGACAAAGTATTTGAGCAAATCAAAGATCTTGAAAAGGCAAATGAGCTTTGGATAAGGCTTGAAGAAACATATGAAGGCACTTCAACGGTAAAAAGTGCCAAACTATATATGCTCAAGGACAAGTTCTCCACATTCAAGATGAAGGATGATGAATCCATCCTGGAGATGTTCTATAGGCTCCAAGTCATTGTCAATGATCTTAAGGGGCTTGGGGAGAAGGTTGAGGACAAGGACTTCTCACACAAGTTCTTAATGTGCTTACCCAAGAAGTTTGCCACCTTGAGAAGAATGATCTTTAGAGAAGGATTGGACAAGGTCAAACCAACCAATGTGCTTGGAGATATAATGACCGATGCCCAATACAATGATGATGAAGATGAGGTAGAAGAGAAGAAGGAGACCAAGATCAAGCAAGAGAAGCCCATTACATTCAAGGCTTCATCTTCTAAGGGCAAGAGCAAGGTGGAGAGTGATGATGATGATCCATTCAATGATGAGACCATGGCCCTCCTTGTGCATAAGATGGGAAGGTTCATGAGAAAGGATATGGGGCAAGGAAGAGGAGAGACATTATAAAGGCAAAGACCCTTTGCTACAATTGTAATAGCCCCGATCACATAGTGGCGGATTGCCCCTATGAAAATAAGAGATTTCATAATGGGGACTTGAAGCTCAAGAAGAACAAGAAGGATAAGAAAGAGAATGAGAAGAAAGCAAAGAAGAGCTTCACATTCAACAAGAAGAAGAAGGGTGGTGGTTATGTGGTCACTTGGGATAGTGACAACTCCGATAGTGATGATGATGAAAGCTCTAGTGATGATGAGAGGACCACTCGGCGAGCCATTGCAAACATCGCCCTCTCCAACAAGCCATCCATCTTCGACACTACATCAACATGCCTTATGGCCAAGCCTACAAAGGTAAAATATGATGATAGTGATGATGATTCTTGTGCTAGTGATGATTGTAGGAGTGATGATGAGGAGGATGAGGACTACTCTAAGGATGATCTATTGGGCATAATAGATCAAATGAGCAAGGGCTACAAGAGGACAACCAAGAAATACAAAATCTTAGAATAAGAGTTCATTACCAAGAGCAATGAAAATGATGCCTTGATGGAGGAGCTTGTTGCTCTCAAAAAGAGTAAGGAGTGCAAAGAAATTGAACAAGAGCTCAAAGCTCTTAGGAAATCCTTTGATGAGCTAGAGGCTTCTCGTGAGTGTCTAAAGGAAGACCATGAGGATCTTGAAGTTACTCACACTAGGCTTAAGGAAGCCCACTTCACTCTACTTGAGCTCATCAAGGAAAAGGACCTCAAGTTAGAGAAGCTCATGAAGGAAGCTAAGGAGGAGTAAGTGATTGTCACTTGTGACATTGGACTAACATGTGATATTATTGATGATTCTTTATTTGTTGGTCCTACTAATGCTTCATGTAGCTCATCATTATCCACCACAACCAACCCTATCTCTACTACTAGTGATTCATCACTTGTGGTTGAGAATGACACTCTTAAGAGAGAGGTGGATGATCTCACTCGCGCATTAGGCAATGCCTATGGTGGGGATGCCCGCTTGCTAAAATGTTTGGGTAGCCAAAGGTTCTCTCTTAACAAAGAGGGATTAGGCTATACTCCCAAGAAGGGCAAGGCGGCCTTTGCTACTCCAAAGCCTCGCTTTGTGAAGGGCAATGGTCGTTATTACAATAGATACAAGCAAGTTGGGCATCTAGAGATTAATTGCAATAAAATGAACAAGAACAAGAAAAATACTAATGTACCTTATATTCCTTTTGATTCTTGTTATGTGCTTACCAAGGGTGAGAAAGGTGTGCATGCTAAGTTTGTTGGTACACCAATTGTGGGCCTAAAGAAGAAGGCCATTTGGGTACCAAAGAGCTTAGTTACTAACCTCCAAGGACCCAAGCAAGTATGGGTACCTAAAAGACATTAAATTGTTTTATAGGTAAATTACAAGGCCGGAGGAAGGCATTGGGTGCTTGATAGTGGGTGCTCTCAACATATGACCGGTGATTCAAGAATGTTCAACTCTCTCAAATCAAATGATAGTGGCATTGATAGTATCACATTTGGTGACAATAGCAAGGGTAATGTGAAGGCTCTTGGAAGGATTGCAATATCAAATGATCATAGCATATCAAATGTGCTACTAGTTGAAAAGCTCAATTTCAACTTGTTGTCGGTTGCTCAATTGTGTGATCTCGGTTTCAAGTACATATTTGGTGTTGATGATGTGGAGATAGTTAGTGTCGATAGCTCTAACTTGATCTTCAAAGGCTTTAGATATGTGAATCTATACTTGGTTGATTTCAATGCTAGTGACACTCAACTTTCAACATGCTTGCTCACCAAATCAAGTATGGGTTGGTTATGGCATAGAAGACTTGGTCATATTGGCATGAAGCAATTGAACAAGTTAGTGAAGCATGACTTAGTTAGAGGCTTGAAGGATGTCACATTTGAGAAAGATAAGCTATGTAGTGCATGTCAAGCCGGAAAGCAAGTGGGCAACACTCATCTATTGAAGAGCATTATGAGTACTTCCAAGGCATTTGAGTTGTTGCACATGGATCTATTTGGGCCAACTACATACACAAGCATTGGTGGCAACAAGTATGGCTTTGTGATTGTGGATGATTTCACTAGATATATATGGGTATTCTTTCTTGGGGACAAAAGTGATGTATTTGACATATTCAAGAAGTTTATCAAGAGAGTGCAAAATGAGTTTGAAACCACAATCAAGAAAGTGAGAAGTGACAATGGAAGTGAGTTTAGAAACACAAGAATTGATAAGCTATGTGATGAGCTTGGAATCAAACATCAATTTTCGGCTAAGTATACACCTCAATCAAATGGCCTAGTTGAGAGAAAGAATAGAACCTTAATTGATATGGCTAGATCAATGTTGAATGAGTATAATGTGAGTCATTTATTTTGGGCCGAAGCAATCAACACGGCTTGCTTTTATAGCAACCGTCTCTATTGCCACAAGTTTCTAGAGAAGACACCATATGAGATCTTAAATGGAAGAAAGCCCAACATTGCATACTTTCGGGTATTTGGTTGTAAATGCTACATCTTAAAGAAGGGCACTAGATTGAGCAAGTTTGAGAAGAAATGTGATGAAGGCTTCCTACTTGGTTACTCCACTACTAGCAAAGCTTATAGAGTTTGGAATTTAGCTAGTGGTTTACTTGAAGAAGTACATGATGTTGAGTTTGATGAAACAAATGGTTCTCAAGATGAGGAAGATAACTAGGATGATGTGAGAGGAACTCTATTGACTAATGCTATGAAAGAAATGGATATTGGTGATATTAGACCAAAGCAAGTGATTGATGTAGATGACAATAAAGATCAAGTGCTCCAAAGTCCAATTACACAAGCTAGTGGTTCTCTAATGCAAAATCAAGCTAGTACATCATCTCAAGTGCAACAAGATCAACAAGTGGCTAGTTCATCATCTCCAACTCATGATCAACATCAACATCCAAGCAATCAAGTCCAAGTGCTTCAACCAACTAACATTGCAAGAGACCATCCATTGGATTCCATCATTGGTGACATACAAAGAGGAGTTCAAACTAGATCAAGATTGGCATCTTTTTGTGCTCACTCTTCTTTTGTGTCAATGGAAGAACCCAAGGACATTGATAAAGCATTGAGAGATCCGGATTGGGTAAATGCAATGCATGAAGAGCTCAACAACTTCAAGAGAAATGAAGTATGGGAACTAGTTGAAAGGCCTAAGGATCACAATGTCATTGGAACAAGATGGGTCTTTCGCAACAAGCAAGATCAAGATGGGATAGTAGTAAGGAACAAAGCAAGACTAGTGGCTCAAGGTTACACACAAATAGAGGGTCTTGACTTTGATGAAACTTATACCCCGGTTGCAAGATTGGAAGCAATTAGGATCTTACTTGCCTATGCTTGTGCTCACAATATCAAGTTATATCAAATGGATGTGAAGAGTGCATTTCTCAATGGGTACATTTAAGAAGAGGTGTATGTGGAACAACCTCCCGGTTTTGAAGATGACAAGAAACCCAATCATGTATACAAGTTAAGGAAGGCTTTGTATGGATTGAAGCAAGCACCTAGAGCATGGTATGAAAGATTAAGAGATTTCTTGCTATCCAAAGGATTTGTCATGGGCAAAGTTGATACAACACTATTCACCAAGAAGATTGGGAAAGACTTGTTTGTGTTGCAAATATATGTTGATGATATTATATTCGGTTCAACCAATCAAGATTATTGTGATGAGTTTGGAAAAATGATGGCAAAGGAATTTGAAATGTCAATGATTGGTGAACTTAGTTTCTTTCTTGGACTTCAAATCAAACAAATAAAGGGAACATTTGTGAGTCAAACTAAGTACATCAAAGATATGCTCAAGAAGTTTGGCATGGAAGATGCAAAGAGCATTACAACCCCAATGGGCACTAGTGGAATCTTAGATAGTGACAAGAATGGCAACATGGTGGATCAAAAGCTATATAGATCAATGATTGGTAGTCTACTCTATGTGACAGCATCAAGGCCTGATGTGATGTTTAGTGTATGCATGTGTGCAAGATTTCAAGCCTCACCAAGAGAAAGTCATTTGAAGGTAACAAAGAGAATATTGAGGTACTTGAAGCATACACAAGATGTTGGATTGTGGTATCCCAAGGGTGCTAGTTTTGAGCTAGTTGGATATTCGGATTCCGACTATGCCGGTGACAAAGTGGAGAGAAAGAGCACTTCTGGGACTTGTCAATTGTTGAGAAGATCACTTGTCTCATGGTCATCCAAGAAGCAAAATAGTATTGCACTATCTACCGCCGAAGCCGAATACATCGCCGTGGGTAGTTGTTGTGCACAAATCTTGTGGATGAAGGCAACATTGAAGGATTTTGGAATCAATTTCAACAATGTGCCATTGCTATATGACAATGAAAGTGTCGTGAAGCTAACCAACAATCCCGTTCAACATCAAAGAACAAAGCATATTGATGTTCGTCATCATTTCATTAGAGATCATCAACAAAAGGGTGACATTGCTATTAAGAGTGTGGGCACCGAAGATCAATTAGCCGATCTATTCACCAAGCCACTTGATGAGAAGAGATTTCACAAGCTAAAGAATGAGTTGAACATACTTGACTTCTCCAACATGAGTTGATGCACCCCATATATGACATGCCTCTCCTTCGAGCCCCAAGGTATAATTGGTTGACATGTCATACATTTTATGCTAAGGACTTGTTTAGTGCATCTAGTCATAATTTACATGTTCTAGGCTTTTTCATGAAAATCAAATGAATTTGAAGTTTATATGGTGCCACTATTGTTTCCATGACTTGTATGATCTAGTGGTAGCATATAACTTGTTTAAGTAGCTTGTGATCCTAAGTGTTTAATCTAGAAAACTTGTCTAAATATTTGCTTCAACATGGTGCATGATAACCCTTCTAGTGAGGTGTGAAGAAGCTTGCCCTTGGATCAAACCGAAGCATTTTATTTATGCAAGCAATCTAGGTTGAATCACAAACTTGATCCTCACCCCATATTTCAACATGATAATCTATCTAAAGTTTGCTCCTTGTGGTCAATTGGTGCCAAAGGGGGAGAAAATATTATTCACAAAGATAGAACTCAAAGAGGGAGAAGCACAAAGGGGGAAAATGTTGTTCACAAAGATAAATCCTAAAGGGGGAGAATTGATAAAAGAAGGGGATCAACTAAAATTTTAAGCACACAAGTAGGGGGAGCAAGCTCTTAAATATGAATGTTGCATTTCCATGTGCACTTCATATGTATGATGCATAGTTATGCATTTCGTTTTCTCCGATACATTGCTTGTGTGGTGACTTGCTAGTATAATTTGAATAATGCATTGAGGTACTAGTATGAATAGGAAGTAGTTAGATTTTTCTTGCTTCATGTTTTTCAAAGTGGTACTAGAACCTTGCTTATAATGTTGATCTCACGAGGTTTCTAGTTATGTTTGTGTTTTTACAAGTGGTATCTAACTACACAAGGTGTTAAGATGGTGTTTATCGCTACTCCAATGGTATCACGCTTCAAAGGTCTATAATCTTAAACACTTAGCACCTATTGGTAGTCAATGCTCCTATACTTTCCTATCTAACATGTATGCTTCCAAAATCCAAACATATAGCATACATGTAGGGGGAGCCATTGCTATCAATTTGAATTCATGATCACATGTCCATAATTCTTACACATGGTAATATACTTGGACAATGTGACATGGGTTCAATCAAAATTTTATCATAACATCTTTGTGAAAGGGTTGTCACCAATTACCAACAAGGAAGAGATTGAAAGTCCTATGTTTGGTGTTGGTAATTAGTGACAATGCCTAAGTACTAATTCTATGCCTAAGTTGTATGTAGCATATGAGGATTAGTACATTCTAAGGTTGGTGGCAAGATGGACATGGTGATCATAATGGCCACACTTAGATTTGGATGCAACCCTACGTGATCAAGGCAAAGGTATATGATTAAGGGTTGTGTTTTAGTAACCAAGACACCTAGTGGGTGTGGTTACATTATAGGATAGATAGCCGTACTATAAAGAGGGGAATGACGCGGCTATTGAACTCCTAAGTGCCTCTAGATGTGCATTTCATGATCATATGCATTTGGATAGAACTAATATCGCCTCGAAAAATGATTGTGAAAATGCTAACACACTCACACTTGACGAGATCACTTGGTGGTGTTAGCACGTTTACGAAGGCGGTGGAGTTTGAGCGGTAGAGAGGGTTTGGGATCCTCTCTCCCTCCCGCTGAGCTTGCGAGGCGGGATTCAGGCGTTTTCGAGCAGTTGAAACGACTATTTTCCACTATGCCAGAAGTCTAAAAAAGAAACAGAGGCGAACGGAGGTCACAGAGGTGACCGGACGCTGAACCGGACGCGGTCCTTGCATGACCGGACGCGTCCGGTCAGTGTTCAGTGTCTGCGCGTTTTTTAGTTCGATGATCGGACGCGAGGCGCGTTCGGTCACTGATGATCGGACGCGTCTGGTCGTTCAGGGAGCTTACTGGACTCTAACCGGACGCGGGCACTGTCGCGTCCAGTCATGTTTCTTCAGCGCGTCCGGTCGTTGTTTCGTTGAGCGCTGCTCAGGCGACCAGCGCGCCCGGTCATTCTCGGGACCAGCGCGTCTGGTCGTTTCCAGCGCGTCCGGTCTGCGCGACCAGCGCGTCCGGTCGTTGCTTCGCAGTTAGCCGTTGGGTGACCAGCGCATCCGGTCGTTTGGACCAGCGCGTCCTGTCAGTGTTTCACGTGTTAGCCGTTGGGCGACCGGCGCGTCCGGTCAGTTGGACCAGCGTGTCCGGTCAGCACGATTTCGGCTGTTTAAGTTTCTAACGGCTCTATTCGAAGGGGTACGTCTATAAATACTCGTTGGCCGGCTCAAGGCTCTCCCTCTCGATCATTTGACATACTTGTGAGCACTTTGAGCTAAGCAACTCCCCTCCCACTCATCTCTCTTGCTTCTTTGCATATTCGAAGTGAGATTGAGTGATCCAAGTGCATTTGCATTGTGAGATAGCATCTACTTAGCACTTAGTGGTTGATTTGCTGTGGGATTCTTGTTTCTCTTGGTGGTTGCCGCCACCTAGACGGCTTGGAGCAGCTTGGAGGCGTTGGCAAGAGTTGGTGATTGTTCTTGGCCACCTCCGGTGATTGTGAGGGGTTCGTGCCTACCTCGGCGAAGCGCCAAAGGCAACATTAGTAAATTGTTTCGTGTCATTGCAACCTTTTGCCATTTGGTAGGTTCTTATGGCGCCTTTTGATAGGCTCGGTGTGAAACCGATTAGCCACCGAACCACGTGGTGAAGAGGGACACAACGAGGACTAGCGTGCCGGCAAGCACGTGAACCTCAGGATAAATCTTCGTGTCATCACTTTCATATTGTGATTGATTGATCTCAGTGTTCAGTTATCTTGGTATTCATTGTTGATCATATTGGTTGGCTCAATACTTCGTCCCTCGGTGATACCCTCCTAACTCAACTCCGCATTACTTTCGTAGTTATCTTTGCTAGCTAGTTAGCTTTGCTAGAGTAGCTTCGTTGTGTAGCTTGCTAGTTGTAGTTTCCTTCTCGGTTTGACTTGTGCGGTTGAGTGCAAATATACTAGAATTGTGAATTGGTTAGGTGGCTTGCAAACACCCCGTAGGCTAAGCAAAACTTGCATCTCGCTACTTGTTATATTGATAAACTTTTTTAGCTTGTCTTTATAGAAATTTTTAATAGGCTATTCACCCCCCTCTAGCCATCAAGACCTTTCACCGTGGCGTACAAGTTGCGATTGCCAGAAGGGATGAGTTCGATCTTTCCCGTCTTTCACGTATCCCAGTTGAAGAAATGTCTGCGTGTTCCGGAAGAGAGAATAGAACCACAGGGTATTCGGATCAAGGTGGACTTGGAATATCGTGAACAACCGGTTTGAGTTCTGGATACTAAGGACCGAGTCACTCGGAATAGAATGGTAACAACCTACAAGATTCAGTGGAGCCATCATGATGAGAGTGATGCTTCATGGAAAACGGGAGAATATCTTCAAACCGCGTATAAAGATTTTTACGATAGTTGGTTCGTAACTCAAAATCTCGGAACGAGATTCTTATAAGGGGGAGGGTTGTAACACCCCTGGGTGTTAAGCATGCATTAGCATCCAAATCATTAGTCATAATCATCTCATACATGGTTATCATTGCACGCAATATAGACCCTTTTAAATTTAAAGTTGAAAAAAACAATTACTCAAAACCCAAATTCTGCATTTAAGTGCTAAAGAGTGGTGAAACTTTGTGTAGCTACAATTTTAGATAATATAGAATAAATAAACATGATTTTTGGAGCAACTCTTGAATTCAAATTCCTTCAAATTTTTGCTTTTAAAAATATTCTAGAAAAATGAATTTTTACTTAAAAATTTAGCTTTAAATCCCAAATTCAAAATCTATTGAGAATTTTGAAAAATGCCCTACATGAAAGTTGTAGAGAATAAAATTTTGAACAACTTTTATTTTGGTCCAAAATTCTGAAAACCTCTTTTTCATCTTCAAATTCACTTTTGAAACAAAGAAATAAATCTGAAAATATTATTTATAAAGGAAAAATTCGGTTTTCGTTTTAGTGGGCCGCGGCCTCCCTTTCGGCCCGCGAACCGATGCCGGCCTGGCCTGCTCGCCCCCGCCTTCTCCCGCCCGCGCCAGCGCGCGCGCCCCGCGCCAGCGCACGCCGCGCTCAGGCCGTGGCCGCCGCGTGGCCGCCGCTCGTCGCCTCCGACGTACGGGTGGCGAGCCGTGGGCTCCACCGGCCGCGTCACGCGCCTTGAAGCCGCGCCCGCTCCTCCCTCGCCAACACACCCCCGTTTTCACCTCGCTCGGCTTTGCGCGAGCAGCAGCAGCCGCCGCTCTCGCCTCCTCGTGCCGCCGCCGCTCCGCCCGAGACGAACACCGCCGTTCCCGCTCAACGGCCGCGCCACCTCCCGATTCGTCTCGCCACCGGCTCCGCCACCTTCTCCTCTTCTCCAAACGGGGCTCGGTATCCCTTGTTCGATAACGGTGAGGCTCAATTTCTCCTTTTCCCGCGCGCACCACTATCGCCGGCCGCCGGGCTCGAGCTCCGCCACCGGCGCCCTCGCTCCCTCCTTCTTCCCTTGCTTCGCGCGATCGTGCTCGCCATCCTTGCGCGGGAGTCATGCGTGCTCGGGGTTGCAACTCGGAGCCGAAGGACGGCCGTTGGCCGACGGCGACCACCGCTTCGCCCCCGCAACGTCGGGACGCCGGCACCCGTGGCTGCGCCTCGCGTTCCGCCCCCCCCTCTCTGCCTGCTGGGCCAGCGGCCTTGGGCCGAACCGCCAAACCGGGCCGCCTCTTTTTTTTCCCGCGCGGCGCTCCGGCTGAATTCGGCCGCGGGCCGGTGTTGTCGAGTGGGCTGGCCCGTTAAACGATTCCAGAATTAGTTTTTGAATTTCTATTTATTTTAGAAAAAGAAAGTACTTTAGAAATGTTTGTGTACAATTTATAGCTCCAAAAATTATGAAACAAATCTTGAAATGTTCCTCTTGAATAGATCTACGGTTTAAAAATATCTCATGTTATTTTTGTAACACTTTACTGTGCAAATTTATTTAATTGCTATAATTGCTGATATTTTAGAAAATATGTAGTAAATAAAATAATGAAGGGAAAAATGTGATTCTTGTTGCTTTAATCTTTATTAGTGATGTACTTTCTAAGAAAAATATTAGTGAAGCATGTTCGGTGAGAAATTTTTGAAGTGTAGTTCAAATGCTTTTAATTGATAATCTTTGTTATTTTTAGTAGAGAGCTAATTTTGTATAGAACATGCATGTGATAATTTTTGTAGTATGTTAGTTTACTGTTAGTAACCTAGGAAAATGTGAAATCTATTATTTGATACTTTTTCTAGTACAAAATAATTTCATGCTCATTATTATGCTATAACTTGTTTATTTTGTAAAGATAGTTTTACTTATTCAATTCTCATGAAAATTTAGTAGTAGGTTAGTTATGGTAAGAGTAATCTACTGTAATTTTGTAGATTTTTATCTACACCAGAAATAGGTGTTGCTGTGTAACCCTAGTTAAATAGGGAATAAAAGATTATTCTTTATGAGAAATTAAGAGAAATAAAATATGTTTGGTGTATCTTTGAAGCATCATTATGTCTTGCTGATGTTGTGGATGAGTTAGGTTGGTAAGCTTTGGTAGCTTAGGTTCACTTGTATGTGTAGATAATAGGCTAGCTAATAGAAGAATAAGGTGCATGTTTTAGGGTATATGTTCTTGGATGACGTTGACTACCTTGTAGAAGAAATATTTATATTCAAACTGCTCATTCCATGTGCTCATCTGCATCTCATGTCATCAAAGCACTCCACCACAATCCGATGCATCATTCGCATGATTACTTATGCACTTGCATCATACAGGATCGCAGGAGGAGTCACAGGTAGCAGTACCGGAGGAGCAAGTTTGGACCGATCAGCAGGAGCCCCAGGCACAGGAGGTGCCCGAGGAGGAAGAGTCAGGCGAGGAGCTGCCAGAGTGCGTCGACCACCATCCTAGCTCGTTCGAAAGAGGCAAACCCCGGAACATTTTAAGTCTCCTATTTTATAAAAGTTGTTCCTTACTACATGAACTATAGTTATATATATAGTTGCATTAAATTATAGGAGTTGAGTGAAACCGTTGTTGCATTATTACCTTGGCCACCGGATTATCTTTCACCCTGACGGGGAAAACAGGGTTTGTGTGAGGAATAAATCTCCAGCTGGATAGGAACTCGATTCGAATCGCCGTCGCTCCTGGTTAGTGAGCACTTGACTCGAGCTATGGCATCGTAGTAACATTAACGGAACACTGATGGTTCAGTGAATGATGTTGGAAATGCTAAACCTGACATGGTAATCTAGATTGTTAATGATGGATCAAGTGATTGTTCTAGCAATAGGTGTTTACCTAGCTTGAATAGGTTATACTAAAAGTGATGCAAAAAGTACTGGCATAGTTTTTCATAACAACTTATACTTTTCGCAAATGAGTCAAGCCAGTCCAATCTATAAAGCCTTGCATGATCCTTGGTGTCTTTTATTTCTGGTTTATGACGGGTAAGTCTAGCTGAGTACATTCTCGTACTCAGGGCGTTGTTCCCATTGTTGTTGCAGATGGTCAGATGTACTATGGGTACTGCTCCAACTGTCTGTATCCGGCGATGGGCGACAACTAGGACCTTGGGCAAGGGTCACTCTGTTCGTCTTATCTACTGCTTTTGTGGACCATGACTATCTACTGGCACTGTATTTGAACTAAGTGTGGGTGTAAAACTATTTGCTTCCGCTATGTTATTTTGAACTGTGTTGTAATAACTTTTATTCCGAACTCTGATGTACTCCACTTTTATTGTGAACTCTATGTATCATGTGAACTGTGGCTGCTAAATCAGTACGATCTTGGTTGTATGTTGGTTGGTTTGAAATCCCTCGTGATTTCCCGGAATCTCGGGTTATACGGGTTTAAGTTTGATAAATTAACCGCCTCCGTGGAAGATTTTCTTACTTAATCTCGTATAATTACGTTGATCCGTTACAGGCCAATCTGGAGGTGGAAGGATGTGAGGAAGAATAAAGAGTAGGACAGGTTCCCAAGCAAATGTACAAGAGAAAAAGAAAGTATAAAAATAGTTATGGTGGTTTGGAAATAGGCTAGGATTCTTGATTCATAATTGCAGGAGCGGGATTTTAGAAACTGTTGGAGAAGCTCAACAAATATGCTTCCAACTTTTTTTAGCCATATGAAAAACTCATTGATTTACCAATTCATTTTTTGGGAATTATTAGAGATGCCCGAATAAGTGGTTACTTAGAAAGGAGAGCTAAACCAATTATTGTCATTTATGTGATAATATCCTATTATGGTTCTATAAAAAACATGCATAGTGAGATCACCATTCTCTTAGTGAACCCTTCACAAATAATGTTTAATGCAGTAGCACACTAGCACACTGCCACAAGTGAGCTACATACCAACAAACAAATTATTGGTTGAAGCATAGCCAAAGCAAAGGATAAAAGACGTATATGAGAGTTTGCTTGCTCGATTTTTAAGCATCCAAAATTTCTACAAACTACATTTTGTTTAATTAGAGTGGTGCACATTGTGGGAAAAAGAGCTATTGCAATTTCTTTCAGATACTAATGAGTTTTACATCAATATATTAGTAACTCAAAGGGACGTGAGGCTAGTGCATGTTTGGGGGAAGAGCGGTCGATGCTACGAGAATTGGTGGTTGCGGTGAAACAATGTAGGCACACAAGAAGCAAGCCGAGGGCTAGGGTTGGGCAGTGTCTGTCGCCGTGGCTCTCCTATTGCTGGCCTGTCCTAGGTCCACATAGGTTTGTTGTATGTGCTGAGATTAAATGAGTTAAATTGTCTATATCCTTCCTTCACTGAACTTATAGAAAATAAGGTTGTACTGACCGGTTGCTAGAATTTGAATATATATCTTGGTAGTAGTAATAAAATATTTAAAACGTCTATCTTCACATAAAAGTGTTTCTTCATGCCTTTTGATTTTTTAGTAGGATTTCAGGTAACTGTTAGAAAATAGGATGGTTTTAAGTGGCTACCTAGAAACGAGAGCTAAAAAATTGTATTCATTAATGTGATGATATCTTCTTATGATGTTCTAAAATACATGCATGGCCAGATGACAATTCTCATAGTGACCCTTTCACAAATAACGATTAATCCACCCATTAGTGAGTTGTATACCAATAAACAAATTATAGTTAAAACATAGCCAAAGGATAGAATACTATGCGTTTGCTTGCTTGAAGATTTTTTTAAGCGGTATTACTTGAATTTTAATATATCTTAGTAGTAGCAATAAAATATTTAAAATAATTTATATTCATAAAAAACGTGCTTATCTCCTATGAATTTTAGAAGGATTTGACGCAACTCTTAGAGAATAGGATGATTTTGGTGGCTATTTAGAAGCGAGAGCTAAAAACTTGTAGTCACTAATGTGATGATATCCTCCTATGATGTCATCACAAAAATTGCACGGTCAGATCACGTTTCTCATAGTGAACCTTTCACAAATACTGATTATGTCCTTTATTCACAAACATGAGGAAGAAAGGGGATAATCCATATTTTTTAATTGACAAATTAAGCAATAATTTGAATAAATATTACTTATGACACTAAAATGCTTGAAATTATTTACCTTTTGTTAGCGTAAAAGACGACCACACACCATAACCCTAGGATGCTCACATAGCAGATCGCCAAAACACGGGCACCATATAATTGGCACTGTAGCTGGAGCATGCAGATGTATGCACAAAAGCTATCCGGTGGTTGGCGGGATGCGAGTCCCAGACTGTCCGGTGCTAAGCGCGGACTGCCCTGTGCGTTGATTTCCACCTTTTTTTTGACCTATGAATGCCTCCTGGGAAGGACTCATCGGGGAGCACCTAGGGTTATTCTAGAGTCGATAAGGCCACCTAGAATACCCACAAACTTTGTCTAGAAGGCTACAAACTTGTATAATAGCATATTAGGGTTTGAAGGAGATTATGGCAAAAAGGGGATAAAAAGTAAAGGAAAAAATTATAAAAGTATTGATTGATCGATTGGATAGCTTAATCGGTCATGGGCTCATGGCCCATTGTATTTATAGGGTAGAAGGTCATTCATGGGGTCATGCCCAAATGCATCACGAAACAATCTCAAAACGGATCCAAAACAAACATAGAAATTGAATACATATTTTTTTTGAAACAAAAATTGAATACATCTTGGACTCCACCTGAAATGCACATACCAGACAGTTCGGCTTGCACATGCCGGGCAGTCTAGTACTTGCATTTTGTGTCCGTGGCTATTTAGGGTGCGAACATATGCTCTCTGTTTTTTTTTGGCAAAGCTTACATGACAAAAAAATAATCTTCCGCATCAAAATTATCTAAGGATGATGCTAAGTAACAAGTCATCTGCCATAGTTGTTCTTCTTCATGGTTGTTGTCTTCTGCTTAGGCTTTGTTAGAATCACCTCCACTTGTTCCTCATAGCTGCATGCAAACATTGTTGTAGTTGCCTCTAGATGCAAATATATGCAAATTTAATGGGTTACGTTCCACATAGATGTTTTATACTTCTTGGAATGCTAACAGAAATGTTTTTAAGTTGTTTGATCACCATATGTACAGAGATTTCCTGTAAAAAATGTTTTTTCGTTGTTTGGTCACCATATGTGTAGTTATCGTTGTTGGCAAGTTATTAGCATAACTTATATATTCATTGTCAAACGAAATGTATTTTTTGTGATCTTTCGAAAAGAAATGTATTTTTTGTTGCACAAAAGACACTGGTAGGTTGTATGCAAATGAACTGATAAGTTGGAGGAACTGACAAAGGATAGAAGTCCCTTGTGTGCTAAGGTGTTGTGGGATTTTATCGAAGGCCCATTTATTATTATTGCTTTTGATGAGATGCATCTTCTCAAGAAGCAAAGATGAGCTGAAATCATCCTACTTCTATATATAATGGCAAAGCTGCAACACATTCGGTTTTTGGAATAAGAATAGCCAGTCTTATACGTGCCTAATAATTGGGCTCAAATTAAAGCTAAACAGACCTCAAATTAAAGCTTATCAGACCTCATCTTCACATAGGAATCTCAACGTACTTCGAATTGTTGGGCAGAGCCTGCACATGTTCTGATTTCATAGCCCAATCAACAACTACAGACACCCAAAGCAGCTATTGGTCTCTCGATGCCAAATCTTCCCACATGGAAAGTGGAAACACTTGAATTCTGATTCAAAATAATGTTAGCCAAACCTCAAGCACATCGGCAACAACACTGCTCTATGTTGTAATCAACAAATAATAGTACGCCAGCTAATAAGCGATCAGTGGCAGAACCCCCCACAAAACACAATGAAAACCTTTTAACATTCCTTCAAATATTTTAATGCACACCACAACAAGTCATCAATTCAGTATCATTTCTGATAATAATATTGTGATTTTTTGTTATGAATACTAACTACATGTGTATAAGCATTGAAAAAGCTGTTGAAACATACGGTTGATGTGTATATTTATCACACTTAAAATTATGAGGTGTCATCATGTTTACCTGGTCCCCCTTAATCAAAATACCTGGTTCCACCACTGTAAGCGATGTCATTTCACATTAAGATTCAACTGGAGTTCATACTTCATAAATACAGAGAAAGCGACTACCAAGTAATTTACATTTGGGATAACTAGGCTGAGATGGGGACTTTGCAAGTTGCTTTATTGTGCCCATAGCCTTTGCATCTGCTGCAGCGCACTGCTCTTTTGATTGCAATACGCGGATCAGCTGGCTTTTCCTTTGGTCTGCCCACTTGTCTTCGGGTCAGAATGGGGCTTGAAAGTAATGTCGTCGTGCCCTGTGATGGGTCACCTGCTGCAGTAGGTACAAAAACATCAGGTATTGGATTTATGGACATGGCATAAGTCAAGCGGTAACATTCCGTTGTGAAATACTTGGAGCAGTAGTCAAGTGGACACTGCTCAGTACGGTCAAATACCGCAATTGCATGTGAGCAAGGAATCCCAGACACATGCCATTTTCTGCAGGTGCACTCCCATGTATCAATGTTGACAACATTGACTGAGTCATCACACACCTCAAACACATGACCATTTCCATCATTTCCAGTTGAGCAAACAACATTGAGTGTGAGAGCTTTGTTCATCTGTTCCTGAAGTTTCTGATTGGCTGATGGTGTTAAGACTTCTGTCCAGGTATTGGAAGATTCCCTGCGTGTATACATCATCTCCATTAGGTTGCATCTGATCGTGTCAACCAACTGCACTACTGAGAGCTCATATCTGCTAGGAATCCAATCCGAAATTGTCTCAGAAACATTGCAAGTGTACTGGCCAAGTCGTGACCCTTTGAAAAAGGCATCTGACCACCGCTCTGGTTTAGTTTCCAAAAGCCATTCAGCAAGCTTATCAGATTCAGTTTTGATGAGTTCAACATACTGATTGAATTCATCAACTTTGCATGAATAAATGGCTTTCTCAAGATGCGCAACCATCGTATCTTTTACTTCTTCACTCCAACTGCCATCCAACTGCTGCTTGAATTCTTCAATAAAACAGTTGACATGGTATCCATGATAACTATCTGGAAATATAAGAGAAACCTCGTCCCACAGACCATTCTTACCATTAGATATGAATGTTATTGTTCCAAGTGCAGGCAATGAATCATTTAGCTGCTCAAGAAACCAATGCCAATTTTCTTTATTCTCATCATCCACTACAGACAGTGCAACAGGGAAGATATCACCTTCACCATCAACTGAAGTAGCAGCTAATAGCTTCCAGTGTTTATTTGATCTGACAGAAATCACATCAAGAAAGAGAAGATGCCTGCAGCCATGCTCAAAACCATGAAGGGAGGCATGGAATGCAACAAAAAATCGAAACTTCGAATCTTCCAAGGCCACTACTGTTGCCACACTTCCAGGGTTGGTCTCAACAATCCTTTGGCAAAACCAAGGTAGCTGATTGCATGCCTCTTCATCTGAGCTGTAAAGTTCTTTTCGGGCTATTGCTTTACCACGCCAAGCTTGGGAGTAGTTGAGGCACAATCCATATTCACGTTGGAGATCATTCGCAATATCTCTTGGCCTGTAGTTTGGACTATCACGTATTTTTTCCTTAATAACACTAGCAACCCATTTCTGAGATGCCAAACGATGACTTTTGATGGTCTCTGATTCACAAGTATGAGTACCAAAAACTTTCTTGACCATGAACTCCTTTGAATGAGACTTTGATGCATGTATACGCCATGCACACCCTCCATCAGTACATTCCACGGTTACACGAGAAGAGTCATTCTTGACAAATTTGTAATCAAACCTATGAGCAATAGCATACTTGTGTAATGCATCTCGGAATTCCTTTGCACTTTGAAACACTTGACCAGCTCCTGTGATCGCATTCTCCCAACTAGCACAAATCTTTTGCCGCTTGGATCCATCTGGAGTAGTTGCTATCACAGCACAATCTGCAGGAGCATCAGTGCCTGCAATGGAGATCTTCAGCCTGCAAAAATGTACCACATCATTTTTGGAAAGCTACTACGAATGATACTTCTCCTTTCAGAATTATACCTGTTGTCAGCCTTCTTCATGACATATATGTAAGTTGTTTCTGACTCCGCATGGAATTCAACCATGCGCTTCAAGTCTTTGTCATTTGATATTGAAATCAAAGTTTTGTCATTTCTCGGAAGGAAGTACTTGAACACATAGGAATCAAGTTTGAGATTATTGAGTGTTGAAGATATTTCATGTTTAAACGCTTTAAAAGTCCAATCACTCTTCACATGCATAGCATGAGCCTCTCCACCATAATAGGACATCCGTCCATCATCATCTGTTGAAAATTCTCCACCTACTTGAAGAACAGCAACAATTTGCCTACTTCCCATTACTCGCTCCTTCCTAAGAGGCCCCTTAAGTTAGGCTACACAGAGAAGAAATTCCTAGTCAGCTTCAATGAATTAATAGCTGCAATATTGCTCAGTGACAAACTAGTTCCGAACTTACACAGGAATGGTTAAAAGATAGAAACATCATACTGCCATTATACACAGGGGATAGAGTGCAGAACTGCAGCATGTGCATGGACTTTCAGTCTTACTTGCATATCAGTGGAATTTTGGAACTCTACACCATCTAATTAATATACAAAAGACTCCAGCTAAAAGTTATAGTTACAGAAAATAGAAGTAAGGACCTAGTAGAGGTGCAGGAAGAACAAGATAGAGAAAAGAATATATGGTTCAACTGAGTTTTTCAATATTTGATTTTTAAAAATCAGACTCAAAGGAGAGAATCCTAAGATGACCCCATCCTAATTAACTGCAATAGTTCTGTTCAAGTCAGGTCAGTACATTAGAGTGAAGTTAAAGTTAATGAATGAATGCTTTGAGTGTACAAGTACAACGCATCAATTTACTAACTATACAAGGCAGCTCCCTCTGAAAATACAGCATATTATGGTAGAAAAATACCAAATAAAGAAGAATTCATAACCAAAAGATCATATATGCCCCACGATATAAAATATTGAAATGCAAATTTTAGAAAATAACAATTAGCACTCGTCAATCAAAACAGGATAAATAATGCAATTTTTAGAAATAACAATTGGCACTCGTCAATCAAAACAGCATGAATAATCACTAATCAGGAAAGAATACTCACTGTCTGGCTCACTGTGGGGGCAACCGGGCAAGGGCAGAAAGGCTTGGCCGCTTGGGGCCTGGGCGCCTGGCGCCCTGGTCAGCTGGCCAGTCGCCGCTGGCGGGCCGGGCAGGCGGCAGGCAACAAGCCGCAGCCGGCCAGGGGCAAACCTCGTTGGCCGGCTGCCAGTGGCCAGATCTGCGCTGGGGCGCCGGGAGACGGCCGGCCGGAGGCTTGGTGGCTGCTGGCTAGCCGAGAAGGCGAGCTCGGCCGGACGGGTTCGAGGGGTAGGGGCGCCGCCACTGAAGACGGAGACACAGGCGCGGTCGTCGGGAGCCCGGAAGGGAGCGCTGCGTGCGGCGTGCCTGCCTCTGTTCGTTTTTTTAAGAACGTGTTTTTGCCCCTGCACAGGATTTTACCCCTTTTTTTTTAAGCGTTAATTGATCTGTGCCATTATAATTTTGGCTGTGTTCAGTTTCTTCAAAATTTCAAAAATTTTACAAGATTTTCCATCACATCGAATCTTTGAACGTATGTATGGAGCATTAAATATAGGTAAAAAATAACTAATTACACAGTTTGGTTGTAAATCACGAGATGAATCTTTAGAACCTAATTAGTCCATGATTGAAACTAATTGCCAAATACAAATGAAAGAGTTACTGTGCTTTCAAAAATTTTACAGGAGCAACTAAACACACCATTACTATTTAAGAAACTATGTCAGTGTCATTAGAACTCTACAGATGTTTACGATACACCGTTATGTACGCCTAGAGATGACTCGAGCCTAGTGTATAGAGGGGTACCGTATATCAAATGGACAAGCTTGCCTCCTTCCTCTTCTCTCTCACACTCATTGACACGTGGGGCCCACTAGTCAGCCTTACACATAGTCCTCCCACTTTATGTCTTCTCCGTCTCCGGTCATGCGCTGCTAGGGCCTGCCGCCATAGCCTGATAGTCGATGAGCGCACACGTCAGCGTAGCCGTGCCGCCACTAGGCGAGCAAGCGGTTGGTCGCGTCAGGCTAGTCATGTCGCGCGAGGCTGCTGCACTACTGTTGCCCGAGCTGCCGCGTCGCGCCGCCGCGCGAGCGATTAGGTGAGCCGAGACTAGCTGCGCGGGGGGTTGCTGTGCCAACGTTGGCGAGCACTTGCCCTCGCCTCCTCCATCAACGGCAACACACTCTTCTCTTCCATCGGCAAGTGGCAGCGCCCTCGTCTCCTCCATCGACGATGGAGCCACACCCTTGGGCTGGGCACGCCGCCCAAGGCCGATCGCTGCGTCGGGGAGCCGCACCCCTGGGCCCACCGCGCCGAAGACCGCCCTGGGCTAGCCGCGACGTCTGGAGCGCCGCCGCGAAACCGCGTTGTCGTGTAGCCATGCTGCCTGGGTCTGCTAGGCTAGCCGCGTCGCCGTGGACTGTTGCCCTAGCTAGCCATGATGTCAAGGACCACGCCGCTAGGTAGCTGCATCGCCGGGGAGCGCTGCCCCTTAGCTGGACGCACTGTCAGGATGGAAGAAGATGACAAGCGGGGCCCATATGCCAGTCAATGCAGGGGAGGGAGAATACATATGTAGCGAGGGCATTTCGGTCTGTACGAAAATACTATCATGTGTATGTGGGCCTAAGTAGCTCTCAGGCGTTAGATAGTGCCATATTTCAGCTTTCACCAAAATTATAATGGCACTAGCCCAATTTTACGAGTTGTATTGGTGTGCCTCCAAAACAACAAATGCTCTGTTTGCTTGGCTGATAAGCCATGATTGAAAGTATTATTGGCTGATTTGTTGTGAGAGAGAAACACTGTATCATGGCTGACAAGTTCAAGCGAACAGGGCGAAAGTTATAGTGGCACAGATCCAATTAACTCTTTTGTTAACTTTGTGATTTTACTCATGAGATTTTACAATGAAGCAAGCGTTTGCCCCTAGTTTGGATGACTGTCACCTAGAGTGGAATAAACAATTTAAAAATAAAAACCTATAAAAGACAAAATGATAGTCATGCCCTTTATCCATCTCTTCCACCCTCCACTCTGTGTCTCTCCTCCTATTAGTCACCCGAACAGAAAGATGGGAGCGGCAGGACCGGCGGTGCGGCACAACGCAGCGTGCTCGCTGCGTGGGGCGGGCTACTCTACAGCGTGCAGGCGCAGGCATGGCGCGAGTCGTGTGTGTGCTGCTCGACGTAGGCGGGGCCGTGCGAGGCGAGCGTAGGCATGGGCGAGAGTGCAGGAAGCCCTAGGCATGGAGCTGGTGAGCACGCTCCTAGAGATGCTCTAACCCTCACCCAGCTATCTTATGTGTGGGATGGGGGGTTTAGATGGGGTTGGGTTGGGTTGAACCCAGATTTTATGGTGTTTGGTTGTGAGTTAAATTGGGTTGGATTGAACTTGACACTCTTTGGACGCCCTGTCATGATTTGAAGAACAAAAGCTAGTCTATGCTAGATAGACATGGCTCCATAATTAGATATGGTAAGGCTAAGATGTCAGTCAAATACATCAACACATAGTAATTGCCACCATCACCATAGTGTTAGTACCTAGGTAAGATCAAGCATATATTATATCATGCCAATAGGAACATGGAAATTATGAAGCAACGATATGGTTCGTATATCCACTATAGCTCTCATGGTTCTGTTCAGCCATAAGTTACACACCCTTCATTACATTAATAATTAATGGTTCTATTAAACCATACATTACATAACTATTCGTTACAATTTACGATCAGGAATTCACAACAATCGAACACTTAAGCTGGTAGCTTAGAACAGCAAACTACATAGTTCACAGTCATGAGGTCTGCAAAAGACAGAGTCGATCATCATAGTGGCATGTTCTCTTGATGCTAAACATCAGACGTCGATCGGCAGTTGAGTACACACATAAATAGCTAGGTGCAACCAATAGAGGCAAAAGGGATGTGGCCTTCCTTTTTAGGTGATTATAAGTATCATGGACAGGTCTGTAAATGGAAAAGGACATAAGCGATGATGTTTTCTAGCTACGTGGATGTGTCGGGGTCTGTAAATAAAAAAAGGTATAAGACGAATCTACGTGGATGTGTCGGGGTCGGCTGACCCCGACGACTTGCTAACAGCACCTTATACGTGCATTTTTTTTACCAGCCTTGACCCCATTTAAAAAAAATTGACCCCGGGGCCGGCCCTGCCTCCCCGGGCATCGCTCCCCGACCACGGACGTGGGGGCGTCGCTCCCCGGCCTCGCTGTGCGAGCGAGCGCCGTGCAGCAGCGAGAAAACGGGATGGGGAAGGAAACCAAAGAGCAACAGGGTCAGGGAAGAGAAATAGCAAGGATTAATTAGTCCAAAAAAAATCCCATTCCGTCCTACCCAGGGCGTGCCTTCCCTGGCTCCCAAAGGAAGCCTCAACGGGAAGCAGCTGCTGGGCCGCAAAGACGGCAACGCACAAGAGGAGGAGGTCTCCGGGCTTCTTGGGCTCAAGACTCCCCGCAGATTGATCGCTGGAAACCGTAGACGGAATTATACGCCTCAAACTTGTCCGAAGGTCTGCAGCCTCATGCATCGAACTTCTCAACAAATTGTCTCCGTGATATCATTTTTTGGTCATCAACAAGTAGGCGACACCACAATGTTGGCCTCTAGCAGCATGGGATCTCACGATCCAGCTCAGAACGACTCAGCTTGCTTACGGCCGGCTTCCAGCTCCATGGCTCGCCCAGCGACATTCAATTTTGTCTCCAGCTGCAACCTTTGGCACCAGAGGCGGAACCAGTGATTTTAATTAAAGGGACAGACAAATATGATCGTATTTTTTAATATGATAAAATATACATAATTATATGTTTTAACAATTTTTCAAAAAAATATAAACTATTTCTAACCAAAATCATCATATTTTAATAAAAAATAGGTGAAATTAATATTTTTATACTATAAATAGAAATATTTATATAAGTATTTAAATGAATTTACTGTGCTTAGGGACCTCGGCCCCTGCCAGCCCCGGGTTCCGCCTCTGTTTGGCGCGTTGGTGGCGGGCCAGCTATCGCCTGGCACCATGTCCAGTGCAGGCCCAGCTTTGCGACCGGCCGGCCAGCTTCAACAGCAGGGGACAGGATCATATGTTTATGCTTCTACGGCGGAACACACTAGGCATGATATATATATATATATATATATATATATATATATATATATATATATATATATATATATATATATATATATATATATATATATATATATATATATATATATATATATATATATATATAGTCGGACTTCTCCTCACTCGATCATCTACTACTGCTCGCTCATTCTTTTCTTCCACGTACAAAAACTTGCGAAAAAAAATAATGGCGCCTTCATCTTGGCTGCTGGTATGTACGTGCACATGTATGAACTGTTGGAAATATAAGTGTCTTTCCTAACAGCTTAAGTTTGGTGTTGAATTGGCTAGTGTATGCATCTTAATATGTTGTTTTGATTAATCTTTCGGCTAATTAACCACTTTCTTGCATGTGCTAGTACTATGTTCAATGCCTACATGCACGCAGAGTGAATGCCAGCAGTATGGCAACGGTCGGTGTGAATGCCGGCACCTGAGCGGCTGTTAGGCCCGTTTGGTTTGAAGGAGTTAAAATTTAACTTTCATCATATTAATGTTCCCTTAAATGCATGGAGTACTAAATGTAGACTAATTGTATGCATGTCGGCACAGATTAGGAGTAATTTACGAGACGAATCTATTAAACCTAATTAGTCCAAGGTTAGAAACTTTTTATTAAATAAGACGAAAGTGCTACAGTGTTTGTTAAACTTTAACATCTAAACCAAACGGGCCTTATTCTGGACTGTGCTTTGACCTGTCCAACCATTGCAGCGAGACTTGCTCATCTGAAAGCTCTGAGAACATTTAGGCCTTGTTTAGTTCCCCCAATTCCTCCAAATTTCACTATGCAAAAAGAAGATTCCCCGTCACATCAAAATATCGGCAAATGCATGGAGTACTAAATATTGATGAAATTAAAAACTAATTGCACAGTTTTGTTGTACTTTGCGAGACGAACATTTTAAGCCTAGCTAGTCAAAATTTAGATAATTTTTACCAAATACAAACGAAATACTACAGAAATTCTGATACAGTGTTTTTCTTTCCTATTCGCCGAACTAAACGAGGCCTTACGGCAAATGTGACGACAACTGGCAATGCTCCTGCTATACTCTATGCTCCTCTCTCTCCTTGGAGACTGTTGTTGTTGCTAGCGCTCCGATCCAGCCATGATGCAATGATCCCAGCTTGGAGTTTTTTATACATAAATTATCCCTTCCTGGCTCTTATTATTATGTAATAATACATATATAGTGCTCTTTCTTAAAATAACAAGAGGTTACCTCTGCTAGTTAAATATAGAGTAAAGTACACTACTGGTCTCTAAACTTGTATCCCTACGTTATTTTTTTGTCTCCAAACTTGCAAAACTACCAGGGTTCAAGGAGGCCGTGCTCCTCGTGTTATGCTCATGCCGAGGAGGCCAAGATTGAGGCGCAGCGCAGTGTGTCGCAGCAAGGCACGTGTGCTTCGCCATGGACCAAAAATGACTGCTGGCCGCACTTGATGGTGGGCTTGTCTCTGCTACTGCAGTGCTACTCCAAAGTCCAACAAAGACGAGAATAAATGAAGAAAGCATCGATCTAAGGAGGGAGGAAACAGAAAGATACAAAAGTCAATAATAACCCGAAAAATTTCATTTAAGCGGCAAAGTCTGTATCTATATCTATACTAGATATATCCCGGTGCGTCGCACCAGGCCATAAAGTTTTGCCCACACCTATGACTAGCTTAGACAAACATATTAAGAATCTTACTATTACTAATTAGAGGCCTCAACGGAGGCACCACGTTAATTCTCACCAGACGCGTTAGGAAAAAAAGATAAATCCTAGAAATTCTTACAATAATCAGAATCATCTAGCCTTTGATTTGGTAGATTCTAATCATCATCACCGATAATAGTCATTAGATCTGTAGTTTATTGAAAAATTACCCACCACTGCTATTATGAAAAATACATAAAGTAACCCGGCAGTGCTTAGGACCGAGGGGGAAGGCCGAGACGCAAACGTGGTCGAGGATTCACCCGTGGAAAACTGCCGTGCTAATCCCGCCGCCGTCGCAACCAACGCGTTTCAAACGAGCCCGACGAACCTGCTGCCCGTGGCCACGCCGAGGAGCTCTGCTACCCGCCGCTGCGCCAAACGCAATTCACAGCACCAGCGTGCAACACCGGCGCTGACATCCTTCCTCTCCGGTGGACGCGGAAGGTTCGTGCAGCAGCTCGATCGCAGCCCAAGAACCCTAGAGCACGAGCTACTGCTGGCCGGCCGGTCGCAACCCCGGGGACAACATCGTAGATTATCCGTAGCGTTATCACGAACTACTCTACAAAGAAGTCCTTGACGACCACAACCGCGCCCTACTCGCCGCGGTCCACGCATCGTCGGACCCGTCTCTGTCCAGACGGACGTGCCAATAAGCAAGGTATGGTCCCCACTCTCTCGCCTTCCTGCTGTTCAAAACGGAGGTCCTGAACCTTGATTAATGGTATTGTATGCTGATCGTCATATTCTTTTGGAATCACAGGCGCAAGTAAATGGAGCATGATCGTGACTTAGTTGACAAACAAGTGGAGGAGCCTGAGGTAGTTGTTAGTCCAAACTTGTTCACAAGTGAGGTAGCACCCGAAGAACCAACATCCGTGCCCGTCGACTCAGGTGAATTCCATATGTAATCTTTGAACCTGTAGGTTCAATCAATGATATGATTATTACTTTAAATTTCATCAGCGTAGACTATATTAGTCAGCTTAGACCATCTTTCATTATTAATCATATTCCAAAATCATAAATTTAGTTTCCAAAATTAAAATAATTTATGATTTGCTCTGCTGGATACAGAAGAAACTAAAAAAAGTATAGAGACTGAGGCAAGAACCAAACCTGTTGGCAATTATCAGATAGTTAAAGAGGAGGAATTGCGATCAGCCTCTATCCAAGAAATGGATACGCCAGGTGAAATAGATGGATACAGACTATTTCAACGCTCTTTAGACCATAGTTATCCACAGTTACAATAATCATTGTTTAATTATTCTTTACTCATCTGGATACAGAAGACATTAAAAAGTTTATAGAGAGTGATGCAAGAATCGAGGCCTCTACCCAACAAATGCAAAACAAAGACGATGCTGATATAATTACTCTCGCTCGTAATTGTGAAGATGATGTTTTGGAGACTAAAACCATAGTGGACACTGATGAGTCCATAGAGCCCACGGATTGGCTACACAGAAATGATAATTATGATCCAGGAAGTAGAGGGCCATATACGATCCACACTGATCCATTGCCTACTTCCGGTGAGTAAGATTAGCACAACAACCTCATGCAATTTTTTAATAAAATATATATAAGGTATTTATTTATAGCTATGTTACTGTACTTATTATTTTAAAAATATTTGCAGAAGTACACCTACCAGAGCGGGGCTATACTAATGAAGATGTCCAAACCAAAGACGGATACAACAAGCGGAAGCGTGCACACGAGGATGACGTACGTAACAATCTCTCAAGCAACTCAAATATCCTCTCATATTTTCTGCCCGTATGACCCATTGCATACTAAATGTAAAAGAATGACGTATAAAACTGATATTACATATTGCATATGCAGATCATTATAAAGGATGGAAATGAAGTACAGTACAAAGATAATGATGTACAAACGCCACGGCTAGAAGCCAATAAATATCCAATACATGTTCTCAGTGAGATGATGGTGTTGCCTCAGTATAATAAGCCAAAGAAAGCAAACAATGTACAAGTCATGCCTCAAGGTGATCCACCATCAATTTAAACCTATATGTCTTTAAATTTGGGAATTGATTAATTATTAATAAAAAATAATACCTCTCTAGATTATGCATGTACGCAACAAGATGTTGAGGTGATAGAATATATGAAGGGAAAAAGTAAAAAGCATCTGCTTATCAGAATCGATGATTGTTGGGGAGCAAGAGATGACATGGATTGTCTTTTTCTTGGGAATGAGCAAGTCAATGGCGCGGTAAGCATGTTTAACACTTGCTTCGGCATTAACTAATGTCCATGGGAAATATCTGCCAATCTTGAAATGACAAAATAAAAACTTGTAGGTCATTAGTCTTTATATCCAATTGATGCGGCACGAAGAACACCTACTACATAGAGAAGGTGGAGATGTTTATTTGGAGAATACGTGGTTCTCTCAATTACTACAACAAGAGGGAGAGGAAGATGAGATGAAAAAGAGCTGGATAAAAGAGGACATGGTTGAAACAAGGGTACAAAATTATTTACATGCTGATATGGTAAGATTTCACATATGCTAATTTTATACCCTTTCAAATCTAAGGAAATAGTTTAGATAAATGTCTATTACTGCAGGTCTTCCTTCCTATCAACATTACAAAATTTCACTGGTACCTGGCGGTCGTGAATGCAAATGAAGGTGAAATACATGTTTTGGATTCCTTCGGACAAAATATGACAGATTGGAAAGATCTCAGATATACGGTATGGCTTAACAATTGATATACAAACTTCTTTAAAATTCTTCATTATCTCTTTCTTAGTTAACCTTGCTGTTTTGGTCATTCCAGTTAATAGGAATGGAAAGACTAATAAAGCATGCACTGAAATGTAAACTACTAAACCAAACTAAATGGCTACACGGTATCGAAGTGTCATCTTGGGAGATTAAACATAAGATTACCAAACAAATGCAAAAAGATGGGTAAACTATCTTTCTATTTCGTGTATATACAATTGCACAACCAACAACCGTACCTCTAAAACTCATATTTTATTTATTTTTTTGAATATATGCTCAGTTGTAGTTGTGGATTATGGCTGATTAATTATATGGAATATTGGACTGGAACTGCTTTATCTGACCATGTCACCCAGGTAATTCTATAAGAGTTTATTTCTAAACATAATCATTTCTTTTGGATTGGTTAATATATATCAGAACTTGCTCAAATTTTCAGGAAGATATAAGTAACTTCAGGTTCAAACTACCTGCGATCTTGTATAACTCCCCGTTAAATGAAGCAAGAGGGTTACCGGATCATGGGCAACAGTTAGAGACCCACAATGAGCAAGACGGTGATGTCACAGAGCTCGATGAGCTGGATATAATAATGTCGGGTGAAATTAAGTTGACACGTGCAATAAAGTGGAAAAGTAGGGAACAAATATTGGCCGCAATATGCACAAACATCCAATTCATCGCTAGCGACAAAACTTTACTTCAGTAAGTCATTCTATAGTAAATTGTTTTGTTCTAATTTAGATATTTCAGTTATCCGTTCTAGAATTCATACAAAAAGTAATTTGTGGATTAACCTTGTTTTATAGCAAAGAGTGGGTACGAAGTACACGACCGTACCTAATTTCTTTGAATCTTGTCAAGATTCAAAATATTTTAGATGAGGATCTAGAGATGGATCATGAATGCTTAAATATGGCTATTCGGATGGCAGCGTGCAACCAACATATGGTTGGTAAGAAACAAAAATTCCACTACATGGACCTCAAGTTTGCTGTAAGTTGATATATAAATTTATTGTTTATCAAAGACTTACAATAATTGTATAATTAATTAAAATATATTTTTGCACAATCCTCAGGAAATAACTGGGTTTGGACGAGATCCACGATGTTGTGGCAGAATTGACAACGAATACCGCGGGAAATTGAGAAAAGTACTTGAGTGTTGGCCGGACATGGATTACAAAATTAAAGATTGTAACAACGTAAGTTATGTTATGTGTACTACTATACAAAATTAATTTATTTTGTTTAGCACTTATATTCTCTATGTTTGTTTTTAGATTCTACTACCATATTATCAAAGCGGACTGTACATTTTATTCATAATGGACATGGAAAACAAAACCGTGCACATTATGGACCCCCTTCAAGATGGTCCATGTTTCAAGAGTTATGATCAAACAATGGCTTATATACCTACGTTCCACACAATGGCTAGAATGTTCAGTCTCGCCATGGGGCTATCAAATTCTAAGTGGAACGGCAATATTTATGACTGGAAGAAAGAATACCCTACATGTGTAACAAAGGTTACACATAATAAATACTGGTAACCAGTTGTAATATATTTCACCTGTTACATCACAAAAAATTTATTTCATTTATTTACATCAAATAAACAACTGATCTTGTCCAGGAAACTGGGAGGCTTTCTTGTATACAATTTCATGAAGTTCTGGGACGGCGAAAGATTGCCACCGATCAACAATGTAAGCATATATAGTCTCTAGCTATATTTTGTACACTACATAGAAAAACAGTAACTTTTTGTTAATCTATATACCATGCACAGCTCTCAACTTCACTGAGGATGGAATTCTTGGCAGACGTTTTGACGAGTCTTGCAAACGAATGTTCCAACAACATCCCTGAATATCTTCAAGAGATGATTAAGGAGTTAGGCAAAATGTAACTTAGATGGTCATAATATTAGAAAATTATACGTAGACTCAAGTACAATTGTGTTTACATTAGACTATGCAAAAATAATTTTATTGTTTTAAGAGACATTCTCAAGAAAAATCCGTAGCGTTAGCACGGGCATTATACTAGTATATATAGTCGGACTTCTCCTCACTCGATCATCTACTACTGCTCGCTCATTCTTTTCTTCCACGTACAAAAACTTACGAAAAAAATAATGGCGCCTTCATCTTGGCTGCTGGTATGTACGTGCACATGTATGAACTGTTGGAAATATAAGTGTCTTTCCTAACAGCTTAAGTTTGGTGTTGAATTGGCTAGTGTATGCATCTTAATATGTTGTTTTGATTAATCTTTCGGCTAATTAACCACTTTCTTGCATGTGCTAGTACTATGTTCAATGCCTACATGCACGCAGAGTGAATGCCAGCAGTATGGCAACGGTCGGTGTGAATGCCGGCACCTGAGCGGCTGTTAGGCCCGTTTGGTTTGAAGGAGTTAAAATTTAACTTCTATCATATCAATGTTCCCTTAAATGCATGGAGTACTAAATGTAGACTAATTATATGCATGTCGGCACAGATTAGGAGTAATTTACGAGACGAATCTATTAAACCTAATTAGTCCAAGATTAGAAACTTTTTATTAAATAAGACGAAAGTGCTACAGTATTTGTTAAACTTTAACATCTAAACCAAACGGGGCCTTATTCTGGACTGTGCTTTGACCTGTCCAACCATTGCAGCGAGACTTGCTCATCTGAAAGCTCTGAGAACATTTAGGCCTTGTTTAGTTCCCTCAATTCCCCAAATTTCACTATGCAAAAAGAAGATTCCCCGTCACATCAAAATGTCGGCAAATGCATGGAGTACTAAATATTGATGAAATTAAAAACTAATTGCACAGTTTTGTTGTACTTTGCGAGACGAACATTTTAAGCCTAGTTAGTCAAAATTTAGATAATTTTTACCAAATACAAACGAAATACTACAGAAATTCTGATACAGTATTTTTCTTCCCTATTCGCCGAACTAAACGAGGCCTTACGGCAAATGTGACGACAACTGGCAATGCTCCTGCTATACTCTATGCTCCTCTCTCTCCTTGGAGACTGTTGTTGTTGCTAGCGCTCCGATCCAGCCATGATGCAATGATCCCAGCTTGGAGTTTTTTATACATAAATTATCCCTTCCTGGCTCTTATTATTATGTAATAATACATATATAGTGCTCTTTCTTAAAATAACAAGAGGTTACCTCTGCTAGTTAAATATAGAGTAAAGTACACTACTGGTCTCTAAACTTGTATCCCTACGTTATTTTTTTGTCTCCAAACTTGCAAAACTACCAGGGTTCAAGGAGGCCGTGCTCCTCGTGTTATGCTCATGCCGAGGAGGCCAAGGTTGAGGCGCAGCGCAGTGTGTCGCAGCAAGGCACGTGTGCTTCGCCATGGACCAAAAATGACTGCTGGCCGCACTTGATGGTGGGCTTGTCTCTGCTACTGCAGTGCTACTCCAAAGTCCAACAAAGACGAGAATAAATGAAGAAAGCATCGATCTAAGGAGGGAGGAAACAGAAAGATACAAAAGTCAATAATAACCCGAAAAATTTCATTTAAGCGGCAAAGTCTGTATCTATATCTATACTAGATATATCCCGGTGCGTCGCACCAGGCCATAAAGTTTTGCCCACACCTATGACTAGCTTAGACAAACATATTAAGAATCTTACTATTACTAATTAGAGGCCTCAACGGAGGCACCACGTTAATTCTCACCAGACGCGTTAGGAAAAAAAGATAAATCCTAGAAATTCTTACAATAATCAGAATCATCTAGCCTTTGATTTGGTAGATTCTAATCATCATCACCGATAATAGTCATTAGATCTGTAGTTTATTGAAAAATTACCCACCACTGCTATTATGAAAAATACATAAAGTAACCCCTAATTTTGCATGTAAATTACCCACCTCTGCCATTACGAAAGATAATTCAAAATAACCCCCTAAATATGCATCTAAATTACCCACCTTGGCCATTATGAAACATAATTTAAAATAACCCCCTAACATTGTGTCTAAATTACACAACTTTGTCATTGTGAAAGAGAATTTAATCCTCGAACTTTGTATCTAAATTACCCATATATACCATTATGAAAGATAATTTAAAATAACTCCTAATGATTTTATAAATTCTCTACCTTTATCATTATGAAAGATAATGCAAAGTAATATTCTAAGTTTGCATTTAACATATCCATATATGTCATTATGAAAGATAATATAAGGTATTTCTTTATACTTGTAGGTACCTTAGTCATTATAAAAATTAACAAAAATCTTTGAAATCTACACATAAATAGTAATATATATTATTAAAAAATAAATCAATATCCATGAAGTACGATACATATATATTTCTAGTTCACAGACTTCAATAATCATGAAATAAAATAATTATGATACTATATTCCACCATGTATATCAAATAACCATGTATACATTAGGATAAATAACTATTTTAACAACTTATGAAACATGGAAAAAATGTTGCTTAACAAACCACGTCGCAATAACACTTCATATTTATACTCCTTGATAATAAATTACATAAATTATTATTATTTTAATTAAGTTTATATATTTAAATTAAAACATTATGTCATATCAATATTATTAATTTAATTTTATGCACTATGATATATAAATAATACTACACACAATTTATCCTATGATATTAGAAATTTAACATGTTTAGTGTCGGGATGCAAGTCGAGTTTCAACTTATGTGGAAAACAATACTACTAGGACCTTGACTCTTTTGAATAAAAAAATAATAAAAGATAAAGAATACTAGAATTGCTAATTAACATGTGAAAAAATTACAACAACTTGAGTAAAACTTAAAAGATAAACTATAGATTTACTATTTCACAAAAAGGGTTGTATCAAGAGTTTATATATTTGAAGACTAAATTTTGACTAAATACATACTACACTGGTGAAAAAAGATAAATTCTAGAAATTCTAACTACAGATCCCTTGGAGCCCGCATGTTAATCATCATAAGACTTGACAACAAAACACAAGATAGATCCAAATAATTCTCATAAAAATCATAAAAATCTTACCATTAATTAGGTATAACCTAATCACTATTGGTAATAATAATAATTGTTGGATCTATTCTATTTTCTTAATAATTATCCACTTATGCTATTGTGTAAAGCAATATAAAGCAACTCATGACTCTAACTTATATTGTCCACATATGTGGTTAAGAAAAATGATCTAAGGTAGACCTAAATTTGCATTACTGATGTCCTCTTTTTATGATCGATAATTTACATAACTCAACTTTCATCTCATTACTAGAAAAATTAAATACCCCTCAAATATAAATCTAAATTATCAACATCTCCTATTACAAAAAAAATAATTTAGCTAACAAACAGAGCAAATATATGTTTCTATATTACACAACTATATCAATATTAATATAGCAAGATTTCGTTAAAGTAAATATATGTGTCGTGCCAATATGCATGACAATAAAATATATATGTTATGTTTCATCACATAAAAATATTTTCTTAACAACTCATATACTAATGATACTAACAAATTATTTAAAACTATATAACCATAAATATAATTTATATAGACAGTTACTTTAGATATACTTATGTATTTTAACTAAAATGTTTGACATGTCTATATTGATAGTATAATCATAACTTCAAATATAATTCCTTGATAGAAAAATTCAATCATTTTGAGAAGTATAGACGACTGGTGGCTATATTTTCCTAGTCCTTTAAGAATACTTTAGAGTAAAATGTCGATCATTATAAGATATAACTATTAAAATTCTCTTGAGGTTAGCATAGTTATCTCTGTTTAAGATCTCATTTCAAGCTCTATGACTTATCTTAAGTAATATGGTAGATGCTTCAAATAATGGCTAATGTTGTTGTAGTACTTAAGAACATACTCTATGGCCTAAAATCTTTATTTTAAAAGTGCAAAAAGGAGGGTTATCGAAAGATACACTAAGAACAAGAGTTTCAACTTAACTTGAGGAAATAAAAAAAATCCATAGTAGTTGATAAGAATAAAATTTGAAAAATCAAAATTTGGATTCATGGCTTCGTAAGATTGATGATGCAACAAGAGCCACCATGATTAATGATAATGTTTCAAAGTAATTGCATATTTGAAATATATTGAGGTGACATGCAAAGGAAAAATATGAATATGGATAAAAAAATATATAGATTAGTTCCTTGAAAAGATAGTAGTTAATAAGTTTACGATAACTAGATAAGACTACAGAGTATCTACTATGTATATTATGTTAGAAAATAAACAAAGAGAAAATATACAATTTAATATAAATAATTCTTTATTAATCAGATATACTCTCTCTCTCTATTACAAATTAGAAGACGTCTTGAGTTTTCTAAATAAATAAATTTTGTTATACACTTAGATGTATTGGCCAGATACATAATAAGAAAATATATCTAGAAAAGCCACTTATAATTTAAAATGAAGGAATTATTAAACAATGCCTAATACTTATATCTCTTGAAATTCTAATCCGTATGAGAGCACGGGTTGATGGACTAGTTGTACAAATCTAATTACATAGAAATATAAAGCTCGTTTCATGATCTTTTATCACTTATATCCTGTAGATTTGTTTATAGAAACCTAACGATATTGGTTTCACTTTTTTCTAATTAATACTTGTGTGGTTTATTATTATGTATTTTACAAGTTTAAGCTGATTTGATCATTCCAGGAAAAATAATAAAAAGCTTATAAATGATTTTTTCTCTTAGTTATTTATCAACGTCCGACATATATAGTAGCCCCAATCATCCATTCCATCCTACATCTCCTCTCTAATAATTCGATTCCAATCAAGCACCATCATTCTCCATCCAAAAATCCCATTTGCATCCAAATATCACAATCTAGATTCTACCAGACGCTGATAGGATTAATGATCTTATTAGTAGTAACAACACAGAAGAAACCTCCAATTTGCTCTCCACCGTACCCCCTCCAAACCTTCCAATCCTAAACCCAAGCCCTTTTGACCGAGGTAGTGTAGTGATTAGTGAACGTGGCCATCACATTGATTATGGGTCTTTTTTGAGGCCGATGAGGCGCGCAAAAAACCATTGTCGTATCCATGATCTCCATCATCGATCCGTCCATCAGGTCCACCTGAACGCTATCGATCGGGCTGGCCACGCTGTGCTTCGGTGCTTCCTGTCCGACAACAGGAGCCGCCGAAGCCGGTGGTGCCCGACGGGTGCAACTTGGACGTGAACCTCACCGTGTAGCTCTTCTCCCCCACCGACGTGAACTCCAGCTCCGTCGGCTCCATGGCCAAGCCCTTGGTGGCGGCGAGCGACGACGTCGACACCTTTGTACGTGCCCGCCCCGCCCACGTTGGTCAACGTCCGTGTGTGCGTCAAGGTGGTCGAGTCCCGCCGCCGTCGAGTAGCCCACCGAGAAGGACGGGTAGTTGAGTCTGCCCACGGAGTAGGTCTTGTTCTCGGCACACGCGTACTCCAGCCAAGGCGGCGATCATTGAGTAGCCGGCGTAGGCCGTGGACCCGTGGTCAATAGCGCCGAGCATGTGCCCGCTCACGTGCGGGCACGACATGGACGTGCTCGAGTTGTTGTTGATGCCCACGCGCCGGGTGCCGGCGGCGAGGCTCGTCGGAACGGCCTTGTCCGTCCATGCCACCAGGATGTTCAACCCCGGCACAATCATATCCGGCTTCAGGATCTCTGGTGTCACTGTCACCATGTTAGGCCCGCGTGACGAGAACACCGCCACAACCGACGAGTGGCGGACGTCCACCTGCGTCCCGGCGACCATGGTCGTCGCCGTGGGGTTCGGGTCAGAGGCCACTTACGAGGTACGACTTCATCACGGTGCCTTTCATCTCGCCCACGCCGGCGGCGAGCAGGACCATGATCGTCGCCGTGGGGTTCGGGTCGGAGGCCACATACGAGGTATGACTTCATCACCGTGCCTTTCATCTCGCCCACGCTGGCGGAGAGCAGGACGACGATCGTTGCCGTGGGGTTCAGGTCGGAGGCCACGTACGAGGTACTTCATCGCCGTGCCTTTGATCTCGCCCACGCCGGCGGTGAGCAGGACAACAACCATCGCCGTGGGGTTCGGTTCAGAGGCCACGTACAACTTCATCGCAGTGCCTTTCATAGTTTCGTCTCGCCCACGCCGGTGGCGAGCAGGAGGTGTGTGTCGACGATGATCTCCTGGCCGTTGGCGGCCGTGTTGGAGAGCACCATGCCAGTGCCGCTCACGTCGCGCATGACGAGGCCTTTCTGCACACGACGATCTAGCCGGACACCTTCGGCGTGAGGGCCTCGAGCATAAGGATGAAAACGGAACGGAAATATCCCGAACCGAACCGCATCGTTTTCTACATTTAATTCGATCGAATTCGTATTTTCTTGTCCGACTTTATCGTTTTCGATTTCGCATTTTAGATGTTTCGTATTTCAAATGTAAAAGTAGAAACCGGTTTAGATATTTTTCGACCGTTTTCTACTTTTCTACTTTTAATTTGAAATATTCCGAATTTAAAATTCGGTTTAAACCGAATTTGGCCAACTGCACAGGTCACATAGCCCGATGACAGGCTGCTCAGCACACAAACTTGTATTTATGTGTCGGCTATTATGTTAAATACCTAAGACCAAGGATCATGCACTTGTTAATTATTATATGCACATGAATTTGATCATGCATGTACTTAGTTATGCATTTGGTCCTACGGGTCGGTATTCCGTATTGAGTTTCGTATATCGACCGTGTTCGATATAAATCCGCTCGAATTTGTTCGTTTTCGGAATTCTCGATATTTCGTAAGTTCGTGTTCGTTTTCGTGTCCGGCTTTACCGTTTTCGCTTTCGTTTTCATATTTCAAATGTAAAAGTAGAAAACATTTTAGGAGTTTTTCGACCGTTTCCGACCGTTTTCATCCTTACTCGAGCATGCACACATTACCCGCGATGGAGTTCGATGTATTGACCGGGTAGACGATGGGGATCGGGGTGTTATAATTTTTTTGTTTTTTTTTTGCCCTTTTTGAAAGTTTTTTCATAGATATGCCCCTGGTAGTATGCTTTCAAAGAATAGACCATGACCTCAGCACCGAGGTTACAGATCTCGGCGCCAATTGCTCTAGCGCCGAGCTAGGAGGAGTGGAGCAGCCGTGGACGGGGACGTGACGGTGACCTGGAAACCGGCTCGGCGCCGTGGATCTTGCCGCCGACTGCGGTGCCAAGATCTGTGGCGCCGAGCCGGCTGACTATTGGGGCCCATGCAACAGCTGCCCGAGTCTCTCTCACTCATTCGGACGCCCTCTCTCTCTCTCACTCCCTCGCTGCCGCCGCGTCTCCTCCACAGCGGCGCCTCCCCTCTTAGCCCGACCTCCACCTCACTGCCCGCCTGTCTCCTCTCCCTAGCCTCCCCCTGTCTAGCGCGCCTGCCCGCCTCCCCTGCACCGCCAGCGACCACGCTCCCTTTCCCGGCCGCCCACCACCCTGCCGGGCCCTCCCCGCTGCCTCATCGATCCCCACCCACCCGGCTCATCGCCCCCGCCCTTGTTTTGGCTATCATGTAGGTTGCGGCCGGAAACTCACAGCTTTCACTTACCTTTCAGGGAGATGATAGTTACGCTCCAGGACAGTTAGAAGATGCTTGGTTTGAGGATTCATGGTATCCCGTGATTGGGCCCTGCAAGTCAGAAGGTTGGAGAGCACGAGTGGAGGCCTTCCTTGGGAGAGAGCTTCCTCCTACTGAGGCAGGAGATCGCACTTCCGGAGTTTCAATCACATGGCTTCCGGAGTTTCAATCACTTTTTTGGTTCAACGTAACATTTCGTGCAAACGGTCATGTAGTTCTTGCTGTCGCCAAGCACGAAGTAGGCCGGGAAGTCGCAGTCAAGCGTGCCGTCGCTCACGCTGGTGAATCCCTAATTACTACTCTGTATATATACGTTATTTAATTACCCGGATTGTCTGCCGCATAGAGTCAGAGCGAGGTGAAGCGGCGCTACGGGGGAGTGATACGTACGATGATATAATAACGTTAGATATGTTTTAGGTGTAGAGTAGAAGAAGACAAGAGAGAGATCTATATGTCATGGTCCCCCCTGCGGGCCCGCAACTCAGTCATGGCCGACCCAAGCGCCAGCCAGGAGCAGGACGGCAGGGGCGCGCAACCAGGGGGCGAGCCACCGTCACTTTCCAAACTGCCTAGCTTTCTAGGAGGTTCCAAATAAAATAGGGACATAATATTTCTTGGATATAATATATTTGGATTTGGTGAGAAAGGATACAAAGTAATTAGTTTCGAAAGCAGCCCGAATCTATAAGGACCATTTCCGTAAAATTAGATTGCTTAAGGACCAAGTCTCCCAGGACTATAAATTAAAGAGCCCTGTAACCATTATTCAATCTTAAGCATTAAAGAGATAATCTATTCCCTATCTCTTTCTCCTCTCTCCCTACCGCCGCCCCTCCTCCCTCGCCCCCGTGCTCCACTGCCCGGCCGCACGCCTCCGCACTTCCCTAGGATGCGCATGCCCCCTCTGCCCCTTCCCACGCCACCACCGCCACCTGCCCACGCTGGTACAGTAGCGCCGCCGCCCTCTCCACCGCCGCCCACCGCCCCCCTAGTCGACCCTAATCCGGTGCCCCGAGCAAGGACCACTACATCTAGTATCTTTAGACCAGATCGTTCCTATGGCCTCCACCACCCCCGCCATGATTGCTGAGATGACATCCGAATCCTTGGAGGATATTCGCGTCATTACTGGTCCATGGAGAAACAAACTCAACGATTTCTGTGTAAGCTCCAAAAATCAACAGTAGCTTCGCAGGAAAATCTAGATCAGCCTCCAATCCAGAGTCCCCCCCGGCAAAATCAGATCCAATTCAATTGGAGAGCAACACGCCATAGGATTCCAACGCCACAAAAATAATCATGGAAAAACAAGAAAGGGGATTGCTGCAGAAGAACTCCAGAAGCAGATGGAACGCCCCAAATTGTTAGAAATTTTGGAGATCATGGAGTAGGTGATGAACAAGCGTTCATCACAAATCTGAAGGAGGCGCCACCTGTTGACACTAGATATAGCAAACAGATAAATTCGCAAGAGTACGTATATTAATATAGCTTTCACCCAGGAGTACTCCAAGGTATCAAATTTCCATGAGAAACGTGAAGTGAACTAGTTAAGAAACAAGTGTGTCCAAGGATAGAGCAAGGGTAATTGATAACGGGTAGATAAGACGATATCTATGGTTTCTATGAACTAAGGCAAGACTAAAGAAGACTATATCGCGGTTGTTTATACTTCGGGGGACAGCCCGTCTTGCCAACCTAGGAGATTAACTAGACAAGGTCTGCCACGAGCCCTACAATTTAATAACTAGACCTAACATGGTGGAATACAGAGGATGGACAGGACTATCACCACATGCCACCTACCACAATCTATCCGGGCACATAGCCGTAAACACAGGTAAGTTATAGTCTAAGCACCATGCTTAATCTATAAACTTACTACTCTGATCCTAGCTATGGTGGAACAAGATCAGAGCACTCTAACCAAGCGGTGAAACCCGTAAACACAATAATATAAACAATACTTAAATAATGCAAAAGAGCAAAGCTACCACAGAAGATGCCAGACGTCACTCAAAGAAGAGCTTCATCCACCAAAGCACAAGTGTGAGAGGATGCTGACAGCTCTGGCTCCTCCCCAAGCTTGTCCTCACTCTCTCCCTATCTTCTACTTCTAAGTAGTAGAGCTACAGAGCTTCCCCTTGCTTCTATTCTACTAGATATTGATGGAATTGATGGGGGATGGTCTTCATTAAGCTCCACACCTCCTTTTATAGTGTGTAGAGGATGTAGGGGTATTTATATTCAGCCAAGTGAGGTGGTGGAGGAAACTTGGGTGTCGGGCGATGTCCAAGGGTGTGGGCGACGTCCAAGGGCGTCGGGCGACGCTTGGATGAACTGTCTCTGCATCCTACGTCCTTGGATGGCTCCTTGATGGCGGTTACATGGCCGGTAAGGTGGTGATTTGGTCTGAAAGTCATTGGTTAAGTCAGTGGAAGCCTCCAAGTGTATGATGGTAGACCCAAGAATCAAAGGGAGCTCCATCTCCTCCTTTGGATCAAACCGACTCAAACCAACGGTGGATGGGCACTCCTGGGTGTGCCACCTGGCTCTCCCATGGATCACTGATGTGGTAGGGACAAGTGGGGCGTCGGGAGACGCCACTTGGTGGCCCTGGCTCTCCAAGTACAAGTGGAATCAAGTGAAATCTAAACATAAAATGTTGCTTTTCAATTGATTTTATGTATTTTATGGCTTTATGTTGATGGCAAAAGATGGTGTTAAGAGCCATCAACAACCTCCCCCACACCGAACCTTTGCTCGTCCAAAGTAAAGGAACCAGACAAGAAAAAGAACCGAGCAAAGATTCAGGTGGATTCGATACACAACTTTCTCAAGATATGAATATGATGCAAGCATAAAAGATATTCCAAGTCAGATACTCATACCTGTGGGTTTTGAAGTGGCTTGAACATCACCTTGGGTGGTTGAGAAATGGAACAGTTCTGACTTGAAGACATAGATCACTTCTCCTTCTCAAGTAAGATTGGAGTTTTGACAATATTTTTCAAATAAATCATAGCTTATGTTACTCCTCATGGTTGTCTCATATCACTCATTGGTATTTGTGTGTATATGTCCTCACCAAGATCTTTCTTTGCTTAAGGCCTTACAACTATGGCTTATGTGGAGTTTTGGGTAAGAGAACTTAAAAGGCATGCATAGAATGTTTGTATTGTAAATTCAAAGCACGGATCCATGGAGGAAAACAACATACAAACTATGATCAAGATTGCAAGTGTGTGGATATGAGTGGAAGGTTGACTCCTAAAAGATTCTCTCTCCAAATCTAGATGCTTGAGATCATGGGCTATCCATGATGTTCATCTTCTTTTTTTTGCTTGACACTTTTTTCACTCATCTCTCTTTTTTCATCATCTTTTCTAGCTCTCTTTTTCAACTCTCTCTCTCTCTCTCTCTCTCTCTCTCTTTCATAACACACAACCCATGTCTCTTTTTTAGACTTGTATGGAGAATGGAGAGAGATCTTGAATATATGGAGTCTTTATTTTGTGGAGAGGTGAAAATGTATGTTTATGGAGAGGTGGAAAGGCATGTTTGTGCTTACTCTCAGTGTAAGAGTATAGTATATATGGGTGGATGTACGTGATCTTGATCATGCAAGCATGGTGCATCACTCACTAGGGTCACACGATTTGACAAAACTCAAAACAAAATCTAAGCAGCAAGAATCTATGAGTTCGTAAACATATGGCTCTGGTAGGACATTCATGCCATAGAGAAGTATAAGAAATGGCTTCGAGAGACAAGTAACTAATTGTCTCATAAGTTTTACTTAAGGTATTTCCCGAACATATGGTGGATTAACTAAGGTGCAATGATGCATATGTTAATTTCTCCTTAGGTCTTGCCAAACCATAAGTAAAAGGGGAGCAAAGGGATCAAAGTCTAAGGAGCCATTGATGGAATAAAGTGAAGTCGAGCCTTGGAGCTTCGAATTAGATTTAAATTTAGTTTATTGATGATGCTTAAGTTATTTTAGTTTTGAGAAACCTATTGTATTATGAACATATGTTCTTGAATTTGGAGTTTATGAGCACATCAAGAAATTTATTCCATTATCATTTATTTTATTGGCAAAGATATTTATTTCCTGTAATATGAATTTCCTTATATCTGTTTTATCTTTAAGTTAATCATTAGTCAGATGATGAGACTTTATTGAAATTGTGTCACTACGGTTAAGCCACATTTCGAAGGGGATGGACTGTCTCATCAGGAAAGAGATGCTTTATTATTGATACCAATTTTTAGAATAAAACTTATCATAGTCCAAAACATGATCATGAATTAATAAAACATACTAAGTGCGGAAAACTTAGTCTAATGACAAACCAAGCTTAGCTGCCGCCATGAAAGCCTCTTCTGGTGTCAATGTAGATATGTAGATGACACAGGTTCACTGCCTGAGGGCTGGGATGCCCTCTGTCGGTGAGCAAGACGGCGCACGGAGTAGTGGCGGTCTTCTAGATGCTACCAAGATAACCTAGACAGGATGCGTACCTTCCTGAACCCTCCAGCGCCTAATTGACCAGTTGTGTGATTAGATTCACGTGGTGGTGACGCCAGAGGCGCCTCCTCTTATTTATAGACACACTATGGGCCAGGGGTCCGAACCCTACAAATCTAAGGGTTGCCGCCGATCACAGCAGATCTATTCAGTTGGAAATATATCTGACAGGTGAACCAAAATTAGATTCTCATTAATCCCAGGATTAGCCAAAATCACATTTCAACACCATCCACTCCGACAGGCTTGGTACCCCCTCCTGCACCGATGATTCCTTCTGCAAAAGAATGCAAGGATCCTGTATGATGAAATTTTTGCATATAATTATTTAAATATCTGCTACGCCAAGTAATTGAGGCTACCATTGTTAAATAGTCGTGCAAATATACGGTTCTAGCACCGCAAATTCTAGGGTGGTCTTATTAATTTTATATAAGGAAATTATATAGGGCTAATCAGCCCATATGTTCGCTTTAATCCAAAATGGCCATGAAACTAATTTGGGCCATAAAGAATTGTTTGATTGGGCCACGATCGATCGTCCGCATGATATTCTCGCGAGATTGTGAGATGACGTATATACGTGAATTGAGAAGAATAAAATGTCTCGGTCATGCATCCATGGCTTTGATTGACGGCTGAGATGTATCCATGAAGCACGCACTAGCTGGATGCAAATTCAATTTTGGAGATATAGGGCACGTTTGGTAGGGAATTCACCACTGAAAAAGGTAAATCTGATATGGGATTCACCGTGGATTTGAGATCCACCATGGATCTACGATGGGACTGTTTGGCTAAACAAGCATCCCCAGATCCACGCAAGGGCATTTTGGTTGGAATGGCCAGATTTGCCCTTGGGCCCTAGCGTTTCTCTGTATCTGATTGACAGCGGGACCCACGTGTCAGGAGAAAAAAGGTCACAGTCTTCTTCGATGAGCTGGCATGCAGGATCTTGCCGTGTCTTGGGCTACTCGCCGCCGCGTGGCTCGCTAGCACTCGTGCCACCGCCGCAGGATGCTAGGACGGAGGAGAGGGAGGAATGAGGCCGCCAGATATGAGAGTAGGAGTAGGAGAGAGAGAGAGGTTGGCGAGGCTCAGGGGCCGCGACTTAGGTAGCAGGGGTAGGAGCGCCGGCGAGACTCGGGCTCGTGGAACTCGACAACGTGGCCACGACGGTCAGGGACGGCCTCGCCGGGCGCAGCCACCACGGGCAGGCGCGGGGCACGTGGGGCCAGCAGAGGTCGCGGCCATGGCGGAGCTCGTAGCCATGGCCTCGCCGGGGACGGCCTCATCGGAGCTTGTGGCCATGGCCTCACGGGCGGGGAGGAGAGGCCGGGCTCGTGGCCACAACTCGCTGCGGTGGGCGGTAGGCGGGTGGGCGCTTTGTGGGGGTAGAAAGGAAGAATAGAACGTGAGGAAGAAGAATAGAACGAACTGTTTTCTATGTAACCACTGGCATTAGTGGGTATTTTTCCCTAACTCCACTAATTTGAGTTTGGTAAAGCACCCCTGATTTCTTTTGAAATAGAAAAAAGTCGTAGCACCTAAACCAAGTATCGTAATTAAAATCCAATTGCATCATGGTGTTCCTCGCAATAAACTCTTCAAAACAAGACCCCACATGGATATATTTCGATAACTTTTTTGCAAACATTTAAACGGCCGTTCCTAAGAAAAACCTAGCAAAACTGTCGTTTCTAAGCAAAAACCTAGTAAAACTGCATATCACATGGATTACATGTGGTCCTCCGAAACATGCATGATTTTGTGAAGGAAAACTCATATAACTTTTAGGAGGGGGATGGCCCTCAGGTATAGTAGGGGTGAGGGGTGAGGGTGGATGAGGTTAGCCTCCCATATTAGCCGATCCTATAGGTTAGTGACCGTGTTTTCTTTGATAACCGTTTCTAAGCAAAAGCCTGTTTCTAAGAAAAACCTAGCAAAACTACATATCACATGGATTACATGTGGTCCTCCGAAACATGCATGATTTTGTGAAGGAAAACTCCTAGAATTTTTGGGAGGGGGGATGACCCTTAGGTATAGTAGGGGTGAGGGGTTCTGGTGGATGAGATTAGCCTCCCGTACTGGCCGATCCTATAGGTTAGTGACCGTGTTTTCTTTTATAATTGTTTCTAAGCAAAAGTCCGTTTCTAAGCAAAAACCTAGCAAAACTACATATCACAGAGGGACATTATTTTTCGAGCTCGGGACGCTGGTAATTACATCGAGCTGTTGCCCTCACCAAGCTCGATGATTTGATACGATACGCAAGTTGGGATTGCCTCGCTTGCTGCGATGAAGGCCGCGCGGGACGGAAAAACCTGCCCGTCGTGATGACGAAAAATCATGACGTGCGAGACGGGAAAACCCGCTCGTCGCGACGAAGGCCGTGCGAGACGGAAAACCCTGCTCAATGACGAAAAATCAAGAAGTGCAAGATGGGAAAAGCTTGCTCTCATCACAATAAAGTCCGCGCGAAACGGGAAAACCCTACTTATCGTGATGATGAAAAATCAAGCTGCACAAGTCGGGACTGCCCCCACTCGTTGCAATAAAGAGAAAAGACAAGACACACGAGACAAGATCGCCTCGTCTCGCTATGAGAAAACATACTGATATCGAGAGACTATCAATTCAATCACATGAGCAAGGATGGTCCAAGCAACACTTGTACCGTTAAATCACAACCAGAAGTTTAGACTTCTCCAAGTGATGTGGCCTCCTAGTGTTTTAGCATTCAAAATTGAGTATAAACTTTTTCTAACAAATGCCTTCTAGTGAGGATTCCCATATGCTATGACTAGTGGTAGTACATGTTTTATTACTACTTAAAACACTAGGAGAATTCTATCATTTAGGTAGTGATTCTTGCGGATTTTCTACTTATAATCGTTCACTGCACGTCTACTGCCAATGAGGCTAGATGGAACTATGGACAAATGCCGATGAGGCGAGGTCACTACTCCACCAACATGTCCCAATTAACAGGATCAGACACATCGTTACTAGGCACCGACGAGGCAAAGGCAATGTACACAAGTCTGTGTTATTGAAGACCGGCATATATGACTAGGCACCGACGAGGTGAAAGTCATCCCCTTCATCGACAACATATTCCGTTTACTCCGACGTGGCGATGGTGGTGTCACAACCGAGCTTCGGCGACATAAAGCCACCCAATCATTATTACGCCATATATCGCATATGGTTGACGATGATCGATCAATATTTGACGACCATAAAAGTGCAGCTAATCGGAGGTTTTTCTGCAAGCTCATCTTACGGATGTAATTAACTGCACACCCCAACAGGCCCTGGGGATTGGTGAACTACACAAATTTTCTACAAGTCAGATCTCTCTTTAAGCATGACACTGAAGATGGAAGAAGTCATTTTTTTCATTGATCATGTATTTTGTATATTCAAGAAAGAATTAATGAAATACGTGGTTCTCGAATATGTGCATGTCTCACTTGCATTACATATTTTTATCTATGTCTTCGTTCAGTCTTCGATCAAACAGATCCGGCCCCTCCACCCCATTTTGCTTTGGCTCAGCAGTAGGCGACACCACAATGTTGGCCTCTAACAGCTTGGGATCCTCACGATCCAACTCAGGACGGCTCAGCTTGCTTACGGCCGGCTTCCAGCTCCATGGCTAGCCCAGTGGCATTCGAATTTGTCTCCAGCTGCAACCTTTGGCGCGTTGGTGGCGGGCCAGCTAGCGCCTGGCACCATGGCAAGTGCGGGCCCAACTTTATTTTCGTTTTATGTTTTTTTTGTGTCACATGTGGCAGTGGTGCAACACACTAGGCATGTGACTATATATATATATATATATATATATATATATATATATATATATATATATATATATATATATATATATATATATATATATATATATATATATGGAGAGTATACTCTATAGCTAGCTACAAAATAAGTTATTCTATAGCCACCTCTATTTACGATAATTTATATACTAATTTACGACAATGTCAGTATATATTTACGATAGTTGAATTACTATAACACATGAGGATATTTACCATAATGTTATAGTAAATATTATAGTAAGGAGTTACTATAATCTCGTAAATTAACATAGCAATTATCGTAACTCAAAGTGGCTACAGAATAAGTTATTTTGTAGCTAGCTGTAGGGTAATAGTTCTATATATATATATATATATATATATATATATATATATATATATATATATATATATAATTATTACCCTGGCTACAAAATAACTTATTCTGTAGCCACTTTGAGTTACGATAATTGCTATGCTAATTTATGAGATTATAGTAACTCTTTACTATGTGATTTACTATAACATTATGGTAAATATCCACATGTGTTATAGTAATTCAACTATCGTAAATATATACTGACATTGTCGTAAATTAGTATATAAAATTATCGTAAATAGAGGTGGCTACAAAATAACTTATTTTGTAGCTAGCTATAGAGTATACTCTCATATATATATATATATATATATATATATATATATATATATATATATATATATATATATATATATATATATATATATATATATATATATATATATATATATATATATAGCTACACCTCTACACCGACAACGCCCCTGGATCAGGAACGTCGAGGCGAGCAGCAGCGACTCTGTAGCTACACCGACAAGCGTGGTGCCGAGCCGGAGGAGATGCTGCGATGCTAGAATTGAGCGCTGCACGTTGGTGCACGCATCCGTGCTTGGCCCGTGCGTGCCATATAGCTAACAAGCAAACAAGTAATGAAGGACACAATGGCCATTGGTCGCTGGCCATTCATGTTACACAATAATCCCTCTTTGTCTATTCCTTTTTCTTCCTACAGATCACATGCCACCTAGGAGAAGCCAGGAGCGCGGCGCTACAACGTCCAGTCTTCGTCAACCACTCCAACAGCTCCACATGATCAACCACTCCGACAACTCCACATGATCAAGTTCTACGGCGTACCACCGGATAGGCATGATAGAGCACTTGTCGACATTTGTGATCAAACCTGATGCTCCCGTGAACAAGTCGAGGATGGGCAGCAGAAACATTACCAGGTCATCAACGTAGATTGAAGTTCGGTGTTTGATTGCCGTCCCAGGCAGCGGCAACAGAAGATCGCAGCTGTCGGCGTCCGCCACTAGTGCATTTAGCACTTCGATGACTGAATCTCTGTGCTCGCTGGCTGAATACAGCAAGGCGGCTATCCAGATTCCAATCTCGCCAGCGCTGAGAGAACCCCACCCGTTCCATGACCTCAAATAAAAACGGTCAAGTCACGGAGTCGAAGGCCTTTGCAATATCTTCCTTCAGGAGGATGCATGGGCAACGCCTAGCATGCAGCCAGCGACAAGCGAACTGAACATCTCTGAAATTGTCATGGATTCTACGTCCTTTGATGAAAGCCGACGGATTACGTTGCACCAATTCCGACATACGTGGAGCAAGTCTCATAGCCAGACCTTTGGATACAGTTTTCCCATGCAGTGAATGAGACTGAACGGTCGGTAGTCTTTCAGACCTGCTAGCACCATCGTCTTCCTTAAGAGGACCATAAGGGCGTCATTCAGAAGATGCAGACACCGACAATCCAACGCCCATTAAGCGTGGAAGAGACTGACGATGTCCGTTTTGATTACATCCCACGCCATCTTAAGGAACCTTCCATTGAATCCATCCGTCCCTGGCGCACGATCGCCGGGCGTCTCATGGATGATCCCTCTGATCTCCTGTTCAGAGAAGCAGACGTCCAGTTCCTGTAGTTGGAGCCTCGGCAGATTCAGTATCTGTAAGTCAATGCTCTGCTGCCTACTGAATCTGACCCCCAGGATGTCGTTGTAGTATGCAAAGATTGAGTCAGCTTTGTCCTCATGCTGAAAACCTGAAACGTGGGGATATAATTTTTCCGGCTCCGATGACAAGCCTGTAGGTGGAAAAAATTTGTATTGGCGTCTCCCTCCTTCAAGTGCCGAATTATTGATTGCTGTCGAGCGATGGACCCCGAAAACGACGCTAGACCGAGTGTAGAACATTTAAGCACCTGTCAGTTCTAGCTCAGCTGGTATTGTGCTGCATCCAGATCCCGAATGACCAGTTGACCACACGGCAATCGCTAGCTGCAACCAGCTTTTGAGCACCTTAGCTGTATTTCTCATCTTGTAGTCAATTGTTCGGCATAACTTTTCAAAAAAAAAAAGTTCGGCATATATCGGCCTCCCGCAGTGGGCATATCCAACTATCCAAGCCTATTGAACTACTGCTAGGAATTCCTCAAAGTTGCACCAGATGTTCTCGAACAGTCGTCGAACCTGAACCTTGGCCTTGCCCAGGGATCAGTGTTGAGAGACAGCATTAGGGGTGCGTGATCCGAGCAGTCCATTGAAAGGCAAGGCACCTTAGTAAGTGATTCGGGTGTTCTTCTAACCATTGGACCGACACGAATGCGCGGTCAATTCACTCCATGGTCAGCCTTCTCCATTCATCACTCCAGGTATACAGCCTTCCTGAATGATGTAGCTCAACCAGCTGCAAATCATCCAGTGTTCCGCGGAACTGACGCATGAGCCCTCGGTGCGACCGGTCATTGCTCTTGTCCTGACTCCTGAGCTTGATAATAAATTAGGCTGAAATCCCCATGTACTAACCAGGGCTATGTTCGGCTGGCTGTATTTTTGACTGATGCTAATACTGATGTTGATTTGTTGTGAGAGAAAAATATTGTTTCATAGCTGACTGATTTTGGCTGATAATCTTAAGCGAACAGAGCCCAAGAGTCCTGGCAGGTAGCACTGATTTTTGACAGCTCCTGAAGCAAAGCGTCCTTGTCCTACATCAGTGTCGGACCGTAAACCGACATCAGTCTTCCTGAACCTTTCCGCATATGAGGCGGCGTCTGGTGTTTCGACTGGTGAGCTTTGAGCCCACTTCAAACACCTTTGGTGCTGCCTCCTCTGACACCTCCCTCGTGCACCCCACAGAACTGGGCTCAATCACCCTCGGGCTCAACGTCCACACTTTCCATTCCAAGCTCTGCTCGTGACAAGTGGTCTGCACGACTTGCCATATCGATCAAAATCGACCGTGGCGGAGAAGCCACCCACTCCGACCAGCTTGGTACCCCCTCACTGCCTGCACCGATTCCTTCTGCAAAAGAATGCAAGGATCCGGGATCCGGCCTCTCCACACCATTTTCTTTGGCTCAGGGCATGTTTAGATCCAAAAATTTTTGAGAAAAAAATTCATGAAGCACTTTTCGTAGTTATTTGGTAAAATTTGTTCAATCATGGACTAACTAGGTTCAAAAGATTCGTCTCGACATTTACAGACAAACTATGCAATTAGTTATTTTTTACCTACATTTAATACTCCATGCATGCGTCTAAAGATTCTATGTGACGGGTATTGCGTAAAATGTTTTAGGCCTTTTTGGCCATCTAAACACGGCCTCAGCAGTAGGCGACACCATAATAATGTTGGCCTCTAGAAGCTCAGAACGACTCAGCATGCTTACGGCCGGCTTCCCGCTCCATGGCTCGCCCAGCGGCATTCAAATTTGTCTCCAGCTGCAACCTTTGGCACCTATCGCCTGGCACCATGGCCAGTGCAGGCCCAGCCTTGCGACCGGCCGGCCAGCTTCTGTTGGAAAATGCTAGGGGATAGGATCGTATGTTTATGCTTCTACGGTGGAACACACTAGGCATGTGATTTATATATATATATATATATATTGTCGGACTTCTCTTCACTCGATCGTCTACCAATCTGCTCGCTCAACGTACGAAAACTTCCACAAAAATAACAACCAATGGCGCCTTCAAGAAAGAATTTGTCTGTAGTCATGCTCCTAATTGCCATCATGGCCACCGGTATGTATGTGCACATGTATGAACTATTGGAAATATAAGTGTCTCTCCTAACAACTTAAGTTAGCGTTGAATTAGCTCATGTATGCAACTTAATATGTTGTTTTGATTAATCTTTTTTTTTGAAAGATGTTTCGATTAATCCTTCAGCTAATTAACCACGTTCTTGCATGTGCTAGTATGTCCACTGTGTTCAATAGCAAGGGATTATTGCAAGCAGAGTGAATGCCGGCACCTGAGCGGCAATTATCATGGACCGTGCCTTGGCCTTATTTGGGAAACTTGCTCTGGTGTATGCCAAGCTGAAAGCTCCGATAACGTGTATGGCGATTGTGGCTGCGATTTTAAATGCTGGTGCTATACATGCATGTCTGAGACGGTTGCTGTTGCTAGCGCTCAGAAAAAGCCATAATGCAATGATCCCATCCTGACGGTTTCTTTTTTATAAATTATCCTTCCCCGCTCTTATGTAATAATACATATTCCCTGGGTACTCAAAAATAAAGTCGTTACATGGGTGACACTGTTTTCAGATATGAAGTCGATTTACATGCACAAACCCCAATCGTTTCGTATCCTGTCGGCTGTCATCAAGTCCCGAGGTAACATTTAACCGCGCCTCCTCGCTTGCCGTCGTCGCTTGCTTCGCTCGCTCCGCGCATCAGATAGAGAGTCCCTCGCGCCGCGTATGGAGGCCAGGAAGCGACGCATGGAGGCCGTCGCGCCGTAGGACGTCATGGCGAAGTCCGTCGAGCCAGACTCCATCGCGCCGCAGGACATCGTGTCGGCGTCCGTCGAGGCATACTCCATCGCGCCGTAGGTCGTCGTCTCGCCGCGCCAAACCCATCGCCTTCCTCCTCGCCGGTGTCGCCGTCCGTCTCGTGCGTACTACACACTACTACAGCCAGGGTTTTTAAGGGCGGGTCTCAGGGGTTTTTAAGGGCGGGTAGCCCAACCCCTCTTACCAGGGGGCTTTTAAAAATCAGCCCACTGTAAGGGCGGTTGGGCAAACCGCCCTTACAAATGACATTTGTAAGGGCGGTTGGATCACGAACCCCTCTTATAAATGGCATTTGTAAGAGGGGTTCGTGATCCAACCGCCCTTACAAATGCCATTTGTAAGAGGGGTTCGTGATCCAACCGCCCTTACAAATGGCATTTGTAAGGGGGGTTGATGATTCAACCGCCCCTACAGTGGGTTTTTCAGGAAAAAAAAATATAATTTAAATTCAAATCTGACCACATGATATAATATATAATTCAAATTCAATTTCAAATCTAATCACAAGAGCCATTATATAGTCATAATTCACAAGTACCATCACAAGTAGCCATAATCCGTACGAACCACAATTACATGCCATAATTCAAAGTCCTTTAGTCCATACAAACCACAATTACATGCCATAATTCAAAATCTTTTAGTCCATACAAACCACAAGTACCATCACAAGTCCATTATAAAGCCATAATTCAAAAGTTCAAAGAGTTCGAGAAGCCCAAACCATTCAGTGGCCTAGTTGAAGTCTGTGAGTCTCACGAAGGTGTTGGAAGACAATATTACTACCTAAGTCAGAATCTGGGTCATGGTAGTCGCCTCTGTAATCGACAATCTGGTCAATGATGAAGCCGCAAAGGTCGCCGACGAGCTCTAAGAGTTGGTCATCCTTGTATGGACTCCTTATCTTGTTTTTTTCTTCTTTCCACTACAACAGAACAAGTTTAGGTCTAGTATTTCATAACAAGAAGCTAAGATTCCATACTAGGGTCAAAGAGGTTCAAATTTACCAGCTCGGGGTGTCTCCTATAGGCAAGACTGTTACTCATCACAGAACACACGTAATATCCACAATGTAGACTATTAGGCCTCTTCTTGGGACCCTGTATATTTCGTATATTAAAATGTTAAGTAATGTTATTGACAAACCACGTAATGGAGTGTACCAATATAAGTTACACTTACATAAAGGCATCATAGCCGAGAAGAGAGGAGAAGATAATGTAAGAGCAGCTGGTAATGATGCCAAGTTCCTCACAAGTTATGGATCATCAGCTCATATTTCCATAAAATGAATGGACTTTGACAATTTCATCATCGGCAAAAAAACGGACAGGAGAGGAGAGGGGAGAGTTGGCACAAAAAAAGCAACAGCTGCTTACCAATCATACATAGAGGTGTCAAAAAAAGCGGCTGCTGCTTCCCAAACATAGAGGATAGAAAGGTGGCAAAAACAGCAACAGCAACATAGAGGGTCAAGGGCATTTGCACGTATACACATACACCACAAGCAGGTTTAGGCCTTCAGAGTCAAGGGCACTAACACAACACCACACCACACTCGAGAGGACGAATCACAGAGGGAGAGGACAGAGGGGGAATTGTGCAGGTTCGTGCCAATTTCTGGTGCCTCCAATGTCTGACTTTTCGTGGAGCCCTGGGAAGTGGTATACTGATATGCTAACCCCTACCATGCCAAATTGGCAACCCAATAGCTTGCATCGAAGCCCAGTGGAGCAGACCTGCCCAAATTTCCTAATCAGATGACTAATCTATCGACGACTAGTTGGACAACCAGAAATCTAGTCAAGCTAATCACCTTGGTACCCCATGATAGAGTTCAAGGGACTGATTAGGCTGACTAATCACGATTCACGATTAGTTGAACAACTTGTAAACACTGTCACTACAACCAACATTGCTGGTAGAAAATTTTACTTGGGTGAAACTAATAAAGAGAATATGATAAACCAACAGAAGAAAGCCCTTCTCAATTTTGCTGAGACTAAGACACACTCACAGTCTAAGAGAACCATGAACTATTTACCATGGTGAACATCCCAATCAACAATCAATATCTTCTTTATACCTAAATCAGTCTACAATGTCAAGAAAAAAGTTTCAAAGTGAGCACACCAAGAATTAGATTGCATTTTTTTCCACAACGGTAAAGCCGAATTTCATTACCAAAGCAACAAATGACAATGTCAGCATATTCACCTGAATCAGATTCAGTTGTAGCAGTAATATAATCATTTTCATATGGCTCAAGGTTATGTATCCCTATGAACAAATTTTACATCAGAAAAGTGTAATATGAGTCATGCCTTCTGAATTTTTAAGATCCCTCGCGACAGGGGATCAGACATGCAATCCTCTGGAAAGGGGAGGAGCCTGACAAGGTTAGCTGTGGGCATTGCCTAATCGGGAAGAGGTGGTTTGGGCATCTTATATCTAGAATGTTTCGCAAGGGCTTTAAGATTAAGTTAGATTAGATGTGGCTCAGGTGGAAAAACAAAGAAAGAACTTGGTCTGGACTAGACATCCCTTGTGAGTTGTGACAAGACAGATAGGGACCTGTTTCATGCTTCAATTTTGGTCACGCCAGGGAAGGGGAATATGGCTCTGTTCTGGTTCTCAAGTTGGATTGAAGGAAGCGCCCCTAGAAACAATGCCCCTTTGCAATTCGAAAAGGCAAGCACGATAAAATCTTGGTGAAAAATGCCTAAAAAACAACCATTGAGTCGGGCACACGCTGCCAATTTCAACACCAGCAGACACAAGAATCTGTATTCCTCTGGGAAGCTATCGGAAGGACCCAAAGTGATTTAGAGGTTAAAGATCAAATAAGCTGCCGATGGACATCTGATGGAGTAAATTTTGCCCAAAAAAGGCTCATTATACGAGGATTGTTATAGTTCAACCAAGCAATCAACAGACACAATAACCTAGCATGTCTTAAATTCTTTCAAGGATAACAACTAGTGGCCAAGTTCTCAACCATGATGATGGCATTTCATAAAAGTCCAAGCAGTACATGATGATCATAGATATTAAGATACAGATTAAGAGTCGATAGCACAATCTTTTTCCCAATAGAATGAACTAATATGGATTCTGCAAGCATGTTTCAAAACATTCCAACACATGAGGTATATATAGGAAGCCTAATGGGAAACTTGTGATCTTGATGTACAGAGATAGTCTAGAGTAACAATGGGCATCTATAATGCAATTTTTTACCAAACGGTATGGATCGCGGGAGGGACGGACATCCCACAGAGCAGAATCAAGAGCACCATCCGATGTGAACAGCCTCACAGTCTCACATTAGCAGAGAGAAAACCAGTTGTGCTTCAGTGCATGTTAACCCTCAATCTCTAAATCATGAATCATAGTCACGAGCAATAGCATGACTCACAGGAAAGGAAGGAAAAACAAGAACACAGGCAACCTTGTTCATGCATCTCTGCTGTTCCATTCCATATACAGAACAATCATAGGATTTTATGGTAATAGGGGTCGGGATACACGCTAGTGGCGAGCATGGAGAGGAAGAACCCGTCATACCTGCACGAGGCGCGCACGAGGAGCTGCGGGCGACGGCGGGCGGCAGCGGGAAGCCTGGCGGGCGAGGCGGCCCTTCTGGTCCTCCGGAGGAGAGCGGAGGAACCGAGGAGGAGAGCAACGGCCCTTCTGGAAGGATGCGACGGCCCTTCTGGAGCGAGGCGGACGACCGGGAATGGGAAGGAAACCCTAGCCGCCCGGTGCCGAAGACGGAGGTCAGAGAAAGATGGGGCGGCAGGGTCGGGGAGGGTGAGGGAGGGGAGGCGGCGGAGGTCTGAGGGAGGAGATGCGGCGGCGGAGGTCTGAGGGAGGGGAGGCGGCGACGTACGGCGCCGTGGATTTGGGCAGCCTGCCGGCGTCACCGGTGGATTTGGGCGCCCAGGACTTAGCCGCTGGTGAGGGAGACGGCGTCATTTCGTATATATACATAGGGGATTTGTAAGGGCGGGTGCAGAGGGAACCGCCCCTGTAGTTTCATTTGTAGGGGCGGTTCCTAATTAACCCGCCCCTAAAAATAGTTTTTTAAAAAAATAGTAAATCTAAATCTATTTGTAAAAATAGATTTATATAAGTTTAAAATCCTATAAAAAATATAAAAAGTTTTCATTATCTTACAAATTTTTACGTAATCATTTGAAATTTCGTTTGCACCAAAATATTTTACGTAATGAGATGAACAAAATAAGACCCCACTTACCTATATTTTTAAAAAACTTATTTTAGTAGCAATTTATGTGTATAAATATGCTAGGAGACTTATTAATACATAAATTGCTATAAAAAAATTCTTGAGTTTACTAAACTTATTTTAGTAGCAAAACTTATTTTAGTAGCAATTTAGTAGCAAAATATTTTAAAACATGTGACTTGAGTTTACTAAAACTTTTCCAAATGTCATATAGATTACTTTTTCATTTGACAAAGTGTTAGGAAAGTGTAGCTCTAAATTGACTAGTGTTAACTAACACATAAATAAATGTAGTCTCTCACACAGCACCGAAATGTAGTCTCACACACATACATAAATGTAGTATCACACACATACACAAATGTAGTCTCAACACACTCTTACACAAATATAGTCTCACACACTTATACAAACTAGCTAGGCCCCGCCGCAACAACTTTCCCCTTTCCACCTTTTCGTTCCCATGGCAATATGTCTTTGGGTAGGTTCTTTTCCACCGCACTGATCTTTGTACTAAAGTCTATGAATAGTGGCATCTCTTTGTAGTCATTGTAAGATTCCTCATCATCCACGCCATCAACTCCGATAATGTGTTGTTTTCCGGAGATAGCCACATGCATTGTCTTCTTCTTCGGGGGGCGGTTACTTAGCGGGTCAGCCATGTAGAAAACTTGTGCGACACGAGAAGCGAGCACCCAAGGGTCATCTGGGTAACCTACATTGTGGAGGTCCATGACTGTCAACCCGATCTCATTGACATGATATTGCTTGATCCAGCGACATCGAAATAGTGCCACCTTTAGATCAGTTCCATAGTCAAGCTCCCATATATCTTCAATTATGCCAAAGTACGGGACCTTTCGCCCATGTTCGTCTTCCGCCTCATATCGAACGCAACTATTTTGGTTCACACTTTTACAATCCTTTGTGTGGGTATAGAATGTGTACCCATTGATTTCGTAAGCATTCCAAGACGTCACTTGTCTTGATGGCCCCGCCGCCATACGACTAACGGCAATAGAATCATCACTTTCTCCAGGCGGTATGTTCTGATCCCTCAACCATTCAGTGAGGCGTCACCTATGCTGTTTCATGACCCAGTCATTTGAACGACCGTTCCTCTCCTCCATAATGATAGATAAGTGTTCGTCAACGTATGGTTGCATTAGTTTTGTGCTCTGCAAGACACAGCAATGCGCCCGACTAGTTTCTTCGTATTCCCTATCGATGAACATTTTTCTACCACTTGTGCCCTTCCCAGCCAGCCTACCCTTGTAACGAGAATCTGGATTGCCAATCCCTCTCTGTACTTTCAGGTACTCTTGACAACACTCGATGACTTCTTCGGTACTGTAACCCTCAATCATGGATCCCTCTGGGTATGCTCGATTATGCACGTATCGGCTTAGGACCGACATGAACCGCTCATAGGACCACATTTCATGCAAGTAGCAAGGGCCCAACACCTCTATCTGATGAACTATGTGAATCATGAGATGTTCCATTATATCAAAAAAAGCAGGCGGTAGACACATCTCAAGTTGGTTCTGGGTCTCCACTACGAAATCATGTAGGTCTCTCAGCTCTTCCCTAAGAAACTTCTTCTGTGAGATCTTTGAAAAGAAGTAGCACATGCGGGTGATAGCCATCTTCAGGAACTCTGGCTTTATAACCCTAATGACAATTGGTAGGTACACTGTCAGCATCATATGACAATCGTGAGCCTTGCAGTAGTGAAATGATAGGTCCTTCATCGACACTAGCTTCTTTGGGTTGATGCATGCTTTGCAGGGACAAATAATTGTATCCTTATTATATTTCAACGTTGATGCATGCTTCTTTGCGGCTTCAATAAATTTGTCCACCTCTTCACAGAAACCTTCATCGATCCTTGACAAACCATACATCCAAGAGTTCCTGTACTCCATCTTTTAAAAACAAAACAAAAAAACACAGGAAACAAATCATATTAAACATACACGAAACTAGGGTGTAATCTCCCCTAAAATCAAGCAAGAGCGACTAAATAGAGCGTGTCAGCTCATTTCTCTAACTAATGTACACTAATAGCATCAAAACTAGGGTCTAATTAGCTCTACTATATACAAAGCTCAAACATCATGGAAGAAAGAGAGAAAGCAAAACTTTAATTTACTCACTAACAAACCACTAATAAAGAGTGAGCTCATTTTTCTAACTAATAGTTGTTAGTAACAATTATTTTTGATAATTATTAGCAACAATTATTTTTGATAATTATTAGCAACAATTATTTATAATTATTAGCAACCATTATTAGCAACTTTTTTTGACAATTATTAGCAACAATATATACAAAATGGTTAAAATATAACATTTTATAAACAACAATTACCAACGATTATTATTTTACCAACATCCTTTCATGCCAACCCTATTCTAACTTCATGAAATATAAATTACAAAATAAAAAAGGAAACCCTAGATCTAGAACAAGGGTGCAAGCTCAAATCTCTAATTAGAGTGCAAATCTCCACTAAAATCAAGCAAGATCGACTAATTAAGGGTGCAAGCTCAAATCTCTAACTAATCTACACTAATACCTTCAATACTAAGCTCTAATTTGCTCCACACAAAGCTCAAGCACCATGGAAGAGAGAGAAAATAAAACTCTAATTTCCTCACTAACCAACCATTAAAACTTGCATTAAAGGGTTGGAATAGTATTTTCTTACCTTCTACAAGCTCCCCACCAAAGGAATTGAGCTCAAAACCTCCCCCCTTGGTAGAGCAATTTTTTGGGAGGAGCCCAAGGCCTCCCAACCTTTTTTTGAGTGGAAGAGTGAATGGCTCGAGGAGGAAGAAGATGGGGGCAGCCACTTATTCCTACAGACCACTGTAGGGGCGGTTCAATCACGAACCCTCCCTACAAATGCCCACAGTAAGGGGGGTTGGTGATCCAACCGCCCTTACAAATAGCAGCCATTTGTAAGGGCGGTTGGATCACCAACCCCTCTTACTGTGGCATTTGTAGGGGCGGTTCGTGATTCTTTGTATAGCCAGCCCACTGTAAGGGGGGTTCGATCGTCAACCCCCCTTACAGTGAAATGGCTGTGGCTCTTACAAACCGTTTTTGTAGTAGTGACAGCTACAGCGCATGGTCGCCGATGCAGATACGCATCGCCTACGTACCCTGGAAAGGTAAGTCGCTGGACCAGATCCCGGCATACGGAAAGCTAAAGTAGCTGAATCAGAGTAGTATCTGTTCGATCAAGATTAAATATCTCATGCATACATCCATTATTTGCCTAGCCTCGTTTAGTTCCTAAAACATTTTACAAAATATTTCAGATTCTCATCACATCGAATCTTTAGACATATGCATGAAATATTAAATATAGATAAAAAATAAAACTAATTACACAGTTTAGTTGTAAATCACGAGACGAATCTTTTAAGCCTAATTAGACCATGATCGGACAATAATTGTCAAATAACAACGAAAGTACTACAGTAGCGCTACAGTTATATTTTACAAAATATTTTGGGAACTAAACGAGGGCTAAGTACCAAAGAAGTATAATTGTGCAACTACTAATCGAGGTCTAGTTGTTCCATGAACCAAGCTATGGCCGTAGCGTTGGAATGCGATCCCGCGGAAGAGTAAAAATTGCAACAACAAAACTTCCAACTAAGGCCTTGTTTGGATGCGCATGTATTCATCTCTATCCATATGTGTTGAAGTGGACTAGAGTGAAATTAAACTAAATTTTCATTCTATTCCTTGCCAACACATGTGGATTGAGGTGGATACACATGCATAAAAAAAAGGCTTAAGTGGGGGATTGAACCTTGGCCCTTATATCCCTCGATGAGGTAACTAACCAAGCTGTGAACGTTTCTTGAATGGTGGATACCCACTAACCTATTTATTAATAAGGGCAAACACTGAAAAAATATCTTAATTAATCAGTCCTTGGTATGTTAAATCCTATCCAAAACACCTTTATTTTTTTAAGTATGGAGGGAGTATATAGTTTTTTTTTTAAAAAGGATGGGTTACCTCTCCTAGTTAAACATAGAGTAAAGTGCACTTCCCGTCCCTAAACTTGTATCGCTATATCATTCTGGTCACCAAACTTGCAACACTTTCATCAATATAATTTTATCGGGTCTCATTATGGTCCTCGAATTCATTTTCCTATGTCATCCGTGCCCTAGACTATCAAAACGCTCGCTCCTAGACACAGCCGGATCAATTCCAACGATCCTCTATCTGTCCATCTCTCCGCAGTCCCTTCCTATATGTCGTTGAGGCTAGACCACAGGCGACTGCGCTAGCCTGCTCAATCATCTACAGCCGTTGTCTGCTACAACGCGGAATGACGCGCACCGAAGCCCATCCACAGCGTGGAAGACACCTTGGACGCCGTCGCGGACATCCTCGTTGGCGGGTGCGCTCCCTGGCTCTGTTGACGAGGGCCTATGAACCTGTGGCCGCACTCCAACAAATAACCTCGATGTTGCCACTGACGGGCATCGACATTGGCAACAATAGCCTCTGTCGTTTCGCTGGCGCTACCACGCATTCGGCATGCCGGTCCAACGTCCCTGAGCTCCAGCTTGCATTGTTGCGCTTCGTGCCAACGCTGGCCGAGCTGTACCTGTGTCGTGCCGTGTCCAGAAGCAGGCAAGCAGCTGGCTGGCCGGGTTCGTGATCCTCGTGTTATGCTCACGCCGAGGAGGCCGAGATCCTGGCGCAGCGTGTCGCAGCAAGGCACGAGCTTCGTCATGGATCAAAAATGGCCGCTGACCGCAACCTGATGGTGGGCTTGTCGCTGCTACTGCAGTGCTGCTCCAAAGTCAAACAAAGATGAGAATAAATGAAGCAAGCATCGATCTAAGGAGGGAGGAAACAGAAAGATATAAAAGTCCATAATAACATGAAAATTTTCATTCAAGCGGCAAAGTCTATCTATTGCTATACTAGATATATCCTCGTGTGGTGCACTGGGGCCATAAAATTTTCCCTACACCTAACAGCGGCGATGCACGTGGCTTGTGGCCTAGCTAGACAAACATATTAAGAATTGTGTACTGTCAGGAAAATTCCTGTTTCCAGTTGTGTCAACATATCCATGATGTACTTGCCTTAACTCTCAAATATGTCATTTTTTATTTGCTTGATTTGAAGTCCAAGAAAGTAACTTAGCTCTCCAATCATAGACACTTCAAACTTATGAGCCATCTTCTCTCCAAATTCTTCACAAAATTCTTGCTGCAAGCACTTGTTTGGAGATTTTGGGAAAATTTGCAGGAGTGACAGGGTGTTTTGGTGAAGAGTATCATATCTACGTCCTCCAACAAGTGATGAAATGGAGAAAATCTTACAAGTAAACGTGGCTCGTGGTTTTCCTAGAATGTTGGGCAGCATCGATTATATGCATTAGGCATGGAAGAATTACCCGAAAGGTTGGGCAAGTATGTTCACTTGTGGTGACAAAAGGCATACACGTGTTGTACATGTGCTGCCATTTTTTTATTCTTTCTTGTCATTACAGATTTTGATTTTCTGAAAGTGGAAGATAACAAACATAAATCTTCCTGAAGCTGTTATGTGACGTATATGTGTGGTATTTTTGTTTTATCTCTTTTTTTGTGTCACATGTGACGTGGCAGATCACTCTAGGCATGTGATTTACATATGTATATTCGTTTTACGGAGAATCCCGTATGTTTATGCTTCTACAAGGAACACACTAGGCATGTGAATTATATATATTGTCCGGCTTTTCCTCACTCGATCGTCCACCAACCATGCTCGCTTATTCTTTTCTTCAACGTACAAAAACTTCCAAAAAAACAAGCAATGGCGTCTTCAGGAAAGAATCTCTCTGTAGCAGTGCCGGCACCTGAGCGGCACTATGGAGGACCGTGCATTACCGACCAGAGTTGCCATATTGTATGCAAAGATGAAAGCACCGACAACATTCACGGCACTTGTGACAGCTGGAAATGCTATTGCTATACCCCATGCTCCTCTGAGATTGTTGCTGTTGCTAGCGCTCCGATCCAGCCATGATGCAATGATCCCAGCCTGGTGTCTGTTAAATAAAATAAATTATCCCTTGCTAGCTCTTATGTAATAATACATATATAGTGTTTTCTTAAAAAAAACAGGAGGGGTTACCTCTTCTAGTTATATAGAGTAGAGTTCCCTAAACTTGTATTGCTATGTTATTCTGATCTCCAAACTTGCAAAACGTTCATCCAGGGACCTAAACAATGTTCTGGTTTCACCACAGTTTTATCAGGTCACAGTCTGGTCCTCGAATTTATTTTCCTATGTCATTTGAATCCTAGAAGCTATATCAAAACCCTCGCTCCTAGACACACCCGGTCGGTCAATCCCAATGATCCTCTGTCTGTCCGTCTCTCCACCGTCCCTTGCTGTATGTCGTCGAGGTTAGGCCATTGGTGACCGCGCTTGGCTCCTCCTCATCTACAGACGTCTGCTGCAATTGCAAATGACGCACCGCCGCAGCCCATCCACAGCATGAAGGACACCATGGACACCCTCGCGGGCATCCTCGGTGGCGGGCGTGCTCCCTGGCTCCGTCAGCGAGGGCCTACGACCCTGTGGCGGCAGTGCGGCACTCCTCAATGACCTCGACATTGCCACCGCCATTAAGGGCCTAGACGCCGGCAGCGACAGCCTCTGTCGCTTCGCTAGCTCTACCACACATTCGGCATGCCGGTCCAACGTCCCCGAGCTCCAGCTTGCATTGCTGCACTTCTTGCCGACGCTGGCCGGGGTGTACCTGTGCCGCGCTGTGTCCTGAAGCAGGCAAGCAGCTGGCCCGGTTCGAGGTCGTTCTCCTCGTGTTACGCTCATGCCGAGGAGGCCGAGAGATCGTGGCGCAGCGCAGCGTGTCGCAGCAAAGGCACGTGCGTTTCGCCATGGACCAAAAATGGCCACTAGCCGCAGCCTGATGGTGGGCTTGTCGCTGCTACTGCAGTGCTGCTCCAAAGTCGAACAAAGATGAGAATAAACGAAGAATGCATCGGTCTAAGGAGGAGTCAATAATAAGCTAAAAAGTTTTCATTCAAGCGGCAAAGTCTATATCTATAGCTATACTAGATATATCATCGTGTGTTGCACTGGGGCCGTATAAAATTTTGCCCACACCTATGATGACGATGCACATGGTTTCTAGCTTAGAGAAACATATTAAGAATTGTACAAATGTAACTACATATTTATCACTTATATCCTGTAGATTTGTTTATAGAAACCTAATGAAATTGGTTTAACTTTTTTAATTAATACTTGTGTGATTTGTTATTATGTATTTTACATGTTTGAGCTGATTTGATCATTCTAGGAAAAATAATAAGTGAAGGATCGGAAATGGCGACTAGAGGGAGGGTGAATGGCTCTATAAATTCCATTTCGGTACTGGCCGGAATGGCCGGAATACCTCGTACCGGCACCTAGACTGGCATAGAAGAGCGTCAATCCCGTACCGGATCAAATACCGGTCAATGCTGGGCAATACCGGTCATTCCGGGCAATACCGGCCGAAATGTTTATTCCGCTTGTTTCGGTCTGCCGCAGTGCGCCTGCCCGACTCCGTGAATTCATTCCTCGAGGGTCCCTGCACGGAATTTATGCGGTCCAGGAACGTTTGGTTAATGGGCCGACGCGTGGGCTGAGACGTTATGTCTCCAACTCGGCTGCCTGACACGTGATGCATGGACCCATATCCACCCACCCGTTTGGTTGCTCGTTGTCACATCGACACCGTATGGCCTCCGTCCGTCTCTCGTCGACGTACGTGTACGTGTACGTGTAGCTGTGTGATGTACGCCTGTACCCCATCCGGTATTCGTGTTACTATGTTTGTGTTTGAACTTTGAACAATCAACTTATGAATTTGTGTTTGCATGTATTTTATTTTTCCATGAATGAGCTTTGGAGTTTGAAATAAGGTCCCGTGAACTTGCTGAATTATATGTGAGCTTGGCAAAAAATGTTATTGCGAGGAAGCGTAATTATGTCAGAAGTTAAGTCGATATATATTTATATGCATATTTATATATAAGTATATTTATATATTAGTATTATTTTAAAGTCTGGAACGGTACACCGGTATCGGCTAGTACCAGAATGTTCTATTCCAATAAGCAAAACGGAATAGTCTCCGGAACGGAATTTACAAGTTAGATGGGAGCCTCAAATTTCTTTCGAAATATTTGGCCGTTGTCCCAAACTCAAACCCCAAGAAGCAAATACAAACACCGTGATGACGACTACCCCAGAGAAGGGTAGATGTTTCCTCGAAACACAGCGAATCACCACAAAGCAAGCGGACCAAAGATAGAGAGCGCACCGAACCAAAGGACAAGAAAACGAGACACTCCACTTCTATAGAAAAGAAACAATGTCTCAAATCTTGGATACTCAAGCCAACCGGTGACAAGAGCACCTAGATAAGATTTATGGAATGGTAGAAGTCCAATGCAACAGACGGAACAGAAAACGGAGCTCAAACGCACAAACCACGGAAGAAACGGCTGCTGAACTGAGTACTGTCAGTAATACCGGACTTGATACCGGACACGTCCGGTATGCATATCGGACAAGTCCGGAAATACCGGACCTGTTACCCGACACGTCCGGTATTCTGGATAGCACAAAACAACTTTGGGAGAAAATCGAAAACCCTAGCAAATGGCATCAAAAATCATGAAATCTTAACTATAGCCACTAGACACCATAGGGAAGGTCTCCACCAAATTTCAGCTTGAAAGTCGAAAGTTGGAAATACCAATACCGGACACATCTAATACTTACAAGTTGTTCTCGGAAAAAATCGATTTCAAGTCCAAAACTTGATCAAAACACCTCGGAATGACTTGAAACTTTGCAGAGAGGATCAATACCGAGTTGGTAGGCTACTCCTAGACGATCATCGCCTAAGACCAAGCAAATCATTGATAAATCGAAGGGAAGGAAAAATATCGGTTTTCAAACCCTAGATCATGATTTGACCCAATCTGTGATCTCATGTCACATCCAAATTTTTTTATTTTGGGTTGTGCATGAAAAACACTAAATAAAATAAATATTTTAATGTTTGGATAAAAATTCCTAAGTTTAGTTTATCTTAACATTAGGATGTAACAGAAAAAAATGTGGTTTCAATTTTTCTTTTTGAACTAATTTAACAGGCTTGTGATGTTTGCTTGTTGCTTGACTTTGTGTTGTGAATGCGTAACGTTTTTGAAGCGCATTTAGTAAGTCATTTATCTTTCTCCGGCTTGTCTCTGTCTTTTTCTAAAATCAAATCCATGCTTTATCAAGCTTAATCCTTTTTGTTTGGAGTTTCCCCAAAATCTCTTTCTTCTGCTCCAAATAATTCATTTGAGATCATCGTCCATCAAAATGTCTCTAATATCTTCGCTGGTATTTTTCTGAATTTTGCTAAAACTTTTCCCATTTATCCGAGGAAAATCTAATGTAATTTATTTGGATGCTCGAATATATTTTTTTCGTGCTCTCAATCTTTTATCTACTTTGGTTCTAGCCAAATTCTTTATCTTAACTATAATGACGACTCAAGGTTTAATTGTTGCTTGACTTCATGGATCACACCATCTGCTTGGTCATTGACGTCCATGGGCCGTGTACTAGCGTCTGCTCCTTTTCCGTCACTCCAACAAAGCCCAATCAAGTTGGAATCCAAACCTGTAGATCAATCGGATGAGCCTCCCTGTTTATATCAAGCCGCCGTCTTTGGTTTTCTTTAGGGCAAATCAAGGCATCCATGCCCTAGCTTCTGTCAAAGCGCCGCTGCCACCGTAGACTGCCCAACGAACGTGGCCGCGCTGCCCCTATGCGTGAGCGTGGAGATTCTACTCCGGCAGTCCGTGCTCAGCGCGTGCCGTCATCGTCTTCTCCTGGCCGCACGATTCAGCGCCCTGCCCTGCCCTGAAGCCAGCCCCACATCATCTCGGTCGAGCCGATCCTGCATGCAAGCCGGCCACGAAGGCTCAAGCAGGGCAGCAGTCGGCCATGGCCATGTGAGCAGTCCGTCCAAGGAAGAAACAGCTATTGGTAAATCTCTCGAAATCCTTTTCTTCTCTCTTGACTCGTAACAGCACCAGTTGCCTGTTCCTCATCACCTCTCTATGTACTCTATGTACGTATACAGTTCTATACGTACGTCTTGCCGTGTCCTGCAGGCAACAGCAGACCGGAGCTCATGCGTATGTGCAGCTCGGCCTGTGTAGCAGGTCACCGATGCCCCCACCTGCTGTTGGATGCCGAGCCCTTTTTCCCCGCTGCAAGAAGCCCCATGACCAGAGCTTTCATGGTGGCCATATTCTGTACGTAGATGGACTAAGGAAGATGATGAGGTATTCACAGTTTTGCCACCGAGATGAAATTAGCCACCATTTATTCGATTTAACTCCGATTTATTTTGTTCTCGTTGCGTTAGGTTTGTTTCGACGTGATCTACATGGTAGTACTGATGTTCACGATGTCATATGTTTTTCTATATATAATTAAAAAACAATATAGGTTTAACTCGATTAATATTAATTGGTTCTTGATTTTAATTTGTTTAGTTTAAATATAAAACATGAGATGGTTCGGTTGGTGCTTATATATGTGTCAGGTTATATAATTTATAAATGTTTAATTAGAATAATTAATGTTTATGCCATGCTCTTTTAAATTTAAAATTACATAGGTTCATATGTCGGTATTCCTTAAAATGTTAACTCGATTAATATTCACATTAATGTGTTTTTATTTACAAATTGTTTAGTTAAACATGAAATCTATAATTAATTAGATTAATTCTTATTTAATGTCTTGTTGAATTAAAAGCAACTTAGGTTTATATATATCGGCCTTTCATTAAATAATGTTGTGAGAGTTAAAGTAAACTTAATTGTTTCTTTATTAATTGTGACTTGTTAGGTGTGAACACAAAAGCATTGAATAGTTTGATTCGTGTCTCTTTCATGGTGTAGGTTTTCTAAGCTATAAAATGTTTAAATGACATTAATGGTATGTGATATAAATAAATGTTAACCTAATTAATATCAACATAAATGACTTTTCAACGATGGCATGCTTAGATCAACCTTGAAACATACAATGATTCATTTAGTAGCTCTCAAATCTTTATGCTTTCTAAATTATAAATGTTTATTAAATGATTTAAATATTAAATACTATTGATTATTCATAAATAAAATATAACTAAGATTTAACTTTGGCTTTATAATTTGATTAATTCAACTTTAGAATAATTCTCTGAAATGTCTATCACCTTAATTCATTAACTAAAATAAATCAAACGTATAGTTTGTCTTCTCCGATTTATTGCAAACTCCTCGATAGTCGCATGTCCTCTTTGATGGTAGCTCCATTATTCGTCGTTCTTTTGTTTTCGCGATCGTATCAACATACCGTATTGTTTAGTGCACTCTCTTTTAAAGTGTCTCCTTTGTATGATGTTTGTTCTTAGGTGTGTTTATTGTCTGTTTGCTGTGCTGGGTTGCTGCAAGTAGAAGTGTGATTCGTGAGCGCTGAAGACTAGGAGCTGAGGACCGACAAGTACAGTAGAAGCTAAAGATCAGAGATAGAGGTTGAAGACTTCTGAACAGTTTAACTTTGGGAAAAAGACAAGTATAATATGAGACCATCCTTGTTAACCTATTCACTATAATTGCTATCATATGCATGTGTCCTTCTTGGCAATCTTAGAGATTTTAACTTAGCGATTGATATCTTAATTCTTTGTCACCTATGGGATTATGTATTTGGGTAGCTTGGCTAGTGCTTGATTTATGAACATTGATCTTGTAATATGACTAATGAATGGTGTAATCAACCATTAAGATGATTTAATTCCTGTTACAAGGGGACTAGAGCACTGCGTTGTTTGTTTGTTGCTCTAGTTACTCTCCATAAGGACTTATCTGTAAGTATTAACCTGGATTGACATTACAGCTGTGAGGGCTATATGGCTCTGACTTTAGTTGTTCAAGAGATATTTTCTAACTTGTTAGTGGTTACCTTAAATGGCGTAAGAATGGCTTGCCACTTTGGGTGTAGGGCGAGCCCCTATCTTTTGTGTGTGTAGGCTGCGAGTTGTGTGTCACTGGGAAGGGGGTTCTACATCTTCCTGCCAAGTGAACCTAATGGTCCTAACTTGTTAGACGAACATTTGAATGGCTTTATATGGTTTCCGATGTTTTGGGCCTTGTAAACCCATGTATTTGGAAGTCATGACTCACAATGAAAGTGTACACCTCTGTGCAGAGTTTAATAAACTAGTATACTAGTTGTGCTCATGGATACGAGCGACCTTGGGTATTCTTACAGAATAGTTGATCACATTGTTATATCATGTTTTAATTAATGTTGATATTATTATGCCATGGTAATGCTATTCTATTATTCTTATTACAATTGATCATTGATTCGTTAATGGAATTGGGATTACCTTGAGGCTACTCAATTGCCAAACATATAATGGATAAAAGCTAAATGCAGTCAAACAGTGTCTAGCCTTTTGTGCCTCATGAACCCTGTGTTATACTTGCTGAGTTCGACATGGACTCACTCTTGCTATTTCCACCACACCCTAGTGTGTAGTAAGGTGCTGCTCAGAAGAAGGATAAAGATGTAGTGGAGTTTTCAGAAGTCTTTCAGAAGAGCTTGGCATACGGAGCCCCCAGTCAGCCGTCCCTGAGAGGAATGGAGCCTAAAGTTTAGTCATCGTTTCGTGATACTCTGTTGTCAGTGTTATTATAGCTATGCGTACGTTAAATACATAACATTGTTTCTGATATTTTTTTTATTCTGACGTATGTGTGGACTTCCTAGGCACATATATGGCTGACCTGGTTTAGTTCTTTAAAATCGGGTGTGACATCTCATGAGGAATTGATTGAATTCTTTCGGTAGAAAGACTCAACTCACGTTATAGATCAACCCAACATAAAAGAAATAAATCAAATCGGTCTCAAAACGAAGAATCAAGCCTCCAAAGAAAAGGGGCAAAGGAGACCTCGTAAAGAACAAGATGAACACAAGGCACAATCTTCACAAAATGAATCCCGGAGGACACGAGGTGGTTAGGGCCACCATTCCCGTAGCAATCTCTCGAGTTCTTACACAATTCTCTCAAATTGTGAACCTCTCTCTCACAAGCACCAAAGGAGAGGGGAAAATCCTAACAAGGATGAAAGAAAATGCAAAATAGAGGAGGCAAGGGAGATGAGGCTCCCTCATCCTATTTAACAGGGTTATTATACAATCCCAGTTTTGTCCCTGGATACAATTAAGTCAAACCACTTAGTCCAAGGGTGTTATGGCCCAACCCAGTGTCATCTTCATCCGACGGCCACCGTGCCTCCTCATCAGTAGCTTGCCTCGACACGAACTCCCTGATGCCGCCACGTGCCATCCGTTCCTCCTCGGAACCTTTGCCCGGGTTTTGAGGCCCAAACTTGTAAACCAGCCACTAATGGTTTTGAGGCCTAAACCACCAAACCGCTCGCGAGTAGCGTACTCCATACGCGTCCCCCGCCGCTCGACACGTGTCACCGCCATCCTCGACCGGCCAGCCGCCAAGTCCTCTGAGCCCCGCTCGACTTGCACGTCCTCCGTCTTGACTCGGTCAACACGGACACCCATGTACACTTACGCTCGTCGATGTCCCAGGTGTCAGCCACCGCGGCTAGTCACCCGGCTTCCTGGTCCCTCAGTCCAAGCCTCACGTCCATCCTTCACCGCTCCCGGTCCGTCGGCACGGCACGTCTCTACTTGACCTTCACCTCATCGTCGACCATCACATCCGAGCTCCACACCTGCACAACACAAGCCAAGAGACATGTCACACACATAACTTTTGCCATGGTATGGTTAGTCACCACTCAATCTTCTTCGTAGATCACGTTGACAATCACTCATCACAAAACGAAACACAAGGGCACATTTCAACCTTGTGTTCACAATAAGAAGCTTATAAAGGATTTTTTTTCTCTTAGTTATCTATCAACGTCCGACATATAGTTGGCCCAATCATCCATTCCAAACAATTTCATTCCGATCAAGCACATTTTTTTTCTCTTAGTTATTTATCAATGTCCGTCTCAACAATAAGGCTAGGCGTCTGATCTGCCTTAAAAAATAAACGTAATTCAAATATTGGGACGTGGAATTAGCACTGGTACAACGAAGCACAGTTTAGATATTAACAGATGGGAGTGGCCTCCAGGTTGAACGAGTACGAGAGATGTTTGCGCTACTTAGGCTATCTGCACTCGTCATACTCTAAATTCATCCTCTAAAAGGAATATTCCATTCTGGTCATCGAGATTCTCTCCTCTATACCACTTTCTCCCGCACTCATCCATCCTCTATATCTTACTCTATACCAAAAGTAGACCCACACGTTAGTTTTTTCTTTTTTTCCTCATCACCCGTCGCCCTCCCTCGGTCCCTCCCTCCCCATTCTCTCTCTCCCCTACTCCTCTGTTCCTCGTGGTGGAGGCGGAATCCGCCACCGTGGTCGATCCAGCCCGGCCCGTCGGCGCTCGTCCGGTGCTCGGGAGGTCTGGTGGCTCCTCTCCGGCGAGCGAGAGGCGAGCGGGCGGCCCGACGAACTCGCGGAGGCGGCTAAGGAGCGGGCCTCGATGAGCTCACAGAGGACAGGCGTTGGGGTTGCCGGAGGACAACAAGCTCGCGGAGGATGGGCTGCCAGCAGTGGATGGGCTCGACCACGACCTCGGTGGTGGCGGTGGCGGATGGGCGCGAGGGCGAGGCGGGCCCTCCCCGGTGCGGATCTGCTCTTCCCTCGACGACGAGCGTGCCGGCGAGAAGCGGGAGGGCGAGCTCTGGTGGGCGAGCGCCCTCCTCCCTCCTCTCTCTGTCGGTCACACGGGCAGAGGATGAGCGCGGGCCCCGCGCGCGTAGCGGACGCTCGCTACCCACGCCATATTTAACGCTCGAGACCGCGTCCGCTATTTTACCGTAAGCTTTAGAGTACCCCGCTGTGGCACTTTTGTACGCTATATGCGTTTACCGGATCATTTACAGGTCCCGGTGCAGACAGTCTTACCTCGGTAGTCTTCTTCTGCTGACTCGTACGACGCCTGATCGGTGAGGAGCGGCACGCTGCAGGGAAGTCCGCAGGGGCGGAGGCAACCTGACGGTGCGAACGAAGCGGGTTCTTCAGGGAGTCACCGAGTCAGGGGCTCAGGGCCCGGCCAATGGAGCGATTTAGGAAGCGACGTGATTAAGGGATGTGCGATCCAATTAGAATTAATATAAATGACTAGATTTACGAGCTAAGGCATGGGCGTGTTTGCAGTCAAGCCAAGCCACGCGGAATTGGATCAAATAGCTAGATCAGTCTCATTCTCAGTTTCGGTTGGGTCTGCACGCTTGCCGACATACTTATATATATCTACATGTCGACTTGGCACGAATGTGAATTTTATTTTAGGATTTAATGGCGCTATCCTTTCAATGATAGGCGACATCTCCGTCAACAGCGACATGCCTGCAGTGACTTTGAATCTCAAGATGTGTCGGCTCAACCCTTCGGAGGTGCTCATAGGGACAGGGTTTGCGTACGTTTGTTCATATGGGTGAGTGTGTGTGCGTGTCGTGGACGTCTACATTGTATTGTGTAATTCTAAAAAAAAATCTATATCGATATCTACATGAACCTAATATTGAAGAGGCAAAATATATATACATATTTATATCTATATCTATACCTAGTAATAATGAGGCAAAATTTCAGCCCATTTTCTTGATCCATCCATTTTTTTGTACCATCTCTTTCTAACTACCGAACAATGGATAATTTGATACACGCGACCTGCGCAACATACTAGGATGAATTTTTTGTTGTTGCAACATGCCACTAATAATAGTTCACATGGTTGATTACACTCTCAAGTTATTTGGATCGTTGCAACATATGATCTTGGAGCATTGCAACATAATATGGAAGTACTTGCAACTTACTATTTTGGACCAAATATATGATGGAAGCATCTGCAACAATATATTCGTTTGGATTTTGAGGATTGCAACATATGATGTAAGTACTTGCCATGAAACTAATGCTAGTTCAACATGGTCAATTACATAACAGAAATGGCATAGCTCACTTGGTTCCAAGAAAACTCATGTCATGCCATACTTCACATTCACATGTATCGTACACATAACAGGATACTAATAAGGAACCCCAACTATAATAAATAGAGTATGACTAGATTAACTATACTATGACTAATGAGATAGTCTAGCAAAATCAACAATGCTAGATGATGAGGTCAGATGTGGAGGTTTTGTTCCTTGACGATAGGAGGACCACGCAACAAGCTTCCTGACATCATAGACTGAGAAAAATGATAAGACGAAAATTAAAATGATGGGAAATATGAAAGGAACGTATCAATTGAAAGAAGAAAAGAAAAAAAAAGAATAACACAAACACAGATGTGCTCAAATGTAATGTTCATCTTTTTCTCATCCGAAGACTCAATTGAAAGCATTTCATACAACATATGTGACATTTTACACTCCCAAATATTTATTTTGACCAAGACGACATAACCAATCTAACACGCCCTCATTGTAACCCTACCCCTCCGTCTATATAAAGGAGGGTAGGTATCTCGTGATCGGGATCCATCTCATTCCCTTTCATCCCATCTACTATGTAGCTAGGAGCAACAACCCTGTAACCGAGGATACGAATACAAGAAGAGCAGCGTCACCCCCAACTAGGGCAACCCACGTGCCTGAACCAGTATAAATCTTTTGTCTCGTGTGCTACTATCTGATTCCTCTTACGCGAATTAGTTGCTAGGCATTGTCGGAGCTAAATCATGCGACACCTTCTTGCATCGCTTCTCGATAAATCAGTCCGCACGTCTACATCGTTGGTTTGTCATCGCTACCACAGATCGGGACGCCTCCGCCGACTTCTTTCATCGTCGCTGCACCTCGCGTGTACTCGGTCCATACAACTGATTATACACTATCCACCCGGCTCCTGTGATGTCCACCGCAGCATGCAGACACTCTATATGTACCAAGAGTCTCAATGCAATACGATCCATCCATTCATACTAGTATTCCCTTTCTTCTTTCAGGCATATCCAAGCCTGTTGAACTATTGCTAGGAATCCTCAAAGTTGCACCAGATGTTCGTGAACCTGAACCTCAGCCTTGTCCAGGGATCAGTGTTGAGCGACAGCATTAGGGGTGCGTGATCCGAGCAGTCTGTTGAAAGGCACCTTAGCAAGTGATTTTTTTTAAAAAAAAACTAGAGGGGCCAATGCAAGGCCCCTACAGAACTTTAATAAAAAAAACAAAGGATCCAGATACAAACAAAGAAACTAAAACAAGCTAAACTAAAATAAACTAGACTTAACTTAACTAACAACTTAACAACTTTGAGAATCAATGAAAGAAACAAAGAAAATAAGCCTATTGCTTTGATCAATTACAGATGTTGGATCCATTGGTCGAAGGTAACTGCAAGGCTAGCTTTAACCCTTAGGGAGACTAGCTTTACTTCTCTAAAGAAGAAGTTTCTAAAATATTGTATCCCAACTTGATTATTGTTGAAGATCAATTCATTTCTGGCCCACCAAATTGTCCAGCTCATAAGAATGATAGCCACCATGAAGAACTATGAAGAACTGATTCTGCATTTGATCTTTGATAGCTGAAACATTATCAAAAGTTCCCCCTCCCTGCACCGTGTGCAGGTTTATAATTCCCCAAAATTGTTGGGCAAAAGGACAATGCCGAAAAAGGTGTTCAACTATTTCTTCCACTAGTAAGGAATAGATTTCACAATTATAAGAATCTAGAGCCATGTTTTTCCTTCTAAGAATGTTCCTTGTGCTTAACATGTCTTTTAGTAGTAGCCAGTAGAAAACCTTATGTTTTAGCTGGCAATAGGATTTCCATAACCATTTGAAGGCTAGGTCAACTTCATTATGCCCAAGCATCTTTCTAAATGCCACTATGGGTCTGAACTTTGTTGATCCTCCAGAATAAGTCCAAGCATCATTAATTAGCTCACCTAGAATTGTATTATCCATTACTTGCTGGATGTTCAGAACTTGATTAAAAGCCACTTGAGACAAGGGTAAGTTAAAGAGCTCTGTAATGTCTTCATTGTCAAAAGCTTTCTTGACATATATGGATTTATTCTTTGCAAATGAATGAGCCTGAGGGAACTATTCTTCAAGTGCCTGTAAAGTCCATTTATCCTTCCAGAAGAAGCAAGTATGACCATTTCCAACATGGATGTTAGCCATCCTCTTAAAGCTGCATAAGAGTTTCAAGGTGTCCCTCCACTAGAAGGATCCCTTCTTCACTGAACCAGGTAGTCTTCCATTTCTATAGTGTTTCTCCCATACTAGATTGACCCATGTGACATCCCTTTTGTTGAAAAATTTATCCAAGTTTTTCATTAATAGAGCTTGATTTTGGAGTTACAGATTAATCACACCTAACCCCCCTTCTTCTTTTGAGGTGCGGACCATTTCCCATGCTGCCTAAGGAAAGCTTCTTCCATTTATGTTTGATCCCCTCCACAATCATCTCTTTCTAAATTTATCAATTTGCTTGATCACAGATTTGGGAAGCTCTAAGGTGCACATGTAGTATGTAGGCAAGGATGAAAGGGCTGCATTAGTGATTTGTAGTCCTCCAGCTTGGTTTAACATAGAAGAAATCCCACCAAATCTCCTTTCACATTCATTAACTAGAGGCAGAAAATCAATGACTTTTGGCTTAGTGATTCCAAGTGGTAGACCCAAGTAGGTGAAGGGAAGATTCCTTTTGAGCAGCCAAAGGTTTTAGCTAGTAGGTCAAGCCTTTCTCTAGAAATATTGATAGGCAGCATCATTGATTTATTATAATTCACCTTTAGCCCAGTGGATTCAAAGAAATTGTACAACAATGTCTTAAGGAAGAAAAGTTGCCTGGGATCCCCTTCCATGATGATCAGGGTATCATCTGCATACTAAACTATGGGGAAATCAGTGTCTGTCTACATTGGAATTGGTAGTCTGAGCAATCCCATTTCCTTGGCCTTGTTGACTAGAACCTACAAATAATTAGCAGCAAACACAAAGAGAAGAGGGGAGAGAGGGTCACCTTGTCTGACCCCCTCCTACAGTGAAAAGTCTTCCATAGAACACCAATTAACAAGACCAAGGAAGTGCCAGAGGTGAAGATGGCCTTCATCCAAGAAATCCATTTCTGACCAAATCCCTAGGCTTCTATGATTGATAGCATAGCCTGGTGTTCAATCTTGTCAAATGCCTTTTCAAAGTCTAATTTAAGAATAATCACCTCCTTCTTTGATTGGTGACAAAAAATGGATGTATTCAAATGCCCAAGCAAGACAGTCCTAAATGGTTCTAGTCTTGATGAAACTATATTGGTTTTTATGCACCAGAGGTATGACTAAAGACTATAGCATGTTTGCCAACAATTTAGTTAAGAGCTTGACTGAAGAATTAAGCAAAGAAATCGGCCTGTAATCACTGACATATTTGCCATTCAATGTTTTAGGTATCAGAGTAATGTTAGAGGAATTAATGCTCTGTAAATAGCAACTGTTGTTGTAGAAGCTACTACAAAGATCATAAAAATCATGCTTGACCACTGACCATGCTGCCTTTAAGAACTCATTATTGTATCCATCTGGCCCTGGTGACTTATTATTTGGTAAGGTCTTCATCATAGAATCAATCTCTTTAGTAGTAAAAGGATCTTCAAGGTTCTGTAGGTTTAGGCTCCCCTTGATTAGATCAGCTGGATTTATGGTGAAACCTAAAAAGCTAGAAGTATCCATTCTTTCTCCGAATTCTATCCATAAGAGATCCTCCTTGTTTTTATGCTCTGTGAATGTTATCTCTTCTCTAGTGGTTAATTCATTAATCAAGTTCCCTTGTGCCTCAATGTTGCATTTGCATGGAAGAAATGAGTACCTACATCCCCAAGTTGGACACCCATTTGATATTTCCCCTTTGCTTCCAGTAAATTCTTTGCCTTTCTAGTAGTCCCAAAAGATGCTTTTCTAAGATTTTCTTGAAATTCCATTTAGCTAAACTTAAATCTCTATAATTAGCTAGTACTTTAAGAAACAGAATTGTGGTTCTTACATTAGCAATCACTTTTTTTAGATTCCTCATTGAGGCTTGCCATTCCCTCAAACATTTTCTTAGATTTTTTAGCTTAGCTGTAATCAATTTGGCCTTGTCATTTATAACAAGATGAGCTCCCTAGCTTTGATTTAGGATCCCCTAAAAATCTTGAAGCTTGAGCCAGTGATTCTCAAATCTAAAAATTCTATTTCTTGGGATTGCAGTTGAGATGTTCACTATGCATGGACAATGATCAGAAGGGATCATGTCCAGAGCCTTGACAGAAGTGCTGGGGTATGAAATGGCCCAACTGCTTGAGGTGAAGACCCAATCCAATTTCTCTAATAGGGGAGATGGCTGCATGTTAGACCAAGTGAACTTTCTTCCTTGTAACACAATCTCATTAATCCCCAAGTGGCTAACTACAGCATTAAACCTAAATATCTCAATCAGATCCCCTCTAGGCTTGTTTCTGTCTTCAACCCCTCTAATCAAATTGAAATCCCCAAGGATTAGCCGGTCAATATTAGGAGCCATCTGGAAATTCTTGAACCAGTTAACAAAAAAAACCTTCCCCTCTGTGGTACAGGGCCCATAGACACAAGTAAGGGCCCATTTGCTGTTGTCATATCTAGAGCAGAACCCCATGGATAAAGCATAGCTACAGCTGTTGATTCTGTTACCAGAGAAGAGTGAACCCTTCCAAGCCACTAAAATCCCCCCAAGCCCCGTTTGAAGGAAGAAAGTCATAAGAATCAAAAGTGGGTGGGCAAATCTTCCTCAAAAAAGATGAATCAAAGCTTTTCCTTTTTTGTTGCCTGGAAGCAAATTATGTCACATTGAGCACATAAAACTTTGTTTTTAACTGAGTCCCACTTCTAGGAGGAGTTAATCCCCCTGATATTCCATGTCATTACTTTCTAATTTCTGACTTGGTGTTGATTCATTGCAGATAAGAGAAAAAAAACTAATCACAGGCACATGCATAGCATGATCCAGCATCCACTTTAGGTCAAGTGTCATGACAAAGCAAAAGTTATGGCTGCAACAGTAGCAATAGAAAAGGTAATCAAAACAACTAAGAGTTTTTCCTGTCATTCAATAGTTACAGAGCAAAATCTCCTTTTCCAGCTAACAATAGTGCCATCATGGCTTCTTAGAAGCACTGTCTTCTACCTTGCTACCTCCCTATCCATTCTTGCTTCCTGTCTTGCTGCCTCCATGTCTAGCCTTGCCACCCATGCTGCTTGCATTCTTGCTTTTCTTTCTTGCAACAGGTTCCATCATCATTTCTCCTTGTGATAGGTTTTCCTCTAGCAGCTCCTCAGCATCCATGCTGCAAAACTATGTACCTAGGTTTCTTATTACTTTAGTGGATAGTATTGGTGGGGAGGGTCACAACAAGTGCATTTTCTGCTAGTACAACTAGGTGATTTAAATCCATTACTTCCTTTCTTAATTCTATCACTCATGCATACCTGACTTTCCACCATAGGTGTTGGCCTTTTTAAGAACTTCTTCTTCTTGGCTCTGAGGTGTTGGCTCCTTCTTAGTGTTTCTTTCTATAGAATCATCAATTATGATATCAGAGATGCATGCTAGACTTGTGTTGATAGGACACTTTTCAAGGATGGGTAGAGAAACATTACTTATATTTTCACCCATAAAAGCAAGAGCTCTAAATGTCAAGAAGTCCTTGGCCCATCCAACATTATCTGGTGAAAGCAACATTGAGGTAAAGAAGTAGAACCAATTTGAAGGGACTTTAACAACCAGGTTTCCTGAATTACCTTGCCGAACCAAATTTTCCAACAACTTTGTGGCTTCTAAGGCTTTCTCCCTTGCTTCCCAATCTTTGAGGACAGCTCCAAACTAAAATTCTGACTTCAATGCCCTTCCAACCTGCATGTGCTGATTGCCAAGTTCCTGCTCATGTATAGGAAGAGGTTGGGGCACCTAAAACTCTTTGGGCACCAGCTGCTGCTCCTCATTATGTTCCTTAGGCACCATTTGTTGCACCATAATCTGCTCTTCACTAACCAGCTCTTGCACAAAAGGATGCTCCACTTCAATGATATTTGGTAACTCAAACTTCTCATCGTCAATTAGCTGATCCAACCCAATTTCTTCATCAATCATCGCAAGGAAGACAGGTAGGTGTGGGATTTCATGATGCTCATCAGCCAAGGCCATCAAATGTACTTCTTCAGGAGGTTGAGGTAATTCAGGCTGCTGGATTTCAATTTCTTCTTCATCATGGTTTGCATTCACCAGATCATTGAGAAAATCTCTAGCAGGACCAATAGGTTGCACTGGGTTGAAAATGACTTCCTAATGGTCCTCTTCTTGCTAATCTCGATTCAGGTCAATTTTCATCCCAAGTGGTTGATTAAGCTGATTGTTTAGATCGAGAAAGAAAATCATCTGACCACATGCCCCTTGTCCCTATTGCTCTCCTGCCACCTATCCTTGTAGACTAGGCTCCTGCTGAATCTGCTAGACATGCTAGTTCTATTGATTCAGTTATTCAGGTTGCTGAGGCCAATCATCCCACTAGTTTCCCTACTGCTGCTGATCCTCATTTGCTTGCTGTGGTGGTCCTGCCCCTGACTGCCCGAAGCCATAAAAAGCAAAAGGTGCCCCATTCCCAACCAGCAAGTCAGGGATGGGGTCTTCATCTTGTGGACCCCCTCCAAGCAGGTTGCTCTGAAGAATTTTACACAAAATAGTCCATTCATCACTTTCATGCCTAAGCGACTTAGTGAAGACTATGAAATGAGGCACACTTTAGAGATCAAGAACTCTAGCCTTGACAAGAACCCTGGTCTTGTAACTACTATCCTTCTGCCAATAGATCAGCTTTCCAAAATCATCAATAGCCTCTTGAAAGAAATCCTCCTCTTGGTAGTCCAAAGCAAACCCCAACAACATGAGCCAACATTCGGTGTTAAACAAACCCTCCTCCAATTTCTGCCCTCATTTTGCTTGACAAAGGTCAAAGAAATATCACCACACTGATGAGGACTCTGGGTGACAAAATTATCCCGATCAAGAACACGCCCAAACTTGACATAAGCCTGCCCCAAGCTACATCGCTGAACATATATGACCTCCACTCTTCTGACCTCCTCCAAGAACTCACGAATGATCTCATTGATAGCTGGGAAGTGAAGAACATTACCTGACAAAGGATTGATTGTGACAATGGAGAGGTCGGCGTTCAGCCGTTGTAGCCTTCTCGAAGCCACCGTCCTGACCATTGTTGGCCGATTAACCACATTGTCCTATGGCATGTTCCTTGGGACAAAGGGTCTTGGATCACAGTACTCATACGCCATGATGTTCTGCCAGCTACCGGCGAGCGGAGGAGCCAGGCTTCTGCACCGCGGTGAGGTGACGTGGTTTTCTTGATTACTATTGGGTGCTTTGAGGGAATGCGAAGAGGTAGCGAAGGACCAAGAAGGCGGCTCTAGGCAAAGGAAACTCTCAACCGTTTTATAGATGGGAGGGTCCACCGTGAGCAACACAGGAACCCAGGGGACGGTGACTGAAGGGGCCAGATTAATTTCAGCCTGGGAAGGTGACTGGGCCTTCCACCATTCCCCGAGAGAATTGAAAGTATGCAGCTTTGACGGGCCTGATCCAGGTAGCTTCCCAAACCAATCATTCTCCATAACCAGTGCCGCTTTATCATTATTGATATTGGCTTTCCCATGCTCCTTAATGGGGTTGATTTTGCCACACTCCTTGGTGGCTACTACCTGAGGTGCCTTAATCTCGGCTCCAATGCACGAAGCAGCCACATGGCCCAGGGTGTGGCACGCATAACACAGAATTGGCTGCCAGCAAGCTTCCTTACGGTGACTAGTAGATAGACACCTGGGACAATGTTGCAGAGATCCAGGGATCATCCCACTCTCAAAATGCTTGTTCCTCTTTTCATGAACATTGGGCTCTAATCTTTGGAAAACCGAGACTCTAGGAAATGAAATTCTTTTGAAGACAGAGACCCGATCGGCCCACAGGGATGCTATTGGCACCCGTGAGAGGCACAGAACGAGCCGGCGATCGAGCCACTTCAACGTAGGACCGCTACACAGCCAGAGTTTTAGAAGAAGAAGAAGAAGAAGAAGCATGGTGATGGGTCATTGACCAAGATAGTTCTTCCTTAGCCATGAACTGTTGATACTCCTGACACTAGTTTGGACCTCCAGACCCCCATAGATGGACTAAAAGTCAGCTCATAGGCGAAAGATTGAAGGCGGCATAGAAAAAACCCGACCGGCTTAGCCGAGACGAAGAATTCGAAAACCCGATCATTAAGGTATGAAACACAAAAATGAGGAGCAGAGCCACCAAAGGCAGCTTGGAGCATAAACACCACATTATCCTCCAAAAGTCTGAACTTGCAATGCCCAAAGGCAACAACAAGAGCGAAGGAGGAAGCACAAATCTCTGGGGAAGTCACTGGCAAGCCGAGAAGTGTCAGGCCCCTACTTTAGGGTCCACTGTGCATCACGTATCAGTCCCTAGATCAGTAGCTGATACACACAGAGCGAACAAGATTGATATAAAAACTATACTTTTATTGATAATGGAGAAACACATTACCAAGTTCATGTTATATAGGTTGGGCCATTGGCCTGATAATATACATCAGAGTTCTAATACAGCGGTCCTATAACGACGTGGTTCCATTCCTACAGGCAACTTGGAGTGCGGATGTAACACCCTTGGTGTTATAGTAACTAAAAATTTGTCATGTCATCATATGCACTGCAAAGCATTCATGATTAAGTTAATCATGATGGGTATCAACTCAATTAAGTTTACATTTCCAAGGTTGAATGTGTTTCTGTGATGTGTGACTCGAATCAAAAACTCTAATTCGAATATCACCGCAAATACTTAGTTTGTGCCCTATGTAAGTTGAGGCGTATGACTGTGTTGTACACTAGTGTCAAGTGTAGGGTATGAGATCAAGTCCAACCCATAAAATAAAGCTTCAAGTTTGAGTTTGAATTTGGAATCCAAAACTTGTTGCAAGTTTTTCGATTCGAATTTGAATTCAAATTTAAGGAATTATTAAAAGATTTTCCAAAGTCAACCTGGTCAACCAAGAGTGGCATTTGGTCAAACATGTGATGCTTGACTCAATGATGCCCTTGGATGATGGTGTGATCACTAAATAATCACCAAGTAACATAGCAACAAGTTTCAATTTGAAATTCTTTCGAAAACCATAAAATTCAAAATCCGGGTTTTACCCCTTTTGTGTAATTCAAAATCTACGCAAATTTTGGGGGTGAGCCAAAAAGCAAAGTTGTAGATATGATCTTGTTGTACAACTTTGGTTTTTATAGTTTTCAAAGTTTTAGTGTAAAAGTTGGAGTAATTTTAAAAAGATTCAAATCTCAAATTTGACCCATTTTCATTTCTCTATTCCAATTTCAAAATGGAAGCATAATTTGAAAATAGTTTGAATAGCAAAGTTGTAGGTCTTACCTAGATGTACAACTCTGGTATTTTGAGTTTTTGAAGTTTCAATATATGATTTAAAGTAATTTTGAATTTAACAATTTCCAAAAAATGTCCCCTTTTAAATTCAAATTCAAATTTCAAAATCTAAGCTGAATTTGAAAAAAATTATATTAGAAAAGTTGTAGAACTTTAAAAATTGAGCAACTTTTGTTTTTACAGATTTTCAACTTCTATAGAAGATTTGAGAGTAATTTGCAATTTTGAGTCAGTGGCATTTTCATAAATACTTCATGTCGGCCTCCAACAGCAGGGCGCCACCTTCGCTTGCCGCTGACAGCCTTCGGCCGGCTTCTAGGCACGCCCGCGACCGCCAGAAGCCGCTTCGGCATGGCAGGCCGTCCTCACATGTCGCCCTCGAGTTGCTTTGCCTCGACTATAAAGCCTTACGCCATCATCGTCTTTTCTTCTTCTCTGTTTTGCTGCCGCCGGTCACCACCGCACACCGCCGCCTTTGGCCGAAGCTACGGCAATAGCCTTTGTGACAATTGTCACTGTCTTGGTTTGCAGCAGGTCATCTTCCTCTCAGACAATCAGCAGCTGGTGCACTTTCTTAATGGCCTCGACCAAGCTAATCCACCAGAGTGGAGGATCAAATACTTCACTCAAACTTTCTTCAACTTCACATGCCAAAGAGATTTGAGAATTCTCCGGATACAAAGAGCTCACAATCAGACGGCTGATGTCTTATTAGCTAGGCAAGCTTTCTCGGAATCACAATCGCCTGTTTCTTCAGGCTTAACCTGTACTTGCTCTAATGCAGCTCATGTTCAGTGCACTCTCCAAGAGGTAATACAATCTGTAGCCTTGAACTCTGTAAGCTCCTAACAGCTACTTGTTGATAATAAAGTCGTTTGTTGTCACAAAAAAACGCTCGGCTGCAAAGCAGCCCAGAGATGACGTCTCCACGCGACTATGGCACCCCCGAAAAGACCCACCACTAGCAACACAGCATAGTCAAAGTCCCATCCCGTTAGCTCATTACAGACGCTACTAAAAAAGGATTTGTAGCAATGCCTTCTTTCTTTTGGTAGGGGCAGCTCTATGTTGAGCCGCCCCTACAAATAATGCTTAAATGACCCGCCCTTACAAATCTATTTATAAGGGCCGGTGGTGTTATCAGCCGCCCCTACAAATTGCTTGATTTGTAGGGGCGGCTCTATATCCGGCCGCCCTTACAAATAGAAAAAAAGCGCGACGTGTAGCTGACCGGTGGGGGCCTCCTTAGATTAAAAAATACTATTTTTTTGGCACGGATTTATCAATTTTTTGAAACAGATTTGTAGGGTAGCTCAATATCTAGCCGCCCCTATAAATAGTGAGCCACCCGTACAAATCCGATTTGTAGAGGCTGTTAGCCAACTGCTACTACAATTCAGCCATTTATAGCCACCCTTTGGTAGGAGCGGTTGGCAACCGTCCCTACAGATCATCTGGAGCGGCGCCCTACAAATGGCACGTGTAGTAGTGAGAAGCTTACAGATAAGTCCGCTACTTTTGTCTCTTCTAGAGACAAACATAACCGACGCTTGCTCTTGCAAGATTGGCTCTCTAACAATACTACGACGTGCACGACCGTTTAGGCCACGGGTGTTCCACACTAAGGCCTCGTTTAGATTCTAAAGTTTGCCTCCCAAATTCACTATGTAGAATTCCTATTCCCCGTCACATCAAAATACCGACACATATATGGAGTACTAAATATAGATGAAATCAAAAACTAATTACACAGTTTTGTTGTACTTTGCGAGACGAACATTTTAAGTTTAATTAATCAATATTTGGACAATTATTACCAAATAAAAACAAAATTGCTACAGTACTATGCAAACTTTGCTTCCAAAGTTTACCATCTAAACCAGGCCTAACATGTTATTTGAAGTGATTGAGCCACCATTGTCGTCACAACAGCGCTGCCCGCAGCACCTCACATGGCCCTGGATTCTCTGACTTGCAGCAGTAAAGTCACATGTGACCTGGATGCCATCCAATAGCTGAAAGCCCTTCACTTTAGTAGTGTTTAGCTGAGATGCAAATACAGCCCATTTAAAGCCTAGTTTACGGACTGAGCAAGGATCCTTAGCTGAGGCTGCGTTTAGTTCGCGAAAAAAAATTTAGGTGTCACATCAGATGTGTCCGAAGGATGTCGGGAGGAGTTTTTACTAATAAAAAAACAAATTACAGAACTCATCAGGAAACTGCGAGACGAATATAATGATACTAATTAATCCGTCATTAGCACATGTTGGTTACTGTAGCATTTAAGGTTTTTCATGGACTAATTAGGCTTAAAAGATTCGTCTCGTGATTTTTCCGAGAACTGTGCAATTAGTTTTTTTGTCTACATTTAGTACTCTATATATGTGTCTAAACATGTCCTTTTACTGTAGAAGGCAAAAAAAAAGGAACTAAACAAGGCCTGGATTTTCTTTTTCTATGTAGCTTACCTTTTTTATAAAAAACATTTATATATACAAATAGGCCTATGGTTCAGTAGTATGGCTGTGTGTGTCTAAGTTGTACCCGATAAAAAACTTTTACATATAAACTTAGGTAAAGATAAAATTCATATGAAAATTGTAGTCCTCAAGAATATTTGTAACTTTGTAGTATATGACTCACGGGTGCGGTGGTGCTATTGAATGCTACCTCGTGGGGTCGTCGCCATGGTGAGGTTAGCACGAATTAAGCGGAATGAAGGAAGACCACGATGGTGATGCTTGACTACAACATATTACAAGTTTAGGGAGTTAACTATGTATTTTAAAGTAATGGTACCACGATGAGAACTTAGGACAAGTTTATAGAGAGCTAAATACGTAATTTGAAAGTACTGAGATCTGAATAAGAACACGAGACAAGTTTTTTTACAAGACCCAGTTACAGATACAGACCCTTGTATACACGAGCGCACACTCACTCTTATGAACACACATACGCACACCCGCCCCCTACGAGGACCAATTTTTTCACACAAATGGTTTTAAATTAAATAAAAAAGTCATGTACCACAAAGTTGTAGATATTCGGAGAACTATAACTTTCATATAAGCTTTTTCGTTATTTTGGTATTACGATGGATTCAAATATTTATCCGGGCTCATGTAAAATTTTTTATGTAAAAAAGGTAAGCTGCACAAGGAAAAGTTCCTGCCAACAGACCTTGCTCGTTCCGTGAACTGCGTTTTTTCGATTAGTGAACTAAGCTTTAAATGAGCTGCCTTTTGCATCTCAGCTAAGCATTAATATCTAACCGCTGGATAGCAATCGGATGACATCCGTGTGACTTTAGGCTGTGTTTAGATCCGAAATATTTCGGGGAAAAATTTATGTAGCACTTTTGTTATTATTTGGCAAAATTTATCCAACCATGAATTAATTAGGCTCAAACGATTCATCTCGATATTTACAGATAAACTTATGCATACGTCCAAAGATTTGATGTGACATGTGGCAGAGAAAATATTTTGAGAAGTGAACGGGGCCTTAGTGGAGCAAGTCAGAGAATCCACGCCCCCATGGCCTTGGCCATCTTGCCACGCTGACGCGCAGGGAACAACTCCCTGATCGCCTCACGCTGAGCCGACGAAAGCCGCTCTGCAACCTCCGCGTATCAGTAGGCGACACCACAATCGTCCGGCCGGCCCAGAACGACTCAGCTGCTTAGGGCTAGTTTCCAGCTCCGTGGCTCGCCCAGCGGCCGGCATTCAAATTTGGCCCTGTTCATCTAGCTTATAATCCGTCTTATTCAGCTTATTTTTTTAGCCGGAACAGTATTTTTCTCTCATAAAAAATCAGCCAACAGTGTTTTTCAGCCGGCTTATAATTCCAGCCGAACGGAGCTGTTCGGCTGGAATGCCGGCCTTTGGTGCGTTAGTGGCGGGCCAGCTAGCGCCTGGGACCATGACCAGTGCAGGCCCAGCTTTGCAACCGGCCGGCCAGCTTCTGTCCATGAGTTCACATCAAGGCCTTGTTTAGATGAGGCCCAAATTGCAAGTTTTTCTAACATCTTAAATTTGGAATCTAAACGGGCTGGCTGAAAAAATTTTGGGCTGCAAAAGTTGTGGGGTGGAAAAATTTTGGCCCCAGCCCAAAAATGTCTCGGGCTGCGTGCTGGACGGCGTATACCCCTGAACCCCGCGCCGCTCACCTCGCCCCCCAACCCTATCCATTCGGCCGCTGTCTCCCCCAGCTCGCTCTCCCCGCGCCGCCGCTGTCTCTCTCCGCCGCCGCCGTTCCCTCCTCCCCCGCCGTTCGTCCAGATCTGTCGTCCTTCACCACAATCCTCACCATCTCCCTCTCCCTTATCCTTTCACCAGCACCAGCGAGTCTCGCCTTCGTAACCCTAGCCGCAGTAGCCGCCATATAGCACCGCCGCCGCCGCCGCTCTCTCCTACGCCTGATCCACGCCGTCCTGAGCGAGATCCACCCCATCGTCGTCGAGATCCGGTGTCCCTGTACCCGTCGTGCGCTATGGAGGGGTTCAATGGGGACGACAACGACAGCCACTAGTTCAACGACGACGGCTACGCCTCCGGCTTGGGCAGCAGCTTCAACTCCGGCTACACCGGTGCCTTCAACTCTGGCTACAGCGACGGCGGCTTCAACTCCGGCTACGGCGACGACGGCTTCAACTACGGTTTCGGCGATGGCGGCCACACCAGGGACTTCCTGTCCCAGCTGCTGTCGGTCTCCGCCTCCGGTGCGCATACCTCCGCCGCGCGTGCCGCCTCCTGGCTTCCCGTCTTCGAGCAACCCTACCCCTAGCCAATTGAGGCTGGATTCGCTCGACCTCAACGCCAGCCAGTCTTGGCCGGACATGCACGCCTACCAAGGAATCCTCCACTCCTGCTATGGCGATGGTGGCAGCGGCAATTTTGCTCCCCTGTTGTGTGCGTGCCTTCACGCAGCGGCAGGGGTTCACTAGGCCTGCGCCCGCCTCGCGGGGCCTCTGGAAGCGGTGGTGGCGGGCGCGTCCCTCCTCATCAACGTGGCTCCGCATCCGGCGGTGCTAGCGGTTCTAGGGGCCGCGGTGCACGACGCCGCCAGGAACAGCCTGCCGACGACAACATGCCTCCTCCTCAAGTCCCGGTACGGATCGATTCCCAAAACACGATTCCGGATCGATTCCCAAAACACGATTCTCACATGCAATGCATATTACAAAATGTTACAACATACTTAGTAATACAACTTTGACTGCATATGTATCTTGTGCTTATCAAGATAATTGAGAAATACAACTTTGAATGCATATGTATGTTCTAGGAATCATGATAATTGAAAGATAGTTACTAATACAACTTTTCCTATCATGATACTTGACTACACATTAACTTATGAATGTTGTGCTTTAATTTCAGTTCCAGTTTTTGTTGCATACTGCCTTGCTGTGCCTTAATTTTAGTATCAGTTTCCATATGGTTGCCTCTGGGTATTAAGGCAATTAGGTTATGCATTATTTCAGAGCCGGCTTGACATGGCAAAGTGGAGTCCTTTCCACACTAAGGTCTTCTATAAGCTGTACTATGACCAGATTGACCTCTGCTACTGCAATAGGGGTCAGATGAGCAAGTGGGGGTGGAAAAATATCACAGAGCAGTACTTTAAAGCGACAAAGTTGGTTCATGACAACATCATCTTTGGCAGTAAGGTCCGAGAGCCGAAGAAGGAGTGGTCAGCCATACAGAAGCTCCAGCACAAGAGCACAGGATTGGGCCGTTCTGCTGATGGTTCTGTCGATGCTACTGATGAATGGTGGGAGGAGAACAGCGAGGTAGACCTTATTCTTATGTGTCCACAACTCCTAAGTTATCTTCGTACACTTTCTGATAACCTTTTTGCTACATTCCAGGACAAGGAGTGCCAAAAGTTGAAGGATGGGCTTCCTGAGTACCTCCTAGAAATGGACAAGATGTTCCAAGGCGTAGCAGTCATAGGAGAGAGCGCATATGTTCCTAGCGGCCGCAATGGGCCACTGAACATTAGCAGTGACGAAGACGAAGATGGCGACAACGCCACTCCACACAGCACTCCACACAGCAGTGGCAGCAAGAGGAGCTTCAGTAGCATGAGCACTCACAGCACTGGTACCAGTCCTAGCAAGAAGTCCAAGAGCCCAGCACTTCGTGAAATGCAGAGCAACATGAGGCATTTGAACGTCATTCTGGAGAACAAGGCCGCACGACAATCCCAAATCTGGGCCGACAGGCAGAAAAAAGAGGATGAGAAGGAAGAAGCAAAGAAAACCAGGAGGAAGCGAGTGATACAGATGGCCAAAGATTTGGTGGCAACTACGGAAAATCGTCACTTGTGGGTTGGAGTCCTCAATTTAGCCCGTTCTGAATCTGACATGGACACCTTTGAGGACGCAGATGAAGAAGGAAGAAAAGTCCTCCTTGACCACCTCGCTAGGGTCGGCAACTAGACCCTCTAATCCATGCATGCACCTATGTGTGTGTTTGTGTGTGTTTCTGTGTGGTAACCTGTGGCATGAACCATGTGTTGTTGTGAACTTTATTGTGTATGTTTGTGTTTGTCAAACTTTATTGTGTTGTTGTTGGGTTGATGAATGTTTAAGTGATGTGGTACAATGGGTGTGTGCTGTGTGAATGTGAGAGTTGGTTACATGTGCTAAGGTTAGGCTGCATCAATATGTCTGGTTATTGGAATATGTACTGACTACACTTCATTTGTTTTGTTTTATGTGTGTAGGAACCTCAACAAACAGGTGCAGCGCTGGATGATGATGAGGATAGGAAGCAGCAGTGGGAGCAGGACTTTTTTGCCATGTTGTCAGAAGATGATGACGACGAAATTGCATTGATATATGGTATGTATTATGAGTATGCCTTGCACCTTGACAAGTACTACAATAGGGCAGATTACAGGGTGCCAAAGATGAGTGGGTTGGAATGGGTAGAACGGAAGCTAGCCAATGAAACATCCTGCTACATCATGTTTAGAATGACCCCAGAAATGTTCTATAGTTTGCATAATCTGTTAACAACTGAGTATGGCCTGAGAGACACAAAGAAGTCTACCTCTATTGAGGCTTTAGGGATGTTCCTCTGGATTGTAGGTGCTCAACAGTCAGTTAGGCAAGCCGAGGACATATTTGAGAGATCACTAGGCACAGTGCACTCAATGTTCTATAGAGTGCTCAAGTGTGTGGTCCAGTATGCAGACAATGTCATTAAACCTAGGGACCCAGAATTTACAACAAGGCATCGAAGGGTGATGAACCCTCGGTTCTATCCTGAATTCAAGGACTGCATAGGAGCTATTGATGGCAGTCACATGCCTTGTGTAGTCTCTGCTGATAAGTTTGTACAACACTTGTGTCGCAAGGGCCTGATAACACAGAATGTCATGGCTACTTGTGACTTTGATATGATTTTTGCATTTGTCCTTACGGGATGGCCTGACTCTGCTTATGACATGAGAGTATTCGATGATAACATGACTACATGGAAGGATGACTTTCCTCACCCACCCGAAGGTAGTCACCTAACTGTTAGTACATTTGACATTTCTAATTGAAGTATTTAACACTTACAGGTACGTACTGCTGTAGGGAAGTTCTATGTCGTCCAGGATACCTGGCTCCATACAAGGGAACCATGTACCATATTCAAGACTTCCAAAACGTAGCAGAACCACGAGGTAAAAAAGAGATTCAATTATGCCCATTCATCTCTTAGAAATGTCATTGAAAGGGCATTTGGAGTTTTGAAAATGAAGTGGCGCATATTGTTGCACATCCCTTGCTATCTTGCTAGAACGCAAACCAAGATTATAGTTGCTTGTATGGCTTTGCATAACTTCATAAGATTGAGTGGCATCAACGATGTTGACTTTGGGCTGGTAGATCAAAATGCTTCGTATGTGCCGCCAGAGGCCTCGTTTGATCAGCCTGAAACTGTTGATGCCCCTAGTAGCGAAGATCGTGCACAGATGAATGAGTTTCGTGATTATATTGCGGAGCACCTGTACAATAGGTTGTGAGGACTTGTATTTTAGATTTATTTGCTGAGAACTTCAAATAATGTTGCTTGTGGAGAACTTGTATTTTAGATTTATTTGCTGAGAAGTTGCAATAATGTTGCTTGCGGACTGTAATAATCTGTGCATCTGTTAGTGCTTCCGAAATATTTTTCATTGCGTACTGTAATAATCTACATTTTTGAATACTTGTAATAATTTGTGTGCTGAAGAAGTGTATTTTTTGCCTGAGGACTTGTAATAGCTGTTGTGAGGAAGGAATACTGTGCTATGTGTGTCATATGCAAAATTTGTATAGGGATGCAGTAGCATGCATGGGACATGCAAATCTTTGAATAAATTGGGGCAGTTTTGTCTTTGAACCAAGCTCATTTATTGCAATGCAAAGAGTTGGAAGAGTTGGAAAAACTTGGGATGAAAACTTTCTAACCCCCCGGTGGTTAGAAAAATTTGGGTTAGAAAAACATGCAATCTAAACCAGGCCCAAATGGTGGACCAGCTCAGCAAATGCTGACAATAATGTGGTTGATGGACGAGAATAAAACACTGCTGAATGCGAACATGTCTCCGGACTCTTGTGCTTCTGTTGGAAAACACTAGGGGATGTGATCGTATATTCGTATGTTTATGCTTCTACGGTGGAACACACTGGCATGAGATTTACGATAATTTTATATACTAATTTATGATAATATCAATATATATTTATGATAGTTGGGTTACTATTATACATGAGAATATTTACCGTAACGTTATAGTAAATCACATAGTAAGAAATTACTATAAACTCATAAATTAGCATATTAATTATCATAACTTAAAGTGGCTACAGAATAAGTTATTTTATAGCCAGCTACAGAGTAGTATATATATATATATATATATATATATATATATATATATATATATATATATATATATATATATATATATATATATATATACCCTGGTCTAAAATCGCCGGTTCCCCGCTTCACCAAGGACCCGAGCCAACCACGGGCAGCGCCGGTTCCCCTCGCTCCCACCTCTTTACCGTATCATTTTTTTTTGTTTTTCCCTTCTATAATTTCGATTCGAGATCGTGGGGAGGGGACGAGTCGCCGGTTTGCCCAGCTTGCCGCCCTCTCCGCCGGTTTCACCCAGCTCTCCGCCCCCTCCCCGGCATGAGCATGGCTCGCTGCCACCTCCGCCACAAGCCCAGCTCGCCCCTCTCCCCCGACCTCCAACGCCTCCGCAGCCTTCGACCGCTGCCTCTGCAGCCCCGGCAGCGGCCTCGTCGGTGGCGATGCGGGTCGTCGACCTCGGCGGTAGTCTGCAGGAGTCGGCGACCGTTCTCCTTGCTGGGGTACGGGTGGCTCAGCGGCCTCGCCTGGTGAGCGTGGGGCAGCGACGGTTTTCTCCTCGCCTGCGCACCTCGTATCTCCCGTGTCCGGCGTCGCTCCTCGTTCCAAGTTCGGCCGGTCCAAGCTCGGTCGGTGCTGCTCCTCAACGTCCCCCGTGTCGGCCGCCATCCTCAACTACCCCCGTCGCCGTCGACCCCTCTCAACCCACATCGCCGTTGCTGCTCCTCAAGTCGTCAACCTCCCCCGCCGGTTATCATTGGTTTCACTATTAGATTCCATGTCATGGGTACTGTTTCTGTGCTTAAAAGTTTGATTCATCTATTACGATGTTTACTTCTGTTTTCTTATTTTCTAGTTTCGGTAAGCAGTATGCACAGATAATGCTTTGAAATCCTTTTATACTTCATAAAATCAATCTGCACTCATGTAATTTCCTCCTCAAAGGGATGTCGTGCCTCAGGCATAATTTAATCTCACAGGAATAGTGTGACTTTTACATCCAAGGAGGAGGTCACAGGGCAATTGACATACAATTGTGAACATGCATAGCTGATTTGTAGCATCTCTAGGTTAATTAGTCCACACATGTTTCATTTAAACCAGAAAGCATCAAGTTTTTTTCGCTTTTGATTTTGGTGGTGATGATTTGTGCAGGTAGTTTAATTCAGGTGCCAAAAGTTTTGTTTATTCAGTGTCCGAGGTTTCCACACACGCAAGGAATCGTTGTTTCTTGGTTTCTAGTGCATGTTAATAGCATGCCCTTTGACTATAATATTTAATTTGTTTTCCAATTATGATTTTTCTATATTAATGTTCCATCATTGATTTTGTATTTGTAATTTTTTTCACCACTACTAATTTCCCTGTGTCTATAGATCAGAGGCCCTTTAAAGGGTCCTTAGCTAGCAATGGGACTGCTCAACTAGAAGGTCTTTTCTTTCACTATATTGCTTAATTAACTGCAAAATACTACATTCATGTCATCTGGAGTGGTTTTCATTTATGGTAACGTATACATGCTAATATATGGAACTTGATTGGTCTTAAAAATATAATGCTCATATGTAATTCCAATATAAAATCATGTCAATTCTGGTTTGGTTAATTTTTTTGAGATCCTGTCAGTGGCATTATCAGTTTGTCTTTGTCATGTTTTCTTAAATTGTGTATATTGAACTTTTAGTTAGGTACTATTTTGTCTTGGACCTCTGCAACTATTAATGCACGGATTGCTGTATCTATGCCACAAAATTTGCTTCTTTTGTTAGATTCGCATATTGCGTCCAAACTATTCTTAACCATAAAATAATATTTTTCAAAACCACATATTGGCTCCTATCTTCTACCCCAAATTACTTGTTACCAAACCAAAACAAAAAAAGTTAGGAGTTAGAAGATGATAGATCATCCCATTCTGCAAATCAAGCACTCCACTAATTTATTAACCAACTGAGAGACTTTGTTGCTTCATTCTGATCCATAGTTGTTATTCGCTGTTGGTTAGACCAGTAGTATAGTATATTAGGCAAACCAGGATCATGTTAAGAATGGATATTAAAGTTACAATTGCGGCCATTGTAGAGGTACTGAAACTCATTTCATGTGGATGATTCAGCAATGAATCTGTTTTCATGAATCATGGTGACTATATTAGCGAAATCACTGCTGGTAGCCTTCAAGACCATACTGTGAATCATTAGTTATGTTTTACAGTTGTGGTTGTTGTAGAGGTAGTGAAGCTCGTTTTTTGCATGGATGATTCAGTAATGATTCTGTTTTCATGAATCATGGTGACTGCATTAGCAAAATCACTGCTGCTAGCTATCAAGACCATACTATGAATCATTATTTATGTTTTATTACATATGCATATTACGTCTGTGCATGTGCACTTTTTCCCTTCCTGATTTTTTCCTTCCTAATTTTTTCCTTTCACTCCTTGTTTGTTTTGATTTTTCCCCTGCCGTGAGTAGATCGATGTAGCATCCAACAGTACTACCTCTAGTTCTAGTGCTAGTCCTGCCCTCCCTTTACATGCCGTAAATCAAGTTGTGCTATCAAGTTAGTGGAATCAATTAATGCTACTGATAACTGATCCAGTGCTCTTTTTTTTATTGATTGATTTTTTGGGCTGTGAGTTGTTCGCAGCAACAGTTAGGGATGAAGCAGATGATCATGAAAAAGAAGCTCGAGTTGCAAACTGCCCTTCCTAGCTGCCAGATATTAACTGTGGTGTGCACCTCCAAGACTCAGAGGTCAGTAAAATCCTCCCTCATTAGTTTAGATTCAGAGCCAGTTGGTTTGTTCAGCTTCAGCATATTATGAGGCTTCAAACAAGTATGAATCGAAGCAACACTGCTCTAATAATGTGATCTTTTAGAGTTGACAATAAATTCATCGTAAAGATTTGTGTAGTGGACACACAAATGATGTGTGTCCCCCGCCTGTCTGCCACCCCCTCCAGCTTGCCCCTTCCGCTTTCGAGGCTTAATTAATTTAACTATTTGATGTGTCTATAGATATGATTATAGTGCTATCGAGATGCGCCACAGAGCTCAACATAAGATTTTGCATTTTGTTCTAGATTTTGGGAGAAATAGTTTTTTTGTGTTCCATTTTTTATCCAGCTCTTTTATAAGTGTATGTTATTTCTATACCTGATTATTTGAGAAATTATTTCTAAAGCTTCTGACAATAGTAGGGACACCAAGCTAGTATGTACTCACAATCCATCTTGATCTGATGATTTTTCTGCAACCTATCAGTATGCTAATCTGCAAGAGAGTAGGATTCTAGGTCTTTTTCTGGCCTTGCTCGGGCCTCCTTTCTTTGGCCTTCCTTTTGTGCAGCTCTTTGACCTCTCTATACAGTTGTTTTTGTTTTACTTGAATAAAATTTACAGTGGGTTCTCCCCTTCTGTACTCGCGGTTCAAAAAAAAGGAAGAAACAAGAAAGAGGACTTTGGCTAATGAAGAAGTAAAAGGTGCAACCGCTGCGCTTTCTTTGCATTAGCTTAGTTTGTCTATTACATGTTTAGAGCTTGCTTATACTCTTGCACCCAAATATTATCACCTTTTGTCCTGTGCTGATAATCCTAACTTGCTTGTCATAAATCATGATCTAATTTTCTCTTGTTAGTTGGTCTGCTGAAAATCTTAATTGCCTTTCTAGCTTTGTATAGTAAATTTAACGCCACTTGCATAATTTGATATTTAGCATCCTGAAGTTTTGTAATGGCAGTCTAGTGGGTGCTCTGGAGGTGTTATTTGTTGGCTATCCCCTGTACACTGATATATAGTGTATATTAAGCCTCCACTCTTTTGAATGTTTGTGGCCAACCGTAGGTGAAGTGCTCGCTTTACTTCCGAGCCAATGGGTTCTCAACATTATTTCTCACTGATTCAAGATGTTTCCTTGCAAGTCATGGTCTTATGAACCTTTTAGATATTTGGTTTATACTGACTTTGCGTGTATTTTATTGTTCAAGAGGCTAGAAAAGATTTCTGTGCTGACAATTGCTAATTTGCTATATATTTTTTTCAGAACTAAACCTGAGATGCCACTTGACTAAAGCTGTCAATTATGCAGGCTCTTCTAGTTGCAAATTCAAAGCTATTTTTCCTTGCAACTATCTATCCTATCCCACTGAGGCAGATTAGCAGCTTATTTGCATGCGAATTATGCCTTTGTCTTAATCTTGCCTAACATTGTAGTATCCCCCATTGAGCTTTGTGTATCCACTCCGACTAAAAAATCATCTTTGCAATCTGTTTTTGTCATGTCTAACTGATGAGTTTTATACGTCGTTGTGCATTCTTATAGACAACATGATGATATAAACGAAATATTCTCTTTGAACTTTGTTCAGGATGGAGGCCCTAGAGGTAAGCACAATAACTGATGCTCGATCATGTCAATAGAAAGCATATCAATTCTATATTGTACCCTGGAGGTAAGGACAATAATTTTTGTGCAGATCTCACTTGGGCACTAGTGCAATCACTTGTGGTGCAATATCTTTCACGTGTTGACTATCAGTCCATCTATCAGATATAGATTTCCTTTGCTGATCTCGATAGGGCAGTGCCAAGAGAAGCCACAATCTTGCCACCTTGGTAAGTTCAATTCCTCGTGTACTCTGTTCCTAGTTAGACCTTATGCCAGTATTGCCCATTGCGGTTAATTCTAAAAATCCTGCACTCATGTGAACAGTTCTACTGCCACCTGTTTACTGAATTGGGCTTAGTCCACTCCATGCCAATGTATATTCATGGCCTCCCTCTGTCATGTTTTCTCCATCATGTCTGATTGGATCTGGATCTTTTGCTTGTGCTCATTTTCATGGCACTATGCTATTCTGTCTCAGTTTTCTCTGCTTGCCTATATTTTCTTTTTTTCCTCTTGATAATTGTACTTCTCATTTTCCCTTCTGCTATGCAAGATATGAACATGGTAAACAGAGCTAGGTTCCTCTCTAGAACGCTCAAAGGCTAGTATTTGTGATGTCAACATCACAGTCCTGGTGTTCCTAGTTGCCATGCTATCATTCTTATTTTACCTAGTGTTCATATGGTTTACGTGATATTTTAAGCATCTTATTAAATGTGTCCTTCCTCCTATTTTGGGACACTGCAAGAGAACCTTCAATGCGTACTGCTAGTCTGCTACCACTAATTGCGAGGGCAGCGGGGAATAGAAAGTAATCCATTGATAGTTGCAATGGATTGATCTTACTGGTTCTTATTTGAACACAATCACTATGTTAGCTTTTGTAGAAATTGTGCTTTTGGGTTCACCAGGTCGAAAAGCTTAGGATTGATATTTTTTTGAACGAACTACTTAGGATTGATATTGGTCCAAGATAATAGTACATTGCCTAATTGAAATTTGTTTTGTACAGAATGCCACATGCTCCCTTTTGTTTGTGTAAACATCACTCATGAAGGATAGTAGGTTATTGCTTTTTCATCTAGAATAAGAGCCTTTGGCTTCAAATTGTAGTGACCTAAACTTGCTTATTTGATTAGTTTGGGTGTAGTGTCGATTGTCACTTTCTGATATTACAACAGAAGTACAAGAAATAGACAGGAGTTTCTAGCCTAATGGATCTCTTCTTTCTACTGTCCTCCTCATGTGTAGTCTCTTTTCTTCCCTATTAGCGTATCTGTATTCTTTTAGTTAAAGCTTAAAATTGTGTCTAACACTCTGATTACTAGGGAACTATCTATGAAGAAGAAAATACTATTTGGTGTGTGTTTACAAACTACAACCAATACATAGAAGGTATTGATTGTCTAGCTGCACTATAGAACTCTCATTACCAACTGCCAGTGTACATTATCAGTATTTAATCTTTTAGCTTTTCCAAGGTCATTTTTCATATTTGTTGTCTGCACATCTACAGTGTGTTGTGCTACAGAATGGAATTAGTACGATTTTTTTTCCTGCCATGGAACATGAACCACTAAATGGCTATTAATTTTTTAGACCTTATTTTGGGCAAGTCAAGTTTGGTACAAGGGCAGGAAAAAGAACGATGATTATGTTGAGAATGGATCCTCGAAACTCTTTAAATGTTTTGATCCCTAAAATGTTTTGATCCCTGGACCCATGTTGACATGTATATTTGCACTGGCCTACTGTCACAGTGCTAACGCTTCTATGAGGTAGTATAGAAAATATTAAGATTTAAATTATGTGGAGTTTTAGAATACATACATGTTCTAACAGTTTTTTTTTCATATGTTCTCGTCCTTTTTTCTGTAAATTTCTTTTCCATAGTTATATATGCTTATAAGTCTTCCTTATAGCTTGATAAAATAATAGTGGTGGTGCTATGTTTATTCCAAATATTTCCAATACGTACCATCCCTACCACCATAAAAATATTATGTTATGTCTTTGGATTAGGACAGAGAAAAATTGGGAGCCCTGAGGTTCTAAGCTCATGCATGAATTTTTATTTAACCTTGCCTACTGATGTGAGCTCTCACTAGTTATATATTTTTTTTCTAATTTTATTAGTTATCCTTCTTCCACCGGTATGTGATGTTGGCCTCACTGGCACTTGATTAGCAACACTAGTGTGCCGCTAGCATGAACAAGGTATGCTGTGGAGTGCTCCGCACTTGTCTGGACTGATCGCTTTCTCCACCAGGCATAAAATTCAACTTTGATTTTATGATTTATCTATCTTGATTTATGCATGCACGAGCTGACATTAAAGAAACAAGTTATTAGGACTACTACAAATGTGAGCATTTGTATCACTTTCACCATACACAACTCCCCATTAGTTGCTCTGCCACTATACTGAATTTTGATCTGTACTACCATTTACTTTTGTGAGTTTGACCTGCTCTAATGCACACATGGTAGCAAGCTGAGGATCTAGAGTTATAATGTGTTAGGAGAGGTGGTGGAAGGTGTAGTACATAGGTCAAGCTTTTATGCTTTTTCCTTGCTCAATTACCTTGCATTTTGCCTAATTTCTAAATGTGACAACTAATGCATCGAGCCATAATTCAGTAGATATTTTCATCTAGCATAGAGTTTACATTTCTAATTCTTTTTTGTTTTTGGGTAAAAAACCAATCAATTATATGCTTGCAGAATTCAAATGGGTGATGCTAAACCTGCAAGAAGTTGAAGGTGGTTTATGTAGCCTATATACACTAGGTCACATTTCTTTCTTGTTATAACTCTTTTGTTCGCTTGCTCAATAGAATGATTAGCCTCTTTTTAGTGAAAATTTTGTTACACTCTGCAATGTCTTAAGGCAGTAAAAGACAAGTATGTGCAGATCCAGTAGTTATTTTGTCATGGTTTATGTTTGAGATAAAATAGATATAGCTTTCCCCTGTTTTCTGATCATGTTCTGCTACAGTCAACCTATGGCAAATGCACCATTCGGAGTCGGCACCATTCCAAAATCGTTGGTACCAATTGCATCAACAAGTTATACATGTACTAATAAGAATTGTACAAGCGACCACTGCGCATAGCCTGCTTGGAGTTATGCTCTCCCCCATTCTTTTTTTTTATTTTTCAATCATCTTCCTTTCCTGGTCATTGTATCATTATCTCTCAGTACATGTATTTTTTTCCAATTTGACATTATCCGTTTTCAATCACAGATATCACTGGTTCATATTCATTGCTTGTAATATGCCTTGTCGTCTATACAAAAAACACACACAGAGGAGGAAAAATAATCTTAATCGCAAAACAAGCCTTTGGATATTTGCAAAACCTGTTCGTGACAAAAAAAAAACAAAAAAGACCAGCTGCATATTCTGTTCTCGTGAACAATAACAGAGAAAAATAGAGACGGTGTGAAAAAAACCATAAATGGAATAACTAAAAAAAAAGAGACGCGTGAAAAAATGGTAAAAAAACAGCGACGGAAAAAATGAAAAAAACCGGAATGAGAAAAACCAGCGACGGAAAATCTGGAAAAACAGAATGAAAAAAAATCAACGAGGGAGATGTGCGGACTGTCAAAAAAACGGTGGGAGGAGGGATTGTGGGTGCCGCCGACTGCGGACACAAGGTCGGGCGTGGGTGGGCGGTCGGGTACCGATTAATATTTAGTACCCAGGGTACTATTTAGTGCAGTCCTACCACACATGACTAGTGTGTTGCACGTCACATGTGACACAAAAAAAAAGATAAAACAAAAATACCACACATATACGTCACATAACAGCTTCTCAAAGATTTTTATTTATATTATCCTTCCACTTTTAGAAAATCAAAGTCTAGAATGACAAGAAAAAATTAAAAAAAATGACAGAACATGTACAACATGTGTACACCTATGTCATCACGAGTGAACATGCCTGCCTAGCCTTTTGGGTAATTCTTCCATGCCCAATGCATACAATCGATCAGCAAATTTTACATTCCCAATGCCCAGTGCATACAATTCTTCTATGTCTTTTGGACGTAGATAATCTTCACCAAAACATTCAATCACTCTTTAGCAATTTTTTCCCAAAATCTCCAAACAAGTGCTTGCAGCAAGAATTTTATGAAGAATTTGGAGAGATGGTGGCTCATGAGTTTAAAGTGTCTATGATTGGAGAGCTAAGTTACTTTTTGGAGTTCAAATCAAGCAAATGAAGAATGTCACATTTGTGAGTCAAGACAAGTACATCAAGGATATGTTGAAGAAGTATGGGATGGATGAAGCAAAGCCAATTCACACACCTATGGCCAGCAATGGGCATTTGGATCTTGATACAAGTAGTGATGTGGTTGATCAAAAGCTATATCGGTCAATGATTGGAAGCCTAGCCATGGCACCCCTCCAATGGCTAGTTTCTCAATGGGGGCTATAAATACCACCCTCAACCGGCCATTTGAGGCTTGGAAGAGCTGAGGGAAGATACTAGGGTGTTGCTACAGCACTTTGGTGCTCTCCATATGCATAGCGCTTAAAGAATCACTCGGTGATTACAGTAGATGCTTTGTGAAGTGTTAGGTTAGTTAGATCACTGCTTATATATGCACTTGCTCTAGGTTTAGGCACAGTAGTTACTGAACTTAAACTAATTAGGCTTAAGGACAAATTACTGATTAGGGGCCCCTAATTTTAATTTGAATCTGAAGTCTTTGTTTGGATCGCATGCAACTGTACATCATCCAAAGCTGCCACCATTCGAGAGGGAGAACTACCCTCAAGCATTGCGAGTTTGGCTCTTGGCGTTCCACCCATAGCGGCCGTACATGGCCACGCACCGGAGGGGAGAGTAGGACGCAATGGTTTGGAGGAGGAGCAGCAAGGGTTTTGAGGAGGTGAACAGGCGACTGACACCACATGTCGCCGGTTAGCCCACCTTTATCCGTCATCATCTAGTTAGAACTAGCCGATCAGACGCGAGCCGACAGGATCCCCTTCCACTTCACCGGATTCCAAGGCCTCTGTCGCCCATAGGGCAGCCACCATCACTAGGATCATGGTCGTCCCCTATGCCGAAGTCCTCTGTTGCTGCTAGTGAAAGCTTTCAACCACTAGGAAAGCTGTAGAACCACCCTTCAAGAGACAGTGACCCTTAAATCTCGAGGACGAGATTCCTATAAGGTGGGAGGACTGTAACATACTAGGTTTTGTGTAATACAAAAATACAAACTTTTTTTAAAAAATTGGCTTGAATGTGTGTGCATGTATGTAGTCGTTAGTTCAAACCTAAGTCAAATGTTTCCCTCTTCTCGCCCCATTTCAAATTCAAGCTGGCTCCGCTTGGCTCCTTGTCGGCATTTTGTGAATCAACTAGTAAATCTAGAGCCACAATGCTCTGGGATCCGGTGGTAGCACTCGAGACACAGGGAAATCATACTAGTTCAGGCCTGAGCCCTACGTCCAATCTCAGTCTCAGAGGGGATTGAGTTTGTGTTCCTCGGTTCAAGTGCTCTATAGACTTACAATGGGGGCGTTCGTAAGCTTGAGCTCAAGAAAGAGAGGATTCAAGGTAGTCCAAGCCCAACGCCTAGAAAAAAGGCCTGGCTCCCCTTATATACTTTCGGGGGCCGAGCGACAATTGAGAGGGAATAAGTCTCTTGACCCGAGTGGTCGAGAGCCCAAGGGAAGGGTCGCGGTTAGAGAGCTCAGTCTGTGGGCCCTCTACATCTTGTTCATGTTCCTGTTGCATGTCCGAGTAGTATCATGGTTCCTGTTCTTCACGTCGAGGTTTGGTATGCCATGGTGGCACAGTGCGGGTCATGGCCGTACATCTGCTGTCCTGTATTATGTAGGTGCATAGTGCTAATCATGGCCTTCGTCTTCGTGCCCGCTATCGCGGGGCTAGCGTCGTGGCGTCAGTCGTGTGTACAGGGCAACCGTCCCTTGCCGGATGTCAGCGTTCTCGGTTGCGATGGCATTGACCCGACCACATGTGGTCGATCGGGTCGAGGGTCCTCTGGCCTGGCTGGCTCTGGGAGGTTGACTCTTGGTTGTGAGACCCATGCCCGTGGCAGGTGTAGCCGTACACCTGCTCCACGTTGTGACGTGCCGTGAGGCCCAAGCCCGTGATCCTGATTCCTGAGCCATATTGTGACGTTGCCCTATCACGGGGTGGCTCTTTGACTTCGTGGGGGGAGCAGTCTAAAGGGGTGATATGCTTCCCACAGGGTCCTACGGTCTAAAGGGTGATGCTTCCCCCAGGGTCCTATGCTTTCCCCAGGGACCAACCTTTCATGTTAAATATGTTTTATTGATTAATCTGTTTGCTACCGGATTGATCTCTAATTTATCCAAACGTTAATGTGCAACAAGAATAGAAGTGTTGCAAATTTATTTATGTTTTACCCTTTTCTAAAAGAGTAAATTGCACTCACTGTACAACAACTATCCAAGTGGGTGCATTTTAGTCCAATATATTGTAATTTGTCCAATTTAACCAATTTAATGCAGCAACTATATGTTTGTCCAACATCTTATAATTGTTTAATTTGATGCAAGAACTTGGCTCATTGGTGCATATATGGTCCAAGTATTTTAACAACATGTCTAAGACTAGATAACGAGCCAGTTCGGCTCGATTCGGCTCGTTCTGGCTCGTTAAGATAATAAGCTAACTCGTCTCAGCTCGTTAGCTTCAAGAGCCAGAAGGCCAGCTCAGCTCAGCTCGTTTTGCTCGTGAGCCAGGTGTATAAAAAATACATAAATCATATTTTTTTATTTATGAAGCTTGAGACTAGTAATAATACAAAAGTAACACAATCATAAATCTTAAATCAAACAATAAAGTAATATGTGCTGACATATACATAGTATTACTACACCATACTCTCTTTGTCCCAAGATAATTGTCGCTATGGTATCCGCACCGGTCAAACTTTCTTAAGTTTAACTAGATTTGTAAAAAATATTAGCAACATTTGTATATCCAAATAAATTCATTATGAAAATATACTCAATGATCTATCTGATGGTACTAATCATGAACTATAAATATTAATATTTTCTTATATATATTTGCTCAAAGTTAAAACCATTTGACTCATCGGGAAACAAGAACAACACTTATTTGGAACGGAAGGAGTACCTCCATATTCCATACTTTGCCTCCATAGGCTCGAGAGCAAGCTCGAGCTAGCTCACGAATTGCTCGTTAACTACATGAGCTAAAATGTTGGCTCAGCTCGTTGAAAATTATAAACGAATTGAGCCAAACTGAGCCAATAATGAGTCGAGTCGAGCAAGTTATCGAGTTGCGAGCATTTCGTCTAGCCCTAAATGTGTCTTTGTACACTCTGAATACTGTCATTGTAAGCTACACACCCTAGCATGCTCATCTCATCCATCAGTTCTCAGCTTGAATTGTTTACTATATGATATCATTCTGAATTTGGCAAAATATAAAAGCTGCCATTAATTTCATAAATATGGAAAATACCAAACCGGCCATTTCTTTCTATACTATAATATTATTTTCATCGGTTTCACCCCTACTTATGGGCATTCATGGCTCGCTAAAGCCGATACGTGGGTTATCCATCACATAAGAATCAGGGACCGACGGCTTCTTTTCAAAAACCAGAATCGACAAAACTCGGTTTCAGTATAGCTTCAGATGACATACATTGTTACAATGGGACAATATATGCACCAATGAGACAAGTTCTCGAATCAAATTAAATAGATTAGAAGATGGTGGACCAACATGCACCCACCGAGCACATTAAATTGGACAAATTACAAGATGTTGGACTAAAATGCACCCATGGATAGTTGTTGTAGGGTGAGTGCAATTTACTCTTTATAAAATTTCTTTATAGAGCTAATTTTTTATGATAATAACACCCCCTATATAAGTTAATATTAAGAATAATATGATAGTATCCAATTGTGTACCAATTATAAAAAAATAATTTAATAAATTTCCACTGTAAAGCACATAAATATTTACTCATAAATTTATTATAACATTAATTTCCTACTATCCATGTATTTGTAGAGTTAAATATCGAGTTACATGACTTTCTTTGAGGACACATAAAAATATGTAATTTAAATATCTGATTACGTCAACAAGGAGTTAGTTGCATTGTGTCAAAGATTATTCCAGTTTATAAGGCACCTTTTGATATGGCATGATCTTCTAAATTATACTTTGACCATTTTTTTATTTTATATATTTTTTATGAGTATGCATTTATAATTATTGAATAATAGTACATTTAATTACAAATCTACTAGTATCAAGTTTGCATTACAATAGTTAAAAGTTGTTATTGATATTATTTGAAAAAATTATAAAGTTTGACTTTATTTTGACCTATGTAATTGAAATGCCCCTTATAAACTGAATCAGAGGGAGCACTCGAGATAAGTAAAACTACCGAGAAGGTAAGTGTTGGACACAAAAAATACTCAGTTGAAGTTAACTTGTTTCACTCACGTCCACCGTTCTTACACAGAGCCTTCCTTGTACCCCACTTCTCTATCATTAATAAGGCGTGCTTAGCACAACTTAGCTTCAGCAATAGCTGCTTCCGTTGTGGCTTCTCCAATGAATTAGTTTTTTTTCTCTCCAACTTCTCTATTAGAAAAACGTTAGGTAAAACAGCTTCATTTAAAAAGTGTCAAATGTTCGTTGCTCTTTTTTTTCTTTTCTTTTTTTCCTTTTCTCTCATTTTTTCTCTATTATTTCTTTTTTATTTATATTGTCTCCCTACCTTATCTTATCTCCCAACGCCTCCACCGCAGGGGACTCCTCGAGTCCTTTGGCACCGACGCAAGCGAATAGCATCTCCACGCATGGAATTTTTCGCCGCTGCCTGTGCTGGCCACCTCACCTGGCCTCGCGCCTGCCCGCGCTGGCCTTTGTCGCTCAACCTCGCCTCTTTCGGCGCCGGTGGCTCACGGAACGCCGGCCAACAGTCCCCATGCACTGCGCCTTGACGTATCGACAACGGCCCCATGACCAAAATCGTGCGATCAAAATTAAGGTAGAAATTTTGCCTCCTTATTATATTATTAGGTATAATATAGATGCATTTTTTCTCGTAAATAATAGTCACAAAATTACTATAACACTTTCTGTTAATTAGTTTTTTTATCGATTAATCTGTTTGCTATTTGTTGATCTCCAATTTACCCAAATTGCTTTTGATTAGAAAATTCATGGATTCTAGTTCATTATTTATCGTGTAGTTAAATACAATCTTGTAATTTTGTATTGATTCATATAACAAATGACTATAACTTTTACTGTTATTTTTTTAGAATTACATAGTACAACGCAGATGCCCACAACACGCACGCACACTCACCCCTATGAACGCACGTACGCAAACCCTACCACTATGAGTACATCAGAAGGACTGAGTCGGCAAATCTCGAGATTCATAAAGTCACCACAGGTGCCTCGCTGTCGACGGGGACGTCGCCTACCACTGAAAGCATAGCGTCCTTAAATCCTGGAATAAATCCAGGAAAATACGAGCACCAGTGCCAAATCGAGGACTTACCCGGGTGGGTAGGTTCCACCACAAGGAGCCTAACCAACTGATCTATGATCAGTTCGCTTAATTATTTTTATTGACTAATATAACAAATGATTTCTGCCTCAATGTGCGTATAATCATTGTAAATATTGTTGCCCGCACCATAGTAAAAAGAAAAAAATATTTATTCACACCTTTTGAATTATTGTAACTATTTCATTCAAAATTCAACTCGTCGTTAAACAACTAGATGCAAAATTGTCCACTCCTTAATTATCATATCGTGCTAGTCAAATTTTCGTACCTATTTTTATTTTATAGTAAAATTTTATGAATTGTCATAACAATTTCAGGGTGATTTTTTTAGAAAGGACGGCAAAAGCTTTGCCGCAATTTTTATTAGACGAAGAAAAAAAAACAAGATTATTTACAAAAAAAAAAACGACTCACACGCCCCGAACAACAACTTGGATAACTAGAAACCACTACGAAGGACAAAAGAGGAAAAACAGAAACCAAAAGGGGCGTGCAGCATCTGAGAGCAAAAAAAAAAGACAACTGAAACTGAAAACACAAAACTCGTCGTTTTAGTAATTGACTCCGTCAGAAACAACTAGATGCAAAATGGCGGTAACTCCACATCCTAATTACTATCATCATGCTATTCGAATTTTTGTAGCTATTTGGTGAAGCGCACGTGCCTTGCTGCGACACAATCTCGGCTTCCTCGTCGTGAGCATAACACGAGGAGCACGGCCTCGAACCCAGCTAGCTGCTTGCCTGTTTCAGGACACGGCGTGGTACACGTACACCCCTGCCAGCAGCTATGCAAGCTGGAGCTCAGGGACGTTGGACCGGAATACCGAATGCGTGGTAGAGCTAGCGCAGCGACAGAGCCTGTCGTTGCCGGCGCTCGACCCAGATCCATCTAGGCGTTTGGGCCCATCACGGTGGTGGCAACGTCAAGGTCATTGAGGAGTGCGGCCACAGGGTCGTAGGCCCTCGCCGACGGAGCCAGCGAGCGCTCCCGCCACCGAGGATGCCAGCGAGGGCGTCCGAGGTGTCCTTCACGCTGTGGATGGACTATGGCGGCGTGTCGTTTGGCATTGTAGCAGACAACTGCTGTAAATGAGGAGGAGGCAGGGATGAAAACGGATAGGATACGGACGGATATCACTGATATCGTATTTGTTTTCGTATTTATGTCCGGATTTAGATTCGAATACGGATAGTATAAAAAATGACGGATAGGATACGATTGGATATCGACATCATAAATATGTGATTTAAATATTCGGATACGGATACGGTATCGGATGTTAAATATCCGGACTCAGATACGGACGGATTAAAACCCCTCTAAACGGATTCGGTCTCGAATACGGTCGGAAAATATCCGTACCGTTTTCATTCCTGGGAGGAGGCTACCACGGTCGCCTATGGCCTAGCCTCAACGACATACTACAGCAAGGGACGGCGGAGGGAGAGACGGACAAAGTATCATTGGAATTGACCCATGCGTGTCTAGGAGTGAGCGTTTTGATAACCTTGGACCCGGATGACATAGGAAAATAAATTCGAGAGGACTATACCGACACCTTATAGTGAGATCTGAACATACATTATTTAGGTATCTGGTCCAAAGTTTTACATGTTTGGAGACCAGAATGACATAGCTATATAAGTTTAGGGACTATCTAGACGAAAGTTTTGCATGTTTGGAGACCAGAATGACATAGCAAAATAAGTTTAGGGATATAAGTTTAGGGACCGGTAGTGCACTTTACTCTCTGTTTAACTAGCAGAGATAACCCATCCTTTTTTTAAAAAATCTATATATGTGTTATTACATAAGAGCCTCGAAGGGATAATTTATATTTAAGAAATGCCGGGCTAGCCTAATTGCATCATGGCTGGATCGGAGCGCTAGCATGTATAGCACCAGCATTTTAAGTCGCAGTCACAGTTGCCATACAAGGGACGATGGAGAGATGGACAGATAGAGGTCATTGGAATTGACCGGGTGTGTCTAGGAACGAGCGTTTTGATAGTTTGGGATCCGAATGACGTAGGAAAATAAATTCGAGGACCATACTAAGACCCGATAAAACTGCAGTGAGACCTGAACATCGTTTATATATTTGGACAAACATTTTGTAAGTTTGGAGACTGGGATAACATAGCGATACAAGTTTAGGGATCGGTAGTGCACTTTACTCTATATTTAACTAGCAGAGGTAACCCATCTTGTTTTTAAGAAAACACTATATATGTATTATTACATAATAGCCCGAAAGGGATAATTTATTATATTTAAGAAACGCCAAGCTAGGATCATTGCATCATTGCTGGATCGGAGCGCTAGCATGTATAGCACCAGCATTTAAAGTCGCAGTCACAGTCGCCGTACTTGTTCTCGGAGCTTTCAGCTATGCATGTATCACCGCAACTGTCGTCAAAGCCCCAGCACGGTCCTCCATAATTGCCGCTCAAGTGCCGGCATTCAGTGTGAACCTCGCATGCAAACGCCATTGAACACAGTGGACATACTAGCACATGCAAGAACGTGGTTAATTAGCCCAAAGATTAATCAAAACAACATCTTTTGAAAAAAGATTAATCAAACAACATATTAAGTTGCATACACTAGTTAATTGAACGCCAAAACTTATGTTGTTAGGAGAGACATTTATATTTTCAACAATTCTTACATAGTTATATGTGCACGTATATACCGGCGGCCACGATGATAATTAGGAGCATTGCTGCAGATTTTTTTCTTGAAGGCGTCATTGATTGTTTTTTGTGGAAGTTTTTGTATGTTAAAGAAAAGAATGAGCGAGCAGATTGGTGGACGATAGAGTCAGGAGAAGTCTGATAATATATATATGTATACATATAAATCACATGCCTAGTGTGTTCCACCGTAGAAGCATAAACATACTATCCTTTCCCCTAGTGTTTTCCAACAGAAGCTGGCCGGCCGGTCGCAAAGCTGGGCCTGCACTGGCCATGGTGCCAGGCAATAGCTGGCCCGCCACCAACGCGCCAAAGGTTGCAGCTGGAGACAAATTTGAATGCTGCTGGGCGAGCCATGGAGCTGGAAGCCGGCCGTAAGCACGCTGAGTCGTTCTAAGCTGGATCGTGAGGATCCCATGCTGGTAGAGGCCAACATTGTGGTGTCGCCTACTTGTTGATGGCCAAAAAATGATATCACCGAGATATTTAGACCCCACAATTTGTTGAGAAGTTCGATGCATGAGGCTGCAGACCTTTGGACAAGTTTGAGGCATATATACTGAGTCCCTGTATAAGAGGGGACCTCCTCCTCTTGTGCGTTGCCGTCTTTGCGGCCCAGCAGCAGCTTCCGGTTGAGCGTGATGCCACTGCGGAGGCTGTCCCTGCGGTCCGCCCTGCTCCCGGACTCCGCGACAGCAGGCACCGGCCGCCATGCGCGCCTGCTCGTCCTCACACAGAACGATAGCCAGGTAATCAGCTCCGGCCAACTGTAGAGTAACCGTATACGTGTACACCGCGTTAGCAAATAGTTTAGCTTCGCAGTAAAGCTGGTAATGGTTTGGTTCAGACCCGGTTTCTATGGTTTATAGTTTTCTTATTGGACCAATTTAGTTTGGGGGAAAATGGGCTGAGGAGCTTGGTGGATTGGTTGGATCTGGATTAGCAGTGTTGGAATGGATTGGTTTGGATCAATTTGGGCTTGAGCAGTGCTGTACACGTTTTGAAATGGCTAATACCGTGGAGTGCATCCTGCCGGCGTCAGAATGGATTCCTTTTTATTTGGGCTTCAGCTCCGTCGCTCCTGCCATAGTAGCAGGACTAGCAGTTGCGGATGGGAAAGCCAACGGCCTGGCGCACGGGAGCAACTGCCTCCCAAGCACATGAGTGCAGGGCAGCAAGCGCGTGGCCACTGCTGCCATGGCTTCAGGGCAAGCTGGAGTCGTCGCAATGGTCGATGAGGCCTGTCTTTGGGGCCGGTTGCCTTCGACGATGGGGAGCCATGTGCAGGAGCCGGCCTCCGAAGCCACAGCCACTACTACATAAATTCTTTTGGGAGACGTTTGGCAAATGTTTACCAAGGCGGGCGGCCTAGCAAACCGTCTCGGTTAATCGAGGCCGACCGAGGCTGGGCTGCCTGGCCGGCAACCGCCTCGGTTAATAGGTTATCTGAGGTGAGCGGCGCCTTAGTTAATGCATATTAACCGAGACGGTTAGCTTAAAATGACCGACTCCATTATTCTATTAACCGAAGCGGTTGGCTTAATACAACCATCTCGGTTAATATACGATTAATCGAGACGGTTTTTTCAAGGTGTCCGCCTCGGTTAAGTCCGTAACTATAAAACAGCAGCCATCCCCCTTCTTCCCCTCGTGGCTCCATCTCCATTTTTTAGGGTTTTGAGCTCAAAACCCTAAAAGTGGCCATTTTAGGGGGAGAAGGTTTTGTCCTTGGATTTGGTGAAGGGGGACATCGCAAGAGGTTGATTCTTACTCTCTAACTCTCGTTTTTCTCTTATTTACATGATTTAGGTCCTTTTTCACTAGATCTAGATCTAGGTCTAAATAGAGGAGAGAGAATAACAGATCTAGAGCTACTCTGATGCATTTTTCTTATACCACTTTGCTTATATGACTTTTCGTTGCATTTGCAAGGTCACGGTCATGGACAGGGACGATTGGATGTACAAGGCATCTAGGGACGATTGGATACAAGGCATCTAGGTTAAAATATTAAAGGAGATGGTTTCCTTTATATAACCGCCTTAGTTAAAATATAAAAGGAGGCGGGCAAATTAAAATAACCGCCCGCCTCGGTTAATACCATTAACCGTGGCGGTTGGCCAACTACTTCGGTTATGGCCACGATTTACCGTGACCTTAGATCCGAAACGGTTGGCCTGCCCGCCTCGATTAATCCATTTTGACCACCACGGTTAAAATTTATGTAGTAGTGAGCAGGCATGGCATCGAGGCCGCAACAGGCATGGCAGTGGGCATGGTATGACATTGAGGCCACAGTGGGCATGGCATCGAGGTAGTCGCAGCGGCAGTGGACTTCGTCGGCCATGTGCTCAACCACCGTGGCGAGCTGGGCGCGCGGCCACCGCCGCTACAAACCGGTCCAAAAAAATCAAGCGTGGTCTGATCTAGTTTTAATTAGCATGTGGTTTGGTTGGGATTGGATCAATGAAGCAGAAAGGGTGGGGTGGGGTGGATTGGGTGGGCGTTACCTTATGCAATTGGTTTATTACTAGTAAATGTGCCCATGCATTGCAAAGAAATATGATATGTATAGGAATCGGACTCCATATTATTGTTCTACACGATTTCTTCTAACTTCTATGAGCATGAGTCATGAGTCCGCGTCATATACGAGATATGGAAGGCGCGATCCGTTTCGTATTGGATTCAAAATGATCATGTATCCATTATTGCTAGATGCGAGCTATTCTAATTCGCAAGAGTATGAGTCATAAGTACTGGTCAAATAAAAAAAAGCAGGATAAAAGAAACTCTTCACGGTCCAGATAATTAAGGGAAAGTGGATGAAAAATTGGATAAATTTTTGGCTCTTTAATATTGGGCTAGTAAACAACCTTGATAGATTTTTCTCTCATTGCAAAGCACAAAAAAATTTAGACATAAATATATCTTTTTTTTTGCGAACTTAGACATAAATATATCATGACTTTAATTTTCATAATATCCATGTGTCGCTACAATTAAATATCGAGCTTTGTGGCTTTGATTATGAACCCATAAAAGTATGTAGTTCTAATCTTAAAGTCAGCAACTGAGTTAGTTGTCGACGTGTCAAGGATTAATCTGTCCACTGATAGTTATGACGTAAGACTCTTTCAATTATTCACATGGCAATCCTCGTCAGGGATTGTAGAGATATATTTATTTATTAGACAAGATTAGACCTCTCAAAAATTTCATTTCATAGTTCGATTGGTTGGACCATCAGCTGATCAGATCTTAACAAAAAAAGATTTGTTTTTAATAAAAACTACATTAATAACTTAGTGGTGAAAACCTTGCATTTTAGAAAGGGCCAATGGTTGGAAGGCATGTAATATTGTATTTATTTATTTTAGCTTATTTGTGCGAAAAAAATTAGAAAAAGCACCAGAACAAAAGTGCAAGATCGAAACAGAAGAAGGAAAAACGCTGACATATTGTATTTTCTTTTAATTTTTTATGTTTATTTATGAGAAAAAACAAATAAAAAACACCAGAACAATCCAGCCAATTCAACACCGAAACTTAAGTTCTTAGGAGAGACACTTATATTTCCCACAGTTCATACATATGCACGTACATACCGGCGGCCACGGTGACGATTAGGAGCATGACTGCAGCGAGATTCTTTCTTGAAGGCGCCATTGGTTGCTTTTTTTGTGGAAGTTTTGTACGTTGAAGAAAAGAATGAGCGAGCAGGTTGGCGGAAGAACGAGTGATGAGAAGTCCAACAATATATATATATATATATATAAATCACATGCCTAGTGTGTTCCGCTGTAGAAGCATGAACACAAGGGTATTATCGTGTCCATCAACCACATTATTGTCAGCATTTGATGAGCAGGTCCTCCATTGGTGGTGGACTGAAGGACAGGTTAACATAGCTTAATATGCCAAGTAAACTTGGCACCAAAAGTTGCATTGGTACTAACGTACGTACCTTGTCCGCTGATACACTCGAAGCTGGCCAGTGGTGGGTCTTTGACTATAACTAGTGGAAGGCGCGTGCCATCACGCGCGGTATTAGCCGGCAAAAGATCTGGGAAAAGCAAGCGGACAGAGTCTAGTACAGCTTGGAGAAATACTTACCACTGTACCATAATAAGTAGGGACGAAAACGGTACAGAAATATTCCGTACCGAACCACATCATTTTCTACATTTAATCTGATCGAATTTGTATTTTCAGACAAATTCAAATTCGGTTCAAAATTCGGAACATCAAATTCAAAATCGGAATGAAAACGGTTTTGACATTTTTCTGACAATTTTCTACTTTTAATTTGGAATATCCTGAAATCAAATTTCGGTTTAAACCAAATTTGGCCCACTGGAAGTTCAGCTTTAGAAAAATTATATCTTTTTCATATGATTTTGGATGAAGGTGATTTTTATATGAAAATTGCAGCTCCTGACGAGATCTACAACTTTCTAGCTTTTAGTTTTTTTTTCATTTGAGGTCTTAAGATGTTCAAAAAAATTAAACAAAGTTTCAGCGGTATACTAATCGCGTACAAGCGCTTGCCGCCTTAGAAAAATAATATCTTTCTTACATGGTGTCGAATGGAGATATTTTTTAAGAAAGTTGTAGGACTTGTTAATTATTGTTCACTTGTTAATTGTTATGCATTTGGTCCTATGGGTCAATATTCTGCATTGATTTTTTCGTGACGAAGTTCGACATATAATTCTGTTCGAATTAGTTCATTTTCAAAATTCTCGATATTCCGTAAGTTCGTGTTCGTTTTTGTATCTGGCTTTACCACTTTCGCTTTCGTTTTCGTATTCAAATGTAGAAGTAGAAAACGGTTGAGAGGTTTTCTGACAATTGCCAACCGTTTTCATCCCTAATGTGTTCGAGTCTATATATTACACAGATGGGTTTCATAGGCCCAATAACGTTGTGGCCCTCACTACTACATAAAATATTTTGCGAGGCGGTGCCTTTTATTAACTGAGGCATTTGCAAAATCCAACCGCCTCGGTTAATGCCTGAGATTAATGGAGGCGTTCATTTTTATTAACCGAGACGGTCACAATCAACAGCCTCACAAAATACAGAGGCGGTTAAAAAATAACTTGCCTCCTAAAATCCATTAACGGAGGCGGGAGGCCCGCCTCCAAAAATACCCCTATTTACGATGGTGGACCTCTTATAAGGCCCGCCACCGTTAAAGCGGCCGAGCCCACTCACAGTCCATCTTGGCCCATCTTGGCCCGACACCAATGTCACAATATATATACGAGAATGAAACCCTAGACCATCTCCTCTCCCTCACGCGGCCGCTCACTCTCTTCTCCCTCACCGGCTCGCCTCCCTCTCCCAATCCAACGCCCACCTGCCCCTCTCTCTCCCTCACTCGCTTCTCTCCCTCACCTTTCCCGCTCCCACATGACAGCCCCGGTGGCGGCTCCTCCCTCTCCTCTCCCTCTCCCCCACAGTCAGCGCAGGCACGGCACACACACCTCCCTCTCCTCTCGATCTTCGTCGACGGTGGCGCATCCCTCTCCCTCTCCATCGAGTTCAGCCAGCGCATAGGGAGGCTGGATCCGGCCTCGACACGGGCAAATCTGGCGACTGTGGCGTTCCCTCTCCCTCAAGCTCGTCCAACGCACGGGGAGGACGGATCTGGCCCTAGTGCGGGCAGATCCGGCAACGATGGTGGCGCTCCCTTCCCTCGAGCTCGGCCAGTGCACGGGGAGGCTGGATTTGGCCCTGGCGCGAGCGGGTCCGGCGATGGTGGTGCTCCCTCTCCCTTGAGTTCGGCCAACGCACGGGGTGGCCAGATCCGACCTCGGCACGGGCGGATCCAGTGACAGTGGCATATGGGGAGGTCGGATCCGGCCCCGGCGCGGGCGGACCCGGCGACGGTGGCGCTCCCTCTCCCTCGAGCTCGATCGGCGCATGGGGAGGCCGGATCCGGCGACGGTGACACAGGGAAGCCCAGATCCAGGCCTGGTTAGGCCTGGGCTGCGGGCTTTTTTCTTTTTTCTTTTTTTTTATTTGATTTACCGATGCGGAAATGTTTGATTTACCGTGACCTTTGGATCGAGACGAATGGGATGCCCGCCTCGGTTAATCTATTTTGCCCGCCTCCAATAAAATTCCTGTAGTAGTGCCAGGAGGGTGCTAGGTAATAGGTGGCATAACAGTGTGTAACACCTATGGTTTTTATACAAAAGGCTGCATCATAGGCAGCAGTGGTGCCTTGCACATGAGGGCACGTACTTTATATACATAGTGTCAGGCAGAGTAATTATACATTTTTGGCTGGAAGGATAACGATGATCTTCTTAGCATGCTGGTTCGCGGTCTGAAAGGTGTGTCCATGGAGGCTGTGGTGTCGCTGCTGGATGAATCTGCTTGCAGATTTGGCTATGTTAGCTTAGTTCCGTGTCCGAATCGCATGATAAGGGTACTCAATGTGAACGTATGAGAAATGTACCTGATTCCTGATAGCGGCACATGCATTTCGTGTGGTGACTACATCCGGATAGGTAACCTTTGAAGCAACAAAGGAGATATATACTGAGGATTGCCACATACTCTGCTGAATAGTATCTTTTTATTTTGATATATATATATATATATATATATATATATATATATATATATATATATATATATATATATATATATATATATTGTTTAGGTTTCCAGGGGTCCTAAGCAGTAGTGTGTGCAAAGTTGTGGATTGTTTGGATGATATTCTGATAAGAGGCATGTTTGTTGTACCTGTGCAGTCAAGTGCAGAAGTGTCTCCTTCATGCTCACTGTAGTCTGCTGGGATCCTGTCGTTGCAGTTAACACAGCCTATTGATTTTGATGGTGGGGTAGTGGGGCAAACAAAGTTGATAATTTAAAGTGGAGCTTTGACAATAAAAGGTGTGGAAGATGTAAACGTACTTAGCCTCTCATGGTCCTCTTCTTGCATGTGCTGCAGGTTGAGGCTGTCTTTACTGGTGAGAGTGAGATCACTTTTTTTGTGTGTTTTTGGAACGTGCACTGTAAAGAGAGCCCTTTCTTTTCTTTGTAAACGGATATTGTCAAGAGAGTAGTAGGAGAACATGAGAGTTCATATATGGTCCAATATTTCCAGAATAGTACGCTTTAGTGCTGCACGGCTGCCTATATGTACAGATAATTAGAAAACTATATGCATATATGTACACATAATTAGAAAACTATACGCTTTAGGGCTGTACGGCTGCACGTCTGGTGAGTTAGGGGCGCATCTACAGTAGGTGCATAGGGGTACAGCTGTCCCCCCAAAATTTCTGGAAAAACACCAAGTATATATATCCTTTAATACCTTGTACATGTATAATACATTATTAAATACAATTGCTAGCCTGCTCAGTCCATACAACAGCCCCAACACTCTACCTTCGTTGCTTTCTTGGCCTAACAACAACCCAGTTCCAAACAGCACAACACGTATATTGATGTATAAGCATTACCGAACAGCCAGACGAAACGACAGGACTTGCCGACTTCCTTTCTCAACCCCACCGGCAGCTACAAAGACGGAAACCCTCGTCGCGACGTCGCTGAGACGCTGACGGCTAGACGGCTGAGGCGCTGCTGCTTCCCTGACGATCCGTCCGGCAGTCCGGCTGCTTCCCCTTGATGTAAACGGTAAAATTCAGTCTTGTTCCATTCCAACCAATCGTTAGACATTAGTTCAGTAAGAAATAGTTCTAGTTTGCGGAATTCTTCTTCTAATTTGACCACTTATTTTCTTAGAAAATATTTGTCCCTAGAGTACTCAGTATGTATTTAATTTTATTATTGCATAACATCAAGCAGCATGAAGAACTGACCAATTATTTTCTTAGAAAAATATTCGTTCCATCTATGTATAATTGCAACTATTTTATCATCATTTAGTGATGCTTTAATTATGTCATGTCCATGTTGATGAACTATATATTTTTTTTGAGAGTCAACGGGGGGAATTCCCCACCTGATATGTTGTATTTAGCCTCAAAGACGACCCGTCAGATAATACGGATTACACATTACATGTTCCAGTTCTCTAGATCATAGATGTAGAGAGTTGATGAACTATATCGTTTTCGTCCGTACCACCATAATTGAAATCCTAGATCCGCCACTTTGCTCGATTTGCTCGATGCTAAAAAACCATGCCCGTATTAAGTTCTAGGTTAGAAAAATATCAAGGCTATGGAACCGAGCTTGCCATGCTTCTCAAATTGTAAAAGAAAAGATATTATTTTCAGTTTACCACAAATTAACATCCAGTTTACTACCAATCTTGCAATGCATCATCAAGAAACTAAGAGTACGGTGAAACGTGAATCAACAAAAAGATAGGCTGCATGTGGACCTTTTTTTAATCATTTAAAGTGAGAAAATAATTCAGGCCTATTTATAAAATTAGAGCTTCTACGGACCCTGCAAAGTTTTGACTATGACCAAGATCTACTAAATGAATCACAGGCCAATACATAGGTACTATTAAGATGAGAGAATGAAATCGATGGCCATTCTTGTGTCTAATTATTGCTAACTTAGCTGATCTAATGATGTGCATCATGTCCTAGTATATTATATATTCTATGAAAATGTCCATGACCAAGGGGGGCCATGACCCCGTTTGGCCTCTACTTAGCTCCACCGGTGCGGCCAGCTTCTGTTGGAAAAGACTAGGGGATAGGATCATATGCTTATGCTTCTATATGGTGGAACACACTAAGCATGTGGTCCAGCACAGGGTCAAAGCAAGCTTACAAACAAGTTTTGAATTATGGATACACAACCTGAGTTTAGATATCTGACTCGCTGCTCTTTCATTTTCTTTACCTCCTTTTTTGGTCCCTAGTTTGTTGGACTTTCCACTCTTTACTTTTGATGTAATTTTACTTTCATGTACTTAAAACTACCTTTCATTCAAATAAATGCTCTGTAGGGGCTCCGGCCCCTCCAGTTTCCTCAAAAAAAAAGTTAGGAACGAGAACCCCATTCCTTGTGCCATGGACGAATTTGAATACGAACCCCAAAGAAAGGCCCAGTTATGCACATCGAGCAGGGCCCTAAAGCGAATCAGAAACCACAAAGTTAATGGAGCGACTCACAAGTCACAAGCACCTCTTGGACGTCAAGCACTGTCGCCTTCCCTGGAAAGATAAAATCAACAATAAGGTCAAGCGTCTGATCTACCTTAAAAAACGTAATTCAAAGATTGGGACGTGGAATCAGAAACACAATTTAAATATTAACAGATGGGAGTGGCCTCCAGATTGAACGAGTAACAAGAGATGTTTGCCGACTCGTTCGGGGATGCCATAAACATTAGATGGAAGAGGAACAAAGACAGTGCCTGTCCGGCGAGGAGCGGCGTGCTGCGGGGAAGTCCGCAGGGGCAGACACCGCCTGACGGTGCGGACGAAGCGGCTTCTGTGGGGAGTCGGAGTCAGGGGCTCAGGGCTGGCCAACGGAGCGATTTAGGAAAATGGACCTCGGCCCATTAAGTTTAGATTTTGGTGTTTGATGATTAACAAGACTAAATTAGACTAACATATTTGCTAGTGATTATTTTGTAGTCCAATAAGGTGCAAACGTGACTTAGACGAAGGCGACGACGTGATTCAATGATCAACATCTCAAGCGAGGCATTAGAAGCACAATGGAAGACCCAAAAGATCAAGCAAAGTCCAAGCATTGAGGATGGAACCAAGCCGGACGCAAAGGTCATGAAGAAATGAAGCGAAGGGAGCAGTTCAGGTGCTCCGAACCCTATGAATAGTGCCTGTCCGGACCCTGTGAATAGTGCCAGTCCGGTTGCTACGGTATGCTCCAGAGAGCTCCACATCCTATGAATAGTGCCAGTCCGGACCCTGTGAGTAGTGCCAGTCCGGTTGCTAGGGTATGCTCCAGAGAGCTCCGGACCCTATAAATAGTGACAGTCCAGACCATCAGTCAGCTTGGTCTGCAGTCCGGTTGGAAACTTAGGACTAAGCCTGCTAATGGGTTGGGTAATTGTTGGCGATCCTTAAGTACTATTTCTACTCGCCAACTCTTGCATAAAATCCAAGCATACAGACACTAAAACTAGAAATAGGGCTTATAACTAATTAATTCCACGAGTTTAAGTGATTACCATTTACAGAAGGACATGTTGGGATAAACACAAGAAATGTGCCTGTTGGTGTCACACCCGGTTTTCTAAAGAACAAAACCAGGCTAATCATATGTGTGCCCAGGAAGTCCACACATATGCCAGAATGAAAAAGTATCATAAACAATGTTATTATATAACATATACATAGCTATATTAACACTTACATCAGAGTATCGCGGAACGGTGACTAAACTTCGGGCTCCATTCTTCTCAGGGACGGCTGACTGGGGTAACATATGCCTAGCACTTCTACTAGTCTTCTGGAGACTCCACTACACCTTTGTCCTTTCTCCGAGTAGCATCTTACTATACACTGGAGTGTTGGGAAAATAGCAAGAGTGAGTCCATGTCGAACTCAACAAATATAACACAGGGTTCATGAGGCTCAAAAAGGCTAGACACTGTTTAACTGTGTTTAGCTTTTAATCATCATATAATTAGCAATTGAGTAGCATCAAGGTAATCCAAATCCCATTAATGAATCAATGATCAATTGTAATAAGGATAATGAATAGCATTAACATGAGCATAATAATAATCAACAATAATTAAGCATGATATAATAATGGTGATCAACTATTCTGTAAGAATCCCCAAGGCCGCTCGTATCCGTGAGCACGGCTAGTATACCAGTTTTTAACTCTGCGCAGAGGTGTACACTTTCACTGTGAGTCATGATTTCCAAATGCATGGGTTTGCAAGGCCCAGAACATTGAAAACCATATAAAGCCACTCAAAAGTTCGTCTAACAAGTTAGGGCCATTAGATTCACTCGGCAGGCAGATGTAGAACCCCCCTTCCCTGTGGCACAACAACCGCAGCCTATACACACTAGGCCAGGGGCTCGCACTACACCCAAAGTGTCAAGCCATTCTTACGCCATTTAAGGTAACCTCTAACAAGCTAGAAAAGGTCTCTTGAACAACTAGAGCCAGAGCCATATAGCCCTCACAGCTGTACTGTATATCCCGGTTATCACTTACAGGTAAGTCCTTACGGAGAGAAACCAGAGCAACAATATAACCCCTTGCTCTAGCCCCCTTTCAACAGTAATAAAATCATCTTAATGGTTGATTGCATAATCCATTAGTCAAATTACAAGATCATTGTTCATAATTAAGCGCTAGCAGTAGCTACCCAAATGCACAACCCATAGGCGACAAGGAAACAAGATATCAATAGCTAAGATATAATCTCTATGGTTGTCAAGGAAGACACATGCATATGTATGATAATTTCAGTGAATAGGACAACAAGGATGGTCCCATGTTATACTTGCCTTGATCAAATTCTCCGATAGATACTGCTGGTCCGGCTCAAAATAATACTCCTAATTGTCGTAGTACTGCTCACCGTCTAAATTCGATCACCAAGCATCAACATACAAACATTCCGAGCAAACATACACGAAGCAAACAAAAGATACAATTAGAACAGTACACCAACAGTAGAAAAACATTTAGGAAAGCTTACAAAACTATTCTACACGTTGCTACGATCACACAGACGTAAAGATCACGAAATTCGGATTTAAAACGTGAAAGTTATGAATTTTCTAAGATTTCCTATAGATAAATAATTACTTTAATATAAACTCGAAAATTAAATTTTCTAAACCTACTGTACAACTACACTAACATGTAGAGCTTGCAAATATGAACCTAACGCAACTTGAACGGGCCAAATCGGAGTTAAAACATGGAAGATATGGCCTAAACAAAATTGTATGTATATATGTATTTCTATTGTATTTCGGGATTTGTTTTACTAAAGAAAAACGGCAATAAAGTGTTGGTGATGTCGAGATGATGTCATCATGCTATCAAGAGTTCAATGGCCATGATTTGCATCTAATAAACAATTTATAAATAAAAACACATTAATGTGAATATTAATCGAGTTAACATTTTAAGAAAGTGCCGACACAAGAACCTATGTCATTTTAAATTTAAAGGGCATGGCATAAACATTAATTATTCTAATCAAATATTTATAATTTATATAACCTGACACATATACAAGCACTAACCGAACCATCTCATGTTTTATATTTAAACTAAACAAATTATAATCAAGAACCATCTAATATTAATCGAGTTAAACCTAAATTGCTTCTTAATTAATTAAAAGAGAGCACTCGCTAACTAAACATTAATCAAATTAATTATATTCATAAACGTGGGACATGAAAAACAGCGTTGCTAACATGTCGCTTACATCACCACAGTCAAAAGCAACAAAAACGAAATTATAAACCTATTTCACTTTTAATTAAAAACTATTAAATTAATATTAATCAAATTGTATTTTAAATTAATAAATTCATAATTATAAGACATGATAAACATTAACATTACTATGTAGAGCACGACGACATGAATCTAATGCAACTGGAATCGCTCGAAACGGAGTTAAGACGATGAAACGGTAAAGGGTTAACGATCGGTGGCAAAACTGTAAATACATCATCTTGTACCTTGTGATCTTCACGTACGCAGCCATGGGGAAACTGCTGTTGCTGCACACGCGCTGGGCAGGGAGGGGCTCGGCTGGGGCTTGCTGGCCGGCCAGCGGCGCAGCGCCGGGACAGGGGCAGCGCAGGTCCACGGCAGCGCGGGATGGCTGGGCCCGCTCGGCCCGCACCAATGGCGGTGGCCAACCGGCCATGGGCGGCGGCGCTTGCTGCTCTCAGACGCAGCAGGGAGGCCGGCCGTGGGGCGCGCGGCCCTAGGGGCAGGCGGCCGACGGCCGTAGGAGCGCGGCATGGCAGCGTGGGCAGCGGCCGGCGCCGGAAGATGGCCGGGCACCCAGAACACGTCGGGGACCATGGTGGAGCTCGCCGGAAAATAGAAAACGAAGTTAGGGAAAGCATCAAACGGACATGGATTCGAGAAACGGAAAGCACGACGGCGTAGAGGACGAAGAGAGCAACCTTGTGGTGGTGGTGGTTTTCGCCGGAGACGTCCGAGGTGGCCGGAAAAGCTCGCCGAAGGTTCGCCGGAAACCTAGCTATGGAGAACTTCGGCGTCCGATCTGCGGGGCTACGTTTGGCGGCTCGAAAAACGGGCTGTACTTCTGGAATCATCGCATTGAGGGCTACGCCGGCATATATATAGTCGTAGGGTTTGGATATTTTGGAAATCCGAGATATTTTAGTAAATATTGATTTTCGGAATTAAAATAATTACAGAAAATCGGGAATTACTATTTAGGCTCCGAAAAATATCTCTGAGCTCCGAAAAATACTAGAAAAATTCCTGGAGATAGATGGAAGAATAAGGAACACAACCAAAGTGGTTTAGCTCCCGAAAAAGACTTTTGCATTGATCAAGGAAAAAGATTAAGCTCACGGAAATTGAAATTTTGGATCCAGAAAATACCAAAAAGTTTTCCGATGAGAAGTAAACGTCGTCCTACGGTATTTTGAAAATAATAGCACTCACCAACACCAAAGACAAGCATCACACAAACACCACATTATCAAATTAATATGAAAAAAAAAAGTTTAAAACCACAATTTTCTATATTTAAATTAGCAACAACTTAACTTATCTAATAAATTTATTCAAACATTGAAATCATTTATTTTATTTAGTATTTTTCATGCACAACCCAAAATAGAAAATTTTGGGTGTGACAGTTGGTATGAATCAAATGCACACAGAGAGAATATATATATCCACAAGCGCACATATATTATACCGTTGTAGCACTTCACCGAGAATAACCCAGTTTTAATATCGAACCCAAAGGAACAGTTAGTGAGAATAACCGAGTCTTAATCTTAACCCAACTTCACAATCAAGGTTAGATAATAGGAATATAAAGGAGACTACTGAGATATGTCTAGTTCCAATCTCGATAAGTTTTGTCTTCTATTGTTCTATCGTGGGAGGTGTCTTATAAGAAACAAATTCAGAGTTTCTTCCCTAAAAGCGATCAAATTCCTACTAGTCCTATTAACGGGAGGTGAACTACAGAGAATTCAACGAAGCTATAAAAGTCACCTTCGCGAATTACAACCGACCTAGAAAATGAGGGTGCATTTACGAGTAACCCTAGTCTAAGCACCACGCTTACACTACGAATACTACTTTAATCTAGAGCCACCAAGATCAAAGCACTCAAAAGAGAGTCGTAAACTTAAAGAATAATATAAATAAGATGCTTACTTGAATTAGAAGTCGATTACTAGAGAAATCTCAGAAGCAAGCTCCAGTAGAACTTGATTCCACCAGAGTACAGCCATAGAGAGACCACCGACAGGCCAAAACTCCTCTAAAACTCTACTCTCTCACTCTATCTCTCTATCTCTAATACAAGATTAGATCCTATAGAGAACTAATCTTCTCTTGATTGCTAGCCCTAGATCCTAGTGAAAATATAAATTAGGGTTCCTGGCCTTTCAGCTCTTAGGATTTAGACTTGGCTTCTCTCCAGGGGTGCAGGCCTGTATTTATAGCCCTAGAGGTGCAACACGAGCCCTTAGATCAAACCGACTTAAGAAACGGCGTAGATGCAATCCTAAGAGGCGATGGAGGAATATTTTGGAAGCTCCTGATGAGTGGACCCCACAGGGGGTTGGACGAGATGGTGATAGGGCCCGCTAGTCCTACCTAGCATCCTCTCGGGGTCCGCTGCGATGTGGTGTCTTCTGGTGTCCTCTGGAACCTTCTTGAATAGTTTTCGTCGCGATTAAGTTTGATTCTATTTGACGTTTTGATCCTCCTTGCCGGTTTTCTGATTAAATCCTGCTGAAAACACAGATTTACCAAAACTCATAGAAACTATCAATATAAACCTCCTATTCTATGATATTGATCCATTTTCACCATTTATGCAAGGTAAGTAGACGGTTCTTGATGTATGTTAACTACCATCAACAGTGTCGAAAGTACACAAGGAATACAACATAAACACCCAACATGAGCCCAAGGGAGAGAAGGCCCATTACCAGATAAATCAGTGCCCAAAAGAATGGAGGATAGGCCCAAACCAAGGCAAACCACTTCAACTTCACAGAAAACCCACTGTAACACCCCAAGTGTTAAGCTTGCATGTGAACTTGCATTGCATGAGCATAAGCATCATTTATTTATTCATAAACATAAGCATGTGAATTGCATTTTGACTATTGCATAGGTGATGTTTCATATGTTACATAGGTAATGTTTCATATGTTGCATAAGTAATGTTTCATATGTTACATAGATGATGTCTCATATGTTACATAGATAGTGTTTCATATGTTGCACCAGTGATGTTTCATAGGTTACATGAGCAATATTTCATTCATGCAACTTATGTTTCATTAGTAATGTTTCTTATGTTTCATATGTTATTATCACATGTATATGCTTGTGATCATGTGTGGTTAATGCAAGTGGTTAATGTTTAGTCACTAAAACACCTTAGACATACTTAGGATGAAAAATGAAGCAAAGTTTATATTCATGATTTGGTCAAATTTGACTTCTGCGTACTATGTTGCATAGAATGGCTCCTTGACTAGTTTTGTTTGACCTATATTTAATTACTACTTGGAGTGTTTCATGTTAATGCACCCTCAATAAAAGTTGTAGTAAATTTTATAAGGAACAAACTTTGTTTAATGGTCATGAGCTAGATCAGTGCCTAACATGGTCAAAAGGTGCTCACAAAGAGAAAAACAATGCTTTTTTAGGGACTTAGGATTTTGCTAAGTCAAAATGAAGTTTTAGTTTCAATGTACCCCTTTGCTAAGTCAAAATGAAGTTTCAGTTTCATTGTACCCCTCTTTGATGCGTTGTAGTTTGAAAACCAGGCCGAACTAGACCAAACTTGTATAAGCAAAGTTGGAGATCTTGCATAGCTCTACAACTTTTGTTACTATGGTTTGCACTGATTTGTGCTAGATTAGGAGGTTGAAGGGGATGAAAAATTGAGTTTCAGTCGGCATGCCCTGACTGAATCGGCCTTGCCAACTCAAACGGTCGGGCGTCAGTGGCCGACAGTGACCAGGCCACGCGCCGCATGGCGGCCGTACGCCGGCGTCGGTCTGGCTGGTCTGGCCAAAGGAGAGAGAAGAGGGAGGCGTCGCTGCTGCTGCTATCCATTTCCATCCTCTCTCTCTCGTTCGCTATCGCGCTCGTAGCGGCGACACCGAGCACCCTCTGTCGCTGTTGTGCCTTCGCCACCGTAGAGCATTGCCACCACCGTGTCATAGCCTGATTACTTGCACACATAGCTCCGCCTTGGTCCGCTCTACCTCGCTGACCCACTAGCCAAGCCGTTCGAGCCGAGGTAATGGCCATAGGCCATTTTCGCCACTGTGACCTCATCGGAGTGCCGCCGAGCTTGAGCTCACCGTGGCCATGCTCATCAGAGCCCTCTCGCCCTTTCTTGTCTCTCGTTAGGGTTAGCTTAAGGACCCATCTAGCTCACGCTGCTGGCCGTTTGATCTCTACCGCCTCGCCGGAGCAAGAACACAGCTTCCTGCCACCGCTCTCTTGCCACCGTGCTACCATGCACACGCCCGAGCGTTACCGGCGCTTGGCCAAACCCTAATCCACTCGCGCTAGATCCGCTAGGTCATAGTAGAGGCGTAGCCGCTCTCGTCGGAGCACGCCGTGGCCGAAGACGGCCGGTGCACCACCACATGCCTCAGCCGTGCCACCATGGCCACTGACGAGCATGCTACGACATACCTCCCGTTCAACCACCACCACCACCACTATCCAATGTGGCTTAGCGAGTTGAGTTCAACGACAGTGACGCTACCGCTAGAGACCTCGCCGTCGGCAAGCTCTCCATAGTCAAATCCACGCTCTACTTCTATGCTTATGACGGGTGGGGCCCGTTGACCGCGGGGCCCAGCAGTCAGTCATAGGGTTTTGATGTTTTTTTTCCTGATTTTGATGCTAACTTCAAAAATCCATAATTAATTGTAGGAATGTCCAAATGGAGTGAACCAAATTTGTTAGCTCTTTTATGAAATGCTCTACAAGATTAAAATATGAAACTTGTTGTTTGAAGTATGTTTCTGTGCTGATTTAATTATATTAGTTAAATGCTTTTAAAATGACTTTTATCTTGTTAAATGCATAACCTGAGCTAGGAATATGCTAAAAATGTGATTCTAATTTTGTTAATCATGTTTTGACATGTTGAAGCTAGGAAAAATAATGAACCTACAGTGAACATGCTTGGAATATGACTTTGCTATTTATCTTGATTAAATACTATTTTCTTGTGCAATTTATTGTGATAAATATATGTAACCTATGAGCATGAAATTAAATATACAATGTTCTTGTGTTGTGATGATGCTAAGAAAAATATGAAATCTATTGTTTGACACTTTTCAGTAGCCTAAACTATTTATTCTATAATAATCCCTGCTAGCTTGTCATTTTTGTAGAGGTTGCTATACTTATACTAATGGCATGAATTTCATACAGCAGACTATTGAGAGCATTTATGGGCTGCTATAATTTTCTCAGAATTTATTGTGCACTAGAAATATATGTTCTCTATTTCACCTTATTATCTAAGGAAATTAATAAAGGCATTTAAATAATTAGTTTGGGTTTAACCATGATGGTTTATAGCATGTTTGTGATGTATAAAAACTGTTGGTACCATTGGGGTTGCCCAGAATTGATTGGTTATATGTAGTCACATAATTATTGCTTTATAAATCCATTACATGGCTGTTTTGTGCAGTCTCTGTTGTTAAACTAATTGCATGATTAAAATGATATTTGCTGTGAATCTTGTCTATAACAAAGTTGTATATAACTTACTTATCTTACTTGTGTCAAATTTTTAGGGTAATAGGCCAAACAGTTTGAGAGTTATAGTTGTTTAAAGTTTGTAGTCAGAATTGCTTGTTCTCTGGAAAAATCTGAACAGACCTAGAAGATTGCTTTGTTTGACCATGATAGCTGTTGAATCATCTTGAGATGATTATAAGAAAGTTTTAGACAATTTTATAAGCGTTTTAGAAAGTCTTGTGTAATATTTTTTGAATATGAATAACTCCAGTTATAGCCAAAACAAGCAGCTACTGTCTGCAGTCCAGAAAATGATTAATGCAAGTTGCAGTTGTTTGCTTGTGTGATGCTTATGTTAGATGCTTAGGTTAATTAGGATTAGTTGTTAGCAAAAGGTTCTAAGCCTCTCACTGATGATGAACAACTTTACCTTAGGTTGCTAGAACTTGGTGAGTATATGTTTCTTATATTAGAGAAGAGATATACACCTACTCAGTAAAATCAAGTTAGAGAAGAGATATGCACCTACTCGATCAATGAAAGTTAATCTTGTGTTATCATGTTACCTTACTATTAACAATGTCCATGTTGATGCACTTCATCATGTATTTCATCTCTTATGCATTCATGATACTTATTATGTGCATATGCATGCAATAGGTTCCCCGGAAGGAGTCACACTACTCGAGTTCGAAGCCGGGAATCAAGAAGAGCAGCAGGAGGTGCAACCCCAAGGAGAAGGAGAGCATAACCCTGAAGCTTTACTAGAGTGTCCTAACCATCAACCTTCCGCCTTTGTGAAAGACAGGCCCTGGAGCATTCTAAGCCTCCTATGTTTTCATAAGTATCAACTTGAGTTATTTATGTTTGATGCATTAAGTTATAGGAGTTGGATGGAACCACTTGATGCATATATCTTTCCTTGTTCAGAGATATATCTTGAACACTATGTAGGTCCAGGATCAAACATATACTTAGCTATGCTTAGTCCGATAGAAGTCAGGTGGTTTCCTGTCACCCGCGAGATATAGGTGGATACTTGGTCACGATTGGCTATATTTGCTATCGTGGAAAAGAACCATATGAGGTTAGATAAATAGAGACCGGGCGGAGTCTTATATGTTAGTTGTGACTTGTAGTGACTTCATCTGTGTCAATTAAGGACTGAATCATTAAAGGCCCTCTTGTCATATTGAACGCATGCCTCTCACTTAGCTGGCCGGATAAGTCATTCCAACCGCGAAGCCGAGTAGCTCAACTCAAGCCAGGGACACGTTTAGTGAAAGTGCGCACATTGCAGGGAGCCAGATGCGAGTTTAAGGCAGGCCGGGCCTGAACGTCCTAGCGGCTGGTCAATCCCTGAGTGTGTGACACTAGTCTTACCTGCGAATGGACCTGAGTTGTACCAAAGGTGACCTAAGGTGACTAATCATCTAGTTTGCATGGGTTTGTGTTAGGAATAAATTCCCACCTGGTTGAAATCGATTTGAATCGCCGTTTCTCCTAGATAGTGAGAACTTGGCAAAGCCCCCTTTTTGTAGTAACTCGGTGTAATATGATGGTTATTATGGATATGAAAATGCTACACCAGATATGGTTACTATTGTGATGACTTAATTGTATTCAACATATTTGGCACGGGTTAGTTGCTAATCTAGATTGAATAGCTACAATTAACTTGATAACCAAATCATAAAATGTATAGTCCAATTAATGGCTTTTTATGCAAAATGTTGTCAAGCTAGCTCTACTTTTACAGCCTTGCATAATCCTTGGTGTCACTTTATATCTGGTTTATGACGGGTAAGTCTAGCTGAGTACATTCTCGTACTCAGGGTTTATTCTTACTTGTTGCAGATGACGTGATGTACCATGGGTACTGCAAGAATTGCCTCCATCCTGCTGTGGATGAGGATTAGACCATGGGGCGTGGTCCTTCTAAGTTATCTTCTCTATGGTTTTTTTGTTGGAATGTGACCTTGGTACTGTCATGTATTTAAATTAAGTGTGATGTGGCTTCAAATACTTTGCTTCCGCTACTTGAACTTGGTTTGTAATAACTATGTGAACTCCGATGTATGTGAGCTACTTGTGAAATATTTGTGAACTGTGATGTAAACATCTGACTCGTTATGTTGAATCATGTATGGTCATGGTCGTATGTTGGTTTGAAATTCTTCGTGGTTTCATCAGACTACAGGGTTTATATGGGCTCAAGTATGACGATTTGATCACTCCGGTGATTGCTATTGTACTTGTGCCCATATAAATTGGACAGTTCTATTACACCCACATAGGCCCACTCTAGAAGATCAAAAGAGAACTCCCAATGAAATTGGACTCAAGGTGGGCCAACCATGGTGCGGGTGCACCCCTGGTGGCTCGCCTCGCACCCAACCTTCTTTATTCGGTTCATACTGATGTCCAAAAGGTGGTTGACAAGGTTTTGGGTAGATTCAATGTACCTGGAGGTCGGTTTGCTCCTTCCATACAGAGATCAAGCATATTCTCTTGGTTCCTTCCCCCTCTCCACCTATAAAAGGAGGCCTCGCCATCCTCATTCATCATTCATCAACACAAGGAGACACAATGTAGCAAGAAGAGAGAAGAGCTCCATTCATATCTTAGTTCTCTAGCTAGCTCTTTAGTTTAGGGAGTGAACGAGGAAGAGAAAGAGATGGAGAAGTATCAAAATTGTCGGCTACCTCCATTTTTGTACTTGAGGCCCCTTGTACACATAGTGGAAGGAATGCCGGGAATGTCGGCTCCCTCTTCACTTGTACCTCGGCGAATCTAGTACTATTTGGAGTGCAAGGTTCATGTTTGAAAGGTCCTTGTTTGGTTTTGGTAATTGTGTGACAACTTAGGTGGACTAATATGTGGTTATGTGAGATACACAGGAGATTAGTTCACAGGTGATGGTGTCATGAAGGAGCCTATTGCACTTGAGACATGACATGGAGTCATGTGACCAAGGTGGAGAAGATCAAGATGAGGCTTGGCTTGATGGACCGGTTGCTAGGGTGAAGGGCAAGTTGTGTGATGGCTTGGCGCCGAAGGACCGAGGCAACGGTGAAGAGCAAGTGAGGTCAAGATCGATGAACCAATACGGTCACGTGATGATATGAAGTGGATCATATCATTTGGTGATTGGTTGGTGCATGTGTTGCATCAACATCAATGGAGATGGAATGGAATGCGCAAGGCAAAGGTATAACCTAGGGCATTTCCATTTCACTGGTCAAAGGTGTGTAGAGAAGTTGATGACCAGGTTTAGGATAGATAGCCGTACTATTAAGAGGGGCAAACTTGTTTGCATATTGATCATCTAGTGCCACTTGAGCGATCTAACTTTTCATACGTGTTAGGATCGGGTGGCGAGGCAAGTTGAGTGCCTAACTTCTTTGAGAAAATGATTGTAAAAATGCTAACACACATGCATATGGTGTTTTACACATGGTGGTGTTGGCACATTTGCAAAGGAGAAGGTGTTGGAGTTGGTGTTGATCAACTTGGAGAAGAGAGAAAGGTTTTTCGGTGTTCTCCGGACACTAGGATGGCTCTTGGAGTGGAATACTGCTTTGATCCATTGAGAATTGGATAAAGTGCTTTAGTGGGTTGTGTAGCCCTCTGAGTAAGCTTTCCAAAATGTCCAAGATCATCGAAATCGGAGTTCGGAGCTAAGAGATATCGTCGTTTTACCGAAGAGTGGTCTGTGACCGGACTCGTAACCGGACGCGTCCGGTCAGCACCTGCGCGTCCGGTCAGTGCGTCCGGTCAGTGTTTTTTGCGGCCGAAAGTGACCGGACGCTGCAGCGAGTCCGGTCAGTGATGACCGGACGCGTCCAGTCGCGTCGGGAGCTTGCTGGAACCTCTTTGTTCGCTGTTTCGCTGCGACCTGCGCGTCCGGTCCCGTTAGTGACCAGCGCGTCCGATCAATACAAGTTTATACGCGCGAAAACTAGCCGTTGGAGCACGCTACTGACCTGCGCGTCCGGTCAGTTCGACAGGCGCGTCCGGTCAGTTCGACCGGCGCGTCCGGTCGACCCGAAACTTGCCCAGTGAGGGGACTAACGGCTCTATTCGTGTGGGGGCTTATAAATAGCCCCTTGGCCGGCCTTGGCTGGGGCTTGGCACCCTTAGGACTTAGTGTCCATACTTTGGGAGTGCTAGGAGAGCCTCTAACTCACTTGTGCTTGCTAGATTGCGAATCAATAAGCGAGTGAGTGATTCTAGTGCAATTGCATTGTGAGATTGCATCGAGTGGCACTAGGTGATCGTGTTGCAAGCCGGTGGTGCTTGTTACTCTTGGAGGTTGCCACCCCCTAGACGGCTTGGTGGCGTGTGGCTCCGTCAAAGCTCGCAAGAAGATTGTGCGAGGCTCTGGAGAAGCTTTGTGAGGGGGATTATGCTCACCCCACGGGGATCGCGAAGAGCAACTCTAGTTGAGCGTGTCATTGAGCTACCACACTTGATGGTGGGTTCTTGCGGCGCCTTTTGAGAGGCTCGGTGTGTGACCGATTAGCCGCCGAACCACGAAGTGTTGGTCGACACAACGGGGACGTAGCTTGGTGGCAACCAAGTGAACCTCGGGAGAAAATCACCGTGTCAACATTGTCTACTCTTCTCGGTGGTTTGCCTTCATGCAACACAAGCTCGTATTTACTTTCATATATACTTGTGCTTGTGTAGTTGCTCTCGTAACTAGTTTGCTTGTGTAGTTTGCTATTTGTCTTCTTGCTTGTGTAGCTAGAAGCTTCCCTTTGCGTGACTAATTTGGTTTGTGTAACCTTATTAGTCACATTGCTTAGTTTATGTAGCTAAGTGTTTTGCGCTCTCTAATTTGGCATTAGTTGCCTTGTTTTTTAGCTTTGCTAGCAAGCTTAGGCTTTGTGCTTTTGCTTCACTAGTTGTGTAGGAGCTCCCTCGGTTGGCAAAGTACTAGTGCATAGGTTTGTGTGACCTTGCTCTAGAATTGATTAGGTGAGCTCTTGGTAAGCTTAGCACCTTAGTTGCTTAATTAGGATCTTTGCAAGGTGCTAGAGAACTTAGATAGAGGGGTGTAGTCTTGGCTAGACCGATAAGTTTAATTCCGTATTTGTTTTGGTTAGCCTACGCGTTTAAGTTTTAAAAAGGACTATTCACCCCCCTCTAGTCCACCATCTTGACCCTTCAAGTGGTATTGGAGCTGGGTCTCTCATTTGTGGTCTTCACCGACCCGAGAGGATGGCGGCTTATGGGCTAGATGATTGTGTGGAACACATTTTTGATGGCACTCACTATGCACGGTGGAAAAATCACATGCTTGATCATTTTCGTGCTCTTGGCCCTAAGTTTTGGTGGATCATAGTTGTTGGCTTTTCTCATGACTTGGATGGGTGTGGTAACCGTACCCAAGCTCAAAAGGATTGCTGAACACTTGATGCACAAGCTAAGTTTTATCTAATCAAAGCTTTGAATGATGAGATTTTTGACAAGGTGAGGGGTCTCTCAAGTGCACATAGCATGTGGATGGCGCTCAAGCATCACTATTGTGGCTCCTCAATTTGGGATGATGGAAAATTCAAGAAGGATGATCATATAGTGATGGAGGTACATGAGGATGTTGAGCATGACCACAACGAGGTGGTTGTGAAGGATTGCTCCACCTCAATGTCAAGTGATGATGATGATGATCATGCCACAAGATCACTTGACAAGAATGATGATAATGCCACAAGTGATGCAAGCAATGATTCTACTCCATGCACACTTGATGGTGAAGATGATGGCTATGAGAGTGATGCCTCAACAAGCTCATCAATATCATCACTTGGTGACACTAAGATATCTATTGGTGGTTTTGTTGTTGATTGTGATGGTCCAAATTTTGAGCTTCTATATAATCTCTCAAAGGCCCTAAGAAATGAGATGGCAAAAACAAGTAAATTAAAAAATAAAAACTCATTTCTAAAAATCACATGTGAACAATAAAAGCATCTACTTTATGTTACTACTTGTTCACATGAGGAGCTAAAATTGGCTCATGAGGAACTTAGTGTTGCTCATGATAATTTGGCACAAGAACATGCTTTACTCACTAAGAAGCCTTCTAATGAAGAAACCAAATCTAGTGAGAGCTCATCATTTGGGTCAAATGATCAATCATATATTACTAACCCTTGTGATGTAGGCAAGAAGCATGTATCCACCTCTTGTGATGATTTATTAGATATGCCATGTTCTTTACAATTAAATGCTTGTTCTACTTCTATGTCTTGTGAAACTAACCTTTTGAAGGAGAACAATGAGCTTAAAAGTGAAGTAAAGAATTTGAGCAACAAGTTAGAGAGGTGCTACAACTCAAAAGTCACCTTTAAGCACATGATGAAGACTCAAAGAAACGTTGGTGACAAAAGTGGCCTTGGCTTCAAGAAGAAAATGACAAAGGGTGAAAGAAAGCAAGAAAAGAGGATGAAGAGGCTATTCCAAAAGAAGCTCTCGCATTCCATGTGCTATCGATGCCATGAAGCGGGACATCTTGCTAATGGTTGCCCAAACATTGAGAAGCTCAAGAAAATGAAAGAAGAAGAGAGGCTAAAGCATGTCAAGTGCTTTAAGTGCCACACTTGGGGTCATCTCACCTCAATGTGCCCAACCAAGCAATTGGTGAAGCAACAAGTAAAGCCTCAACCAAAGCCACTAGTTGAGCAAGAGAAGACACCCCAAGAGCAAATCAAGATCAACCATGGAGATGATGGTGACTTGATGAAGAAGAAGAAAAAGAAAACAAGAAGGGATGGTATAGCAAGGCATCCAATGCAAATTTAAGATGCCAAGATGATGAGCAAGAATCAAAATGAGAAAAGAAATTTGACTCACATCAAGTGCTTCAAGTGTGGAGATATGGGACACTTCGCCTCGGGGTGTCCTACCAAGCTTGAGAAAAAGGCTCAAGCAACTCATGAGAGGCTAGGCAATGGGAAGCACAATATGAGCAAGGAAGAAAATGCTCAAGCAAAGAGAATGTGCTACTTATGCCGGGAAAGGGGACACATGGCTCATTCATGTCCCCTAGGTAAAAATTCTAAGCTCATTTCAATTGTTGATACTAATGTGCTTAGAAAGGATGGCAATGGTACCTCTATGATTGCAATTGCAAAACATCCCGCTATCCATACTAAGGCTTTGCCTAAGTATGTTGCTCCTAACTTGAGAGGACCCAAACTTGTTTGGGTACCATCAAAGAGTGGATGATTGTTGTAGGTACCATCGGCATTGGAGGCTTGATTCAATTGGTTTCTTTTTGTTCATCATATATTGAGTCAAGTTATGAAGCTCAATGCATATCCAATCCCAATGCCAAGTCAAAATAAGTGAAGTCCAAGTGTTACAACATACAAGTGCAATGTTAAAGATTGTGGTGATTTATTAGATATATTTGATGGCTTGCAAATATTCAAGTTGAAAGCTTGCTATTGGATGATCATGAGCTAACCAAGGTATATCTCTTGTTGATCATTTCATTTGGGTGCATATGAGTTGATTGAATTAGATATATATGCAATGTTGTTTGCTATGAGATGATTGAATGGATTAAATGCTTAGCAATCAAGTTTGAATTGATTTGTGCTGGATAAATTCATGAGATGACATTTAGTAAGTGGATTGAATGGATATATATCTTGTGAGAGTGTTCAAACAAGTTAATCTCAAGTTTGATTCACATTTGATGAAGAATAGCTCATGTATTGAAATCTGTCCAAAGTTGAAAATCTGAGCTAGCAGTGATCTTAGCCATGTTTGAGTGACAAATCTATTTGGATTGGCTTGAAATTTAGTATACGTGCTCTAGGCTTATGATATGATATGCTGTACAAATTTCATAAGAATTGGATAAGAGATGCTTCAGTTTTGGAGTAGATCTTGTCAGCTATAGTGCAGCAGTTTTCAACATGTAGCAGTGGTGAAAGATTTGAAATCTGGTAGCAATCTAGATGTCAAATGAATCTTAAATTTTTATAGCTGCTAGATGACTTAGTTAAGCACATCTCCACCAAATTTTATGGCATTTGGATCTGTACATTGGGAGATATGAATTATTCTTTGAAGGGTACAGAATCTGCCAGAAAAGTGACAATCATTGGATTAATCTAGAGTCACTTTGATTGAAAGGTCCTCATGTTGGAAACATATTTATAAATAGTTGAGGTACCTAAGTTTGGTTTTGGATTGATCTAGAAGCATGAAGAGCAATGAGTACAAGAATATTTAATTGTGGAATGTATTTGGTGTACATGTTTAGTACTCAAATTTAAAGATCAAGATCAAACTTAAGATAAAGATGAAATTTAAGTTCTAGTAATGATTAGAGATCATTTGGTAGAAAGAAAAGGACTTAAATATGTAGGAAGAGTTGGACTCAAATGTAGATTCAAGGATTATTCATCAAGATTGAGTTCATCATTTGGATCAATCAAACTATATCATTTTAAGTGAGTATCAAGAGTGGTTCTTTGGAGAAAGGTCACTTTTCCCTAGTGAGGGGCTTGCCGCCGTGTGTAGGTGAAACCAAGTTTGGGACTTAAAAGGCTAACATGGAAGTGGTGATCCGAGGAACTTGTGATGCTTAGTTGAAGCAATCAAAAGGATTGATCTAAAGAGCAAGCAACACCCAAAAGAGAGTTAGTCATTGTAATTCAGTTGGTATTCTAAGTGATTCTCTCATGTAAGCAAAGATGATATAATGAAGCAAGCCAACCACAACAAGAAAGTGCACTTGATCATAAGTGGTTTTCATTTCATATGGGTGAAGAATGGTTTATCTATGATGATTGTTCTTCACCAAGCTTATAAATTGAACTTCACATTGCTATTGGAGTAATGAATTGGAATCTATGTGACTATCCTCTACTCCAACATAGCAAAGATATCATTGTAATGTGCATGATCATTTCATCCCTTACTAGTATGTGGTTAGTGCATATAGTACATGCTTATTAGGATCATGCATGACAAATGAAAATTTTAGATTTATAGCCTATCACTGTTGCTTGATTGTCTAAATGATCTAGTGGTATGAGTATGAATTTGTTCATGAGCTAGTGAACCCAAGTACTTGATCTAGTTTGGATTGCTAACAAGTGACAAGTACAACATTGGCAAGATAACCTTTAGCATGAGGTGTGAAGAAGCTTGTCATTGGATCAAACCGGACTTGTAAGCTTATGCAAGGAAAAATAGTTCAAGACACATTAGAAGCTCATGACAATGATAAGAGTACAAGCACAAGACAATAATGAAAATGGATATCTAGTTTGTTTCAAGTGATATCTAGACTCAAATTGATCTTCCAAGTGGTATTCACTAGTGGTGTCTAGATCATGATCTACAAGTGATATCTTACAAGTGGTACTCATGAAGATAGCAAATGTTCAAGAAGTGAATATTATTGTCAAATCCTTCAAAGTGGATCCATACTAGAAAATTCTCTCAAATGGTATCACATTCCTACTCATGGTATCTTCACATGGTATCATTCATGCAAGACGATGGTATCACAAGTGATCCTCAACTTTAAGTGATCAAATCAAGAAATGCTACCCTCATCTTCAAGTGGTATCTCAAGTGAATGACACATGCTATGACATAGGGGGAGGAGCCCCACCGATTGGTATCAAGGTCAAAGATCCTATGTGGTATCTCAAGAGCAATCATAAAGTTTGTCATTCCAACATATGTGGTAATGTCCATCAAAAATGCAAGATTCAAGTCTCAACCATCTACCCCAATGCTAGTCTTTGCATCAATGAGAAGCACACCCTTTATGGAAATTGATGACAAAGGAGGAGAAGTTGGAACAAAGATATATCAATGCATCGGGAGAGATTGATTTGGGGAGAGATAGATGATATTGGACATGGATATGGACAAAGAGGGAGCAATCAAAATTCTTGAACAAAAAAAAGCACACAAGTAGGGGGAGCAAGCTCATGAACTTTGATTGATTACATTTGATATGTGCATAATTCATGTGCTTGCTTGCATTGCATAAAGTTCTTAAATTCAATATGCATGCTTGTGTGGTGTATGCTAGTTATAAAACTTGAATGATGATTTGATAACTAGCTTGCATAGGATGTTAGCTAGACTTATGATTATCATGCAAAAACTAGAACTTTGCTTATAATGTTGATCTCACGAGGTTTCCAGTATTTTTGATATCTAGCTACTCATGATGCTAAGGATGGTGGCAAACTTGTGCTTTTCAAATGGTATTGAGCTATCAAATGGTATCAAACTACAAAGGTTTATTCTATATACCTTAGCATCACTTAGTAGTACTAACCCTCCCATAATTTTCATATTTATGCATATGTGCAAGCTGGAAACCAAACCATTTGAGCACATATGTAGGGGGAGTTATCACTACCAAGTCGGATTTTATGGTGCTTATCCAAATCTTGACATAGAGCTTAAATGTTGGATAAGTGGCATAAAGTCCAAAAGAACTTAATTTCCATATCTTTGTAGAGTTGTCATCAATTACCAAAAAGGGGGAGATTAAAAGGTCCTTGTTTGGTTTTGGTAATTGTGTGACAACTTAGGTGGACTAATATGTGGTTATGTGAGATACACAGGAGATTAGTCCACAAGTGATGGTGTCATGAAGGAGCCTATTGCACTTGAGACATGACATGGAGTCATGTGACCAAGGTGGAGAAGATCAAGATAAGGCTTGGCTTGATGGACCGATTGCTAGGGTGAAGGGAAAGTTGTGTGATGGCTTGGCGCTGAAGGACCGAGGCAACGGTGAAGAGCAAGTGAGGTCAAGATCGATGAACCAATACGGTCACGTGATGATATGAAGTGGATCATATCATTTGGTGATTGGTTGGTGCATGTATTACATCAACATCAATGGAGATGGAATGGAATGCGCAAGGCAAAGGTATAACCTAGGGTATTTTCATTTCACCGGTCAAAGGTGTGTAGAGAAGTTGATGACCGGGTTTAGGATAGATGGCCGTACTATTAAGAGGGGCAAACTTGTTTGCATATTGGTCATCTAGTGCCACTTGAGCGATCTAACTTTTCATACGTGTTAAGATCGGGTGGCGAGGCAAGTTGAGTGCCTAACTTCTTCGAGAAAATGATTGTAAAAATACTAACACACATGCATATGGTATTTTACACATGGTGGTGTTGGCACATTTGCAAAGGAGAAGGTGTTGGAGTTGGTGTTGATCAACTTGGAGAAGAGAGAAAGGTTTTTCGGTGTTCTCCGGACACTATGATGGCTCTTGGAGTGGAATACTGCTTTGATCCATTGAGAATTAGATCAAGTGCTTTAGTGGGTTGTGTAGCCCTCTGAGTAAGCTTTCCAAAATGTCCAAGATCATCGAAATCAGAGTTCGGAGCTAAGAGATATCGTCGTTTTACCGAAGAGTGGTATGTGACCGGACTCGTGACCGGACGCGTCCGGTCAGCACCTGCGCGTCCGGTCAGCGCGTCCGGTCAGTGTTTTTTGAGGCCGAAAGTGACCGGACGCTGCAGCGAGTCCGGTCAGTGATGACCGGACGCGTCCGGTCGCGTCGGGAGCTTGCTGGAACCTCTCTGTTCGCTGTTTCGCTACGACCTGCGCGTCCGGTCCCGTTAGTGACCAGCGCGTCCGGTCAATACAGGTTTATACGCGCGAAAACTAGTCATTGGAGCACGCTACTGATCTGCGCGTCCGGTCAGTTCGATAGGCGCGTCCGGTCAGTTCGACAGGCACGTCCGGTCAGTTCTACCGGCGCGTCCGGTCGACCCGAAACTTGCCCACTGAGGGGACTAACGGCTCTATTCGTGTGGGGGCTTATAAATAGCCCCTTGGCCGGCCTTGGCTAGGGCTTGGCACCCTTAGGACTTAGTGTCCATGCTTTGGGGTTGCTAGGAGAGCCTCTAACTCACTTGTGCTTGCTAGATTGCGAATCAATAAGCGAGTGAGTGATTCTAGTGCAATTGCATTGTGAGATTGCATCGAGTGGCACTAGGTGATCGTGTTGCAAGCCGGTGGTGCTTGTTACTCTTGGAGGTTGCCACCGCCTAGATGGCTTGGTGGCTTGTGGCTCCGTCGAAGCTCGCAAGATGATTATGCGAGGCTCCGGAGAAGCTTTGTGAGGGGGATTGTGCTCACCCCGCGGGGATCGCGAAGAGCAACTCTAGTTGAGCGTGTCATTGAGCTACCATACTTGATGGTGGGTTCTTGCGGCACCTTTTGAGAGGCTCGGTGTGTGACCGATTAGCCGCCGAACCACGAAGTGTTGGTCGACACAACGGGGACGTAGCTTGGTGGCAACCAAGTGAACCTCGGGAGAAAATCACCGTGTCAACATTGTCTACTCTTCTCTGTGGTTTGCCTTCGTGCAACACAAGCTCGTATTTACTTTCATATATACTTGTGCTTGTGTAGTTGCTCTCGTAACTAGTTTGCTTGTGTAGTTTGCTATTTGTCTTCTTGCTTGTGTAGCTAGAAGCTTCCCTTTGCGTGACTAATTTGGTTTGTGTAACCTTGTTAGTCACATTGCTTAGTTTATGTAGCTAAGTGTTTTGTGCTCTCTAATTTGACATTAGTTGTCTTGTTTTTTAGCTTTGCTAGCAAGCTTAGGCTTTGTGCTTTTGCTTCACTAGTTGTGTAGGAGCTCCCTCGGTTGTCAAAGTACTAGTGCATAGGTTTGTGTGACCTTGCTCTAGAATTGATTAGGTGAGCTCTTGGTAAGCTTAGCACCTTAGTTGCTTAATTAGGATCTTTGCAAGGTGCTATAGAACTTAGATAGAGGGGTGTAGTCTTGGCTAGACCGATAAGTTTAATTCCGCATTTGTTTTGGTTAGCCTATGCGTTTAAGTTTTAAAAAGGACTATTCACCCCCCTCTAGTCCGCCATCTCGACCCTTCAATGTTCTTCTATGGTAGTGAGTTTTTACTTTAAGTTAGTCTTGTTTACTATTTGCTTATGGTTTCGTTGTCAGTCCTTATGGCGGATACTCTAGTAGAGGGCTCCTGATAAAGATAGATGACCCTGTATGACGCTAGAGTAATAGTCGATAGCATAGACGTGGTGTCTAGGCTAGAGGCAACCTTCGTTTGCCTCATTCCCAACGATTGAGGGGTAGGCGGCAGGTGGTGACAACCCTGTCTGTCCCTTGTAATCACCCACATTCGGGTTCATCGTAGAGCTAAAAACCAGAGGTACTTGGCTAACCAGGTATAAGCCGGTGCTCAAAGCAAGTCTATAGTGGCAAAGTTATCTTAGCTTAGGATCTCTATCCCTATAAAACCTTGCTACCCGAGCTGTCTTTCTTCTTGTTACCCTAGGTGAACTAACTAAGAGACTTTTACACATCCGTTCCCTATGAAAATACGATACCCTGAATACTTTCGGGTGAAATACCACAGCGGTAATTCCATGAGCTTGTGGATTATTTCTGTATGCGTTAAGAAATGCCAACAAGCATTTCTGGCACTATTACCGAGGAACGGTTGTCGTAATTATCTCTAAACCTAGTTCACCCGGGTATCCTTATGTTTTATCCTTTTCAAAAAGAAAAAAGTTATTCCTTCTATCCTTTCTCACCATGAAACCCTTCCATTCAAAAAAATATATTTCTGCTCCTAAGGACGAGTTTAGAGCCACCACCATCGAAGCCAATCACAGCTTCTGGCTATAAACTTCTCCTGACTTTGGCGGTCAAGCTTATGACCATAAACTAAACACTGCTAGGAGATACCCTAAATTATCACAAAACACAATTTTTGTTATCAATAAAAGTAAGAACATGTTTTTAAGTAAGTATGCACCTTCAGGTATTCTTGTTGCTGACCATTTCAAGTTGAGACAAAGAAGAACAAGGAACAAATGAAACAAGAGAACATGAGAGCTACATTAACTATAAACCTTGATGCCCTTTGGTGAGAAAACACACTTAAAAAGGAGATTCCGACCTTACATTTTTCATAAAAGTTCAAGTGTGGGGGAGGATGGTGAGAGCCTCACTAGAAGTTCCATTCATATCAAAGGCCATCAAAAAATATGTCAGCTCTACCTTGCTATAAAAAAAGAGCTATAAAAAAGGAAGAGAAAAAATATGAGATATATATGAAAAAAGAGAGAAAGAATAATATATATACTAAAAAATATATAAAGAAAATATAATAATAATAAAAGAAGAGAGAGGAGCCACAAGATGGGTGCTCCTCTTCTGAACCTTTGCTATCACCAGGGCCCACGGTCCATACACACTAATTGTGTGTGTGTGGCATAGCATTGGTGATTACCTGAGTTGGACCATATGTGATCATGCAATCGCGGAAGCAACTTCAAAGCTTCATTCACATATGCTGCCAACAAGTACACTGAGGTATGCAAAAGTAAATAAAACGTTCAGCAACCCTTATACTCACATCTATCTCCATATAACGTGATAAAATAAAGTTCATGCTTACTTTATTTTTGATGTATGCTCTGGTTTGGGTGTATTGATATATGATACATCCATACGCTTTTTAAATTAAGTATGGTGCTTAGGTTAAAATAGCCTTATTTAATCAAAATTTGACATGGTGTTGAAATTTGATTAATGAACTTGGAGTATTATTTTCATAAACAATGGAAGTAATTTATAATGGAGATAAATCAAGGCTATGATTATTATGCAAACTTGACCTTAGCTTTGTATAAGTTATGCTGAAAAGATAAAAAGTTAGGTGAACAATAAAAAAATATATACATATATATAAAATAATATAAATATGTTTTGCTGTAATAATAATAAAATAATAATAATAAAATGATTTAGGCTTTCTGGTATTCAAAACCTATAGAGTCCTTGTTTGTTTGTTTTGTTTTCTTTTATTCAATAAAACAGGTACAAGAATAAGTATGGGGGAGATCTCTCAAGCATATCTAATACTCATTCAAGATCTCCTCCCAACATGTTGCACAACTTCAGACGATTATCATGTAGAAGGACAAGACAGATAGCTTTAAAGAAGATTGGCTAAACCTCTGGTTTAGCCAAACCACACCTGAATTCCTTAAACTCCTTCCTCCACAACGATGGTTTGTGCAACACCACCCTCACTCCCTATATTAAGAAAGTTTAAAATTAAATAAATTTAAAATATAAAACAAATGACACTCCTATCTCCATGCTATCTTTTGATGAGAATTTTTGCATACTCTTTATTCCTCGCCAATATTTCTGAACTTGTGAACAACTTATCATAGGGACCCCATTTCATCTAAGTAATTGGAATATGAGATATAGTAGGATGTAAATGAAACTTGCTCACTTTTACAAAGTACATGAGATTTATTTATAAAATCAAAATATCAATTAGCATGCTCCTCATATGATTATAATTCCTACCAAGGCCATATAACAATATTCCATGATATAAAACCTTAGTTATATGCTGCTTGTATTTACATTAAGCTTTGTCAAATTGTTGTGACCCTTGTTAAGATTCTCATCATGCACCCATAATCAAGATTCACGTACACCTACAAAATAAAATGCTAACTCTTACACTCAGAGTTACACAAAAACATACTTTTTTCGTCTACCAAATAAAAATACTCTATTCATATGACATGAGTATCTCTCTCAAAAGTTTTCATATGCCAAAAGAAAAGTATAGGCTATGCTAAAAAATATATCTATGCTAAAAAGCATGAGAGAAAAAAAGTCCATGCCAAAGAGCATGAGTTGTAACACCCCTTATGTTACGAGCTTGCTTAGCACTAAGATTAAGGCTAAGAGAATTAGCAAAAACAAATTCCTCGGATTTTAAAATTTTAGCACACATGAAGTTAATAAACAATTTCTATAAACAAAAATAAAATATACCTTGTGTGTAGCGCTTAAGTAAAGTTGATGAGCAAGTAATGCGGATGAAAATGCAGCTTTAATGTTTGAGAACAAAAATTGTTAACTAGTTTTTCTGTAAGCTCAAAGATGGAATTTGAATTTTAATTCAGCTTCAACCCTAAAAATTTCCTTAGTCTGAAAATATAATGACAATGCCATTTTGGCAAATTAATTCTAGAAAATCTAGTTAAACACTAGTGCTATATTTTTATTTAGTGGTTTGCATCAAACTAAGTACGTTGTGACAATTTGATGGTTAGTATTGTTAGAGCTTGTTTTAGCTGTTAATTAAATGTGTTTAACACATAGAATACCATAATCCTGGCTGTCGGGCCCTTCTGGCCGCAGTCATCACGCCTTGGCACGGCGACGCCATGCTCGGCTGCGCCCCGCGCGCACGCTGCGCCGTGTGCTGGCCGGCTGCGGCCGCCCCACGCTTTAGCATTGGCCGGTCCCGGCGGCTGTGGTCTGTCCGTCGCAGCCGCTGCTGCCTTCTCTCTGCGTCGCATGTGTAGTCATCCACTATCTCGCCTTCATCCCCTTTTCATCGAATGGCAAAGGTTGTGCTGCGCTCCCAACCGTCATCGCCTTTATGAGCGTAGCGCCAGCGAGACCGAGCACGACAAAGCCCGATCCGCAGCATCAGGTCGAATCCGAAATAATTGCTTGCGCCAATAGATAGATTGGGAGCCTAGCTCCGCGCCATAGCTTTTCGTCCACCGGCGTGAGCAGTGTGCTAGGAGTCGCCATTTAGTAATGTAACACCCTAGGTGTTACGTAAGGCCTTTAATGCTAAAAATGTAATTATTAATTTGTTAATAATAATTTAGAGCAAAATTAGTGTAGAAAAGAACTAAAATATATATATTATTAAATAAAATAATTTAGCTTTTGAACCTAATTTAAATTCGAGCTTCTGGATTATGTGCTGGATTGTTTAATTGCTAGCTCGGCTGCTTTTGTGGTGTATTGTCATCGGTCGATACTTACGGACACTTCTTAGTCCGTGCCACAGGATAGGGTATATGGTTTGTGCAGTTTTGGCATTGTGAGGCGCCCTTTAAAACGACGAAGCTGCAAAACAGATTTCACGAGATATAGAATATTATAGATAACTCTAGCTAATTTCAGTATAGAACGTGTATAAGCAATTGCTTTGCCTCATAAAGCAGGTGGCGAATTCCTGCTTCTAGGAGCTCTGTACGTACTAGGTGAGACCGGATCGAAGTCGCCGGGTACATGTAAGCTTTAGCTTGTTATTAGTGGCTCCGACAACAGCATAACGACTCGCATTGACGTGCACGGCAGCGAGCCAGACGGCATCTTGACCTGCCCGTGCGTTGACGCACCAAATCGAGGAAAACGTACACCACCCGCCGTCTCCCACACAACACGTTCGATGCCGGAGCATGGGAGCACACGGAAAGCAGTGTCAAGTGCAGCGGCACATCTTTATAGCACCAGCAGCCGAGCCATCCGAGCTACACTCCTTTCTTCCTTGCCTCCAACCCAGCCCGGCATCCTGGCGTCTGCGCCCTACACCATGGCACACCGTGCCACAGCCACCGCGCGGTGCTAGCACATGTGGCCTAGGTTCCTGGGTCTTCCCCGCCTCAACCGAAGGCGGGCTCTGTGGTAAGCCCCTTTTGCTTCCCCGCAACCTTTATCGTCTCGTTAGCCCTTAGGTTTGTCGGAACAGTCGGGCCGCTGAGCTGAACTGCATGGCCATGGCCACCACCGTGGCCAGCCATGTCGCAGCTTCCTGCAGACCCTGGCAACCTCGCCCAGGCGTGCGCGCACCCGTATATTAGGCCTCCAGATACCCACGTCCGCCGGTGAGCACACCGCTTGCCGGGCGAATCGCCGTGGCCGCGCGTCCCGCCGCGCACGCTCGTGTGCTCTCTCTCCATTCGTGAGAGATAGAAGAGGGGTTGTGGGTGAGAATAGAGGAAACTTCAGGGGTTCAAGTGCGAAGTTATATGAGGGAAAGGAATAGTAAAAATGGAGTGCTACAGTTTCTAAAAGGCACGGGTTCCCAGTACTTAAGCTGCTATTAGCTTCTTTCCTTTTCAGAGATGGATCAAATTGACTCGACTTTGTAAAATCTGTTTAAATTCGAAATGAAGTCCAAAAATCATGATTTTAGTTTTGTTGGACTCCTGATAATGTGTACCTTGTGATAGTGTAAAATATATCACCTGGAACTTATTCTTTTAGGTCTGCAATAAATAATTAAATGTGCTTATATAATTGTTGTGCTATTGTTATGGCTGTTTGGTAAATGGGTTTAACCTGAAATTTTTACACTAGGTTAATAAGTATAAAGCACCTCCTGTAATTTTGTAGCTCCACGATAATTAGTTTGCTAGGGTAATTAATTAACCCTAGTTCAGATATATGTATTAAATTGATAAGATGAATAAGGCAACACCTTGGGATTTCATAACGGAAATGCTTGTTGGAAAATAATGTCTTATTCAACAACATGGGTACGTAGCCTAGTACGTTAGAGTTAGCTCGTTAGCTTGCGAAGCGTATCGTGTTCTCCTAGTTACAATTATCGTTGTCTATTTACGTCTCTATGTTGCATCCACGAATGTCATAATAGGAGTGATGATTGGATTGTGGAGTCACACGGAGATAGCAGAAAAGATGGTGCCTTGATGATCGTGTCACCATGGTGGAATGCTAACTTTGGTTAAATCATACCTAGGTAAGCCCCGGTGCATTACCCCTATTATTTTGCACTTTATTTTATACTTGTGCATTAAGTTTTAAAGAGTTGAATGAATTCCACTTGCATATATATATATATATATATATATATATATATATATATATATATATATATATATATATATATATATATATATATATATATATATATCCCATGAGTCTTACTAGTATGTCAGGATCGTGTAGCTTGCTATGCTATAGGACCCGGTAGAAGTTGAGTGATTGTCTGTCACTCGCGAGAGATAGAAAAAGATATATTGTTGTTACTATTATCATATTACTATTACATGGAATATATATAAATTATAATTGGAGACCGGGCGGGACCATACTTTGGATTTAGATGTGGACTTGGTTGGGCAATCTGAGCGAGGCTCTGGTTGCATTTGTTGCGCCTGTGTCGATTGAGGACCATCTGTTGTTTGGACCCTAGTCAAGTCACAGACTTATTATCCCAAGCACATACTTGTTTATGGGAGCGAGAAGACTTGCTACTCTCTTGTCATGGGTTCCGGCTCTTTCTGGACCGACTATTATATGTGGATTATGGGGTTGGAGGTCTAAGCACCACACTGAGGCTGGCCCTGCAGTGTTGGGGCCTTGGAGTCCCAGTTTGGACAGGGACCTGGACCCCATGACAGGAGTGGAATGGGTTGGTCTTGTCTGTGCTCGGGGTGTAGATGAGGTGTGTATTTTTTGGGGTACCCAGCTAGGCACATTGATTCACGAATTGTCATTTCTACGTGACGGTACAACTTGACTACTCTTTGGTATCGTAGTAAGAACTAAAAGATGAAAGATAGAGAAATGGTTCTGATTGCTCAACCCTTGCTTGAAAGTAGAATAGGTGCTTACTTAGAATGGTTGGTTAATGAACTACTGATGACTAATAAAAATTAAATATAAGGATACACCTTTAGTAATGCTTCCTGCAGTTGCAATAACCCACAAGCTAGATAGTCTTGCATATCCTTGGAGTCTTTTCCTTTCTTCTGATGGGTAAGTCTTGCGGAGTACAATTGAGTACTCAGGGTTTGTTCTACCCTGTTGTAGGTGACAGAAACAACTGGAGCTGACACTTGTGTGTGGAAACCTCCTGGTGGGCTCAGCAAGGATTTCCTTTATATGCGGAGATAGAGTTTATTTAAAACTTTCATCAAGAATGTTTTTCAAAAGAAAGACTTATAACCTGTTATCATTTTATGCATATAAATGTTCTTCATGATAATGTTTAACTTGGCATTAAATGATTTTCATTCCACTGAAACTCTGATAATATTTTATATTCCGCTGTTATAATCAAATAATGAATTACTCTGATGATAAACTAAAAGCGATGTAAGAAATGACAAAGATGTTGTAAGTTTTATTTATCATTTATGAGTTAAAATGTGGATTTAGTGCTCTCTCTTGGGGTAAAATGTGGATTTTTGAGTTCTCCGTGCTCAACGGAATTGCGTAGTTTAGTGCTCTCTCTTGGGTACTTAGTGTCTAGTGGAAGACAAGTACCCTTGGGAGGGCATTAGATTAGGCAGTTCTGCCGCATGAATAATCCCATGCTAAGAAGTGTGAAGAAAAGCAAAAAAAGATAGCCCATACTTTCAAATAAAAGGCAATTATCAAAAAGAGAGAGAGAGTCATGATCAAAGGAGTACAAAAATATTTAGAATTAGGAACAATTTCAAAATTCCATACACTTGCATAATCTTAATCAAAGTGTATGACTTGCATCTCCTTGGATCTGGTTTTTGACTTAGCAATATTATGTGATGCAAGTATGTCTCTCTTTCATACCTACCCAAAACTCCACAAAAAAGCCTTTAGAAATAGGATGAAAAGAAGGCAAATATCAAAAGCCTTTTGTGAGGACTATACACATTGAGCGATCGAGTGAATCATTTGGAGGAGCAAAGCTAACTTTTATATTTTCAAAATCAGACAAAACCTAAGTTTCTAAGCAAGAGTAGAGTAGAAAGATTTGAATCCTTACTGTTCCATTATCCAATCAGTTAAGATTCTATGGTAGACACTCAGAATGTTCACAGGTGCAGGTGAAGTTTGGAATAACTTGTATGCATATATCATATCAAGGAGATGACCCATCTTAATCCCTCGAACTTTACTCGAGGACGAGCAAAGGGCTAAGTGTGGGGGAGATTGTTGGTGGTCCTTAACTACTATTTCTAACCACCAACTCTTGCATAAAATCTAAGCATATAAACACCAAAACTAGAAATAGGGCTTACAACTAATCAATTCCATGAGTTTTAGTGATTTACCATTTGCAGAAGGACATGTTAGGATAAACATAAGAAATGTGCCGAAAGTACACAAGAAATACAACAACACACACACTCGACATGAGTCCAAGGGGGAGAAGGCCCATTACCAGATAAATCAGGGCCTAGAAGAATGGAGGATAGTCCCATAACCAAGGCAAACCACTTCAACTTCGTAGAAAACCCACATAGGCCCACTCTAGAAGATCAAAAGAGAACTCCTAATGAAATTGGACTCAAGGTTGGACAACCATGGTGTGGCCACACCCCTAGTGGCATGCCTCGGGCCCAACCTTCTCTAATCGGTTCATATTGATGTCCCAAAGGTGGTTGACAGGGTTTTGGGTAGATTAAATGTACCTAGATGTCGGTTGGCTCCTTCCATTTGGAGATCAAGCATATTCCCTAGGATCCTTCCCCCTCTCCACCTATAAAAGGAGGCATTCCCCTCCTCATTCATCATTCATCAACACAAGGAGACACAATGTAGCAAGAAAAGAGAAGAGATCCATTTATATCTTAGCTCTCTAGCTAGCTCTTTAGTTTAGGGAGTGAGTGAGGAAGAGAAAGAGATGGATAAGTGCCGAAATTGTCAGCTACCTCCATTTTTGTACTTGGGGCCCCTTGTACACATAGCGGAAGGAATGCTAGGAATGTTGGCTCCCTCTTCACTTGTACCTCGGCGAATCTAGTACTATTTGGAGTGCAAGGTTCATGTTCTTCTATGGTGGTGAGCTCTTACTTTAAGTTAGTCTTATTTACTATTTGCTTGTGGGTTTGTCGTCTGTCCTCGTGGTAGATACTCTAGTAGAGGGCTCTTGATAAAGACAGATAACCCTGTATGGCGCTAGAGTAGTAGTCGATAGCATAGACGTGGTGTTTAGGCTAGAGGCTACCTTCATTCGCCTCGTTCCCTACAGTTGAGGGGTAGGCAGTAGGTGGTGATAGCCCTGTCCATCCCTTATAATCCCCTAGATACGGGTTCGACGTAGAGCTGAAATCCGGAGGTACTTGGCAGACCAAGTATAAGCTAGTGCCCGAAGCAAGTCTATAGTTGCAAAGATATCTTAGCTTAGGATCTCTATCCCTAGAAAACCTCGCTACCCGAGCTGTCTTTCTTCTTGTTACCCTAGGTGAACTAGCTAAGAGACTTTTACACATCCGTTCCCTGTGAAAATATGATACCCTGAATACTTCCGGGTGAAATGCTACAACAATAATTCTGTACGCTTGCGAATTATTTCTGTATGCGTTAAGAAATACCAAGAGTAATAATGGAGTTTTCGGGTTGGGTTGTGCTATGAAACTGGGTTGTGCTATGGAATTGTTTTTATGGGTAGTAATGGGTTTAGAGGTCAAACGGGTTGGTGAAAGTCCTAGTTTAGTTTTGGATAATTGATGAAACCCTATGTGCTAACCTAGTTTATCAAGTGTGAAAGAGATAGGTTGCACAATTCCGAGTGGTGAAGCATGAGGTGATGATCATGGTGATGGTGGTTCAAGTGATCAAGGTGCTTTGGACTTGGAGATGAAGGAAAAGCAAAATGGGCTCAAGGTAAAGGTGATATCCATAAGACCATTTTGTTTCGGTGATCAAGACACTTAGCGAGTCTGATCACATTTAGGATCGATAGCCGTACTATTAAGAGGGGTAAAACTTGGTGTGAAATGCGGTTATCAAAGTGCCACTAGATGCTCTAACTCATTGCATATGCATTATGATCTAGTGAAGTGCTAACTCCTTTGAGAAAATGATTGTGAAAATGCTAACACACATGCACAAGGTGGTGAACACTTGTTGGTGTTGGCACATTTGCAAAGGAGGTGAAGTTTGAGAGGTGGAGAAGGGTTTGGGAAGTGAAAACACTATTTTCTGAGTGACCGGACGCTAGGGTCGCATCCGGTCAGTTCAAGCCATAGGTGAAGTTGAAGTGCGTGCACCTATGGGTCAGGTGCGAGCAACCAAACACGTTGCGTTAGGGTCCGGTCCGAGTGACATCAGCAGTGCACGAGAGCAGTAAAACGTGATGTGTCAACCAGATGCCGAGGTGCGTCCGACCGCGTCCCATCGGACGTGTCCGATCACGAAAAATGCTCTCTGGTAGCTTTCTGTACTCGATCGAACGCTGGCACTGTAGCCTCAGGTGTGAGGTAGCGGCACGTCTGGTCATGCAGCTCAGCAGCGCGAGTGCGTGGTGATCGAACGCTGGGCGTGCATCCGATCAGGTTGATCGGCGTGCCTGGTCCCTCTTGTGCATGTGTGAACTGTTCCAGTTGACCGTTGGTGATCAAACGAATGCGATTTAAATAGTGACACATGTCAGTGATCTAACAGAGCAGTGGAGGTGTGATTGGATGCTGGACCGTGTCAAGTGCGAGAGCACCTGCTCGTCCGGTTAGCCCGACAGGGGGACTTTTGGAGCCCAATAGCTCGATTCCTTTGGGGGCTCCTATATATACTTGTTGGCCAGCTCTAGCTCACTCTCTTGGCTATTTGTATTGACATAGCAACCTTGTGAGCTTAGCCAAAGTCCTCCCACTCATCTCCATCATTGATTCATCATCTTTGTGAGATTAGGAGAGAATCCAAGTGCATTGTTTGAGTGATTGCATCTAGAGGCACTTGGTGATTGTGTTTCGCTACGGGATTTGCTTTCTTACTCTTGGTGGTTAGCGCCACCTAGATGGCTTAGAGCAGCGAGGATCGTTGAGCAGAGGAAGGTGCTTGTCTCTGGCTCTGATCATGGTGATTGTGAGGGGTTCTTGACCTTTCCCCGGCGGAGAGCCAAATGGTAATCTAGTGGAATGTGCGTGGCTTGTGTGATCCTCTCTTATGTTGGTTGTGCGGCACCCTATTCAGGGTTTGGCGTGTGATGCCAATTAGCGCGTGACTCTCCAAGTGAGTGCGTCACCACAACTTGGACTAGCTTACTGGCAAGCAAGTGAACCTCGGTTAAAAATCATTGTGTCATCTATTGATTCTAAGGTGATTAGTCTCCATTGTGTTCTCTATCGTGATTGATTGTTCCATTGGTGTTTGGCTCCTTCCTCTACAAGGCAGTATAAGTTTTCATCTCATCCTTTACTTACTGTTGAGTAGCTTTTCCTGTGTAGCTCTCTTGTGTAGCTTTAGCTTATCAACTAGGAGTAAGTAGTGACTTAGCCTTGAGTGTTATCTTAGAGATCATAGACACTAGAAAGGATAGGTGGCTTGTAACCCTCTTGTAGTGCTAGTGCAAAACTCTCTTCGCCATCTTAAGTACTAATCAAGTGTTTCTAAGTATTGTTGTAGATTTTTAAATAGGCTATTCACCCCCTCTAGCCATTTGGACCTTACAGTTGGGATGGGTTGGGTTTGCTAGCAAATCGGGTTAGGATGGGTTTGGTTTCCCCAATCCTCCAGTCATGTCCAATGTCACCACGACTGTGCCACCGCTAGACCACACCGGGCTTGGTAACGCTATCGAGGCCCCTGAAGACGTGGAAGAGGTGCTGCACAATGGCGGCGGCAGCCTGCATGTGGCGCCTCTGACTGTGGTGCCTAGGCCAGTGGAACCAGCACCAAGTGTACTCGGCACCTCTTGGCCTCCCACTCCATCCACTTGGCCATAGCTATGATGGGGGTTCTCCCATATCGGTTGGAATGACACAGGTGTCATCCTGTTGACCAACCTAAGCCACTCCCAACTGACATGGATCCCTCAATAGGGCGCCGTCCATGCCTCCTCTTCAGGATCTTTGTGCGATTGAGTGGCATACGGTTATCCAAGTAATAAACTAACACATGACCAACGGATAATACAATAATGATTAAAGATCTAGAAACCTTTCACAAATAGATTATAGCGAAGTACTAAAGTTTGATATAAAGTCTATTCCCATCCATAGTTAATATGTCGAGGTCACTCATATATGAATATCATATTGGAGTTAACTTCTAACTCATCTTGGAATCGCCCATTCCAAGGTCTACTATGCAACAGTGAATAGAGCACTGGCACGAATCGATCGAAATGAGATTACCTACAAAACAACTTAACAGTAGCACCATGAATACTCACCGAACTTAATTCCAACATATAGATATTTGGTGGGTGCAAGGGTATTATCAGGCATTTGTACATTTGCAGAAAAGCATGCCATTTATTAAAGGGATGGCATGCTCATGGTTCATAATTTAATTAATCAGCAAGTATAGACTCATAACGAGTAGTAATGAGTAAAATAATTAAAAGGATCAACATTGTATTCCATCCCTACCATGGGTATAGAAAGTAGGAACAACCAAAAGGTTCCATCCCGAGGGACTTTAGGCTTTCAAACTCAGCAAAGGTGTACAAATTGTACCCACACGAAAAACAGGATGAACCACCATACCCGTGCCTGAGTAAGGGTTGCCTCATGTCTTCAACCTTTCCCCAATCCAGCCTGAACATCTTCTAAAAGGTTCAACTGGTTCCTGGTTAATGCTACCACCATCTAACCGGAGCCACCTTCTTACCAGTTTCACGGATAGACCGGTCGTAATTAGTTACTCAGCTTGTTGCCCCCATATGCGACATGTGGTCTGTACGGGTGGTTACTTGAACTCATGTATCCCAATGCAAGGTCATTAACTGCTCCACGAGCTACATCACTTGAGATCCCACACTCACAGTGACCTACCCCTTGCATGAGCAAGAGTTTACCAAATTGATCATCAAGTTTATATTTCAAATTGAGATGAGTCCTTAGTCAAGATTAGGGAAGTAGATAAGTTGTAACCCTCATTCATTTTAGTGATTAATTATCCCCATGTAGCATCCTACACGCACAAGCATGAGTTCCCTTCTCATACTTGACTTCTAACGTTGCTAAGCAAATAAGAAATTGAACGTTCCAAATCCTATTGATTAAGTGAAAGGTTTAATTAGTTACTGAGTAATTCTAAATTAGTGAAGCATCATTAAGTTTGTTGATCACATCTGCATGAAATGCATAACTCATAATGAAACATAATAAGTATCCAAAATAGGGCTTATAATAGTGGGGTGCATGCCTAGTTTTGCCATTCCAGACAATTAGGGAGAAAGATGACGATTCACGCATGATCCTCACAAGTTAACCAAACCTGAAAAAGAGGATTCAAGATTTGGAGATAACCACGCGATTGATAGGGAGATCTAACTGTGCTCTATCATTACACTACTCATTAGCTAGTGTGACTAGGGTTTGTCGAACTCTAGGGTAGGGTTCTAGAATTTGCACAATATTTCTATCATTCATCGGACACTCCGTCACATGTGATGGACGCTCCGCTGGGTTGGCCCCTGAGGCTAATAGTCTCTGTTTTGGCTCTAGTCTAGTCGACGGATGCTCCATCATGGGTCATAGACTCTTTGTTACCCATGGAAGGTTCCATGGAATGTTCTGGTTGTTTGGGACTTAGGAAATTTTGGTGAGCTTGTAGTTGGCGGATACTCCATGCGAACTGATGGACTCTTCGATGGGAACTGGGAGTTCTTGGGTTTCCTAGTTATCCAAGCTTATAATTCAGCGGACACTCCATGAGATTTCACGGACACTATGGTAGGAACTAGGCACTCTCGGGTTGTTGTGCTGTTGGCTTAATAAATCAGCAGAGTCTTCACCGAATACCGTGGACTCTCTACTGGTTCACACCGAAGGGATATAAGGTTTTAGTTACTAGGCTAAGGAAATGATAGACACTCCGTCAATTTTGATGGACTCTCCATTAGTTGGGCGATAGAATAGCCTATGTTCTTGAGTTCTTGGGTAAAGGCTTAGGGATTTATTCCTAGATGTAGGATTGAGGCCTTCATGCATGTGCAAGATAGTTCTAGGGTTTTGGCTTGAGCTAGCTAGTGCAACTAGTGATTCATTAATCTCTACAACTAGAAAGATTCACATGTTATCGTCTGATAGTGACTCATCGCTTCGCTCTGTACGTAATCCCCCGATAAACACCCGCGCCCCCGTGCGCTTCGTCTCTCCCAGCTACGCAAAACTGTCCTAGTCGCGCACGTCCCCTACCACCGCAGCTCCCCGGCGCGAATAGCCAAACCGCCGCCTGCTCTCGCCTCCACCTCCGACCCGCTCTCTGCACCAGGCCGTGCGCTCATCGACACCGCCGGAAGCCACGCCGCTAAGGAAGTGAAACGACCTTGATTTTCCTCAAAGGGAAAATCCACAGATACAATTTATAATGCAGTAGATCACGAGAGCAATCCATCACATTATCAATTATCAGCTGATATCATAGTCATACATCATAGATTTACAAGTTACAAGGCTTTACAACACTGGTTAATACACCTATTACATCGATTAATCTAGCGGAAACACACACACATCTTCATCAGAGTCGTTGTAGCGCATCAGCAGGTGAAGTCTCCTCCTTCACGAGCAATCATCAGAGTTGGCGTAGAATGTCAGCGGCGTGGACTTCATCTTCCGAACCAAACTCGAGCGTAGGAACGAGACCACCTAATCTATCCAAACCTGTCCAAAATCTATCAGTACAATTTATACTGGCCACTGTCTCCCACCCTATGCTTTTGCGTATGCTTTGTGGTAAGTGGAATGCAAGGGTAGATCAAAAGGCCTATATATGGCTGTAGGTTTCCTATGCTAGTTCAACAAGATTTTATAATAATAATAGTTCATCAAGCTTTACTCCATCTCAACCACATGTTCTCCCATCCCATCACACACATCTCACCACACTCTCACACTGTCTAGGCGGCAAGGACGACTCCCGCTCGTACCTTGCCTCAATGGCCAAAACCAGATCCAACACCAAAACCAGGGGAAAGGTAGAAAGGACTTCTCTCACTAATCAAGTGAAGCATAGGTCATAGGAATGTCCATATCCGCGGACGCGGCTATACGTATAGATCAATCAACTCTGTAGAGTGTGTACACCTGGTAATCCACAAGATCACCATCATCGGTGGTGCCCCACCTAGGCTGATGCCGACTGCCTCCCAACCGGTACGGTACCACCCTACCACTCAGCCCTGGGCCATCTCGGCATCCACCGAAACGCTGAGAATGTGAGACGTAGTATCGGGCCCCCAAGGTCACTACGCTGTCTTAGGAGGGTGTGGAACACCATGCCCGTACCTCCCTACACTATCACCTTTCAACCTAGTAGTAGTGGCACCGCCCTAGTCAGTCGGGTAATCATCTCCTGCCCATCGGGAGCGAGTGGTGTGTATGAAGGGTCCTATGATTCCGGTTCTCAAGACATATCAGTCCGTAAGGGGACTGGACAGGATATCTTCTCAAGGGGATAACCAACACCCCGTGCCTCGACGGCACCTCCACCGGGGATAACCAACACCCCGTCTGCTCTCACATGCACCCGCCACAGGTACCTCTCACGAGGGATGCCCAGGTCGCACCCCTCCGGCATGACTTGCCCCAAAGACTCGTCGTAGGATCATGTCCGATCGACTCAACCCTCACCACACACCCAAGACGCACGCCAAGATCTCCCCAAGTTCATTATCCAGTTTTACCAAGTTATCAGCACCACGTGCCTTATCCACTCACGTTATTCCTTCACCAAGCATCACATCACAGGTATAATGCGTAGTGAAAGTAATACAGTAAGTAGAATGCGAGCGTCTAGCCTATCAGCGGGTGTGCAGGGGAATAGGTTGCGACAAGGTAATGGCTTACAAGCAGTCTACCATGCAACCTATCACAGTTCAATTGCAAGAAAGTAAAGCACTAGCATCAATATGTAGCATGTCTAATAGGTTCTATGAGGTTGGGTGGGACGTGGAACACCTGTTAAAAGTCGTATCTAAGATCCTCGGTGCACTTGTAGTCGTATCTAAGATCTACGAGGTTGGGTGGGACGTGGAACATCTATATGTAGCATGCCTAAATGACTTTTAAGGAGATATCTTTTGTCATATTGTGTTACTATGCACTTTCTTTTGGCGGAGAAACAATATGCACTGCTTGTTTATTGTAGTAAGTAACATTAATTTTCATTCCTACTCATATAATTTGGTCAAGGTGTTTACTGATGTTCTATTTAAATAACTGATTAGTACATGAGGTCAAGTTTGCTGCAGGTCAATGTCATAAAGGACAAATGACAAGAAGTTGGAGATCCAAGCATAGAAATGAGATGTCGTTCATGTAAAAGTTTGCTGCAGGTCAATGTCATAAAGGACAAATGAGGTCAACATTAACTATTTGTTTTATTATACATGAGATGGCACAGAAATGAGATATCGTTCATGTAAAAGTCTCAGGATCCTTGATTACGATTGTATTTGACCAAAATGTTACTTTATTTTGTAATTCATTTTTCTAAACACAATAGGGGAAAATAAATATTTCGATAAATATATTTCCAGACATGCGTGATGCGTCATCTATTGGTTGCTATCAAGTGACATGTGTATTATCGTGTTATTTTTATTTGTCCCGTTGCAACGCACGGGCACTCAACTAGTCTACTTAAAATCCTAAAAGAGATGGAGAGCTTGAGATTGGGCATGACAACTTAGCTTGGGGTTTTGGTGAGTTCCTTTTCACCAAGATTGGAGATCAAACACTTGACATCTTTGCTTCCAAGCTAAAGAGAGATTCCATCATTTCCTTGAGTTGATAATCACCAAGCAATCCTCATTTTCCATCCATGCAAGGGAAGAAACTTAAGTTAGCTTTTTAGAATTGGTCTTAAGATAATGAGAAGAGAGATCTCGAGCTAACCATGAGAAGAGAGGTTGTTCAAGCTTAAGGACTTGATCCAAGGATGATCTTGCTACCCTTTGTAGACTTGATTCTCTTCTCCTTCTTCATCTTCTCCACTTTCTCACTCTAGTTCATCCTTTCCTTTCTCTTGTTCTTCATTCTAGAGAGAGAGAGGGATTGAAGGGAATGATAGGTGAGTGAGTAGAGCTGAGGTTCAACTGTTGAGAAATATTTCCATTTTGTGCTGACATGTGGGCCATGCCCCATAATGGAAAACAACTCATTTTCCACTCAATCTAATGTCTTTGCCTTTTCATCAGAAGGTCCGATAACTCTGGCGGACTATCCAGTAAATCTCTGTCCTTGCATAATTGAGTTAAAGACTAGGGTTCTTGGCATTGGGTCAATCTCAGGGTTCTCATAATTCTTGCTTAACTTCAGAGAAGGTAAGTGGTCCTTGCTCCACATTTCTCAAGAGATGTTTTCTGACAGTGACCTCTCGGTTGACTTCAATTGACTAGAGGTTGACTTGCTTGACTTGGGTGATTATCGAGAATTAGAACACGTAGTTGGGTGAAATGGTGCCACATCCTTGATCCAAGCACTAGGGATGTCCACAAGAGCACGATTGGGCATGTCTCTGATGACCCAAAAAATGAGAGCCTACATTGTAACGAACTCGAGTCGTTACAACAGCCCTAGGCTCCGACGACACGGCTGATGCCGCTGCCACCTCGAGCCACACTTGCACTACCCCCGCACCCCCGTCACCGCTGCTACCACCTTCATAGGCCACAGCAAAAAATAGCTGCAGGAAAGAGGAGCAGCAGCAGGAAGGAACGAACGCAGTAGCTGCAAGAAGGAACAAACGCAGAGAAGAGGAGCAGGAGGACGAAGGAACGAAGCAGGTAGGCAGGCAAGCGCAGAGTGGGTAGAGTGGGCTAGGTTGGGTTGGGTTGGGTTGGGTCTTAGTTAATTTTGAATGGGTGGGTTGGAATTGAAAAAAAGAATAATTAGATTTAGAATGGGGAGGAAATGGGTTGATATCTTACCCATTAGTAGGGCTACTTAGGACCATTGATAGTCTGGTCCAGAGGTTACGCAATGGTCAAATGTGTTAGTGATCATTGAAGGGAACCAAGCCGAGGAAGCATGGTTTGGAACCCCCTCAGAGTCCGGTCCGAAGGTGCGCAGAAAAGCCCTCCAAGGGGACCAACGGCTCTATTTGGTTGGGTGCTTATAAATACCCCATGACCAGCCAAATTGAAGGTGTGAGAGCCCAAGGAATTGATACATGAGTTGAGACTCAATTTTAGTTGCTCTAGCCACCAAAGTGCTTAGTGAAATATTTGGTGATAAGCATAGGTGCTTTGCGAAGTGCTTAGGCTAGTTAGACCACAGTTTATGTGCTTGCCTAGATTTAGGCCTAGTGCTTAGTGAGGTTTGCACACCTCTTATCATTTGGTGCTTGCACGCACTATTGTAGTCTTGCAAGACCACACCAACCGTGCTTGTGGTGTGGCCGCCACCGTGTACCGAAGGGAACAAGGCACGCAGTAGTTTGGTCGAAAAATTGATAGTGAAGACGGCGGGGAGTGGTCCGAGAGTGGCTTGCCAAAAGGCACATGAAAGACCCACTAGCGCATGGGGAAGGCCTGGGGCCATCCACGGAGTTACCTGACCTAGAGCTTGGCCCTTGCGAGGGATTCCTTGTGAGGGGATCCAATGAGAACTAGGAGGAAGCTTGAGCGCTTCTTGATACCTCGATAAAAATATCAGAGTCGTCAATGGAAGTTTGCATCTCTACCTTATCTTTACCTTCCACATTTATATTGTAATCTTGGTTGTATGCTTTACCTTTCCTAGCATAGTTGATAGGATTAGAACCTAGGTTGCATAACTCTTTTGCGGTAGAGATAGCAACAAATTAGCAAAATTGTAGTTGCACATTTAGATAGTTTATTTATTTCCATAGGTTTTGCTAAGGTAAAAATTAGAGGCCATAGTTAGAAATAGATTTTTAAGTTGCCTAATGTTGACACCAAAAATTTGGTTCGAGAAGAAAGGACCCCGAGGTCTAAGTTCATCAAGAGAAAGCCGAGATATTCGGCAAGGATCGGCTAACCAAGTTGCCATCAAATGAATAAGATGATGTCATCGTTCCAAGGGAATGGGCCCCATTAGCAAGGATGGCAAAGCATAAAGCAAGAAGATACGTCAGACTTCATAGAAGGGAAAGATTGAGGTCCAAGTTATCGTAATTTAGGAAGCTTTATTTTCTTTCTAAGTTTGAGATCGATCTTGTACGACCGGACTCGTAGTCAAGCTTCAGGTATAAAAATTGAACCCCGATTATTGTAATAGACATCTCTCATCAACTAACCAAACAAGTACCTTTACTTTTTGGCTTACGCTCTCCTTAAGAGTAGGAGTAGAGTAGATTTTGATGAGTTCTTTGGACAAGTAGGACTGCATCAGACAACCTGACCTCTGGCTTGTTTATGAGTATCCGTTATGACTTATATTGTTACTTGTGAGGCTGCAACAGATGATTGATCTCTTGCAAGTTATAGTATAAGTTAGTTATCGATCTATATTGTTATTTGTAAGGCTGCAACAGACGACTGATCTCTTATAAATCACAATATAGATTAGTTATTGATTCGTATCAACCTTTAAAAGGCTGCAATAGACAACTTATCTCTTATAAACGTTGGTATTAATCAAAGTTATCGATGTTGTGTTAAATAGTTTATTGTTTAATATAATATCATCAATCGCCTGATCTAGATTGAGATTTATTAGTCTTATTATTTTGATCTATCTTCTGTTGGTTATTTTCATGGTTGAATTCGATCCTTGACATTAGATCCTGTTTGATGACTAATCTATCTCAATCCTGATCATATATGGCGAGTGTTTGAATTCGTGTTCTATTAAGAGATAGATTCATTGATCACCAGCATCCGGTATGACTCCGCTATCAATGCTACATTGGGCGACTCAATCTGTTGAGAGCGTGTCAGATTGGACATTGTCGGTTAATAGATCTATCTATTAAAAAAAAAGTATGGCGTCAACCACCCGCTATGTCTCCATCAGTTATTTAGTCGATGGCATGAGCTTCCATGCGTATAATATGCTCTCACGACTTCTTTGCGATATAAGTAGGTCTATCGACTGCTGGTCTCTGATCTAGGGTCCTATTGTCAATGTTGCATCAGATGACTAGACCTATTGATGGTACAATAAATTGAGTCTAGTTGTTTGTAAATTTATTTATATCCAATGGATGAGTGATCATATGCTATACGACAAGATCACCGGAGTCGGCTATTTTAGCCGATAACTAGCTTTGTTGAGGATGTAATGGCTATTTACATGCTTTTATTTATTTTCATCTTAGTTAAAAGCTAGTTTGTTTCTCACATGAATGCTTACACGTCTATCCTTACATCTTTTGCATGTTTTCATGATTATCGGCTAGGTTAGATTTATGCAACTGAGTAAATGATAATTGCCAATATGCTTATTTTACTTACATTACATCATGAACATGCTGAATATCGACTCTCTAGTCGATAGCCTTATTTCATTGGCTACTTAACCGCTTATTTAGAACTATCTGGACAAATACCAGCATGTTCCATCTTAAATTACTGATCAATTTTCTTCTTGTCAATTGCAGGGTTAAATTGACTAGCACGCCCTTGGCTACGACCATCCGGTCCAGTGTCCTCCTAAGTTCGGGGAGAGCTTGGGATCTGCTCCACGCGGTTTCTCCTAGCTTGCTGTGTGTCATTCGGCGGCACCCCGTCCATCGCTTTTTCGCCGTCGACACACCTAATTCAACCCCTTCTTAGGCATCACGGTACTTACACAACACTACACACTTCTTGTTAGCCTTTATCGTCCCTATTTTGTCCCTTACCACATATAGTGGTAGGCCATAAGATCCTACTCCTTCTACCTGCTTCATGTCATCACGTGTGACCACTATCTCCATCTGTTGTTGCGCATTGCTCTATGCTCACCGTTACCTATAATGATTTCCTTTATCATAAACCATATGCTGAGCAACTACAACCCAAGATCAAAAGAGGAGAGTGTGGCCGTGGGCCTTCTCGGTTCAGCCAAGGTGTATGGCTTGGTTTTGGTAGCTACTACCACATGCTTGATGTTCTTCCTCCTCATCTTCATAGGCCTTGAGGTTTGCCAACCTTGTCTCTTATCTTCCATATCTGAAATTTTGCTTTAAATAGACACATTATCCATCAAGTCTTCCTCTATGCCTTTCATAGGCCTTGAGTTCTGCTCAAAGAGTAACCCTTGCTTCCTTGCTAGAGACACCTCTTTCTTGTGGCACCCATCCAATTTTCAATCCCCATCGGAAATTCTTCTTGAGTTAATCCCTTAAGAAGCTCCCTTCCTAATCAGAGAGATTCAGAGTAGGCCACTTAGCCTTGTCCATTAAGTAAGGACCATCAATCCCATGGATTATAATCTGATTAGAATTTGTTGGTATAAGATCCCTAATGTCATCTTCAACTTTGTCCTCCTTGGAGTTCTTATCCAACTCAGATACCAAACAACCCATATTAGAGTCAGAAATATCCAGTCCCTTCTTAGGTTGATCTTGCCTTTGTACTTTAAAATCCTTGTCGGTAGTCTTGTCCATTGTAACCATCCCAATAGCAGGACGAAAAACTTCAATGGGGTCACAAAAGAAACTGTTGTCCTAGACCCACCAACCCTTTTATGCTGACCTTCTAATTCCTCCATAGATCCCTCATGACTACAGTCCATCTCTTTGTCCAAAATTTAAAAAATATATCAAATTTGTCAGAGCTTCTTCTAGATTTGTCCCCTGTATGCTAATTATCACTGTCCTTATCAAATTTGTCATCGCCTTTCCCTCCTTTGGAAGAACCCTGACCTCCTTCCACCTTAAACCTATGTAAGAAGCCTATTCCATGGAAAAAGAACTCTATTGTACCTCTAAGAGCAACTGGGTTCTTGCATCTACCTTGGACCCTCACTAGACTAACTCTGATCAGGCTTAGATCATAAACCACTAAAGGCTCAGCAACTAAAGTAACTATCTCCTTAATAGTCTCCACTTCTCTAGCCATATTTGGAACATTATGAACTTTAATCCACAAAGTTTGTACCACGGAAGAAGTCTCAGGATCCCTTTCTGTCTTCTCTATCCTCCCCTTCAAACCATATAAGGACATCTCAAATCATGAGAGTTTTGCAAAGGTATCTAGAGATCCTTTGTTAGGAAACACCACCAGCAAATTCTTGATGATCAACCTTCCTAACCCTGAAGTCCCACTTTTCCATCACCAGATTCTTAAGCTCACTATCCATTTTTTTCCTCACATGCTTCTCTTTCTAGCACAGTGATTAATCCAGTAGCTTGATTGGCTTTAACCTTAATTACCCTAAGGAAAGTCAAATGCATAGAAGCCATGGCTAGGAATCCCAAACCCATACATCTTAAGCTTCTTAGCCTTAAGGATCTTACAATCTACTACCACATGACCCTTCTGTTTACACTTGTAACGCACAGGCTCGTTTTGGTAGTCAATTTGATGATGTCTCAATCCCGACATCGAAAACACTTGACTTTAAAAAGAAGAGTTGGGGTGTGTACCTTCAATATGGTCCATCTCGCGTTCCCTAAAACCATATCTCTAGTTATCTTGGTGGTTTAGTGACGTTGGCGGTGGAGTAACCCTAATACGCTTGGCTAAGTGTCTGAATCGGCGTATCTGATATGGACGAGCTGGATAGCAGATATCTAGCAAGGTAGCCCCTTTGGGTATCCAAAACTAGCCTAGCCCATATCCACTTGGGGACCATAAGTGGTTCACTCTTTCATCACCCGCATTAACCGTCACATCTTCAACCTCCCGCTCTTCATGTACAACCAACTCCTTCGAAGAGGCCATGCATTGCGCCTCCATTTGAACCTTCGACATCCTAATCATGGATGCCTCCAACCACCGGCAAGCCTCTGCGAGCATCTCCATGGATTCATCCTTAATTTCCAAACATAATAGATGTTGTTTGATTTACTCCGCTAACTAAATGTGCACAAACTATTTACCCCCTTTGGTCATTGGTTGATACCTAGTTCTACCTTGAATCCCCACTTGCAAATCCGTAGGGGCTAAAGTCAATCGGCGCATTGTCCCTTTTTTGCAGAAATTGAACTTTGATAGAGTGTAGGCCAAATTTCCCCAAACAAATGGATATCTATCACACCCCCAAAAATTCTGATTTTGGGTTAGAAAACACTAATTAAAATAAATGTTTTAATATTTGGATAAAATTTCCCAAGTTTAGTTTAAGTTAGCATCAGCAAGTTATAGGAAAAATGTGAATCTTCAAACTTTTCTAAATTAATTTGGCGGGCTTTTGGTTGATGTGATGTTTGTTTGTTGCTTCTTTGTCTATTTTGAGTGAGCAAAGTCTTTAAAATATGTTTAGTAGGTCAATCTTCCTTCTTTGGCATGTTTTTATCTTTTTCTGCAATTAAATTCCTTGTTTCTTAGCTTAAGCTTTTGTTCGAAGCTTCTCAAAATCTTTTCTTTGTAACCCAAATCACTCCTTCGAGTTCCTTGTTCATCAATCAATCAATCTCTACAAACTTCTCGAGAATTTTTTCGGCTTTTTCTAGAACCTGTTCCCACTTTTCTGTGAGCATAATCTAATTTTGAGATGCTCTAAAATATCTTTCATGAGCTCCAATTACTTTATTTGGGTTCCTCATATTCCATAATGTCTCTGAGAATTTTTCTTGAATTTTTAGAGCTTTCAGAGTAATTTTCATGACTTAAATACCAATTTCGGACTTTTTTGGAAATATTTTATTCATGAAATTAATTAGATCCAAAAATAATAAAATATCTCATTTTCCACCTACCTCAAGCTCTATCAATATATATACGCCGGTGTTGTGCTCGCCGCACTCATTCCAGATCTAAAGTCATTTTTTCGAGCTGCCACTCCTAACGCGCTACATCTAGCGCCGGAGTTCGGATAAGTTAGGTCCGATGAACTCTTCGTCAAGCTTTTCAGTCAAACTGTCACGTTCCGGCGTTAACCACCACCGCCACAAGGTAGCTCTCGTCATTATCTACGTCGTAGTGTCCTTGTTTACATCAATCCATCAAACCATTTGAGTCTGCATCCCTCGTATTATGCTTGTTAAGCGGTGGTTTGCTTACACTTGCTTTTCTTTTCAATTACTTGGATAAAAATCCTAGATGGGTAGCAGAAGCTGGAGCTTGATTAAGTTTTTGAGGAGTGCTAGACGTATGTTACGCCCAGTTAACCGTCCCTTATGAAGTTTGAGCCTGAAGAAAAGATTAGTTACCGTTCCGTGATACTCTGATATAAGTATTAATATAGCTATGTATACGTTATTTAATAACATTGTTTCTGATATTATTCACTCTGTTGTTATATGTGTGGATTTTCCGGGCACACATATGGCGAGCCTGGTTTTGTTGTTTAAAACCGGGTGTGACAATATCACCTGAAACCGCCTTGGGCAAATCAGAGCCATCCCCGATAACTACTCTGTGTTGTTCCTCTTTCGCAGTTCTGGAATTCGACGGAAATCATACTCCCCGCTGAGAAACGTGATTCCGATCAGCCCCTACCCGCACTATCTCAAACTCTAGCTCCTCACGCCATGGTCAATGATTGCTCCCCCACATACCGACCCCTAAGCCCCTCTCCGGTCATAGAATAGAAGCCTTGCCTCTGAAATTGACGCCCTACGATGCTCCTAGAGTTCTCGTGCGTCCGCTCCCCGAAGTCAAGCATGTCAGCGACGACACCTGCCTCCTCGCCGGGACCTCCTCCCGCGGCGCCGGCAGAACCCCAAGGGTGGCAGGGCTCTGGGGCCGTCTCCAAGAGCAGGGTCTCTTAGGTCGCTCATTTTTCTAGATTCCATGGTTTAATTCTTGAATTAAAATAGATCCCTGCCCCATGACAGAGGATCAGAATCAGAAACACACACATACAACAATATTCTTTTTTTCTTAGTAGCGTGATTCGATATTCATGTAGTGGAAACAAGTGTATCAGCGGACAAGGTAGGTTAGTACCAATGCAACTTAGTGTCATGTTTACTTTGGCATATTTTTAACTTGTCCTTCAGTCCACATCCAAGGGAGGACCTGCTCATCACTGACGATAATGTGGTTGATGGACGTCATGCATGAAACTTTGGTTGTGAATAAAACACTGCTGAATACAAACATGTTTCCGGACTCTTGTGCTTCTGTTGGAAAACACAAGGGGAAGAATAGGATCAGAGAATCCCGTATGATTATGCTTTTATTATTTTACGGTGGAACACTCTAGGCATATGATTTATACATATATATTGTCGGACTTCTCTTACTCGATCGTCCACCAACCTGCTCGCTCATTCTTTTCATCAACGTCCAAAAACTTTCACTAGAAAAAAAAAACCAATGGCGCCTTCAAAAAAGAATCTATCTGTAGTCATGCTCCTAATTGTCATCGTGGCCTCAGGTATGTCCCTGCACATATATGAACTGTTGAAAATATAAAACTTAATATATGTTGTTTTAATTAGTTGATGTTTCTGCTAATTAACCACATTCTTGCATGTGCTAGTATGTTCAATGCCTGCATGCACGCAGTCGTGTCCGGACCTACCTCTTTGCCGGCACCTGAGCGGCAATTATCATGGACCCTGCATTGGCGACTACGGTTGCAGTGATGTATGCAAACATGAAAGCTTCGACAACTTATGCGGCGATTGTGACTGGTTTAAGTGCTACTGCTATACCGCATGCTCCTCTGAGATTGTAGCGGTTGCTAGCGCTCCGATCCAGCCATGATGCAATGATCCCAGCCTGGCGTTTCTTAAATACAGTATATCCCTTCCTAACTGGCTCTTACTCCCTCTGTCCGGATATATGAGTCGTTGTAGCACTCAACAAGGTACATCATTTATTGTGTGAACCTGGCCGTGTACACACTCCGATGCTTGCTCTCTCCACTGAACCTGGACGTTTTGAACCAGCGCTAGAACGACATAAATTGTGGGACGGAGGGAGTATGTACTAATAATATATAGTGTTTTTTAAGAAATAGGAGGGGTTACTCCTGCTATATTGAGTTAAAAGGAGAAGGATCTAATACAAGCATCAAGAAACAAAAAAAAAAGAGACAAAGAAGATCATAAGGATTACAAAAGGGCAGCTAGCCATTGCTTAATTAGGGGAAAGTAACCTTTCTTTTCTCTAAGAACAACCAAGGAGTTTTTTTTTTCTTGAAAACTGCTCGACAGGCATGCCAAATTAGCTCCTCATCTTCAAAAATCCATTCATTAGTTTGTGTTTGCGTGGTACTTACCGGTATTAGCGAACCTGTCTTGTTACAAATGAAATTGTTGGACTTGTGGATCAAAATAAATTTGAATTATCTCGAGCACATATATATACTAATGCGTATTCCTATACGATTTGTCCCACCATCATGTCGTGGATTTTAACGATGAAAACAAAAAGTATCCAAATATGATGTTTGGAGCCATAATAAATATAAACCTGCCGGTGAGAGAAAATTGTTAGAAGTTGATCTCGGATTAGGCTTGATGACCGAGTTCTAAGGGCCACGAGCCCACCACTCCTAACAGACGCACAATGGCAGAGGTGCTGACCGTTTCCCACTAGCTCAGTCTATTTGATGCCATGCCATAAGAGGGATTCCGAATGTCCGCAAAAAGTGAGCAAGGACACCACTAAGGAAATGAGCCGTCTCCCTAATCTACCGATTGAGAGGGCATGGCAGTCGGGTGAAGACCATGTCCAATAAGAAGGTGGCACGTGACCGAAGCATCCCCAATATAACCGGCCATAGCATCTACATGTGGAAGCATCACCAATGGAACGGGTCATAGCATCCGTCTGCGTGGTTGCTCTCTGCCACGCATGCAAAAACAGTTTTGTGTTAGTCATTTTTTCGTCACGGATCAAGCCACTTCTATGAACAATAGCTCGGGTTCGTCACAGGACAACCAATACGACACTCACTTTTTGACGAATGGATTTTCATCACTAATTTGTGATAAAAATGTTTTTATGACGAATACTGCTTCTTCAGTGATGAAAGTTGCTCGTCATGTATGTTCCCATCCCTACTAGTGGAGAGAGAGAGTGGGCGCGAGGGGAGTGGAGTGGAGGGGAGTTAATGAAGGGTTGGTGGTTAGGGGCTGCGGCGTATGCGAGATAGGAGTTAACGGGATTCAAATATTTTTCAGGCCCAGCTTCCATGTCACTACCGGGTGATGTAAAAGCTTGTCAGTGATACTATCGCTGTCGGATTTTTTTTTAATACCACCGGTTAGTTATATACTCCCTCCGTTCCAAATTATAAGTCGTTTGACTTTTTTTGGTATATCCATTTTGCTATGCATCTAATATAATAATATGTTTAGATACATGATAAAATAGATGAACCAAAAAAGTAAAAGCGACTTATAATTTGGAACGGATGTAGTATGATATATCAATACCACTACCGGGTGATATTTAAGAAGAACCTGCAGTGATACTTTTTTCTTACCACCTGGCAGTGATACTCCTATTGTGCACACCGGGAAGAGAAGAGAAGAGAGAAGAGGAGAAGATGAGAGATCTATAATGATGCAACGTGCCTAATTTACAATGTAGCATCCGTATCCTCTCTAACAAAGGCAGCATGTGGTTCCCCTGTGGTAATTGTTTCCGGGCTTGTGCTTCTGGTGGAAACCACTAGAGAGATCTCGTGCTTTAATTTAATTTAATTGCCAAATATAAATAGGTGTCTGCCCCTGACGGAGGATCATAGGATAGAAGAATCCCGTACATTTGCTTCTAACGCTGGGAAACACTGGGATCCCATGGTTTATTCCCGAATAAATAGAAATATGTCCCTGTCCCTGATAGCAGATTGTAAGAGGGCCGAATACTGATGCGGAGGAAAGAGAATAGGAGGGAGAAGGAAAGCGGGTTGTAAGTTTACAACTAGCTAGGCCCTGTTGAATCCCTTGGGCAAACAACTATAGTTGCTAAACTTCAGCCCTTCAGATCCGAACAGGAGGGCTAACGAGTGGCTACAGTTTAGCCAAAGCCTCAACTAGTTGTTAGCCAACTAGTCCATCAAACCCAACTTCAGGGGCTAATGTTCTACTCGATTGGAAAAAAAACACAACGATGTCCCTTCCCCACGCGACCCTATCCGATTCACTCAGTTCCCCTTCCCTCCCGCATCCTTCTGCGCCACCTACGTGCATCTCGCCAGTCGCCGCCGTGTTTCCCCGCCCTCTCGCATTCGCCCGCGCCACCCATGCTGCATGTCTCCCGGCGCGGCTGCCCTTTCCTCTGGCCCACCGCCGCCTTCCCTGAGCTTGCGAAGATCCGACAGCGACGATGTAGCCAATGTCTGGCAGCGATGAGCTTCCCTCGGTCGCCGGCGTTGAAGATCTCCCTCCATTGCCACGAGTTGAAGCCCCCAATGCCGTCGAGGAACTGCATCTCCGCCGTGACTTGAAGCCCAGCACGTCGTCGACCTTTCCCAAATCCCACGCCGTCATCTTGAAGAACTCCGGCCGCCAGCACTGACGAGCTACCCTCCGCAACTCAGGGGTATAACAATCTATGTATTCAAATAGTTCTACTTATTAGCCCGTGGATCCAAACATGGTTGGACTAATCACTAGTCCTAGTCCAAAGTGGGTCATGTATTAATAGTGAAGAACTAACTGCTATATGAGTAGGCTGAGAGATGAACTGCAAAGATCCATGCAGCTAGCAGTAGGCTGTATTATTAGCCTTGCTTTGATGGAGGATTAGAAACTGTAACTGAAACACACACATACAACAATATTCTTTTTTCTGAATACAATAGTGTGATTCGATATTCATGCAGTGGAAACGAGTGTATCAGCGGACAAGCAAGGTAGGTTATAGTACCAATGCAACTTGGTGTCATGTTTACTTTGGCGTATTAAGCTATGTTAACCTGTCATTCAGTCCACATCCAAGGGAGGACCTGCTCAACAAATGCTGACAATATATAATGTGGTTGATGTGAAACTTTGGTTGTGAAGAAAACATTGCTGAATACAAACATGTTTCGGACTCTTGTGCTTCTGTTGGAAAACACTAGGCGATCTCAAATAATGAATAGGATCAGAGAATCCCGTATGTTTATGCTTCTACAGTAGAACACACTAGGCATGTGATTTATTTATGTATATATATTATCAGACTTCACCTCACTGCATCCTCCACCAATCTGCTCGCTCATTCTTGTCTTCAACGTAAAAAAAACTTCCACAAAAAAATAAAAAAAAACAACCAATGGCGTGTTTAGGAAAGAATCTCTCTGCATCTGTGCTCCTAATTGTCATCGTGGCCGCCGGTGTGTCCGTATCTCTCCTAGCAGCTTAAGTCATTTAATTTGGCGTTGAATTGGCTATCATGCAACTTATATCAATATGTTCTTTTGATTAATCTTTCGGCTAATTATAACCACGTTCTTCCATTGAATGTGCTAGTATGTTCAATGCCTGCATGCGCGCAGGGTCGGTGTCCATCGGATGATTTTTGCGAGCACCTGAGCGGCAATTATCACGGACTGTGCTTTGGCGACAACGGCTACGGTTGCAATCATGTATGCCAAGCTGAAAGCCCCGACAACTTTTCCGGCGCTTGTGGCCAAGACTTCAAATGCTACTGCTATACCTTCTGCTCCTCTGAGATTGTTGCTGGTGCTACCGTGCTAGCGCTCGGATCCAGTCATGATGCAATGATTCTAGCCTATCTCTCCCTGGCTTTTATGTAATAATACATGTAGTGTTTTTTTAATAAACAGGAGGGTTTTTTTTGAAGGGTGTGGAGGGGCCAAGGCGCCTACAGTTAAGGTATATTAGATAAAAAAATGATACAAGTATCCGTACAGAGAAAGGGCTAAAAAAGAGCAGGAGCAGGAGCAGGAGCTCAAAGCTAGAATTAAGAAACAAAAAAAAAGTCAGGAACAAGATGCTATCCTTTTTCGAGATTACAGTCAGTTTTGGATCCATAGAATAAATTTGTCTGAGCAGCTCTCTTTGGCTCTTAACGAAGTTAGAGCCATTTCCTTATTGAAAGCATGTTTACTGTCTTGAAGATTTGGACCAATTCCTTTGAAGATTAGATTGTTTCGCGCTCCCCAAATAGTCCAGCACACATAATCATTACGACAATCATGGAGAACTCAGAGTTGAGTTGATATCTGAGCTGTGTACTTACTTGTGGAAAAACAGCCTGATCTGGGACCTGAATATTGATAATGTTCCAGTAAGCCATTGCAAAGGGCATTCAAGGAACAGATGTGTGACCGTTTCTTCAGTTGCCAGGTTACAAAGTACACAATTGTAGGATTCCAGATGCATGTTTTTCCTTCTTATGATGTTTCTTGTGCTTAGTCGATCCTTCAACAATAGCCAAAACAAAACTTTGAATTTTGGTTGACAGAACGTCTTCCAAAGGCAACTGAAAACTGGGTGCACTGGATGGTGTCCAATCAATTTCTTGTAGGCCTTGGTTGCTGCGAAGATATTAGATCCCCAGACATATCCCCAGGAATCATAATCATCAGTGAGCTGCATGCTATCCAGGGTGCTAGTGAGGTTTACCATTTGAGAGTGAGCCAAGTCTGATAGGGGTAGATGGAAGAGCTGGCTGATCTGAGCTTGATCTTTTGCCTTTCCGACAGAGATTGATTTGTTTTTTTTTTTTTGCAAAAGAGAAAAGTTAAGGAAACTTGAGTTTAGCTGGTATGTCTGAGTAGTTATCTTCCCATAGTTGACATGTTTCTCCATTTCTTATCTGAACTGAAGCTAAGTATTTGTAGTCCTTTCAAATTTTCAGATTACCCCTCCACCAAAAGCTTCCTTTCATCAAATTACCAGGCAGTTTGCCATTTGGATAAAGCTTTTCTGACACTAAGTTCAACCAAGGAACATCATGCTTATTATAGAATTTGTGAAGGTTCTTCATTAGTAATGCCTCATTTTGCTTTCTTAAATCCAAAACTTCCAATCCTCCCTCTTTTTTGGGTAGCATGACCATTTCCCAGGCAACTTCGGGTGGTTTTTCTGTTATTTGCTTCTGACCCCCTCCATAGGCAATGTTTTCTGAAATTATCTATTTGCTTGATTACTGTAGGAGGCAAGGTTAAGGTGCACATGTAGATGGTTGGTAGAGAGGAAAATACAGGGTTTGTTAGTCCCAATCTGCCAGCTTGTGAGAGATAAGCTGAGACACTTGCAAGCCTTTTCTCACATCTGTTTATCATAGGCAGGAAATCATCCAATTTAGGCTTAGTGATGCCCAAAGGTAATCCCAAGTAAGTGAATGGAAGAGAGCCTTTATCACAACCAAAAGTTCTTGTGAGATGATCTAACTTTTTCCTCACAGATATTAATGGGGACCATCATTGATTTTTGGTAGTTGATCTTCAATCTAGTTGAGGTAGAGAATGTGTTAAGGAGAGCTTTGAGGAAGAACAATTTATTTGTCTTGCCCTCAAGGATGATTAATGTATCATCAACATACTGCAGGATGGGGAAATTTGTTTTAGTGCTTAGAGGGATTGCAAGATGGAGCAGTCTAGTCGGTATTTTCAAGACCGGCGAGTAAATTTGTAGTATATGCATCGTGCTGCTCAGGGAAATCGATGGCTAGCATTCGAGACACAAGGAATTATACTGGTTCAGGAGGGAGTCCTATGTCCAATTGAAAGGGGCGATTCAAGTTCATGTTCCTCGGTTCAAGTGCCCTAGGGTTTTACAACAGGCAGCCAGGAGGCTAGAAGAGAAGAGGTGGGGGACTGAGCTATGGAGGATCCTCAACTATGTTGACCTATCCAAAATCCTTTATAATCCTATCAAGAATGGAGGCTTGGCTTCCCTTATATAGCCACGAGCCAGGTTACAATGAGAGAGAGAGAGGTGCCCTCGACCCGAGTGGTCAGGGGTGGCTAGTGAGCTTGCTGGTGGGACCTCTAGGTTTTGTCCCTACTCCTGTAGCCTGTCCGAGTATGATCATGTGGTCTTGCTCCCCATGCCAAGGCACGACTTGCTGTGGCGGCATGGCACTCATTGTCATGGTTGTTCACCTATTGTCTTGTGCAGTCATAGGCATACAGTATGTGTCATGGCATTTGTCCTCACTCCGTCTTCTAGGGGTACATCATGGCACCAGTGGGGGAACAAGATGACCCCCTCTGGCTATAATGGTACCGCCCATGACCCCTTTGAGGTCATGGGTCTTGGATCAGGGTGGAGGAGCCCAGCTCTAGGTCATGTGACCCATGCCCAAAGTAGGTGTCTCCATATGCCCTCCTGACGAGTGGGGCTGCATCATGGATGGTGCAGAGCTGACGTCGCTGAGCCATGGAGTGGTCATATCCGTGCAGGTGCGATCAGAGGGATGGCGGTCCACCCTAGGACCTTGCGGTCCGAGGGGCGGTCATCCTTTCCTATACTGGCGCGCCGTGAGAGGCACATGCGCGTCCTGTCAGGGCAGGCATACTTGGTACTTTGCCTTCCCTTGGTCCTTTGCGTGTGGCCGAAGCGGGGGCGGTGCCGTGTATGGCAAGGTAGGGAAGGTAGGATGGTCGTAGCAGGCCACATGCTCTGCAATTGGGGGTCGAGAGGTCGTGGCAGGCCGTGGCTGCCGGGCCGTGGCCTGTTGGGCCATCCATAATGCCTTATTAGGTCGTGTCATTGGGTACCCGGGTTTATAACCCCGATAGTAGCCCCTGAGCGTCTCCGCGATTGAGAAGTAATCGCGAGGGCGCTAGTCTCTGTGGTCCTATTGCGTGGATGTGAGGTCATGGACTCACTTGCGTGAGTGTTTAATGCGGTAGGTGGCCATTGCGAGTTGTCTTATCGGGCCATACTTATGATGACCAAGGCACTCGCCTGCTGGTTGCCAATGACCTATGATGCTTGTTGGTATTTATTAACTTGTCACTTGTTTTAGTAGTCACCTATTATATGCTATATCTCTTAGCATTACTTGTACTAAGTTGTCATCCCTAGTGATGGTGCTAGAAATACTTGTTGGTACTGCCTAGCATCACTTCTAGAATGATACTAAGTAGTTCTTTATTATTTCATGTGACTAGAAATAATATATAAATATGAATAAAAAGGGATCTGCAAGCGCACAGATAATTATACCATTGTAGCACTTCACCTAGGAGTATTTCAGGTATCGTTATTTATATTTTTACCACAGGGAAGGTCTAGCATGGACATGTATTGATAACTTATACTATTGATGGAGAAGTAAACCACAACCAATATTCTACTCACAATAGGGGTAAGTCATAAGATAAGATAAGATATATATATGATAAGTATTGATCAAGTATAATGATAAATCACTAAGAGTACTTCATTCTATGGCATTAGCATGGTCAGGTAGAATATTAGAGGAATAATTCCTAAGTCATTCTTAATTACAAGTCAAGGCATACATTGATTAGTGCAATTATACCTAGTAGTCATTGCTAAGATTATCTTCATATCTACACATAAGGGATGCTACTAAGAGAGATTAAGAACAGAGCTTGCTCTTTCTTCATAACTTTATCCTACATGCTACCTATATCGGGGAGTGGACTACAAAGGACTCAACGGGAGTGCCATATCTGCGATCTACCATATGACCTAGAATATAGGATGAATCCGCCGGTAAACAATGTATAAGCACCACGCTTACACAATGTCAACCACTCACCCATGGATCCTTAGGTGAGCGCTATACGAACATATGCATGAATATGATGATAATTTAACTATACTAAGTATATAATCAAAGTAGACAATAAACATTATAATGAAGAACATAAATAAGATGAATACTAAGATTATCATAATAATTGTAGCAAGCATATAAAAGTAATGGAGATACAAAAGGGAGAGGGGTACAAGAATTATACCAAACCACGCTCTTGACATGATCGGGAATCCAAGCAAAACTTGCTTGCCTCCCTCTAGACCTAGTCTAACTAGCTATGCTCTAGAATATAGTGGAGCTCTGAGGAAGATTAGGGTTTCTATCTTCTGTAATGACTTGATGCCTCTGGGAGGCAGGGCTGGTATATATAGGCCGGAGCTTTCAACGTGAGCCCTTGGATCAAACTGACTTAAGGAATGGTGAAGATGCATCCTAGGAGGCGATGGGAAATCAACATAGCAATGAGGAGGCTGACAACTGGGCCTAGGGGCCAGGCGGCCTACAGGTGGGGCCGGCCGGCCCCACATGGCAGCGTCTCGCCTCCCGCTTTGGTGTGGAGTCTTCTCAAGTCTTTTGAAACCTTCCCACGTTGGTTTCATGGCGGAATTGCATAATTAACTCTGACATGTAGGTCTGCCTTGACGGTTTTCTGATTAAACCCTGCAGAATTCATAGATTCTCCAAAACTCGTGAAAATTATTAGTTTAAATCCTAAACCTTTGTTGGTGATCTCATTTGTACCTTTTATACATGTTATGTTCCGTCAACAATGCCCTTGGCCTCCGTGCCACTGTCGCCCATTGGGTTAGCCTGATGGCGTGCATTGTACGGCTCGAGATTCAGACTGAGTTGTGCAGTCTTGTTGGTCCTGCCTAAGGTGGTACTAAATTTGTTTTCTTTGGGGGATTTTGAAATCCCTGTACTCATGCGGCACCTGACAGTGGCCACCCCATTTCATGCCACGTGGCCTAGGGTTCACGCGGTGCACAGTCACGCGTGGGCCTACAAATAAGGGGTTCCCACATCAAGCCACCCAAGCCTTGCCCTTTAGCATATTCTGGGCTAAGATCTTCAAGGTATACTCAGCTAGAAGTAGGGCTCATTTAGCAGGTAGCTAAGGCTTGAAAGCGAGATGCGGCTATCTAGGGGCTGCTACGTCCATTGGACGTAGGCGACGCTTCTCCTAACAACTAGTGCTAGAAGAATGCTTGCGAGTAGGGGGGTGCGAGATGGTGCAGTTGGCGTGTCCACAGCCACATGACCTGGCTTTGACGCTTCCTAGTCCCTAACAGTTCAGGAGCACAACATCCTCGCTAGTTGTGAACGTCTTTGACTTCCTTCTGAAATCCATTGGCATGCAGATAGCTCGACTGTCGGAAGCTACGTGAGGAGCAGAGGAAGTTTCATGCTGCTACGTCCTGTCGTGTCACTCTCATCGTGGAGGACATGATGGTGACGTACTAACACTCTAGAAGCCGGCTGCCCCCAGAGCAGGGTGATTCTGCCCCGCTCTTTCCCCCTACGTGTTGTTCCATGGAGGTTGTGGTGCTACAAGAAGGCTTGCGAAGTGCTTTCCCACCTTGTCCTTCTGTACTTGTAGCAGGCACCTCTGAGGCCTTTTGTGGGATACCTCCATTGAGGTGGTACCGTGTTTTTGGTATCTTGTAGGTGGCTTGGCCGCGTTGGCTTTGTAATCCTTTACCTTAAATAAAGATAAAGTTTTCCTTTGGAGTGTTTTTGTTTCTCCTAGGGATGGGGTTAGCCCTCGAGCCGTTTAATCGAGGCTTGGCCTCGTGTCCCTTTCCCCAACCTGATCTATGGTCATGGTCGTGGAAGAGGCCAGGTACACTACTACATGCAGGATTTGTAGGGACAGCTCATCACCATTTGTAGGGGCGGTTGTGCTAGCTACCCCTACCACGGCGTTGCTACAAATCGCTAATTTGTAGGGGCGATTGGCCAGTCCCCTCTACAAATCAGATTTGTAGGGATGGTGTAGGGTCGAGATGGCCGACTAGAGAGGGTGAATAATCGTTTCTAAAAGTTAATCGCAAGAGCTACCCAAATTAATTGCGGAAGAGAAAATATGGTCAAGTCTCGACTGCACCCCTCTATCTAAATTTGCTAGCACCCTTATAAAAGATTGAACTAGAGATCAACTAAGGAACCAAGCTAGTGAGAGTTCTCTTAAACAATTCTAGTTGGCAAGTTCAAACAAGCTAAGCAACTAGTACAAGAGTAAGCACTCCGAAGCTCCTACGCATACTAGTGATAAAAGCGGTAAACAATAAGCATTAGCTCAACAACACAAGCACAATGTATATTGCAATGAAGTAAACTTGTGTTGAGATAAGCAAACCACAATGTAGAGGATGACACATGATGTTTTTACGTGGTTCGGTGACTTGCTAATCACTTAGTCCACATTGAGGCGAGTTCTAGGATTGTCGCTCCTCTTGTTAGTTCCAAGCCTGCAAGCTTCAGACTACCTCACTAGGTAGGCTCCATGTGAGCCCTAAACTTTGAGTCGGCCAAATTAACTAGACACTCACACAAGCCTCAATTTTACTAGGGATGCTCTTTGCCTTCCTCTGACAGAGATGAGCTCAATAGCCCCTCACAAAGCCAACTCCGAAGCACCACACAATCCTTCTTGTGTGCTTCTCAGAGACACAATCACCAAGCTATCTAGGAACTGGCAAGCTCTAAGAGTAACAAGCAACCGCACCAGCATGACGACCACCTAGTGCCACAAGCAATCTCTCAAGCAAAGATTCACACTAGTGGAGCACACTCACTCTCCAAATGTTACCCTTAAGCAAAGAGTATGAGAGGAGGTGCTAGAAAGGTGCTCTCCCAAAGAGTGTGTTGTTAGAATGGCCAAGAGAGCCCTCTCCAACCAGGCACCCTACTATATATAGAGGAGCACCCAAAAACTAGTCGTTATTGTGCTGATTCAACACTCCTGGACAATCCGTCGTTAAAGGCCCAGACTATCCGCCGCTGTCAGCATCTAGCCATTAGGTTTAAACTCCAGACCTATGAACTATCTGCCACAGAGGTCGCGGACTGTCCACTGTAGTAAATCAGCTCCCTAGATAGAGTTTCTAAGGACTCTGCTCATCACTGAACAAGACCAATGGACTGTCCGTCACCAGGGCATGGACTGTCCGCCATTGATCACCAATGGCTTGGACAGAATGTCCAACACCATTGCTTGCCAGCGATTTTAGCCAGCAGACTATCTATCGACCTAGCACGAACAGTCCACCATTCATCAGTCAGTCGCCAACAGATTGTTTCCAATCTGTTTGGTTTCCTAGGAGTGGCCGATGGACAGTCTGCCGCCAAAGGGGCAGATAGTCTGTGGCTGCCCATAAACCACTTCTCCAAGCACATCGCCTCCTCTACTTTGGATGACCACTCCACACCTCAAATGGAGAGTTCCAAGATAGTTCAAAGTTAGTACTAGTGCTCTCAAAAAAACCTTTTCAATGAAAGCCAACACCAAGAAATGATCTCCCACAAGACGATCATTCAACTCGCCACCGATTAACATTTAACCAAAACTTTCACAAAGGTTTTCAACATTTTTGCCACTCACCACTAAGAGTATCTCAATGTTAGAGCTCACAAGTGACACTATATAATCATAATGCAAAGCACGTTTGCCCCTCTTAATAGTACGGCTATCAAACCTAAATCTGGCTATATCTTAATCTTCTCTACACACCTTATAGCTGGTAAAATGAAACACCCTATGTTTCATACCTTTGGATGGGGATGGGTTTCTCGATCTTCCGTCAGGTTTAAGATAACTATCGATTTGGGTGGAAAGCAACACACCGATCCGGCTTTAGATCACAAAGACCCAAACCCTATAACCTTAGCACCACATCTCCTCTGGTTATCAGCCGTGTCACAATCTAGTTGACCTCGCCAAGAAGGCTAATCCCTACTGCGAATCAAAGAACATAAGCGAGAACAAGGTAAAATGCAACTCAATTGAAGTGACAATTTACAGATGTATGATTAAGATCTCAATGACGTGGGGTTTCATAAATCGATAACGGCAACTATGCAATGATAGATTATTCTAAAGCAAAATCCAAACCCTAACATAGGCAGTGGCTACTGATTATATAGCCTAAGGGGCGTCCAAGGACCCCTCTTCACGTCCTAAAGGTGTCCCAACATGTTACAAGGCCCAACGGCCCAAAAGACGGCGACACAACGCCCTAATGTGGGACCACTTCCATTAGTTACCTTATCAAATTATCTTTGAATCCATATGTGGATCATCAAAAACAGAGTCCGTATGTGACCTAGGCGTCTGTTTTACTATATGCTGCTCCTGGAGCCCGAGATGGACTCGAACTTGACTTGGATTGGGCCTCCAACTTGGCTTGGACACCCTTGCTTGCCTCCTAAGGTGGTGGCCAAGGGAAAGGATATCCAAGGGCTTCCTTTATGTGTTCTCTATCTCCTTGGGGCATGCTCTGACTTGGGCTAGGGTCCCAAGGGTGAAAAACAAGCCCACGATGACGACGTAGCTCCTGGCAGAAATAGTGACAACATGTCTTGATGATTTGGTGGCCTTGCCAACATGATATTGAGATGGGACTAGATCTATATGAAAGCATATCAAACAAGCTTTCCATCAAGTGCTCATTGACCATAATCGTACTCTAGATGGATAAGTTATGACCTTTCAAATGAAGCATTGTTGGGCCACCGATGAACTAAAAGTTCAACTTTGGTGAACTTGCACTTTGAGACACATTTGTACCTACAAGCAAATAATGATATATACATGTGGAACCAAGTGAATTGTACCAAAAATCATTATGAAAATATAGGAATCAGCTCACCTTGTAATCAATGGTCATATCCGAAGGTGTCATGTCCTCATCACCTTTGCCTTGCACAAATCCAAATGCCACAAATTTGCTACCCGCAAGGAAAATGTTGCTTGACATATTCACCAAGCCACTTGAGATAAACAAGGAATCTTTCGCTTGATCTTCATAGATGAGTGGATCATTCAAACCACCACATAGACTTCAAGTCCATTGACCTTAGTCTCACTTGCTCTTCATCATTGCTTCGGTCCTTCGGCGCCAAGTCTCGCTCAAGCTTTTCCGCCACGTGCAGTCCGTCGCTCCAAAGCCTCTTGACTTGCCCTTCACCATCACCTCAGTCCATCGGTGCCAAGCCCACTAGCTTGCCCTTCACCATCGCGTTGCACACGATCCATTGTAGCCAAGTCCTGCTTTGGTCTTCACTTGCTTGCTATGTTTGATTTGAGCATTCCAACATGCTAACAAACAAATCCATATCAATATCCAACCTTTCTTGTGAACTAAACCAATTTTCCTTCGCACACTCAAATAAAGAAGTTAGTCCACAAGTGTTGTCATTAATTACCAAAACCCAAACAAGGGCCTAGATCTTTCAATCTCCCCCTTTTTGGTAATTGATGACAACCTCAAAAAGGAGTTAAGAATAATTGAAATTTTAAGCCAACTCCATACAAGTGTTTTGCACCATTTATCCATAGCATGAAGCACATGAGTTAGGATGGATAAATGTTTCAAAACTCAACTATGTAGTGAAAGCTCCCCCTGCATATGTGCATAAAATTTGGGTTCAATTCATTCACATATGGATAAATTTGGAAATTTTGGCGGATTTTTTCCTACATAGTGGTAACCAAGGAACACAAAATATATAATGTTACCTTTGGAAGCCATACACAAGAATAATATCCTCGAAATACCATAATTATGTTAGAACAACTTCACAAGAATATTAGTGCAACACAATATTAACTTGAAGTATCAAGCACAATACACCATAGCATCATAAGTTCGAGTTCTAGCACACATAAGCCATCAAAGTATGAATTTAAGGTTATTACAACTAGATGCAAGCACACAAATGCATAGTTCAACAAATAAATAAAAACATGCAAGGTCCATAAGCAAGCCTTCATCCATCCAAGAGCTTCAAATTATTCAATTTTTCTTCACTTCTTCTCACTTCTCCCCCTTTGTCATTACATTACCCAAAAAGATAAGCTTATGCACCATCATCATCACCAGGAGGGTAGAACTGTGGAGGATGAAACTGAGGTGGATAGGAAGGCTGATAGGGAAAATGAGCTAGAGGAGGAACATGTATTGGGTAGATCATGCTAAAGTGGTCACTGAAGGTATTGAAGTTGTTGTTCAACACATCAACATGCTGCTCAAGGTGATCTTGCCTGTTCTGAATTTGCTGATACTGCTCCTGTGTAGACAAAGTACCAGGCTATGCACTAAGAGCATCAATGTCACTATGTAGCCCTTGGACACTCTGAAGACTGGACATAATCGGCTGATACATAGTGGTGTGAAGGTGCTGCCCGAACTGCTCAAAATTAGTGTACATGTGACTGCCACTGCTGCCCCCACGGTGTGAAAACCTTGCTACATCTACTGCTGAATACTCAATTGAGCAAAGGATGTGTTCCATGTGTTCTGCATGTTCTAAAAGTAGAGGTCAAAGTAACCGGGAGAAGGTATCCATCCATGCTCCTGAGGATCTGGCTCCATCTATGGCTGAATTGGATCCTCATCACCATCCATGTGCTCATCATCAGCTGTAGCTTCTCCTTCTTGATCTCCCTCAACTAGAGGAAAGGGAGTTAGTTCTCTCTCATAAAACTTTGGCTCATTAAAATATGGCCTGAAGTCAACATGTTTGACTTGACACTCCCCCTTAAACCTTGTTTTCTGAAGAATGAGAGACATGATGTAAGGAGCAAAGTAAAGATTTGTAGTCATGTCATGCTTCAAGACTACTAGCTGATTCATTATGAATTTGACCACGTCAAACTTTTGCCTGTACCTGATATGATGGATGATATTCCAAAACTTATCCCTGATGACACCTCTATCACCTGCCTTTGGCAAGAATGTTACTCGTGCAATCTTGTTGATTAAAGCAGGACGATGCCTTAATCCCCTTGGATGTCCAATTTTGTGAGGGTTATTTGGATTCTCTGGCACAGGCTCATAGAATTATCTCCACAAATCCACATGCAATGCATCTTCTTCATCAAGATCAATGGAGTGTGTCAGGAGCCCATTGTTTATCTTATTTGCTTCAGCAAACTCATCAAAGGTAGTAGTATATCTCCTCTTCCCAGTCATCCATTCAATCTCACTTATGTCAGTCCTAATTTCCATGGTTACATAAAAATACCTAACAATCAAGTCATTCCAATTGCATTTGTGCTCAAGAAAGTCATATAGACCAATGTTATGTAAGTTTGCTAGCAATCCAGTAGCTACATCTTTGTCCATTAATAATGTCATATTGATGTACTGATGCTTATGAACCATGGCTATATGAATGTACCTAAAGTAAGCATCTTCTTGTACCTTGGTATAGAAGAATGGCAGAGTAGCATCATTTGCCAACCCATATTGATTTGGGCTTCTTGCTAACATATAGCTATTCCAATCCCATTTCCTACCAATTCCTTTGTATCTTGAAACATCCATTTCCTCATTATCACTTTCCTCTTCGTCTATGTCCTCATCTGAATTTCGATTCCACTCCCTATCATCATCCCCACTCCTCCTTTTCTTTGATGTGCTTCCTGTCTTTTTTCTTGGAGGTGGTCACTTTCTTCCCTTTTCCACTGTCAATTCACAAACATATGGCAATGTATAAGTGACATGCATGAATATTCAAGAATCACTACCATAGATGTACCACTGTCATTTTTGGATCAAGTAATCTCAATTTGTAGCAAGATATGAGTATGAGAATAAATATATGTGCCAATTTTGATGAACAATAGAATTCCATGGCCATAACTCTCAGTTTGATTCAAACTAAAGTATTGTGTGTGTGGACTGCATGACAGGACTGCTGCTGCTAGCTAATTATAATCATCAACTAATATTTGTAGCATAGAGATCATCCAATGTTGCAGCTGTTGTGCTCAAACAGGGCTCGTGGACAATCCGCCGTTGTAGGCGCGGATAGTCCACGATTACTGTTTAGGCATGAACAGCTACCGTACCAGTTCATCCTTTCAATCCAAATATATCAAGATTCATCCAATAACTTTCTACCAAACTTTAGGAAAGTCATCACCTCAGTACTAGCAACAACTATCCCCATTTGGTTTTCCAAATCCATGACTCAAAAAGTAGATCAAGAACCAACCCTAAATGCCATTCAAACCTAAAATCCAACCAAATTGGGGATGCCACCAATCCTTTGGTCCCCTTCCTTCCTCTTCCTTGTGACCGCACGGCTGAGACAGAGAGAGCCACTGTGTTTTGGTCAAAGGGGTATGTGGCTGTAACTGGCTCCCGTCGGGCTCGGCCTGGGTCAAAACCCGACCCGCGGACAGTCCGCGGTTGACTGGTGGAAAGTCCGCCGTTCATTTTCCTTGGCCCTGACTGTTTTGCATAGGTTCTGATGCTGACCTTATTCTCTACTGCGGATAGTTTGCGGTCCCGTGGCAGACAGTCTGGCATTGCCGATTTTGCACACATAGCTTGCTGTTTCGTTGAGAGTTTGATTCCAATAAGTTCCAAATTATTCTTCTTTCTTTTCTAACTAACCAAATATCTTCCCAAGACTGATTTGGCATGAAATCCATTTCAAACTCTTTGATCTCACAATTCTCATTCTTTTGATAGCAATGCTTATGGACAAAATCTCAATATTGCCAATTTGATCCAGCATTCAAACAACAAATAGGCAATATTTTGACAAGAAGGTAAAATAAGCATGAACAAGGATATCTTTCTAAAATAAGCAACATGCACCTAAAATCATACTAATAAGGTATGCCACAAAAATGCACAACCATTTTTTCGTACCATCGGTTGGAGTGAAGTGATCCCTCCGTTCCAATATAGTGGACGTTCTACCGTTTAAATAAAGTGTCAAAATACATGACGTTTTAGCTGCCTAGCGTGGGTCCCACCCTAAAACCAGTACAGCAGCCATCCATCCATTTGTTGTCGTCCCCTACACGAAAGTAAAAAATAAAAAACAGACGGGGCCTTATCCCCTCACGGGTGGTGGACACGAACAGCCATCGGCCTCTCCGTCTCCAACGCGCTCACAACTCCCCATCTCCATCTCCGCCCAATCTCTTCGTCCTCAATCTCCTCCGCCTTCCCATCTCCTACGGCATCGGGCATGGCTGGCGATGGGCGGCGCCGCCGTTTCCCCGACCGCCTAGCCTAGATCTGCCGCCGTACCTGGTCGAAGCAGCGCGGCGCAAAGCTGAGAAGCAGCGGCAGCGAAAGCGATGGGAACCCTGATCCCGTTGTCAAGCCGGTGCTCCGCGACAGCGATGCGGCCTCCAAGGTCGCCCTGAAGGTGGGGGGTGGCGGCGAGGCGGGACACGCTCACCCAAGTTAGCAGCGGCGGCCGCAATGTGAGGTCGAAGCGTGTCGTCGAGGTTCGAGACAGAGGCAACGGCGGCAGCTGCGGTCCCAACATCGTGGAGGCGTGCGGCGGCGGCGACGATGTCATCTACTCTCCCATGTTGGGGTGCTGCGGCTGCAATAAGATCCGAAAGCACCTTGTGGTGGAGGAGGGCGGCTGTGAAGGCACCTACGCTCTCAACTTGGGGTGCTGCGACTGCGATGGGAGCCCGAAGCACGTCATCGAGATGGCCCTCGGCGATGGGATCGAACAGGTCAGAGGCGGGAGGAACGTGCGCGGGCATCGCATCGGACGTGCTCGCCTGCGTGCGGACCCCGAGGGACAGTCGCACGTTCTGGACTCTGAAGCTGAAGACAGTGCCCTGGAGGAGAGCTGCCGTCCAGTGCTCCGCCGAGGTCAAGGAGCCTTTGGCCGTCGACTTGCTGCAACCGGTGAGGTGGCCTTGGAGGCGAGCACAACCAAAGCTGTCGTGGTTGCCGGCGGCGAAATGACTGAAGAGATGGTTCAGTGCATGGAGCAATGGCTTACCAGCATCGAACAGGCCAACCGGGAAGTCTTTATCTCCTGGATCAAGGTTGCCCTCCCTTCTATCTACACCTCGTACTAGTTGTGAAGTGTGCATAGTATCCGTGATTATGAGGTGCTGCTTTTCTGTGTTTCATTCACTGACTCTGTTATGCATTGTGATTCCATCTTGCAAATCAAAGTTAGCTTTTGGGTGTGAATTATGTTAGTGAATTTAACAGATCAATCTTGGAATTAGTTTCTGGTTACAAACATTGCCGAATTTTTCGTAATTTTCATTCAGAGAAACCAAATTAGTGTTTGCAGTGGCATGCTTCACGATGATTAGTGGATGGACGCTAGCGTAGACTGTAGTCGTGCATAGGCCTCCTTTTTTAGTTAATTTATTATCTATCTAAACTGAAGCTAAATCGATCTCTTAATGACCAACCAATGTCTAACTCTGAACGACTGCTGTTGCCCTCTAAACTTCTCTGACGAAACTGAAGCCCATAATTTATTTAAATATACCTTGCTTTAGCAACTCCAAGAGAGTTGCTATTTCTAACTTTGAGTCAGATTTAGACTTTTTGAGGTATGAAATGTGCTCCAACAGACATTCTATTTGGAACTGTAAAATACCTAGTCTTGTATTCTGTCAATTCCGCTAGCTAGAAAAAGCAAGCGTGCACCGCTCGCCATCACGCTATGGTTGCTGATATGTCCGGCAATGAGCCAATCAGCGTGGCCTTTGGTTCCTGCATGTGTGCATGCGGCGGGGGAAGGTGGGGTTTGTGATGACATGGCAGATTATAAAAATAGAGAAGGAAAAATTTAGAAAGACTGTTGGATTGCATTACTTTTTTAAGGGATGTTTTATTTTAGACAATGGCTAAATCCTTAATTTTGGAATCTAATTTTAGACAATCTCTTGGAGTTGCTCTGTAATGTTATTACCTTGCGCCTATCATGTGAGGTTACATGCAACTCTTAGTAGATTAAACTTTTCTCCACTTCTATTGAATCGACGAAATGACCTTAGGCTACACCAGATTGAAATCCAATAGGAGTAAGGCATAAAATTAGCTTCACACAATCAGATTAGGAGATAGAGAAATGAGAAATAGAATCCAAGCAAACTCATTTTAGGAGACAGAGAAGAGAAAGAAAAAGAACAACTGTCATCCTACTAAACTGCAGGTTGAAGGTGGAGGGCAGGTAAAGGATCACCTCTTTTTATTTCGCCTGCAGCTGCACCTTCCAAGGGATCATGGATATTCCTATCTTGTTCTTTTGCAGATGGCTGGTTGAGATTAGGCCCCTCATCTCCTTCGTCATCTGGAGATGCATTCAAGTCAAGGGCCATGACGAGTGAATGGTTTGAGAACACATGGGAGAGACCGACAGTGGCTTTATTAGCCCAGAAGTTACTGTAAATATGGCGCCTGGCTATTTGAACTTGTTTGTTTCGCTTCTTGTATTTTTGGCGCTAAGTTTGATTCCTGCTGGCTGGAAAATTTTGTTTTGGTGAACTGTTCATTAGTTTAATGATAATTGTACATGCAAGTGGATGTTTTGGGGGATGTGTATGGCCTGGCCGCGAATGCACTCCACACGCATTTAATGCACTTGTGTATAGACGATGATTGTAATTGTAGGGTCATGTAGGTCATTTGGCCATGACCTTGGTACTCCCCAAGTTCTAAAACGTGTGTGTGTATATATATATATATATATATATATATATATATATATATATATATATATATATATATATAATTGAAGATCAATAAGCATGATATATCCATAATAAATGCCAAAGGATGCTAGTCCTGTTGGTCTAGTCACTCTAGTGGCACCCCTAAGTCCTGAGTTCGAACCCTGGCTGGGGCGAATTTTAGGCTAGGGTCAAAAAACCCCTAGCTGCAGAAGTCAGGGTTTGGGGGGTTTCTCGATCGAGGACTGGGAATATTCTCCTGTCAAGTCTGGTTTGGCCTATCGTGTGTGCGCCTTGGGTAGATATCTCGAACACTTGTCTATTTTTTTAATACTTTTTCTTTTTGCATAGCCACATGTCTCTTTTCTACAAATTGAAAAACTTTCAAGAAAGACATTAACAAGAACTTGGAGCATTTATTCCTAACAAACTTCTTTTTGTGTCTTCTCTCAGTGTAGGAGTAGAACATTTTTTGATGGATGGAAGACATGTTGTTGCATACTCTAAGTGTAGGAGTAGCAGAATATATGTGGAGTGTACATGATCTTGATCTTGGGAGCACGATAAGTTTCTCAACAAGGGTCACATGGTTTGACCAAACTCAATACAAACACAAGTAGTATATGTAGAAGATTTGTCTATCCTATATATGACTTTGGTGGGTCATTGCTTTACTACAGAGGAGAGGTGTAGCTATTCAATTTTCTTTTTTAAAAAAATTAAATTCTCCAATGACCAGACATCTAGAATCAAGTTTTCATTATTCTTACTGTCTCACATTCCACAACAACTTAAGTGATGTGGGGTCCCTAATATAAGTTCCCAATAGTAGCAAGATTTTTAGGAAAAGTATTATGTGAATCTATCCTTAAGTCATGGCTACACAATCTTCCTTTCATGTTTTTAAGTTGTTTTATCGAAGAATTTTCAATTTAGTTCAAAACAGAAAGCAATGTGGGTGAAAATGTAACATATGATAGGCAAACCTGACCGTGGACAAAGCGCAAGGTGAGATGACACTATGGTGGGTCGACCGACCTAGTAGGGGGTCGGGCGACCTGGCCCAGGCCTAGTTTGGGGCCCACTTCGTCATGCGTGGTCCTTGCATTGTTCCCTTCCAAATTTCGTGACTTTTGCAATCAGATCTCGTCTTATTATTGTCGTGCTTCTCCCCCACACTTGTATCCTATTTTTCTTATACATAGCAAGGTGGAGACAAAAACACATATCCAGAGAGAATAGAGAATAATGGTAATCAACTTCCATAATAATAATAAGGCACTTTATTACTTAAACCAAGCTTATAATTTTCTAACCAACCTAGCTAAGCGACGAACCTAATAAGTGACATACCTAATGACCTAACTTGTGCCTGATTCTATGGAGGTGGTGGTGCTCTCTTGGGTACTTTCTTCGGCGGGATGAACTTGACCTTCGCTGGATGAGCACGAACTCCATCAATGGTAGGACGAGGAGTGCCAGTAGTGTACTTGGCATAAATGACTTGGCCTAGCTTGTCTAGCTCCACTCCCGTTAGTGTCCCATTGGGCTTCGAAGGGAGCAGCTTGATGTCCTTAGGCAGCCTGACGATTGGGCCCTTCGATGGAGCATCCTTCAGAAGTAGACGCTCTAGCGGCGAAGGAAGCGTCGGCTAGCGAACTTGCGCAAAGTAGGACTACCCATAGCTCTAGGGTCTCTACTTGGGAGGAATGACAGTGAGGGGAGTAGGCTCTAGAATAGGGATGATGGCTAGGGAGTCATCTACTAGAGGTGGCTGGTTGAGGTCCATCCCGAACAGAATGATTTGCTTGTCGGCCATGGAAGTTTTGGAAGGTGGAGAGCTCCAATGCAGAAAGGAAGGAAAGCTTTGATGGAATGAGGTTGAAGGCTAGCAGGGGATTGTTTATATAGGGGGTTCAACTTGCACCAGGGGTCAAGATCCAACCCTAATGGCTTATTGCGGCGGCGAATGATCGAATCTTTTGGGAATATCCAAAATCTGTGAGAATATGGTGGAAGGTTCACAAAGCAAAAAGGCAGTAGCGAGGCAGTGCTGGGCTGGGTCAACCGACCTAGGCTTGTGTCCTCTTATGGGCCCCTTTTTCATGTTGCCTTCTAGCGTAATTCTAACCACGAAAAACATATTTCCGCACCGCGAATCGAAAAGAGGAGGGTATAGGCCCATAACTATGGTAAAATGATAAATTCTATTATGTCTAATTCCTCAGGACCTTTATTAGGCTCTAAAAAGATTTTGAGACGGTGACCATTTACCTTGAATAACATACCTTCGTCATTTTGAAGTGTTACTTCTCCATGCGAAGAAGTGCTTATGACTTTGAATGGTCCTTCCCACTTGCTTTGAAGTTTTCTATGACCAAATAATTTTACCCTTGAATTAAAAAGTAATACCTTGTCTCCCAGGGCAAAGTCCTTCTTCTTTATCCTCTTATCATGCTATCTTTTAGTTCTCTCCTTGTAAATCTTGGAATTGTGGTATGCTTTTTCTCGTCTTTCATCAAGCTCGGAGAGTTGCATCTTCCTTTTTATTCCTGCGGCTTCCAAGTCCATGTTCCATCTTTTGATAGCCCAGTGAGCTTTGAATTCTAGCTCAACAGGCAGGTGACAGGTCTACCCATAGACAAGTTGATATAGTGACATTCCAATCGATGTTTTAAGGCCATTCTGTATTCCCACAATGCATCGGGTAACATGTCCTTCCATCTATTCCCATTTCATTGATCGTCTTCTGAAGAATACTCTTGATTTGCTTGTTTGATGTTTCTGCCTGGCCACTTGTCTAAGGGTGATATGGAGCGGCAACATTGTGAAGGATTCCATGTCTTAACAAATACCGTTGAAAGCCTTTGTCAATGAAGTGAGATCCTCCATCACTAATCACCATTCTCGGAACACCAAATCTTGGAAATATTATGTCTTCGAACATTTTCTTGGAGCTTATGGAGTCAGCAGCTCTACATGGCATGGCTTCAACCCATTTGGAAACATAGTCAACTACCACCAAGATGTGCTTGCAGTTCTTTGACTTTGGAAATGGTCCCATGTAGTCAATACCCCAAACATCGAAGAGTTCAATCTAGAGTTTGTTGATGAGTGGCATGGCATCTCTTGAATTGATGTTCCTATGCCTCTAACATGCTCCACACCTTTGGATGAAATTCTTCGTGTCTTCATACATGGTTGGCCAAAAAAATCCACTTTGCCTGATTTTTGCATGAGTACGGAACGCCCCATAATGTCCTCCATATGATGATGAGTGACATCTTTCAATGATCTTGGTTCCTTCAGCTGGTACACACCTTCTAAGGAGTCCATCTGAGCAGACTCTGAAGAGGTATGGTTCATCCCATATGTGGTGACGACTCTTATAAATGAGCTTTCTTCTGTTCTCCCCTGGTGGTACATATCCTGTAACCATAAAATTGACAATATTTGCATATCAGGGGTCGGATCGAGTGATTCGGTAGAGCAAGTCGTCGCACAGCGAATCATTGATAGGTAGCTCCTGTGGATTTTCAAACTGCATTCTAGACAAGTGATTGGTAAGAGATTTTTCTACTCCCCTTTTATCTTTTATTTCTAGGTCAAATTCTTGGAGTAGCAAAATCCATCTTATCAAATGAGGTTTAGCATCTTTTATCTTTTATTTCTAGGTCAAATTCTTGGAGTAGCAAAATCCATCTTATCAAATGAGGTTTAGCATCTTTCTTAGTGAGCAGGTATTTTAAAGCAGCATGATCAGTATAAACAATCACCATAGCTCCTACTAAGTAAGATCTAAACTTATCAATAGCAAAAACAACAACCAGGAGTTCTTTTTCAGTTGTTGTATAAATAAGTTGTGGCCATGTTAAAGTTTTGCTAGCATAAGCAATTACATGATGCTTTTTGTCTTTTGTTTGTCCCAAAACTGCCCCCACATCATAATCACTAGCATCACAGATGATTTCAAAAGGCAAAGACCAATCAGGGGTTAAATGATTGGTGCAGAGATGAGTGCTTTCTTAAAAATGTTAAAGAATTTTAAGCATGCATCATCAAATTCAAAAGGAACATTCTTGGCCAAAAGATTAGTTAGTGGTTTAGCAATGTGTAAAAAATCTTTTATAAATTGGCGATAAAAACCAGCATGGCCAAGAAACTTCTAATCCCTCTGACATTTACAGCTGGAGGTAGTTTTTCAATTACTTCAATTTTAGCTCTGTCTATCTCAATTCCTCGTTCAGACACTAAGTGTCCTAGCACTATTCCTTCTCTAATCATGAAATGACATTTTTCCCAATTAAGGACTAAATGCTTTTCTTCACATCTTTGCAAAACCTTGTCTAAATTTTTAAGACAATCATCAAAAGTTTTTTCATAAACAGAAAAGTCATCTATAAAAACTTTCATGATTTCTTCAATCATATTAGAAAATATAGACATCACTGTTGGTATTTCCTAACGTTTACAGAAATAAATCTACAAGCGTACGAAATTACCGTTGTAGCTTTCACCCGGTGGTATTCAGGGTATCGTATTTTCACTAGGAACGGTAGTACTTCTTCCAGCTAATTCGTCCAAGGACAACACAAGGGTAGAGATGGAAAAGGGTAGAGATGGATTCCTATGGTTTTTAGGTCTAAGGATAGTTAAACCCTACTTCCACTTGCTTACTTCAGGCACCGGCTTATACCTGGTCTGTCAGGTACCTCCATCCAACAGCTCTACGCCGAGCCCTTACATGGGGGAATACTGGAGACGAATAGGGCTATCACCACCTACCGCCTACACCTCACCCGTAGGACACGAGGCAAACAAAGGTCGCCTCTAGCCTAGACACCACGTGTATGCTAATGAATACTGCTCTTAGTGTGTTAACAAGGCTTACCCGTTAGACGGGGTCCTTCTACCAGAGCACCCGTCAATAGGACAAACAATGAACCGCAAACAAGTACAAGCAAAATTAACTAATCAAAAGACTTAGAACCATATGAATCACAAACACTTATAGAATACCCGATGAAGTACAAAGCCGGTGTTTGCTGAGATACAAGCGGGGGAAGATTACCGACAAGCCCAACACTCCTTCCCCGAACTCTTCCCTTCACATCTCTCCTCTTCCCACTCTACTAGCTACTAGGGCTAGGCCACTAGGGCCTAATAAGCCCCTTTTGGAGTGGTGCTCTCACTCTTAGTGAGGTGCTCTTGCTCCTTGCTGGTGTGTGTGTGAGGGGGGAGTGCGGCCCTCCACTTATAGGTGGGAGAGGGGGATTATTCCACGGAATATTTTCTTCATTACACCCCTAAACTGACTTCAAACCAGCGTCCATGTTCAGTGCACCAGTGAACCGACTTGGGGTTGTCGGCACGGGCCACATAGAGAAGGTTGGGCTCGAGAGAGGCCACCAGGGGCGCACCCGCGCCTTGAGCGTGCCTGCGCCATGGGTGGGCCCCCTTGAGTCCAGTCTCGCGTGGTGTTCTCCTCTATTCTTTTAGACTAGGCCCATGATGTGTACCTGCGAAGTTGGTTTGGTTTGGTCTCGATTTGGGCTTCCTCTCCACATGTTTGGCCTTGTATTCTGCTTGTGTTTGGGCCTCTTTCTCATCCCCTTGAATGGATCATCATTTATGTTTTCCTAGTTGTGCATTCTAACTCTTTTTATATGTATTTCAGATATGTGTCCTACAAATGCACAACTTACCAAAACTCATGGAATTCATTAGTATAAACCCTATTTACTAGGTTTTGGTATTTGTTTTTATGTAAAGTTAGCAGTAAAAATATGTAATAAGGACTGCCAACAAGCTCCCCCACACTTAGCCCTTTGCTCATCCTCGAGCAAAGTTCAGGACTAAGATGGGTCATCTCCATGATATATAACCTGCATACAAGTTATTCCAAGCTTCACCTGTACTTGTGAACACTCAAACTGTCTACCAAATTATCATGAGTAACTAGAAAAAAGGAATAGCTTGGATTCAAATCAAATTATTTTATTCATGCTCTAGAACTTGGGGTTTCAAACTTTTTATATAAAAAGATAGCTTTGCTCCTCGAATGATTCTCTCCTGTCACTCATGATTTTTTTTTCTTTTCTAATTCCTCACCAAGGCATTTCTTTTAGTAAGCTTTTGCCTTCTTGTTTATCCTACCTCTATAGGCTTTATCTGGAGTTTTGTATGTATGGATAATGAGGATGTACACTTACCTTGTGTGTATTGTTGAGTCAAACCTCGGATCCTTGGAGGAAAGGGTCATACTCTTAGATCGAAATTGTGCAAGTGTATGGATTGTTGTTTTTTGATACTCCTTTTGATCATGACTCTCTCTTTTGTTGAAAAAATGCTTCTAAGAGTATGGGCTATTTTATTCTCACTAGCGGGCATCGAAGTGCCCATTGTTTTCTCTCGGGGCTGGCATCTAAGTGCCCATTGTTTTCTCTCTTTTTTGCGTCATTCTCTTTGGCATGCTTTCTTTTTCTCATGCCCTCTTGGCATGTTTTTTTATAGCCTATACTCTTTTGGCACATGAATATTTTTGAAGAGAGAATCATAATACTTTGGAGTATTTTTAGTGAATGGAGAAAACATGAACTGTGTAACTCTTAGTGTAAGAGTCAGCATTTTTTGTGGGTGTACGTGAATTTTGATCTTGGGAGCATGAAACTTCTCTCAACATAGATCTCAAAGTTTGACAAAACTCAACATAAAGTGAGTGGCTATGTGTAAAGTTTTTCAAGAGGCAAAGTATATGGCTTTGGTAGGAATTATTCTATCATTGAGGAGCATGCTATTGTATTTTTTATTTTGAAATAAATTCCAAGTCTACTGTAGGAGAGAACAAGTTTCAAATCATCCTACTATATCACATATTCCAATTACTTAGAATAAAATGGGGTCCTTATTGATAAGTTGCTCACAAGTTATAGGAATATTGGCGAGGAATAAAGAGTATGCAAATTTGATCAAGGAATAGCATGGAGATGGAGCATCAAAAGTTTTGTCTTTTTAATTTGATCGATTTTAAACTTCAAAACTTTTGGGAGATGCGAGGGTAGAGTTGCACAAACCACCGTTGAAGATGAATGAGCTTTAATGAAAGTCATTCGTCTTATCCTTCTTGCATGATGTCCTTGTGTTGTGCTCCGTGTTGGGGAGATCTCTAGTGCGTGGTTGTTATGCTTGAGAGATCTCCCCCACACTTGTTCTTGTACTTGTTTTATTTTGAAAAAGGAACAAAAACACAGAATGACTCTACCAGCTTGAATATCGGGGAACCCAAATTTATTATTATTTATAAATTTATTTTTTATATAATATTTTTATTTACATTATTTTTTGGCAAATATTCTAGTATTGTTTTTATTATTATTATTTTCATTATTATTTATTTGTTCACTAGACTTGTGTACTCAAGCAAGGCTAATGTCAAGTTTGCAGTGTAAATCTAGCCTTGATTTATCTCCATGTTAAGTTACCACCATTGTTTCTGAAAGTAATTGCTCAAGGTTCATTAATCAAAATTAAACACCATGTCTAAATTTGATTAAAGCAGACCATTTTAACCTAAACACCATGCTCAATTTAAAAGGCCTATGGGTGTATCATGCGTGATTACATCCAAACCATGGTATACAACATAAACAAAAGTAGCATTGATTTTTGTGTGAGCAGGTTGATTTTTATGGAGTCAAATATGAGTAAAGAAGTTGGTGAACATTTTATTCACCTTTGCATACCTGAGTTTACTTACCAGCAGCATTTGTAGATAGAAGCCTTTAAGTTGCTGTGGCGGTGTACTCAGGTCATCACCAAGGCTAGGCCGCACACACAACTAGTGTGTATTGACCATGGGCCTTAGTTGTGGCAAAGGTCTAAAGGAGGAGAATCCTCCTTCTCTCTCCTCTTTTTTCTCTTTTCTTCTTTTTTTAGCAAGGCAAGGCTGTCATCATCTCTCTTTTTTTCGATGACCCTTTGTGTGTGTGTGTGTGAAACTCGAGATTCTCACCGTCCTCCCCCACACTTGGACTTTGTATAAAAATCAAGTGTGTTGGGTCAGGGTCTCCTTATGAGTGTGGTCCATCACCCAAGAGCATCAGAGTTTGTAGTTGATGTAGCTTCCACGTTCTCAAGCATCATATGACCCGTGCTCTTCTTGATCTTAACCTATAATGGTTAGTGACAAGAATACCCGAAGGTGTATACTAACTTGACAATATTTCCTTGCTTTTGTTGAAAAGGAAAGTTTTCTTTTTTTTATTTTTTATGATAATCCGGGGTATCTCCCGGCAGTGCTTGATTTATGGTCTTAAGCTCGACCTTAGGAACTCATCTTGCAGCTATCAATGGTGGTATAGTTCCCAGCTTTACCACCAAACATTTAGCAATAATGTTCAAGGTTGCAAGGTTAGTACCACGATACATCCATGAGATTTGTCTTCCTCGTTGATGCAAGTGGTAATAAGCACAACAAACTCTAGAAACTCCAAGAATGAGCATGGAATATGGGGGTCTACATAGAGGAACTTTCATGCTCAACGGTGGAATTCTTAATCTCTAGAGTTGGTGCTTTAGGCATGTCCATGGCACGAAATCTTTCGTGTAGGATCAATGTTGAATCTCAATCACTATCGAGAACAACGTTTGAATATGGCCAGAGGGACACGACTTACGTTCTAGTGAGGGAGATGATGGATGTTTAGTTTCACTAGATAGCCTAGGTGAAAAGAACAGTGAAATGAATTTCACCTCCTCGAACGTGTTATGGTTGGGTTGCTACTTCACCTTTGGACTTTTGGGACAAGAAGTAGGAGTGGCAGAAGCAGTTATTCCCAACTTTTCATCAAGGCTCCATAGGAAGGTTTTTCTTTGCAAAGTTTTGCAAGCTGGTAGCCTATCAGAAGATCAAAATTGAGGATGGCATAGATATGGAAGTCTAAGAAAACCTCGGTTTCATAAGGTTCGAAGTTCTGCCATCATCCTCGAATTCGATCGAGAACTCCGAAGGGTGAAGCATTCCTTCCTTCGGTGTTCGTGGTTCGGGTGGGGGTTTCAAAAGTCGAATCTAAGGATGGTACGTGTTTGGTGTCGACTAATGAGGACTCTCCCACACTCGACATAACTTTTGCCTGGAGGGATTTGGTTCTTATGATGGAAGAAGTTTGTATGTTTTTTGTTGAAGTTTTCAAGGAGTTCTACTTGTTCCATCATAGGTTTGTGTGTAAATCTACCCCCGGCAGTCATGTTTAGGCATAGGTCAGCTATGTCAAGACCCGTACCAAAGAGATGTAAAAACATTCTCGGGTAGTGACAAGTCTGGGCCAACATGTAAAAACATTGAAAACCTGGTCCAAGCTGTACCAATAGACTCCTTCTCTCATTGCTCAAAATCGAGGATTACCCTTGGTAGGAAGTTGATACGGGACATAGGAAAGAATGCCAAACAAAACTTGCCTTTTAAGTTCTTCCCAGTTCCCATTCATACTTCCTATGGCATTAGTGTACCATCGCTTTGCCTCCCCCGCGAGGGAGAAGGGAAACAACTTCCACTTTAGAATTTCTTGTGTCATGCCTGGAATGCTCAGGCATGAACACATTTCCTCGAACTCTTGCAGGTGGTTAAAAGGATCTTTGTTATCAAAACCAGAGAAGGGTTGTGCCCAAACCATGGCTTTTGAACTAGGGTGGAGTTCATAGCTGGATGAAAGTTTTGATTTTGAACAGGATGGTGGCTCCAAGAACTCCCCCTTTTGAAGTAGAAGGATTTTGAATTATGGTTGGCTTCATGATAGGAAAGGTAAAAGAAGACTATTTTTATTTTCTATAAGGGATACAGATACGAGGATGAACTAGGTTCAAGGAAAGTAGCAACTGTTCCCCGGTAATGGCGCTAGAAAGCTTGTTGGTATTTCTTAACGTTTACAGAAATGAATCCGTAAGCGTACGGAATTACCGTTGTAGCTTTCACCTGGTGGTATTCAGGGTATCGTATTTCCATAGAGAATGGTAGTACTTCTTCTAGCTAATTCGTCCAAGAACAACACAAGGGTAGAGTTAGAAAGGATAGAGATAGATTTCTACGGCTTTTGGGTCTAAGGATAGGTAAACCCTACTTCCACTTGTTTACTTCGGGCACTGGCTTATACTTGGTCTAACAGGTACCTCCGGCCAACAGCTCTATGCCGAGCCCTTATGTGGGGGAATGCTAGGGACGAACAGGGTTGTCACCACCTGTCGCCTACCCCTCACCCGTAGGACACGAGGCAAATGAAGGTAGCCTCTAGCCTAGACACCATGTCTAGACTAATGACTACTACTCTTAGTGTGCTAACAAGGCTTACCCGTCAGACGGGGTCCTTCTACCAGAGCACCCATCAATAGGACGAACGACGAACCCGCAAACAAGTACAAGAAAAATTAACTAATCAAAAGACTTAGAACCATATGAATCATGAACACTTACAGAATACCCAGTGAGGTACAAAGTCGGTGTTCGTTGAGGTACAAGTGGGGGAAGATTACCGACATGCCTGGCACTCCTTCCCCGAACTCTTCCCTTCACATCTCTCCTCTTTCCACTCTACTAGCTACTAGGGCTAGGCCACTAGGGCCTAAGCCCCTTTTGGAGTGGTGCTCTCACTCTTAGTGAGGTGCTCTTGCTCCTTGCTGGTGTGTGTGTGTGTGTGTGAGGGAGGAGTGAGGCCCTCTACTTATAGGTGGGAGAGGGGGATTATTCCATGGAATATTCCCTTTATTACACCCCTAAACCGACTTCAGACTAGCGTCCATGTTTAGTGCACCAGTGAACTGACTTAGGGTTGTCGACACGGGCCACCTAGAGAAGATTGGGCTCGAGGAAGGCCACTAGGGGCGCGCCCGTGCCATGGGTGGGCCTCCTTGAGTCCAGTCTCACGTGGCGTTCTCCTCTATTCTTCTAGACCTGGCCCATGACGTGTACCCACGAAGTTGGTTCAGTTTGGTCTCGATTTGGGCTTCCTCTCCACATGTTTGGCCTTGTATTATTCTTGTGTTTGGGCCTCTTTCTCTTCCCCTTGAATGGATCTTCATTTATGTTTTCCTAGTTGCACATTCTAACACTTTTTATATGTATTTCAGATATGTGTCCTGCAAATGCACAACTTACCAAAACTCATGAAATTCGTTAGTATAAATCCTATTTAGTAGGTTTTGGTATTTGTTTTTATGTAAAGTTGGTAGTAAAAATATGCAATAAGGACCGCCGGTAATCATGCATCTTTCAAAAGAAGCTGGAGCATTACATAGTCCAAAAGACATTCTATGATAAGCATAAGTTCCATATAGACATGTAAAAGTGGTTTTGCTTTGGTCATTAGGATGGATCGGGATTTGGTGATATCCTGAATACCCATCAAGAAAACAGAAGAAAGAGTAGTTCACCAGTCGCTCTAACATTTCATCAATGAAGGGCAATGGAAAGTGATCCTTCTTTGTTGCCTTGTTAAGCTTTCTGTAATCTATACACATCCGTCATCCAGTGACGGTTCTTTGGGGAATTAAGTTGTTCTTCTCATTTTTAACAACAGTCATGCCTCCTTTTTTAGGCACAACTTGAACATGGCTTACTCGCTCACTGTGTGGCACAGGATAGATGATCCTGGTGTGTAAAAATTTCAAGACCTCTTTCTTAACTACCCCTCTCATCGCATTATTAAGCCTAAGCTGGGGCTCCCTAGAAGGTATAGTATCTAGATCTATAGGGATGTGTGGGTGCAGAGAGCAGGACTAATTCCTCTAAAGTCTTAGAGTGAGTATGCAAAAGTTGAGCGATGCTTTTCTAAAACAGTTATCAAGCGGAGGGTTTCTCCTTGAGAGAGTTTATCACTTATGATCACAGGAGATTCCTGATCATTATTAAGAAAAGCATATCTAAGATGGCAGGTAGAGGTTTGAGCTCAATGGGAGGTTTAGGTGGCTCCAACAATTCATCGAGAGGTTCGGGTTCCAGTAGACCATCATCTTCTTCCTCGATGAAAAACTCAGCATCTACTTCAAGGTTAGGTTCGATTAAGTGCTCAAGAGATGCTACCTTATCCTCTTCAATTGGATTAAGCTCAGGACATGGCTCAATCTTAGCATTTAAACAATGAGTGATGGACAAAGGGAGTTTAAATTTTTTCCCAAGGCAAATATTCAGTTTCCTGTTTGTCCCTCTTGAATAAGTCTTTCAATTGGTTGTCCTATCAACAGGTCAAACTCCATGATATCAAAGATATAAAAGCTCAAATGAACCATGGTGCCTTTTACCTGGATAGGGAGCACATACAAAATTTCCAAACTTAGGTTAATGTGTCCTGAAGGGCTTTTCAATAACTTTGTTGTCGAGGTTAATGGCATGTGCCTTAATAAGTCATGAGCAAATGATGCAAACATGATATTAACACCCAAAACTGGATTACAAAGGGCTTCGAAAGGGTCCTTGTGAATTTGGCAATGGATTGAGATAGAAGGTGAATCCAAACGGATCACATCAGAGGAAAGCTCTGATTCTTCTAACCACTCATTGCTTATGATGGACACTAACTCTTTCGTAGTCCTTTTAAAGAAAGCTTCCTCAGAAGGATCTAAAGGTTCTTTATGGAGTGATGATTTCTTAGGCTCTCGGGGCTTCTTACTAAATAGTAATTTGAGGTGTTTCCATATTTAGTAAAAAGTTCATCCTCGAAATCAAGCATGAAATTTGAAATTGGAGTTTCCTCCTTTTTTGGTAGCTCGAAAATTGAGATAGCTGAGGTTTATGGTGGATATGACAAAAGTTCAGGTTCGGCTATCTAAGATTCTTACTCTAAAAGATTCTCTTCCAGTGGTTCTTCATGTTTATCTACTAGAATTTTGTCTAGGATCTTTCTTGCTTTCGTGGCAGAAATGTGTAAGAATGATCCTCCTGAAGCTACATTACGAAACTTTGAGGTTTTATTTTTAAGACCCATGTAGAAGTGTTGAAGAAGAATGGGGTTTTGCAAAGCTAAGTCTGGTCTAGAGTCTATAAGAGGGTTAAAACATTCCTAGGATGTGGCCAGAGATTCATTATCTTCTTGTTTAAAAGATAGGACCTTGGCTCGAAGGCTAACTACCTTAGAGATGGGAAAGAAGTCCAAGCAAAAGCCAAAACGTAAAGTAAAAACGTAAAGTAACCCAATCTCCTTGCTTACTCTCTATGGTTCAATTATACCATTTTTTAGCTCTTCCCTTCAAAGAGAAAGAAAAAAGCTTCCATCGTAAGGTCTCATCAAATATGCCCTTTATGCGTAGGCAGTCATAGGTCTACATGAACTCTTGCAGGTGGAGGTAAGGATTTTCGTCTTCCTTTCCTAAAAAAGATTGGTTCTAGACCATTGCAATCAAACACGAGCGTAGCTTATAGGCAGGTGTTAGGATAGGTTTTGATGATTCTTTTGGCCTATGACTGGTGCTCGTCGGTGTAGCATGTTGGTATATGGGAGCAGAATCTACGGCATCCATATGGATGAAAAAGGAAAAAATAAAAGGAAAAATGAAAAGGATAAAAGTATAATACAAGGTTAAGCTAGGTTTGAAGTTACCTCAGCAACCATTTTTCCTGGCAATGGCGCCATAAATGCTTGTTGGTATTTGTTAACGCACACAGAATAATTACTAAGAATAATCCGCAAGCGCACGGATACTGATGTAGCACTTCACCCGAGAGTATTCCAGATTTTTGTTATTTATATTTTACCACAGGAAAAACGTGTGAGAATAACTAAGTCTAAACTTAACCCCTGAATAGCAACAAGGACAGAGAAGATAGGGATATAGAGAAGATCACTAAGGTCTTCTAGTTCTAACCTTCACAAGCTATGTTTATAATTGTTCTATTGGGTACATTACTTAAGAAAAGACACCAGCAGAGGATGTTTTTCTTAGCAACCAGGTCCTACTTGTCCTACAAACGAGAGGTAGACTATGGAAGATTCAACGAGGCTATAAAGTCACCCTCGTGAGCTACCATCGATCCGGAAGATAGGGTGCATCTACGAGTAACCGAGTCTAAGCACCACGCTTACACTACGAATACTACTTCAATCAAGGAGCTACCGGATTAAAGTACTCAAAAGAGTCACAAACCGGAAGAACAATAATAACAATGTTACTTACTTGAATTAGAAGTTGAATACTAGAGAAATCTCAAAAACAAGCTCCAATGGAACTTGATCCTGCAGGTACAAGCTGTAGAGGAGACACTGATAGGCCACAACTCCTCCAAACTCTTCCCTCACACTCTATTTCTCTATTTCTAAATAAGACTAGTTCTAATCTTTGAAAGACTATAAGACTATCTTCTCTTGAATGCTTGGCTCTTGATCCTATCTAGGGTTTCTTGATGCTAGAGGAGGATTAGGGTTTCTGTCCAGAATGAGGATGCTCTGACCTAGGGGTAGGGTCCTGCTTATATAGGCCAGAGCGATGCACTAGAGCCCTCGGATCAAACTGACTTCAATCAAGGGTGCAGATACAATCTTTAAGGTGGTGGAGAACTGACTTGCAGAGGCAGTGGTTGACAGATGGGACCATAGGTCGGCCGACCTGCCCCTATGGCAGGTGGGCCCCATCTTCGGTAGCATGCCTTCTCATATTCTCTAGAATCTTCTCGACTTGGTTCCCACGTAGAATATGCTTTTTAGTCCGACATGTGGGTCATCTTTAGCTCTTTCCCTGTTTAATCCCTGCAAAACATAAATTCATCAAAACTCATAGAATTCTATTAGTTTAACCTCTATTCTATGTTGGTGATTCCTTTTATGCAATTCTTTTAAGTTAAATTGATGGTTTATGATGGTTGCTAACTACCATCAACACTTGTGCTATTCCACCGTGCAAAGTTTGCGCCATGAAAAATGTATGAGTGACAACCTTCTATCCCACTAATCACCATCCTCTCGGGTAGGTGAAGACCACAAATGAGAGACCTAGCTCTAATACCACTTGTAGGGTCGAGATGACCGACTAGAGGGGGGTAAATAGTTGTTTCTAAAAATTAATCGTAGGAGCTACCCAAATTAATTGCGAAAGAGAAAATACGGTCTAGTCTCGACTGCACCTAAATTTGCTAGCACCCTTATAAAAGATTGAACTAGAGATCAACTAAAGAACCAAGCTAGTGAGAGTTCTCCTAAACAATTCTAGTTGGCAAGTTCAAACAAGCTAAGCAACTAGTACAAGAGTAAGCACTCCAAAGCTCCTACACATACTAGTGATAAAAGCAGTAAAAATAATAAGCTTTAGCTCAACAACACAAGTGCAATGTATATTGCAATGAAGTAAACTTGTGTTGAGATAAGCAAACCACAATGTAGAGGATGACACATGGTGTTTTTACATGGTTCGGTGCCTTGCCGGTCACTTAGTCCACGTTGAGGCGAGTTCTAGGATTAGCACTCCTCTTGTTAGTTCCAAGCCCGCAAGCTTTAGACTACCTCACTAGGTAGGCTCCATGTGAGCACTAAACTTTGAGCCGGCCAAATCAACTAGACACTCACACAAGCCTCGATTTTACTAGAGATGCTCTTTGCCCTCCTCTGGCAGGGATTAGCTCAATAGCCCCTCATAAAGCCAACTCTGGAGCACTGCACAATCCTTCTTGCATGCTTCACGAAGACACAATCACCAAGCCATCTAGGAACCAACAAGCTCCATTAGTAACAAGCAACTGCACACGCACAACAACCACCTAGTGCCACAAGCAATCTCTTAAGCAAAGATTCGCACTAGTGGAGCACACTCACTCTCCAAATGTTGCCCTCAAGCAAAGAGTATGAGAGGAGGTGCTAGAAAGGTGCTCTCCCAAAGAGTATGTTGTTAGAATGGCCAAGAGAGCCCTCTCCAACTGGGCACCCCGCTATATATAGAGGAGCACCCAAAAACTAGCCATTACTGTGCTGATTCGACACTCCCGGACAGTCTGCCATTAAAGGCCCGGACTGTCCACTATTGTCAGCAACTAGTCATTAGGTTTAAATTCTAGACCTGCGGGCTGTCTACCACAGAGGTCGCATATTGTCCGCCGTAGTAACTTAGCTCCGTGGACATAGTTTCTAGGGATTCTACTCATCACCGAAAAAGGCCGGCGGCCTGTCCGCCGCCAAGGCGCGGACTGTCCGCCATTGATCACCAACGGCTTGGATAGAATGTCTAGCACCACTGCTTGCCGATGATTTTAGCTGGCAGACTGTCCGCCGACCTAGCGCGGACTGTCCACCATTCATCAGTCAGTCACCAACAGATTGTTTCCAATCTGTTTGGTTCCTAGGAGTGGCCGACGGACATTCTGCCACCAAAGAGGCAGACAGTCCGTGGCTGCCCAGAAACCACTTCTCCAAGTGCATCGCCTCCTCTGCCTCGGACGACAACTCCACACCTCAAATGGAGAGTTCCAAGACAGTTCAAAGTTAGTACTAGCGCTCTCAAAAAACCTTTTCAATGAAAGCCAACACCAAAAAATGATCTCCCACAAGACAATTGTTCAACTCACCACCGGTTAGCATTTAACCGAAACTTTCATAAAGGTTTTTAACTTTTCTGCCACTCACTGCTAAGCGTGTCTCAACGTTAGAGCTCACAAGTGGCACTAGATAACCGTAATGCAAAGCACGTTTGCCCCTCTTAATAGTACGACTATCAAACCTAAATCCGACTATCTTAATCTTCTCTACACACCTTATAGCCGGTAAAATGAAACACCCTATGTTTCATACATTTGCCTTGTGCAAATCCAAATGCCACAAATTTGATGCCCGCAAGGAAAATGTTGTCCGTTATATTCACTAAGCCACTTGAGATAAACAAAGAATCTTTTGATTGATCTTCATAGATGATGTGGATCATTTAAACCACCACATAGACTTCAAGTCCATTGACCTTAGTCTCACTTGCTCTTCACCGTTGTTTCGGTCCTTCGGCGCCAAGTCTCGCTCAAGCTTCTCCGCTACGTGCGGTCCGTCGCTCCAAAGCCTCTTGATTTGCCCTTCACTATCGCCTCAGTCCATCGGTGTCAAACCCACTAGCTTGCCCTTCACCATCACGTTGCACATGGTCCATTGTAGCTAAGTCTTGCTTCGGTGTTCACTTGCTTGCTATGTTTGGTTTGAGCATTCAAACATGCTAATCATCAATATCCAACCTTTCTTGTGAACTAAACCAATTTTTCTTCACACACTCAAATAGTTCACCCGTCGCAAGTCATGGTATTTTTCGCGCAAAAATCACGCTCTTCGCAGCCGGTGGGATTCGAACTCATGACCTCCCCCTCGCGAAAACCCTCCTCTATCACAGCACCTCACACTCACTTATCTATTTTGGATTTTTCTTTCCCCACATATTATCCTAAACTGAGTTTAAATTGATTGTTTGAGGTCCTAAACGAATTCAAATAAAAAAGTTGTCAACCACAAAGTTGTATAACTTTTCGAGATACAAATTTTATTTTGGTAGTTTCTCCATCTGACGTCGTTTACAAAATTTGAATTCTAAATTTAAGAAATTTAAACATAGTTTTCTTTGAAAAGATGATTTTAAATCAAAAAGTTGTCAACTACAAAGTTTTATAACTTTTCGAGATCTACAACTTTTATTTTGGTTGTTTCTCCATCTGAGGTCGTTTGAAGAATTCAAATTAGAAATTTGAGAAATTCAAACATAGTTTTTCTTCACAAAGTGATTTCAAATGAAAAATTTGTCAACTACAAAGTTCTATAACTTTTCGAGATCTACAACTTTTATTTTGATTATTTCTCCGTCCAAAGAAGTTTAAAATTTTTAAATTTCAAATTTGAGAAATTCAAACATAATTTTTGTTGAAAAATGATTTCAAACAAAAAGTTGTCAACTACAAAGTTTTATAACTTTTCAAGATCTACAACTTTTATTTTGGTCATCTTTTCATGTGACTTTGTTTTATGACTTTAAAATTTAAATTTCAAAAAATATCAACTTGAAACAATATCTTGAAAGAGTAAATGATTTTAGCTGAAAAAGTCATCAACATAAATTGGTAGAGCAAGATTTTAGAAAATTTTAGCAAAAAGAATCATCAAATTTGAAGTTAGTACGAGAGAAAAAGACTAGTTACAATTTTTAACCAAAGATTAAAAAAGAGAAATCAGAGTTCTTCAACAATTTAAAAATTGAATTTCAAACAACATTTTGAAGCAGTAAATGATTTCAAATAAAAAAGTTATAAACAATAAAGTTGTATAAATTTTTGAGATCACCAACTTTTATTTTGGTCATTTCTCCCTCCAAAATCGTTTGAAAAATTTAAATTTTAGTATTTAATATTTACTATTCAGCATCTATTTGTAGGAGCGGCTCAATATAGAGCCGCCCCTAGAGCCGTCCCTACAAAATAGGGCCATTTGTAGGGGCGACTGATAAAACCAACCACCCCTACAAATGGATTTGTAGGGGCAGCTCATTTGGAAACTATTTGTAGAGGCTGCTCAATATAGAGCCGTCTTTATAAAAAAAGAAGGTGTTACTACAAATCCTTTCTGTAGTAGTGGTTGACGAGTGGTCGTCGTACTTAGGGATGTGGTCATGCTACGACCCAATCCTCTTTGCTAGCATTTTGTTGGGGGACGACCCGTGGGTCCTCGACCTCCTGCCCTACTGGTCTCCAACCCATCATATTAATGATCGGAGGGCACGATGTCCCATAAACTGGGGCAGTTTTTTAGGTCGAGGACGTTGAACTCAGGGGGGAGATGGTCGGGGCTTGGTCCCGACCTTTCTCCCTTGGTCCCTGGTTTGGTTTGTGACCTTGTATCAGGTTTGTTTTTTTGCCCCACGCAGGGTGAGACCGTCCACTATAACCACACGGTCGAGCAATGCGTCTCGTCGAGCGTCAATGGGTAGTTTGAGTGGAACCCGATTGTCCCCCACAATATAGTGGAGTTTGGCCATGCCTAGTTGACAGATGTCCTATTAATCATCAACCGTCACTCCTGTCGATCTCCAGTCGCTTTGGCACCGGCTAGAGCAGGGTTTTTTTTACCGACCGGTCGCCCCAAACCGCCGGCCTCCGGTTCCGGTTTACCGGTCCGGTTTACCGGTAACCGGTCGGTAACCGGTCGAATTTGAATTTGAATTCAAACGCGCCTTCGGTTCGGTTTGTCACCGGTTTACCGGGCGGTTTGAGCGGTAACCGCTCGGTTTGAGCGGTTTACCGCTCGGTTTGAGTTTGGATTTTTTTTTTCTTTTTTTAACTTCTATACGTATAAATAAATACTAAACGAACTCGAATTTGAAAAATTTTTACACCATTGGCTTCTATAAATCATGAACTATTTTTAGGAATTTTTTCAGCATTTTTTGTTTTTTTTTTCAAATTTTAAATTTTGAATTTGGGGGCCTTAACGGGGCAGGACCGGGATTTTTTTTCTTTTTTTTCAAACTTCTATACGTATAAATAAATACTAAACGAACTCGAATTTGAAAAATTTTTACACCATTGGCTTCTATAAATCATGAACTATTTTTAGGAATTTTTTCCGCATTTTTTTTTTAAATTTTAAATTTGAATTTGGGGAATACCTAACCGGACCGGACCGGAACCGGTCCGGCCCGGTTAGGCCGGTAACCGCGGTAAACCGCGGTTTACCGAGCGGTTTTTTTAACCCTGGGCTAGAGGGCTAGCAGCCTCCCTCTGGTGGGGATCACCTGGGATCACCCGGGCTGACTTGAAGTCAACGACTCAAACACAAGTTTAGATGGTCGGGAGGCTAGGCGCCATCCTGAGTATAGTGAAAATTAATTAATTTTTCATTCTAATCCAACCCAATACATACGGTTTAAGGTTGATATGAGTACAGTCAAACAAGACTTAGGCCCCGTTTGGTTACGGTTTGTTAAAGTTTAACACTCATCACATCAATGTTCCCTCGAATGTATGGAGTACTAAATGTAGACTAATTGCATGCATGTCGGCACAAATTAGGAGTAATTTACGAGACGAATCTATTAAGTCTGATTAATCCAAAATTGGAAACTTTTTGTCAAATAAGACGAAAATGCTACAGTGTTTGTTAAACTTTAACACCCCAAACCAAACACCCCTTAATTGATGCTTACCGTAAATGACGTGTATTTAGTTTATGACGCTTCTATTTTTATCGCTGCAAAGCCTCACTTTTACTCGATTAATACCACATAACTCTACACACCGTCGTAGTATATTATCAAAGTATATACACAGCCACATAAATATAAATGGAACTTGGTCAATAAACTTGTTTTCTTTTTGTTTTCAGATTAACCAGTCTCGAAGACTTTGACAGAAGAAATTCCCGTTTTCGCTTCATATTCTGCCTCGTCACTGATTTATCCCCCAAACTCACCGCCGGCGACGGGGCACAGCAGGCCAGTTCTCCTTTCGCCGGAATCTGTCCATTCCCATCCTCCTCCCCGCCTCTGCGCGTACTGGACCACCGTGGAGCGGGCATCCATCCGGCCTTGGTCTATTCCTTCCTTTGCTCGTAAGTAACCCTATTTTTGCTCTACGAGTTTGTTTCGTTCTCAGCCGAATCCAAATCTCACTCTGCATTTGCGGATTCGTGCCCTATTTACTACTATTCCAGCCATCCATCCATCCATGGTTCGACTAGGTTCGTCTTCTCCATCGCGGAAGCTCAACCCGAGTTGACGCCAGAAGAGAATCGGTGCCCTAGGTGTTCGCGCAGAATTATTTTCCAGAAGATTTGGGGATCGAGTCGAACCCTATGCCCCGCTTTAAGCCTGCCGCCGGCCTGCCCCCTTACCACCACCGGGCGTTCCCCGGCCCTGAACCCGGCCATGGGCAGGGTCCAGTCCCCACGGCACATGGGATGATGCACCGGGAGGTCCGTGACCCGTACGGACCGCCGGGGCCGGGGATGCAACTACCGCCGCCGGGGCATGGGGCCGGTCCGTTCCCCTACGACATGCTGCCCCCGCTGCTCCCACCGGAGGTCCTGGAGCAGAAGCTCGTGGCACAGCGCGGGGAGATGCAGAAGCTGGCCGTGGAGAACGACCGGCTTGCTGTGAGCCACGCCTCGCTAAGGAAGGAGCTGGCCGCAGCGCAGCAGGAGCTGCAGAGGCTGCAGGCGCAGGGGGAGGCTGCGAAAGCCGCCGAGGAGCAGGAGATGAGGGGCCTTCTTGATAAGGTTGGGAAGATGGAGGCCGACCTGAAGGCCTGCGAAAACGTGAAGGTGGAGCTACAGCAGGCGCACGCTGAGGCGCAGAACTTTGTGGCTGTGAGGCAGAGCATGGTGGCCAATGTGCAGAAGCTGAGCAAGGACCTGCAGAGGAACCTCGGTGAGGCGCAGCAGCTTCCGGCACTCGTGGCTGAACGGGATGCTGCAAGGCAAGAAAATCAGCACCTCAGGTCTGTGGCGGATGCTGCGTTTATCCTTTAGCATTAGCATATATATTGTTCAATGGCTTCACCTTTGCATGCACTATTTATATTTCAGGAATACGTATGACTACGAAAGGAAACTCAGGGTGGATCACTCAGAGTCTTTGCAGACAATGAAGAGGAATTATGACTCCATGGTTACAGAGCTTGAAAAACTCCGTGCTGAGTTGAGGGACACATCTAATCTTGACAAAAGTGGTATGGAGTTTTGTCGTTTATCAGTTATTTCCTTTATTGCTCTATATATGTTAGCATCTATAGGGACTAGATTTTTTATTTCAGGTTTTTTCACGATGAAACATTTGTATGTATAGGTTTTTTCTACAATAATACCACCCAAAAGGTCGATGGTATATCTAGCCATCTTTCTGTTGGACAAATTTCTTATGATAGTGGCTACGGAAGTGCACAGGTGAGCTGTGAGCATCTTTAGTTCTTTACTTCCTAGCTTAAAAGTTGTTAAATGTCTGTTTCCTTAAAGAGGCCATTTGGCAGCGATTCTGAAGCCCGTTTCATTCTAGAAATGCCAGAATCTCTGCCAAACGGTTTTCTACTGGACATTTCATTTCACAAAGCACCAAGAAACAGACCAAAGCTGGTTTCACATGAGAAACGATCCCTCTGTTCCCACCTCCCCCTTAGCTTCACTCATATTTACTGCCTTTTTCCACTGTTAAAATAAACTCCAACAATTCTCACTTCTTCCGCAGATGATCAGATTAATCTGATCTGATAGGGTTTGGTTAGTGTGTGCATATATTTTTTATTTGTTATATCATTGGAAGCATATGTAAAGGGGTACATCAATTAATTTAACCAACATCCTCTGTTCAGAGAATCTGAATCTGGGCAAGCTGCCAAACTATTTAAAAAGTGATTCCGATTCATGGAGAAACATTTCTGAGGAGAAACTAATCTGAAACATTTCTTGGAGAATTTGGATCCCTACCAAACAAACGATAAATATGTCCTACCGTTGTGATCATGAATTCGTGATTATCTGCCACTACAAGACAGCATTTACTTAAGTGTTTCCTCAATGTCAGAAAATCTGTTCATCAAATTGCAATTGAGCCCTTTTGTTGTGATTCTTTCATAATTTAATTTCTACCTTAATGGTTTAGTATCACGGTGCATGCTTAAATTGAAGTTGAGGTGTCCTGATGGACATGAATTCAAGAGGGTTCATTCTCAACCTAGCAGTCCACCCACTCATTGTTCTCTTCCTTGTTGTCTAACAATGCCAACTTTCCAACAAATGAACAATGGCCTCATCTGATTTCAATGCCTCATTTCTCTGTTCATTTATTCCATCCCATTCCCCATTCAGGCATTCAGCCTCAATACTAGATCCTCTCCGCCATCTCCTGGGCATCCTGCTCATGCCAGTGCCTCCTGTGACACACACCACCCACCAGTGCCACCTCAACATGTCATTGAGGGAACCTAGAACCTACTAATTCTTACGGAAATTCTTTTGTCACCTTAACATGCAGTTACTTGCTCTGTATGGACAATGCTTTATATGAAGGATGCTTAAAATTTTCAGCTGTCATAGTTTGTTAAATCAGCAAAATTTGCCTGATCTGACCATCTTGCTTTGCATGTCTAACATTTGATAGAGCTATACAAAAATATGCCAGATAGTTTAAAGATGGCACATACCTGCCATGTCAAGATTCTAGTGTGCATAGTACATAGCGTGTTACTGCTACTATTGAATGATTGAATCAGTGATCTGGTTGCCCCCTGTTCTCATATTGGGTAGTCATGGGCCCATGAGCAGTTGCTGATCACAAATGCAGAATAACTTGCACTAATGCTAGATTATATAGTTTCGTTAAAAAAAGCTAGACTATATAGTTGGTTACTTTTAAGTTTGTCCCTTGATTCTCTCTTTTCTTTCTTCCTTTTTTCTGGCATGAAGTTAATGGATGCTGCTATCTTGCTGTGTAGAAAATAGATCGCAAAGTAATTAGTCTACCGTTTCAAAGCACTCATAATATGATTTCTGCCTTCAGCTTATTGTAACTCTGTTTGGATTCATCTTTATCTTTATCTAGTGATAACAATATGATTTTGATGTTAATTCAGGCAAGGACAACTCCTACTGGTCTGGCAGACCCTTTAAGTGGAAGCCCTGGAGGGACTGGTCTTTGTTCTGGATTTGATCCATCAAGAGGCAATGCATATGATGGTTCTCATGTTGCCAATTTCAGTTCTTCAAAAACCGGGACCCATGATGCAGCAAGGGGTGCCACTGGCTTTGACTCTTTGAAGGGTTCTGGGTATGATGCTTCAAAGGCACATGTAATTGGACAGGCGTCTGCTACAGCGGCTCATGGGGGCCTTGCTGGTTACTACGGGTCCAATCAGGCAACATCGGCTCCATATGCATGGGGACAATCGGCATCGACCTATGGATCTGTACAGGTGCCACCATCTTATGCATCTGGGTCAAACACATCCTACGGCGCAGCAGCAGTGCGTCCCTATGGCTCAGCTCAGGCGCAACCATCATATGGACAAACACAGACACCATCTGCGTATGGGCACACACAGCTACCATCATCCTTTAGTCTAGCACAGTCACAATCCCCCTTCACTGCTGCACAGGGGTCCTCTCCCTATGGGTTGGCTGCACAGCCTCCAGCATATGGATCTGGGCGAGCAGGCACTAATGCTGGCAACTATGAAGCTTCTCATGGACGTAAATAAATTTGCGGCAAATTTGTAATACTTGGCTACTTACAAAAGAGAGCTTTGTACACCGAGTTAAAATCCTTTCTGTAGCTACTGAAACCTTGTTGTTTAACTGTTTGGAGATGTCAGAGGAATCTGTTACAGTCGATAAAATGATTTATCTCTGTAAACATATATCTTGATGCTTCTGATGCATTTTTTGTTCAATAGAGTAGGCCAGTTGGGTACTCAGATTTGAGTTGTGTGCTATTGGTTTTATATCTGGCTTCACCAAGTTATGCCCACTGCCTGGCTGAAATGCTGCATGTACGATATGAGATACACACTGCAAATACTGGGGCTAGGCTAACTCGCAGCTTGTTGCTGCAACTTTGTAGCAAGCATCTGAGTTGGGAAGAAGCTGCTGGCGAAAGATCAGGAGATACCTGCGGCCTGCCTGAAGGCATGACCACCAAGTGTCCGGATGAAGCGTGAATGCGCATAATATCCTTCCATCCATGAATTTACACATGATTGTTTGCAGTACACCAGGGTCCGTTTTCATGAAGTGTATCAGGGGAAAAAAAAAGGGTGCACGAAAAATCCATGGTGAATTCATGTCTTCTGAATCTGCATTTCAGTGGTCACGGATTAACATAAACTAGTCGTTGAAATTCCAGCCTTGGTTGTTGGTGCTGGTGCCGCACCAGCACCACAGCCGTTGTTCTTGGTGTCCGCACTACACTACTACATCTATGGCTCTAAACCTCTAACAGAAATTCCAGCCGTAGTTCATGGTGGCCGCACTCTTCTGCCGATGGCTCTAAACCTCTAACCGGACTCCAGCAGAATAAATTCATGCGACCTACCTTTGCAGAAAGCAGGACAGAAAGACCCAAAACGGTTCCAACTCTAGCTCTACGCACAGGGGAATATGTTAGGCCCTATACTGCCTGCCCCCAAGGTTAAACATGCAATTGGTGTAAGAAAGCTGCCATTGATTTGATGGAAGGGTATAAAGCCGAAAAAGAGAGGAGGCTTTACAGGAGCAGGAGCAGTACAAGTGAAGCTCGTAAGGGTGCGTTTAGTTTGTGAAAATTTTTGGCTTTAGCTACTATATCACTTTCGTTTGTATTTGTCAATTAGTGTTCAATTATGGACTAATTAGGCTCAAAAGATTCGTCTCGTGGTTTTCTATCAAACTGTGCAATTAGTTTGTATGTGTCCAAATATTCGATGTGACGAGGAATCTTGAAAATTTTTGGAAACTAATATTGGCCTTAGGTAACTGGCCAGCCGGAAAAGGCTCACTGAATAAACACTCTTTTATCTCAGGAATGCTCTATCTTTACAAAAGGCAATCTTCTTGCAGTAGCATGTAGCAGTGTCATATCACTCGTACGATATGTGTGCTAGCGCGACATATGTATAGCTTTTAGTAAGAGGTTATCCATTAAACTAACTGATGATATATGTAGCTGTGAAAAAAACTTACCACTGTTTTGCTTTTTATGATTTATATATTTATATGCCATTCAACATTGATGTTGCCTGCCTACACATTTAGGTGTTTTCTATACAATAATTAGGGCCATGTTTAGTTTGCAAAATGTTTTTGAAAAAACACTGTAGCACTTTTCGTTTGTATTTGACAAACTTTGTCCAATCATAGATTAACTAGGCTCAAAAGATTCATTTCGACATTTACAAACAAACTGTGCAGTTAGTTATTTTTTTTTACCTCCATTTAATGCTCCATACATATGCCAGTATATGCGATGTGATGGGGAATCTTGAAAACTTTTTGCATTTTGAAGCAAACTAAACATGGCCTAGGTTGCATTTCCATCGCTATTGCATTAGCAACAGATCGGATCAAAAAAGAAATCTTGAGCACATTAAAACTTGGTAATCATTATCTGCTTTATCGGTCATATCTATCTTCTGCCCGCACAACATCTCTTTAAATGGATATATCACATGCTTTCTAGCTAGGTTCTATAAATAGGTAGTTACCATTTGTCGGATTCTGTTATTCTTAATTTGTTTGCTTGGCTCACATGAAAGGGAAATAGGTCATAAACTAATATTAGCTTGATAAAAAGAGGTAAATCTTTAGCATATGAAAATCTCAGCCGCAAGGTCGAGCTAGGATTATCTTAACACACACACACTCTTTTCTGTACGTACGGCCGATGCCTTCCTTTAGAAGCCATCTACCCCTCCTGTGCCAGGATTCATATTCTGCTGGCAAAATCCCCCAATGACACTTGGACACAAAACATACACAAAAAGAAATTGGTGATGGACACATAATAAACACATATAAAAGAACTGACATGCAGCTTTACTGCACCGAGAATCAATGCAATTAGTTTAATTAGCAGCGATTAGGACCCAAACATATCTTTACATCTAAATTCGTAGCTCCTCGCCTAACAGCCCTGAACCTCTGCCCAATTGCCCATCATTAGGATTCTGCCTAAAATTCGTTGTTATGATCGACGCCACGTTGTGATTACAGCAAGAGCGCATTACATGTACGGCAGGGACTAAACTAATAAGTATCAAAACAGGGGCACAAAAATGAATGAAGAGACCTTGCAGCTTGCAGCTTCCCTCCTCGTCCTCTAGTCTAGAGAGAGATGGCAAAGGCAAGCCCAGCTGTGGGTAGTGGGAGCTGTAGCCTGTAGGCAGCAGCACAGTACTGCAGCTTGAACTGATCTTTTATGTGAGTAGAATACGATCGCTTTTACATAGCATAATAATGCCCTTTTTGACTGATCCTCATTAGTCAGTAATCTTGAATTATTGTATACTATATACAGATAGTTAGATACGTGCACACATACGTGCGTGGCTAGGCTTGTAGCTAAAGGGGGTTGGAATGATCTGGTGAAGAAAAGAAAGAAACTTGTGCGTGCGAGTCTACTTGTTCGGCACCGAAAAATGGTAGATTATTGGAGCAGTGTGAATGCCCGCTACTTTTTATCATGACACGAATTGTTTTTGTGGAATTCTGATTAAGGGCGCAATGCAATGCAAGATCACGGAATTGGTGCAAATCACGGTTTGCTTCTCTGGGCTTCTCTTATACAGGAAGCTGTAGCCTGTAGGATAGAATGCATCCGGGGTAAAAAGATCTTGGCGAGGACCTGCTTAGAATAATGGCCATGAATGAAGTGACTGAACGTGTTAGTGACTCTGATGAGATGCTGGCTTATCCCCATAAGCTTCCTTATCTGAACAGTTCCTCCTCCCTCCATTAATTTCCCATTCCCTTATCTGAAGCTATTACATTCAGACAGTGTTCTACTTGATGCACGATGAACCACTGTGAAAGCTCAACTTGTATTTTGTTCTCCTATGATTGAGAGTAATATATGTATTTATGGCAATTCTTATCTGAGCGAGGGGTTCATTATTGCTGGACAGCTAGAGATTTGTTCTGCGAACAACTAGAGAAGCTCTGGAGAATCCTTTTTGGCAACTGAGATTTTTACTGAAACGTGTCTCAGTACGTGCATCGCATTTCAGTTGGAGCTTAGGTTGTTTTCACTGAATGGGCAATCATAATTCAGAGCCGCCAATTGGCCAGTCAAAGGAGGGAAAGTGACTGGTGATAGACTGGTAGGTAATAGGGATTAGGCCATTAGGGGGGTGAAAATTGTGTGCATGTGAGTAGCCTGTCAGGACCAGGCTGTGTGCATGCCTCCCTCCCCTCTTTGAAGCTAGTAGTAGTAGGTAGGGATGGATTCGATCATCCAATGTTTTCCTCTCCGACAAATCTCCCACTCGGAGCTGGAGGTTCAGGAAAAGATTCATGCATGCATCTGGTAGCTTCTGTGGTGAAAAAAAAGGGTTGAAACACCTACCTGGGGCCGAGGCTGAGTGAACAGATTGAACTGGCTGTGGGCTTGTGGCTGCCCTCCCCGGCCAGTGTGATTATATTCAAATCAAATAATAAGCAAAGCATCAGAGCCACACAACATGCACAAAGAGTCTAGAAAACTCTGGGTCACCAACAGGATTCATTCATCAGAAACTATCGTTTGAGCAGCACCCAGCAAACGCAGGGATTTCACTGCAGAAATCCTTGGGTGATAAATAAAAGGTCAAACAGCAGGGAACAGCTCAACTCATGCAGTACTACCTCTATCCCCAAAAGATGTAACTATAGGTTGCGTGCTAATTAGAGTGCTTCGTGTTTAACTAATTTTCTAGTAAATAGTATTCACATTTACGGCTCTAATTCAATTTTTTATGAAAATATATTTCGTAATTTATCTAATGGTATTAATTTGATATTATAAATATTTATTTTTTTATATATAATTGATCAAAATTAATATACTAAAATATGATACTGTTCGAGAACTGTATTCTTTGGAGACAGAGGAAGTACCGTAAAAAAGAACGGCTACCACAGCAACGCTGCATGCTGCTCCACCAGACAGCAGACACCAGCTGCTCTGCTGCTCATCACCCGTGCCGTACGTCGTCCTGCAGAATCCAGCGGTGAGCGGCGAGTCTTGAGGAAGTCTGGCCGCACGCGTGCTCAGGTGCAGGTGCTGGGTGCTGTGCGCTACAGCCTACAGCCCCATGCCACCCCGTTCCCATGGCGCGTGCGGTGCGGGTGCGGCGTGGGCCTCGCTCTCGGTCTCCCGGCCCATCCCCACCGTCCAAACCGCCCGCCAACTTGCGCGGGCGGGAATCCTTCCCGATTCCGCTGCGCGAGCTCCGTCGTCGGACCTGCCACCCGCCACCCGCTGCGCTGAGACTGAGAGCCAATGAGCCACTGCCCAGTGCCCACTGAACTGCACCGCACCTTCGTCCCTCGCCAGCCAAGGCCGGACGGAAGGCCCCCGCTATAAATTGCGCTCGCGCCAACCCACCCCCGGCACCATATCGATCGGAAGCCAGCCAGCCAACCAAACCAAGCAACACCACCAGCAGCTCATCGTCATCAGCTCCGGCTGCTCCGTCGTCCTCGCGCTAGCTCGACCGGTCGGCCCAGGGGCGTACGTGCCAACTGCCAAGAACCCCGAGCAGGCCAGCGAGGAGCGAGATGGGCAGCTGCTTCTCTTCTTCCGGGTCGGCGGGCGAGGACGCGGCCGGCTACGGCGACGAGAGGAGGGTGAGGAAGGTGTGGCCCAGCGACGACGACGGCGGCGAGTGGGACGTCGACAACAGGGCCGCCATCTACATCGCCAAGTTCCACCGCCACCAGTCCGGCGTCGTCTGCTCCGACTGCGCCGCCGATCAGCAGCAGCAGACGCCGGCTGCCGCCCATTGACGACTAGATAGCTGGCCGGCCGCCTATATATCATGAGCTGAGACTGATGAGATCGATCGATGAAGGAGTTCAGTAGTGATGTCTTGTTTTTGGTGGATCCAAATCCGATCCAATCGGTTATGCCTGCCTACCATCGCTTCCACTTCTTTCTTCTTCTTCTTCTCCCTTCGGTTTCTCCGTAGGATTATCGAGATAGCTGCTAATGAATAATCATATCGAGGGATTAGTCTAGATTGTGTAGTATATATGTAAATTTGTTCCATACACATATGTGAACTTGTGAAGAGAGTATATGTAAATGCGCTTGCTTTGGGTCGAATTCTTCAAATGCTTCCTCTGATTCAAATAATCCTCTCATCTCCAAATCTCGTGTTTCTTGCATGGAAATGGAAGGTACTACACTACACTGGTGCTGTATCTTTTCACTGACAGAAGCTGAAGGGGCTCCTCGGCCACTGATATGTGTTTCAGAGACCAGGACATGAATTCTCAACATGCAAGTCTGACTAAACAAGATATGATGAGAGACAATAATTTAGTTTTTTTTCGCGACCATGCTTAGCATGTATATCATTAAGTAGGAAATAGATTTGTTACATAGGTAAACGCTGACCGGCCTAGAATGCGAGCGGCACTACGGCCAAGCAAAGTTAACCCTACAACAGAATAGCGGTGGCAACAATAATTCAGTTCATACGTGAGCTACATACATGTGGCCTTCCTCCTTTCCACGAAGCACGGTGGATACATACCACATGACTACATGAGTGGCACTTTAATTTGGAACCGATGAGGGAAATAAAGAAGCCGATCGAGGCGAATAGATGGGACTCTTCACAGTTCTCTAGCTGCTTGTGCAGTGAAAGCTCCACGGCATGCATCCGAGTGACAGTTCAATGCAAATCCTTTGACAAATCTCATTCCTAGCGCTGATTATGGGTCACTTCAAGTTTCAAGCTTGTGCAAAAGCCAAGGAGTGTCATTTCGTGCTTTTTATCAGTCCTTTCTTGTCCTATGCCATTGCCATGCTACCGATCGAGTCGCTAGCTATGCTGGAATATCATGATTCGCTGCTGATCGGTAGCAAGCTACCTACCTAGATTAGTCTGCAGATATTTTTCTTTCTCAAGGAAAAAAATGTTCCTTGCTACCCGTCATATATGAGCATTTCTTTTTTTAAGATAAAGGAAGAGATTTGTAGCCCAAGTATATATACTTAATTTTAATTTCACACACAAACTGAAAACAAGTGCTGTGTGCACAACACCTGATATATAACCTTTTGTACTCATGCATGCATGGTTATCAACAGTTGGCACATCTAACTTAAACAGCTGCTATCTAACTTGATTTCTTTTGAGAAAAATAGGAAAGAAAAGGCAAACACCTGGTATCTAACTCTACATAACAAATGGCACGCATCAGAAATATGCTGAAGTAATCTTTGCTTAGTTTCTTTAGAAGGTAGAGCGATGGTACCTTTAATTTTAATATATGAAGCTTCTTCATACTATCATCATGCCAAATTGCGAACTAATTAATGTTGTGATGCCTAGTTGCTATTTCTTTTTCAAAGTAGCAACACATATAGCTGATGAGAAACCAGCAATTCATCATTTTTCTGCAGATTACCACCCATAACTGTTTTTTAGGGTGTACCTGTGAAATGAAACCTTACTGCCAGACAAACAAAAACATTCAAATTTCATCCAAGTAAAAATGTAAATTTTGGCCCAGGTGTTGCTAATTTCAGCCAGTCGTGTATTTTTCCGAATTTGATATGTTTCTCTTTTCAATTTTTTCTCGAACATGCTTATCTTTTCAAATTCAATTTTTTATTTGAAACAATAAGGCTGTAAATGACCTAGAATTCTTGTTCCACACGGCCACACTGGCATCAAGGAATCTCACAGTGCTCAAATCATCCTTTTTACAATAAGGAAATGGATCCCTAAAATGTGACCAAATGTGACCTGCAAGATTCAATTTTCCCGGCAAATTATACAGGTCACACAAACTTGTCTCTGAACTCTCGTCCTTTCTCTCTTTGCTCCGTGGAAAAGAGTTCCTCCCTGTGGGGGTAGAGCATCAAATCCTCCTGGCGAACGAGCCTTCCCTTTCATTCCTTTTCCTTCATGGCAAACGACACTTTTGGTAGATAAGTGATCGATCGTTCAGTGTGAGATGGGTTCACCGGACCTGTTGGTGTTTACATAAAGAAGAAAAAATAAGGACAGCCGCATTGCACCAGTTGCTTGGAATAATCTGCTCTAAGAAAAATGAACACCCATTAACTGATTGGATGGATTCATAGCAGATAGCCCTCACTAGTGGCAGCATAGATGTTATTTGCTCAGGTTGATTTGTATACGTTTTTCTGACTGTCCAATCCATGGTTCTTACCAAAGCTGTGAAGGCTAGCTAGCGAATCCAAATATTCTCCGAGAGATTGCAGAAATGCTATTCTATCTGGAGGTTCCACTAGCATATGCTGGTGCCGTGCCTTTATTTCCTCTTCTGCTTCTCAAGTAAAACATAGGTGCAAAATATTTTGTCTGCAAGCTCTTCTGAATGCATCTGAATAAGACGAAGAGCATAGCTAGCACACAGGAACGCATGCAACTATGGCAGGATTTTGCAGACCATGTGGCCTGACGATTCCTCAACCCTAATTGTGGCCAAAGTGGCAAGTGTTTTCGACCAACGAATACAATGCGTTACTGCATATATAAGATACTCTCACCCAATGATGCTACTTAACATATATAAGCGTAAATAATTCCATCTTATCTCCTGAGAGCTGCTGTATGTAGAAACATCATCCAGGTCTCGGAATATTTTACACGCTAGATTCTCAATAGTTCTCCTGCTATGCTACGCACATGCCAGTATTTAGCAACTTGCATTGCTTTATAAGTATAGTTCATTCAGGCACGCTTGCTGTCACTTTTTACAGGCCCAATTTCCCAGTAACTTCTGTTAGCAGTAGTAGAACTTAGCTTATGGAATCTGGCGAGCTAATTATTCACGGAATGTTTGGTGCTCCTGACTTGAGAATAATCGCAATATGCAGGGCCGGGGCCCCGTTCTTGGCGACAGATTTTCCAAGGCTCAGTTTCAGACAGCCGCTGCGTCGTCCTTTCCAGGGAATTGTGTGGATGCCTTGGATGGCATTGGACGGGGGAGAGAGGGCTGCAAACTGTTGCGCAGCAGTGTGAACTGTGAACTGTGAAGGAGGACCGAGGGTTTCTGCTGGCTGCCAACGAGGAAGAATTAAGGTCCTTTTTCTGCACTATGGAAAGTGCTGGCAGTTTCTTTCTGTCCCCTGAAAATGGCCACCATGTACGTGGACAAACCATTGTGGGTACGAACTGTACGTTACCACCAACCTAGCAATCTGCGATCATGGCTGTAAAATTGTAATCTCTACTAAATGAGAAATAGAATCCGGCCCACTGTACGGAGAAGAAGAGAAGACCGGAAGGCACACGATAGCGATAGGCCTTTAGTTTGGGGCAAAACAAATCATCAAATTGTTGTGTCTGCTTTTACCTTGGCCATTCCATTCATAGAAGAGTAGTAAGCGGTAGTGCTCGCTTTCTAAGTTGTAAGCTAGCTAGCCAGCCGGAAAGCTAGCACACGTGCATATGCAATGCACATCACACTAGCTAGCTATATACAATACTCCCTCCAGTCCATTTTATCTGGCGCAAGTTAGAATGATATGGTCTCCTAAATTACACTTTGACCATTCATTTGCTTTATATTATACTATTTATACTTATAAACTTATAATCATTGGATAATATATTTCCTTACAAATCTAATCACATAAAGTTTATATTATTATAATTAAAAATTATTAGCTTAATTATTGATCAAAGTTTTTAAAGTTTGAATCTTAATATGCGTGCGCGCCACCGTCTCTGCCATTCATAGAAGCAGCGGCGGATCCAAAGGGGGGGCTGGGGGCTCCAGCCCCCCCCTAATGGCTTGATTTCAAGCTTAATCACTGTAGCAAAAGCGTGATTTCACCATTAAATCTTCATGCAAATCAACATCTCCATTGTTTTAGCTCCCCTTATCCCGCATCGTGCATCCGCCACTCCATAGAAGAGTAGTAATTGTCTTGTAACTGAAGATCTTCAGGCGGAAGCTAGCTAGCTTAGCTATATGGGGAGAAGCGACCAGCAGGCCACCGTCGCAGGGAACTTGCACTGGGTGGGTGCGGCCAGTGAACCAACTGGAGCATTAGGCTAGACTTTCAGTGGTGTCAAGCTGTTGTCCACGGAATCCTGGAAAGCGTCGGCAACAGGCAGGCCCGGTCCTGTGAATTTAGTGATCCGGAGCGGAGCTAATAAGATGGGCCCTTTAATATAACTCAAATAATATAATGATGTTTCTAATAAATATAATGTATATAAAGTATTTTTCTTCTTTGTGATTGTATCAAGTTCTCTATCCCTCTCTTCTTTTTCTTTTTTCACTTCCAGATGCGTGTAAATTTAGAAATCAGTAAGTAATTTTAAAAAATTATGCAATACTCAATTCAATTTCAGAATTTCAGAAAATCCAATGTCATACTAAACATGCGTGCTGCACCGTACCGGATTGCTAAATCCCAAATCTAAAGAATATACTTGGCATACCACATACACAAACACAATCAAAGGGCTTAGGGGCAATTTCTTACCTCCGTTACTCCGTACGTACGCAGGAACGGAGAGTGGGCCGTGACCGCCGTCGGTCGGCAGCCGGTCGCTGGTTTTGGATGTTGCCGCGAGCACGCGACGCACAGGCGCATAGCGCACAGCCGATCGGCGGTGGCAGCACGACGCGCAGTCTCGCAGAGTCGCATGTCGTAGCAGTGAAGAAGGCAATCGCGGCCGCGCGGCGGAAGGGCAGATCGCGGTCGCGGACGCGGAAGCCGATTAGCTGAATCGATGCTAGGGAAGACAAATCGGCAGCCACATGTCTTACCTGCTTCCTGGGCTCTACCTTTATTTGGGAAAGGATATAGTATACTACCTACCTACGTATCTCAGTCGAGGGCCCTGTTCGGCTGAACAGCTCGCACCCCCCTAGGGTCGGGCCTGGCAACAGGGACTGCAGGAGAAAGAGAGGGTGAGCTGAGCCTGAGCCTGACAGAGGAAACTAAAAGGAGGTTGCCCCCTTCGATCAGCTTTGTTCACCTGACGGCTGACGCTTGAAGATCACTGTCGTCCGGCCTTCACTCTGCACTGAGAGATTACAGATACCCGAAGCTCTGAACTACGCTCGCGTGGGCCCGCTTCGCCTGTATGTACATACTCCTAGAATTAGAATGTCCGGATGTTTGTTCTAGTTTGAAGCAAGTCAGTGACACACTGACACAGGAAGCAGGAAGCCCTTCATTTCCTTTTTTTTCTTCACAAACAATAAGGTCGATCTTGTTCATCATCAGTTAATCCCTTTCCCAAGAGGATTAGAGTGGGTGAGGCCGCGAGGGGGATTTTGACTTGTAGGCTTCCTGTATCGTAGGACGACGAATCCAAAGGTGTGTGGGTAGCCTGCAGGGGGGCGGGCATCGATGCTTTGCTACCCAACGGACACCGGGTATGTTAGATGTGTAGTAGATCCATCAAGTAGCTAGCTATAGCCTATAGGTCTCTTATCGTGTCTCTCCGGGCGCTGAGCTGATCGAACATGCACTAACGGAAACAGTATCTTTGCCGAGTGTTATATGCTTTGCCGAGCGCCAAATATCGGGCTCTCGGCAAAGAATCCTTTGCCGAGAGCCTGCGCTCGGCAAACATTGGCTCTCGCCAAATACAAGCTTTGCCGAGAGCTCGACTCTCGGCAAATATTGGCTCTCGGCAAAGCCAAAATTTGCCGAGAGCTCGACTCTCGGTAAACAAAAAAATCTTGGCAAAGCCCCAACCCCACAAACGTCACCCTTACGCCGTCATCTTTGCCGAGAGCCTGCTGTTAGGCTCTCGGCAAAATATTTTCTTTGCCGAGAGCCTCAGCCAAGGCTCTCGGCAAATTTTTTTTTTGGATTTTTGGTCCCAAATTTTTTGTGCAGCCTTGCTACAGTACTAGAAGCCAAGATTTGAAATTTGGTGTATTTTCCATCCCTCTTGCTATATTTTATGTATTTTTTTCATTTTCTTGATTTTTTCCGCAAGACGCACATTTGTACTGCAGGTGCATGAAATAATGAATCTCAGCGATTCAAAAAATTATATTCATTCTTCTGAGGGTATTTCGACGCCGTATCTAGGGACAGATGCGGAAACTCGACCATCTCGTGCACGCGACATGGCGACCAAGTTGCGTGAGATTTGATTTAAAAATATATAAAATGTGAATGGAGTCGGAAAATCATGAAAATGGACGGCAGACCTTGACATCGCATGTAGAAGCTATAAAATTTTTTTGAAAATGTTTGAAGCAAGTTGTGCCGTAAGATGGTTGAAACCCTTAGATCTCCACATGTGATAACAAGATATCGCATGCGGAGATCTCAGGGTTTCAACCATCTTGTGTCACAATTTGCTTCAAACATGTTCAATTTTTTTTATAGCTTCTACATGCGATGTCAAGGCCTCCCGTCTATTTTCATGATTTTCCGACTCCATTCACATTTTATATATTTTTAAATCAAATCTCACGCAACTTGGTCGCCATGTCGCGTGCACGAGATGGTCGAGTTTCCGCGTTTGTCCCGAGATACGGCGTCGAAATAGCCTCGGAAGCATGAATATCATTTTTTAAATCGCTAAGATTCATTATTTCATGCACCTGCAGTTCAAATGTGCGTCTTGCGGGAAAAATAAAGAAAATAAAGAAAATGCGCGAAATATAGCAAGATGCATGGAAAATACACCAAATTTCAAATATGGCCACCTAGTACTATATCAAGGCTGTAGGAAAAAAATTAGGAGCAAAAATAAAAAAAAATATATATTTTGCCGAGAGCCTCCTAAAGCTCTCGGCAAAGATCCTCTTTGCTGAGAGCCTGGGCTTGGGGGCTCTCGGCAAAGAAAATCAAAAAAATAAAAACTCTTTGCCGAGAGCCGCCTGACCTAGCTCTCGGCAAAGAACGCTGGCAAATGAAATAAAAAAAGAACCTCTTTGCCGAGAGCCCCGCTCTCGGCAAAGAAAATAAAAAAAAGAAAAACTCTTTGCCGAGAGCCGTCGGATCTAGCTCTCGGCAAAGGGGTTCGTACATTTAAAAAAAAAAACCCTGCCCCTCTCACCCCTCACACACGCGCCCCTCTGCCCCTCACCCGACCCGCCGCCGCCCGGCCGCGCCCCCGCCCCTGCCCCCGCGCCGGCGCCACCGCGCCCCCGCACGTCCGCTCCCCCGCCCGGCCACGCCCCCGCACGTCCGCTTCCCCGCCCCGCCCGAGCGCGCGCCCCGCCCTGGCCCGGCCGCGCCCCCGCCCCTGCCCCCGCGCCGGCGCCACCGCGCCCCCGCACGTCCGCTCCCCCGCCCGGCCACGCCCCCGCACGTCCGCTCCCCCGCCCCCGCCCGAGCGCGCGCCCCGCCCCTGGCCGTCCCCCGCCCGTCCGACCGGTTGGAGAGGAGGCCGAGAGGGGGAGTAGGTGGAGGAGAAGGACAATAGGAGGTGGAAGAAGAGGGGGAGGAGGAGCTCGCCCCGGCCGTCCAAGATCCGGTGGAGGAGGGAGGAGGAGCTCGCCGCGGACCTCGCGTCGTCCCCACAACCGTCACCGTCCGCTCACCGGCAAAGGTATACCCTTCCTTCAGTAAATGGCAAAGGATTATTGGAGTGCGTTGTTCTCAATCAGCATTAAATTCGATCACGCAGGACTTCTGTTGTAGTTCCAATCCTGCTCGTGAAAAAAAAAACAAATTTAAAATTTATGACAACAAACGATTACATTATGGAAATATATTGCATGGTGTATCTTATCATCTAATTTGGTGTCACAAATTTTGACCTTTTTTCTATAAGTCTGATATAATCTAGCCCCTCTGTATTTCATCAATGCGATGTGCACAAAATATATGATTGAGCCTCAGTCTTCCACTTGTAGTCGGTGAAGACTTGCCTCAACTGGGTCATTCATCCGTGTTAACCTGCACTGGAACATTATACATATGTGGACAGGTCCAAGTAAATGCATACATATGTTTAGTGCTGGTGCAGTGACAACGCGAGGCAGCAAACGATGTGCAGCTGGGCTGCACCGGCTGCCCATTCTGTGTGCTGACTGCTGGGTACATCCGTACATGTGCATCTTGTGACTCGATCATGCATCTGGTGGTGGTGTGTCTTGATATACGGTTGATTTGCTTGCAGGATAAACAATGTTCAAAGGTTTGGATAGATAGATGTCACGATGTCATGCTTGATTATGGCTTAAACAATGTTCAAAGGTTTGGATAGATAAATTGCTAACCAATGCTGCCATCAAATTTGACAGGCAGTGGCCAATTGGCTGGTACATGTGTCATGGATACATCTAGGGTCATCTAGATCATTTTTTTCTTGGGTCACCGAGCTCGTGGTTTTTTCTTGCCCGGCCGCGTGGCAGACCGGAGCGCCATTTGCTTCCCATCCAGCTGCCATTTGCTTTTGCATTTCTTCTCCCTGTCACATTTTCGAGCTGCCATTTGCTAGTCTATAGATCAGCAAAAATATAGTGCACTTTCTCATCTTAAGTTGTTTTAGAGTTTTCTAATAGCCTTCTGTTGATAACTGTAGTTGCAGGATCATCCACTCGTCACTGCGCCGCTAGCCTGACTCCGCCGCCACCCTAGGTATAAATAACCTCTTCTCCCAGATAAGGGTCGTAGGTCATGAACCCAATTAGGCGTCTCCCGTCCGAAAGAGATACGGTTGAAGGTATGCAGATCTCTGCATGTCGATAACTGTATCTGTTTCGGATTGTCCACGTTACTTGGACAGCCCGCGGATGCGTTGATGAGGATAGCTCCCATTGTCTGCCCTGATTCGAGATGGAGTTTCGGCATCACCTCCCTGTTGTTCTCCGGATACACACTCTCCCTACAGGGACGTGTATCGGGAGAACAGCGGGGAGGTGCTGCCAAAATTCTGTCTTGGGTTGGGGCAGAAAATGGGAACTATCCTCGTCTATGTATCCGCGGGTGGGATTAGGACCTATCCTCACCTATTAGATGACAATAGGATGTAAGTACTTGGATGTAGATGTAAGTACTCGGATGGATGACAGTAGGATGGATGACCGTCAGTGGATGTACTCGGGCCGCAGAAGCAAGAGTGATTTCAGTGATGAATGGTTGCACAAGACAGATGCTTTCTTGAACCATGCATTTGGCCCGGCTCGGCGAGGAGAGATGAAAGTATTGTGCCCGTGCAGCAGATGTGGGAACCGACGAAGGCAAGACAAGGAGAACATGGGTAAACATCTTCTGAACCATGGATTCACGCCGGACTACACCCGGTGGATCTACCATGGTGAAGTACATCATTTGAGAGAGGAGGCGGTGCGACCACGTATGCAGGATTTTGATGCTGATGCTGGGGTAGCAGACCTGTTAGATGACTTCCAACAAGCACAGTACGCTGCAGGACAGCTATGAGATTTATCTGGTTGAAGAAGGGTGGCAAGTATTCGGCGTTCGACCAACATCGACAATTCCTGCCTCTTGACCATCCTTTCAGACAAGACACCAAGAACTTCACCAAAGGGGTCATGGTGACAGATCCGCCACCCCGGATGCTGACCGGTGCCGAGGTTCATGCTCAAATAGATGCTCTCAAGTTCAATGAAAGAGACGGTCGTTTTGCGGGGTATGGTAAGGAACATATGTGGACGCATAAGTCAGGCTTGGAAAGGCTCCCTTATTACGATGACCTTCTTCTGCCACATAATATTGATGTAATGCACACTCAAAAGAACATCGCTGAGGCACTTTGGGGAACACTCATGGACACTGAAAAGTCCAAGGACAACCCTAAGGCTAGATTAGACCTGGCACTCTTGTGCGATAGACCAAAGCAAGAGATGCGGTCTCCTCAACCCGGCAGGAGATGGACACGGCCCAAGGCCGATTTCGTCTTGAGCAGGCCACAAAGGAAAGAAATACTTCAATGGATCCAGACATTGACGTTCCCTGATGGATATGCAGCGAATCTGAGGAGAGGAGTCAACTTATCTAGTCTGCGAGTCCTAGGAATGAAGAGTCATGACTTCCACGTATGGATCGAGCGCCTTCTTCCGGCGATGGTTCGAGGCTATGTTCCTGAGCCTATGTGGGTTGTCCTGGCAGAGTTGAGCTATTTGTTCCGCCAACTTTGTGCCAAGGAGATATCTCGGTCCGTCATTGCAGACTTGGAGAAAGCTGCACCTGTGTTGATCTGTAAGCTAGAGAAGATCTTTCCACCAGGCTTCTTCACTCCGATGTTGCATTTGATCGTACACCTCCCTAATGAGGTTCGAATGGGAGGGCCTGTGCATTGCCGTTGGTGCTATCCAGTCGAGAGAAATCTGAAGACTCTTCGCAAGAAATGTAGAAACAAAGCCAAAATTGAGGCTTCCATTGCAGAGGCATTCATTCTAGAGGAGGTGTCAAACTTCACTGAACAATACTACTCCGAGAACCTTCCTAGCGTGCATAATGCACCCCCTCGTTACAATGCTGGAGAAAATGAATCGAGTCTTAGCCTTTTCCGAGGCCAGCAAGGCGCGACAAGTGGATCCACAGTTAAGCAGTTGAACTATGAAGAGTGGCGAAAGATCATGCTATACGTGCTTACCAACCTTGATGAGGTGCAGCCGTACATGGGGTAAGTTCTCAACTATGTTCATTCAATTCGCCGACACTATTCTGCATCAAACACCCTTGTTTTTCTTCCGTACAGGGAATTTCTTCATCAGTTCTGGAATGGGCCAAGGCCTCCTTCTGACCCGGTAGCCGAAACCCTAATTGCAAATGGGGCGGGGCAAGGGAGGCCCGATTTCATTTCTTGGTTCCGACAGAAGGTCCTGTCCAACCGAGGTCATACTTAGTCCGACATTCCAACTTGCTCCTACGTTCGGACTTAATAACGTTATACCTTGCTTCACCTTGCAGGCTCAGACCGATGCGTCTATGAGTCAAGAGCTGAGACAGGTTGCAAACGGCTTTGACCGTAGGGTCAAGTCATTTAACGGTTACGACGTGAATGGATATCGCTTCCACACAGCGATATACGAGCAGAGTCGGCCCAATCGGAAAACCACAAACAGCGGAGTTTGTACTCCAGGCAATGACAACCGTGACTACTATGGAAGAATTGAAGAAATATATGAACTTTCATTTCACGGTGACAAGCCTCTAAATCCTGTAATGTTCAAATGCCATTGGTTCGACCCTGGAGTAACGAGGCTCACACCAAATCTTGGGCTAGTTGAAATTCGACAGGATTCTGTCTATCCAGGAGCCGATGTGTATATTGTGGCTCAACAGGCCACGCAGGTTTATTACACACCATATGCGTGCAAAAGCAAAGAGCATATCTTGGGTTGGTATATTGTGCACAAGATATCGCCACATGCTAAACTACCTCTCCCCAACGATGAGGATTATAACTTCAACACAAACACGTATGATGGGGAGTTCTTTCAAGAAGCTGGGTTACAAGGGACGTTCACGATAGACTTAACCGAAGCGATGGAAATGGAAGTAGAGAATGATGACGAGGACGCTGGGGATGAGGTGGTAAATGAGAAGGACATACAAATGCTAGAACGATTCCTTTTAGGCGAAGCAAATGAAGACAACCTCCCGTCTTCGGATACTGAGGAGTACTTAGACATGGTTGACAGCGATGATGACACTTATGCTCCGGCTAATCCCGATGATGCAGATTATTTCTAATTCACGTAATATTATGTTATATTCTACACCTGTTATGTTTTTTCTTAGGATCTAGGGTTTTATTTATTTTGCATATATTTCATTATGTTATTTCTAATACAATATTGTTTGTTCTGTTTAAATGCAGGAGGTCAAGCCAAGATGCCAGGCGGACGTCAGAGGTCGATGAGCTCCCTGTACCGGGCCTCGCAGGACGACGGGCCATCTCGGCAAAGGAGGGGTCGCCGCCGGAGGGAGCTGACTCCACCGGAGGACGAGGTGCCGGCCACGCCCGAGGCCGAGGCTCAGGCAGATGAGGGGCAGGAGGACCCCGAGCAGGAGGATGAGCCGTCGGCCGCGGCAGACGAGGGTTCGGCTGCCTCAGGGGCGTCCACACCCTACTTGCGAGGTCCCGCCAGCCTCCCGGCCCGATCGATACCACTTCACCAACGCCCAGTGATCCGCCCCGTTGGACAAAGGTACATGTTTTAACTACTCGTTCATATGATATGTTTAAAATTGAAATAGAAACTAATAATCTTTCTGTATCACTTGTGCAGGCATTGGGAGTTTGTGGAGGGTCGTGGCCGCAAACCCAATGGCATCCTGGGTCTCTTGTGCCGTGAGCACTACCCCGGCATAGTACAGTATGCCGGGAAGACAGAGCCGGCCTACACATTTGACCACTACACCGTCGCCCCAGACCCGGACTACCCAAACAAGGCGGCGAGGGTCAGAGCGGAGCTGTGGGTAAGTCTTCGTCACACAACATCGCATTCATCGTACTTTTCTTGAATTACTTAGAGTTTGTATTGCATCTGTATGCAAGACTTCTATAGGTGTGAGCAGGGGAAGGAGGCACAGGCGGAGGTGGTGAGTACAAGGTCCTGCAGGAAGCTCGTCACCGACATCATCTACGAGGCGAGACTTCAGGCCATCGTCAACTACAACGCCACGGTCGAAGGACGGAGGGTCTCGAAGGTCGAGGCGAGAGGCATGACGCTGAGCCGGGCGCAGTACATTCAGGTAAGCGATTCCTTTTGAGATTAAGCTATGCTCATTTCATCTGACGCTTATATGTGAAATACTTGATGATGTGCAGATGGTCCCCCAATGGTGCCAGTCGTTTCCCGAGTGCTGGGAGATGATCGTGGACCGGTGGCTCTCTGAAGAGTGGACCGCCCAGCACGCCGAGGCCCGGGAGGCGCGTCTGCAGATGCCAGGTGTACCACACCACCAGGGCAACCGCAACCTAGCCGAGTACGCACAAGCTTGGGTACGTGAAACACTTTATGTATTGTAACGCTCAAATGTTGCCTAATTACTAATCATCTTGTTGTCTTCCTCGCAGACGACGTCACATGGTGGCCAGCCTTGCAGCACGTTCATGGCATACGCCATGTCCCACAAGGGCAAGGCCACCGCACCGGAGACCTCCTACAACCCCGACGACCCCCCCCGAGGCATACTCTAACTCCAGCGTCCACACCCGCCTCACTGACTACACAGAGGCGGCAAGGGCGGTCCATGGGGCCGACTTTGATCCGGCCAGCGAGGACTTGGACGGAAGCCTAGTGATGAGGGTCGGAGGAGGGAAGAAGCACGGGCGGTATTGGCTTGGCGACGGCGTCATCGACTCGTCCTCCACTCCCACTCTGTCCCAGCTTCGAGCACAGACCACGAGCGGGAGCGTCCCCATACGCCCACGCCCGTCACCTTCGCAGTCGCGGGTCGCCGAGCTCGAGGTTATTTTTGTTTTACTCGTCGTACATTGATGTTTAAATGTTTGCATTGTTCTAACATTCCCTTTGTATTATCGCAGGCCCGCCTGGAAAGAGAAAGGGAGGAGCGCAAGCTTGCCGAGGCCCAGATGCGGTCCCAGATGGAGGCCCGGTTGGAGGCCCAAGCTAAGCAGATGCAAGATCTCATCACGTTCATGGCCTCCCAGGGCATGCAGGTGCCCGCGGCGCTCATGGCTCCTCCACCGCCGTCTCAGAACGCGGATGTTACTCCTGTGAGTATCGATTCCTCAATGTTTTGTTTCTGCATTTGCTTGTCTGACATAGACATCTAATTTTTGCAGCCTCCGTCGGCGGGTTCGAACAACCCGCAAGCGCCTGGATGGAACACGCCCGGGGGTCAAGGCGGGACTGCTTCTCCGGGGTGGCCAGGGCAAGGTTGGCCATGAGTGTGTTTAAAGTGTCGTCTCTAGTAGATTGTGAACTTTAGAATGAAAACTTATTATATTTTGATGATAACTTGTAATGGTTAACTTTTGTTTAGTTCAAATATTGTGATGAATGTGCTATATGCGTGGTGTATGTGAACGTGATATATATGTGATGAATGTAATATGTACATGTGATATATGTGTTTATACGTGATGAATGTGATTCATATGTAATGAATGTGATTTGTATGTGTAATGAAGTGGAAAATCAAAAGAAAAAAATAAAATTTCCCACTTTGCCGAGGGTTGCTCTCGGCAAAGGCTGCCTTTGCCGAGAGCAATGGTCATTGTACTCGGCAAAGCTGGGCAACAAAACTGCAAAAATACCCATTTCCCAGCTTTGCCGAGCGCAATGACCGTTGCACTCGGCAAAGAGTTTTCTTTTTTTTTTTTGGAAAACTCTTTGCCGAGAGCCAGTCTGGCCAGGCTCTCGGCAAACATTTTTTTTTAAAAAAAATGTTTGCCGAGAGCCTGGCCAGACTGGCTCTCGGCAAAGAGGTTTCCAAAAAAAAAACTCTTTGCCGAGGGCCAGTCTGGTCAGGCTCTCGGCAAAGTTTTTTTTTTTAAAAAAAGAAAAATCTTTGCCGAGAGCCAGCCAAATGGACTCTCGGCAAAGAAAAAGGCCCGTTAACGGCGCCTTTTCTTTGCCGAGAGCCGCGTTGGCTCTCGGCAAAGCCTTTGCCGAGAGCCCGATAAACGGCTCTCGGCAAAGAAGGCTTTGCCGATCGGGTTTTTGCCGAGACAGCTTTGCTGAGAACAGCTCTCGGCAAAGCCTTTGCCGAGGGTCTAAGAGCCTTTGCCGAGAGCCTGGAGCCCTCGGCAAAGCCGCCAGCTCCAGTAGTGATGTCCGGGTTCTTGTCCCTGGCCCTCGTGATCGGGGAGGCCAGGAGGACCCGGGCTGGGCGTCCGGTCCGGACACACGGTGACGGACGACACGTCCCTGGTGCTGCTGCTAGGCTGCTGGAGCCTGTGGACCCATGAGGACGATGTCCCCTTGCGGAGGATCTATGCTATTCATGTGGATAAATAATGCCGTTCCCCGATAAGCCTGTCTCCTTATCCAGACGTACTGTTGTATTGTGTGTGTGGAACGAATGGACGACTCATCGCCCTGATTCGATCGTCGACTCATCGCCCTCCGATAAAGTAGAGCATGATCCGCCGTTGATCGGCGGCAGCAGGGGTGGTGCACGATCGTCAAGACATGATCGACTCAGCGACGGTGACCTAGCTTTCCCGGCCCTTGCCATTCGTTGATCGTTGGACTTGGCTTTTGACATCAGGGCGAGCAGCATGCTGCATGCCAGCATCCATCATGTACGTTGGATGATGTTGCGGATAGGCGAAGCACACCGACCGACCTGCAGCGCCGCCCCATGGGGCGCCACAGCCCCCGGTGCGGCCGGCGCATTGCATTATTCTGCAGTGGCGAATCTAGAATTTTGGGTCAGGGTATGCTTCTCAAAAAATTTCATACGCAATTCAGAAAATCCACTTTCCAATTCGGTAATAAGGTTGTAATAAGGTTTAAAATCATGGATTAATTAGAAATCATATCCACTAAATACAATATAAATAGTTTCAAAAGCCAAACTGATAATTCAAATATATTCATATAGAGCACTAGAGACTTACAATGTTATCTTGCTGATGAGTTTATTCGACGCGTTCGAAGGGACATAAATGTCTCAATTATGTCATCTTCATCAACTTCAAAGAAAATATCTCGCTCAATGAAAGTGACGAGACAATCATCCAGAAGACTATCTCCCATCTTGTTTCGGGTTTTTGTTTTCACTAAAACCAATGCAGAAAATACCCTTTCAACACTTGCTGTTGCCACAGGTAGAAGCAGCACCAATTTGAGAAGCTCATAAACCATATCATACACTTTATGTCTCTTCGTTTGAACAAGCTTAACTGAGAGATCAACAATATTTTCTAGACCTTTGAATCTATCATCCTGCTTGATGTCATCAATATAATTATCTAGCTGCAATTCAAGTCTGCGCAAATTATTTTTTGAGAAGTCCTTTGGGTAGAACTCAGCTAGTCTGCGTAGCTTCTGCGCATCAAAAGACTCAAACGATTTAGAAGGATTGAATGCCACCATACAAGACAACAACTCCATATTGATCTCGAATTGCAACAAATCCATATTGACCTTTAGTAATATATGCTCTTCGAATTGCATCTTGATCCTTAACTGGATAACTACGAATGGGACGTCTTTCACCTGGATCATGTGGAAGACGATTGATATCATAAACCGGTTGAGCTGAAGGCGGCTGTGGTCGTGGCGGTGGCGGTACCACATTATTTTCAGTTTCCTCAACTACTCTCTCACGAGTCTGCTGTTCCACCACAGGTACAATCGAATTAGGAGAATGATTAGAAGTAGCAGCCGCTGCCGCCGCCGCTGCCTTCCTTTTTGCTTCATGCTTCCGATAAAGAGATGCAATGTCCCCGTCTCTCTTTATAACTGCATGAATTTTACAAAGAACAACAACGCCAAATAATTTCTTGAGTGAACTGAATCAAAAATTTGCATGGATCATCATTGCAAATTACAACTAAAAAAATTGGAAGTCACATCTAATAAAATATACTTACTTTGCGGCTATTTGGTGCTTTGCGTCTGTTGGTGCTTGCGTCCTGAATGGCTGGCGATGCCTTCGTGCTTTGCGTCCTGAACAAACTTGCTCGATGCCTGGCGATCCCGGAGTCGAAGGTGACGATCAGGCGATCTCCGATCTGGGCAACTGCCGTCTGCGGTCTGCCGATGGGGAAAACCGAACGACACGAGTGGCGGCGAGCCGGCGAGTCAAGCGACGCGAATTGTACGAGACCTATCTGTTTCCGTTGCTGGGTTGGGCCGTGACTACTGGGCCGGCCTGATGTCGCTGACGCAACGACAGATGCTACTCGCGGTGTTGTTTTCTCTTTTTTTTAAAACAAAATACGTATATTTACTCATGTACATCGTAGCAACGCAGGGTATGTTGTAGCATATACAGCATACCCTGTAGCTCCGCCCCTGTTATTCTGGTTCCGGTCAAGCCCACGTCGTCTCCACGGCCCATCCCGGCGCGGTGTCGCGTGGTCATCGCGTTCTGCTCTGCTCTGGTCGTCCTCACCCATGCATGGATAAGGCTATACTACTATATGCTTCTCCTCGATGAACGCCATCGATCATGCATAGGAATAACTCTATATTATTTGCCTTAGTTACCCCGTTCCGCAGAGTAATAATGGACTTATTAGCATGATAATGCTATGCTAAGGACGTCTTCCCGTCCGGACTCTCCCGTTGAGACCAGCCCAATGGCTCAACTCTCCACTTGCGTATTGTGAGCCCGTCGCCATTCCTCTCCATTCACCACACCACCCGTCGCGTCCGCCTAGCTGCACATGCTCTAGCGCAACCACGCCGCCACGGCACTCTACATCACGCGTGTGCTCCAACGCGATCACGCCGCCGCAGCGCTCTCCACCGCGCCAGACCGGCCGCCGTCCTCGCTCTCCACCACGTTCTAGCACCGCTGCCCACCATCCTTCGTTCCTCTCCACCGAGCCATCCGCCCGTCATGGCGTTCTCCACCGCGTCGGCCGTCTTCTCCACTGGAGCGGCCTTCTCCACCGAAGCTACGCGCCTCTCCATGGCATCGAACTCCGCGTCGACGAGCCTCCAATCGTACAAGCAACAAGTAGATGTTGCACTAAAAATCATGTTGCAGGCGTATGTTTCAAGTGTTAGATGTATGTTGCAAGATTTTCCTAAGAATGTTACAAAAGTAGATCGGAATGTTCATGTGTTGCAATGGTTGTACATGTATATTGCAAATGTCTGTTCCCAATGTTTCATCTGTTTTTTTAGATGTATATTGCAAGTGTGTTTACCTGGATGCTGCATATGTTTCACACATATGTTGCAAGTGTTTTATCCAGATGTTGCGTACGTTTGCAACGGTTTTTAAAGTGTTTTCAGGTGTTTTTGCAAGTGTTTCAGACTCATGTTTCAAGTGTTTCATCTGCTTTCAAACGTATGTTGCAAGTGTTGCATCCGGAGTGTTGCACGTATTGCAATGTAACCCGCCTGCTGTAGCTGCTGGAGGACGCGTGAAGGGTCAAGCGAGGCGCAGACGTCGCATGGGGTCGAGCGGAGGCGCAAACGCTGTGTGAGGTTGGGTGAGGGCGCAGACGTCGCGTGGGTTGAGCGGTACGCATGGTGCAACACGGGTACAAGGTGCAGGCGCGACCATGCGGGCGCTAGCACGACCTCTCGATCGACCCATAGACTCCACCGCCCTAGACTTGAAAGTCTACGTGTACACGGATTCGATCCATTTGTAATGTTGGCGTGGCTTCATAATCGTTCCAGTTCCACGTCCGAGCATATCCAAAAACTTTCGCCCCTCCCACGTGCACCATGTCACCATCCTTCAAAACGAAGCAAGCAATTGCAGCGACGACTCGACTCGACTCGAGAAGAGAATCGAGACCAAGACCACCGCCCGGTGCACTGGTGGTCGCAGTTCGGCAGAGCTCAAGCGGGCACCATCAGGCAGGCAGGCACCGACCGCGTGGACCTGTGTGACCACATCGCCGCTGCCAGCTGATCGACCTGAGCAGCCGACCACGCCGGCGCATCGCGCATCGGATCCACGTGTTTGCGAGCACTTCCAACAAATTGCTTGCAGGTTGCTTGTCTCTCCTGCTACGTGCTGCTCTTAATTTTATTTAGTTTTTGTTTTATGTGAGTTGTTAGTTTTCTTTTCTTTTTTATTCTTCTTTATTTTTTTATTTCTTTTGTTTTTCATTGTTTTTTCTTTAGTTTTTATTTTCTATTTGTCATTTTCAGTTTCATTTTCCGGTTTCAATTTTTCTTCAATGTGTATACTTTAGTTTTCATTTTTGTTGTTTTTATTTTCATTATTTCATTTTTTCATTGTGTCTTTTAGTTTCAGTTATTTGAGCTATGTTGTTTTTCTATTTTCTTATTTTCAGTTTTAAGTTTTTTTTAACAACAATTTTCAGTTTTAAGTTAATTTTTTAGTTTCAGTTTTTAGTCAAGTTTTTTTAATGTTTTTTAGTTTTAGTTTTCGGTCACTCTTTTATGTTCGAATACATTCCTACATCCTACATATTAGTTGTATAATAATTTACTCTCTAAGTTGGCGGCTTATGCAACGCTTCTTCTAATAATTTATCCCTCGGGTGCAGCTTGTCTTATTTTGGGTGGCTACTCTTGTCTTTTCAATAAATGTTGTACTCTAGTTGACAGCTTATGCAATGTTTGTCCTAATAATTTGCCCCCACATTGTAGTTTGTCTTGTTTTGTGCTGCTACCCACATTTTTTTAATAAATGCCCCATGTTGGTAGGAAATCATGTTTCTTCGCTTTTTAGTGTGTTGTATAATAACTTGCTCTCCTGATTGGCAGCTAATACCATGTTTATTTTAATAATTTGCTCTTCCAAATTGCAGCTTGTCTTGTTTTGAGCTGCTACTCTCTCTTTAGGGGTTAATACCTATATATAAGACAATGTATCTGGTGGAAACCGGATCACCTGTGCAAACTTGGAAACTTTGAATCAAGACCACAGGATGTTGATCCAAGGGGCGCAGGAGGATTGGGTAATTTTACGCTTAACCGTCCGCTTCTAATCACACTTTTGCAAATCCCCCTCCCACTCTTCCGCGTGCCCCCTTGAATCAATATCGTGTTGCCCAGATTAAAAATTTTCAAGTTTGCACAGGTGGTCAAATTTTCACCTGATACGTTGCCTTTATATAAATACTATATAACAAATTAATTATATTCCCATGGTAACAATCAATGTGCATACCATGTAAAAACTTTATTATATTTTGAGTAGCAAATTTAGTATTACATGGTAGCAACTCCTTTATAAATCTCCTAGCATATTTTAACACATAAATTGCTATTGAAATAAAATTCTTCAAAACATAGGTAAGTAGGGACTAATTTTGTTCATCTGGTACAAACAAAATTAAAAACCAATACAACATTAAAAAGTTATAGCCATTTGAAAAAAAATGTTTTAACTTTTTTGTCCGTGTCAGAATTAATTGGGATGCATTGCATGTCACGCATGTGCAAGTGAGCGTGCTGGGCGCCTGAGGCGGCTGGGGGCCATGTGCAAGTGATCGAGCACTGTCATGCATGCACGCACGCTAATTTAGTTTTGCTCATCTTGTCACGTAGAACACACAGGTACACACAGAATTAAAAACTGATACAACATTAAAAAGTTATAGCCATTTGAAAAAATGTTTTGACTTTTTTTTTGTCCGTGCCAGAACTAATCGGGATGCACTGCATGTCACAACATGTGCAAGTGAGCGCGCGCTGGGCGCCTGAGGGGGCTGGGGACCATGTGCAAGTGATCGAGCATTGTCGTGCATGCACTCACACGTGGGGCAGGGACCTAGGGTCGCGCGTTTTGAGTACAGCGAGCGACGGGTCACGCTTTAACTGCCTCCTAAAAAAACGCTAATCCTAGAAAGCAGGCGTCCGTCCCTCTGGACGCCGCCCGCACTGCTCGCTCTTGCTTGCGTCGTGCGCCCTAACTGCAACAATCATCTCCATCTGCCCATGCCGCCTGCCCCCGCTCGCTCGGATTTGCCGCCGCGCCAGCCAAGGCCCTCGCTATAAATTCGGTAGTGCTCGCGGCCGGACGTCCGATAGGATTGATTCCCATCGGACGCCCCTCCGTTTGCACGGCCTTGCCCCCGCCCCCGCCCCCGCTTCCCGCACAGAAGAAGAAGAAGAAGAAAAGCACGGCCTCGCCCCCCCGTCCCCGCTTCCGCACAGAAGAAGAAGAAGAAGAAAAGCACGGCCTTGCCCCCCGCCCCCGCTTCCCCCATCCCGGCCCTCGCGCGCACAGGATCCGCCCCCTCTCCCGTCCCCGCTGGTGCCCCCAGCATCATGCAGTTGAAGCAAAAAATTGAAACAAAATCTCAAAACCAATGCAGCATCAACCGAGACCTAATGCAACAAATGCATAAAGCCAATGCAACACGGTGAGAAGCTCAACCTAGAGAGCTCGTTGGAACCCTGGCCTACTGCAACATCACTCGAGACCTAATGCAACAAACGGAGAAAACCAATGCAACACGGTGAGAGCTCAACCCAGAGAGCTCGCCAGAACCCCTAGCCTACTGCAACATCACCCGAGACCTGATGCAACAAATGGAGAAAATCAATGTAACACGGCGAGAGCTCAACCCAGAGAGCTTGCCGGAACACTAACCTACTGCAACATCAACCGAGACTAATGCAACAAACGAAGAAAACCATTACAACATGGTGAGAGCTCACACCAGAAAAGCTCGCCGAAACCCTTAGCCACCACCACATCCTTTAGATCCAAAGGGGGAGGAGGAGGAGGAGGAAGGGGACGGCTCAGATCCATGAAGGATCCACCTACCTCGCCGGAAACCACCGCCGTCGGGCTTCTCTCCGGTGGCTAGAGGTCACCAGAGCGAGGGGAGGGGAGCAGGGAAGGAGAGGACTGAGCAGCTCGCCGGAAAGCCGCCGCCACTGCCCTCTCTCTCGGTGGCATGGAGGCCGCGGGGCGCACGGAGGGAGGGGAGGGGGGCTCGCGGCCAACGCGGCAGGAAGGCGTGCAGGGAGGAGTGTGCGCGGGCGCGGCGCTAGAGCAGCGCGGGTGCGAGCGAAGCGACAGAGAAAAGCAAGGAAGAAGAAGAAAGAGGAAGGCAGCGAATGATAAGGTGGGAGAGGAGGCGAGCGAGTGGTGCGGTCCGTCCGATACGTCCGGACGTATGAGCAGTAGCATTTCCACTATAAATTTGCACCTTCGTCCCTCGCCAGCCAAGGTCCCTGCTATAAATATGCGGCCGCGCCAACCCACCCCCGGCATCATATCGATCAGAAGCCAAGCCAGCCCACCAAACCAAGCAACACCACCAGCGGTTCATCATCAGCTCCGGCTGCTCCGTCCACGCGCTCCACCGGACCAGGTCTCATCTCACCAGGGGCGTGCCAAGAAGAACCCGAGCCAGCGAGGAGCGAGATGGGCAGCTGCTTCTCCTCTTCGGGGTCGGCGGGCGACGACGCGGCCGCCGGCTACGGCGACGAGAGGAGGGTCAGGAGGGTGTGGCCCAGCGACGACGACGGCGGCGAGTGGGACGTCGACAACAGGGCCGCCATCTACATCGCCAAGTTCCACCGCCACCAGTCCGGCGTCGTCTGCTCCGACTGCGCCGCCGACCAGCAGCAGCAGCAGACGCCGGCCGCCACTGCCGCCCAGTGACGACTTGCTTATGCATGGAATCAATCCGAGACAGATGAAGAGAGTTCAGTAGAGTGATGTCTTGTTTTCGGTGGATCCAAATCCGATCCAATCGATCGGTTATGCCTGCCTGCCATCGCTTCCGCACTTCTTTAATTTCTACTACTAAATCTCCTCCTCTTCTTCTTCTCCCTTCGGTTTCTCTGTAGGACCATCGACCTACCTGCTAATGAATAATCATATCGAGGGATTAGTCTAGATTGTCCAGCCAGTATGTAAATTTGTTCCATACACATATGTGAACTTGTGAAGATCGAGAGTATATGTAAATGCGCTTGCTTTTGGATCCAATTCTTGCAATGCTTCCTCTCATCTCCAAATCTCGTGTTTGTTGCATATGGAAGGTACTACACTAAACTAGTACTGTATCTCTTCACTGACAGAAGCTAAAGGGCTCGTCGACATGTGTTTCAGACCAGGATCGACATGAATCCTCAACATGCCAGTCTAACCGGAAACAAGATGATGATACAAAAATTCAGTTCATACGTGAGCTACATGTGTGGCCTCTTGCTAATTAATAAGCACTTGTCCTTTCCACGAAGCACGGTGGATTTGTTGGACCCAAGCAAAGTTCATGCCACATTAGCAGCATTTTGGATGAAATCAATGAAAATGAAATAAAGAAGCTGAGTGGATCGGACTCTTGACAGTTCTCTAGCTGCTTGTGCAGTGAAAGCTCCACGGCATGCATCCGACAGTGTTGTTCAATGCAAATCCTTTCACAAATGTCATTCCTAGAGCTGATTATGAGTCATTTCAACTTTCAAGCCTTGTGAAAGAGCCGAGGAGTGTCATTTCGTGCTTTTTATCAATCCTTTCCTGTCGTCCTCCTATGCCACGCTACCGATCGAGTCGCTAGCTATGCTCGAAGATCATGATTCGCTGCTGATCGCTAGCAAGCTACTATACCTACCTAGATCAGTCTGCAGATATTTTTCTTTCTCAAGGAAAAAATGTTCCTTGCTACCATCATATATGAACATTTCTTTTTTTAAGATAAAGGAAGAGATTTCTAGCCCAAGTATATATACTTAATTTTAAATGCACATACAAACTGAAAACAAGTGCTGTGTGCACAACACCTGATATATCACCTTTTATTCTCATGCATGCATGGTTATCAACAGTTGGCACATCTAACTTTTTTAATTCTTTTTAAGAAAGCAAAAGGCTTCTATCTAACTTGATTTCTTTTGAGAAAAATAGGAAAGAAAAGGCAAACACCTGGTATCTAACTCTACATAACAAACGGCACCACTACCGGAGATGGCTTCTACGCCGAGTGCCAAATGCTTTGTGGAGTGCCTTCTATCGGGCACTCGGTAAAGAGCCTCTTTGCCGAGAGCCGCACTCGGCAAACTATGACACTCGGCAAAGAGTCCAGCTCTCGGCAAAGATACCCTTCTCTGACGGTAATCACCCAACCGTGACCCTTTGCCGAGTGCCTGCTATTAGGCACTCGGCAAAGTTTTTTTTTAATTACTTTGCCGAGTGTCAGGAACCAGATGTTCGAAATTTCGGGTGAGTTCCTAGATGCGGCCTCACAATACACTCAAAAGCATGAATATCATTTTTTGAATGGTTAAATTATATTATTCCATGCACCTGCAGTTCAAACTTGCTTTTTACGAAAAAAATCAAGTAAATGAAAGAAATTAACTAAATATAGCAAAAAACATAAAAAATGTACGAAATTTGAAAATTTAGCTCCTAGTACTATAGTAGGTCTACAAAAAAATTTGGGTGCAATAAGAAAAAAAATTAAAATTTTCTGCCGAGCGGGAAAGTAATTACAAAAAAAAATAAAATCACGAAAATTCTTTGCCGAGTGCCAGGAACCTGACACTCAGCAAAGAAATTTTAAAAAAATAAAATCGTGAAAATTATTTGCCGAGAGTCGTGTGCCAGCCGCTCGGCAAAGAAATTTTTTTAAAAAAATAAAATCTTGAAAATTCTTTGCCGAGTGCCGGATCCTAGGCACTCGGCAAAGAATTTTTTAAAAAAAACAAAATCATTTGCCGAGTGCCAGATCACGGGCGCACGGCAAAGTATTTTTTTTAAAAAATAAAAGTCTTTGCCGAGTGCCAAATCGCGGGCACTCGGCAAAGCATTTTTTTTAAAAAAATAAAAGTCTTTGCCGAGTGCCAGATCGCGGGCACTCGGCAAAGCATTTTTAAAAATAAATAAAAGTCTTTGCCGAGTGCCAGATCACGGGCACTCGGCAAAGGAGTGTTAAAACTCCATTCGGCGCCCACAACCCCCCCCACACACACAGCACACACCCCGCAGCCCTCGCCGCCGCCGCCCGCGCCCACGCGCCGCCCGGCCCCGCCCCGGTGGGTGGTGGGGTGGAGGGGAGGAGGAGGGGAGGAGGAGAAGGGAAGGAGAAGGAGAGGAGGAGAAAGGGAGGAGGACGTGGAGGAGGCCGCTGCAGAGGAGGAGAGGAGGAGGAGGAAAGGAGAAGGGAGGAGGAGGAGGAGCCCCTGCCGTCAGCTACGCCCCGTTAGCGGTGGGGTCCTGTCCTCAGCGTCCCGCTCGCCGGCCCTCACACGTAGGCCGACTCCGCCCCGGCATCTTCACCGACGATGAGCACACACTAGGTTCGCCCATCCCTTTCTATTTAATTTGTGCAGTGCGAGAAGTAGTCGTGTTAGTAGTAGTTGTTGTAGTATGTGTTGTTGTTGTATGTGGATGTCGGCCATCGAGCCGATGTATGTGGATGTCGACCATCGTGCCGTTGTTTTTTGCAGGTTTTTGAAACCTCCCCGTGCAGGGGAGGTTCTGCCAAAATTTTTAATTGACAGTATTATTTTTCTTTCTTTTTTGCGGAGAAGAGCCCGTCGGAGCGGAGCCGGAGTACACCGATCGCCTTTCTCGGCGTTGCGGGTCTGCCTACACCACGTCGTCTCTCCACTGCACCGACTCGCCACGGCCCCGCTAGCCTGACTCCACCGGCACCCTAGGTATAATCCCCATTTTCTTATCATAGTTGTAGCTCGCGTAACTCAGTTAGGCGTCTCCCGTTCGAAAGAGATACGGTTGGTGGTATGTAGATTTTTGCATATCTACGACCGTATCTATTTTAGATTGTCCACGTATTTTGGACAGCCCACGGATGCGTAGATGGGTTAGTTTCCTTGGTCTGCTCTGATTCGAGACAGGATTTCGACATCATCTCCCTATTGTTCTCCAGATACACACTCTCCCTGCCAGGACGTGTATCGGGAGAACAGCGGGGAGATAATACCAAAATTCTATCTTGGATAGGAATAGAGCATAGAAACTAACCTCATATACGCATCCATGGGTGGGATTAGGACATATCCTCACCTATTAGACAGTAGGAACGACATGTAGCTGCAATTGATGGTTACTTTGTTCACTGGTATATATGTTAGAGGATGGATGACCGTGAGTGGATGTACACGGGCCGCTCAAGTCAGAGTGATTTCACCACTGAATGGATGATGAAGACCAATGATTTCTTGGAACTAGCATTTGGCGAGTCTACTAAAGGAGCGATTCTAGTTTTGTGTTCCTGCAAGAGATGTGCAAACAGAAAAAGGAAAAACAAAGTGGACATGGGCAAATATCTTTTGAAGAATGGATTTACGTCGGACTATACTCAGTGGATCCACCATGGTGAAGTCCATCGTCTGAGAAAGGAGGTGATGAGACCCCACGTCGAGGATTTTGATGCTGGTGCGGGGGTAGAAGACATGTTAGATAACTTTCACGAAGGACAGTACGCTGAAGGACGTACGGAGGAGGAGATAGAGGCAACTGCAAAGGCGTTCTATGACATGATGTCTTCAGCACAGAAACCCCTTCACGATCGGACAACGCTTTCTCAACTGAATGCCATTGGATGCTTAATAGGGTTCAAGTCCGAGTGTAGCATGAGTCGATAACACTTCGATGGTATGTTGACCGTGATTGGCAGCCTGCTTCCGGATGGCCATATTATGCCAAAGAGCATGTACGAGTCACAGAAACTCCTTCGTGCACTTAAGATGCCGTATGACCAGATACATGTTTGCCTGAAGGGGTGCGTCCTATTTAGGAAAGAACATAAGAATGCAAATTACTGTCTAAAGTGTAAATCCTCCAGGTACCTGGAGGTAGACTCTGGTGATGGCCAGAAGATGCAGCTTACGATCCCAGTGAAGATCCTACGGCACCTCCCGTTCGTACCGAGGATCCAACGGATATACATGACCGAAGAATCCACGAAATAGATGACATGACACAAAAAGAGAAAATGATACAATGAGTACACGTCGGCGGCAAGGTCTCTCCATGGAGACGACTACGACTCGAGCTCCTAGGATTTTGATCCAGAGGTCGTCATGAGGATTGGAGGAGGCAAGAAGCATGGACAGTACTATCTTGGTGACGGCGTCATCGACGCGACCTCTACTCCGTCCCTCTCCTAGATCCGAGCACGGAGCACGGACGCAAGCATTCCCATACGTCCACGGTCGGATACTTCACAGCAGCGGATTCTGTCACTCTAGGTGATTCCTGTTTTATTCATCGTATATTGATATTTACATACCTTATCTTTGCATTATTCAAACATTGTGATGAAATGTTGCAGGCCCAGGTCGAGCAATTGGAGGCCCTGCGGGAGGCCGATCGACAGAGGATGGAGGCTTTGGAGGCCCAGCGCGTGGCGATCGAGCAGAGGCAGCAGCAGCAAATGACGGAGGTTCTCCAGTACATGCAAGCTCTTAGGCAAAAGATGGGTGTAGCTCCGCCAGCTTCGTTATTCGTTACACCGCCACCTCCACCTCTCGGGCACGCTACTCCTGTAAGTATGAGTATAATTGTTTAAGTTTGTATGTTCATGCTTAGGGTCAAACCGCAACACTACTTGTAGTCTAGTGGATTATTGTCTGACTCATGCAATGTCTTCTCCTTTGTGCAGCCTCAATCGATGAGTTTGAATAATCCACCTCCCGGGCCCTCGAATGATCCATTTCATGGTACACCACAGTCTCAGTGGGGAGCTTGGGAATCCGGGTAGTTGTCTTTGCATTTGTTGTTCACTTGGTGATAGACTTGTGATGCACTTGTGTTAGTTATTTGGACTTGTGATGGACTTGTGGACTTGTGTTAGCTATTTGGATTTGTGATGCACTTATAGTTATATATGTGATATCTATTGTGATGCATCTGATCTATGTGAGATATATGTGATGTATGTGAGATATATGTGAGGGGTGTGATATATATGTGACATATATATGAAATATTATTTTTGTCGTGATGTAATGTAAAAATTCAAAAAAATTGGTCGGTTATGGTCACTTTGCCGAGTGCAACACTCGACAAAGACAGCCTTTGCCGAGTGCAATGCCAAAAACACTCGGCAAAGCCAGAAAAACGAAGCCAATTTTGACCTGTTTCCCAGCTTTATCGAGTGTCGGGAAAGCATGCACTCGGCAAAGAATTTTAAAATTTTTTTTTGCCGAGTGCCCCACTGCATAGGGGCACTCGGCAAAGAATTTTTCAAAAAAAAAACTTTTTTCTTTGCCGAGTGCCATACAGAGGGGCACTCAGCAAACAAATTTTCAAAAAAAAACTTTTTTCTTTGCCGAGTGTCAGGATGGTGAGCACTCGGCAAAGAATTTTTCAAAAAAAATTTTTTTGCCGAGTGCCATGCAGAGGGACACCCGGCAAAGAAATTTTCGAAAAAAACATTTTCTTTGCCGAGTGCCAGGGTGGTGAGCACTCGGCAAAGAATTTTTCAAAAAAAAAATTTCTTTGCCGAATGTCATGCAGAGGGACACTCGGCAAAGTTTTAAAAAAATAAACATCTGTTAACGTGCCTTGCGCCGTCACGATAACTTTTCTTTGCCGAGTGCACGACAAAAAACACTCGGCAAAGAGATCTTTGCTGACGAAATTTTTACCGTGTACTCTTTGCCGAGCGCGGCACTGGCACTCGGCAAAGCATGCGTTTCCAGTAGTGCACGTATATATCAGAAATATGCTGAAGTATCTTGCTTAGTTTCTTAGAAGGTAGAGCGATGGTACCTTCAGTTTTACTATATGCAGCTTCATAATATCATCATGCCAAATTGCCAACTAATTAATGTGTGTGATGCCTGGCTATTATTTTCTTTTTCACAGTAGCAACACATGGTATGGTCGACGGAAAAAAAACAGTAGCAACGCATGGACGAGATACCAGCAACTCATCATTTTTCTGCAGATTACCACCCATAACTGTTTTTTAGGGGTGAAATGAACCTTACTACCACACAAACAAACATTCAAATTTCGTCCAAGTAAAAATGTAAAACTTAGCCCAAGTGTCGCTAATTTCAGCCAGTTAGTGAGTTACATGTATTTTTCAGAACTCTGATCTGTTTCTCTTTTCATTTTTTTCTCGAACATGCTTATCTTTTCAAATTCAAATGATTTTAATTTGAAAACATAAGGCTGTAAAAGACCTAGAATTCTTGTTCCACACGGCCACACTGGCATTTTGGAATCTCAGCCCCCAATCTTTTTTACAAGGAAATGAATCCCTAAAATGTGACCAAATGTGACCTGCAAGATTCAATTTTCCTGGCAGATTATACAGGTCACACAAACTTGTCTCTGAACTCTCGTCCTTTCTTTCTTTGTTCTGTGGAAAAGAACTCCCTGAGGGGGACTAGGGGTAGAGCATCAAATCCTCCTGGCGAACGAGCCTTCCCTTTCATTCCTTTTCCTTCATGGCAAATGACACTTTTGGTAGATAAGAACAAGGCGTGTGATCGATCGTTCAATGTGACACGGATTCACCGGACTTTGCGTTTACATAAAGAAAAAAAAACAAGGACCGCCGCATTGCGACAGTTGCTTGGAATAATCTGCTCAAAAAAAAATGAAGACCCGTTAACTGATTGGATGGATTCATAGCAGTAGCCCTCACTAGTGGCAGCATAGATGTTATTTGCTCCGGTTGATTTGTATACGTTTTTCTGACTGTCCAGTCCATGGTTTTTGCCAAAGCAGTGAAGGCTAGCTAGCGAATCCAAATGTTCTCCGACTCCGAGAGATTGCCGAAACGCTGTTCTATCTGGAGGTTCCACTAGCATATGCTGGTGCCGTGCCTTTATTTCCTCTTCTGCTTCATTCTCAAGTAAAACATAGGTGCAAAATATTTTGTCTGCAAGCTTCTGAATGCATGCAACTATGGCAGGATTTTGCAGACCATGTGGCCCTGACGATTCCTCAACCCTAATTGTGGCCAAAGTGGCAAGTGTTTTCGACCAGCGAATACAATGCGTTACTGCATAAGATACTCACCCAATGCAATGATGCTACTTAACATATATAAGCGTAAATAATTCCATCTTATCTCCTGAGAGCTTATGTAGAAGCATCATCCAGGTCTCGGAATATTTTACACGCTAGATTTTCAATAGTTCTTCCTGCTATGCTACGCACATGCCTGTATTTAGCAACTTGCATTGCTTTATAAGTATATAGTTCATTCAGGCACTCTTGCTGTCACTTTTTACAGGCCCAATTTCCCAGTAACTTCTGTTAGCAGTAGTAGAACTTGGCTTATGGAATCTGGCGAGCTAATTATTCACGGAATGTTTGGTGCTCCTGACTTGAGAATAATCGCAATATGCAGGGCCGGGGCCCCGTTCTTGGCGACAGATTTTCCAAGGCTCAGTTTCAGACAGCCGCTGCGTCGTCCTTTCCAGGGAATTGTGTGGATGCCTTGGATGGCATTGGGCGGGGGAGAGAGGGCTGCAAACTGTTGCGCAGCAGTGTGAACTGTGAACTGTGAAGGAGGACCGAGGTTTCTGCTGGCTGCCAAAGAGGAAGAATTAAGGTCCTTTTTCTGCACTTTGGAAAGTGCTGGCAGTTTCTTTCTGTCCCCTCAAAAATGGCCACCGTGCACGTGGACAAACCACTGTGGGTACGAGCTGTACGTTACCACCAACCTAGCAATCTGCGATCATGGCTGTAAAATTGTAATCTCTGCTGAGGCCTGATTTAGTTCTAATTTTTTTTGTCTTTATCCATCATATCGAATGTTTAGACATATGCATAGGTACTAAACGTAGGCGAAAAAAAAATTAATTGTACAGTTCTCGGAGAAATCACGAGACAAATCTTTTAAACCTAATTAGTCCATGAAAAGCCTTAAGTGCTACAGTAACCAACATGTGCTAATGGCGGATTAATTAATATCATTAGATTCATCTCGCTGTTTCTTGATGGGTTCTGTAATTTATTTTTTTATTAGTATCTGAAAATCTCTCTCGACGTCCTTCCAACATATTCGATGTAACATCCAAAACAAATTTCTTTTCGCAAACTAAACATAGCCTAAATGAGAAATAGAATCCGGCCCACTGTACGGAGAAGAAGAGAAGACCGGAAGGCACACGATAGCGATAGGCCTTTAGTTTGGGGCAAAACAAATCAAGTTGTTGTGTCTGCTTTTACCTTGGCTATTCATAGAAGAGTGTAAGCGGTAGTGCTCGCTTTCTAAGACTACCCGCATGGGTACTCTAAAATGATACTCTAAAGCTTTAGAGTATGAATATAGAGTAAAAACTGCTGCACTGGGTACTCTAAAATGATACTCTATCCTTTCTCTCACTCTATATTTAGAGTGGTACTATGCTTACTCTATACTCTATAGTGGCGGACCCCACTAGCTAAACAAAGGAAAAAATGATATAACTCACAAACCAAAAATTCAAATTAAATTTTGATTTCACCATTAAATTCGTCTCAATAAATCCTTCAAAACTAGATCACACATGGATATATTTAGATAAAGTGACAAGTGGGTCCCATAGTTGATAGAGTGGATAGAGGATGATATAGAGGATGGATGAGTGCGGAAGAATTGAGTATAGAGGAGAGAATCTTGCTGACTAGGACGTATAGAGGATGAATATAGAGGTTCATGAGTGCAAGTAGTCTAAGTTGTAACCTAGCTAGCTAGCCAGCCGGAAAGCTAGCACACATGCATATGCAATGCACGTCACACTAGCTAGCTATGGCCCTGTTCAGTTCCTAGAAAATTTTGCAAATTTTTTCAGATTATCCATCACATCGAATCTTTAGACACATACATGAAGCATTAAATATAGATAAAAAATAAAATAATTACACAGTTTAGACGAAATGGACGAGACGAATCTTTTAAGCCTAATTAGACCATGATTGGACAATATTTGTTAAATAACAACGAAAAGAGCTACAGTGCCATTTTGCAAAAAATTTTGCATCTAAACCGGCCCTATATACAATAATTGTCTTGTAACTGAAGATCTTCAGGCGGAAGCTAGCTAGCTAGCTAGCTTAGCTATATGGGGAGAAGCGACCAGCAGGCCACCGTCGAAGGGAACTTGCACTGGGTGGGTGCGGCCAGTGAACCAACTGGAGCATTAGGCTAGACTTGCAGTGGTGTCAAGCTGTTGTCCACGGAATCCTGGAAAGCGTCGGCAATAGGGACTGCAGGAGAAAGAGAGGGTGAGCTGAGCCTGAGCCTGACAGAGGAAACCAACTAAAAGGAGGTTGCCCCCTTCGATCAGCTTTGTTCACCTGACGGCTGACGCCTGAAGATTACTGTCGTCCGTCCTTCTTCACTCTGCACTGAGAGATTATATACCATAGATACCCGAAGCTCTGAAGTACGCTCGTCGCGTGGGCCCACGTCGTCACCTGTATGTACTTTACTCCTATAGAATTAGAATGTCCGGATGTTTGTTCCGGTTTGAAGCACAATCTTGTTCATCAGTTAATCCCTTTCCCAAGAGGATTAGAGTGGGTGATCGAGGCCGGGGGGGGGGGGGGGGGGGGGCGGGGTGCGGGGATTTCGACTTGTAGGTAGGATGACGGATCGGAAGGTAGGTTAGCCTGCAGGGCGGGCATCAATGCTTTGCTACCCAACGGACACTGGGTATGTTAGATGTAGTAGATCCCTCGAGTAGCTAGCTATAGGTCTCTTATCGTGTCTCTCCGGGCGCTGAGCTGATCGAGCATGCCCAGGTTCTTGTCCCTACCCCTCGTGATCGTGAGGCCAGGACGAAGGGCGTCCTGGTCCGAACGCGCGATGACGACATGTCCCGGGTGCTGCCTGCTGGGCTGCTGGAGCCTGAAGCGCCTGGAGGGCATGCAGGCTAGGCCCAAGGATAAGGTCATGAGGACGTTGGATGTGTCCCCTTGCGGCCTTGGCGTTTCCATGGATCGGAGGATCTATGCTATTCATGTGGATAAGGGTCATTTGGTCCGCCCTGTTAAACTTTAACAGGTGTTGATCATGGGGTTGACCATAGGGTGTTCGGATATTAATAATGGACTAATTAGACTTAATAGATTCGTCTCGTAAATTAATCTCAATCTGTGCAATTAGTTTTGTAATTAGTCTATATTTAACACTCTATGCATGTGTCCAAACATTCGATGTGATATGTATTAAAAGAAAACCAGGGAACCAAACGCCCCATAATACCGTTCCCCGATAAGCCTGTCTCCTTATCCAGACCTCGTGTTGTATTGTGTGTGTGGAACGAATGGACGACTCATCGCCCTGATTCGATCGTCGCCTCCAAATAAAGCATCATGATCCATTGATCGCCGCAGCAGGGTGGTGCATGATCGTCAAGAGACACGATGGACTCGACTTCGCTTTTGACATCAGGGCGACAGGGCGAGCAGCATGCATGCTGCATGCCAGCATCCATCATGTTGAGGATAGGCGACGACGCACACCGACGGCCCGGCCGGTGCATCGCATTATTCTGGTTCTGGTAAGGTGTGTTCACTTCGTGAAAAGTAGGTGAAAAGTTACTGTAGCATCTTTCGTTATTATTTGGTAAAATTTGTCCAATCATGGACTAACCAGGCTCAAAAGATTCGTCCCGACATTTACAGACAAACTATGCAATTAGTTATCTTTTTTACCTATATTTAATGCTCCATACATGCGTTGAAAGATTTGATGTGATAGGTGAAAGAGAAAATATTTTGGGTTGGGATGGGAAGTGCACAAGGCCCAAGCCCAAGTCGTCTCCACGGCCTGGCGCGCGCAGCGTCCCGTGCTCATCGCGTTCTGCTCTGCTCTGCCCTGGACTTCTGGTCGTCCTGCCCCTGCCCAGCTAGCTAGACTCCACACTCCGATCCTTGGCAGATGTTTAAACTTTAACCATGCATAGATAAGGCTATTAACGACATCATGAATAATATTTCTATATTATTTGCCTTAATTATCCCTCTAGACTTTTTTTGAAAGTCTACGCACACGGATTCGATCCACCGTAATGTTGGCGTGGCTTCATAGTCGATCCAGTTCCACGTCCGAGCCTATCCAAAAGCTTTCGCCCCTCCCACGTGCACCATGTCACCATCCTAGAAAACGAAGCAAGCAATTGCAGCGACGACTCGAGTCGAGTCGAGAAGAGGATCGAGACCGAGAGTCTGTTCACCCGGCTTATAATCCGTCTTTTTCAGCTTGTTTTTTCAGCCGGAACAGTATTTTTCTCTCACAACAAATCAGCCAACAGTGTTTTTCAGCCGGCTTATCAGCCCAGCCGAACGGGCCCAAGACCACACACCGCCCGGTGGACTCGTAGTCGCCGGTCGGCAGATCTGACGCGGGCAGCATCAGGCACCGACCGCTTGGGCCTGTGACCACATCGCCGCTGCCCAGCTGATCGAGCAGCCGATCACGCTGGCGCATCGCGCATCGGGTCCTCGCCCGCTCCTCTTCCGGTCGGCGTCGGAGTTCCGGGTCGCCCCGCCGCGCCGGGAATCTGTCCCCCCTGGCGGCCGTCCTCCTTAGGCCTACTTTGGCAACAGGTGCCGATTAGCCCAGGGACAGGAACCCCCGACGGGGGAAAGTTTTTGAAATCTGATTCCCGCCTCTACCCAGGGGTGATTTCCACGTCGTGGGGGGTTTTCCTGTTGCCGTTTGGCAACGTTTGGCAACATGTTGTTCACTGCAGAGCTGCTGTTGCTGCACTGAGGGTGTGTTCACTTCGCGAAAAGTAGGTGAAAAATTACTGTAGCATCTTTTGTTGTTATTTGGTAAAATTTGTCCAATCATGGATTAACTCGGCTTAAAAAATTCGTCCCGACATTTACAGACAAACTATGCAATTAGTTATCTTTTTTACCTACATTTAATGCTCCATGCAGGCGTGAAAAGATTTGATGTGATAGGTGGAAGAGGAAATATTTTAGGTTGGGATGGGGAAGCGAACAAGGCCTGAACAAAAAGAAAGCTAGCCCGTACACTGCAGAGCTGCTGTTGCTGCACTGACTGAAACAATGCTAGTCTATTAATACAGAAGTTCTATTCAAGTACTAGTACCATCTTCCATCCACACATCTAGACAGGTAATACAAAATAAAATAGGATATTTAATTTCTTGACCATAAACTTCTACACAAGAATAGATTATGGTCCTCCAGTTCATACACACCAATATTATATATATTACATAGATGCCTGTAGCATAACAAAATGGACAAATAGTAGGTGCATGTATATAAAAATTGACAATCAGGAGGAGCCAAATCTCGCTATGAGCTTGAACATTTTCTCAGATGCTTGTGATGAAGAAGGGAACAAACTTATTTTTCTCTGATCATGTGTTGCTTCTGCCAAGTCCTCTACAAGTAACACAAAGGAAATGGTGAGTTACAAGAATACGCAGCAGAACAGTGTAGTGACATGCTTGCTACACATTCAATAATAACAAAACAGAGCAGTGCTTTGTATTAAAGCTGCAAGTTTGGTGGGTCGATGGAAGTTAACCGAAAAATAGCAAACCACATATATCATATCATGGAAGATCTTGAACTGCGAGGAGATATCTCACCAACAGCTATCTGTAATGATAAAGCTACATCATCTGTCGGTACCAACAGTACGGGGGTACCCGCACCTATCGCCAAAAAACTAGCACGACCGAAACCGCGATAAAAGATAGCCCGCCTCGACCGCGTACCCAGTCAGTCTCGTACGAGGCCCGCTCGACGGGGCGCCTCGACCGCGCCCCGGCTTCGACTCGTACGAGGCCCGCTCGACGGGGCGCCTCGACCGCGCCCCATCCCGTGCCGCAAGGTACCTCGACAGCGCTCCGACCCGCGCGAGGCTCGACCGCCCGCTGGGGAGAACTCCGACTCGCGTGAGCCCGGACCGAGCACCTCGACACCTTTTCTTTGCCTACCCCAGGACAAAAGCCATAGCATTCAATGCGGTTACCTACTACCACCTACCGGCATGGCTACGGCCAGGATCGACGTGGGAAGAATACCCGTGTCAGATCTCACTGTTTTACCGCCCATCCCGTGATGGGAGGTGAAACCCGTCACTATACCCACCTTACCGCGCACTGTTCACCATCAATCACCCTCGAGGGAGGATAAGACGAGGCCCGTTCTCCGCGGTATCGGGGATTCGGCCTTATCCATCCGGCCTCGACCCGGCCTCGACCCAGCCCCGACGCTCGACTTAGTTCAAAGGACGGTATGGCATGGCACTCTGGGTCATTTCGCCATCTTGTCTCCCACAACGTCAGGGTGTCCAGGGATGGCCGGCCATTCCCAAGGTACGTCGCTACAGTCAACTCAACAGGAATCGACAAAACATCACCTCAAGGCTCCCCGTCGTCTTGGCCTCCCCTCACCCTATAAAAGGGCAGGCCAGGGTTCAACGGAGGGGGAGACGAAGACGGAACGAGAAACACAAAACAGAAGATCGACATCTCGAGCAACCGCCTTTTTCCTCTTTTCTCTTTGAGACTTGGGCTCGACACCCTCTCTCGCGTGCTTGTAACCCCTACACGAGCACCTCGGTGCAAGGAAATACAAACATCTCCCCCCGTTGGACGTAGGGCCTTCTTTTACCCGAACCAGGATAAACCCCCGTGTGTTCCCCTTGCATCACCATCCAGGAAAGAGACACGCAGCATTTACTCGTTGGTTTAGGACCCCCTCGGGTCCGAACACCGACAGTTGGCACGCCAGGTAGGGGATCGTTGTGTGAAAACGTCGCTTTCTCGCCTTTCTTCCTGGATGGCTAACCCCGAACGCCCTATCCCGTCGGCCACGGTGATCTGGTTCGGGAGTTTGGAGTTCATGTCGCTCGGCTCTGGCTACGACATGGTCCTACTTCCGCCCAGGCACCCAACCGACGAGGACTACGAGCTCTCCCAGCCCGGGGGAGCAATCCACCGGCACCGTCGCTCCAGGCGGGCGCGGGCCGCCCGACGACGACGAGCCCGGTACAGCCACCGTCTTCACCCCGCGGAGGGCGATGGGGTCCCCCGGTCCGGCACCCCCCAGCCAGGCGCCAGCCTAGATCTCCTTTTGGAAGGTTTGGGAAGGACGAGCTTAGCTGAGGGTGACATGCCGACGGAAAATCCCACCGCTCCCCTGTCCGGTGAGACCCCACTGTCCAGAGCATCCATTTCAGCACGGGCAGCGACATCTTCATCACCATTCCCGTTTGGGCTAGACTCGGTTGCCCGGGTGTACGCATCCTCCGTGAGCACTCGCATGAGTGCTTATGAGGAACTCCCCGGGCACCATCTACGCTCCACTCTGGACCTCGTTGCAACCACACCGGCTTTTGATTATCGGGACTCTACGGAGACACCGAAAACAGAGCCCCGTGTGACTACTTCTTTACGTCGCCGCCCCAGTGATGATTGGCAATGGCCACACGTTCCCCCGTCATATTACTACGTTGGTGCTCCTGACTCCGACTCGGCTGACGACACCTATGATCCGACCCGCGAGTGCTTCAACATCGACGTTGAAAGCACTTCGGAATCAGAGGACGAAGAGCCAGTCGAAGGAAGGCACACGCCACCTCATGTCGAGCTTCCTGCCGAGCGAGACGAGCCTCAGTTCCTTGCGGATCAAGGAGCGCAGCTCGAACAGATTCGTGAGTTGCAGGACAGGCTTGACGAGGAACGGGAAAACCTGGATCTACTCCAACAAACCCTCGAGCGTGAGCGTGCGGAACACGCACTTGGCGGGAGAGCTCGCGAGAGAGCTCGCGACGTCAACCATCGCATCGACGAGGACCGGGCGGATGACCCCCCGGTTTTCACCCGAGCCAGCCAGAACGTCGTCGCCGCCGCCATGCTCCTCCGCAACATGCCTGAGCCATCAAACCCCGACGCCCGTCGGGCTCGAGATGAAATCCGAGAACTCCTCGAGACCGCCACCATGCAGCAGGCCGAGAGCTCTGCCTCGAGGCGACGCGAGGCAGCCTCGGAGCGGTTCCTCGAGCCTTCCCGACAAGAGAGAGAAACCTCGGTTCACCCCGAGCCTGCCCGGCGAAACCGGGTAGCACCGGCCCCTGAGCCCGCCGGCAATGACCGCGAGCCTCGAGACACCCGTGGCAACATCGTCGAGTGTCGCACGCGCAAGCACGGTGACGGTGTGGCTCGAGGCTACCACGTCCACAAGGGCGGACGCTACGACAGCTCGGAAGATCGTAGCCCTTCACCCGAGCCCCCGGGTCCTCGGGTCTTCAGTAAGGCAATCCGTGAGACGGTGCCCCCGGCTCGGTTCCGCCCCCCCCCCCACGACTCTCACCAAGTACAACGGCGAAACCAAACCCGAACTTTGGCTCGCCGATTTCTGCTTGGCGTGTCAGTTGGGCGGGGCCACCGACGACCGGGTCATCATTCGACAACTCCCCCTGTTCCTCTCCGACACCGCCCGAGCCTGGCTCGAGGATCTCCCACCTCGGCAGATCCACGACTGGGACGATCTCGTGAGGGTGTTCGAGGGAAATTTCAAGGGAACCTACATGCGCCCCGGCAACTCGTGGGATCTCCGGAGCTGCAAGCAGAAACCAGATGAATCCCTCTGAGACTACCTCCGACGCTTCTCCCAGCAGCGTACCGAGCTCCCCAACATCACCGACTCCGACGTAATTACGGCCTTCCTCTCCAGTACCACCTGTAAGGAGTTGGTCCGAGAATTGGGCCGTAACACCCCACTCACTGCCAACGGATTGATGGACATCGTCACCAACTTTGCCGCCGGCGAGGAGGCGGTTGGTGCAATCTTTGGCGGCGACTCAGAAAGGGGGGAGCAGAAGGTCGACGATCCCGCGAGTTCCACCCGAGGCCCCAAGAGAAACAACCGCAAGAAGAAGAAAGGCCAGTAGGGCAAGCTCGAGGCCCCGGCCGACGAGCTCGTCGCTGCTACCGAGCACAAGAAACCTCGAGGCCCCCCCGGCGGGGGCGTCTTCGACAAAATGCTCAAAGAGCCGTGTCCCTACCACAAGGGACTCACTAACCATAACCTCGAGGATTGTCACATGCTGCGCAGGTACTTCAGGGGTGCCGGTGCCAAGAAGGACGACAAGGAGGACCCTAAGGGTGACGACAAGGACGGGGAATTTCCCGAGATCCACGACTGCTTCATGATCTACGGAGGGCCCTCGACCTGCCTCTCTGCGCGCCAGTGCAAGCGAGAACGGCGCGAGGTCTTCTCCGTACAATCGGCAGTACCCCGCTTCCTTGATTGGTCCGCGGTGGCCATCACTTTCGACCGTGACGACCACCCAGACTATGTCCCCAACCCGGGGGTCTATCCGCTCGTTGTTGACCCCGTCATCGCCAACACATGCCTCACCAAGGTGCTCATGGATGGCGGAAGCAGCCTCAACATCATCTACTCCCAGACCGTCGACCTTCTAGGGGTCGAGAGAGCGCGCCTCCAACCTAGCGTCGGGGGCTTCCACGGAGTCGTGCCAGGGAAACGGGCGGAACCCCTCGGGCGGGTCGATTTGCCTGTTTGTTTTGGCACACCGGCCAACTTCAGAAAGGAGACTCTCACTTTCGAAGTGGTCGGATTCCGTGGAACGTACCACGCTATCCTAGGGCGCCCATGCTAGGCCAGGATCATGGCAATTCCGAACTACACCTACCTCAAGCTCAAGATGCCAGGCCCAAACGGTGTCATCACTGTAGGGCCCTCATATGAACATGCCTACGAGTGCGACGTCGAGTGCGTCGAGCACGGCAAGGCTGTTTTGGAGTCGGCGATCTTGGCTGTAGACCTCGACGGTCTCGCCAATACGATTCCCGACCCAAAACGCCATGCCGGCTGCTTCGAGCCCACCGAAGATGTCAAACTCGTACCCCTCGACCCCGCTGGTCCCAAGGGAAAGGCACTGAGCATCAGTGCCACCCTCGATCCTAAATAGGAAGCAGTGCTCGTCGACTTTCTCCGCGCAAACATCGACATCTTTGCGTGGAGTCCCTCAGATATGCCAGGCATACCCAGGGAAGCCGCCGAGCACGCCTTGGAGATCCGGGCCGGATCCAAACCGGTGAAGCAACGCCTGCGTCGCTTCGATGAGGAGAAGCGCAGGGTCATCGGCGAGGAGATACACAAACTGTTGGAGGCCGGGTTCATCAAGGAGGTTCATCATCCCGAGTGGCTAGCTAATCCTGTATTAGTAAGGAAAAAGAATGGGAAATGGAGGATGTGCGTAGACTATACCGGTTTAAATAAAGCATGTCCGAAAGTTCCCTTTCCTTTGCCACGCATTGACCAAATCGTTGATTCCACTACGGGATGCGAAACTCTCTCATTCTTAGATGCATACTCCGGCTACCACCAAATCAAAATGAAGGAGTCCGACCAGCTCGCGACTTCATTCATCACCCCATTCGGCATGTATTGCTACGTTACGATGCCCTTCGGTCTCCGGAACGCGGGGGCAACGTACCAGCGATGCATGCAACATGTTTTCGGGAAGCACATTGGGTCGACCGTCGAAGCTTACGTCGACGACATCGTGGTCAAAACCCAACAAGCCGACGATCTAGTCAGCGACCTCGACGTTGCATTCAAATGCCTCAGGGCAAAAAACATCAGACTCAATCCAGAGAAATGTGTCTTCGGTGTCCCACGAGGTATGCTTTTAGGGTTTATCGTGTCTAAACGCGGCATCGAGGCCAACCCTGAAAAAATCTCTGCAATAACCAAGATGGGCCCCATCTGAGATCTAAAGGGCGTACAGAGGGTCATAGGTTGCTTGGCGGCACTTAGCCGTTTCATTTCGCGCCTCGGCGAAAAAGCACTCCCTCTGTACCATCTCTTGAAGAAATCAGACCATTTTTCCTGGAACCTTGAGGCTGAGGAGGCTCTCACGAAACTCAAAGCCACCCTCTCTAACTCACCGATCCTCGTCCCTCCAACCCCGGGGGAACCACTCCTACTCTATGTCGCCGCGACATCACAAGTAGTCAGTGCTGCCCTGGTTGTCGAGCGGGCCGAGGAGGCACGTACCTTGCTCGTCCAGAGGCCGGTCTATTTCGTTAGCGAGGTGCTCTCAGAAACAAAGTGTCGATACCCACAGATCCAGAAACTACTATATGCTGTCATCTTGACACGGCGCAAGCTCCGACACTACTTCGAGGGTCACCCGATTACTGTGGTTTCTTCTTTCCCCTTGGGAGAGATAGCCCAGAACCGGGAAGCCTCGGGTAGGGTTGCCAAATGGGCGGTCGAACTCATGGGCGAGGCATTGTCCTATGCGCCGCGAAAAGCTATCAAGTCACAGGTGTTAGCAGATTTTCTGGCTGAGTGGACTGACACACAACTCTCCCCTGCATAGCTTCAGGCGGAGCTGTGGACCATGTACTTCGATGGGTCATTAATGAAAACGGGAGCAGGCGCGGGCTTACTCTTCGTCTCACCCTTCGGGATTCACATGCGCTACATCGTCCGGCTTCATTTCCCTGCGTCTAACAACATCGCTGAGTACGAGGCACTCGTCACGGGGTTGAGAATCGTCGTCGAGCTCGGGATTCGACACCTTGATGTCCGAGGCGACTCCCAACTCGTGATCGATCAGGTCATGAAGAGCTCGAGCTGCCGTGACCCCAAGATGGAAGCCTACTGCCAAGAAGTATGGCGCCTCAAGGACAAGTTTCACGGCCTCGAGCTCAACCACATCGCACATAGGTATAATGAGGCCGCTGATGAACTGGCAAAAATCGCATCCAGTCGAGCCACGGTTCCACCGGACGTCTTCGTGAAAGACCTTCAGCACCCATCCGTCGATCTCAGGTCAGACGGGGGGGTCGACGGGGCGTCGCTCGACCCTCCACCTGAGGCAGAAGCCCCCTCGACCGGGGCTGAAGCCATGCAGGTGGAAGACCTAACGCCACCGTCTGACCTCGAGCCTGACTGGCGCATCCCGTACCTCGACTACCTCGGCCAAGGGGACCTCCCCTCAGATAAGACTGAGGCTCGACGGATCGCACGCCGGGCCAAAACTTTTGTGATCGTGGGCGACAGCAGAGAGCTCTACCACCGTAGCCCTACTGGTATCCTCCAACGTTGCATCACAAAAGAGCAAGGCAGGAATCTGCTCGGCGATCTTCACTCGGGGGCTTGCGGTCACCACGCAGCACCTCGAACCCTCGTCGGAAACGCCTTTCGACAAGGATTCTATTGGCCGACCACAGTCTCCAACGCTGTCAAGCTAGTACGCTCCTGCGAGGGTTGTCAGTACTATGCGAGACAAACCCATCTTCCGGCACATGCCCTGCAAACTATCCCCATCACATGGCCGTTTGCCGTTTGGGGGCTCGACCTTGTCGGACCACTGAAAAAGAACAACTGGCGGCTTCACTCACCTGCTCGTCGCCATCGACAAATTCTCCAAGTGGATCGAGACCCGCCCTATCACCAGCATCAGGTCCGAGCAAGCTGTGCTCTTCTTCACTAACATTATTCATCGCTTTGGGGTCCCCAACTGTATCATCACAGACAATGGCACCCAGTTCACTGGCCGAAAGTTTTTGGATTTCTGCGACAACCACCACATCCGAGTGCTCTGGTCAGCCGTGGCTCATCCAAAAACAAACGGTCAGGTGGAACGTGCCAACGGCATGGTCCTACAAGGCCTGAAGCCTAGAATCTTTGACAAATTAAACAAACATGGCAAAAGATGGGCTATCGAGCTACCCTCGGTCCTGTGGAGCCTAAGAACAACGCCGAGTCGAGCCACGGGGTTCACTCCGTTCTTCTTAGTCTATGGGTCTGAGGCTATGCTACCAACCGATATAGAATACGGATCCCCAAGGTTGAAGGCATACAACGAAAGATATAACGACGCCACAAGACAGGACGCCCTCGACCAGCTCGAGGAAGCCCGAGATGTGGCTCTGTTGCATTCTGCTAGGTACCAGCAGGGTCTTCGACGCTACCACGACAGACACGTCCGCAAGCGTGACCTCAACGTCGGCGACTTGGTGCTACGGCGGAACCAGAACACCAAGGGACGGCACAAGCTCACACCACCATGGGAAGGGCCGTACATCATCGCAGAAGTACTAAAGCCGGGCACCTACAAGCTATCCAACGAGAAGGGCGAAATCCTCACCAACGCTTGGAACATCGAACAGCTACGTCACTTCTTTCCTTAAAAAGCCTTGAGGCTCTGTATTTTCTTTTTCGTCAATAAAGAATACAGCGATGTTCAAACTTTCGTTTCGTAATGAGGAAGGATCGACCCTGCACTCCTAGAGTCGACCCTCCCTCAGGGGCTGCAAGGGGGGAACCCCCGGTCCCCGAAAAAACTTATGCTCTTTTTTAAAATTTAAGAACCGCTTCTTAGATCGACTTCGCTGAAAGAGCACCCTAAGGTTCGAGAGGGCTCTCGAGTCTGGAGCATCACCTACGCCTCCGAGGCTACGGTACCTCCACTCACCCCTTACACCTTTTAGAGGTACGCCTTCACGATAGGAAGATCTAAACAACGGTTCCTAAATTTAAAAAAGAACATACCCCCTATCACTTAGATCAGGCTCTCACACGATTTACAAGGCCGCAACATCACCCTGAAGCTTGAGGGCAGTTGAGCCGTGAGATCACTTACGCCTCCGAGGCTACGGTACCTCCACTCGCTCCCTTACGCCAAAGGGTGCAGCTGCGTGCTAAGTAAATCACGCGAGAACACGGTCCGAGCGATAAAGGGAAGAAAAGCTCGAGCAAAACTAAATCAACCACGAACCGGTTTATGTTTCGAGTTTTTAAGGCCTCCGCGGCCGCCACGACCAAAATTCAAAATACTAACTCATTACATGGGCCTTCATGCCCAGATTTGGCTCACAGGCCCTCGTTGTCGGCAGGCGGAACCACCTCGGCTTCAAAAAGCGAGGCCAGACGGCTCCCAGGCTCTTCGACGGCTTCAATCAGCTCCACGCAAGCATCCTCGTTCTCCTCGTCTGTACGATCCGGGTCTATGATGAAACCCTCGGCGACGAGCTTCATGTCAAACACAAACCCTAAACGGACGACGGCCAACGCCCTCTTCACGCCGTGATGGAGGCCGTCCCGTATCCTCTCCCGGGCAAGGCGGCCCAGCGCCACCATCCGGCGGATGAAGGAGTTCCCCAGAACATCTTCTCCGGTGTCGGCGTCGGGCTCGACCCCCAGACCGTCACACACGGTGGTGATCGTGCCCTGGAGAAGTTGGGTCCTCCGGATCTCGGCTTCGAGGAGGCTCTAGAAGGAGTTGGCAGAAGATTGGGCCTCTCGATTCTCTCTCTCCAGCTCTGAAACACGACAAACAAATTAATACCCAACACGGGGCCTTCAACATCGTGGCCGTAACAATCACACTTACCCTCGATGTGGGTCTGCAGGCCCACGACCTCGTCGCGAAGCCCCCCGCAAGTTCGCTCGAGCCCCAGGAAGGCGCTGTCCTTGTCGCTGATGGCTGCCTTTAGCGCCTCGATCTCCTACCGAGCAGACTCGAGAGCTGCGTCCTTCTCTTGGACGGCTCCCTTCAGCGTCGTGACCTCGACGTTGAGGGTGTCGCGCTGAAGGCTAACCTGGGAGACATCCTCCTCGAGCTCCTGCACCCGCATGGACAGGGGCTCGAGATCCCTGCGGGCCTGGGCAGCCTCCTCCCGAGCCTTGTCCATGCCAGTGCGCATCACGGCCACGGCCGCCCATGCCTGCGTCGCTTCTTCTTTCACCACCGCGTACGCGACGCGCAGCTCAGCCATCTCGGCGTTCCGATCGGATAGCCGTTTCTGGGCCTCCTCGACCAGAACCCGTTGCTGGGACAGCACGCCCCACACGCCACTCTCATCCCGAATGAAGAGCGACTTGCGGCGGGAGTACTCCTTCAGTTCCTGAATGCAATCCAAAAAGGTCACAATGCCGAGGGAAAAAGACACCAAGAAAACTACGGAGAAAGCCGACGGGTCGATCATACCTCGGTGGCATCTCCCATACTCCACACGGCACCGGACGCCACTCGGAGCAACCGATCAAGATGCCGGCGGACGCCCTCGAGGTATTCCCATCGGTGCACCTCATCTTTGTCACTCAAGACAAAGATGGGCTCGGCGTCGGGGTTCGTAGCGTCCCTAAACTGAAGGGACGCCCCCCCCCCACCTCGGCAGCTCCGTCTCTGCCCGTGCTATCGCCAGCGCGGCGATGTCGGGTCACGACGAGGACGACCCGGCCGGGGCGTCTCCCGATCCCGCGGAAGGACCGGCCTCGCCCGCAGTGTTCACCTCTCCAACGGCCGTCGAGGCACCGGCCTGATCCGCGACCTCACCCCCCTCGACCCCCATCGCTTGTTTTCCTTTGTCCAGGGGGATGTCGTCGAGGGTAAGGTGAGGGCGGGCACCAACGACCGCCGGCGCCTCTAGGCCTTAACTTTATATGCCCAGGCGGAAGCCCAACGGCCACGCGAGAAGGTAGGAACAGTTTCCCGCATTAAATGCGCTCACCTAACCGTTTCCTTACATCTCGCAGGAGTCGGGCACGTGGCCGTCCCCCACGTCGTGACCACACGCCACGTCGCCCACTACCGCGCCGATCTCGCCTCCCCAAAAGACGCGCCTGGCTAACGAATGAGGGAGGGATCCGCGGACGAATATCTCCAGGTATGTGGAAAATGGGCCCGAAGCCCGCAATAAGTCTCGAGGGAGCGAAAGCTGGCCCTCGAACAGGGTTCGACAGCTGCCCTCGAGCAACAGAGTTAGGGACGACCCAGGGTGCGCCCGTACATGGCCAAGGGCTCGAGCCACGCTCTCGAGGCACCCTAGGACGTATTCGAGGCCGAAGGAGAAGGTCGTCGTAGGAATCCCTCCGGGGGAGGCATCGAGCCCTCGAATCCTGTCGAAGGGAATCGAGATCCACACGACCACTTCTTGGCATCTTTGAGGGCGCCTCCGGGCCACTAGCCGACCCCTAACGAACGGGGCACGGGCTCTCACTCGAATTCCCCCGCTAGCAGCTCACCGGAGATCGTCGGAACTCGCGCCCAAATGAGGGTAGTACGACGTTCTCCACCCCTCCTCCTTTTTTTTCAGAAAAGGAGCGTGAGGGTCGCAAAAGACGACTGAGACTTTGATCGACCTCGTGTGCGCGAGGCTCGGGGTCCCGACCGCAGAAACGGGCCCCGAGCCCCGGAATAAGTCTCGAGGGAGCGAAAGCTAGCCCTCGAACAGGGTTCGACAGCTGCCCTCGAGCAACAGAGTTAGGGACGACCCAGGGTGCGCCCGTACATGGCCAAGGGCTCGAGCCACGCTCTCGAGGCACCCCAGGACGTATTCGAGGCCGAAGGAGAAGGTCGTCGTAGGAATCCCTCCGGGGGAGGCATCGAGCCCTCGAATCCTGTCGAAGGGAATCGAGATCCACACGACCACTTCTTGGTATCTTTGAGGGCGCCTCCGGGCCACTAGCCGACCTCTAACGAACGGGGCACGGGCTCTCACTCGAATTCCCCCGCTAGCAGCTCACCGGAGATCGTCGGAACTCGCGCCCAAACGAGGGTAGTACGGCGTTCTCCACCCCTCCTCCTTTTTTCGGAAAAGGAGCGTGAGGGTCGCGTAGCAAAAGACGGCCGGGACCCTGATCGACCTCGCGCGCGCGAGGCTCGGGGGCTTGACCGCAACGAATCGTTCCCCAATCAAACGCGTACAAGACCTCGGAGGAGTCTCAATACTGCACCGAGGCCTCGGGGGCTACACCCGGTGGGTGCGCTCGCACGCCCCCGTCGGAAAAAATCATGGCGCTACGACTCCAATTCTGACCAACCTCTGGGAGAGTGATCACAAACTCACCCAAAGGCTCGGGGGCTACTGTCGGTACCAACAGTACGGGGATACCCGCACCTATCGCCAAAAAACTAGCACGACCGAAACCGCGATAAAAGATAGCCCGCCTCGACCGCGTACCCAGTCAGTCTCGTACGAGGCCCGCTCGACGGGGCACCTCGACCGCGCCCCGGCTCCGACTCATACGAGGCCCGCTCGACGGGGCGCCTCGACCGCGCCCCGGCTCCGACTCGTACGAGGCCCGCTCGACGGGGCGCCTCGACCGCGCCCCGGCTTCGACTCGTACGAGGCCCGCTCGACGGGGCGCCTCGACCGCGCCCCATCCCGTGCCGCAAGGTACCTCGACAGCGCTCCGACCCGCGCGAGGCTCGACCACCCGCTGGGGAGAACTCCGACTCGCGTGAGCCTGGACCGAGCACCTCGACACCTTTTCTTTGCCTACCCTAGGACAAAAGCCATAGCATTCAATGCGGTTACCTACTACCACCTACCGGCATGGCTGCGGCCAGGATCGACGTGGGAACAATACCCGTGTCAGATCTCACTGTTTTACCGCCCATCCCGTGATGGGAGGTGAAACCCGTCACTATACCCACCTTACCGCGCATTGTTCACCATCAATCACCCTCGAGGGAGGATAAGACGAGGCCCGTTCTCCGCGGTATCGGGGATTCGGCCTTATCCATCCGGCCTCGACCCGGCCTCGACCCAGCCCCGACGCTCGACTTAGTTCAAAGGACGGTATGGCATGGCGCTCTGGGTCATTTCGCCATCTTGTCTCCCATAACGTCAGGGTGTCCAGGGATGGCCGGCCATTCCCAAGGCATGTCGCTACAGTCAACTCAACAGGAATCGACAAAACATCATCTCAAGGCTCCCCGTCGTCTTGGCCTCCCCTCACCCTATAAAAGGGCAGGCCAGGGTTCAACGGAGGGGGAGACGAAGACGGAACGAGAAACACAAAACAGAAGATCGACATCTCGAGCAACCGCCTTTTTCCTTTTTTCTCTTTGAGACTTGGGCTCGACACCCTCTCTCGTGTGCTTGTAACCCCTACACGAGCACCTCGGTGCAAGGAAATACAAACATCTCCCCCCGCTGGACGTAGGGCCTTCTTTTGCCCGAACCAGGATAAACCCCCGTGTGTTCCCCTTGCATCACCATCCAGGAAAGAGACACGCAGCATTTACTCGTTGGTTTAGGACCCCCTCGGGTCCGAACACCGACATCATCACACTACCATTCCACCATCTACTGATGTTTCAAAAAACATGAGGAGACAGTGCAGTTCCAGTAGTCACTCGAGTTGTATGTCAAGTACTCAAGTAAGTATCTCGTATAACTAGAAGCAATTCCTAAGACCCCAGCCTTGCATTATCATTAAAACAGAGACGATGCACACGTTTATCTAGTGATTCCTAGAATTAAAAGAAAGCAGGAAACAATAACAATACTATAGTATATATATATATGAATAAGAAAAGGACCTACAGATCGATATGAATAAGACAGGGTGAAAATAGTTGGTTCAACTACTTTTCTGGATAGCTTCAGGAAACCAAGTAACCAACCATGGCTAGACTGCTGTCACAGGAAAAAAAAAAAGAGGAATGCTATACTTCATACTAAGTTTGCTTTTTTGTATGATTCAATGAAAACATAATCTGCACATTTTTTTAAAAGGAAACCTGGCATTACTAAGGCAAAACTGCAGCTGCAAGAGCTTGCTATGATTCCCAGCACCAAACATAATTAAAGTGGAAACTACATGACCTGATAGGCGGTGAACAAAGATGAGCATATAGATTATACTTGGTAATGTCAAAGTAAAAAAAAAACAGGATATCCTGTTACAGAACTAGTAGAGTATATTAGTTATGGCTTGGCTGCAGTCACCTGAATTCTTTCTTCATGGCATGTATGACAGACTAAAAAAGACTAGTAGCATGGCCTTTCCTTCGAAATACATGGCATGTATACAGAACTAGTAGAGTATATTAGGTTAAACTGAATGTATCTCAAGAAAAGACAAGATTCACTTCATCTTTATGCAAGCCGAGCAGTGCAGAACAAGCATGAGGCCGACATTCTTAACTCTATTCCAGTGATCTATATCTGGACTGAACTTTTGTCAAAACAACCCGGATACGTGAACTGTGTCAGGGTAAGGTCTTATCTTTGTACTCATTAAGCTTTCAACAGATGAAGCAAATAGGACGTCCATCTATAACAATCTTACATTGCTTTAGGAACATTAAAGTTCTCAAAACTATTACTCTGACCATGGGAACAGGCGTAGGTTTACCCGCATAGGTACTTTATTTCTTTAGAAACTTTTCTTAGCATGCCTATGCGATAGTCCTAATACCTCTTTTCTTCTATCTCGGTAAATTTCAATTCTTATAACGAGATACATTTCACCGAGAATTTTCTTATTGAACCTTGAGGACAAGAACTTCTTCTCATGCAGTAGATTGACATCACTACTAACAATTAATGTGTCATCCACACGGGATTAGGAAATGAATTTCCCCTTCTACAACTTTGTACAAACGCAATTGTCCTCTCATTCTCTTTAACCCAAAATTTCTAATTGACTCTTCAACTTTAAATGCCACTGTCTAGAGATTTGCTCTAGTCCATAAGAGATTTCTACAGTTGGCATCCCTTACATTCTTTTCTTTTCGTGACAAAACCTCTGGGTTGTGCCACATAATCATTTTCATACAAATCCCTTTGGGAAATTTTGTCTTTACTTTCATCTGATGTAATTCAGATCATGATATGCCACTAGCACTCATTGTAATCTATTTATTCACTTAGCGCAAAATTTTTTGATTCAAGTCGCACTCTACATCTTTACATATTTCCTTTGGAGTCATATTTTATCTTGTAGACCCATTATAGCCTACTGTTTTGGCTCCTTAGGAATTTATTCCAGGTCCCAAAATATTATTGGTCATTTTCAATTTTACTTCATCTTCCTTTGCTTCTTGCCACTTAGACGAGTGAACGCCTCTGATGGCTTCTTCAATTTAGGTGGGATTACCCTCTATTTGAATTTAACTAATATAGACTTTATAGTCAATCAGAAATATCTGATTTTCTTATACTTTGAGACTTTCTGGGGCCTCAGCTACTTAATTCTTGACCTTTATTGCCAAAAGACAATTGATTTTACAAGGTCCTTTGTAATAAGATCCTTGTTTACATTATTTATCCTCCTTGCGGAGTTAGGTTTTTTTTGTACCATGCTCCCCCAGATTGTCCCATCTTCAAACTTTCTCATTTTGAGTTTAATCTACTAAAACTCATATGGCGCATTTAGCACCGTCTTAATAACTCTGAACGCGTCCAATATGAATACTGACCGACTATGCTATCTTTCTATTAGAACTGTAAGAAGTCCATGAGTTTAGCTATTTCTTTACTGTAGGGGTATCGTTATTATGACCGTCTTACTCCCCCGACGATCACATTCATCTTTTATAGATCACTTTAGTATGCATCGCATTGTCTGAATTATGGAGAAGTATCTTTATTAATTGATCTCACATTTCTCCTCCTCGAAATGTGGTATGAACTTTTCTACCATAATTTCGAAGACCATTCAGAACTCTTGTGAATGAGAAAACTTTGATTACTTACTTCATCCGCATGATTACATCATGCATAATGAAATTATTTCTTAATTCATATGGGAGTACTTTTTTTCTCGTTTCACTTCAAGACCTCAACAAAATCTTTTATCATTAATACTTTCGCAAGTCACGCTTGCATGCCATTTTTATCTTGAGGTTTGTCTATAACTTTCTGTTCTCTATAAACTCATCCTAGGATAGCATGAGAGCTACCCTAAACTTTTCTCCCTGTGCGGAATACACTCAAAGCACATGAGTCATCATAACTTTTTCCCGCCATGCAGGATTGATTAACATAAGTACTATGCCAACTTTACTCCGCCATGCGGGTATTTTATTAAATTTTTCCCGTCATGCGGGTACTATCACAAACTTTTTTCTGCCATGCGAGATAATTTTCTTGAAGGGACATAAATATCAATATTGGCTCATATTTAATCATCAAATTTAGGAATAAATCCGAATGCTCTTTAACACACATGCTTAATCTGACGTTGGTCAAATTAAACATGCATGTCACTTATTACATTTTATATCATGATGATTAAGACTAAAAAATTATATTACTTATTACATCTTTTATCATAATGATAAAAACTAAAAACTAAATTCTTCTTCATAAGGAGTACATAAAAGACATCTTTTAAAATAAACTCTTAATGTTCTATTTTTTAGATCAATATCCTAGAATTCTTTTTCTTTTGAAGCCATTCTTTAAAGAGACCGCAGTCCCTTACACAATGGTCTTCTTTCTGCAAAAAATTACACTTTTTATCTTCTGAGTCACAATTACCCAGCTCATTTCCTTTTCACCATTCAAGAATAAAGGCATGAAGTTCTTTGTCTGAAAATATTAATCAATAATCAACAATAATAAGCATAAAAATAACCCTACGTTGGTCTGGTTAAAGACATGCACATTAAACTTTTAAAACTTTATGTTCTATTCTATATCACCGTTGGGCAGAATGTAACACCCCAGTGTTACGCAAGCATTTAGCATTGCAAATCATACGCATGATACATCATTGCATTCATAATCACATGTGAAACAGAGTGCATCTTGAATTAAAGCATTTCTTTGGAACATGATTGTTGCATATAATTGTTTGGAATTGTTTCACCCAAATTATACTGGTTAGGCTACTAAAACATGTGTGGCTATAATTTTAAATCATCTAGAACTAGTTAGTACAATTTTTGGAGCAACTTTGGTAACCAAAGTTTGGTCAAATTTTGCTTTTAAAAATATTATTGGAAAATGGTCAAAAACCCTCCCTATTTAGCTTTTACTCTCCAATTCAAAATCTATTGGGAATTTGGAGTTGGTCCCTTAATAAAAGTTGTAGAGAATTAAATTCTAAGCAACTTTCATTTTTGGGCCCTTTTCAGAAAAAGTCACCTTCTTGCTCAAAATGGAATTTTAAAACTGTTAATTGAATTTATTTGAAAAATTTCTAGAAAATAAAAATGAAAAAGTCATTTCTTACCGTAGCAGGCCGCCGCTTCCCTTTCGGCCCGCTGGCCAAAGCAACCCGGGCTTCTCCCCCGCGCGCGCGTCCGCAGCAGCACCGTGGCCCGGCCCACGCCCGCGCGGCCTTCTCCCTCTCCCGCTCGCTCGCGCGCGCTGCTGGCCGCCGCGGCAGACCGCGCTCGCCACGTGGCGTTCATGCGCCATCGAGCTCGCCGCGTGGAGCCTCTGGCTCGCCTTAATCTCCACCCGGTTGCGCACTGCCTCCTTCTCCATCTCCTCTGTCCCCTGCCTCCCTCCGCGCTCGCGCGCTCGCTCTCTACCGCAGCAGCAAGCCGAGCGGGAGCACTCGCCACCGAACGCCGTCGCCCGGTCCGCCGGCGTTTAGCTCCGCCACCACAGCGCCATTCGTCGATTGCGTCTGCCTCCAGCTCCGTCTGGACCTCCTCCGTCCCGTGCGCACGCTTTTGCCTTCATTTCCCCCACGGTAAGGCCAGGGCAGGCTTTTCCTTGGCACGGCGACGCCATGGCCGCCGAGCTCGTGCTTCCGTCGAGGGAGCCCTATTCCCCTCCTTTTCCTCCAATTTCTCGTGCTTTCGCATTCGCCTTGGCTCCGCGAACCTCGCGCGCTCCGAACCCACCCTCGCCATGGCCGGGACCGACGTGTCGTCGGTGAGCCGCGCCACCGTCCCGCCATGCGCGCCGTCAAGCTCAACCGGGACCTCCTCCGGTGCCCTAAGCTAGCGCATGAAGTTCGTCTCTCCGCGAGGGAGCCGCTGCTGGTGACCTCACCACCGGTGAGCTCACCGGCGGCGAGATCTGCACGGCCAGCGCCTCCCTCGCCTCTGTGTGGCTGACGTATGGGGACCCGTTGTCCCCCAGCCCCACTGTCTGTCTCCTCTCACACGCGCGTGTGCACTGTGCCGGGTGCACGTAGCAGTTTCAGTCGAGTTGTTTTAAAATGATTTTGAAAATAAATTCCAGAAAAGAAATAAATGCCTTAGAAATTCATAACTTGCTCATTTTGGCTTCAAAAATTGTGAAACAAATTTTGGTAGACTTCTTAGGACCAGATCTATGATGTAAAAATATTGCATATCAAGTTTAAAATACTTTTCTGTAGGGTTTTTATTTAATCATTGAAATTGCTGTTTTCTTGATAAATATGTAATAAATCATAGAAAGCTCAAAAAAATATGGTTTCAATTTTGTTAATCTTTTTGGGTAATGTACTTTCTAGGAAAAAAATGTTTCATGCATGTTCTGTAGAAAAATTTTTATGTGTAGTACAAGTGTTTATTATTGTTACTAATTGTTATTTTCGATAGAGAGGAAAATATAAATAAAACATGCATATAATAATTTTTCTATAGTGATTGTTTATTGTGTAGAATGTAGGAAAAATGCTAAATCTATTGTTTGATAAAGTATTTTTCTATAGCTGGTTAATCTTTCTAAATCTGTTTCATAGTATAAAGTATTTTTATGCTCATTTTTGGGCCTTAGATTGTTATTTTTGTGTAGGCAGTTTTAGTACTCCAAATGTAATGAAATTTTTGTGGCATGCTAGATTAGATGCTAGTAAGCTACTGTAATTTTATCAGATTTTTCTATGCTACCAAAAGAAGTGTTGCTATTCAAACATAGTGTCAACCAGGGTTTAATTAACCTTGTTAATGCAAGATTATTTGATAAGATTTACTTTGGTGTATCTTTGAAGCGTCTTAGATTTTTAGGGTGACTTGGCATGATAGAGAATGTTTGTAGTAGTATATGAGTACATGTTCTTGGATGATGTGGACTACCTTGTAGAAGAGTTGTATTCCACTTTATGCAATAAAGTAAACATGTTCATCTACATCTCATTCATCATGATCTCTATATGTTATCTCTGCAATGCACCTAGGCATGAGCACTTATACATTTGCATCATACAGAATCACAAGAAGTAACTCCGGTAGCAGTTCTCGAGGTGCAAGAGCAGGAGGTGCCCGAAGCCGACGAGGAGGTCGGTGATAATCTTCCAGAGTGTCCCGACCACCGCCCGAGCTCTTTTGAAAGAGGCAAGCCCCGGAGCATTTCTCTCCCGGTTTGCAAATATTTTATTAATGCTTTACTTTAATTGATGCATTACGTTTAGGAGTTGTTTTGCAACCGTTGCTGCATTATACCTTGTTTACCATGTTCTACCATGTCCTTGTTACCTTAGTATTCGCAGTCAAGAAATGCTTAGCTTGCTTAGACCGGTAGAAGTCGGGTGATTTCCTGTCACCTGCGAGCTATAGGTGGTTACCTGGATCTGCTTGAATAAGTATGTCATCGTAGAATAACTAAGTGTTAATGTAAAATTGAGACCGGACGGAAACTTACAGGGTTTCGGACTGTAGTGTTTTCCGTCTGTGTCGATTAAGGACCGACCGTTGTTGGGCCTCGAGTAATGTTGAACGCATGTCTCATATTTAGCTGGCTGAATAATGTACCTTTCGACCGTGAAGCTGGGAGATTATTCGAGCCGAGTGGATTGCCCGCAACGCACTGTACCAGAGCAGGTGTGGTAGGACACGGGGGCGCGATGATAAGGCCAAAGAGCGGTCGGGCGACCTCCGGGTACATGTGGTTCCTGGCAAACTCGAGACTTACCTGAATAGTTGACTCGGTGACCAATATCTCACTTTAGCGGGTGAGTGAGGTTTGTGTGAGGAATAAATTACTAGCTGGTTAATAATCGTTTTGAATCGCCATCATTCACTGGATAGTGAACACTTGACTTGAGTTACTTCATCGTAGTAATATTGATGGAACACTTGGACAATTGTATGGAATATGACATGATAGAAGTTGTTAATGATCATTGGTTATCCTTACTTATTTGATTACATGTTACTCTAGTACAGGTGTAAATGTAGTTGACAGGTTAATAAAGATTTAATTTGATATAAAAGTTTCTGAAAAAGATTCTTTAAATGCTAAAAATGCCTTTTTGCAAATGAGTCAGCTATCCTACTATAAAGCCTGTCATGATCCTTGGTGTCAATTTATTTTCGGTTATGTCGGGTAAGTCTAGCGGAGTACCTTCTCGTACTTAAGGCTTTGTTCCCACTTGTTGCAGATGGACAGATGTATTACGGCTACTGTATCAACTGCCTTTATCCTGCGATATGTGAAGTTTAGGATCATGGGCAGTGGTCATTCCCTACTTCTCGTCTGATGCTTTTGTTGGAGATGATCTTGAGCTGGCACTTTATTTCTAACTCTGTATGAGTGTGTGTGGTTTAAACTAAATGCTTCCGCTACTTTTATTTGAACTTGGTTTGTAATAACTATGTTTAAACTCCGATGTATCTGTGATGTGAACTTTTATGTAATTTGTGATGGTGACCGCTAAACTTATTACGATCTTAGCTAGTACGTAAGTTGGTTTGAAATCCGTCGTGATTTCACGGACTACCGGGTTATACGGGCTTAAGTTTGCTAAATCGTCTGCTTGATGGATGATTTTCTTAATTTCGTATAATTGGTCGGTTCTGTTACACAGAAATAGAATAAAATAATATTTTTATACATTAATTTCACATCACCATAGGGCAAAAATGGAATTAGCATATCAAAACCTCAATTATCTTACGACTACTCTTCAAAACTAAATTCTCCCGTTGGTTCGAATTTAATTTTGAAGATCATCATCATCATTGCGGCGGAAACATGAAAATACATGATATTTTGCTCGCTCTGGAGCATCTCTTATTTCTTATCAATTCTCAGAAAAATTGATCACTTTGATGTAAAATTTATCAGAGATTTAAACTTTAAACATAAAACTCATTGAATTATAATATCGTTATCATCAACGTTGGTCAGAAAATAACAATATCATAATTTTCTTTAAACTTAAACTCATAAATAAACTTATAATATTGTTATCATCAACGTTGGTCAGAAAATAACAATATTATAATTTATCTTAACTATAAATCGATTATTCCTCCAATTATATTTTTTCCTATTGGTTCCAACTTTAACTGGAGGATAAACTTTTCATCATTCATTGAATAACTATAACTGCTCTTCAAATTAAATTCTCCCGTTGGTTCGGATTTAATGAGAAGACAATAAACTTTAACTTTGCAGCGGAAAACATGAATCGACAATAATTATCTACTTTTCAGAAGCATTCTTTACTGATCTATTCTGTAAACAATGTGCACGTTGGTGCAAAATTGAATAGAGATCAAAGCTTTATACAAATTTCATCAAAATATCATTTAAATATGCTTCTGAAAAAAAGATTAAACCAAATTTAAAACATCCTCGTGTATGTGGCCATTTTGGCCTGAAGGCCCAGCTCGCAGCGCTGCCAGTAAGGTGCTCGGCCCGGCCCAACACATGCAGCCGCTCTTCGGTCAACAAAAACGAGCCAGCCCACTCGCGCAGGCCTGTGGCCCATGCCGCGCTCGCGCGTCCGCTCGCGGCCCAGCGCGCGCTGCTCCCGCGGCGGCCCACACCGTCTGCGCGGCTCAGCGGCCTGCTCGCGTTGCGCACCCCGCGTCCCAGGCCACAACCTGGGCCTGGGCCAGGAAACCACCTTCCCGCCTGGGCCTAAAGCCGGACCGAGCAATCTCGTCCATCAGTTCTGATCCTGCGGTCCTCCGCGCGCATCGACCGAACAAAATCCCTGAGCCGGCCACAGACGCCCGAAAACCCTAACTCATTTCCTCTCTTCCTCCTCATCTTTCTCATCTGCACAGCGGCAGCAGCTAACGGCGGTGGCGGCCGCTGGTGAGATGGTGTGGGGAGCTCGTGTCCGGCTCCTTTTCCTCTTTCTGTTTCTTTCCTTGCTCTCTCACCGACCACGCCCTGAGACAAAGCGGTGGCAGCAGCAGCTGCGGATGCGACCGGAAGACCGACACGGCGCCATCGCGGACCCCCTTGACGGCCGGCGCGCTCCCTAGGGTCGAGCGCGTCGCTATCGAGTGGCTTCGCGGCGGTGCCTTTATCCCGCGCGTGCGTCCCTGTTGGAGACGATGGCTTGGGGACCTATTCCCGCGCGCCGGCGAGCTAACGGCGGCGTGTCTCCGGTGAGGAAGACAGGTAGGAGTCCTCCCTCCCTGGCACCAGATCCTTTCTTTGACCCACTTAGGGTTAGGGTTTCGATTCGAGAGCCCACTGTTCTTCTTCTACCTCGAGATCAAGGTTATTAGCTCTTTCTATTTCTTTCTATTTTCACTCCTACTGGATCTACACAATTAGCCCTGCTCCGGTACCATTGTTGAACTTTTAGGATCATGTAGGGGTAGATCAGTGGGGTTCCTTTTGTGTTTGTCATAGATATCGTGTGTATGGGAGAGATAGAGATGGAGAATGAGAGTTGGGACTAGGCACATACCATCGGCGTTGATCACAGGTTCGTCAGTGAAGATCTGCGCTAGGGTAGCGATGGGCGGTGAAGAAGAGAAGTAGTGGCGAGGAGCTTTCCACCGTTGGCAGTGCCGCCCTCGGGCTCGGATTAGGGTTGGGATGGTGGCGACAGTGAACCTCGCGTCTTGAGCCCATGGCTCCCACCCCCCTCTTATATGGCACTGTGCGACGGGGGCCCACCAACAGCTAATGGGTTGAGCGCCCCCGATCAGAACGCAAGTCAAGGCCCAAGTGGTCGTTGGGCCATCTTGGTGGGAGATCAACCTAACAAGGAGACCCGGGCTGGGCGTCCGATCGACGTATTGACGACACGTCCCTGGTGCTGCTGCTGGGCTGCTGGAGCCTGAAGCCCAGGCAGGCAGGCTAGGCCCAAGGATAAGGTCATGAGGACGTCGGATGTCCCCCTACGGCCTTGCCATGGATCAGAGGATCTATGCTATTCATGTGGACAATGTCGTTCCCGATAAGCCTGTCTCCTTATCCAGACGTATTGTTGTATTGTGTGTGTGGAACGAATGGACGACTCATCGCCCTGATTCGATCATCGGCTTGTCGCCCTCCGATAAAGTAGAGCATGATCCGCCGTTGATCGGCAGCAGCAAGGGTGGTGCACGATCGTCGAGACACGATCGACTCAGCGACGGTGACCTAGCTTTCCCGGCCCTTGCCGTTCGTTGATCGTTGGGCTTGGCTTTTGACATCAGGGCGAGCAGCATGCTGCATGCCAGCATCCATCATGTATGTTGGATGATGTTGCGGATAGGCGAAGCACACCGACCGACCTGCAGCGCCGCCACACGGGGCGCCACAACCCCCGGCGCGGCCGGCGCATTGCATTATTCTGGTTCCGGTCAAGCCCACGTCGTCTCCACGGCCCGTCTCGGCGCGGTGTCGCGTGCTCATCGCGTTCTGCTCTGCTCTGGTCGTCCTCACCCATGCATGGATAAGGCTATACTACTATATGCTTCTCCTCGATGAACGCCATCGATCATGCATAGGAATAACTCTATATTATTTGCCTTAGTTACCCCGTTCTGCAAAGTAATAATGGACTTATTAGCACGATAATGCTATGGTAAGGACGTCTATCCGTCCGGACTCTCCCGTTGAGACCAGCCCAATGGGCCAACTCTCCACTTGTGTATTGTGAGCCCATCGCCATTCCTCTCCATTCACCGCACCACCCGTCGCGTCTGCCTAGCTGCACATGCTCTAGCGCAACCACGCCGCCACGGCGCTCTCCATCGCGCATGTGCTCCAGCGCGACCACGCCGCCGCCGCGCTCTCCACCGCACCCGACCGGCCGCCGTCCTCGCTCTCCACCACGTTCTAGCGCCGCTGCCCACCATCCTTCGTTCCTCTCCACCGAGCCATCTGCCCGTCATGGCGTTCTCCACCGCGTCGGCCGCCTTCTCTACTGGAGCGGCCTTCTCCACCGAAGCTGCGCGCCTCTCCGTGGCATTGAGCTCCACGTCGACGAGCCTCCAATCGTACAAGCAACAAGTAGATGTTGCACTAAAAATCATGTTGCAGGCGTATGTTTCAAGTGTTATATGTATGTTGCAAGATTTTCCTAAGGATGTTTCAAAAGTAGATCGGAATGTTCATGTGTTGCAATGGTTGTACATGTATATTGCAAACGTCTGTTTTCTTTTCTTTTTTTTATTCTTCTTTATTTTTTTTATTTCTTTTCTTTTTCATTGTTTTTTCTTTAGTTTTTATTTTCTATTTGTCATTTTTAGTTTCATTTTCCGGTTTCAAATTTTCTTCAATGTGTATACTTTAGTTTTCATTTTTGTTGATTTTATTTTCATTATTTCATTTTTTCATTGTGTCTTTTAGTTTTAGTTATTTGAGCTATGTTGTTTTTCTATTTTCTTATTTTCAGTTTTAAGTTTTTTAACAACAATTTTCAGTTTTAAGTTAATTTTTTAGTTTCAATTTTTAGTCAAGTTTTTTTAAATGTTTTTTAGTTTTAGTTTTCAGTCACTCTTTTATGTTCGAATACATTCCTACATCCTACATATTAGTTGTATAATAATTTACTCTCTAAATTGGCGGCTTATGCAACGCTTCTTCTAATAATTTGTCCCTCGGGTGCAGCTTGTCTTATTTTGGGTGGCTACTCTTGTCTTTTCAATAAATGTTGTACTCTAGTTGACAGCTTATGCAATGTTTGTCCTAATAATTTGCCCCCACATTGTAGTTTGTCTTGTTTTATGCTGCTACCCACATTTTTTTAATAAATGCCCCATGTTGGTAGGAAATCATGTTTCTTGGCTTTTTTAGTGTGTTGTATAATAACTTGCTCTCCTGATTGACAGCTTATACATTGTTTATTTTAATAATTTGCTCTTCCAAGTTGGAGCTTGTCTTGTTTTGAGCTGCTACTCTCTCTTTAGGGATTAATACCTTTATATAAGACAATGTATTTGGTGGAAACCGGATCACCTGTGCAAACTTAGAAACTTTAAATCAAGACTATAGGATGTTGATCCAAGGGGCGCAGGAGGATTGGGTAATTTTACGCTTAACTACCCGCTTCTAATCACACTTTTGCAAATCCCCCCTCCCACTCTTCCGTGTGCCCCCTTGAATCAACATCGTGTTGCCCAGATTAAAAGTTTCCAAGTTTACACAAGTGGTCTGGTTTCCACCTGATACGTTGCCTTTATATAAATACTATATAACAAATTAATTATATTCCCATGGTAACAATCGATGTGCATACCATGTAAAAACTTTATTATATTTTGAGTAGCAAATTTAGTATTATATGGTAGCAACTCCTTTATAAATCTCATAGCATATTTTAACACATAAATTGCTATTGAAATAAAATTCTTCAAAACATAGGTAAGTAGGGTCTAGTTTTGTTCATCTGGTACAAACAAAATTAAAAACCAATACAACATTAAAAAGTTATAGCCATTTGGAAAAAAATGTTTTAACTTTTTTTTGTCCGTGTCAGAATTAATTGGGATGCACTGCATGTCACGCATATGCAAGTGAGCGTGCTGGGCGCCTGAGGGGGCTGGGGGCCATGTGCAAGTGATCGAGCACTGTCGTGCATGCACGCACGCTAATTTAGTTTTTGCTCATCTTGTCACGTAGAACACATAGGTACACACAGAATTAAAAACTGATACAACATTAAAAAGTTATAGCCATTTGAAAAAATGTTTTGACTTTTTTTTGTCCGTGCCAAAACTAATCGGGATGCACTGCATGTCACGCATGTGCAAGTGAGCGTGCGCTGGGCGCCTGAGGGGGCGGGGGACCATGTGCAAGTGATCGAGCATTGTCGTGCATGCACTCACACGTGGGGCAGGGACCTAGGGTCACGTGTTTTGAGTACAGCGACGGGTCACGTTTTAACTGCCTCCTAAAAAACGCTAATCCTAGAAAGCAGGCGTCCATCCCTCTGGACGCCGCCCGCACTGCTCTCTCTTGCTTGCGCCATGCGCCCTAACTGCAACAATCATCTCCATCTGCCCATGCCGCCTGCCCCCGCTCGCTCGGATTTGCCGCCGCGCCAGCCAAGGCCCCCGCTATAAATTCGGTAGTGATCGCGGCCGGACGTCCGATGGGATTGATTCCCATCAGACGCCCCTCCGTCCGCACGGCCTTGCCCCCGCCCCCGCCCCCGCTTCCCGCACAGAAGAAGAAGAAAAGCACGGCCTCGCCCCCTGTCCCCGCTTCCGCACAGAAGAAGAAGAAAAGCACGGCCTTGCCCCCCGCCCCCGCTTCCCCCATCCCGGCCCTCGCGCGCACGGGATCCGCCCCCTCTCCCGTCCCCGCTGGTGCCCCTAGCATCATGCAGTTGAAGCAAAAAATTGAAACAAAATCTCAAAAATCAATGCAGCATCAACCGAGACCTAATGCAACAAATGCAGAAAGCCAATGCAACACGGTGAGAAGCTCAACCTAGAGAGCTCGTTGGAACCCTAGCCTACTACAACATCACCCGAGATCTAATGCAACAAATGGAGAAAACCAATGCAACACGGTGAGAGCTCAACCCATAGAGCTTGCCAGAACCCCTAGCCTACTGCAACATCACCCGAGACCTGATGCAACAAATGGAGAAAATCAATGTAACATGGCAAGAGCTCAACCTAGAGAGCTTGCCGGAACACTAACCTACTACAACATCAACCGAGACCTAATGCAACAAACAAAGAAAACCATTACAACATGGTGAGAGCTCACACCAGAAAAGCTCGCCGAAACCCTTAGCCACCACCACATCCTTTAGATCCAAGGGGGGAGGAGGAGGAGGAGGAAGGGGACGGCTCAGATCCATGAAGGATCCACCTACCTCGATGGAAACCACCGCCGTCGGGCTTCTCTCCGGTGGCTAGAGGTCACCAGAGCGAGGGGAGGGGAGCAGGGAAGGAGAAGACTGAGCAGCTCTCCGGAAAGCCACCGCCATTGCCCTCTCTCTCTCTCTCGGTGGCATGGAGGCCGCGGGGCGCACGGAGGGAGGGGAGGGGAGGGGGGGCTCGCGGCCGACCCGGCAGGAAATCGTGCAGGGAGGAGTGTGCGCGGGCGCGGCGCTATAGTAGCACGGGTGCGAGCGAAGCAACAGAGAAAAGCAAGGAAGAAGAAGAAAGGGGAAGGCAGCGAATGATAAGGTGGGGGAGGAGACGAGCGAGTGGTGCGGTCCGTCCGATGCGTCCGGACATATGAGCAGTAGCATTTCCACTATAAATTTGCACCTTCGTCCCTCGCCAGCCAAGGTCCCTGCTATAAATATGCGGCCGCGCCAACCCACCCCCGGCATCATATCGATCAGAAGCCAAGCCAGCCCAACAAACCAAGCAACACCACCAGCGGTTCATCATCAGCTCCGGCTGCTCCGTCCACGCGCTCCACCGGACCAGGTCTCATCTCACCAGGGGCGTGCCAAGAAGAACCCGAGCCAGCGAGGAGCGAGATGGGCAGCTGCTTCTCCTCTTCGGGGTCGGCGGGCGACGACGCGGCCGCCGGCTACGGCGACGAAAGGAGGGTCAGGAGGGTGTGGCCCAGCGACGACGACGGCGGCGAGTGGGACGTCGACAACAGGGCCGCCATCTACATCGCCAAGTTCCACCGCCACCAGTCCGGCGTCGTCTGCTCCGACTGCGCCGCCGACCAGCAGCAGCAGCAGACGCCGGCCGCCACTGCCGCCCAGTGACGACTTGCTTATGCATGGAATCAATCCGAGATAGATGAAGAGAGTTCAGTAGAGTGATGTCTTGTTTTCGGTGGATCCAAATCCGATCCAATCGATCGGTTATGCCTGCCTGCCATCGCTTCCGCACTTCTTTAATTTCTACTACTAAATCTCCTCCTCCTCTTCTTCTCCCTTCGGTTTCTCTGTAGGACCATCGACCTAGCTGCTAATGAATAATCATATCGAGGGATTAGTCTAGATTGTCCAGCCAGTATGTAAATTTGTTCCATACACATATGTGAACTTGTGAAGATCGAGAGTATATGTAAATGCGCTTGCTTTTGGATCCAATTCTTGCAATGCTTCCTCTCATCTCCAAATCTCGTGTTTGTTGCATATGGAAGGTACTACACTAAACTAGTACTGTATCTCTTCACTGACAGAAGCTAAAGGGCTCGTCGGCATGTGTTTCAGACCAGGATCGACATGAATCCTCAACATGCAAGTCTAACCGGAAACAAGATGATGATACAAAAATTCAGTTCATACGTGAGCTACATGTGTGGCCTCTTGCTAATTAATAAGCACTTGTCCTTTCCACGAAGCACGGTGGATTTGTTGGACCCAAGCAAAGTTCATGCCACATGAGCAGCATTTTGGATGAAATCAATGAAAATGAAATAAAGAAGCTGAGTGGATCGGACTCTTGACAGTTCTCTAGCTGCTTGTGCAGTGAAAGCTCCACGGCATGCATCCGACAGTGTTGTTCAATGCAAATCCTTTCACAAATGTCATTCCTAGAGCTGATTATGAGTCATTTCAACTTTCAAGCCTTGTGCAAGAGCCGAGGAGTGTCATTTCGTGCTTTTTATCAATCCTTTCCTGTCGTCCTCCTATGCCACACGCTACCGATCGAGTCGCTAGCTATGCTCGAAGATCATGATTCGCTGCTGATCGGTAGCAAGCTACTATACCTACCTAGATCAGTCTGCAGATATTTTTCTTTCTCAAGGAAAAAAAATGTTCCTTGCTACCATCATATATGAGCATTTCTTTTTTTAAGATAAAGGAAAAGATTTCTAGCCCAAGTATATATACTTAATTTTAATTGCACATACAAACTGAAAACAAGTGTTGTGTGCACAACCCCTGATATATCACCTTTTGTTCTCATGCATGCATGGTTATCAACAGTTGGCACATCTAACTTTCTTAGGGTCTGTTCATCTGGCTTATAATCCGTCTTATTCAGCTTGTTTTTTCAGCCGGAACAGTATTTTTCTCTCACAAAAAATCAGCCAACAGTGTTTTTCAGCCGGCTTATAATTCCAGCCGAACGGAGCCTTAATTCTTTTTAAGAAAGCAAAAGGCTTCTATATAACTTGATTTATTTTGAGAAAAATAGGAAAGAAAAGGCAAACACCTGGCATCTAACTCTACATAACAAACGGCACGTATATATCAGAAATATGCTGAAGTAATCTTGCTTAGTTTCTTAGAAGGTAGAGCGATGGTACCTTCAGTTTTACTATATGCAGCTTCATAATATCATCATGCCAAATTGCCAACTAATTAATGTGTGTTGTGCCTGGCTATTATTTTCTTTTTCACAGTAGCAACACATGGTATGGTCGACGGGAAAAAAAAAACAGTAGCAACGCATGGACGAGATACCAGCAACTCATCATTTTTCTGCAGATTACCACCCAAAACTGTTTTTTAGGGGTGAAATGAACCTTACTACCACACAAACAAACATTCAAATTTTGTCCAAGTAAAAATGTAAAACTTAGCCCAAGTGTGTCTAATTTCAGCCAGTTAGTGAGTTACATGTATTTTTCAGAACTCTGATCTGTTTCTCTTTTCATTTTTTTCTCAAACATGCTTATCTTTTCGAATTCAAATGATTTTAATTTGAAAACATAAGGATGTAAAAGACCTAGAATTCTTGTTCCACACGGCCACACTGGCATTTTGGAATCTCAGCCCCCAATCTTTTTTACAAGGAAATGAATCCCTAAAATGTGACCAAATGTGACCTGCAAGATTCAATTTTCCCGGCAGATTATACAGGTCACACAAACTTGTCTCTGAACTCTCGTCCTTTCTTTCTTTGTTCTGTGGAAAAGAACTCACTGAGGAGGACTAGGGGTAGAGCATGAAATCCTCCTGGCGAACGAGCCTTCCCTTTCATTCCTTTTCCTTCATGGCAAATGACACTTTTGGTAGATAAGAACAAGGCGTGTGATCGATCGTTTAATGTGACACGGATTCACCGGACTTTGCGATTACATAAAGAAAAAAAAACAAGGACCGCCGCATTGCGACAGTTGCTTGGAATAATCTGCTCTAAAAAAATGAAGACCCGTTAACTGATTGGATGGATTCATAGCAGATAGCCCTCACTAGTGGCAGCATCGATGTTATTTGCTCAGGTTGTTTGTATACGGCTGTGTTTACTTCCTAAAAAAAAAAGTACTGTGCAAACAAAATATTCCCGTCACATCAAACTTGCGATACATGCATGGAGTACTAAATGTAGATGAAATAAAAAACTAATTGTACAGCTTGGTTATACTTTGCGAGACGAACGTTTTGAACCTAATTAGTCAACGGTTGGACACTATTTACCAAATAAAGCCAAAACGTGCTACCGTACTTTTTTTACACCTTTTTACACAACTAAACACAGCCTACGTTTTTCTGACTGTCCAATCCATGGTTTTTGCCAAAGCAGTGAAGGCTAGCTAGCGAATCCAAATGTTCTCCGAGAGATTGCCGAAACGCTGTTTTATCTGGAGGTTCCACTAGCATATGCTGGTGCCGTGCCTTTATTTCCTCTTCTGCTTCCTTCTCAAGTAAAACATAGGTGCAAAATATTTTGTCTGCAAGCTTCTGAATGCATGCAACTATGGCAGGATTTTGCAGACCATGTGGCCCTGACGATTCCTCAACCCTAATTGTGGCCAAAGTGGCAAGTATTTTGTCTCGTGATTATCTACCAAACTATGTAATTATTTTTTTTGTCTACATTTAATACTCCATGCATGTATCTAAATATTCGATGTGACGAGAAATCTTGAAAATTTTTAGGGACTAAACATGGCCTAAGATACTCACCCAATGCAATGGTGCTACTTAACATATATAAGCGTAAATAATTCCATCTTATCTCCTGGGAGCTGCTGTATGTAGAAGCATCATCCAGGTCTCGGAATATTTTACACGCTAGATTTTCAATAGTTCTCCTGCTATGCTACGCACATGCCAGTATTTCGCAACTTGCATTGCTTTATAAGTATATAGTTCATTCAGGCACTCTTGCTGTCACTTTTTACAGGCCCAATTTCCCAGTAACTTCTGTTAATTAGCAGTAGTAGAACTTGGCTTATGGAATCTGGCGAGCTAATTATTCACGGAATGTTTGGTGCTCCTGACTTGAGAATAATCGCAATATGCAGGACCGGGGCCCCGTTCTTGGCGATAGATTTTCCAAGGCTCAGTTTCAGACAGCCGCTACGTCGTCCTTTCCAGGGAACTGTGTGGATGCCTTGGATGGCATTGGACGGGGGAGAGAGGGCTGCAAACTGTTGCGCAGCAGTGTGAACTGTGAAGGAGGACCGAGGGTTTCTGCTGGCTGTCAACGAGGAAGAATTAAGGTCCTTTTTCTGCACTTTGGAAAGTGCTGGCAGTTTCTTTCTGTCCCCTCAAAAATGGCCACCGTGCACGTGGACAAACCACTGTGGGTACGAGCTGTACGTTACCACCAACCTGGCAATCTGCGATCATGGCTGTAAAATTGTAATCTCTACTAAGGCCTGTTTTAGTTAAAAAAAAACTAATTGCACAGTTATGAGGGAAATCGCGAGACGAATCTTTTAATCCTAATTAGTTCATGAAAAGACTTAAGTGCTACAGTAATCAATTTATGCTAATGACGGATTAATTAGTATCATTAGATTCGTCTCGCAGTTTCCTGATGGATTCTGTAATTTGTTTTTTTATTAGTATCTGAAAATCTCTCTCGACATCCTTCTAACGTATCCGATGTGATATCTAAAATTTTTTTTTCGCGAACTAAACACAGCCTAAATGAGAAATAGAATCTGGTCCACTATACGGAGAAGAAGAGAACACCGGAAGGCACACGATAGCGATAGGCCTTTAGTTTAGGGTAAAACAAATCAAGTTGCTGTGTCTGCTTTTACCTTGGCTATTCATAGAAGAGTGTAAGCGGTAGTACTCGCTTTCTAAGTTGTAAGGCTATCCGCACTCATAGACCTCTATATTTATCATCTATACGTCTCAGCAAGATTCTCTCCTCTATACTTAATTTTCCCGCACCCATGTATCCTCTATATCATCCTCTATCCACTCTATCCACTGTAGGATCCACTTGTCACTTTATCTAAATATATCCATGTGTGATCTAGTTTTAAAGGATTTATTGAGACGAATTTAATGGTGCAATCGAAATTTAATTTAAATTTTTGGTTTGTGAGTTATAGCATTTTTTCCTTGTTTATCTAGTGGGGCCCGCCACTGTCCACTATAGAGTAAGCACTGTTCCACTCTAAATATAGAGCGAGAGAAAGGATAGAGTATCGTTTTAGAGTACTCAGTGCAGTAGTTTTTACTCTATATTCATACTCTAAAGCTTTAGAGTATCTCTTTAGAGTACCCACTGAGGGTAGTCTAACCTAGCTAGCTAGCCAGCCGGAAAGCTAGCACACATGCATATGCAATGCACATCACACTAGCTAGTTATATACAATAATTGTCTTGTAACTGAAGGCCTTGTTTACCAAAATTCAGAATTCAAAAAGTATTACAGTAAAACTTGTGGCACATGCATCGAGTATTAAATGTAGACGAAATAAAAAACTAATTACACAGTTTACGTGAAAATTGCGAAACGAACATTTTGAGTCTAATTAGTCCGTGATTTTGACACTAAAGTGTTACAGTAACACTTTTGCTAATGATAGATTAATTAGTCTTAATAAATTTGTCTCGCTGTTTTCAGGCTAGTTGTGCAATTAGTTTTTTTTGTTAGTATCCGAAAACCCCTTCCGACATTGCACGAAACATCCGATGTGACATTTTCGCCAAAAACTTTTTGGAACTAAACGAGGCCGAAGATCTTCAGGCGGAAGCTAGCTAGCTTAGGCCCTGTTTAGTTCTTTCAAAGTTCTAAAATGTTTACAAAATTTCCCGTCACATCAAATATTTGGATGCATGTATAGAGCATTAAATATAGGTAAAAAAACTAATTACACAGTTTAGTTGTAAATCACGAGATAAATCTTTCAAACCTAATTAGCCTATGATTAAACACTAATTGTCAAATAAAAACGAAAGTATTACTGTGCTTTCAAAAATTTTATAGGTACAACTAAACACAGCCTTAGCTACATGGGGAGAAGCGACCAGCAGGCCACCGTCGCAGGGAACTTGCACTGGGTCTGGGTGGGTGCGGCCAGTGAACCAACTGGAGGATTAGGCTAGACTTGCAGTGGTCTCAAGCTGTTGTCCACGGAATCCTGGAAAGCGTCGGCAATAGGCATGCAGGACTGCAGGAGAAAGAGAGGGTGAGCTGAGACTGAGCCTGACAGAGGAAACCAACTAAAAGGAGGTTGCCCCCTTCGATCAGCTTTGTTCACCTGACGGTAGAGATGAAAACGAATGCAAACGGACGGAAAAACCCTATTTCTAGTTCTGTTTCTATATTTTTTGGCGGAAACAGGAGTGAGTTTGAAAAATGCGGGTTCGAAAACGGAATCGGAATATGCGGACATACGGAAACGGACAAATACGGATGGAGAGCCAGAAAATTAAATTAAGATCACATAATCTAATATTCTCAAAGTATACATATATAAAGTCATATAATAATATATACAAAGTTTAATATTCATTTATATACTATTTACGTGAACATAACATGCATATTTGGTGATTCGTAGTTATATTAACATAACAAAAGGACATGTAATTGTTGAACATGTTGAGCATAGATTGAAAACAGAATAAAAACAGGATAAATACAGGTCTATTCCGTATTAAAACGGGATTACGCCGAAACGAACGGAAAACACCATTTTCTAGTTCCGCAAATACGAAAACGGGATCTCGCAAATACGGAAATGGACGGAAAAATGTAGAAAACGGAACGTGACGGTACTAGAAAAATTCCTTCCGTTTTCATCCCTACCTGACGGCTGACGCCTGAAGATTACTGTCGTCCGTCCTTCTTCACTCTGCACCGAGAGACAAAGCTCTGAACTACGCTCGTTGCGTGGGCCCACGTCGTCGCCTGTATGTACTTTACTCCTATAGAATTAGGGTATGTTTGGTTTCCAGGTGTTAAAGTTTAACTCCCGTCACATCAATGTTCCCTCAAATGCATGGAGTACTAAATGTAGACTAATTGCATGTATGTCGGCACAGATTAGGAGTAATTTACGAGACGAATTTATTAAGCCTAATTAGTCTAAGATTGGAAACTTTTTGTCAAATAAGACGAAAGTGCTACAGTGTTTGTTAAACTTTAACTCCTCCAACCAAACACCCCCTAGAATGTCCGGATGTTTGTTCCGGTTTGAAGCAAGTCAGATAGACACAGGAAGGAAGCCCTTCATTTTCCTTTTTTTTCACAATCAATAAGATCAATCTTGTTCATCAGTTAATCCCTTTCCCGGGGGGTGCGGGGTGCGGGGATTTCGACTTGTAGGTAGGACGACGGATCGAAGGGTGGGTAGCCTGCAGGGCAGGCATCGATGCTTTGCTACCCAACGGACACTGGGTATGTTAGATGTAGTAGATCCATCGAGTAGCTAGCTATAGGTCTCTTGTCGTGTCTCTCCGGGCGCTGAGCTGATCGAACATGCCCGGGTTCTTGTCCCTGCCGCTCGTGACCGGGAGGCCAGGACGGAGGGCGTCCTGGTCCGAACGCGCGATGACGACATGTCCCGGGTGCTGCCTGCTGGGCTGCTGGAGTCTGCAGCGCCTGGAGGGCATGCAGGCTAGGCCCAAGGATAAGGTCATGAGGACGTCGGATGTCCCGTCCCCTTGCGGCCTTGGCCTTGCCATGGATCCGAGGATCTATGCTATTCATGTGGATAAGGGTTTTTTTTTCGTCCTGTTAAACTTTAACAAGTGTTGACCATGAGGTTGATCATAGGATATTCAGATACTAATAATGGATTAATTAGCCTTAATATATTCGTCTCGTAAATTAATCTCAATCTGTGTAATTAGTTTCGTAATTAGTCTATGTTTATCACTTTATGTATGTGTCCAAACATTGGATGTGATATGTGTTTAAAAAAACAAAGAGAACCCCCTAATACCGTTCCCCGATAACCTGTCTCCTTATCCAGACCTCGTGTTGTATTGTGTGTGTGGAACGAATGGACGACTCATCGCCCTGATTCGATCGTCGCCTCCAAATAAAGCATCATGATCCTTTGATCGCCGCAGCAGGGTGGTGCATGATCGTCAAGAGACACGATGGACTCGACTTCGCTTTTGACATCAGGGCGACAGGGCGAGCAGCATGCATGCTGCATGCCAGCATCCATCATGTTGAGGATAGGCGACGACGCACACCGACGGCCCGGCCGGCGCATCGCATTATTCTGGTTCTTGTCAAGCCCAAGTCGTCTCCACGGCCTGGCGCGCGCGGTGTCCCGCGCTCATCGCGTTCTGCTCTGCTCTGCCCTGGACTTCTGGTCGTCCTGCCCCTGCCCAGCTAGCTAGACTCCACACTCCGATCCTTGGCAGATGTTTAAACTTTAACCATGCATAGATAAGGCTATTAACGACATCATGAATAATAATTCTATATTATTTGCCTTAATTATCCCTCTAGGCTCTAGACTTTTTTTAAAAGTCTACGCACACGGATTCGATCCACCGTAATGTTGGCGTGGCTTCATAGTCGATCCAGTTCCACGTCCGAGCCTATCCAAAAGCTTTCGCCCCTCCCACGTGCACCATGTCACCATCCTAGAAAACGAAGCAAGCAATTGCAGCGACGACTCGAGTCGAGTCGAGAAGAGGATCGAGACCAAGACCACACACCGCCCGGTGGACTCGTAGTCGCCGGTCGGCAGATCTGACGCGGGCAGCATCAGGCACCGACCGCGTGGGCCTGTGACCACATCGCCGCTGCCCAGCTGATCGAGCAGCCGACCACGCTGGCGCATCGCGCATCGGATCCTCGCCCGCTCCTCTTCCGGTCGGCGTCGGAGTTCCGGGTCGCCACGCCGCGCCGGGAATCTGTCCCCCCTGGCGGCCGTCCTCCTTACTGGGCCGAAATACCCCACGCGCACAGGCCTCTCCCTGACTTTTCGACACATGGAACATGGTCCACCTCCAAAGTCCAAACCATCCAGGCTGGGTCTTCGCGGGGGCGTTTGATGGGCCGAGTTTTCATCTGGTGATCCAAAGCAACGACTGCGACTGCTTTCGTTTTAGCCCAGTCGAAGGCCTCATGTTTATCCCACACGGCCACACCAGGCTGCTGGGTCAGACCACGTGTGCGCCACACGACCAAACAAACTGTCCACCACCGTTCAAACATGGCGCCTTGCATTTCCGACCTTGACCGCTTGCCAGATATACGTGCGACCAATAAATACATTAAAGGCAATAATATTCCGTTTATGCGCCATCATCACGGAGAGATCACTCGACTCGTTAATTCACTTGTTCCAGCGACTAAGTCAAATATAGTAATAAAAGTGTGTTATCCCCTAATTATATCACTCTGATCAATAAATTACTCTAGAAAAATCATTATACGGCCTGTTCGTTTCGCTGGTTTATTGTGCTGAAAGCACTGTTCGCTGGTTTGTTATGAGAGAAAAACACTGATGGATGGCTGCTGATTCTGCTGATAATTTCCCCGGTAGATTATACAGGTCACACAAACTTGTCTCTGAACTCTCGTCCTTTCTTTCTTTGCTCTGTGGAAAAGGGGGTAGAGCATCAAACCCTCCTGGCGAACGAGCCTTCCCTTTCATTCCTTTTCCTTCATGGCAAATGACACTTTTGGTAGATAAGAACAAGACCGTGATCGATCGTTCAATGTGACACGGATTCATTCACCGGACCTGCTGGTGTTTACATAAAGAAGAAGAAAAAAAAACAAGGACCGCCGCATTGCGCCAGTTGCTTGGAATAATAATCTGCCTGAACAAAAACCCCGTTAACTGATTGGATGGATTCATAGCTGATATATATCCCTCACTAGGGGCATTAGCATAGATGTTATTTGCTCAGGTTGATTTGTATATGTTTTCTGACTATCCAATCCATGGTTTTTACCAAAGCAGTGAAGGCTAGCTAGCGAATCCAAATGTTCTGCGAGAGATTGCTGAAATGCTGTTCTATCTGGAGGTTCCACTAGCATATGCTGGTGCCGGGCCTTTATTTCCTCTTCTGCTTCTCAAGTAAAACATAGGTGCAAAATATTTTGTCTGCAAGCTTCTGAAGCCGAATGCACCTGAATAAGACGAAGAGCAGAGCTAGCAGTAGCACACAGGAATGCAACTATGGGCATTGTTTAGATTACCTCCAGAAGTTAGAATTTTTTCACTCTCTCTTCGTCACATCAATCTTTGGACACATGCATAGAGTAATAAATGTAGATAAAAAAATAACTAATTGCACCGTTTGATTGTAAATCACGAGACGAATCTTTTGAGCCTAATTAGTCCATATTTGAACAATAATTGTCAAATATAAACGAAATGCTACCGTTCCAAATTTTTCTAACTTCTTCGATCTAAACAAGGCATATGGCAGGATTTTGCAGACCATGTGGCCTGCTGCTGGCCTGACGATTCCGACCCTAATTGTGGGCTTGTGGCCAAAGTGGCAAGTGTTTTCGACCAGCGAATACAATGCGTTACTGCATAAGATACTCTCACCCAATGATGCTACTTAACATACATAAGCGTAAATAATTCCGTCTTATCTCCTGAGAGCTGTATGTAGAAGCATCATCCAGGTCTCGGAATATATATTTTACATGCTATATTTTCTCATTTTCAATAGTTTTCCTACTGCTACGCACATGCTAGCTAGTATTTTAACAACTTGCATTGCTTTATAAGTAAGTTCATTCGGGCACGCTTGCTGTCACTTTTCACAGGCCCAACTTCCCAGTAACTTCTGTTAGTAGTAGTAGAACTTGGCTTATGGAATCTGGCGAGCTAATTAGTAACGGAACGTTTGGTGCTCCTGACTTGAGAATAATCGCAATATGCTGGGACGGGGCCCCGTTCTTGGCGACAGATTTTCCAAGGCTCAGTTTCAGACAGCCGCTGCGTCGTCCTTTCCAGGGAATTGTGTGGATGCCTTGGATGGCATTGGACGGGGGAGAGAGGGCTGCAAACTGTCGCGCAGCAGTGTGAACTGTGAACAGTGAAGGAGGACCGAGGGTTTCTGCTGGCTGCCAACAAGGCCCTTGTTCAGTTCCCAAATCGGGGGTGCCCGATTTGGTATAGTAAGCTAAATGCGCACTGTAGCGATTCATTTGTATTTGGTAAAAATGTCCAAATTTTGACTAATTAGGCTCAAAATGTTCGTCTCGCAAAGTACAATAAAACTGTGCAAATAGTTTTAAATTTCATCTACATTTAGTACTCCATGCATGTACCGGTATTTTGATGTGATGGGAATCTTCTTTTTACATAGTGAAATTTAGGGTTGAATTTGAGAACTAAACAAGGGCGAGAGGGCTGCAAACTGTTGCGCAGCAGTGTGAACTGTGAACTGTGAAGGAGGACCGAGGGTTTCAGCTGGCTGCCAACAAGGAAGAATTAAGGTCCTTTTTCTGCACTTTGGAAAGTGCTGGCAGTTTCTTTCTGTCCCCTGAGAAATGGCCACCGTGCACGTGGACAAACCATTGTGGGTACGAGCTGTACGTTACCACCAGCCCTGTTGATTCAGCCAAATCAGCCAGTTATTCAGCAGTGTTTTCTCTTTATAACAAATCAGCGAACAGTATTTTCAGTCATGGCTTACCAGCCAAGCGAAGCAATCTGCCATCATGGCTGTAAAATTGTAATATCTACTAAATGAGAAACAGAGTCCGGCCCACTGTACGGAGGAGAAGAGAAGACCGGAAGGCACACGATATTGATAGGCCTTTAGTTTGGGGCAAAACAAATCATCAAGTTGTTGTGTCTGCTTTTACTTTGGGTCTTGTTTAGTTCGTAATTTTTTTTGAAAAATAGTACTGTATCACTTTCGTTATTATTTGGTAATTAGTGTCTAATCATGGTCTAATTAAGTTTAAAAGATTCGTCTCGTGAATTTCGTCTAAACTGTGTAATTAGTTTTATTTTTTTATCTATATTTAATATTTTATATATGCGTCCAAAGATTTGATGTGACGAAGAATCGTGAAAAATTTTACAAAATTTTAGGAACTAAACAGGCCGCCATTCATAGGAAGAGTAGTAGTAAGCAGTAGTGCTCGCTTTCTAAGTTGTAAACCCCTAGCTAGCTAGCCAGCCGGAAAGCTAGCACACATGCATGCAAATGCAATGCACATCACACTAGCTAAGCTAGGCCTTGTTCACTTCCCCATCCTAACTCAAAATATTTTCTCTTCCACCCATCACATCAAATCTTTCGACGTATGCATGGAGCATCACATCAATTTTTAGCTGCTTGCATGGAGTATTAAATGTAGGTAAAAAATAACTAATTACACAGTTTAGTTGGAAATCACGAGATGAATCTTTTGAGCCTCGTTGGTCCACAATCGGATAATATTTGTCAAATAAGACAAAAATGGTACTATTCATTGGATTCACTTTTTTTTAATCTAAACGAGGCCTAACTAAAAGGAGGTTGCCCCCTTCGATCACGGCCGTGTTTAGATCCGGAATCGGCGCAGCCGATTTGGATCTGCGCGCTACAGTGTTCCTGTCGGAACACTGTAGCGCGTTTTGTTTTTTAGTGCAAAAAATTATCTAAAAAATAATTAATTAGACTCAAAATGTTCGTCTCGCAAAGTACAACAAAACTGTGCAATTAGTTTTTTATTTCATCTACATTTAGTACTCCATGCATTTGCCGACATTTTAATGTGATGGGGAATCTCCTTTTTGCATAGTGAAATTTAGGCCCACCTTTGTTCACCTGACGGCTGACGCCTGAAGATTACTGTCGTCCGTCCTTCTTCACTTTGCACTGAGAGATTATACCATAGATACCCGAAGCTCTGAACTAAGTTCGTCGCGGGGGCGGAGCCAGGATTCACATATAGGAGGGTCGAACGTACACTAAGTGTCGACAAAAATTATATAATACTCACAGCAGATCTTGATGTCGACTTAAAAAATTACGGAATTTGATGTTGGCTTAAAAATCTGCAATAAATTACCTTTAATCTCTTGGGGTGACAAAAATTTACTGTAGCATTTTGTTTGTATTTGGTAATAATTGTCCAACCGTTGACTAATTAGACTCAAAACGTTCGTCTCGCAAAGTACAACCAAACTGTGAAATTAGTTTTTGATTTTATCCACATTTAGTACTCCATACATATATCGTAAGTGTGATATGACGGAAAATCTTTTTTTACATAGCTCACTTTTCCATGATCTAAACACATATATGGGGAGAAGCCACCAGGCCACCATGCATCGCCCACCAGGAGGGAACTTGCGCTAGGTGGATGCGGCCAATGAACCAACTATTAGCCTACACTTGCTGCATGCAGATTGCAGTGGTACGGTCTCAAGCTGTCGTCCACGGAATCTTGGAAAGCGCGCGTCGGCAATCGGCGTGCAGGAGAAGAGAAAGAGAGGGTGAGCTGAGCCTGAGCCTGACAGAGGAAACTAAGGCCTCGTTTAGATGTCATCCAAATTCCAAGTTTTTTCACTCTCTCTATCACATCAATTTTTAACTGTTTGTATGGAGTATTAAATGTAGGTAAAAAAATAACTAATTACACAGTTTAGTTAAAAATCACGAGATGAATCTTTTGAGCCTAGTTGGTCCACGATCGGATAATATTTGTCAAATAAGACAAAAATGGTACTATTCATCGGATTCACTTTTTTTTTAATCTAAACGAGGACTAACTAAAAGGAGGTTGCCCCCTTCGATCACCTGACGGCTGACGCCTGAAGATTACTGTCGTCCGTCCTTCTTCACTTTGCACTGAGAGATTATACCATAGATACCCGAAGCTCTGAACTAAGTTCGTCGCGTGGGCCCAGGGCGGAGCCAGGATTCATATATAGGGGGCCGGACGCATACTAAGTGTCGACAAAAATTATATAGTACCCACAGGAGATTTTGATGTCGGCTTAAAAAATTACGGAATTTGATGTTGGCTTAAAAATCTGCAATAAATTACCTTTAATCTTTTTATCTTAAAAAAATGCTACTCTCTCCGTCATATTTTGACTTTAAAATTTGTACTGAAATAATACATTCGACATGGTATATGCTTAGATTTGGCATAATTGAGGATCTTTATTGAGTTCAATCTATGGGTTTGCGTCATTTAAAGATTCCCTTAAGTTGCCTTAATTTTTTTTGGAATACACTATATTATAGGACGAAGGAAGTAAATATCTAAATTTTGAAGATAAGAATTGAAGGGGCATTCTTCATAGATCAATAATTCATGTCATATGTGTATTTTATTTAGCCACTTAACATAAGATAATCAAGAGATATATTTGAGAAAAACAATCTAAAATTAGTTAGTACATCCTGTTTATTTATAATCTCTAATGATTAGTGAGACATAACTAAAAATAGTAATGAAAACTATGCAACGTTAGGGGGGGTCAGGCCCCTGCCCGCCCCCCTTGTCTCCGCCCCTGCGTGGGCCCGCTTCGGCTGTGTGCACTTACTCCCACTACACCAGAGAAGGACATCACTGGCGGTTCAAAACCCCCCTTCACTGGTGGATTTTGAACCGCCATAACCAACTCGGCAGTGATAAGCTGATCACATCACTGCCGGTTATGCCAAACCGGCAGTGATAGCTCGTGTATCACTGCCGGTTCGTGTTACAAACCGGTAGTGATACTTGAGCAATCACTGCCGGTTTGTGTTACAAACCGGCAGTGATACTTGAGCCATCACTGTCGGTTGTTTTAACCAACCGGTTGTGTAGATTATATTATCACTGTCAGTTTTCTTTGAACCGATAGTGATATACTTTTCACAATTTGCATTTTAATAATTGTGGAGGTGGTTGCTATCGATCAATTTGATATCGATGTGGAGGTGGTTGTGGATCAGCGACAATACAAACCCATCAACATTTATATTACAAAAGTTCCAAAAAAAACTTTAAGTATCGAATTAATAGTCGCATTACAATAGCCTATCGATGTGGTCTCTTCCGTACTGGGCCTTGTACTTCTTAGTCCTCGCAATGGAGAATGATCCTTTCTTGGTCAATATCTCGTCCATCACAAACCTTGCTATCTCCTCTTGAATTCCTCTCATCTTAAAATCTAGCAACTGGTTGTGATTGTTTGCTTTTGCGCTGTAATTGAAGCAAGATGATATTGAGATGCACAAACGTAAGACAAAACAATAGAAATGGGATGCCTACGTACCATATCATCTCCATTATCTGTTTTTGCGCTAAAGTATTTTAGCATTGCCCACATCACATAGAACCCGCATTCGTTGTTCCTCATCGGTTGATCTAGGGTCTTGAGATCCTTCATATACTTTACACTGAATGGGGCACTCCATTGCTTTTGCATCTTGCTATCGAGTTTTTTCCAATCAGGTAATGCCTTCATTCTATGTGACATTGTAAATGAAGTGTGAAGGCCGAGGACATTATAATATCCTATGTGATTAGAAAGTGTTGTGATATTGGGTTCACTTACTTATTCAACACTTTGACTAGGGAGTCAATAAGAGAAAGTGGCTTTTTCTTTGAGTCCATGTTATTAAATGACATATGTTATTGAATGACATATCAAGAAAAGAAACACTAAAATAAGGGTCGAGAACACATACTCGCGTCGAGCGGCGGCGACGTGCACTGGCGGACAGCGTCGAGCGCGCAAGTGTCGTGCACTGGCGTTGGAGCGCGCTAGCGCCTTATATAACCCACGCATCCAGAACAATATCTACAACATATATAGTTCTAAGCATCTCTTTATTTCTAGCACACAAGTTTCAGTACTCAATAATATCTCTATCCTTAGCATTGCTGGATAATGAGTTTGGTAAGAACTTATCATTTGGAACTATGTAGGGTCGAGATGGCGGACTAGAGGGGGGGTGAATAGTCCTTTCTAAAACTTAAGCAAGTTGGCTAACCAAAAACAAATGCGGAATTAAACTTATCGGTCTAGCCAAGACTACACCCCTTCTAACTAAGTTCACAAGCACCTTACTAAGATCCTAATTAAGCAACTAAGGTGCTTTCCTTAGCAAGAGCTCTCCTATTTAATTCTAGAGCAAGGTCACACAAACCTATGCACTAGTACTTTGCAAGCAAGAGAGAGCTCCTACACAATTCTAGTAAGCAAAGCGCACAAAGCCTAAGCTCACTAGCAATGCTCAATAACAAGGCAACTAATGCCAAATTAGAGAGCGCAAAACACTTAGCTACACAAACTAAGCAATGTGACTAACAAGGTTACATAAACCAAATTAGTCACGCAAGCGGGAGCTTCTAGCTACACAAGCAAGAAGATAACTAGCAAGCTACACAAGCAAACTAGTTACGAGAGCAACTACACAAGCACAAGTATATATGAAAGTAAATACAAGCTTGTGTTGCATGAAGGCAAACCACCGAGAAGAGTAGACAATGTTGACACGGTGATTTTCTCCCGAGGTTCACTTGGATGCCACCAAGCTACGTCCCCGTTGTGTCGACCAACACTTAGATGGTTCCTCGGTGTGACCCTCAAGTCACTTGCCCCTCAAGGCACGCCCCGCAAGGCACCGCAAGACACCACTCTCAAGTGAGGTAACTCAATGACACGCTCAACTAGAGTTGCTCTTCGCGATCCCCGCGGGGTGAGCACAATCCCCCTCACAAAGCTTCTCCGGAGCCTCGCACAATCTTCTTGCGAGCTTCGTCGGAGCCACAAGCCACCAAGCCGTCTAGGAGGTGGCAACCTCCAAGAGTAACAAGCACTACCGGCTTGCAACACGATCACCTAGTGCCACTTGATGCAACCTCACGATGCAATCGCACTAGAATCGCTCTCTCACTCGATCCGATGAACACTATCAAGCATGAGTGAGTTAGAGGGCTCCCAAGCACTACCACACAAGCCACCAAGGCTAAAGTGTGCTCAGCTCACGGCCATAGCCGGCCAAGGCATCTATTTATAACCCCACGTTCAAATAGAGCCGTTACCCCTCCACTCACGTTTTTCGCGGGACCACCGGACGCGCCGGTCGTAACAGACCGGACGCGCTCAACCGCGTCCGGTGTCCCTACGACGTCCACGTGTTCACGAAATTCAAATTCGTCCGTTAGATCCACCAACGGTCACTGTGCGCCAACGGTCAAACGACCCACCGGACGCGCTGTTGCGAACCACCGGACGCGCCGGTGCGCACAGTACCCGCGCCCGCGAAGACAAGACCGGACGCGCTCCTCGCAACCACCGGACGCCACAGTAACCGCGTCCGGTGCGAGTCCAGTAAGCACCCTGGACCACCGGACGCGTCCGATGGTGTGACACCGGACGCGCACCGCGTCCGACGTCCTCGTTTCCCTCAGGGCGCAAGACCGGACGCGCCGGTCCCGTGGGTCACCGGACGCGCCGGTGCCAAACCCTAGCTCGCGCGCCTGACGCCCGCGCTGCACTGACCGGACGCGCCGGTCGCACAGAGCCCGCGTCCGGTGCAGCGTCCGGTGCTGCGTCCGGTGCTGCGTCCGGTGCACCTCTGTGACCTCCGTTCTCCTCCGTTTCTTTTCCAACTTTCGGCGCAATAGAAAATAGGCATTTCACTTCCCCGAAATCGCCTAAATCCCGCGCTCGCACGCTCGGCGGGAGGGAGAGAGGAACCCAAACCTCTCTATACCCGCAAACCACAGCGCGACCAACGCCACCTTTGCAAATGTGCCAACACCATCAAGTGTACATCTCCATGTGCTTGTGTGTTAGCATTTTCTCAATCATTTTCAAAGGAGTTAGGCACTCAACTTGCCTCGCCACTTGATCCTAACACGTATGCACAGTTAGATCGCACAAGTGGCACTAGATGACCGATATGCAAACAAGTTTGCCCCTCTTGATAGTACGGCCATCTATCCTAAACCCGGTCATAAACTTCTCTACACACCTATGACCGGTGAAATGGAAATGCCCTAGGTTATACCTTTGCCTTGCGCATTCCACTCCATCTCCTCTGACGTTGATGCAACTCATGCACCAACCAATCACCAAATGATATGATTCACTTCATATCATCACGTGACCGTATTGGTTCATCGATCTTGACCTCACTTGCTCTTCACCGTTGCATTGGTCCGTCGGCGCCAAGTCTTGCCCAAGCTTCACCATCGCATGGTCCTTCGCTTCGAAGCCTCAACTTGCCCTTCTCCTTCACAACCGGTCCTTCGAGCCAAGCCTCATCTTGATCTTCTCCATCTTGGTCACATGACTCCATGTCATGTCTCATATGCAATGAGCTTCTTCATGACACCATCACATGTGGACTAATTTCCTGTGTATCTCACATAACCACATATTAGTCCACCTAAGTTGTCACTCAATTACCAAAACCAACCAAGGACCTTTCAATCTCCCCCTTTTTGGTAATTGATGACAACTCTACAAAGATATGGAAATTATGCTTTTTCAAGCTAGCACTTCACACAAGTGTAAATTGCTAACTTGTTTTGGATTTAATGTTACTTATCCAACTTTTAGGCACTATGTCAAGATTTGGATAAGCACCATAAAATCCGACTTGGTAGTGATAACTCCCCCTACATATGTGCTCAAATGGTTTGGTTTCAAGCTTGCACATATGCATAAATATGAAATTTGTGGGAGGGTTAGCACTACTAAGTGATGCTAAGGTGTATAGAATAAACCTTTGTAGCTCGATACCAATTAGTAGCTTGATACCATTTGAAAATCACAAGTTTGCCATCATCCTTAGCATCATGAGTAGCTAGACATCAAAAACACTAGAATCCTCGTGAGATCACATTATAAGCATGGTTCTAGTTTTTGCATAATAATCATAAGTCTAGCTAACAACCTATGCATGCTAGTTATCAAAGCATCAATCAAATTCTATAACTAGCATACACCACACAAGCATGCATATTAAAAATAAAACTTATGCAATGCTAGCAAGCACATGAATATGCATAAGTCAAATGCAACCAATCAATGTTCATGAGCTTGCTCCCCCTACTTGTGTGCTTCTTTTGTCCAAGAATTTTGATCCCCTTACATTCTTCAATGTTGCTCCCTCTTTGTCCATGTTCTTTGTCCATGTCTATGTCCAATATCATCTATCTCTCTCCCAAAGCAATCTCTCCTCAAAAGGAAATCTTGCATATCTTTGTCCAACTTCTCCCCCTTTGTCATCAATTTCCATAAAAGGTGTTCTTCTCAAATGATACAAAGGCTTGTATTGGGGTAGATGGTTGAGACTTGAATATTGCATTTTTGATAGACATTACCACATATGTTGGAATGACAAACTTTATGGTTGCTCTTGAGATACCACATAGGATCTTTGACCTTGATACCAATCGGTGGGGCTCCTTCCCCTATGTCATAGCATGTGTCATTCACTTGAGATACCATTTGAGGATGAGGGTAGCATTTCTTGATTTGATCACTTAAAGTTGAGGATCACTTGTGAAACCATTGTCTTGCATGAATGATACCATGTGAATATATCATGAGTAGGAATGTGATACCATTTGAAAGAGCTTTCTAGTATAGATCCATTTTGAAGGATTTGACAATAATATTCACTTCTTGAACATTTGCTATCTTTATGAGTACCACTTGTAAGATATCACTTGTAGATCATTATCTAGACACCACTTGTACATACCACTTGGAAGATCAATTTGAGTCTAGATACCACTTGAAACAAACTAGATATCCATTTTCATTGTTGTGCTTGTACTCTTATCATTGTCATGAGCTTCTTGTATGACTTGAACTATATTGATTTGCCTAAGATTCCAAGTCCGGTTTGATCCAATGACAAGCTTCTTCACACCTCATGCTAAGGGTTATCTTGTCAATGTTGTACTTGTCACTTGTTAGCAATCCAAACTAGATCAAGTACTTGGGTTCACTAGCTCATGAACAAATTCATACTTATACCACTAGGTCAATTAACCATTCAAACAATAGTGGTAGACCATGAATTTAAACTTTTTATTTGTTATGCATGATCCTAATAAACATGTACTATATGCACTAACGGCATACTAGTAAAGGATGATATGATCATGCACATTACAATGATACCTTTGCTATGTTGGAGTAGAGGATAGTCACATAGATTCCAATTCATTACTCCAATAGCAATGTGAAGTCCAATTTATTGCTTGGTGAAGACCAATCATCATAGATAAATCCATTCTTCACCCATATGAAATGAAAACCACTAATGATCAAGTACACTTTCTTGTTGTGGTTGGCTTGCTTCATTATATCATCTTTGCTTGTATGAGAGAACTACTTAGAATACCACTTGAAATACATGACTAGCTCTCTTTTGGGTGTTGCTTGCTTTTCTTGATCAACCCTTTTGATTGCTTCAACTAAGCATCACAAGTTCCTCGGATCACCACTTCCATGTTAGCCTTCCAAGTCCCAAACTTGGTTTCACCTACACACGGCGGCAAGCCCCTCACTAGGGAGAAGTGACCTTTCTCCAAAGAACCACTCTTGATACTCACTTGAAATAATATAGTTTGATTGATCCAAATGATGAACTCAATCTTGATGAATAATCCTTGAATCTACATTTGAGTCCAACTCTTTCTACTTGTTTAAGTCCTTTTCTTTCTACCAAATGATCTCTAATCATCACTAGAACTTACACTTCATCTTCATCTTAAGTTTGATCTTGATCTTCAAATTGAGTACCAAATAAGTACACCAAGTACATTCCACAATCAAATGTTCTTGTACTCATTGCTTTTCATGCTTATAGATCAATCCAAAACCAAACTTAGGTACCTCAACCACTTATAAACAAGTTTCCAACTTGAGGACCTTTCAATCAAAGTGACTCTAGATTAATCCAATAATTGTCACTTTTCTTGGCAGATTCTGTACCCTTCAAAGAATAATTCATATCTCACAATGTACGGATCTAAATGCCATGAAATTTGGTGGAGATGTGCTTCACTAAGTCATCTAGCAACTGTAAAAATTTGAACTTCTTTTGACTTCTAGATTGCTACTAGATTTCAAATCTTCCACCACTGCTATATGCTGAAAACTGCTGCACTATAGCTGACAAGATGCACTCCAAAACCGAAGCATCTCTTATCCACTTCTCATGAAATTTCTACAGCATCTTCTTTCATAAGTGTAGAGCATGTATACCAAATTTCAAGTCAATCCAATATGATTTGGTCACTCAAACTCAGACTTGATCTCAGCTAGCTCAGATTTTCAATAATGGACAGATTTCAATACAAGAGCTAATCTTCATCAAATGTGAATCAATCTTGAGATTAACTTGTTTGAACACTCTCACAAAACATATATCTATTCAATCCACTTACTAAATGTCATCTCATGAATTTATCCAACACAAATCAATCCAAATTTGATTGCTAGGCATTGAATCCATTCAATCATCTCATAGCAAGCAACATTGCATATATATCCAATTCAATCAACTTATATGCACCCAAATGAAATGATCAACAAGAGATATACCTTGGTTAGTTCATGATCATCCAATAGCAAGCTTTCAACTTGAATATTTGCAAGCCATCAAGTATATCCAATAAATCACCACAATCTTTGGCATTGCACTTGTATGTTGTAGCACTTGGACTTCACTTATTTTGACTTGGCATTGGGATTGGATATGCATTTGAGCTTCATAACTTGACTCAATATATGATGAACAAAATGAAACCAATTGAATCAAGCCTCCAATGCCGATAGTACCTACAAACAATCATCCACTCTTTGATGGTACCCAAACAAGTTTGGGTCCTCTCAAGTTAGGTGCAACATACTTAGGCATTGCCTTAGTATGAATAGCGGGATGTTTTGCAATTGCAATCATAGAGGTACCATTGCCATCCTTTCTAAGCACAATATTATCATCAATTGAAATAGGCTTAGAATCATTACCTAGGGGACATGAATGAGCCATGTGTCCCCTTTCCCGGCATAAGTAGCAACTTCTTTTAGAGTGAGCCTTTTCTTCCTTGCTCATGTGTTGCTTCTCAATGCCTTGCCTCTTATGAGTTGCTTGAGCCTTCTTCTCAAGCTTGGTAGGACACCCCGAGGCGAAGTGTCCTATGTCTCCACATTTGAAGCACTTGATGTGAGCATGTACTTTCTTCTCATCTTGATTCTTGCTCATTATCTTGACATCTTGAATTTGCATTGGATGTCTTGCTCTTCCACCCCTTCTTGTTTTCTTCTTCTTCATCAAGTTATCATCATCTTTATGATTGATCTTGATTTTCTCTTGGGGTGTCTTCTCTTGCTCAACTAGTGGCTTTGGTTGAGGCTTTACTTGTTGCTTCACCAATTGCTTGATTGGGCATATTGAGGTGAGATGACCCCAAGTGCGGCACTTGAAGCACTTGACATGCTTTAGCCTCTCTTCTTCTTTCATCTTCTTGAGCTTCTCAATGTTTGGGCAACCATTAGCAAGATGTCCCGCTTCATGGCATCGATAGCACATGGAATGCGAGAGCTTCTTTTGAAGTAGCCTCTTCATCCTCTTTTCTTGCTTTCTTTCGCCCCTTGTCATTTTCTTCTTGAAGCCAAGGCCACTTTTGTCACCAACGTTTCTTTGAGTCTTCATCATGTGCTCAAAGGTGACTTTTGAGTTGTAGCACCTCTCTAACTTGATGCTCAAATTCTTCATTTTACTTTTAAGCTCATTGTTCTCCTTCAAAAGGTTAGTCTCACAAGTCATAGAAGTAAAACAAGCATTTAATTGTGAAGAACATGGCATATCTAATAAATCATCACAAGAGGTGGATACATGCTTCTTGCCTACATCACAAGGGTTAGTAATATGTGATTGATCATTTGACCCAAATGATGAGCTCTCACTAGATTTGGTTTCTTCATTAGAAGGCTTCTTAGTGAGTAAAGCATGTTCTTGTGCCAAATTATCATGAGCAACACTAAGTTCCTCATGAGCCAATTTTAGCTCCTCATGTGAACAAGTAGTAACATAAAGTAGATGCTTTTGTTGTTCACATGTGGTTTTTAGAAATGAGTTTTCATTTTTCAATTTACTTGTTTTTGCCATCTCATTTCTTAGGGCCTTTGAGAGTTTATATAGAAGCTCAAAATTTGGACCATCACAATCAACAACAAAACCACCAATAGATACCTTAGTGTCACCATGTGACATGGAACAATGTGGTGATGTTGAAGAGCTTGTTGAAGCATCACTCTCATAGCCATCATCTTCACCATCAAGTGTGCATGGAGTACAATCATTGCTTGCATCACTTGTGGCATTATCATTCTTCTTGTCAAGTGATCTTGTGATATGATCATCTTTGTCATCACTTGACCGTGAGGTGGAGCAATCCTCCACAACCACCTTGTTGTGGTCATGCTCAACATCCTCATGCGCCTCTTCCTTGGGCTCATCATCATTGGAGATCACCCCATATTTCTCATTTAGAAACACCCAAATTTCATGGGCGGACTCAAAGTCTATGATCTCATGAAGTATGCTACTATCCATAGATCGATATAAAGTATTAGTAGCTTGGCTATCGAGATGTAGGCATTTACTTTGCGCTTGAGTTGCATTCTTTTTATCAATTGCAAAGGAAAAACCCACATCTACGATCCACCACATTTGAGGAGAAATAAACTTAAAATTGCATGTCATCCAATTTCTCCACCGTGCAAAGTGTGTGCCATCAAAAATGTGTGGACACTCAACATCTAGCCCATAAGCCGCCATCCTCTCGGGTCGGTGAAGACCACAAATGAGAGACCCGGCTCCGATACCAATTGTAGGGTCGAGATGGCGGACTAGAGGGGGGGTGAATAGTCCTTTCTAAAACTTAAGCAAGTTGGCTAACCAAAAACAAATGCGGAATTAAACTTATCGGTCTAGCCAAGACTACACCCCTTCTAACTAAGTTCACAAGCACCTTACTAAGATCCTAATTAAGCAACTAAGGTGCTTTCCTTAGCAAGAGCTCTCCTATTTAATTCTAGAGCAAGGTCACACAAACCTATGCACTAGTACTTTGCAAGCAAGAGAGAGCTCCTACACAATTCTAGTAAGCAAAGCGCACAAAGCCTAAGCTTACTAGCAATGCTCAATAACAAGGCAACTAATGCCAAATTAGAGAGCGCAAAACACTTAGCTACACAAACTAAGCAATGTGACTAACAAGGTTACATAAACCAAATTAGTCACGCAAGCGGGAGCTTCTAGCTACACAAGCAAGAAGATAACTAGCAAGCTACACAAGCAAACTAGTTACGAGAGCAACTACACAAGCACAAGTATATATGAAAGTAAATACAAGCTTGTGTTGCATGAAGGCAAACCACCGAGAAGAGTAGACAATGTTGACACGGTGATTTTCTCCCGAGGTTCACTTGGATGCCACCAAGCTACGTCCCCGTTGTGTCGACCAACACTTAGATGGTTCCTCGGTGTGACCCTCAAGTCACTTGCCCCTCAAGGCACGCCCCGCAAGGCACCGCAAGACACCACTCTCAAGTGAGGTAACTCAATGACACGCTCAACTAGAGTTGCTCTTCGCGATCCCCGCGGGGTGAGCACAATCCCCCTCACAAAGCTTCTCCGGAGCCTCGCACAATCTTCTTGCGAGCTTCGTCGGAGCCACAAGCCACCAAGCCGTCTAGGAGGTGGCAACCTCCAAGAGTAACAAGCACTACCGGCTTGCAACACGATCACCTAGTGCCACTTGATGCAACCTCACGATGCAATCGCACTAGAATCGCTCTCTCACTCGATCCGATGAACACTATCAAGCATGAGTGAGTTAGAGGGCTCCCAAGCACTACCACACAAGCCACCAAGGCTAAAGTGTGCTCAGCTCACGGCCATAGCCGGCCAAGGCATCTATTTATAACCCCACGTTCAAATAGAGCCGTTACCCCTCCACTCACGTTTTTCGCGGGACCACCGGACGCGCCGGTCGTAACAGACCGGACGCGCTCAACCGCGTCCGGTGTCCCTACGACGTCCACGTGTTCACGAAATTCAAATTCGTCCGTTAGATCCACCAACGGTCACTGTGCGCCAACGGTCAAACGACCCACCGGACGCGCTGTTGCGAACCACCGGACGCGCCGGTGCGCACAGTACCCGCGCCCGCGAAGACAAGACCGGACGCGCTCCTCGCAACCACCGGACGCCACAGTAACCGCGTCCGGTGCGAGTCCAGTAAGCACCCTGGACCACCGGACGCGTCCGATGGTGTGACACCGGACGCGCACCGCGTCCGACGTCCTCGTTTCCCTCAGGGCGCAAGACCGGACGCGCCGGTCCCGTGGGTCACCGGACGCGCCGGTGCCAAACCCTAGCTCGCGCGCCTGACGCCCGCGCTGCACTGACCGGACGCGCCGGTCGCACAGAGCCCGCGTCCGGTGCAGCGTCCGGTGCTGCGTCCGGTGCTGCGTCCGGTGCACCTCTGTGACCTCCGTTCTCCTCCGTTTCTTTTCCAACTTTCGGCGCAATAGAAAATAGGCATTTCACTTCCCCGAAATCGCCTAAATCCCGCGCTCGCACGCTCGGCGGGAGGGAGAGAGGAACCCAAACCTCTCTATACCCGCAAACCACAGCGCGACCAACGCCACCTTTGCAAATGTGCCAACACCATCAAGTGTACATCTCCATGTGCTTGTGTGTTAGCATTTTCTCAATCATTTTCAAAGGAGTTAGGCACTCAACTTGCCTCGCCACTTGATCCTAACACGTATGCACAGTTAGATCGCACAAGTGGCACTAGATGACCGATATGCAAACAAGTTTGCCCCTCTTGATAGTACGGCCATCTATCCTAAACCCGGTCATAAACTTCTCTACACACCTATGACCGGTGAAATGGAAATGCCCTAGGTTATACCTTTGCCTTGCGCATTCCACTCCATCTCCTCTGACGTTGATGCAACTCATGCACCAACCAATCACCAAATGATATGATTCACTTCATATCATCACGTGACCGTATTGGTTCATCGATCTTGACCTCACTTGCTCTTCACCGTTGCATTGGTCCGTCGGCGCCAAGTCTTGCCCAAGCTTCACCATCGCATGGTCCTTCGCTTCGAAGCCTCAACTTGCCCTTCTCCTTCACAACCGGTCCTTCGAGCCAAGCCTCATCTTGATCTTCTCCATCTTGGTCACATGACTCCATGTCATGTCTCATATGCAATGAGCTTCTTCATGACACCATCACATGTGGACTAATTTCCTGTGTATCTCACATAACCACATATTAGTCCACCTAAGTTGTCACTCAATTACCAAAACCAACCAAGGACCTTTCAAACTAGAAAAACAATTTCATCACAATAAACTAGTTGATTGGTGTATCATCGCTTAATAAGATTTGTCAGTATAGGTATGAAACACAAAAAATTCTACTGAACTGACCTGTTTAGAGACAAGAATGCGTGACCCCACTTGAATTTCCCAAGCAGCAAATGTGATGTATCTTCCTCCCCACTGCAAATATGTATATAACATAAGCTGATGCCTGACAGTAACTAATTATAAATCAAGCTACACAATTATATGACCTACATATTCCAAACAATATTGTTAGGCAAGGCTTAAAAAAAATTACCATATTATGAGGGCTGCTGATAAAGCTTCCACACAAGATAGTTCACATGGCCGACAATAGTTCATAGGATTTGCCGCTACTAACCATGGTACTTCAGCTTGTTTTGGAGGCAGAAACGGTATGTAGTAGTCAGCTAAGTTCTTGCTTTCAGACTAATTAGTAACTTGATGCAAGTTCCGTTGGTGCTCATAAAGCAAATGGTAACGAAGACAAAATAAAACTCACGAGGATTGGATTCAGGGGAACAGGTGTTTACCTATGTTGAATAGAGTGAGCTTCTCCTTCCCAACGATGAGCTCGGACATCTGCCCCGGGCGTGGCGCTGACCCTGGCATAAGAAATCCCCAAATTTTAATCCAAATCCCCACCCTTAAGATCAGCTAAGACCCTTATTGCTTACATAAGACGTCGCTGGACTCGGTTTTGGCCTAAGGGCCCTGCTCGGCCTCGGCGACGGCCACAGAAAGGAGCTGCTGCACCGCCGCCCTTCTCCTGTGTGCGCGCGCGAGGCCGCCCCGGCGCCGCCGGGGAGGGCAGCGCTTGCTACCATGGCGCGTGGCCCCCCACCTCTAGGTGCGCGTGCGAGGCCACCCCGCCGCCATGGCCATCGAGGGAGGGAGAGGAGAGGGAGCTCAGGGAGTGCGGCTGATGATGGGAAGAGAGAGTGCTGCTGCAGTGGGGCGGAGATGAGAGATCCCGTGAGGGAGGGGGAGCCGGGAGTTAGGGTTCACGAGCAGTGTTCTATTCCGTTCGATAGAGGAGGGAGGGAGGTCGAGCTATATGTACTGTGGACATATCACAGGCGGTTTAAACCACGAACCGGCAGTGAATCTAATTATCACTGCCGGTTCATGGTTGGAACCGACAGTGAAGCTCGTAATCACTGGTGGTTCAAAAACTGACAGTGAACCTTATTATCACTGCCGGTTCCAGCCACGAACCGGCAGTGAAGCTCATTATCACTGCCGATTCTAGCCACGAACCGGCAGTGAAGATTCACTGCCGATTCCAGCCACGAACCGGCAGTGATAATGAGCTTCACTGCCGGTTTGACCCCTACCCCAATCATTTGAATGTCTGTCAGAGTTTGAACCGGTAGTGAAGATTTATCACTGCCGGCCCAATACAATCCGGCAGTGATGGACCGGCAGTGATGTTTGAATCTGTAGTAGTGTCCTATATAGAATTAGAATGTCCGGATGTTTGTTCCGGTTTGAAGAAAAGGAAGGAATCCAAGCATTTTCTTTTTCTTGACAACAATAAGATCGATCTTGTTCATCACTTAATCCCCCTTTCCCAAGAGGATTAGAGTGGGTGTGGCCGTGAGGGCCTTGTTCGTAGGACGACGAATCCAAAGGTGGGTAGCGTGCAGGCAGGGGCGGAGACAAGGGGGGGCGGGCAGGGGCCTGGCCCCCCTAATGTTGCACACTTTTCATTAATACATCTCATTAGTTCTCACTAATCACTGGAAATTATAAGTAAACAAAGACTTCTTAGCTAATTCTAAATTGTTTTTCTCAAATAAATCAAATAGATCTAGTAAGTTAACATAAGAAATACCAACCTTAAATTTTGTCCTTATCCAACAATTTCGTACAATAGCTTACTAAACATTTTTGCCCTGGGAGCCCCGAAATATTTCTAACTAACCAAAACTTTTTAATATTTTATTTGTTTCTTACCGCTTTCTTATTTGAAATCCTTTATTTTCTGAATTTAAGCATCGTCCAATTTACTCTACTCTCTCGAGAAAAATACCACTCGACTGTGAAAACTTACCAGTTAGAGTGGATATTTGATAACTTTTTATTTTTTTAAGCCAACATCAAGATTTGATGGTGATACCATATATTGTTTCTAGACACTCGATGATCCGGCCCCCTATATCTAAATCCTGGCTCCGCCCCTGCGTGCAGGGCATCGATGTCGATGCTTTGCTACCCAACGGAAGAGTAGATGTAGTAGATCGATCGAGTAGCTAGCTAGGCCTCCTGTCGTGTCGTGTCTCTCTGGGCGCTGAGCTGATCGAACATGCCCTGGTTCTTGTCCCCTGGCCCTCGTGATCGGGAAGGCGACGGCCACAACAGGAGGACCCGAGCGCAGGGCGTCCGGTCCGGATGATGACACGTCCCTGGTGCTGCTGGAGCCTGGAGCCCTGGAGGGCATGCAGGCAGGCAGGCTAGGCCCAAGGATAAGGTCATGAGGACGTCGGGATGTCCCCTGCTTGCGGCCTTGCCATGGATCGGAGTCGGAGGATCTATGCTACTCATGTCTCCTTATCCAGACGTACGTGTCGTATACTTGTATTGTGTGTACGTGTGGAGTGGACGACTCATCACCCTGATTCGATCGTCGTCCGTCCTCCGATAAAGCAGCATGATCCGTCGTTGATCGGCAGCTGCAGGGGTGGTGCTGCATCTGCATGCCAGCATCCATCATGTATGTTGAGGATAGGCCGACGCACACCGACCTGGCAGCGCTGCGCCGCCCACGGGCCACGGCCCCGGGCCGGCCGGCGCATCGCATTATTCTGGTTCTGGTCAAGCCCACGTCGTCTCCACGGCCCGGCGCGGCGTCCCGTGCTCATCGCGTTCTGCCCCTGGCCCGGCCGCTAGCTAGAGTCCGCACTCCGATCCGATCCGATCCGGACTTGGGGTTGGCAGATGTTTAAACTTTAACCATGCATGGATAAGGCTACTATATGCTTCGTCGATCATCGTGGATAATAACTCTATACTATTTGCCTTAACCTTAGTTATCCCCTTCTGCAGAGTAATGGGCTTATTAACATGACCTCTCGATCGACCCATAGACTCCACCGCCCTAGACTTGAAAGTCCATGTACACGGATTCGATCCATCGTAATGTCTTCATAATGATTCCAGTTCCACGTCCGAGCCCATCCAAAAACTTTGGCCCCTCCCACGTACACGATCGATGTCACCATCCTACAAAACGAAGCAAGCAATTGCAGCGACGACTCGACTCGAGAAGAGAATCGAGACCAAGACCACAAACCGCCCGGTGGACTCGTGGTCGCCGGTCGGCAGACCACACGCGGCACGCGGGCGCATCAGGCAGGCTGGCACCGACCGCGTGGACCTGTGTGGCCACATCGTCGCTGCCAGCTGATCGACCTGAGCAGCCGACCACGCCGGCGCATCGCGCATCAGTCCTCGCCCACTCCTCAGGCATGCTTCGCCTTCCGGTCGGCGTCGGAGGTTCCGGGTCGCCCCGCCGAGCCGGGAATCTGTCCCGCCTGGCGGCCCACAAGCCGGGCCCGACCCACGCCGTGCCCACTGCCCAGGCCGCCGTCCTCTCTACTGGGCCGAAATACCCCCACGCACACAGGCCTCTCTCCTGGGTCTTTGCGGGGGCGTTTGATGGGCCGAGTTTTCGTTTGGGGATCCAAATCGACGACTGCTTTCCTTTTAGCCCATTTGAAGGCTGCTCAGAAGACGCTTTTATCCCACACGACCACCGCACCTGGGTCAAACCGTGTTGCTAAAAAAAGAAATAAAACACTAATGCTAGGAAGCGGGCGACCGCTCACTCCCGCCCCCGCTGCTCGCTCTCGCTCTTGTCGTGCGTCCTAGCTACAACAGCCGTCTCCATCTGCCCACGCCGCCCGCCCCCGCCCGCTCCTATTTGCCGCCTCCACCGCACCGGGGTGCCTCCATCCGCCTGGTGTGACCACCTCCGCCGCGTCAGTTCGCCATGCCGTCCGTGTCACGTTGCGCTGAAAACGTGTGTTGTAAACTTATGTTGAAGGTGTTTCAGATGTATGTTGTAAGTGTTGCATATGGATATTGTAAAGGTAGATCCAGATATTGCACATGTTGCAATGGTTATACACGTATATTGCAAGAGTTTATTCAAAAATATTTCATCAGTTTTAGACGTATGTTGTAAGTTTTTATCTAGATGTTGTATATATTGCAAGTGTATGTTACAAATGCTTCATTTGTTTCAACGTATGTTGCAGTTGTTTTATCTGAGTGTTACAAAAGTAGATCTACATATAGGATTATCAAGCGAGGAAGAGAGAGCTAGCACGGGAGCCATGGCAGCGGCGGCGGCGGCGGCTGGTAAGCTGGCAACAGCGCTCCACCGGAGGACGTGCAGGGTCACGTCCTGGAGTAGAAGCTTGTGGCACAGAGCTAGGAGATGAAAAAGCTGGTTGTGGAGAACGACCGGCTTGCTGTGAGCCATCCCGTAGGTGACCCCGCGCGTGGCGAGGATGGGGCCCCGCGGGGCACGGTGGGCGCACTCCCCTGTTACGCAAGCGCGGCAAATGCGCTTTTGTTACCCAAGGTACACGACAGGGCGTGGCAGGCGGTGAACTGGAGCTGCGATGCAGCCTAGGGTCATCCAGGCGCTAGCCTTGCCGAAAAAAAAACTCAAAAAAGAAAAAAAAATTAGGTCAGACCATGTGTTGTTAAAAAAAGGGAAAAAACTGGGTCAGACCAAGTCGCGACAAGATCACACGACCAAATTATCCACCATCGTTCAAACACGGCGCCGTGATTCGTGCTACAGTTAGTTGGCGGGCATTCTGGCTTGACCGCTTGCTAGATATACAACTGCGATCAACAAATAAATTAAAGGCAACAATAATCCGGTTGTGCGCCATCACAGAGAGATAATTCCACTCGTTAATTCACCTGTTCCATCAAGATGAACTCTATTGCCAGAGTTCGACACGACCTGCTGGTCTAGTGTTGATGCTCTACCACAGTTACAAACGCCGTGGTGTAATGCACGACCAAAATAAGATGTTGTGGCGCATTAAATGGCTGAACACAAATTGTGGCGCAAAGCATGATTAGATCATATATCAAACATCATGACGCAATGCACAGTCAAACTAAAGGTCATCCCCTAAAGTTGACCGTAAAATTGTGGTCATCGCAATGTGATGATTCAATCACACAATCAGATAATGATAACAACGCTGAAGGCAACAGTAGTCGTTCTAGGGTGCATAGGGGGCTAAAACTCATCCCACCTCAACCAATGGCGGAGCCAAAATTTAAACATAGGGACCGTTCGAATCGATAACAATCACACATGACAAAATGCATATACAATCAAAGTATACATAACAACTAAATAATTGTTTTGTATTATAACACCGGTTCTCCTTCTCTCCGGCGGATGGACAGGGATTCCCTCCAAGATCAAGGGTTCCCGCCTTTTCGTGGCTAGCGTCCTACGCTTGGCCCTTGTGACGAGATAGGCGTCCTCCAACTCCTGGCATGTCGATCTTCGTCCACCTTGAGGGCTTTCGCCAAGGCAGTCTCTCAACTTTTTGTGGTTGCCACATTGGCATGCGCTTCAACAAGCTGCACTTCGAGCATCCTAGAGAAGATCTCGGCTTTATCAACTCGGCGGAGGCACTCTCTCAGCTCCGAAGCCAACCGGTCGTACTGCTCACCTAGAGCAAGCAAGTACGTGGTCAGGTGCACCACGGTCAGGTTATCTTCTTACACGTCCCGACCCTGCAAAGCCTTCATGCGAGCCCTCCATACCCGTCGATTCTTGTCCAAAGGTGGAAAGAACCGCATAGGGGTACGAGCAATGGGCTCTTCATAGATCTGGCAAAGATGCCGCAAGGCTTTGCGGTTCGCAACTTGGTAGGTGTCGCCAAAGCAAAACCCGGTTGCGGTCACATTCCAGGCTTTAGTTATGTCTGGAAACTCCTCACTCTTGCCAATGTAGACGGTGACCTTACATCGCTCAGTGCCATGCTTCATGTACTCGCGGCCCTCATACTCGGGACGATCCTTAACTCTGAGCTTTTACAGGGTGGCATACAAGATTTTGGGGAATCCCTCGGTGTTCAGGCAGTAGCTGCTAACCCAAGCTCCTGCCATCCTAGGTGGGTGGTGGTTGCAAGGAAGGCTTGAGGAGAAGTTTGCTTAAGGGGAAAGGGCTAACGAGCTGGAATGCACCGAGTGGTGATACCAAGTGGCTGGGCTTGGCCCCCTTTTAATGGTAGAGCGGTCAGTGATCCAGGCGCAAACCACCCTCGAGCCATGCGCGGGGACTAGTAAAGTAAAATAATAGGTTTTTACGCACACGAGACGAGCGGTGTCCGAGGCCATAAAGACTAGCACGGCTGTAGCGCAAAGGTCCGACAAGAGCACAAAAAGGAGTGCAGAAGACGTAAGCTACGACAGGCGCGAATCACGGACGAACATGATGCACGAAGCCATGGTACCTACAAACAGGGCACCTACAGGCAATACTGGCATGATGACTATAGCAGTAACACCACGTCTGACTTAAGGACCGCATACTATGCACGAGTTAGTTTACCGGACGAAAGCCTATTTAAACCTATTCTGAATACTTAACTATAGTAATAGGGCTACTTATATAACTTCGTATGCAAACGTCCTAATTTTTTACAAAAATATGTTGTCGTATTTTAATTTAGAAAAGGGTTTTGAAGTTTTATTCCTCATTTATGCTCTGATACCACATGTGGCAGAACCACCTAATCTAATGCCCTTCCAAGAGTACTTGTCATTCATTAGACACTAAGTACCCAAGATAGTGCACTAAACTTTGCGATTCCGTCGAGCACACCCGAGAGAGAACTCGAAAATCCACATTTTTACACAAGATCACAAATAAGAGATAAAGCTTACAACATCTTTGCCATTTTTTAGATTACTTTTAGTACAACATCAGAGTAATTCATCATTTGATAATAACAGCGGAATATAAAATGTTATCAGAATTTTAGCAGAAATAAAAATCATTTAATGACAAGTTTAACATTAACATGAAGAACATTTGAGTGCATGCAATGATAACCGGTTATAAGTCTTTTCTTTTATAAAATATTTTTGGTGGAAGTTTAAATGAACTCTATGTCCGCAATGTAAAGGAAATCCTCGCTGAGTCCACCATGAGGCTTCCACACATAAGGTCAGCTTTATTCGCACATGTCACCTGTAACAGGGTAGAACAAACCCTAAGTACTCAATTGTACTCCGCAAGACTTACCTGTCAGAAGAAATGAAAAAGACTCTAAGAATATGTAAGGCTATCTGGCTTGTGGGTTATTGCAACTGTAGGAAACATTACTAAAATTACAATCCTTATGTTCAAGTTTTATTAGCAGTCATCATTAGTTCATTAACTAATCATTCTATGTATGCAACTATGCTACTTTTCAGCAAGGGTTGAGCAATCAGAACCATTTTATCATCTTTTATATTTCAGTTCTTACTGTAGTGCTAGACCATATCCAAGTCGTACCATCACGTAGAAATGATGATTCACGAATCAATGTAGCCCAACTGGGTACCCCGAAACACATGCCTCATCTGTACCCTGGGCACAGATAAGACCAACCCGTTCCACTCCTGTTAAGGGGTCTAGATCCCCGTCCAAACTAGAACTCTAAACCCCTAATACCTAAGGCCCGGTCTCGGTGCGGTGCTTAGACCTCCATCCAATAATCCACCCTTAACAGTCGGTTCGGAAAGAGCCAAAATCTATGACAAGAGAGTAACAAGTCTTCCCGCTCCCATAAGAAAGTATATGCTCAGGATAATAAGTCTGTGACCTGACTAGTGTCCACAGCAACGGACGGTCCTCACTCGACATAGGCGGGACAAATGCAACCAGAGCCTCGCTCGGATTGCCTAACTAAGTTCCAGCCAATTCCAAGTATAATCTCGCCCGGACTCCGATTATTATACATATATATTCCATGTGATAGTAACAATGATAATAGTAACAAAAATATCTTTTCCTATCTCTCGCGAGTGACAGGTAATCACTCGACTTCTACCGAGATCCTATAGCATAACAATTTACACTATTCTGTCATATACACACACAAGTGGAGTTCATTCAACTCCTTAAAACTTATTGTACAAGCATATAATAAAGTGCAAAATAATAGGAGTTATGCACCAGGGCTTGCCTGGATAAACAACATTATAACTAAGTTAGCATTTCCATCCACGGGGTACGGTCACCATCACACCTTATTTTGATTACTCCAGCTAATCCACCATCGCACCTAAATGGTATGCGTCGTTGCAATATGCTTGTCTAAGTGAAACATGCATAAATAAGATATTTAAAGACGAAAGAGATAAGTTAGAGCTTAGCTAGGGCAACAGGTCGGCAGAGACGGAGTCACATATGGACGTCGCTATGCCGCGAGCGTGCGGAGGCAACCGGAGCGCAGTCGTCGGTGTGCGGTGGTGGCGCGACATCACGAAGTGCCAGGTTGCAAAGCGCGAACACCGGGGCAGGGGCGGCACTGGGGCGGACGCCGGGCGCTGAGCACGGTTGGAGGTTAGGAAGAAAGGGTCTAGCTTGGATAGCTGAGCTGCTGGTGGTCTTAAAGAGCGCACACAGGTTACACGGATGCACGACTGTTTAGCTACCGGTGCTGTTAAAGAGCACACTGCTCGCATTTATAGCAAGGGAGAAAATAGTGACGCAGCAGCATTTTTCTCGTAAGACCAAGAAAGCACAAGCACGTAGGCCGGGGCAGCAGTGTATGCACGCGCGCAAGCCGACACAGCAGCCAGGAAAGCCACTATTTCTAGGTATAGTCAATATCGCCTCATCCTCTATTATTTTTCTTGACTCGCATAAATGTTCCCGTGCACCCCACCCCCAAGCACGTTCAGCCCAAGACCCCCTCTAGTCCTGATGGGCTTCTAAAGTCCAAAGACCCACTCAAGTCCATATGTGAATTAATTAGCCACTCAAAACCAAAGACCTACAAAAGACCAAAACCCACTCAAGTCAATCACGTGAAATCCAAACACATGACTAGCCAGACATATACCATAAATCGCTTTCTTTAATCACCCTTCACGTGATTAATTAGCAGCTACCTTACAAAATCAATATCCCTTTCATTTCTTTCTAAATTCCTCTAAAATCAAGAACTATCCACCCATATCATTTTCTTCATTTCTAGAGCTCTTTGAATTTATTTATTTATTGTGAATATTTGTTTGCGCGTGGGTATAGGATACAAATGTATTTCCTAATGCATTTTGTTATTTATTTTTCTATAGAAAAATGGCAAGGTGATTTAGGCATATGGCCTCGCTCGGACACAGGCCAAACTGAGCAAGGTGCTTGGGCAGCGCACAGCCGTGCATGTACGCGCGTGCCCAGGCGTTCCTGTGAGTGTATTGTGTACGTGTGTGTGGCCTGTGTGTGTGGCGTGTGTTTTGTTTTCCAACTTCTTTCTTTCTTTTAACCAAAGCATATAGATAATTATGCCATTAGAAACATGTCATTATTTCTTTGCTACTAATCTACGTACTCATATGCATATATCCATTGTATGCGTTTATATATATTTATATCGGAAGAATGCTTATCGAAACAAATACGTGAGTGTATACATATAGCTCTCTCTATATATTTTTATTTGTTTGCTAAATTAGTCAACTAACAAATATAGACACGTATATACAACCATCTCTAAAATATTGATTACAACAACACACCACAAAAGCCGCCGAGCTAGCGATTAAACAATCCGGCACATAATCTAGAAGCTCGAATTTAAATTAGGTTCAAAAGCTACATTGTTTTATTATATATATATATATAAGTTCTTTTCTACACAAATTTTGCTCTAAATTATTATTAACAAATTAATAATTACATTTTTAGCGCTAAAGGCCTTACGTAACACCTAGGGTGTTACATTGCTAAACGGCGACTCGTAGCATTCTGCTCACGTCAGGCGGACGAAAAGCTATGGCGCGTAGCTAGGCTCCCAATCTATCCATTGACGCAAGCAATTACTTCGGATTCGACCCGATGCTGTGGATCGGGCTTTGTCTTGCTCGGTCTCGCCGGCGCGACGCTCTTAAAGGCGATGGCGGTTGGGGAGTGCGGCACAGTGTTTGCCATTCAATGGAAAGGGGACGAAGGCGAGATAGTGGACGGCTACACATGTGACGCAGAGCGAAAGCAGCAGCGGCTGCGACGGCCAGACCGCAACCAGCCGGGACCGGCCAATGCTAGTGCGTTGGGCGGCCGCTGCCGGCCAGCACATGGCGCAGCATGCGCGCGGGGTGCAACTGAGCGCGGCATCGCCGTGCCAAGGCACGGTGACCGTGGCCAGAAGGGCCCGACGACCAGGATTATGGTATTTTAGGTGTTAAACACATTTAATTAATAGCTAAAACAAGCTCTAACAATACTAACCATCACATCATCACAACGTACTCAATTTGATGCAAACCACTAAATAAAAATATAGTACTAGTGTTTAACTAGATTTTCTAGAATTAATTTGCCAAAATGCCATTGCCATTATATTTTTAGACTTCGGAAATTTTTATGGTGGAGGCTAAATTGAAATTCAAATTCCAACTTTGGGCTTCCAAAAACACTAGTTAATAATTTTTGTTCTCAAACATTAAAGCTACATTTTCATCTACATTACTTGCTCGTCAACTTTACTTAAGCGCTACACACAAGGTATATTTTATTTTTGTTTATAGAAATTATTTATGTGTGCTAAAATTTTAAAATCCGAGGAATTTGTTTTCGCTAATTCTCTTAGGCCTTAATCATAGTGCTTAGCAAGCTCGTAACACCAAGGATGTTACATTATTGTGGAAACAAAAGAGATGGAGAAAAATAATAGAAAGACTACTTTTTAGTTATATAAGATGTTATAAGAGATTAATATGGAAGAGGACAAGAAATCAAAGTATAAATAATATCATTAACTAGTTAATTAAAATATCACATAGCAAATAAATATATATGGTAAGAATTTTTATTATATATTTATTAATATAAATATTCAGTAAAAAGTATGTTCTGTTTTTAGGGGGGGTCATGGCCCCTGCCATCCCCCTAGCTCCGCCCCTCTCAGCTCCTTCTCCCATGGGAGTGTAGGAAACTTCCTACTTCTTTGTGGGAAATTATTTTCCCACACCAACTCACTTCGTTCATTTTTTTTGGTCCCAACTCTCTCTCTCTCTCTCTTGGCTGCCCTATTTCTCTTCCGGGCAAGGTTCCTCCAACAAAGCCCCATGGCCCAGCGTGTCTCTGATCCCCTCCAGGCACTTGTCCCAGTTGAAATGACTCTCCCCCATATCTCAATTGATTGGAAGATTCGTCTTGCCCTGGTGCTCCTCGCCCTCCTTGTGTCATCTCCGGTGCCCCTCCCATCCTCTCCCACTTCTATAGCTCAGTCAATTGGGACAATGGTAGATATGGACGAATGACGAGTGGGTCCTATGTGCTAGTGTTTACTGGAATGGATTTAAGGGCCTTGATTTGGGGGCTCTTGTTGGAGTAGGTGAAAAGAAAATAGACACTCACGAGTATAGGAGCCCTCAAATAAAAAATAGAGGCTCTGATTTGAGGCTCGTGCTGGAGTTGCTCTTAGCACCATTACCCCTGTTGATGTATATGTGGAGTATGGTGGAGGGATTGTTTTTATAACAGAGCTTACCTATGCATGGATTTGATGTCCTGTGGAAGAAGGGCCACAAGAGAAAGTTGGATGAGGCCTATTTTATGATTGGTGGTGCAGTGCAATGGTTGGTATGGTCCAAAAATAGACATGTGGTGAACTATTAAACAAGTTTAGGGACATCTGGTACATCACTTAATAAGTTTAGGAACCGTAAAAATGTTTTTAAAGTTTATGGATCCAAGTGGCATCCCTTGACAAGTTCAGGGACCACTCATGCATTAAACTCTAAATAAAGGAGTTAGTTTGTATTATCTTTCATATTGGTAGATGTGAGTAATCTTAAAGCAAATTTATCTTTCATAGTGGTAGTTGTGAGTAATCTTAAAGCAAATATTTAGGGGTTACTTTATTTGCATTATCTTTTCTAATGGCAGAGGTGCTCAACTCAAATGAAAATTTAGGAGTTTCTTTTAAATTTATCTGTCATAATGGCGAAGGTTGGTAATTTAGAATCAAACTTTGTTATTCTATATATTTTTCGTAATGGCAGAGGTGATTAACCCTTTAGAATGGAGAATAAATTTAATGGTTATTATTAGTGATAATGATTAGAGTCTACCAAATTTAAGACTACATATTTGTAATTATTATGAGAATATTAGTTACCATTTTTTCATAGCCTGTCTTTTAAGGACTACTCTATTGCCTTAAATTAGTTGGCTAAATAGATGTTTTTTATTATTATGAAAATAGATATATATTTTTCTTAGCGTATATATCATAAGAATTAATGTGGATGTTTCATGAAAGACCTCTAATTAGTAATATATTAAGATAAAGTTTCCAGCTAAAAGATTACTTGTGTCGTTCCACGGTTTGCTCATTTCTTAACGGCAGCACATGGCCCGGCCCGGTCTCTCCAAGACTCCAAGCACCGCTCATGCAGTCGTGCGCCCCTGCCTGCGCGCCATCATCCTCTCGCACTCCTAGCTCAAAGCCCCCGCAGGCCCGGCCCCCCAAGTCTCAGCCACAAGCAAGCCCACTTGCCCACGCCGATCACAAAGAGGGGGACGATCGTCGTCGATCGTCGTCGTCTAGACGTCTATATCCGCAAGCAGCAGCTGCCATTGGTGGCTTCTACTGTTGTACGTGTTGTCATGAAGCAGAGAGAAGGAGATGAAATGCGCCATTTCGTCATCCCCGTCCGCCGCGGAAAGGTGAGGAAGGTGGGCAACATATATGGGCCACAGCTACGAGGTGCCATCATTCTGCTACCCAACTCTCCATCTGTTTATGAGGATAGATTACTTAGGCTTATTATTGTTGCTCAAAAAAACCTTAGGCTTAATTCATATTCTCAGAGAAGGGGCCAGGAAAAAGAGGGCACGTACGTACCTTCTGTAGATTTGTGAAAATACTCGGAGTCCTTTCATAAAATTCTAACAAGAAAAGGCAGAGAAATAGGGATGACGAACATGTTCTACATCTATTGGACGCATGCGAATCCAAGGACGATTTACTGAGGGTCCGTTTGGCAGAGGTGTGCTCCCTGATTCTTCAGCTGTGCTTCCTGATTCTATGGTGAAGTGATTCTAAGGCTGAAAATGATTCTCTTTGATTCTTTAGCATAAACTCTTAAAATCATTATGGAGAATCACTTCACAGAATCAGAAGAAGCTACTTTTTTTCAGCTCTCAGCCTCTTAGTTCATTTCAGAGAATCACTTCACAGAATCAGCAGAGAATCACTTCACTCTGAAAAAAACGTTTAGCAGCCGGGGAGTATTCTCTTCGATAATCCGCTCCATAGAGCGCTCCCAAACGCACTCTAATTCATATTTCCATTTGATTTGATGCTCTTATATAGTTCCCGTAAGTATAGAATTTATTATATGGATGCACAAAGCGGATCGCCGCATAAGACTAGCCGCAGTGTGATACTTTAAAGGATACTCTAAAGCTTTAGAGTATGAATATAGAGTAAAAACTGCTGCACCGGGTACTCTAAAACGATACTCTATCTTTTCTCTCACTCTATATTTAGAGTAGTATAGTGCTTACTCTATAGTGTGCAGTGGCGGGTCCCACTAGCTAAACAAAGAAAAAATGCTATAACTCACAAACCAAAAATCCAAATTAAATTTTGATTGCACCATTAAATTCGTCTCAATAAATCCTTCAAAACTAGATCACACATGGATATATTTAGATAAAGTGACAAGTGGATCCCACAGTGAATAGAGTGGATAGAGGATGATATAGAGGATGGATGGGTGCGGGAGAATTGAGTATAGAGGAGATAATCTTGCTGACAAGGACACATAGAGGATGAATATAGAGGTCCATGAGTTCGGATAGCCTAAATGTCAGCTGGACTGCGGAATGGATCACCTACGGGCCGGGCAGGGAACCAGAAAACGACGGGCGTTGGTTGGGTTCGCCAAGAACCGCAGGCGCACCGGAAGTTGCCGCGCCAATATCTGCAAAAAGCAAGGCCGAGGAAGAGGAATTATTGGCGCCACTAGTATAGCAGCAACCCAACAAGCAACCTGCACTATGTTATGCACCAAATTAAATCATGGTGCGTCGCTTGCATCAGCTAGTGTATGTCACTGTCAATGGCCACCATAAAATTATGCTGTCGACCACGCACCCTGGAATGGATGATGTCCCATATATATATGAATATGATATGGTACGTGATCCATACGGTCATACAGAGGCCAGGGATCGATCGGAGGCAAACAGGATTCGTATTCGTAGATTTCTTATACAGACGGTGTACTATAAGACACCCAGATTATTTACCCAAAATGGCTGAGGTTTCGTAGAGACCTGTCTCAGCAAAGGATGCCACTTAAATCTAGAATCACATCAAAATCCAAATGGTAAGAAACTTCTGAAACGTTAGGGTGTACAGGTCTCACAGGTGAACACACACGAGAGATACAACAAACGCATGTATACGTATCATCTAAGACGAATGGTTAAAGCTTGATAAATTAGATGAACATATTGTGCTACCTGCACACTGCTGGATAATAGAAAAAACATTTATTTCATAGGAAGGAATCTATTTTTGACCATCAAGCTATTGCCGAAGTTTGATTTCCGCCATCAAACTCACAACTAGAAATCTTCGACCACCCAACTATCAGAACCGTTCATATTTGACCATCTTACGGATTTGAAGGTACATATCTTGCTAGCATGGGCAACACATGGCAATGGGCCCACCTGTCATTTCTCTTCTCTTCTCTCTCTCAGTTTCCTCTCCTCTTTTCTCTCTCTTGCTCCTCTACACCGCACCGCACCGGCACATTACTAGTGCAGGACTGAGCATCAATCCTGGTTGGGAAACCCTCTTTAGTCTTGTGAATCCGGGACTAAAGGCCCATTTTAGTCCCGGTTCTGAGAACCGGGATTGAAAGTAGACACCAATCGGGACTAAATAGCCCCCCCCAGACATTGCACCGGGCTGGCATGTTTAGTCCCGGTTGGTGCTTCCAACCGGTACTAAAGGGATTCCTTTTTTCCATTTCATTTCTTTTCATTTTATGGTTTCTTTTCAATTCAATTCTTTTTGGTTTCAATTAGATTTTTTGTATACGTGTACACTGCTAATATATGTCCACGTATAAGGTTCCGTTCGAGCATTATACATAAATAACACACTGAAATATATGAAACTACATATATAAAAATATTTCAAGAGGTTGTACATGCATGGAATATGTACGTAATAAAGTCATAAAAACCTTCTACTCATGTCCTTGGGATTTCATTCAACCCTAATCTTCAATTGGTTCCTTCTCACCCGTTCCTTACCCTCTTCCGAGGTCTTGTACCTCACAAATGCAGGTCAGCCGTCCCTCAACTTTTTGTACGGGCTATTTTGACTAAAATCTGGAGTCAGATTCTTCTTGACAAATTCATTGTACAGCTTCTTCTTCCAGGTCTGGAATTGTGTGGCCATCTTCCTAAGAGCTCAACTTTTAACTAGTTTTTTTAAATCTTCACCTGCTGGTAGATTGAAATGTGCTGTGACTAAATCCCAAAGAAGGTCCTTCTCTCGCTCAGAGACAAAACTGATTAGAGGATCATCCTTCTTCTTTTTCCATTCACAGACACTGATCTGGACCCTATCCCTAACAAGAACCCCACAATGGTTTACGAACTTTTTGCATTGTTTTTTGGCTGGAGCGGTTCACTGGTATTAGGATCAACTTCTGTGATTATGTAGTGGCCCTCCAACGGTTTTGTCGGGCCTCGTACACTTTTACTACTTCTCGTCAACGTCATTGATCCAGAGGGCTACGTACGTATAAAAACAAAGATTCAGTAATACATATATATGAATTATTGGAACTATATTTAATTTCATATATACAAGAGATGCAAGATTATTAATAAAAATATCTCGCTAGCATTTTCTTGCACAAGAAGTTCTTGCTCATCTTCAAAATTCAGTAAGTATTGAGAGCCGTCATCGAACTCCGGGTCAACCTCGTTCTGTTTGGGGCCATATTGAGTGCTGGCATTGATAATGTTCATCATGGCCTCATTCTGGTCGTAGTCGTCTTGCGGCTCAGCCATCTTAATTACCATAACTATATATAAATGAAAACCATACACTAGTCATGCATACGCAAATGTAGCGAGTCAGTGGCTTAAACTTAAATAACTATATATAGACTTCAGGGGTTATTATTTACGCCGAGCTCGGTCTGGTTAGGGTTTGCGCCTTGGTTAGGATTTGGAGCGGATTCATGTCACACTAATATAAAGAATCAAATTCAAATATATATAACTATAGAATTCAGGGTTAGGGTTTGGAGCGGAGCTCAGGATATTAGGGTTAGCCTCTCCTTCGTTAGGGTTAGGAGCGGAGCTCAGGATATTAGGATATATATCAACATTAGTGTATATAAATATATGAAAATTCATGTCACACTAATAATGTCAATATATCAAAATTCAGATATATATAGCAAAAAATTCATATCACTAATAAAAACAATCTTTTCAATTGTGACGAAGATTCAAATATATTTCTACAACTATATATTGTAGTACACTACTACATTTTTTCTACAATTCATAGCACTCAACACTTTCTATATATATATATATATATATATATATATATATATATTAAAGTAAACTACTACATTTTTTCTATTTTGTCTACAAATAAAATGTATCTATTTTTTCTATATTTTTTCTATGCCGAAAAAAATAATATGCAGACACACATCACACACACTCGTACCCACACATATATGCACACACTGTTGCTCACATGTGCAAATGGAGTTCCTCCGGCGAGCACGGCGAGGGACGAGGACGGCGAGCACGAGCACGAGAGCACGGTGGGGCCGAGGCGCGTGTGACGCTCCGACGGCTAGCCGGAGGTGAGGACGACGAGCGCGTGCGCCTAGAGCTAGACGGGGACAAGCGAGGGCGCCGGCGGGGTGATGAGGCGAGGGCGACGACAGGGTGATGAGGCCGGTGCTGGATCAGAGATGATGCAGACGAGGACGACATGCTCCGGCGGCGAGGATGAGCGAGGGACGAGCGAGGGCGTTGGCGGGATGACGAGGATGACGCACGTGGAGCTAGGGACGAAGCACGGGCGTGACGAGAGGCGGTGCTGGAGGTAGGCGCGTGGAGGCGGCGATGATAATCACGAGGATTGACAACGGCTGTAGCCGGTAGATCCAAATCAAATCTGGGCGAGGGCGAGGACGACGGCAAGAGAGGTGCGCACGAACAGGTGAGGCGCGAGCTAGGCCGCCGGTAGAGACGGCAAGGGAGGTGCACGCGCGTGGAGGCGGTGCTGGAGGCAATGAGGATCGAGCGGCAGCAGCGCGGTGTCTCTCGGACGAAGAAGACGAGATGATGGAGGGGGAGAAGAGAGGAGGCGATATATAGGAGGGACCTTTAGTCCTAGATGAAGCCACGACCTAGGACTAAAGGTCCTTTAGTCCCGGGTGATGGTTAGAACCGAGACTAAAGGTCTGACCTTTAGTCCCAGGTGTAGCCACGGCCTAGGAGTAAAGGTGATTTTTGGCGGGCCGCGAAAACGTAGCCCATCTTTAGTCCTGGGTGGTTGATCCACCCGGGAGTAAAGGTGGGCTGCAGTTTGTCTTCCCGCTAGTTTCTAGAAGTTTTTCCTTTTTTATATATTTCTTTTATATAAATATCTAGAGAGTTGTTAATTTCCTAGTAAATAAAATATTAGTCAGAAAAATACAAAAAAATTCCTAGACCTGGTTTTGCGTTATTGTACACAAGAAAAATCTGTAACCTAAACTCTTTTGTTTTACCGTATAAATATTTAACATAGTGTAAATAATAATCACAATTTCCACCATGCAAAATTGTACTTCTTAATTAAAATCATTAAAACTATTGCTTTTTGATAGAAAATTAGTTTTCACATCTTATTAATGTTGATCATTTGGTTTTTCATCGCACATTCTTCATAGGAAATCCACCGTCAAGCAGAAAATTTATTTAAACCGTAGAAAATATGAAAAATACGATAGAAAAATCTGAAGTCACAATAATAGGTCTAATACATCACCATATCAAGCGGGAGCAGCAATGAACTTCTTCTTGACGTATGTCCCTTGGTTATGATCACATCGTAACCATGGAGTGTCCTCATCATTTAGCAGGACGCTTGGGTCGGTGTTCACTGTGAAGGGCAGAATTTTGTCATTCTTTTCATAATCTTCTGACATGTCAGACATGTCCTCGATTCCCACGATGTTTCTTTTCCCTGAAAGAACTATGTGGCACTTTGGTGGACATGTCCTTCACATAGAACACCTGATTCACATCCTTGGTTCGTTTCTGTACCCAAGATTGTTGAGGTCCATTGTTGTCATTCTGTACTGATGGTCAACTGTTACCCCACCTCCGATCACCCTCATGCATTGGACAGAAACAAAGGGACCTTAAAATAAGGTCCATAGTCTAGTTTTCATATCTTCTCTGTGTGGCCATAATATGTTTCCTTATTTTCATTTGGGTCTGTGGCATCTATGCGGACACCACTGTTTTGGTTGGTGCTCTTTTATCTTAGGCTATCATGTAAAATATATTACCATTTATCTCGTACCCTTTGAATGTCAAGATATGCCAAGATGGTTCCCTAGACAACAAGTGCAGTTGCTCATCTAGACTCTCGACATTGTTTTCGCAACCAACCGCTGAAAGTTTCCATGTGCCGACATGTAATCCAGGCTTCAGTCCTCCCCAGGAATTCGCCACGTACAATGTCCTTGTGTACCTCGATATACGGATCCACCAAGGAGTAGTTTTGCAGAACTATGTAGTGTGCTTTACGGAAATAATCGCCCTCCTTGCCAATATATGCTTTCTTCCCTAGTGTTCTCTTTCCACTTAGTCTCTCCTCATGCCATGATTTAGGAACACCAATCGGGTTGAGGTCAGGAATAAAATCAACGTAGAAATCAATGACCTCCTCTGTTCCGTAGCCCTTGGCATTTCTTCAGGACTCTCATGAACCTCTCAAAGGAGAACATATTGTGTAGGAACATAGGACCGAGAATACTAATCTCTTTGATCAAGTGAACTAGGAGGTGCGTCATAATATTAAAGAAGGATGGCAGGAACACCAACTCAAAGCTGATAAGACATTGGACAAGTCATTCTGTAGCTTTGCTAGATGCACTGGATTGATTGCCTTCTGAGAAATTGCGTTGAGGAATGCATATAGTTTCACGGTGCCTAATCGTACATTTAGAGGTAGAATCCCTCTCAATGCAACTAGAAGCAATTGTGTTATAAGCACGTGGCATTATATCCCTTGTTTGACTATCTTGAAAGATTACTAAGAGCAGACCAATCATTGATTGTTACGAACAACAATGCTCGTAGGTCAAAGTGTTTCTGTTTATACTCATCCCACACACGTACGCATGTGCTGCTCCACAAAAGTAGAAGTTCCTCAACTAAAGGCCTCAGGTACACATCAATGATGTTTCCAGGTTGCTTCGGGCCTTGCATAAGCAGTGGCATCATAATGAACTTCCGCTTCATGCACAGCCATGGACGAAGGTGGCAGATACATAGAGTAATAGGCCAAGTGCTATGACTGCTGCTCTGCCCCTCGAAAGGATTCATGTCATCCATACTTTAAGCAAACCTTAAGTTTCTTGCGTCATCTGCAAACTTCGGAAATTCTCTATCGATTGCTCTCCACTAGGATCCATTAGCGGGGTGTCTCAACATATATTTTTGAACAAATGTTTTAAGCGTGGTATTATAGGAGCATACCACATCACCTTAGCAGGGATCCTCTTCCTGAGACGTTTACCGTCGCCCTCAACATCACCAGGGTCATTTCGCCAGATCTTATACCACGATGCATGGCATACCGGGCATGCATTCAAATTCTTGTACTCGCCACAGTAGAGGATGTAGTCATTAGGACATGTATGTATCTTCTGGATTTCTAATCCTAGAGGGCAGATGACTTGTTTTGCAGCGTATGTAGTGACGGGCAATTTGTTTGCCTTCGAAAGCATCTTCTTTGCGATAGTCAGTAACTTCCCAAATCCCTGGTCGGACACACCATTCTTTGCCTTCCATTACAGCAATTCAAGTGTGGTACCTAACTTTTTTTGCCCCTCTTCGTAAGTCGGGTACAACAATTTTTTGTGATCCTCTAGCATGTGCTTGAACTTGATCTTCTCCTTTTCGCTTTCACATTCTCTCTGTGCATCATGGATGGCTTGACCAAGATCATCAGCGGGCTCATATTCTGCCACTACCTCTTCTTCAGTCGCTACCTCTTCTTCAGCTTTCCCCATTGCAGTATCATCAAAGGCATCGTATTCAGCAAAACCACGAATAATAATGTTGTCATCATCCCCTTCTTCTTCATCATCTTCTTCCATTATAATGCCTCTTTCTCCATGCTTAGTCCAACAAATATAGTTTGGTATGAAACCTGTCGTAAACAGGTGTTCGTGTAGGATCCTTGAGCAAGAATAATACTTCTCATTCTTACATAGAACACATGGGCAACACATGAAACCACTCCACATGTTTACCTTGGCCACATTTATGAATTCATGCACATCCCTAATGAACTCGGCGGGAGCAGCGGTCCGCGTTGTACATCCATTGCTGGTTTATCTGCATTACATGATGTACACCACATCAAAAACTTGTAATGACCCATATTATACAACATGCATGATTAGTAGTTAATTAAAAGATCCAAAATATCCATCAATCAGCATGATAAATTACTATTCTATACCACACAGCTGTTTCACGTACTCTCAAATATTAATTTATTAAAGTCTTGATATAATGTAGACAATCCCAAATAGCACTAAACAAACTAAACCTATAATGCACTTCAGCAGAATAAGGATTTCACGACCAATCCAACTAAAACAGACAGATCATTCTTCTACTGGTTCACTACCTCATCATACAAAGGTGCACTCTCATCAGTCGCCTTTGCAAGAGATTTTTGGACGTGCTCAACATACTCTTCCTCCTAGTACCAACCGTAACATGATTCAGTGCCATCCCACTGAAATTACAACAACAAATCAAGAACTTTAATCAAAATCATCACAAAAATGGCTACAAACCATAACAAAACATGACAAAAAAATTTACTCACTTTGCAATCCGGACACGTGTAGAAGATGTGCCCTTGGTTGGGACCCTTCTTCTTCACCCTGTACTCTCTCACAGTCTTTTGCCCACACTTGCCGCATGCAATGATAGGGTGGTCCAGTCTCAGTCACTTAGGGACCCCTTGCGAAGCCGAGGACCCGGAAGCAATCGCCATCTATGACTCTCTATACTTATTTCATCAACTACTATAAATTTCTCGCTTTGTGAACCATGAAATTAAATGAGCTATATACTAAAAACCTTTTATTTTCCTATTTCTAAACCATGAAATGAGGCAATGAAAGGTGCATACTAGTTTTGATGAGCTACTATAAGATTCTTTCATCTACATATGCAAACTATCAAGTGATTTTGAGATCAAGTGGCATATAAATCAAAAATATCCACCATTATTTCTAATCTAAAAAACCAAAAATTTCTCTATTTCTAGACCATGAAATGAGGCAATGAAAGGTGCATACTAGTTTTGATGAACTACTATAAGCTTCCTTCATCATCATATTCAAACTATCAAGTGATTTCGAGCTCAAATGGTATATAAATCAAAAAAATCCACCATCATTCCCAATCTAAAAAACCACAAATTTCTCTATTTCTAGACCATGAAATGAGGCAATGAAAGGTGCAAACTAGTTTTGATGAACTACTATAAGCTTCCTTCATCTTCATATTCAAACTATCAAGTGATTTGGAGCTCAAATGGTATATAAATAAAAAAATCCACCATCATTCTCAATCTAAAAAATCACAAATTTCTCTATTTCTAGACCATGAAATAAGCCATGCTAGTGATGAAACATGGGAGGATGAAGTTGGTAACCTTTAGAACCGAAGAATGGATGGAGGAATGAAGTCTTCACTAATCCCGCAAGCATGAACTCCTTCCACGAGCAAGAACAGAGAGCAGGCAGAGAGCTCGAAATGGCTCGGGCTAGGGGAGGAAGGAGAAAGTATATATCCTGGGACATGTAGTCCCGGTTTGTGGTATACACCCGGACTACAGGTAGAATTCTAGTCCCGGTTAGAGCCACCAACCGGGATTAAAGGTTTAGTCATGGCTGGTAGCTCCAACCGGGACTGGAGCGTGACCACTAAAGGTCCTCTCCTACTCCCCTCCTGCAAAAGTTGCGCCGCTAGCCGTTAGGCAGGGGACTTTAGTCCCAATTGGTAGCTCCAACCGGGACTAATCATGTCTTTAGTCCTAGGCCCAAAAATGGTCGGAACTAAAACCTAGAACCAAAAGTTTGTTCTCCACTAGTGCATCCTCCTACAGGAATTCATTGAGGCATGAAAGAGAGCATAAGGTAAGCACAAGGATTGATGGCACATTATTGTGCATCCGTAAGACGTGTCCAAGCATTGGGGGCACATTATTATGCATCTGTAAGACATGTCCAAGGACGACAAGCACAAGGACGACCCATGGCTGCTTGCTGCCCACACTGCATCAACCCTAGTTGAGGATGATAAGCACAAGGGCCCCGGTGGTGGGCCATGCCTTGCATCTAGCAAACACACTTGCACTCACCAATGTGGGAGGAGATGACATGGAGCGTCATCTTCAAGAGCTCTCCATCATGGGGGAGGAGGAAGGGGAGGTTGCAATCATGCATGCCCTACACTCAAGGAGGAGACGAGATTGCAGACGCATGCGCACTCTCTCTTTGGTGTGCCCATTGCGTTGTCGCTGCTAGCACGAGTGGTGCCTCTGCCAGCAAATGGCATCTGTCTCTAGCCCTAGCACAGTCCTCGTGCTATTCACCCAACCTCTCTCTTGCCATTCCCTTTCCCATCGCTATTCATCTAGGCGTTGTTGCCCATCTGACGATAGACCCTACCATGCCCTAACCGACACGCTCATAGCTTGAGAAAATTTTGATCCAAGCACTTTTGTGACCTTGGTCCAGTCGTCTAGGGCACTATAGCTTGGGAAGATCCAGGTGGCATGATGTCAATGAGCAAAGGAGAAAAGCTATGGGAGTGGTGGAGAGAGGAGGGAAGAGGAGTGAAGAAAGTGAAAGAGACGAGAGAGAAATAGGAAGAGAAGAGAGATGACAGGTGGACCCCACTACCACGTATTTCCCATGATAGCAAAAACCACCTTTAAATCTTCCAGAAGGTCAAATGTGAGAATGGTTTTGATAGTTGGGTGGTCAATGCAAAGATGAATGGTTTCGATAGTTGGGTGGTCAATGCAAAGATTTCTGGTTTTTGAGTTTAATGTCCGAAATAAAATTTCGACGATAGTTTGATGGCCAAAATAGTCTCCTTTAGCAAGTGTCATAACAGTATGTGGGGACGAGGCCACCCCCTGCGTCGTTTAGAGAAGCTCAATAGTGTGAACACATCGATGTGATTGGAAGAGCCAGGTAGCGATGGTGAGACTTTATTACTTAAGGAACTAGCCTTTGGTTCGTGGGTGGCTTGTGTGGCAAATCAAACACCACGATTGCATTGGGAGAGATGTGGTGACATGAAGCGTATGTCATTGAAGCTCCAATGTGGACAAGAGGTTGTATTTTTGGCAACCAATACCATAGGATGTATCATCGTATTTTCAGGAGTTTGCCACCTCTATCCTTAGCTCATTACTTACCAAGTTTGTTGGTTCTTCATGTGCTTAACTTGTGACCTTTTCCTTTCAAGATTAGCTATAGACTAGTTGATAGGATTGGCTGTACATTGCAAAACTCTTTTAGGTTGAGGGTAAGTTACACCAAACTAGAAAAAAATCTTGAATGAGTAGTTTTATATTTTTTTCTAGTGATAGTTTAAATTGAGCCTTAGGATTTAAGTTTGAAATTAGATACCCAGTTCACTCTTGTCTTGGGTTCTCATAGGACCTTTCAACCGAATGAACTTTAGCCTAATAACTAGCTTCATCGGTCGGTCATGTAGCAATAGATAAAACAATACTACCATGGAGTATGTAAACCTCATGATGGAGGCGTATCTGCTTTTGGCAGATAGGGGAATAAACTCATGAAAGAAACAGTGATGATCTTATTTGGAAATGAAGGAACCATCAAAGATAGCTCTAGTCTATGTCTTTCTTTCTAACTGAAACTGACCTCTTTCAAAGGTCATTGTAACCTAGTTTGATCATCCTAATACATGTATTTTGCTATGGCATCAACCCAAGGGTGTACTAACATGTATATTTTTGGTTTTAAGAGTTAGTGCTACGCATATCTTAGACGCCCAACGGTTCATGAATACTAAGTCGAATCAAGGAAGATAAAGTTGTATATGTTGTTTACATGTAAGCTTCATGTTACTTTTGCATATGAGATGATATCATTTTCTTGTCAAAATTAAAAGTTAGCACCCAATCAGAAAAAATTGTGTGTTTGTTTTAAGAATGGGATGACCCCTCAATACTTATATTTGATCTCTTATTTATGCCTTTCTTTTATTCAAACTAAGCTGCTATTGCATTGTGTTGAACATTATTTGTCGGGTACTGATATTAGGGTAACGATCAATTCTCCTAGACGATTAAAGGGCATGACCATGGCTTCATCCGACCCCCAGAGCGCAGGTTTCACCTCACCCGATCCCATGGGCATGGGTTCCATCTCGTCTAACCCCTTGGGCACGGGCTTCGCCTCGCCCAATCCTAAGGGAGCGGGCTCCGTCTCGCCCAACCCCTTGGGTGCGGGTTTCGTCTTGCCTGAACCCCCGAGGGGGAACCCCACCTCGCCTGATCCTTGGAAGCTCATCCGGCCTCGAGCGGGAACGTGGGCCCCCGCGGGGGGCCCACGTTGTCTCCAACTACTACGAGTGTGATGGCATGGGCCCGCAGCCACGCTCCTGACGTCATGAGGGGAGCGGGCACGACTCGATGTGACCCGTGGCCTCGACGGCACATACTAGGGCACCCAAGTCGCCTACAGCGCCGGGCGGACCTGCACTGTGCTACCAAATCCTCGTACGGCCCCGGTCAAGGGAGCCTATTAACCATGTCGTGCACAAGGATGGAATGGATCACCACGACCAGCTGACAAACGCCCGCCTATAGCGCCGGTGACGAATAAGACCGCGATGTAGAGTCGCCTTTGCCATGATCTATAGGACCAGCGGGACCTGCCTATCGGGGAAGAAGAGTGACATAGCTCCAGGGCTCTCTTTTTCCCTGCTTTTTCTCTTTCTTCTTTTCCCTCTTTCTCTCTTTCTTTCCATGTACCCCTGGCCTTTCCCTTGATCTAAAAAAGGGAAGGTTGGGCGCCCTATCAGGGGCAAGACTTGGAAGTCTTTCTAACGCTCTCAAGCCATTGGAAAGCAACTCAACCCCATTCGATACACTCACCAGAGACTTGGGAACTCTTCCCTCTCTCGCCCGTTTATAACCCCCTACTGCAAACTCAGAGCTGGGAACACGAGCGCAACGATGACTGCGACCGTCACCACGACAACAGGTCGGAAAGCTCGAGGGCTGGATAATTTCGTCAACACCGACTAGATAACGGCATACGCTGCCGACCCGATGTTATGACTAAAGCTAAGTCACCCTTTCATATATGAACATTTAATAATGTTTTCGCCATGATGTTTCTCCATGATTATTCTCCAAATGACTTTGTCCATGTATATCATCTTAAAGATGACATACGCTTTCGTCTCAATGGCTCCCCAAACAGCCACGTTTACGCCTGTGTTTTTCAGAGACGGCCCTGTCTCCGGCTTCTTCCTATACGTGCACGAGCGCTAGCCCTCTGCGTTATGGGTGGTCGGCAGCGGCTCCTCGGTGACGCTTGTCTTCCTACACGTACACGAGCTCCAGCGCTCCGTGTTACGGTTTACGGGCTAGCCGGGGCTGGGGGCTCAATCACAAACCAACTGGTTGGGGTGGTTTATATTAAATATAAACACATCTCCAAAAGAACACTTAGTGTTTACAATATCTTTAAGATGTTCTTCATCAACTCGCTGACCAGCCACGTTCTCACTTGTGTTACCAGAAATGGCCCTGTTCTCGATCTCGCACCTACACGTGCACGGGTTCCAGCGCTTTGTGTTATAGGCAGTCGGCAGCGGCTCTTCAGCAATGCTCTTTCTCTTACGCGTACACGGGTGTCGGTCACTCCGCGCTATGGGGCTTAGGCTAGTCGTGGTTGGTGACACAATACAGAACCAACTGGAAGGAAATTAACTCATATTTAAAATATGAACACTTCAAACAAACATAATGTTTACCTACTCCGCTCTGCTGCCTTGATCGCCGAGTTTATATATTTTATTTTTACATCATGTACTACCCATTCTACATATTTGTATTGCAAGGGTCTGGTTTAGTCAATGAGCTTATTTTTTACGCTCGGGGACTGGATCACCCGGGAAGGACAAAAGAATCATTGTCCAGGTGGTTGCACCACCTAGCATTCGGGCTTCTCCACCAATCAATTGGTCGGACCGCTAGGTTTAGGGACTTCGTCGCTAACCAGTTGGTTGGACTGTTTGGCACTCGCTTCTACTCGGCGCTCACTTCGTCGCTGACCAGTTGGTTGGACTGCTCGGTACTTGCTTCTTCGCCGACCAGTTGGTTGGGTTGTTCGTCGCTTGGGCTTCATCGTTAGCTACGCTGGGGGCTCGCCAGCTAAGCTGGGGACTCCTCGGCGTTCGGATTGTTCATCACTTCAATCATCAGCTGCGCTAGGGCTCGCCAGCTAAGTTGGGGACTCCTCGGCATTTGAAATGTTCGTCGCTTCATCGTGAGCTGCGCTGGGGGTTCACCAGCTAAGCTGGGGACTCTTCGGCATTTGGATTGTTCATCGCTTCATCGTCAGCTACGCTGGGGCTCACCAGCTAAGCTGGGGACTCCTCGGCATTCGAATTGTTCATTGCTTCATCGTCAGCTATGCTGGGGTTTGCCAGCTAAGTTGTAGACTCCTCGGCGTTTGGATTCTTCGTGCAAGCGTCGCCAGCTAAGCTGGGGAATCCTCGGCATTCAGATACTTCATGCAAGCATCGCCAGCTAAGCTAGGGATTTCTTGGGTGGTCGAATTTCGCTACGCTGATCTTGGGCAATACGTCCGGGGCTTGATAAGTACATGGCAGATGACGTTGACAAGCTTTCATTAAAATTCTTTGACCCCGCTACAAGATTTCTATTTTCATCTTCTAGCAGGCTCGGGGACTATAGTGTGTACACTGCACCTTGTGGTGCATGTACTAATTTTTCTTATTAATGGTTTTCAGCTAAGTGGAGGACTCGTTGTGATTGGCTAGCAGCTGGAGTCTTCTCTTTTTTTGACTTTGGCACTACGTGAATTCTTCACCTACCGTCAGGCTCGGGGACTATGTGGCTATACTTCACCTAGCGGTAAATGTAGTGCTTTTTTCCTGATCTACCCTCCTTATTGACTAAGTCATGGATGATAATCATCCGACCTCGCAAACGGAGTCTAAGCGGTCACACTTCTCCTAAGGGAAGAATTTTTAAATTTTATCTTGAGCCCCTTACATCCTTCTGGCAAACCTTGGTTTTGAGTAAGTCCGAGGTTGGCCGACCAGTTAAACTATGTTTGATTTAACTGTTCGGCTCCCAGTTAAACTGTCGGACACCTGCTCCCGTTGATCGGCTACAAGTTGAACTACTCGGACAAGCTCAAGACGGTGTTGCTTAGCGGATACAAGGTGCTCGGGGACTAGCTATGGAGGGTTATAACCCCAGGTACCCACGACAAGGGACATGGGCCATACCATTAGGGATGGTCCAACCCACAACATCAAGATTTGCGGCGCACAGCACTGCTCGGCGTACACTGCAAGGCACCTATAAGATCTGACCGGATACTATAAATATTGTAATCTAAATAGAATACTTACCATATAACCGACTAGGATACTTTCTTTGTAGCTCTACCCCTCCAAAGTATATAAGGAGGGACAGGGGTCTCCTAGTTGGCAGATCCCCACATACCTCATCATAATATACAATCCACGAAAGATACAGGACATAGGGTATTACGTAAGTTGATGGCCTGAACCTGCATAAATCGCTGTCTCTGCGCATGTGTCACCGTCTAGTTCGTATCTCGCGCACCTCCACCGATTCATCTACTACTGTGGGCATACCTTTCGGTAGACTGCCGACCATATTCTGCCAACATGTGGGGAGAAGCGTGGCTAGAAAAAATAACTAAAATAGATTATTGGACTTTTAGTGTCAGCTTCTTTTAGTCACAAACAACTTATAAGTTATAGCAAACAGAGCGATTCATAATTCCGAGGATAGCCTATAGGCATAGCCGTGAGCCCATGAGAGCAAGTATAATAAGAGGTTGTTAGTAAGCTATATAATAACATGGAGAGAGAAGGGAGACGGGCTATAAGTTTGTTGCGAGCTAAAGTACAAGAACTAAAAATCTTTGTGAGGTAAAGAAATGGGCTATAAGTGAACCAACTACTTATGAGTTGGCAGAGGCTGTATTATTAGCTTTGCTCGTATCTGTACAGAATTAAGAGAACTCGCTACGACTCCCGAGGCAAAAGCTAGTTCTGAAGAGCCGAAAGGAAGGCACTAAGCTATAGTTTTTTGGGGTTGCTTAGGCCTAATATTCCTTGACGATCGTCGTCGTTACTGGTCAAGAATCGCATGCATCATGTTAATCCGTGCTTTTTTAACCGTGAGTTCTTATCCGACCCGTTTTGTCGTCGCAGTACTCTTTTGGGGCTTGTTGGCCAGCCTTACGGCACCGCCAACACAGCTTGTTTATAGCTAGTGCGTGCCTTCATGTATGGCATTGACGTGTGTGTTGGGGGCTGACGCGGAGACCATTGCACAATGCTTGCTTCTAGTTAGTCTCGAGTCTAGAGGCTTACGTGTGGAAAGAATTGTTTCGAGCGACTTGACTTGCGTTAAAAATTTATCAGCACTTGGCGTTGTGCATCTCGCCATCGATGGAGATAGACGTGTGAACTGCATTGGCTGCAAGCTGAAATTTTTCGGAGAATCCGTTACGTGCTATATAGACGTCGACGTCGTACTACAAGATGCGTGACGTACGTTACATCCTCTCATTTGCGGACTGATGAGAAGAGGATATATATGTTAATTCCAGTATTCCACTACTTTGGGCATCTATGAAAGCCTATGCATCTTCAGTCTCTTCACCCAACATTTTTGTATGTGGTTCCATCATTCAGCAGGCCTGATGCTCTTCCGAATCTCCGCCGCTGTGGTTGAAACGCGCCAAACACCTGCGCACGCCACATGCAACCCGTAGTGGTGCTCTTCGCTGCGCTTACTATGGAAATTGGTCTGGCTGGTTTATAAAACTGGTTAGATCGGTTTTGTCATTCTACTTAACAATTGTTGAATACACCACGAGATGGAAGCTTGCCACACTTCCGGCGAGGGGTGACTAGGTTTACAAGCAAACCATAAGAGCAAAGGATTTCTATCGCACTTGCATGACGACAAACTGCTAGTTTTTAGTCAAACTAGTAAACGAACCGTCGAAAGTATCGCTCGAGAGATGCCTCATCAGGGTGTGGACGACGTCGGCGGATTGCTCGAGATCAGAGGACAGATAGCACCGTGGGGTTGGAATAGGAGATTAAGGGTAAAACGATAATAGATTGATTTTTTGTGCGATTGAATTCCCTCGGCCATATGACCCTTTATATTATAGAGTGGCACTCTTATTATTAGCAGATATGCATCCGGGCATCTAAGTCGAATAAATTCATGCACTTGGCCAACTAAGCTCCAGTAAACATATGTACTCAGTTGACCAAACCGAGTAAAATCATGCACTCGACCAGCAAGTTGAGTGAACATTTGTTAGGCCGGCTAATCTAGCTAAGGGAATCTAAACTCTCTATGGATCCATCAACCGGCTAATCTAGCTGAGGGAATCTAAACTCTCTATGGATCGATCAAGCTAAGTAAAAATACGAACTCGGTTAGAAAGCCAAGTGACAATATGAATTAGTCTAATTTGGGTGCAAACTAGGGGTATAAATGATTCAGATACAAACAGTTATCTACATACATGGATACAAATAGCTACATTATTTCTTGGATACAGATAGTGTTAGCTATGCCAAATAAAATATGAATCAACATCGACATCTTATAAAGTATCTGGCTAGATACAATTTATACATCTTATATCCATATCATTTACATCTTTAGTGTGAACAAGAGAGAATCGGACTCTATGTTAATAAGAGAAATGCAACATCACACCACTGTTGGGAATCGCGCACCAAACCACCAACTCTAGCTACTAGCTTAGTAGAGGCTTTACCTGCGAATATTATGAATATGAAATAAATAAATTAGATCCCCACTCATTGAAATGACAAAGGAGAAGCACCAAGCATAATCCAGCCCTACCAAAATACCATACCAAACCTATGAGCCCAGTTGATCCGCCATCAGACATCAGGTTAACCACCATGGGAACCCGGGGGCACACAGTTTGGCAGCAGCGGGCCCCACCCCCATGCATTTCCACTCTCCCGCCTATAAAAGCCCACCTCCTTGCACCTCATCTCCCCCACACACAGGTAGCTTCCCATACCATACCAACCTTTGTAGTTTCATCATCAATCAGCACAAAAGCAAGCACACAGACACAGACGCGATCGAGACGACATGAGGCTGGCAAGAATCGCGATGGCCACCATGGAGGACGGCGGCGGCGCGTCGTCGTCGTCGGTGCAGCCAGCGGCGGCGGCCGCCATGGCGTACGGGCGCGTGGAGCCTCCGCCGTTCTGGTCGACGCCGACGCCGTACCTCTTCATCGGCTTCGCGGTGGTGATGGCGCTCATCGCCGTGGCGCTGGCCGTGCTCCTCTGCTCCCGACGCAAGGAGGAGGAGGAAGCAGGCCGCCACGGCGCGGAGCCGGGCGTCATGTCCGTCGTGCGCGTGCTGGCGCCGCTGGACAGGGAGGACGCCATGCCCAAGGTGCTCGTCGTTATGGCTGGGCACAGCGCGCCGTCGTTCCTCGCCAGCGCCGCGCCGTTTGCCAGCTTCATTACTGACGCCGACGACGGGGCCGCCAAACCGCCGCAGCACGGCAGCGGCGGCAAGGACGGCAAGGACGCCGCCGCCGCCGTGTAGGCTTCCCTGCCGCTCGGCGCCCCCTAACCGGCCGGCCGTGTGCAAGAGATCGATCGAACGAGTGCGCCCGCGCAAAAAAAACTAAGCTGGATCATCGGAGAAGCGATTTTGTTCCGACTTCTTTTTTGCTTTCTTATTAGCATAGTACTTCTGTGACGTGCAATGCTGTCCATGCATAGCTTCTGCACGTAAAATGAGAAGATGTGTTGTGCAGAGCTTGAGGACAGAAAATTTGCAAGCTAATTAATCACCTGGTGGTTGCATCATTTCCTGTTTTTGATCTCATCGTCATATATAAAAAAGGAGGTTTTTTCGAGGTTGCGAAACGGCACGAATATATGATGTCACACTGGTCTGTTTGGATAAGTGGCCTTGGCCGGGTTTTATCCAAAAACCTTACAATTTTTACTTAAAAACGAGAACGGAAGAACCTACAATTATGAAAGAAAAAAGAACGTTGATTCCCTCTATATATTCTACATGTAATCTTAACAGTTCTTGTAATTGAGTGTGGATTATTGTCTTCATCGATCAGATAATTACCTGACAATTATTCAGTAGTATGCATGATAACAAATAAGTAGATCACATTCACACCATATATACCAGTCACTTTCAGCTTTAATCCCGGGCCCTTTGCTTTTCAAATCAATAAATAAAGAGAGAAGCAGCAAGGAAATTAAAGGTAAAATTAGCTTCTTCTCTGCATCTATCTGCCTCTGCCTAACGAGTACCGAGTCAGGGAGCACTACGAGCAGCATCCGTCCTTATCCGCGGAACTCCGAATCCGAAAAGAGAAAACAAACCCAGCCATGATGATGATGGTGACTAGCTAGGCAACAGCAGCTACACTGACTAGTGATGAGTTGAAACTGCTGCCAAAGGCTGGCTTAATTAGCTAAGCGCACCAAGTTTTGCGTGCCTTATACGATCGAGCATAGAAATATATATTTCGTTTTTTTTCACTTTTTTGTTGTTGTCGATAGTTGCCTATAATGTAGTAGTGTGTATTGTCAGGGAATGGACCCTACCAAAAGGTCACGGCATCTGCAGAGAAACAATGAACCCGGGTGCGTATCTTGATTGAAAGACAAGAGCGAGCTAGATAGATTAACTGGAAACCATGAACCAAGGATTCTCGGTTTCTCGTGGTCAAGAAACTGAATCCCTGCCAAAGGAGGCCTAATAAGAAACTAAGAATCACAAATGCTTGCACACGGTCATCCATCCGGTCACAACAGCATCTATAAGTCTCTTCCATCTCTGAAAAAAATTTCTCCACTCACACTCGCATCAGTGTCGCGGCATCACCGCGCATACGCCTGCCCCACTCCGCCCCTGCAGCGCCCCTTCCCCACCGCGCACCCATCCCCGCCGCGTCGTGCCCTTCCCCCACTGTGCCGCACCCCATAGCCGGCCACGTTGCGCCCCATCTCCTGCGAGCGGATGGCGCTAGATGACTGTGGCCGAGCAGCGGCGGTGCTGGAGAAGCCGCGCCAACAGGGGCGAGCATGGGTAGCAAGCAGACGTGGGAGAATCGCTGGAGGAGCAACGAGCCAACGTCCTGCAGCGGAGGTGTACGCTGGGTTGACATCCCCTGACCCGAGCTTGCTGGCTACCACAGTTCGCTGCCAGGTAGGACGTGGGGCTGAAGTCATCATATGAGGGGTTATACAGGAGAATACTATCAGCGAGCTGCTCCAATCGAGCCTGATAATCTGCCACCGAGCTTGTCTGCCTCAGACTCTCCAATTGCTTCATGTATAAGGGATACTGATCCTTATCAAAGTGTGCCAAAATTGCCGTGTACATCTCCTCCCATGACTGAAATTGTTTCCTCAATTGAGTTGTCTGAAGTCAAATAGCAGCAGATCCCAAAAAATTCAAGGTAGCGAATCTGGTCGTCATGGCATCAGAGACTCCATAGACGCCAAAGTATAGTTCACATTGGTCCTTCCACAACCTTGGAGTAATGCCATCAAATTTGGGAAAAATCCATTTTGGGTACAGAGCCAGCACGAGAGGTATGAGCAGGGTAACCAGAGACGACATCAAACGAATGAGGAAGCAGATCAGGAGTCATACCTTGATGGTAGCTCGGTAGAGGGTTTGTCCTTGGAATGGGTCCAAGGAGCCCTTTGCCCGCGCCGTGCCCATTGGGCCGCTCCCCGGAGGAAGCAAAGGAAGACAGGGCCGTGTTGAGGTCGACGCGTCCCGGGATCCAGCCTGCCTGTGGTGGTGGCAGTAGTAGCGGCGGTGGCGGTGGTGGGGTCAGGGCCTTCTCCAAGTTGTTGATCCGTGCCGTTGTCACGGTAGTCTTGGTGAGCAGCAAACCGAGAGAGGAATCAGTAGTCGCCCGCCATGCCTCAAAACTACTCATCTTGTCAAGCATCTGCTACATCATCAGCTGAAATCCCTTGAACTGCTCCGAGAAGCCTTCCACGTTGGCCGCCATCTTCGCTTGCAAGGTGGGCTCTTCTTCTTTGGCACCAGCCCGAAATCACACGAGATGGGGAAAAAATTCTTTCGAGGAATGATGGCTCTAGATACCAATTGTAACGATCTTGGGTAACTTTGATACAGAACGGAAGGAATTGGGATCGAGAGGAGCATAGATTTGGGGAAGAACAGCAAGAACAGAATTGGAGATTGGATGAGGAACAGAGGCAGTTGGAGGGCGGTTAAGGTTTTCTATTATTCGACAAAGCAACGGAGTTCATTACAGTGACTTCTTATACTGTCACACACCGACACCAGCTACCTGGGCCGAGCCCCTACGCCTAACGGGCCAAGCCCAATTAACCCACACCTCACTTCACGACTCCTTCACTTAGCCATGATTGGTAATCTTCTGAGGCTTCATCCTGTTCATGACATTATCCCCTCCTTTAACAACAGCTTGTCCCCAAGCTGTGGGATATCTTCTCTTCGTATCATCAGCATCTTCCCAGGTCGCCATGGACACTGGTTGCTTCTCCCATTGAACTAATAACCTCTGCTTCAGCTTGCCCCCGAACATTATATCCTTGACATCAATCACCTGTCCTAGCAATATGGAGGCAAAAGGATCAGTAGCGACTATGTCAAATGACTGCAATACCTTAGTGTGTGGTGGTACATGCAACTTCAGCTGAGACACATGCACAACTGGATGTATTTGTGCAGTAGCTAGCAAATCAAGTTGTACGCCACAGCACCCACTCTAGAAAGAATCTTGAAGGGGCCAAAGAATCTGAATGATAATTTGTGATTACTGCAAAAAGATACTGATGACTGAATGTGAGGTTGTAGCTTCAGATAGACCATGTCTCCAACATTGAACTCCCTCTTAGTTCTCTTCTTATCAGCCTGGTTCTTCATTCTCTGTTGAGCTCTGATCAACTGTTGCTATATTAGCTTGTGCAACAGATTCCTCTTAGTCAACCAAGCAGACAAATCACTAATGGATACTGCAGTAGGATCTGAAATACCCAAGCTTCTTGGAGGATGGCCATACAAAACCTAAAAAGGAGTTGTCCCCAAGGCTGCATGAAAGGTTGTGTTATACCAATATTCTACCATTGGTAACCATTTGGGCCATTCTTTTGGACATGCATGGAATGTGCATCTAAAAAAAGCTTCTAAGCATTGGTTGAGCCTCCCAGTTTGACCATCTGTCTGAGGACGGTATGAAGAACTCATCAATAGCTGAGTGTCTGACAATGTAAACAGCTCTTTCTATAATGTACTTGTAAACACCCTATCTCTATCAGATATAATAGCTTTTGGTAGACCATGCAATTTGTAAATGTTACTGAAGTATAACTGAGCAATAGTCAGAGTTGTGTAGGGATGAGATAATGCCAAGAAATGAGCATACTTAGTGAACTTATCTATGATCATTAAGATTGTATCATATTTCCTAGCTTTTTGGCAAGCCTTCAATGAAATCCATACTCACAATACACCAAGCTGAGTCAGGAATGGGAAGAGATTGCAATAACCCTGGTAACTTGCTATGTTCCACTTTAGCCTGTTGGCAGGTAGTGCAGCTCTGAACAAAATCAGTAACAACTTGCTTGAGTTTTGGGCAAGAGAATAATGTTTTGACTCTGTGATAAGTTGCTTGAATACCAAAATGACCTCCTAGTAGCATGAAGTGCATGTAATATGTGTTGTTGGGCAAGAGTATTGCTTCCAATCCACACTCTACCCCTATGCTTGATTATGCCATCAATCAGAGTATACCCTCAGTCATTTTGAGAATTCAGACATAATTCAGTCAGCAGTTGTTTAGTCTCCTCATCGTCCTCATACCCCTGCTACAACTTTTCCAACCAGGATGGTGTACTCATGGATATAGCCAGAATTGGATCAACTGCAGGTAATCTAGACAAAGCATCGGTAGCTATATTTGTAGCACCTTTCTTATACTAGATTTTGTACTGAAGATCCATTAGTTTCAAAAGGGTCTTTTGCTACAGCTTAGAAGTGACTGCTTGTTCAGTTAGATGTAACAAGCTTCTATGATTAAGATGAACTCCTTGCCATGCAAATAGCTTCTCCACTTATCTACAGTCATGATCAAAGCCAAACATTCCTTTTCATATATGGATAGGGCCTAATTCCTAGGACAGAAAGTTTTGCTAAGAAAGGATATGGGATGGCCATCTTGCATCAATACATCACCCATGCCTTTGTCACTAGCATCAGTTTCTATGATGAATGTTTTCTCAAAATTAGGTATGCTCAGTACAGGTGCAGAGCTCAGAGCAGCCTTAAGTACTTCAAAAGCCTCTTGAGTGTTTGGGGTCCACTAGAAATGTTCTCCTTTCTTCAGCAATTGAGTTAAGGCTTGCTGATCAATCCATAGTTCCTCATGAATCTCCTGTAATACCTAGTGAGTCCCCAAAAAACCCCTGAGCTACTTGGCATTTCTAGGGACTGGCCAGCTGTTAACTGCAGCTACCTTGGATGGTTCAGTTGCCACACTAGCTTGAGAGACAATGTGTACTAGGTACTCAAGAGATTGTTCTGCATAAATATATTTTGATCTTTTCAATAGAAAATTGTTATCATGCAGAATCTAGAATACTTGCTGCAAATCAGTTATATGATCTTGCAAGTTGCTACTATAAACCAGAATATCATCCATGAATACAAGGACACATTTTCTAAACAGTGGAGCAAAAATTGTATTCATAGCTGCCTGAAAAGTTGCAGGAGCATTTGTTAACTCAAATGGCATCACCTTAAACTCATATAGGCCACTGTGAGTTTTGAATGCAGTTTTCAACTCATCCCCTTCCTTTACACTTATTTGGTGTTAACCAGATATGCAGTCTAACTTAGTGAAGTAACTTGCTCCAGCCAACTCATCTAATAACTCATCAACAATTGGTAGAGGGTGTTTATTTTTCACGGTTATTGCATTTAAATGCTTGTAGTCAACACAAAATCTCCATGTACCATCTTTTTTCTTCACTAGCAGCACAGGTGATGCAAAAGGGCTTGCACTATGTTGTATGATGCCAGACTCTAGCATTTCGGTGACTTGCTTTTCAATCTCACTTTTCGTTGAGATGCATACCTATAAGGTTTGACATTCACTGGTTGAGCTCCAGGAATCAAAGGTATATGATGATCATAATTTCTTTTGGGAGATAATTTAGTAGGTTCCTGAAATAAGTGATCATATTGCTTAATCAGTTGATGCAACTCTGTTGCTACATTATCCCCAGACTGTTGTTCATTCTCCCTAGAAATGCCCATAATGGGTGTGACCTCTTTTGAATCCTTCTCCATGGGACAAACAGCTTTGACCTCTAGCATGTGAGTTACTGCTTTCTTCTTTAGAAGGTCCTTCAGCTTATGAGCAGAAACCTAGGAACACTTCTTATGATCATCAATGACCCCTTTGAGCAGAACTCTCTTACTGTTATGAGTAAATCGTAATTGCTTCTTTCTCCAATGGATCCACATTGAGCTATGCTCTTCTAGCCAGTCAGCCCCTAGCACCATATCATAACATTTCAATCACAACACTCTGATATCATGAACAAAAGTGTGGCCCTGCACATGCCACTGCATTTGAGGAATAAGAGTGTCAGAGAGCATGAGATTCCCATCAGCTGATGTAAACTGAATCGGTTCATAGGGTACTGGCTGCTGAGTAACTGTCTTGGCTAGTTCTTGACTGATAAAAGATCCAGCGCTGCCTAAATCTAGCAAGATCAACACTTCTTGAGAACCAATTAGACCTTTCAATCTGAGTGTTCTGTTTCTCCTCAACTTACTGGAAGATGTCTGAGGAGCAGACACTTGTTTGACAGCCATCATCACTTGTCCAACCTGTATTTTAGAGTCCTCATCAGAGGATGTATAATCCAAATCTTGGTCCACCTGAATAGCTTCTAATAGTTCCTGAATTACATGCAAGGGTACTTGTGTGGGGCACTTGTGGTTCCTACCAGTCCACTTTTCTCCACAGGTGAAGCACAGATTGTTTGCTCTTCTGTAAGCTTTGAGAGCAACTAGCTTATCAGATGTAGCATTAGCCTGAGCATATTCCATAGATTTGCTGTCATCCTTCCTAAACTTGCTCTTATCAGCCACAGTATGGTGCTTGGACTGAAACTTGGCCTGATCAGATTTGGGCAGAATCTTGCTCTTGGCCATTTCTAACTCAGCTTCCTGTAGTAGTGCCAAGGTACCAGCAGTTTCTAGGTTTGGTGGACGATGCAAGATTATTGATGCCCTGATCTCTTCTTTGAGGCCACGTAGAAACCTTGTCACAAAGTATACATCATCATATGAGGGGTTATACAGGAGAATACTATGAGCGAGCTGCTCAAATCGAGCCTGATAATCAGCCACTGAGTATGTCTGCCTCAGACTCTCCAATTGCTTCATGTATATGGGATACTGATCCTTATCAAAGTGTGCCAAAACTGCCATGTACAGCTCCTCCCATGACTGAAATCGTTTCCTCAGTTGAGTTGTCTGAAGCCTAATAGCAGCAGATCCTAGAAAATTCAAGGTAGCGAATATGGTCTTCATGGCATCAGAGACTCCATAGACGTCAAAGTATACTTCAGATTGGTCCTTCCACAACCTTAGATTAACGCCATCAAATTTGGGGAAATCCATTTTGGGTACAGAGCCAGCACGAGAGGTATGAGCAGGGTAACCAGAGATGACATCAAACGAATGAGGAAGCGGATTAGGAGTCATACCTTGGTGGTTGTTCAGCGGAGGGTTTGTCCCCAGAATGGGTCCAAGGAGCCCTCTACCCGCGCCGTGCCCATCGGGCCACTCCCCGAAGGAAGCAGAAGAAGACGGGGCCGTGTTGAGGTCGACGCGTCCTGGGATCTAGCCTGCCGGTGGTGGTGGCGGCGGTGGCGGCGGCGGCGGTGGTGGGGTCGGGGCCTTCTCCAAGTTGTTGATCCGCGCTGTTGTCTCGGTAGTCTTTGTGAGCAGCGAACCGAGTGAGGAATCAGTAGTCGTCCACCATGCCTCGAAACTACTCATCTTGTCGAGTATCTGCTGCATCATCAGCTGAAATCCCTTTAACTCCTCCGAGAAGCCTTCCATGTTGGCTGCCATCTTCGCTTGCAAGGATGGGCTCTTCTTCTTCGGCGCCAGCCCGAAATCACACGAGATGGGGAAAAATTTCTTCCGAGGAATGATGGCTCTATGCCAATTGCAACAAGCCTAAGTAACTTTGATACAGAATGGAGGGAATTGGGATCGAGAGGAGCACAGATTTGGGGAAGAACAACAAGAACAAAATTGGAGATTGGACAAGGAACATAAGCAATTGGAGGGCGGTTAAGGTTTTCTGTTATTCGACAAAGCAATAGAGTTCATTACAGTGACTTCTTATACTGTTGCACACCGACACCAGCTACCTGGGCCGAGCCCCTACGCCTAACGGGCCAAGCCCAATTAACCCACACGTCACTTCACGACTCCTTCACTTAGCCACGCTTGGTAATCTTCCCGCCATGCTTGGTAATCTTCCAAGGCCTCATCCTGTTCATGACATATACACTGACTAGTGATGAGTTGAAACCGCTGCCAAAGGCTTGCTTAGCTAAGCGCACCATGTTTTGTTTGCCTCATTCGATCAAGCATAGAAATACACATATTTCGGTTTTTTCTCACTTTTTTGTTGTCGATCAATTGGCTATGCTGCCTAGTTGCCTACAATGCAGTTGTGCGTAGTGCCAGGGAACGGACCCTACCAAAAGGTCACGGTCTCTGCAGAGAAACAAAGAACCCTTTCCAATGGAAGGTGGTATCTCGATCGAAAGACCAGAGCTAGCTAGATTTATTCGAGACCAGGAAGGAACCAGAAAAACATGATTCTCGGTTTGTCATGGTCATAGACCAAAAACGATTTCCTTCCATAACTGAATCCCTGCCAAAGGAGGCCTAATAAGAAATTAAGAATTGATCTCGGGTCAAATTGATCACTTTGAATTTGAAGTAATGCCTCCATTCGTAGTACATGCCCCAAAGGCTACTGAAATTCTTGCATAGCGATACAAACCCAATGGATCGGACTGAATAATTCTCTAGCTGGTGCTCAGAATATATGGAGCTCATCAGTAGTAGCTATTTTAGTTTACTAACTAGAGTGTAGAGCCAGCGGAATGATCAGTTCGATTATATTGGTGCTGCTGAAGTCAGAGGCCACTACACACTGCTCCAAGATATATATATGTGGCCACGCACCAGTTGCAAACGGAATCATTGCATGGCGCCCGCGCTTTCCTTCTTCTATTCTTCGTTGAGCACCACTGCACAAAGAAGAGAGCATGCATGCATGCATCGCAGTGCAGCGCTTCAAAACCAGCTGCGAGCGGAAGAAGTGAGATTCGCATGGAACAATATCATCCTTGGTTTCCGTCTATCATTCCATCATCAACTTGTACCTATGTGTGCTGTGCTGCATGCCTGCATGCGCATGTATATTCAACCCTTCAGGCCTCGTTTGCATGTCCATGTTGTATTCACTTCAATCGCTGTCTGCGGGGTGAGTGGTGTAGAATTTAGTTTAAAGGTGGGTTGGTGTAGAATTTAACCCAATACACATGGATTGAGGTAACAAGCATGCTAGTCATATACTGAGGTCTTTATTTGGATGTTAGGGCATGTTTGGAGGAATTTCAAAGGAATTCAATTCCTATGTTTTGCTTATTACATCGTATGGTGTTTGGAATGGAGGAACGAAATTTTCCTTTCCTACGGAAAGGCTTGCTTTCCTTTATAAAATGGAGGAAATAAAATATCCACTCCAAGCTCTTGGAAAATTTTCCTACATGTGAATAGAGAGATGATCAAGCCCTTGTTCACTAGAATGGAGGACATAAACATGTTCTTATATTCATGTGTTTCAAACACCCATTGCTATAAAATTTCTGTGTTTTTTCAATACTCTATTTTCTACCTACACTCATTTTCAATTCCTATGTTTTCTTCCTTTCCTCTGTTTTACATTCCTCCGTTCCAAACAGACTCTTATCGTTTTCACCTATATCCACATGTGTTGGTGTGGATTGGGGTGGAATTTAGTTCAAGTTCTACTCCAGTCCACCCAACACATGTGGATTGATGCGAATCCGACTACATCCAAAATAAGGCCTGAAGTGCAAATAAGCACGTGGTCCAGTGGTAGGTCTGTCCAGTGGGATGCTACCAACCGTACTAGGATTCAAACCCTGGTGATCACACATTTTTCTGTAATTTAAAATCTCTTCTTTGCGTGTTTATGGACGCGCGCGTGTTTGTGGTGTGAGTGTGGAGTGTGTGGGTTGTGTACGTCCAAATTGTGCCCGATGAAAAAAAACAAGGCCTAAAGTGTGTATATATACATTTTATAGAGAGAATCATATAGCAAATAAATCCAGAAACAAGGCTCGCCGGCGGGTAGTTTTCCAGGTGTAGAGATCAGGTTTGCGCACTTTTTGTTTTTTTTGAAATAGGTTTGCGCACTTTATGCCCTTCCATCATTACAGTACATATTTTCTGCATGATATATAAGCTATATATATAAACAAAAAAACTTAATAAGTACACTATGCACACAGGACGTGTGGTGTGTAGGCGTGCATTTGCGCCGGCTGCACGCATGCGTTACATTATTGAAGCCTGCACTGCACTGCATCACAGTTCACAGCCGCCGTTCGATCGGGGACGCGGCAAGCGGAGGCCGGCCGAAGGCGTCGTCAAACATGGGAGAGACCCGGCCGCGCACGCGCGGCGCCGACGCTGCGTGCCGCGGACCGCTGACGACAAGCTGTGGGCAGATCATGTCAAAACCAGGGACCCCTGTACGTGCGGGTGCGTGCGGCTTCGGTTGTCCGCGCCGCCGCCCGCCGCGTACCGAACTAGACGTGGCGGCGATGACCACGGCCGGCGGGCCAGGCGCACGCGCGCGCGCCTTTCTGCCGGAGCCGATCGCCGGTCCGGTCGTCGGGTCTTGACTCTTGACCAGCGGCAACGTTCCACAAAGCCCATCCGGCCATCCCTTATCACACGCATCCTGCTGCCTACAGCTTAGGTTGGTGCCGGGCCTGGACACCACAAGAGCAGCACTGGGCCAAACTCAGCGACGAGCACACATCACCAACAAACTTGCATAGCCCAAGCAGAGAAAGTGGCCAGGTACTTTTGACCGGACGGCCCTAAAAAAAAGTAGTTTTCACCGAACAAAGTACGCCTTACAGCCCGTTTGGACGTAGTTATTCAGCGCTCATAATTAGAATTGGCATTGGCTATCTCACCAATACAGCTTTTTGGATGGTTTGGAACTCGGAATTGGTATTCATCCTCTATAACAACCGGAATTCAGCGCCCTCATCTCCAATACGAAGCTCTCCCCTATGTATTGGGTGGAATTCCCTCATCCTCGACATCCTATCCCCAAGCGTGCAGCGGCGCGACTCCTCTTCCTCTCCCCCGTGGCCGGCGGCGCGACTCCTCTCCTCCGTGGCTGCCGAGATCTGCCCGCCCCATCCCCGCCACCTCACCAAGCAGTAAGCGGCGCCCCGCCGCCCCGCGGCCCTGCGTGGCCGTGCTCTGCCAGTTCACCGGCGGCGGGCGTGCCAAGCCGCTCCCCTACCGTGGCCAGGGTCAACCTTCCCCAATATTTCAATTCCATGCCAGAAAATGGATTTGAGCTGGTTGCTAAGATTCCAAAAGTCAATTCAATGGTCATCCAAATAATAGTATTTGAATTGTGGCCATTTCAATATCATGGCTGCTTTGGTATTAAACCCAATTCAATTTCAACTCCTCTCGTAAACAAGATAACCATATATTTTAACAAGTTCATCATGCATCATGTCACCCCTGGGACGCAGGAACTTTACTTAATTCCCGCAATGGCTCAGCATGTTTCGTGGGGTTCCTCCTGTTGCTATAAGCCAGGGGCGCAATGCACAATAGGTGCATCAGGGTACAGGTGTACCCAAAAATTTCTACAAAAAATATGAAGTACATATAACCTTTAATCATTATACTAGCAAAACATGTCCGTGCATTGCACCGGGACATACAACTTGCTGAGTGGTTACATGGACGACTTGCAATTTGGAGATTTATGTAATGGTCGCATTATCTGCTCTAATACGTCTTGGAATCGAATTTCGTACCACCTAGATATGAATTGTGGTAACTCGTATACCAATTTGTTTTAAAATTAAGACTCTACACAGTGGTGACGTCATATTAACTCATACAACACGGGAGAGAGATATGTTCCAATATGTATCTAGGCATAGATATAGATAGAACGGCTGGTATTTCTTGGTTGAATCAGTAGATTCAAATAGTACAAACATATTTTCTAAACCGGTTCGGTGAACAAGCCAAATTCCAAACCTAAAATATGTCATCCTTTTCTAAACCAAGAAGATACATATTTTGTATTGAACCAATCATATGAAAAGGCTCCTGTACATATTACGTGTGCATTCGTATATTATACCAAATAAACAAGTCCGGCTGCCCTAAGCTTCTTTAGGATTCTCCCTTAATCACGTCATGCATGCAAATATAGCATATAGTGTTCCTTTTTGTTGTCTACCTGTGTACCATGGTTGCCTTTTTTTCCCTTGACGAGCTGCTTATGGACTCTTGTTGTTGTAAAACATACGAACTCTATCATAAAAGGAAAGGAGAAGGAAGAATCCTAATCCTAGTCCGTTTATCCATTGTTCGATAGTTAAAGAGAGACATACCAAAAAAGTGAATGGACGAAAAAAATAGCCTGAAATTTTGCCTCTTTATTATTAGATATAGATATGTATAATATATATATTGTTAAGTAGGAAGCCCAAGGTGCTAGTTCATCCGACAGGACAAAGAAAGTCTCACACAGAGCTTCTTGTTTGCATTGTTGCTTTTGAATCTAGTGATTATTTTTGCTTTTTATGACAAGGAAAAACTTATTAAACTTGCAAAGTTTTATCCTCAAGGTTTCATGAGTACAAATTTGGTCCTTCCTTCTTTGCAGCTTAATATTTTTATTGTTGATGTGTGTAGCGACACAAGGTTCTGATAAGCAAAGAATCTTAGTGAGCTCCCTCTCAAACTTGTTGAGACAAACAAACACAGCCGCTTTAAACTTGTTTATTTGTTGCTAAAACTACTTTGTTGAGAGAGTTCAGCAAGTATTGAGGGAGTATTATTTTATCCTTTCTATGGCTACTACAAGTGTTGAGTATTTTCAGCAATGAACCATGCGAAGACCAAGCTTTGAAACAAGATGGGTGATCACTACTTGAATGATTTTTTATCACATTTATTGAGCTCGTGACTTTTTCTGATGTGTAAGCGATGAAGATGTCATTAAACGTTTCTAAGAGTCAAGGAATGGCTTGTAAAGATTTAGTTTCCATTATAATAATTTATAATATTTAGTTGCAAACATGTACAAATTCTGTGCTTAGGACTTGTTTGGAAACAACTGGAACAAACTCTATACTTAGGGTAGAGCAATGTGGTGAGTACACAATTCACCATTAATATAATTTGATATCTGTCATGTATTTTCAAACATTATGTAATTAATGTTTCCATATGTTTATTTCTGGCTACACTCCAAGTTGTATATCTTTCAGAGCTATATCACTTGAGCATGCCAGCAGCGTATCATGTTTGAAGAAATAGTGTGACAAATGAGGCTTCATTTGTTTCTATAGGTGTCGTTGTTCTCCCAAGAGAAATATGAAGAAAATTTTTAGAGACCATTGAATGAAGCATTTAGCATACGCATATGAGAAGAAGATACAAAGTAATAAACATCCAACCAACTTCACAAGTCATTGATCATGTTAGAGATGAGATGTGTAGTATGATTGATCAAGTCATTAAGGATCGGGATGTGAAGAATGGAGTGATGAGCACTATTATGCCAACAAGTTCTTGTAGGCAAGTGGTACACCTCAATCAATTAGGCAACTAAGGAACAAGTTTGATCACTGATTAGAATCTGTCAGCAGGAAACTTACAGAGGTACTTGAATTTGTTATGGGCGTGGCTCTCGACATTGTTAGGCCTAACAATCCACAATTTGGTAAATACATCCTAAGCTATAGGGAGCTAGGTTTTGGCCTCGTTTCAAAGATTATATTGGTGCAATCGATGGCACACATATATCGATAATTGTTCAAATTGAGTGAACAATCAAATACATAGCCCGCCGTGGGTATGCTTCACAAAACGTAATGGTGGTTTGTGACTTTAATATGCGGCTCACATTTGTTGTCACTGGTTGGCCCAAATATTCTATGCATGGCACTGATGTATTATTGGATACTCTATTCACATACAAGCAACAATTCCCACACCTTATGTTAAAGAAAAAACAATTTCCACACCCTCCCTAGGTATGTGTCACTTATGTTTCAATTTATTTTTTAGGTAATCTTTGTGCATTATACTATAACATGGAAATCTAATTAACATGCAAAGTGTTGATTCCATATATCCTAACAAAAAAGGATACCTTGCACTATACAAGGGATAAATGTACCATGTTTTCGAATGGCAACATGCATGGTCATAATCCGGCGGAACTAAAGGAAGTGTCCAATTATGAACATTTGAGTTTGAGAAATATGATTGAGTGGTCATTTGGAGTACTAAATATGAAATGTCATATTCTCTTGAACTTGCCTAAATATTTGGTTAACAAGAAATGAAATATTATAGGTGAACATATAGGTGAATGTGAGGTGAACCCAGTGACACAAATCCCCCGTGACCGAAACACACAAACCAATGCATAAATTTGTATTACTTACAATTATCATAATACATTTACGTTCTATTGTTGGTACATATAAGCACATTCTAAATGCACATATAGAGAGGGGGAGTGGAAGCTCTAGAAATTTCTAATGAACATGTACAAGTTAGATCTCCACATAGGTTCCACAAAGGGCAAAATAAAAAAACAAAGTTTGGTGACAAGTTACCAAAAAAAAATAGAATCGGATGTCAAAGTATTTATAAACTGTAATCTAGTAATTTGCCGTACAAAAGTTTAAGTGAAGAATGTGTTGTTTGTTTTTACATTGATGGATTGGGGCGAGTGGGACTTGTGGTCCGAGCTTCCCGGTGCTCCTCAAGCCCTACTTCCTCCTTTCCTTGACATCCACCTATTATGTTTCTCAACCCAAACACATTAACTCTATTTATGGTTGGTTTTCGCCTCCGTTGCTACTTCTTTCTTTGCCCCTTGTCTTTTTTCACACTAACTGACCCTTCAAGGTTCTTTCCTCAATCACATTCTTCCGACATCTAGTTCATCCCGATTTTCATATGGTATGTATCTTATCTGATCATTTCATTGAACTTTTGCACTGGAATATGCAGCAAGATCAAATCTTGCATGCAATGTTTTCTCTTCGTTTTTTTCCTTTCCATTTCTACATGCATATCCTGATTTTGGTTCATGAAAACACACAATGGATTGTTACTATTCCACTTGCTACAATCCTAAGTAAAACACATTAAAAATTCATTTTTCCACTGCACGCATTTGCAATATCAAGCTACTCAGCAACATTCTATAAAAAATCATACATTCGTAGTTTTTCCAGAGTGAACACAAATGTAGAATTTTGGTAGAATATTCAAAGGTGGCATCTAACTAGTTTATAAACAACAACGTAATGCATGGCATCATGCTCATGTGTGGTTGTCGAAGTCTGCATCCATTGCGCTTGCGCTACGCCGTTGACCCGGGCAACACGTCCTGCTTGCCACGCAGGCGATGACGATGGATCGGACGGCGCAGACAGCGTCGAGATCCGTGGAGCCAGCGGGTAACTAGCCACCCCCGCCACCGCGTCGCGCCACGCCCACGCGCTCGGCCTCGCCTTCCGTTTCAACCAGGCGACGCCAGCTCACCCCGCGCCTCCGCACGGGATCGCGCGCCGGAGCCGGATCGGCGGCGCAGGAGAGCGCTCCGAGTCCGAGGACGTACGGTACGGGATGGTGGAGGCGCCGGCGCCGGCGGATCTGAGCGCGGCGGCGCAGGTGCCCGCGCTGCCGCTGCAGGTGGATCTCCTGCAGCTGCCGCCGGAGGTGCCCGCGCCGGGGGCGCCCGCGCTGCGCGGCGTCCTCGACCGCCTCTTCGCGCACTGGCTCTCGCTCCCGGACACCGCCGCGCTGCTCGCCAGCCTCGTGCACAAGGCCAAGGCCGGCGGCGGCGGCGCCGCGGCGGCGATGCTGCCCTCCATGATGCTGCAGGGGGGAGCCGCCGTGCCGCCGCTCTCCCCGAGGTCCCCGCGCCTCTCGCGGAGGCCCAGCAGCCTCGGCGCCGGCCCGCCCAACCGCTCCGCGTCGCCGCTCCGCCCGCCAGCCGCGCGCCCCGCCAAGGAGGTCATACCGCAGGTACCGCTCCGCATCACATCCGTCCATCGGATCAAACTTTGCTTCTCATTTTTGTCCAATCTGCACGGAATCGTATTTGATGATCGCTATGGGTGTGTTAGCAATCGAAATTCTTTTGTTATGTTTGCCAGTTTTATTTTCAAGATGGGCGGCCACCGCCGTACGAGGTGAAGAAGCAATGCATATCGACAGTTGATCAGCTCTTCGCAGGCCACTCAAATGGTCTTCGGGCTCCAGGTGCGCCAAATTCGATCTGCATTTTTGGTCAATTTAATTCGCGAAATCATCTGTTGACTAGTGGTGATGCTAATGATAAGACAGTTTCATGCATCCCTTCTCAAATCAATTGAGACTGGCAATTGTCTTGATCACAGTAGTTTGTGGTGAGGCATTCATCTAATAACTTTCTTTCGGTGCCTCTTTTTGTTGCACAATAGAATTTCGGATGGTTACCAGGGAACTCTGCAAACTACCGACATTCTTTACCACTGTTCTCTTCGATAAGATAGACAAGGAGAGCACGGGATTCGTGACAAGGTAGTTGTTGGCAAATTTTGATTGTCCACATTATACAAAATTAGCGAATGATAGACATGGTACTACTTCAACTGTTTCAGGGATGCCTTCATTGATTTCTGGGTGAATAGCAATTTGATGAGTATGGATAGTGCAACCCAAGTGTTCACAATTCTGAAGCAACAGAATCGCAATTACCTCACAAAGGTATCCATCTCTTGTTTCCCTAAACATCATACATTGAAAGACTCTGGCAATGGATTATTTCATCAATGCATGTTTGTGGTTGATGACTGTTGCTCTTCTCTAATCAATGCTTCATAATGATTGATTGGATTCACGTAGGAGGATTTTAAACCGATTCTGAAAGACCTTTTGGACAACCATCCTGGTCTGGAGTTCTTGAAGAGTACACCTGAATTTCAAGAAAGATATGGTAAACTATCTTTGCCATGCTACGATATTTGTGGATTATATCAAATCCCGTCTTCTATCTTCTTTGGCTTATATACAACATTATTTGTCAGCTGAGACTGTCGTATATAGAATATTCTATTCCTTGAATCGAATTGGGAGTGGACATCTGACACTTAGGGAGCTGAAGCGTGGAAATCTACTCAGTGCGCTCAGGCATGCTGATGATGAAGAGGATATCAATAAAGTTTTAAGGTGACAGCTTCAAATCAAGTTCTAACAATTCTCCTCCTTTGTATTTACAGAATTTTCTCCAGTGCAGTTTTTCTTTAGGGGAACCCTAAGCTTCCATTATGCAAGACATTGAACTTCCTTTTTGTTTTCCCCTGTAGGTACTTCTCATATGAGCATTTCTATGTGATATATTGCAAGTTCTGGGAACTGGACACAGACCACGACTTCTTTATTGACAAAGAAAATCTTATTAAGTACGGAAATCATGCACTGACATATAGGATTGTAGATAGAATTTTTTCAGAGGTTAGTTTTTCTTTTTGTCCTACCAACTCCACTTTCTTCAAGTTATCTTCAGGTTCATTTTATTGAGTGTATGTTGATAGTTTTTAATGGATATATGGTAGGTTCCTAGGAAATTTACCAGTAAGGTTGAAGGGAAAATGGGCTATGAAGATTTCGTCCATTTTATATTGTCCGAAGAGGACAAATCATCAGCGCCAAGCCAAGAATATTGGTATGTTGCTGATGTTTGGTTTAATACCTTTTTTTTTAATATTGATCGATGCTCCATCTTCAGTGTACTATTGTGTTTACCCTTTATTGCACTTCCTATCATGAGCGCTTATGCATCACTTACAATGTTACGATTTCAATGTATATTTGTATCATGCAACCATTGGAACAATCTCTGTATAACATTTCTAAAACATCCTTTCTAAGGGATAGAGAAAAACATAGGGTGGATGGTGCTTTATTTATTAGAACTATCTGTAGTGGCATGAAAAGTCTCTTACTTTGAACAGAGCAAATTCAATAAAAATGAATTTCACAGCTATACTGGCTGTTGGTCTCATTGTCATCCCATCCGGGTAGAATTCTTCATTAATGGTCCTTCAAGCAAAGGTTTCCTTTTTCTACAAATTGAATTAAGAAATGAATGTGTGGTTTTGGAGACATTCATCGAATTTTGGTAGAGCCGTAGTCAACTTGACCCTCTAAAGTACGAAAATTCATTCCTGACTAAGAGATCAGTTCTAAAAGAATATTTATCTATATCTGTTAGGGTAGCCTTTGATCCTCAACCTAAAACACATCAGTCTAACATGTCATGTGAATTTGATTTGCTTGCCATTTTGGAAAGGTGGTTCTAGGATTCAGTACAGGCTTCAACTAAATCCTAAAAATTCCTTATCTTCCAACCAGGCCTATAACATCCAAAAGTTATCATATTTTTGCTTGGTGACATCATCTCTTCAGGTTCAAATGTATAGATTTGGATGGCAATGGCATACTTACACACATTGAACTTCAGTTCTTCTTTGAGGAGCAACTTCATCGCATGGAGTGCTTGGCCCAGGAACCTGTTCTATTTGAGGACATCTTGTGTCAGCTCATTGATATGATTGGACCTGAGGTTGCCTTTATTACTTTAATTTGCGCATTGCCAACTAATAAACATTTTATGCTGAATTAGTTGCATTAATTTTGTTCTAGAATGATAGCTATTTGACATTGAAAGACTTCCGAAGGTGCAAACTGTCTGGGCATTTCTTCAACATTCTCTTTAATCTGAACAAATTTATGGCATTTGAAGCTAGGGATCCATTCCTTATCCGCCAAGTAAGTCGAGTTCCTATTCATGTTATAATATCCATTGATAATCTTACATGAACTGTTTGTCACTTGTAACACCTCTGCTTTCCTCCAATCCGAGTGCAGATGCGTGAAGAGCCGTCATTAACAGACTGGGATCGTTTTGCACGAAGAGAGTATGTAAGATTGGCGATGGAAGAAGATGGTGAAGATGCTTCGAATGCAAGTGGAGATGTTTGGGATGAGTCACTTGAATCTCCTTTCTAGATTGAAAAACACTGTGAAGACATCAGACATTCACATGTAGCCCTAATAATCAAGTCAAAATCATGATCACGGCAAAACATGAACAGTTATTTGATATCTTATCTTTACAGAAACTATAGTGGAGGCAGCTGCATGCTTGCTGGCAGCATCTAAATTTTGACATGGAAGCAAAGACAGATACTTCCACCTAGTTTGCTGCGGAGTCCATTTTGTTGTTGGTGACAGTGAGAGGTTTTGCCATGGCATCCATGATATGGTCTAGTTTTGCTGCTAAACTTCAGCTGATTGATTCATGGCAGCAACAAGAGAACAGCACCTTGTGATTATTCCGAAGGCAGACAAATAAGAAGATGAGCAGGGGTCCTTGCAGCGGATGCAATCTTCATATGGTGGATAGTGAATAGTTGGCATCACAATTTTTATTCCCATAGTGTCTCGATTAGCTATCTGTCAAAGTATTCTTTCTTTGTTGAATAAGGTCATCAAGAAGGCCGGCCATTTACTTGTGTATTCTGTACTTTATTTAGTTTGTAGTCACATGAACAATGAGCTGAAATACTATATCACAGGTTTATTGTCATTTTTCTCACACACTGCTGTATTTAGATGTAACGCACAAGTGTTTGAGGATTAAAATAGACCAATCTTGTGCAAATGTTACATGATATTAATACCGAAGAGCAACATATGAGATCAACGCAACTCCAGACCATTTTTTTCAGCTGAAAGGATGTGGATTCGTGTAGGAAGAAAGATGGAACTTCCAATCAAAAGTGCAAAACTGTCTCTGACAGTCTAGGCTAAAGCAATGCTACATCCAGCAGCACTGCAGTAGGCAAATCAACCGGTACATTTTGACCGGTAGGCAAATCAACCGGTACATCTTGACCAGCTTTTGGGCAGAATCAAAAGCTTTTCTTAACTACCGCCTCCTTTAGTAGACAGATTATCAGCCTAAGCAAAAGCTTTTGTTAGATGTGTTATTAATTTGTAGACATTTTGCATCTTTACATCAGTGGTTCATTGTATTTTCAGGGAGAAGGACCGACGTCGAAAAGGACGCCGGGCTGTCTGATAGGCTGGGCTACCTGCAAAGATCATGCCTTTGCTTTGGTTGCTCCACCAATGATTGCCTCCCGCTGGAAATAAACATCCGGGGCTGGAGAGGAAAGCATGGAAAGGAAGAGCATACTGTCCTCCTGGCCTTCTTTCTAAGCAAAATAAAGGACGGATCATTCAGTCATCTTTCCGACAACGGTGGAAGAGAGCTAGGATTATACTACTAGGCACCCTCTATGGCTCTAGCTAGGAAGATAAGGGCCATGGAGAGCAAAACACTACCTACTGAGATGGAACAGCACGCTGATGAGAATCAAGACACAATATGCTTTGACTGATGTGAACAGTTTAGCACTTCTCCCATGGGCCATGGCACTAAGAACCGTATCAAAACAATGTTAGTAAGCTAGGAGGGAGCAAACAAAAATGAGGGTAGCATCTTCTTGCACACTGAACTGAATGTCACTCATGGGTTTTATCCTGGATATCTAAAGTTGATCAGCAACAAGCACATGCAGCGTGTTTGTCCTCTATAACAGATTGTATGAATCCAAACAAAGCATCATGTGGAGTTAATACAGATCCCAATTAAAGAATTCTCTTTTTAAGTTAAAGAATAAAGGGCCCTCTCTCACATGCACATAGATTTTTTTTAAAAGAAAGAATGGAGTCAACCTACTGATCCTTTTATTTGGGGCTCATGAGCCATTACTGGCTACCAGAAAATTAGAAGCTTGCGGGAAAATATATTGTTTTGGACTACATCCAAGGCTCACTGCCTTCAAGTACCCACCAACATTTTTTTTTTACTAAAGTGATACGTACTTTAGTTAAATTAATCATAAGGACAATGACAGGATTCAGCATTGTGATCCTATCAGCGACTATATATGCATCCCGTTCCTTTTCTAGAATCCACAAATCAAAACCATTGTATGGTGTAATGGTGGTATACAACAATTACAAAATGCTGCACATTCGAGTTACATATATACTAATTTGCAATTGTAGCAAAGAGACAGGTGCATCTAAAGTTCAAGGCACTAACTACTGTGGTGGCAAAGGTACGTAGCCCACAAATCACATCCCTATCCTCCAATATCATTGTATAATTAAATGATTGTGCAAATAGCTTAAAGGACCTAGTGGCGTCATCGTAAAAGCGCTTTTAGTCACCTCCTTTAGGGCGCTGAGGTGCTCCAAAATTGCAAAGTAAGGACAGGCCTTGCGTATGCTAATGGTCTCTAGTTTCCTCACGCAAGATGCTTAGCCTTGTAGGAGATGTGCACTAGCCGACTAGGACCTGACCAATCCAAGTCCCTGTTCTGGCCAATAAATTCCAGTGCGGTGAAAGTGTTACTTTCATTTCAAGGAGAACAACCTAAAGTTGTCACCACAACCAAAACAAAAGTAACAGAATAGAGAGTGACAAGGTATATATACATATGCAAAACAGACATTCAGGATCTAAGTTAGGCCTCGTTCGTTTGGGGTGGATTGAGGGCAGGAATTAATCCGGCTGATCACTGCTACTGTAAATAGACCTGTCATTCCAGCTGAAACTATTCCAGCCACCCATTCCGATGTAAACGAACGGGCCCTTAAGGAACATAATTCACTGCTGTTGTTTTCTGTATGAAGACAAAATTAAGTACCGCTTGTTTATACGAAGCGCATCTGAAAGTAGAGAGTTTTATCAGGGGTGTGTGGAACATGGTGAAGAGAAATGCAGCTAATCTTCCGTGTTCCTGATAGCTATATGAAAAGAAAAGGATGGTGCACCAAAAGAAGATGGTCAACAAAAGTCACTAATCATTGCCTTTTGGTTGACAGCAACATAATATATATGACTGTTAGTCGTCGGTCCGAATAACAACTAGTTCTGCTATCGACAATTAGACACACACGCAAGTTTTCCTAAGAATTTGAAATGTTCTGATGAAACAATCATTGCCACTTTAAGTGGTTTAGTATGAAAAGCTTTCAATAATATTCCAAGGCTACCTAGTGTATCCATACCATACCATGTATAGAATAAGAATGGGTCCATGTGTGTTTGTGTTTGAGGCAACTGTCCATATGTGGTTGTGTCCAACAAAACTAAACCTGCTTTGTAACTCCGTTCTAGAGCTTACCAAAGAATCATAACTGCTTAGTAAAAGCACGGTATCAATTATGGCATTCAGAAATGACACCACGTCTCCCTTACAGTCATAGGCAACAGCTCGCTGTGAATCTAGAAAAAAGCTACAGTTCTCAAGTCATACGCAACAATGCGCTGTAGTGGACGAAACAATTGCTCCTCATTTAACTTGCTAGCTGCCTTGCCAAAGATATTGTTGTCACAATCTCGACTTGAAAGGGCATACAAGGCAACGGCTTTACTTGGTCACAAGAAACAGACTGGTCAAAGCACGCAATACATGGCTGTATGATTGCAATGCATTATTGTTCACTGTAAATCTTTGGTGTTACTTGCAAGTCCTAAATTGCTGGCGCGGTTCTTTTCGTTTCAGAAGTTAGGCTCCCTGTGTTTAATTTCTATTTGCAAATGCATGAACAAAGGATGAATTCATGTAATTACATGAACAAAGTATTCATGTAATACTTGCAAGTCCCCAGGTAGTCTCACTCACATGCACATCTGACGGCATGATTTAACTGTTGGTGCTTTGCATATTGTACCTACAACTAGAAGTCTAGAACAGAGCAAAATAGTTGTAACTTTCGACAGAATTTCCGCATCCGAAAGGCGTTTTTGAGAAAGTCCTAGCCTTTCCTCATGACGCTGACACATTTACAACAAAATGCCAAATGGCTGTGTATCTGATAAATGAAGATGATAATCTCAAACAGCCACAAAGTTAGAAAAGCAAAATTTGCTTACAACAGCACTGGTGGGTCAGTGTCTTCTGCTTTAGGGGCTGGCTGGTTTCTTGGCGATTTAAAAGGAACACTTCCCTGCTCATCCTCCCCCTCCATTCATCCAACACATTCCTTTGCAATTGCAGTAAAACACCACTGCTTCTTTCCTTCTCCACATTGCAAACCACCAAGCAACAAGCATCCAAGCCTACTCTCCTTCAGAGTTTCAGACATGCAGCCAAACTGTGTAGCCAATTTAGCATGCCTCCCTGGCTTCGACATGGCCAGCTTTTTCCTACCACAGATTCAGAATGATCCCATGTATGATTTCAGCTCGTTCGACATGGTCGATCTCGATCCATACCCATACAGCTGCAATGGCAGCGTTACTACCACCATCGTCAGCTCGGTGTCTGCCGCGGCGGCGGACAACCATCAGGAGAGGCGTGGCCACGACGAGAGGAAGAAGAGGAGGCTAGCGTCGAACCGTGAGTCCGCGAGGAGGTCGCGCGTGAGGAAGCAGAGGCGCCTGGACGAACTCTCATTGCTGGTCGCGGAGCTCCTGGGCACCAACCACAGGCTTCTTGTTGAGCTCAACCACGTGATCGCCAAGCATGCTGCCGTAGCTCGTGAGAACGCCAAGCTCAGAGAAGAAGCTGATGGCCTGCAGAGAAGGCTCAGCGAGATGGAAGCGGGAGTGGGAGAAGCTGAAGCTGAAGCAGGGACCCCTGAGGTGGCTTAGTTTGAGCGCACACAGTATTGTGCCTAGTAGCCTTGTAGTATAGTACTGTTGAGTACGTAGATAAAGATACTACTAATTTCGGTACTCCATTTATGCAAGGAGAAGGAGCATATGAGTACATAGAAGATTATTACTTGCTGTATCTATATTCTTTCATGGAACCTTTTCTTTGACTAATATGAGTTGGTAAAATCTAAAATGGAGCTCTAGCTGCAACATGGCAAAGCATTTTTTTTTGTCCTTTGGTATAAATCTGGCGAGTTGATTCGGAGCATTTAAGGCAGTTCCTAACGGCACTTTCCCTAGGCACCGCATTATTGGGTAGTTTTGTCGACAGGCTGACGACCTATTTGTTTACCAAAATTTCTGCTTTCGCTGTTCGGCTGATAATTTTTGCGGCTGATAAGCCAGCTGATGCTGTTTTATTTATGAGAGAAAAACTTTGTGCCATGGCTGATAAGCCAATGACAGATAGCCCACTACAGAAATAGAGGCTCTGCTCAACCACTCAGGATTACGGTCTTAGTCCAAATGGCAAATAGTATGAAAATCGTATGGAAAACCAAGAAATTTTGTCATCACTCTAGTCCCCAACTCACCAACTGAATCCTGATGAAGGGAGCGAGTGCTCCATGGTCCAGAGCTCCAAAGTTCACCGTGCAGTTGCCTCTCCCGCGGGCGCGGGGAAATGGTTGCGCAGATGCCGCCGCCGGCGAGCACTGGTGGCGGCACCGCCCCGGGAAGCCGCTGTTTACCTCTGATGTTGATGTGCCCGCCATATGGGCCTTGACGCTTTTGACCGTGGTCACTGGCCAGAGAAAGCTGTGTGGGCCTTACGCCTTAGACTCAGTATACGAGGAAAACACCTGGTCATCCTGGCCCGGCGCTTTTTCTTTATTCCCATTCCCCAGCAAGCCTCTTGTTACCAAGCCATTGTCCATTGGGTGAAAGGATGCACTTACACACGAAAAAAGATGTAGAAAAAAAAAATCATGCAAGACCTGAATGGGCTTATAGTAGAGTTTATATAATTGAAACTCCAGAAATTTATCAGTTCATTGGACGCCATGAAGAGTCTGAGATGATGGGATGGGAGGCTCCCTAGTCCCTCATGAGAGATCTCTCACTCAGTTCTGCAGAACCCACTGGGCACTGGCATCACCGGGATCTCATCCCATTGGAGAGCACAGCATTCCAAACAAAACTTAAAGAGAATTTGGAGCAGTTTACTATGTCGTGCCAAACTAACAAGGAACAAGGTGAAAAGGCTATCGAGTTTACACTAGAAACTGAGATCAAGCTGCAGAGGTTGAACAACTGCCATAGAAACATAGTTAATGATCAGTGACCAGATGTTAAACGCTGGCTCATTATCTTCTTATTAGCACCGCTGACAGGAAATCGCCTTCAGTTGGTTAGTTTGCAATCCTGTTTGCCGGCATCAGTCAGTCTGCCGCCTCATCAAGATGTGCCTTGCTCAGGTATATTTTCTCCCGGGCATTCAGTTGCATCATCTCCAGCACCTACTGTGGCTCCACTGCCAGAGCCTGCGCCTCCACTCTATCAATATAATAATATTTGTCAGATCACAGCACCGTAGTAAAAATTAATTAAAGCGTCAAAGGAGCCTTCGCAAATGTGGAAAGACAGAACTGACTTCAAATGGTGAAATCAAGGGATAGCCCTTTCATTTTGAGATGCAACGTGGAAACAGCATAAGCACCCTACTGCGGAGAAGATTTTGAAATATACCCCAGTGCTGCAAGGGAGCAGCAAATACTCACCTTGGTAAGATTCGGCCAAAAAAATACTAAATGGCTTAACAAAAATTTCCCTGTAACACGACACACCACATCATGTTTGAATGTCTGCACATATTCAACTCTAGCAATTTCAAAATTTGCAAGATGGAATCCAAATAAGATAAATATGGATTAAAACAATTGGATATATGTGAAATTAGCAAATGCACAATACTGATATTTTGCTGCTTACTGCGAAACTTCGAATGATATGCCATCCTAGTCCGGACTGCCCCCGCGTCGCCTCCCACGCAGGCGACCCGGGAGGCCCCGAACCCTAGCCGCCGCCCCCACCTTTCTTCCCCTCCCCTGCCGCGCCGCCGCCGGAGCAGGCCGTCGGCTTGGCCGCGCGGCTCGCCGGGATGGCGGCGGCGGGGCCTCTTCTTCCGCAGCGGTGGTTTGGTGGCGCGGGTGGCGGCGGTCCGACAGGGCGCGGTCGTGCTGGAGCCGCGTGGGGCTTGGCAGGGCCGCCCCGGCGGCCGCGGCGGCGCCGACCAGGGTCTGAGCAGGCGCTTGTGGCGGCGGGGATCTTCTTCAACTCCTCCGCCCTCCCCTTCTTCCTCCCTCGGCGATGGCGTTGGGGCTGGCCTGGGCTGCCCGGGCGGCCGATTCATGGCCCGGGTGACCAGATCCGGAACCCCAGCGGCTGGATCCGGCTCGCCATGGCCGGGAGGCGTGGCGGCTGGCGACGGCGACCAGAGCTCGTGCAGGCGCGGGGGGGGGGGGGGCGGCGACAGGGCTCTCTCCTTCTCCTCTGCTCGCCCCCTTCCCTCACGACGCAGCATTTGTGCACGGCCGGCCGTAGCTGCCGCGGCCATGCGTTTGCTGCCCGCGGCGTGCTGCTTGGTGCGACCGTGGCGGTGGCCGGCCCGGGCGGCCGAGGAGGACAGAGGCGGCGGCGTCTGCGGGGCCGCTGGGTTCGTGGACGAATCTGGCGCTCCAGGTAGGGATGAAAACGGATCGGATACGGACGGATATCACTGATATCGTATTTGTTTTCGTATTTATGTCCGGATTCGGATTCGAATACGGATAGTATAAAAAATGACGGATAGAATACGATTGGATATCGACATTATAAATATATGATTTAAATATTCGGATACGGATACGGTATCGGATGTTAAATATCCGGACTCGGATACGGACGGATTAAAACCCCTCTAAACGGATTCGGTCTCGAATACGGTCGGAAAATATCCGTACCATTTTCATCCCTGGCTCCAGGGCAGGGGCGGCGCCCGCAATGGTGGGGCATGCTCCTCGTGGCTGCTCGAGGTGGTCGGCAGCGACGGCGGCAGGTGCCGATGCCAACGATGGTGGTCAGCGATGGCCACGACGTGCGGCAGTGTTACGCGAGCGGTGGTGGAGCAAGGTCCGGCTCTACGATTTGCCCAGATGGAGGGGGTGGCGGCCGACGCAGCTGTGCGGCTGCTGCAGGCAGCCGGCGCGTCGATGCCCCTCTGATGGTGCTTCTATGGGGCGGCAGGACAACAGCAAGGATGGTGCTGGTTGCTGGTGGGCAGGGGTCCGGCTTCTTGGCCCGACGTTCGTGCTAGAGGGTTCCTCGGGCGAAAGCCTTCGTGACGGCGACGCCAGTGGGCGCCGCTTTCCCCGTTGGGGGCGTCGTGTGTTTCCCTCTAGCATTATTATCCAAGGGTGAAAACCCAGTCCTCTATGGACGTGCGACGGTGGCGCCATCGGCGTCGCTTCCTTCCTGAAGGCGTCGCATTTGGATCGTCATCGCAGCTTCGATGTCTCCTTCGGCGATTGTGCTTCTTGGTGCCTATTGGACGCGGGTTTTGCAACGTGAAGTCGGAGCTGCTGCGTCATGGACGTGGCTCGGCAACGATGACACGTGGCGAGACCCTTTCGTCGTAGTCTAGGGCTCCGCGCTTCCGCTGGGGGCGAGGTGTGGGTTCGTGGCTGGAAGTCGGAGCTGCTCCTCTTTGAGCTTGGCAACGATGACCGGCTGGCCTTGTGCTTCGGACCCATCGGTAGGTGGCTCGTGGGTGGCTTGCCATTGGAAGTCGGGGCTGCTGGCTTCCTTGCTCGGCAACGATGACCAATGGCAGTGTTTCGTGTTTGTGCTCAACCGCGTCGTGTGGGGTGGTTAGGCAAACGGGTGCTCGGTGGGCATCTCGTTTGACTAACATTCTTGTACTTAAATTCTTTCGTCTTAATTGAGCGGCAGAGCTCCTGCCTTTGTTTCAAAAAAAAAAAAGATATTTTGCTGCTTAGGGCCAACGCAGAATCCTGATGCAGAACAAGCCAAATGGGATCGGCTGACATGATGCAATCACGATCCACGTCTAATGAAATAGCACTGTGACAGTACATAGATGGCCGCCATGCAAATAAGTGATGCTCAGTTGTCTCTGCTTCTTGGGTGATACCCCTTGAAATCAAGGGACAAAATGAAGGGAGAAGAAACTATTGATCGTGGTCCTTAACATGGTACATGATCTAATTATTTAAATTTGGCCTACTGGGAAAGCAGAGAACAGTACAAAGGGAACTAAAAAGCTCATCATGTCCCAACAAAGATGTCACTGATGGCATTGAGGACCTCAAAAAAGCTGCTGAAGCTGAATAGATAAATCAAAAGTGACTGTTTGGTGATGTGATAATTTTCACCCTAAAAGCTAGGTGATTTAAGTTAAGACTTTAGGATGCTCTAAAGCAGATGGAGCTTGAAAAAACAGTAATGATTGTTTCTCTAGCAGATGCAGCGACCATGAGTTTCCAACTACATAGGCATACAGATTGTCACCAGTTCCTTCAAAAGGGGAAACAAGTTTATCCCTCACCCCCCCCCCCCCCCCCCACCCGCCCTCACCCCAAATTACAAGGCACACTGTAGAAAAGTCTGCCTGCAAGCATCCAGTAACCACCACAGGAACTCATAGCCACCTTTTGCTAGGTGGTTTGCTGCTCATGCATAAGCTTCCTGAATCCTTGGTTCCTTAAAAACTTCTTTTTTGTGCTTTATCCAGTTCCTATAAGAGCTTTTGGTGGCCTTATATGCACTGCACTGCTATGAAAAGTGCATAGCTTAATCAGAATCCACATTGTCGCCCCCCACCCCCCTCCCTTTTTTAGTGGATAGTTACTTCCTGAACTAGAAGCATTCATTTGGAACAAGCTAGCCAATAAGTGAGTCAGTAGATCATACTAAGAAGTGCATGACTTAGGAACTGAAGAGTAGAAATCATCGTGTTGCATCACAAACTAAATTGCTGGGTTGAAACTAGGGATGAAAATGGATCGGATAGGGACAGATATCACTGATATCGTATTTGTTTTCATATTTATATCCGGATTCGGATTCGAATACGGATAGTATAAAAAATGCCGGATAGGATACGATTGGATATCGACATCATAAATATGTGATTTAAATATTCGAATACGAATACGGTATCAGATGTTAAATATCCGGACTCGGATACGGACGGATTAAAACCCCTCTAAACGGATTCGGTCTCGAATACGGTCGGAAAATATCCGTACCGTTTTCATCCCTAGTTGAAACCAATATTTTCGCACCAAAACAAAGGCCAGTAACATACCTGCGCTGGTGCGCTCTGTTGCGGCAGAGACACCACACCAGTCCTGCTCTGTCGCCAATCATGATCAGCATCACCCGTTGGGAGCTCAAACCGGCACACAGGGCAAGTGTTCCTGATGGCAAGCCACGGGCGGATGCACTCCCCATGGAAGTAGTGCTTGCAGGGGAGCCTGAGGACACTCTGCCCCGCCGCAACGCCATCCTTGCACACAGCGCAGCCGTGCGAGGCCTCCTCATCGCTGAGCCCAACCTCCGGTAAGCCGTCCACCACGGCACGGGATGCCGGCAGCCGCCGTGCAGCCTCCCCGACGCGCCCCGCGAGCGCATCGACGAGGTTCCAGTCGGCGTCGTCAGAGTCGGTGTCCTCGCCGCCCACCACCATCCGGAAGGGCCGCGTGACGACCCGTGGCCCGACGAGGTCGAACCCGCTCAGCATGAGCCCACCCACGTGACCCACCTCGCCCATATCGTCGTCGCTGGTGGCCTCCTCAACGGCGTCCACCAGGCCCTGGAAACCACCAACGACCGGCCGCGGATCGAGGGTCAACCCGCCCAGCATGAGCCCGACCCCGCTGTCGTCATCGTCGGCAGCCTCCTCAACGACAGCCCCCCGCTCGAATTCGGACCCTCCGCCGCCCCGGGCATTTCCGGAAATCATCGCCCCCTCCTCCTCCTCCCCGGAGGTATCCTCGACGAGTTCCAATGCAGAAACGAGGTGGGGGTAGAATTGGCTGAGGCCTCCATCGGAGTCGAATGAGCCGCCTAGGGTTTCGAGAATTGGTTCGTCGTGGGAGGACAGGGGCGCCTGTTCCTCTCCCACGAGGACGCCGCCTCCGTCGTCGTCGCCGTCGCGGAAGGCGAAACCTGAGATGCAGTACTCCCCGCTGTCTCCGTAGTCGAGCGCGAAGGGGCCGCCGATTAGCCCCTCGCCTTCGTCCCCATCGCCACCGTAGTCTTCGAATGGGTCGTAGCAGAACGGGTCGTTGTCGCCGTCGTCCCCGAAGTCGTAGCCGAAGCCGAAGGGGTCGTCGCCGGCGAAACCCGCCATTGGCAAGGAGGCGATGGCGGAAGAGACCTTTTTTGTTTTTTTTTTTTTCTCTCTTGAAAAAGGGTGAGAACCGGTTGCTTTTGAGACATAGGAAAGTTGGAATGGGCCTGGCCTGGGTCAGTGGACCAACTCGAGCCCATTTGATATGGATTGCAGAGAATTGGTAATGGGCTTGGCCCCGGTGACGCAAAAGGAGCAAGCGAGTCAGCCTGTCGTGCAAAACGTGCATGCATGGAGCCGAAATCAACAATAAGATTGGTGTTTGGAAGCACTGGACTTCGTGTTAGGTCTTTGTTTTATCTTTAACCGTACTATTAAGATGGGCTCGAGATCAATAGCCTGATGAAAGTTAAGTTAGGAGCTTTTGGATGCACACATGTGACATACGATCAATAAGTCAGTGTAAGAGTGACCCCATTAGATAGGCTATAAGTTAAAGATCTCTATACAAGTTGAATTAGATGAGATTGAACATAAAATGAGCTAGAAATATGCACCAATAATTGGGACCTGCCTGGCAGATCATTCGGTGGCACTGCGCTTTGTTCAGTTTAGGAAACATTCACCAAATTGTTGAGCTCTCTTAAACCCACGTTTGAGATACAGAGTTTGCAGCTAGTGCCACTAGTGAACAAAAAAAGCTATGAGATTCTTGTTACTCTTGGTGGTTGCAGCCACTTAGATCGGTTAGAGGCAGCAGACATTGTCGAGCATCACGTGGAGATTGTCTAGGGGGCTCAGACGAAGGATTTTGTGAGGGGGCTCTTAGGCTCATCCCATCCAAGATTAGCAATGAGAGATTATAATGGATTCGTGGATGTTGGTGTACCTCACGATCGAGCTGGCTCATACACTTGCGCTCACGGATCCTTGGACATGCCACAACAGGTAACGTTGGTTTGGTTTTGCTAGCAAACAACCAAACCATGGGGAAAAATTCTTGTGTCATCCCACATGCTTGGAGCTTGGTTTGCATTTCTACACTTGCTCTTTACATTTGTTGTTCACACATGCTTATGTAGTTGCTTAACTCTCTAGATCGTTTGCCTTGTGTGTTCGAGTAGCTTGTGCTCCTAGTTTTGTTAATTGCTAGTGCTAGTGAGTAGTTTTGATATTCTAACTTTTGCTCTCTAGACTTTGTATAGAAGCTTGCTTTTGTCATGCCGTCCTTGATGTGTGCTATAGGTGCCTTGCTAGTTGTTAGCTTAAGTTCTAGTTAATTTAGTGTAGGTTTGCTTGGCTTGCTAGACTAGATACAATTAGTGCTTTATTAGGACTCACTGTTATTATTAACACTTGTGTCTAGTATTGACTGTGTGCTTTAAATAACTAGAAGACCCGCACGTCGCTGCAGGAATTGCATATTAGTGGATTAATTACGTGGCATGATGACATGACAACAAAATACTAATGTGTCTTGCTGACGTGAACATTACAATTGCATGGGCAAGTGGTTTTTAATTGTGTGTTATAGTGTATTGCCTAGTTGGACAGCTGGCATGTTGAGAGAAATAGGTGACTTGCTGACATGGACATTACAATGGCATGGGCTAGTGGATTTTAATTGTGTGTGATAGTGGATTTTCTAGTTGGACGGTTTACATGTTGAGAGAAATATATAGTAGGGTTTTGCTTTATAAGAGTATAAAATAAGATTTGTAATAGGTAATTCAATCGTCCTTTCAGCGTGCATGCAAGGAGGTTGAGGAGAAACACTTGAATGCCAAACATCCACGGAGGATATTGTAACAGAACCGCCCAATTATACGAAATTAAGTAGGAAAATCATCCAACGGAAGGACAATTCAACAAACTTAAGCCCGTATAACCCGGTAGTACGTGAAATCTCGACGGATTTCAAACCATTTCTCATAACAGCCAAGATCGTACTAAGTTTAACGGTTACCATCATAAGTTACATAAAAGTTCGCGGCATAAAATACATCGGAGTTTAAACATAGTTATTACAAACCAGGTTTGACTAAAAGTAGCGGAAGCGGTAGTTCAAATCACGCACACACACAATATTTTGGAATAAAGTGCCAGCTTGTGATCATCTCCAGCAAAAGCATCAGACGAGAAGTAGCGAATGACCGTTGCCCATGGTCCTATGCTTCGCCCATTGCAGGATAGAGACAGTTGATACAATAGCCATAATACATCTGTCCATCTGCAACAAGTGGGAACAAAGCCCTGAGTACGAGAAGGTACTCAGCTAGACTTACCCGTCATAAACCAGAAATAAGAGACACCAAGGAATCATGATAGGCTTTCTGGTGGGATAGCTGACTCATTTGCAAGAAAAGCATTTTTAACTTAGCAACTCCTTTCCAAAAGCATGCAGTAATTAATTCTTTATTACCCTGCCAACTATGTTTGCAATGGTGCTAGAGTAACATGTAATTAAGCAAGTAAGGATTACCATTGATCATTAACAGTAGTTATCATGTCATCTTTCACATAACTATCCAAGTGATTCATCAATATTACTACGATGAAGTAGCTCAAGTCAAATGTTCACTATCCAGTGAACGATGGCGATTCGAATCGATTATTAACCAGCTGGTAAGTTATTCCTCACACAAACCTCACTCACCCGCTAAAGTGAGGTGTTGGTCACCGAGTCAACCATTCAGGTAAAGTCGCGAGCTTGCCAGGAACCACTTGTACCCGGGGGCCGCCCGACTGCTCTTTGGCCTTATCATCGCGCCCCCGTATCCTGCCACTACTGCTCCGGTACAGTGCGTTGCGGGCAATTCACTCGGCCCGAATAATCTCCCAGTTTCGCGGTCGGAAGGTACTTTATCCAGCCAGCTAAATGTGAGGCATGCGTTCAACATGACCCGAGGGACAACAACGGACGGTCCTTAACCGACACAGACGGAAAACACTACAGTCCAAAACCCTGCAAGTTTCCGCCCGGTCTCAAATTCATTTCACACTTAGTTATACCATGACTTCATAGTCAACCAAACAGATCCAGGTAACCACCTATAGCTCGCAGGTGACAGGAAATCACCCGACTTCTACCGGTCTAAGCCAGCTAAGCATTGACTTGACTGCGGATACCAGGGTAATAAGGATATGGTATAACAAAGGTAAGCAAGGTATAATGCAGCAACGTTTGCAAACAACTCATAAACGTAATGCATCAAATTAAGTAAAGTTAATAATAAATTATTTGCAAACCGAGAGAGAAATGCTCCGGGGCTTGCCTCTCTCGAAGAAGCTCGGACGGTGATCGGGGCACTCCGGGAGATCTTCACCGACCTCTTCTTCGGCTTCTGTCACCTCCTGCTGCTGCACCTCGATCTGCTCCTCTGCAGTGGCGGATGCAGGCTATACCTGTGGGGCCACCTAGCCCCACAGGTTTTGATGAAACTAGTAGAATTTTACTGTAGCTTATATGGCTTGTCCCTACAGTGTCTACTAGCTGGCCCCACAGGGTTTGATTGCTGGATCCGCCACTGCTCCTCTGGCTCCTCGGGTAAGACGACTGGGTTCTCGGTTTACGATCCTGTATGATGCAATGCGCGTAAGTGATTATGCAAGTGTGCATCGAAGGAGATGAATGCAATGAATATGTTGAAATGCAAGGTAGTCAACATCATCTAAGAAACTATACACTACAAGCACATGTCATCTACTGCATTCTCTTCTACTACTATTATGTTAAGTTAACCTATCTTATGAAATGCTTCAAAGATACACCAAAGCTTTACTAATTTCTTAATCACACTTAAAGCAACACTTGCTTAAACCCTAAGTAATAATAGGTTTGAATAGCAACATATATTTCTGATGCTCCTAAAAATCTAAGAAAATTACAGTAGCATAATACTACTCTAAACAGACTACCATAAAAATTTCATGGCATTTGAATAAGTAAACTATCCTATACAAAATGACAAGCTATAGCATAAAAATGAGCATGAAATTACTTTGTACTATGAAAAGTGTCAAACAATAGAATTAATATTTTTCCTAGGTTCTTCATAGCATACTATGACTGTACAAAAATTATCACATGCATGTTTTATACAAAGTTTGCTCTCTAGCAAAAATAACAAAAATCAGCCATTAAAGGTACTTGAACTACTTCTCCAAAGTTTTCCATAGCACATGCATGAAACATATTTTTCCTAGTAAGTACATGATATATGAAGATTAACAAACTTAAAATCATATTTTTCTGATACATATAGGATTTACTAGCTATTTTACAAGATATCAGCAATATTAAGAATTAATTAAAGCTCTACAGAAAAGTATTCCAAAAATGACATGCAATATTTTTAGATAGTAGATCTGGTTCCAATGAATCTAGATAAATTTATTTCACAATTTTTGGAGCTGAAATGACTGCTAAGATATTTTCCAAAGCATTTTCATCAAGAATAATAAAAGAAAATGGGAATGAATTTTTTTCATAACGGCACTGGGCCGGCCCGGGAAGTCAAGTGGCCCATGGCCGTTCTCGGCCTGGCATTGCGCGCGCGGGGGAACGGCCGAGCCGGCCTGCTCGGGGCGTGGCCCACAGGGCGTGGCCTAGTGACGACCGACGGGGGGAAGACAGGGCGCCCTCGTCGGCGTTCGGAGCCGCGACGGCGTGGCGGTGGCCGACGGCCAATGGCCGGCTCCGGCCAAACCGCGACCAGCTAAGGTGCGCAAAACGCTCGCAAGAGAGTGGCGAACGCGTGAAGGAGACGCGGGAGGGCAGAGATAGGGCGAGCGAGGCGGTGGCGGAGCACGGGCTCGACGGCACCGTCGCGGTGGTGCGGCGAGGCGAGGGAAAAATTGAGCCCTACCGGGGCAAACGAGGAGAAGGCGACACTCGTTCGGAGGAGGGGAGGATGGGGTGGAGCCTCGTGCATGGGCAATTGGACGGAGGTGGTCCACCGGTGCCAGAACAGGGCGATGACGGTGGCGGAGCTCGGTGGCGAGCGGTGTTCCGCTGCGGTTTTTTACCGGAGGGAGGAAGAAAGGGAGCAGGCGAGGCGGAAATGGAATGGAGACCAGGTGCCTGGTGTAAGGTCTAAATAGGCTAGAGGGGGGGTGAATAGCCTAATTAAAACTTCTACAATAATTACTTAACCACAAGTTAGTACGAAAGGTGGCGAAGCAAATGCACTAGCTCTAACTAAATAAGCAAGCCACCTACACAAGTCTAATACAAGGCTATTCACTAAACACAACAACTACTACAAGATAGAAACAAGAAGTAATACAAGAGAAGAGCTTCGAGTGATTATACCGCTGTGAAGAGAAGAGAAATACCAATCAATCAATCAAGAGAAATCCTCGGGAAGAGAATGACACAAGAATTTATCCTGAGGTTCACTTGCTTCCCGGCAAGCTACTCCCCGTTGTGGCGATACACCCACTTGTCGGTTCGCGAGCTAATCAACTATCAAGAGTCGAGCCCTCGGCGGGCGCCGCACAACCGCACACAAGATGGGGATCCTCCAAGCCACGAGCTCCACTAGAGTATCCAATTTGCGAACTCCCGCGGGGAAGGATCAAGAACCCCTTACAACACTTGGTGAAGGCTCCAACAATCTCCAATTGCGAGCTCAATCACCTCCGCTGCTCCAAGCCGTCTACCGTGTCGGGAAACACGGAAGAGTAACAAGAAATCCGCAGCAACTCGAAGATCAAGTGCCTCTAGAATGCAACTCTCAAGCAATGCACTTGAATCTCACTCAATCTCACTCAAGATGTGCAACTATGCAAAGAGATGAGTGGAGGGGTTGTTCTCTAGCTCAAAGTATGTCTCTATATCTCAAAATGTGCAAGAGTTACCCTCAAACCCTAGCCAACCTCTATTTATAGCGAAGGGGTACGCAGCTAGCCGTTACAGACGACGCAGCGAAAAACGCACTGACCGGACGCTCCGGTCAGGGTGACCGGACGCGTCCGGTCACTACACGACAGCAAGAAACAGTGCGTGTCAGAACTAGCTGTTGCCGTGACCGGACGCGCTGAACCGATTGACCGGACGTGACAGTGCCCGCGTCTGGTCGTATTCCAGTATGCTCCCGTTGAGACCGGACGCGTCCGATCGCACGTGACCGGACGCGCCGCGCGTCCGATCGTTACTCCGCTTCGCTCTACCCTTCTGGACGCCTGACCGGACGCTCCGGTTACGTGAGGGACCGGACGCGCCAGTCGCGCGCTCTGATTCGCTCAGGAGAACTGACCGGACGCGCTGTTGAACTGACCGGACGCCACAGTGCCCGCGTCCGATTAGAGTCCAGTAAGCTCCCTGGATGACCGGACGCGTCCGGTCATCAGTGACCGGACGCGCTGCGCGTCCGATCATCAAACTGAAAACCGCGCAGACGCTGAACACTGACCGGACGCGTCCGGTCATACAGAGACCGCGTCCGGTCCAGCGTCCGGTCATCTCTGTGACCTCCGTTCGCCTCCGTTTCTTTTCCGACTTCCGACGCAATAGAAAATAGGCATTTCACTTCTCCAAAAAGCGCCGAATCCCGCCTCGCAAGCTCGGCGGGAGGGAGAGAGGAACCCAAACCCCTCTCTACCGCTTAAACTCCACCGCCTTCACAAACTGTGCTAACACCACCAAGTGTACACCACCATGTGCATGTGTGTTAGCATTCCATAAATCATTTCTCAAGGCGTTATGTTAGCTTTTTACTAGATCCTAATGCATATGCTCAAGACATTGATCTAGTGGCACTTGATTTCCGAGCTAACCGTGATTGCCCCTCTTGATAGTCGGCCATGTATCTTAAACCCGGTCAATCACTTCTCTACTCATCTTAGACCGGCAAAAGAAAAACCCTATGGTTATACCTTTGCCTTGCGCTCTTAGATCCTTCTCTTTCATTTGATCATCATGTCCTTCATTTTATGTGCATCTCCACCATGATCATCATTTCATGTCCATGCACCATCTCTTTGTGATCTTGTGGCCACCACTCCTTGCCACATACACCTTCATCACATGTGTTGCTTATGCCTAACTCAATACACTTAACACAAGGCATTAGCACCTTGGTGTCATTAATTACCAAAACCAAACTTGGGCTTTCACCCGGTCGTTTTGAAGTGGAGCGCGGGCGCGGGGTTCACAGCGGCCACGCGGTGGCGTCGCCGGCATGCGGCCGCCACGCGGCGGGCGTTTGCTGCCGGGGCGCCAGCGTGCGCGCGCGCGCGCGGGAAGGAGGGAGAGGGGCTGGCTGGGCCGGGCCGCGGCGGAGGCGGACGCGGGCGCGCGCGCGGGAGTGGCGCGGGCGGATTCGGCCAGTGGGCCGAATCCGAGGCGGCGGCCTGCTAAGCTGGTTTTGATCTTTTTAAAATTTTTCATTTCAAATCAAATTCAAACACAGATTTCAAACCCTATTTTGAACAAGAAGAAGACATTTTCCGGAATTGACCCAAAAATAAAAGTTGCTTAGAATTTAATTCTCTACAACTTTGCTTTTAAGACCAAAGTCCAAATCTAGATAGATTTTGATTTTTAGAATAAAAGCTAATTTAGAGAGGATTTTCGAATATTTTCAAATAACATTTTAAAAACAAATCTTTGACAAAACTTTGAGTAATTTAGTTGCTCCAAAAATTTTGACCTATAATTCTAAGTGATATAAAATTTTTAGTTACACAATTTTGATGGAATGTGATTAGCACACTAATATATTACATCTCAAATACCACTTTCTAAGCTTTTATTTCACTCAAATTATAATATTAACATGTATGATTATGATGATATGAAATGTCATGCATATGATTGCCATGCAAATGCTTGCATAACACCGGAGTGTTACAGCCCTCCCCCCTTATAAAAATCTCGTCCCAAGATTTGGGTTACGAACCATTTATTATAAAAATCTTCGTATGCTTTTTGTAAGTATTCACCCGTTTCCCACGATGCATCTCCCTCATCATGATGACTCCATTGTATCTTATATGTTTTCACCACACTGTTCTGAGTAGCCCTTTCTTTGGAATCCAAAACTCGAATTGGCTGCTCACGATACACCAGATCTGACTTAAGTTTTATGCTTCGGGGTTCAATTATTTTCTCTGGAACGCGCAAACATTTCTTGAGATGTGATATGTGAAAAACTGGGAATATAGCACCCATTGATTCTGGTAATTCCAATTTGTAAGCCACTGGACCCTTTCTTTCTAAGATTTTGAAGGGTCCTACAAATCTGGCGGCAAGCTTTCTGCGTAATCCAAACCGCTTCTTCTTCATTGGCGTGACTTTCAGATAAACATAGTCTCCAACTTCAAACACAAGTGGTCTCCTTCTTTTATCCGCATAACTTTTCTGACGTGACTGAGCTGCTCTCATATTTTGCTGAATGATATGAACTTTCTTTTCGGCTTCTTCTACGAAGTCAATACCATAATACCTTCTTTCCCCTAGCTCAATCCAGTTTAAAGGTGTTCTACACTTTCGTCCATACAAAGCCTCAAAAGGTGTCATTTTGATACTTTCTTGATAGCTATTATTATATGCGAATTCTGCTAGAGGTAACCACGACTCCCATGAACCTCTAGAAGACAACACACAAGCTCTCAACATATCTTCCAAAACAGCATTAACTCTTTCAGTCTGACCATCTGTTTGAGGATGATAGGCAGTGCTACGAATCAGACTAGTCCCCAAACCTTTGTGCAAATGCTCCCAAAAATGAGCAGTGAACTGGGACCCTCTGTCAGACACTATAGTCTTCGGTATGCCATGCAATCTCACAATCTCCGCAATATACTTCTCGGCATATTGAGGTGGTCTATAAACTGTCTTGACAGGCAAAAAGTGAGCGGTCTTGGTAAGACGATCCATGATTACCCAAATCGAATCATGGCCTTTCTGAGTAGTGGGCAAACCTGTGATGAAATCCATACTTATATCATCCCACTTCCAACTAGGTACTGACAAAGGTTGCAACAATCCGGCAGGTTTCATGTGAATAGCTTTCACTCGACAACATGTGTCACATCGGGCCACATAGGCTGCAATTTCCTTCTTCATCTTTGTCCACCAAAAACGAGGTCTTAGTTCTTGATACATTTTACTACTGCCAGGATGAATGGATAACTTAGAGTGATGAGCTTCATCCATAATTTTATTCTTAAGCTCTATATCCTTTGGAACAACAAGACGGTTGTCGAACCACAACACGTCCTGCTCGTCCACTCTGAAGTGTTTTGAAGGTTCTTCTTTAATTTTCCTTTTGATGTGGAATATCCCTTTGTCTGCTTTCTGACCTTCTATTATCTTACTCTCCAAGGTGCAACTGATCTGAATACCATGTAACACGACAGGGTGCATTAGATTAAAACCATCTTCGAGTAAGGGTTGCATATTCAGACAATGCGACTTTCTACTCAAAGCATCGGCTACCACATTGGCTTTCCCAGGGTGATACTGTACAATCAAGTTGTAATCTTTAATTAGTTCTAACCATCTTCGCTGTCTCATGTTCAATTCTGGTTGGGTGAAAATGTACTTGAGACTCTTGTGATCGGTGAAAACATTGCACACCTTACCAAGTAAATAGTGTCTCCAAATCTTTAAGGCATGCACCACGGCGGCAAGCTCAAGATCATGTGTCGGATAATTGATTTCATGTTTTCTCAACTGATGGGAGGCATAAGCAATGACTCTTCCTTCTTGCATTAGAACACAGCCTAATCCTATTTTTGAGGCGTCACAGAACACATCAAAAGGTTTCTCGATGTCTGGCTGTGCAAGAACTGGAGTAGTGGTCAACAGTTTCCGCAAGGTGTGGAAAGCTGTCTCACACTCCTCTGTCCACACGAACTTATGATCTTTCTGTAACAGACTTGTCATTGGCTTAGCAATCTTCGAGAAGTCTGGGATAAAGCGGCGATAGTAACCAGCTAACCCTAGGAAACTCCTGACTTCTGGCACTGTGGTTGGAGTTTTCCAATCCATAACCTCTTGCACTTTGTTCGGATCTACCGAAACTCCATTCTCCGATAGAATATGACCAAAGGAACTTTCTTCAACCAAAATTCACATTTGCTGAACTTAGCATACAACTTATGATCTCTTAACCTGGTCAAGACAATTCTCAGATGTTCTTCATGATCTTTCTCATTCTCAGAGTATACTAGAATGTCATCAATGAAGACAACTACAAACTTGTCCAACTCTGGCATGAAAACCGTATTCATCAGATACATAAAGTATGCAGGAGCATTTGTTAAGCCAAAGGACATAACAAGATACTCGTACAACCCGTATCTGGTAGAAAAGGCGGTTTTTGGGACATCTTGTGGCCTGATCTTTATCTGATGATACCCTGATCTTAGGTCTATTTTGGAGAACACTCTAGCTTTAGCCAACTGATCAAACAAAACATCGATATGAGGCAAAGGATATTTATTCTTGATAGTTACAGCATTAAGAGGTCGATAATCCACACACATCCTCAGAGTACCCTCTTTCTTTTTCTTCACGAACAAGGCAGGACATCCCCATTTAGACGTACTCGGTCGGATAAACCCCTTCTTTAGCAATTCTTCCAGTTGCTTTTTCAACTCAGCTAACTCATCCGGAGGCATCCGATAGGGTCTCCTCGAAATAGGAGCTGTTCCGGGGATCAACTCGATTCCAAACTCAACATCTCTATCTGGAGGAAGGCCAGGTAACTCTTCTGGAAACACATCCGGGAACTCACACACTACCGGGATCTGGCGGATAGGAACAACTTCCATGGCACAGGTCACACTCACAAGGTCTGTTCTTTCGGGCAATGGTACCTGAAAAGTACCCTCTGCCTGCGGATCCTTAAGGGTAAGCAATCGACTGCTTGTATCTATGACTGCTCCCCAGTCTTTCATCCAGTTCATTCCTATTATTACATCCAAAACAAGTCCCGGCATAACTATCAGGTTCACTCGGAACTTCCGACTATCTAACTCAAGGGTTGCCCCTCTAACCATCTTATTGGTTAACACATCAGCCCCTGCTGAACTTATGCGATAACCATAATTCAATTCTGTGCATAGTTGTTCATGCTTCCGTGCAAATGCTTGACTCATAAAAGAATGCGAGGATCCAGAATCAAATAGAACAACTGCAGGGTGATGGTTAACAAGAAACTTACCGACAGTTACAGGTTCTCCTTCAGAAATCTCATCAACGGTGGTATGGTGTACACGGGCAGTGTAAGTCTGTTGCTTCTTTCTAGGCGGATAAGGGCAGAACTTTGAAAAGTGTCCTGGCTGACCACAATTGTAGCAGGGCCCCTTCACTGTACCAGCAGATCCTATTGCTCCCTTGTAGTTGCTTTGTTCTGTAGCTGCGGTGATCTTTGCTGGCGGCACGGCCATCTTGTATGGCTTCTATGGTCCCTTGTAGTTCTGAGCTTTATGCTGTGGAGGCCTGAACCTTACACCAGGTGCGGACGGACGATAAAAAAGACGATTTGCAGTGACAACTCTGGACTGTGATGGTCCTGACTCAAACACCCTCTTGCGATTCTTGGATGCAGTGTAGGCGTTGTTGTTCTTTTCTTGTTTCAAACAATCACTGACAAAGTCATTGAATCTGGCACGGGTATTGGTACCCACATGCTTCATCATCTTCAGACTTAACCCTCTCTTGAAACTAGCAATTTTCTTTGCATCTGTGTCGACCATGTCTGGAGCATAGCGGCACAAGTTGTTAAATGCATGCAAATACTGTGTTACAGTCTTGGTACCCTGATTTAAGGCCAAGAACTCTTCGAGCTTCATCTCAACCAACCCTGGGGGAATATAAGCTCCCTTAAATGCTTCAGTGAATTCTCTCCAGGTAATCTAGGCATTGGGAGGAAAGGTGGTGCGGTGATGCTTCCACCACATCCCTGCCGGTCCCTGTAGCTGATGTACAGCATATTCTGTTTTCAGAACTTCTGTCAGTCTCAACACATGGAACTTGTCCTCCATAGTGTTGATCCATTCTTCAGCGTCGAGTGGCTCAGCTGCTTCCTTAAAAATAGGTGGCCTAGTATCCATGAAATCCTTAAAATTACTGTACTGGTTTACTCCATGGCCACCACCTTGATTATTTCCTCTCTGAACATTTTCAGCGATGGTACGCAGAAAATCTTCCATATTCCTTTGTGACTGCTCGGCGTTGCGCTGGCTTCCAAGGAACTGTGCGAAGAACACTTCTGCAGTGAGCGGTGGAGGAGGGGGCAATTGTGGCTCTGGCTGTGGCTCCTGGTGGTTGACGTTGTTTGCACCACCCCCACCAGCCCCTGCACCGTTGCCATCAGTTTCAGCGGCCTCATACGTGGCACGGCGAGTGTTTGCCATCTGCATATTTCAGCAACAAGTAATAATTGAGCGAAGTGGTAGTAATTGTATCCGAATGAACAATCATGCCATACTGAATTTATTGGAGAGAACAAGTCATGCAATAAAACAGAGGCACAATAAGCACATTCCAATTAAAACAACATCACTAATCAAATTACTTCGAATGCAACATCGCGTTCCATACAACCACGTTGCCAGCATACATACACTGGACTTTCATGCGTTCAAGCATCACATACACAACCAAGATGCAAAAGATCGCCAATCTCAAGATCGAACAGGATACAACACGATACATGGGAACCAAAAGAAGGCCATCGCGACAGAGCCTATCACTAACGCAAGGCAACTAGCCTACTCCTTGGGGCCGTCGTCGAGGTCGGAGGCGTCACCATCGCTACCATCAGTAGCGGCGTCGTCGTCGACGTCCATCTGGGTGGCGTCCGGAGGAGCATACGGGCCTATCCCGTTGTAGAGGGCATGGAACTCTTCATGCAAGTTCGCGTTATACCCTTCTAGCTCCTCGACCCTTTGCCTGAGAAGGTCCCTCTCGTTCCAGGCTTCATTCCTTTCCTGCACTAGCTGTCCCATCATGCGGTCTGCATTTCTGTTGGCCTGAGTCAACGTCTGTACCCGCTGCATAGCACTCTCACCTCTCTCGAGAGCCCGGTCTCGCTGTAAGCTCATGTCGGCCAACTGCTCCTGCAAGCTAGCTATAGCACGTGCTTGCTTCTTCTTCTGCTTCCTTGCTTCAAGCCGATCATTACCTCTCAGACCGGTCAAGGTCCAATAGGTATTCTCAAGACCCTGGTATGCTTTGATAGCTGCATACATGGCACTCATCGTGTGGTTGTCGCTAGCCTGTCCTTCACTTGGGCCTCTAACCAGGGCACTTCCTTGCGGTTGCACCCAAATGGTATCACGAGGATCATCTCTCGGGAAAGTACCTGCCAAAGCTGCTGCCAACTCATTAGGAAATCTGCTCATTATGTCTCGGATGACATGAAAGGCTGCACCCTCTGCACCCTCAACTGGAGTGCGTCCTTCAAAATCTAAATGCCAACCAGCCCATTCTGGCGCATCACCAAGGGCAGGGACGGTGATTTCCACTATTGTAAGTCCATCCTCAGCTAACTGGCTCTCACTCTAGGAGTACACCGTCTCTTGACCCTCTGGGTACCCCACATCATGGAGCACTCTCCAAAGCAAGGTGGGCATGACAAACTCACTTAGAAAAGTGTCCGTGCTGCGGCGTTCCCGCGGGGCCATCTGGTGACGGGGTGCTCTTCCACCAGTGGACTTACGGGCAGTCTTCTTCGTGCGGGCCATCTGTAGCACAAGTTTTAAATTACCCGGTGAGACATATTTTAAGTTGATGTCACTTTTATCAAACTGGGATAATCCTTTTATAAGGGGAGGAATGCAGGTTATGAATGAAATGCTCAGGCAGTATGATGCATGCGCGAGTCTTACGTTCTCACAAACTTAGAAAATAAAGGCATCTAACGATGAATTCGGTGGCATACAAACAATCTCTCATATACGTAACTAATTCGATCTACACGATAAACGCTGTTATGTACCTGCAGAAAATTCATTTCAGCCCATTCCCCATGAATGCATGAAAGCAGTAAATCTACCTACGCGCTCTACACGAATCCCCAGATACGTGTACAACGGTAGTAACTACCCACACACATCGTCCTATTGACGGCATCGCCTCAACGGACGGAACACCCACACATGCGATACTTTCATAAAAACATGTGTACAACATGTAATTATTCTAGTATCATATAAAATACTCTCCCTAGATCGGCGGTGTATCCGATCATGCTCTCACAGCTCACACTTACCAAAGCGTAGAGGTAACTGATCCATACATTACCACTCAATTAAGTGACACTCATACAATATCACGCTATATGAGCAACAAAAGAGAAATATGGTGCAAGAACCCCAAGTTAATACTTAAATAGCCACCTAGAGTCCTTAACTGGGCATACAGGATATGACCACTGGCACACATTTAGTTTTAAAATCGCACTTTTTAAATAAAAATTTGTTTTAAATACACTTATGAACAGTAATCACGCTAAACCATGCTCCGATGCTAGCTGTAACAGAACCGCCCAATTATACGAAATTAAGTAGGAAAATCATCCAACGGAAGGACAATTCAACAAACTTAAGCCCGTATAACCCGGTAGTCCGTGAAATCTCGACGGATTTCAAACCATTTCTCATAACAGTCAAGATCGTACTAAGTTTAACGGTTACCATCATAAGTTACATAAAAGTTCGCGGCATAAAATACATCGGAGTTTAAACATAGTTATTACAAACCAGGTTTGACTAAAAGTAGCGGAAGCGGTAGTTCAAATCACGCACAAACACAACATTTTGGAATAAAGTGCCAGCTTATGATCATCTCCAACAAAAGCATCAGACGAGAAGTAGCGAATGACCGTTGCCCATGGTCCTATGCTTCGCCCATTGCAGGATAGAGACAGTTGATACAATAGCCATAGTACATCTGTCCATCTGCAACAAGTGGGAACAAAGCCCTAAGTACGAGAAGGTACTCAGCTAGACTTACCCGTCATAAACCAGAAATAAGAGACACCAAGGAATCATGATAGGCTTTCTGGTGGGATAGCTGACTCATTTGCAAGAAAAGCATTTTTAACTTAGCAACTCCTTTCCAAAAGCATGCAGTAATTAATTCTTTAATATCCTGCCAACTATGTTTGCAATGGTGCTAGAGTAACATGTAATTAAGCAAGTAAGGATTACCATTGATCATTAACAGTAGTTATCATGTCATCTTTCACATAACTATCCAAGTGATTCATCAATATTACTACGATAAAGTAGCTCAAGTCAAGTGTTCACTATCCAGTGAACGATGGCGATTCGAATCGATTATTAACCAGCTGGTAAGTTATTCCTCACACAAACCTCACTCACCCGCTAAAGTGAGGTGTTGGTCACCGAGTCAACCATTCAGGTGAAGTCGCGAGCTTGCTAGGAACCACTTGTACCCGGGGGCCGACCGACTGCTCTTTGGCCTTATCATCGCGCCCCCGTATCCTGCCACTACTGCTCCGGTACAGTGCGTTGCGGGCAATTCACTCGGCCCGAATAATCTCCCAGTTTCGCGGTCGGAAGGTACTTTATCCGGCCAGCTAAATGTGAGGCATGCGTTCAACATGACCCGAGGGACAACAACGGACGGTCCTTAACCGACACAGACGGAAAACACTACAGTCCGAAACCCTGCAAGTTTCCGTCCGGTCTCAAATTCATTTCACACTTAGTTATACCATGACTTCATAGTCAACCAAACAGATCCAGGTAACCACCTATAGCTCGCAGGTGATAGGAAATCACCCGACTTCTACCGGTCTAAGCCAGCTAAGCATTGACTTGACTGCGGATACCAGGGTAACAAGGATATGGTATAACAAAGGTAAGCAAGGTATAATGCAGCAACGTTTGCAAACAACTCCTAAACATAATGCATCAAATTAAGTAAAGTTAATAATAAATTATTTGCAAACCGGGAGAGAAATGCTCCGGGGCTTGCCTCTCTCGAAGGAGCTCGGACGGTGATCGGGGCACTCCGGGAGATCTTCACCGACCTCTTCTTCGGCTTCTGTCACCTCCTGCTGCTGCACCTCGATCTGCTCCTCTGGCTCCTCGGGTAAGACGACTGAGTTCTCGGTTTGCGATCCTGTATGATGCAATGCGCGTAAGTGATTATGCAAGTGTGCATCGAAGGAGATGAATGCAATGAATATGTTGAAATGCAAGGTAGTCAACATCATCCAAGAAACTATACACTACAAGCACATGTCATCTACTGCATTCTCTTCTACTACTATTATGTTAAGTTAACCTATCTTATGAAATGCTTCAAAGATACACCAAAACTTTACTAATTTCTTAATCACACTTAAAGCAACACTTACTTAAACCCTATGTAATAATAGGTTTGAATAGCAACATATATTTTTGATGCTCCTAAAAATCTAAGAAAATTACAGTAGCATAATACTACTCTAAACAGACTATCATAAAAATTTCATGGCATTTGGATAAGTAAACTATCCTATACAAAATGACAAGCTATAGCATAAAAATGAGCATGAAATTACTTTGTACTATGAAAAGTGTCAAACAACAGAATTAATATTTTTCCTAGGTTCTTCATAGCATACTATGACTGTACAAAAATTATCACATGTATGTTTTATACAAAGTTTGCTCTCTAGCAAAAATAACAAAAATCAGTCATTAAAGGTACTTGAACTACTTCTCCAAAGTTTTCCATAGCACATGCATGAAATATATTTTTCCTAGTAAGTACATGATATATGAAGATTAACAAACTTAAAATCATATTTTTCTGATACATATAGGATTTACTAGCTATTTTACAAGATATCAGCAATATTAAGAATTAATTAAAGCTCTACAGAAAAGTATTCCAAAAATGACATGCAATATTTTTAGATTGTAGATCTGGTTCCAATGAATCTAGATAAATTTATTTCATAATTTTTGGAGCTGAAATGACTGCTAAGATATTTTCCAAAGCATTTTCATCAAGAATAATAAAAGAAAATGGGAATGAATTTTTTTCATAACGGCACTGGGCCGGCCCGGGAAGTCAAGTGGCCCATGGCCGTTCTCGGCCTGGCATTGCGCGCGCGAGGGAACGGCCGAGCCGGCCTGCTCGGGGCGTGGCCCACAGGGCGTGGCCCAGTGACGACCGACGGGGGGAAGACAGGACGCCCTCGTCGGCGTTCGGAGCCGCGACGGCGTGGCGGTGGCCGATGGCCAATGGCCGGCTCCGGCCAAACCGCGACCAGCTAAGGTGCGCAAAACGCTCGCAAGAGAGTGGCGAACGTGTGAAGGAGACGCGGTAGGGCAGAGATAGGGCGAGCGAGGCGGTGGCGGAGCACGGGCTCGACGGCACCGTCGCGGTGGCGCGGCGAGGCGAGGGACAAATTGAGCCCTACCGGGGCAAACGAGGAGAAGGCGACACTCGTTCGGAGGAGGGGAGGATGGGGCGGAGCCTCGTGCACAGGCAATTGGACGGAGGTGGTCCACCGGTGCCGGAACAGGGCGATGACGGTGGCGGAGCTCGGTGGCGAGCGGTGTTCCGCTGCGGTTTTTCACCGGAGGGAGGAAGAAAGGGAGCAGGCGAGGCGGAAATGGAATGGAGACCAGGTGCCCGGTCGTTTTGAAGTGGAGCGCGGGCGCGGGGTTCACAGCGGCCACGCAGTGGCGTCGCCGGCATGCGGCCGCCACGCGGCGGGCGTTTGCTGCCGGGGCGCCAGCGTGCGCGCGCGCGGGCGGGAAGGAGGGAGAGGGGGCTGGCTGGGCCGGGCCGCGGCGGAGGCGGACGCGGGCGCGCGTGCGGGAGTGGCGCGGGCCGATTCGGCCAGCGGGCCGAATCCGAGGCGGCGGCCTGCTAAGCTGGTTTTGATCTTTTTAAAATTTTTCATTTCAAATCAAATTCAAACACAGATTTCAAACCCCATTTTGAACAAGAAGAAGACATTTTCTGGAATTGACCCAAAAATAAAAGTTGCTTAGAATTTAATTCTCTACAACTTTGCTTTTAAGACCAAAGTCCAAATCTGGATAGATTTTGATTTTTAGAATAAAAGCTAATTTAGAGAGGATTTTCGAATATTTTCAAATAACATTTTAAAAACAAATCTTTGACAAAACTTTAAGTAATTTAGTTGCTCCAAAAATTTTGACCTATAATTCTAAGTGATATAAAATTTTTAGTTGCACAATTTTGATGGAATGTGATTAGCACATTAATATATTACATCTCAAATACCACTTTCTAAGCTTTTATTTCACTCAAATTATAATATTAACATGTATGATTATGATGATATGAAATGCCATGCATATGATTGCCATGCAAATGCTTGCATAACACCGGAGTGTTACAGATATAATAACAGAGGAGAATCATTTTATCAAGAAACATTTGTACTTGATGAAAGCCGACGAAGACGTATGGGCTTTGTATAGTGCATGAATGAAGGTGAGAAGCCAATACAGATTCGATAATGATATACGGTGGGAGTTCGTTTCATTCGGACGGACCTGCACACAAACAACTACGGAACGACTCGATCGCTCGCCCGCCCCGCGTCGAACCAACCCACCTGTGCCACACGTCACTCGTCGGGCCAGGACGCCGCGCGCCACCTCGTTAACGCCCCGCCAGCTCATCAGTGCTCCCTCCCTCCCGCCTCCTTCGCGACCTCCATGCGACCCTGCGCTCTCCAGCGACCCGGCTCTCGCTCCCCTCACCGGAGATGAGGATGACAGTGGCGGCGGCTCCGACGGGTAGGTCGGTCCTTCTCTAGATCTGAGTCCTCCTCCTCCTCTGGATCTGAGCCCTCGTTCTCCTTCTCCTCTAGATCTGAGGGATGCGGTAGTGGTTAGGGTTCTGGCGAGCTCTGGGGTCCTATTCCCTCCTCTCTCCTGGCAAGCTCGAAGGATGTGATGGGCCAGGACTGGAGCAGTCTACACCTCAAACTCATCCCTTTGCTGTTTTGTGCGTCCTTTTTACTGTTTCTCCATGTTGCAATGAGTTTTTGATGTTGCAACAGATGATTTCGAATATTGCAATGAGATTTTTGGGTTCTTGCAACAGATGATTTTCGAATGTTTTCATTCCCATGTTTCATGGTTGATTGTTACGATATTGCAGTACTACTATTTTTCGATGTTGTAATACATATTTTTCGATGTTGCAGCACATAATTTTGATGTTGTAGCACATAATTTTTCGATGTTGCGGCATATAATTTTTCGATGTTGCAGTACATATTTTTCGATGTTGCAGTGAATTCTCAAACAGAGGCCTTGTTTAGATGTCGGAATCGAGAGTCCGATTCGGGCACTGTTGGTACAGTTGTAGCAACTTTTGTTTTTTATGCAAAAATTATCTAAAAATTGATTAATTAGACTAAAAATGTTCATCTCGTAAAGTACAACAAAACTGTGCAATTAGTTTATGATTTCATTTACATTTAGTACTCCATGCATTTGCCGATATTTTGATATGATGAGAAATCTTCTTTTTTTATAGTAGAATTTAGGGTGAATTTGAATATCTAAAAAGGCCAGAATCCCACGGAGAATCGCTCCCCTTTCCTTCCTCTTCGGATAAAACCCACGGCCAACAGAATCATCCACCCATAATCATCGTCTCCTCAACCTCAACAACAGTCTCCACATGTTAAAAAAAAAAACAGTCTCCACCGACCTCTGCCGCAGATTCATCGCTCTCAGCCTCACCTACCACACATCGCCCTCGTCATTATCCAGGCCAACGGTCGCCCGCCGCCGCCGCCCTTCCCGCCTCTCTCCGTGGATAAGGCCAGGCCAGTCCGGCCGGACATTTTATTTCCGTCCAAGAAAGGCAGCGCCGCACGCAACCGGCCAGCCAGGAGCAATCCAATCCGGCAAGTAAAAGGAAATTAAAAAGAAAAGGGCAAGTAAAGACCGGCCGCGTCAACCGGCACTGCGGCGGCGGCATTGATCCTGCCCTGCAGAAGGGAAGGAAGGAAGGAAGGAAGGAAGCCAGGATTGGGACGCAACCTGAGCTGGAAAGTTGGGCCTTTTCCTCGGAAAGGGACGGGGCCGCGGCGAACCGGGGCGGCAAGATTGCCCTTGGACGGTTCTTGGTAGGCGGAGAGGTATTATATCATACTCTGGTATCACTCACCTACCCGGTCCGGCGTTCGCCTATAAGAAGACTGGAGGCGAGGAGGAGGGAGCTCCCTCTCTCTGCAAGTACAAGTTGTCCTCTCTTTGGTTTAGTTTAGTTTGCGCTGCTGGATTTGTTCAGGGTTTTGGTCTTGTGTTGAGGAAAGAATTGGGGTTCTTGAAAGAGGTATGTTCTTTCCTTCCTCTCGTGTGTCCATCTTTTAGAGCGATTGATGTGAAACCGTCTGCTGTTAGAATTCTTTGTTTGGCATTTGGGTTATTATCTGTCTATAAGAGCCGATCCCAAACATTTTCCTTTTTCCCGAAGAGAAATTTAGTGAACTTGTTTGGATGAAGAGGGATAACAAGATCTTTTCGTAGATGATGCGTTGAGTGAGTGGCAGTATGAGTTAGAGAAGCTGGATGTTAGCATAGGATCTCTAAGCTCAAACTAGCACTCCATAATGATGTGAAAATCACTGGAACTTCCTATGTGGTTGTTACTGCTAGTTCCCTAATCCATAGGCAAATCACATCAGCGTTGATCATCTAATTTAGAACTAGTCAAGGAATAATGGTTGAAGATGACTAACAAGGGATATGCCAATGTCAAGGTTCCAATTTGCTAATTGAAGTTTCACACGTACAGGTGAGTGAAACAAATGGGTATTGGGAACGGATCATCAAGCAATGTGTCGCACAAAGCGATGCAAGATGAGACCACGCCGCTTCTCCCTATCAAAGCTGAGGAGGACGCAGTTCATGAGTTCGATGGAGCTTCCTTCTCTGGTGCGGTCTTCAATCTGTCGACGACCATTGTAGGGGCCGGAATCATGGCTCTGCTTGCGAGTATCAAGATGCTAGGCCTTATACCCGGTATTCTAATGATCATCCTTGTGGCGTTGCTCACTGAGGCATCCATTGACATGCTGGTCAGGTGCAGCCACCAGGGCAAGATTACATCCTACGGGTGGTTGATGGGTGACACTTTTGGTCAGTGGGGGAGAATTGCGCTACAAGGATCTGTGGTGATAAACAATGTCGGTGTGTTGATTGTATACATGATTATTATTGGTATGCATCTAAACTTCATCATTTATGCCTGCTTTGGTGTGCTCTCGAATATTGAACACTGGTGCTTGGGAGTATATGTTTAGGTACTGCTACAACTTTTTAGTTGCTACTCAAACGTGTGTATTCTAGAATTGCTTGAAAGCTCATGAATTCCTCAGCTATGCATGTTGAGCGATTCCTAACAGGAGCATCCTTAATTGGTGATAAAGCTTATGACGATAACTATGTTTATTAGGTTGATCCCCTGCTTTGAAATGAAAAGATATAACGATCTATTCTTTATTTTCGTTTGCCTTGATTTTTGACTTATTTTTTCTCTGTTGAGTTTGCTTTCCTTTGCTTATACCATTGTATAAGGTAATATAATTGTTCAATTATTAACTTCCAAATGTTGTAACAATCTGATTTTCATGACTATTGCTCATGAGAATAAAGTGTGTGAAGTGGCCACTGTTCCTTTAGGAATTACTTATTATCCCCTTGATCAGACCATGTGGACTACTACTGATACTGTTTGTTCATTTTTTTTATCTAGGCGATGTCCTATCGGGAACATCATCAACAGGTGTTCATCACAGTGGCGTATTTGAGGGGTGGTTTGGACCGCATATGTGGAATTCTCGTCCCATTGTACTTCTCGCTACAACTCTTCTTGTGTTTGCTCCATTGGTGAGCTTTAAGCGTTTGGGTAAGCATGTTGTCCATTGACAAAAATATGTCATTTTTACTTTTGGGGTCCCTTTACTTACTGTTACTTGTTTGGTCACAGATTCATTGAGATACACATCTGCACTATCAGTTGCTCTTGCTGTGGTTTTTGTTGTCATCACTGCTGGGGTTGCTATTGTCAGACTCATCCAAGGAACTGTGGAGATCCCCAAACTCTTTCCTGAGATAGATGGAGTTAGTTCCATCTGGAAACTGTTCACAGCTGTGCCTGTTCTTGTCACTGCCTACATCTGCCACTACAATGGTGCGTCCTCCTACTGTCCACTTGGTTTGCTCTTTGTCATTCGTTTCTGTATTACTAAATGTATGATTTTTGTGCTTATACAGTTCACAGCATTGATAATGAGCTGGAGGACAAGACTCAAATTAAACCAATTGTACAAACCTCACTGGGACTCTGCTCAAGTGTTTACATTGCAACAAGCTTCTTCGCATATCTCCTCTTTGGCGAGGCTACCCTGGCTGATGTGCTTGCCAACTTTGACTCTGACCTTCGCATTCCATTCAGCTCTGTCTTCAATGACATAGTGAGAGTGAGCTATGTTGTCCATATCATGCTTGTCTTTCCTATAGTCTTCTTTGCCCTTAGGCTCAACTTGGATGGACTACTCTTTCCCACCGCAAGGCACATTTCCCATGACAACAAGAGGTTCACCATTATCACCATCTCACTCGTTGCTGTAATTTATCTTGCTGCCATCTTCATACCTAGCATCTGGGATGCATTCCAATTCACTGGCGCCACAGCTGCTGTGCTTATCGGTTTCATCTTTCCCGCCATGATTATACTCAGGTAACTTGTTATCCTCATCGAGTGATATATAACTATGTATCCCTGCTTTGTAGGTATATTTGACTTTTGCCATTTTGCACCTTACAGTATTTTTGCTGATTCGTTTTATTTCTATAGGGATCCATATGGTGTTTCAACGAAGCGTGACAAGGTTTTGGCGGTAACAATGATTGTGCTTGCTGTGGTGTCCAATTCTGTGGCCCTGTACAGCGATGCGCTCAGCATCTTCTACAGGAAGCAGGAGGCCTAGATAGAGTCCATACCTCAGGGGAAAGAAAAGTTCTTTGTACAGGTTTAGAGTGATTGTTGAGCTTTAAGCTACTACTGAGCAGCGTGCCACTAGATTCCATGGTGGTCAATATTTTTTGTTTGGTCACTTGAAAGAAACTTGGTTTGCTGCGAATATTTGTTAGTCTTCCGAACATAAACCGCCTCCAGATCTAGACGGGCCACTTGTGCTATGGTCACCCGTGGAACATTTTTTGTTTTTTCCGTGGTTGTTCATCCAGTCATCTCGTAATGGATGACTGAAAAGTCTGTATATATGCAATGACTAGCAATATGTCCGTGCGTTGCAACGGGAGTTTGTTGCATGGTCACTTAGACCATATGTGGCTAGAAGATTTATTCAATGATCACGTCATGTGTTTGAATTCACTCTGGAATCAAACTTTGTACTATGTCTTGTATGGTACATGATAGAGTGATAGACTATGAAAACACTTTGTAATCCAATTCATTTTTGAATGGGACATTAGTTTATCAAATTGCATCAAAGTACTCTCTTCCTCCAAAAAAAAAAGAATACACTTTTATGTGTATTTGTTGCATTGCAGCCATGTTTAGTAAAGTCTAGTTTTTGAGGTAGAAATCAAATTTATTGCTTATTTAATCCCCTAACAAATTAATGTATAAAATGTATTGCAGATCTATTCATCTGACAAATTAATTTGTAAAATTTGCTGCAGATCTAATCACTTGGCATGATAGTCGGTTTGTTTTTATATATATTTTAAACTTTATTTGTGATCTATTGCTTGAGGGAATGTTGGTTTTTTCTATCTATAGGAGCGAAGAGAAGTTCGATTGCTATTTTGAAACATATGTTTCTGAGGACTCATTTTTGTGTAAAAGAGCTTCAGTGCTTTAAACAATTTGGATTGGAGTATAGTCTGAAATTGAAGATGGGGCAAAAAAATCTTTTTTATTTGATTTCCAACTCCTCTTCCATTGTATTAGAGCTTAGGCCGATTTTTTTTCTTCTCTTCTTTTCATTTCTTTCTTATGATGCTCGAGGATAAATTTGATTCCAACGTTAACACAACTCATTGCTAGTAGCATGCAATGTGCATACGTAGGAGGAGCTAGAAATTGGCAAGTCTAGCAGGACAACATTACTACATATATTATATACAAGCTATACCGTATTTTATAGTTTTATTTATTTATTTTTTCTTACAAACGAAGTAAACTGGCAAGTCTAGTAGCGGATAACATTACTATAAATAATATATGCAAGCAATACCATATTTTCATAGTTTTATTTACTTATTTATTTTTCCTTACCAACAATAATAAGGTTGTCATATATTTGAAGGTGTTAGCACCATTAAATGAAGAAAACTTCATGAGCCTACACATCCACACGTATACCGTGGTGGTAATCCCTCGGGAGTTGGAGGCTGAAACCACGATTCGAATTTCTTCAATGACATAGAATTTTTGTTTTTTTTTCCTGCAGGTGGACCAGGGACCGGTGGTTGGACTGGGCCGCGGGTGGGTGTGGGCCAAGGACCGGTGGCTTGACTGGGCCGTGGGGCGGGCATGATGCAATCGCAGTTTGATTCGGACTATACAGTTTGGTTGCTGGAGTGGGCCGCCGAGTGAGTCGGCCTGGAGTGGAGAGCAAGTGGACCAGGACGGTTGAGCCAATTTGAATGGGATGGACGGAAAAAAAGAGCCAGAAATTTTGCCTCTTTATTATTAGGTATAGATAAATAGAGAATAAAGGATATATTCCCTATTTTGTGTCTTGTTTTTCCTATTTGCATCTATTGTGTTGATCTTAGAAGTTGAAGAGGTAAAAATCCTAACAGCTGGCGTCTGGCGACGTGTTTTATATGCACTGACGCAGTAGCAAACTGAAACAGGTACTCCCAATATAAAACTGAAACCCACGTCAATTTGGAGACGTCAACTGGATGGTTAGACGATCATATACGTGCAATCCTGCATCTGGGTAGCTTTGAAGCAAGAATGTCTTAGGTTCTGACTTCAACATGGATACTTTTAGATCTGCCGTGAGGGATCATTTATAGCTAATCAAAGATACGTTTGTTTGGCAGATTGTTGCAAAGCATCGAATTTGCATTGCGTGCAAGAATAAGGTCTGTTTTGGATACACTTATATCTATCTTATTGATCCATATGTATTGGGATGGACTGGGGTGGACTAGAGTGGAAAAATTTCACCTCAATTCACTTTGCTAAACATATATTGATATAAAAACGCTAAACAAGACCTAAAGTGACTTAAGAATCTATTTCAAGTGAAAATGAAAACATTATGGGTTAGAGCTGTCAAACAGGGGATCCATGCTATGATACCGCTGCAGCGGTAAATTTGAGCATAGAGTTTAACGGCACACGGAAAGAGATAGGCCTATCGGCGCACTTTGGTTCCATTTTTTTGTGTTGCTTCATATTTATTTTTTATATACCTATATATACCTCTATATCTATACCTAATAATAAAGAGACAAAATTTCCAGACTCTTTTTTATTATTATTATTAATTAATAACAATAATAATAAAATAAAATAATATAATAATAATATACTAATATTAAACAGCTAAAAATTTATTTCTATTTTTTTATCCGTCTTCGTCTAACAAAATCCGTGAATGTGAATTGTCTATCCGAGCTAATCTAGATAGCTAGGGATCCAAAATCAAAAACATCTCTCCGATCCTAAGCAATTTGAATAGGAATCTTGAATTCTTGATCATAATCAAATAGAAAAAGATAAGAGTAGAAGAGGACCACATGTAGTGCAGGTGGCAAGAGCCGGTGGTGGCTGCTTGCCCGTGTCTCACCGGGAATAGTAGGTTCCCTAAATAAATAGTTTTCTCTTGGACTAATCTAGTCCAAGCGTCTGCCTCTCACGCGTGAAGCCACAAAGGTATCGTGACGTGCCCGTCACCTACGAAATCAGAGGATTTCGGTGATCTCAAGAAGGACGCGATCTTCTGATCTAAGTATAGTTATAGGTTTGTTTGTACATAAGTGGTGTGTGTAGGGTGCGTGTGTATAATCAGATGCTACACTGTACCTAGTTGAGAGGCAAGTAAAAAAAAAGATACGAGTAGAAATACATATATTTGTACGTGAAAATTTCTTCTTCGTTCGTATTACCTATGTTAATGAGCTTGCTATAATCTCTCACGTCACGGCATAGATGGGTAGCGGGTTTTGCTTCCACCGTTTTTGTTCAACTACGGTAGTTTCCATCATGTACAATATCTACCTTTTCGATCTTAAGTAGAAGAGCCACCACGTCACGGTACAAACGGGTAGCCGTTTTTGTTTACACGTTTTTTTTCTTTCAGCTACGATAATTTCCATCACGCATGACACCCAGGGGACCCACCTTTCCGATCTTAAGTACAAGAGCCCAAGGGTTTGCGATTCACGATTCTTCTTTTTTTCGACTTCGATTCACGATTTTTCGAAGCCACAGACGAAGCCATCATTTTTTTTCCTTTTTTTCCTGTTTCACCTTTTTTACCACTGGTGTCATGAGTCGACGGTTCCCATTCTTCAAAGTAATTGTGTTTTTCCACTTAAAAAAATCAGGAGTACAAAATAAATGTGAAAAGAAAGTAAAAAAAGACAACAAAATAGGCCTTCGAACCACTAGGGCTTCCTAAAAAAAGAAGGGTATACACTTCACAGCACTATTGCATTTTTCATTTGAGATAAAACCAGTAATTATGTTTGCACTTGCTTCAGATGATGGATCAAATCGTGAACTGAGATCTTGAGCAGTTTGTATTGAGATGATCTCAGTAAGGGTCATGTGACCAAGTCCCAAGGGAGACAACCCCACGCACGTGACCTGACTGGGGTTGCAAAACTAAACCCTGGTTGTGACTTCCGTTACACATTGCTTATAAAAAAAAGAAGGTTCCCTAACCATCTTGACAGCTGATGCAAACAAGAAAGGTTAGCCACACCAAACATTAAGCACCCGATCTAACCAAAGGACATGAGTGAAGGGAAGGCCGCCGCCCCATGTCTCCTTCTTCAATCTCATCGACGGGGTCATCGTCATCACCAGCAGGTTGACCAAGGAGGGAATTGCCGGCGACAACCGTACAACTACGGGATATACCTTCCCTGACTCTATCAGGGCTTGCTCAAAGTAGACACGGGTCCCCGCACCTAAAGCATAATATGACTTCCTCCTCTACTAATGAAGGTAAACTCAAGAGATCTACTAATCTAAGTCTAGATCTACTAATCTAAGTCTAAGATTATGTATCCTAATCATGTTCAAGTTTTAACCCTCAGTAATTTCTAACAGTTTGTTATCGAGATTGGTATAAATAAATATACTCTTAACTTATATGCATGTACCAGGACAATCCTTATTGAAGGGCGCAACATGGAAAGTCAAGATAGAACTCTCATCATAATCATCTATGGACAAACTAATCTCGGCCTAAAATGTCAGCAATGAACTCTTGGCTGACTTATATGAAAGATCAGAATTACAATGCAGGAGGAAGCTGACAATAACTTTGTCTCTCTCATTACAACACACGGGCATATTTGCTAGTTAAAAAAAGTTTTTTACTCCTTCTATCTCAGTATAAATCAACTTCTAGTCGATCTATTTTAAATTTGACCAACTTTATATGATAGACTAATATATCCATGACACACAAAAATATATTATAAAACATATTTTATGGTGTATGTAGTGATACTAATTTGGTATAATTAAATTGGTGTTTATTTTCTATAAATTTGATTAAAGTTAAGTAATATAATTTAGAATAATTTTAGAAGTTATTTATTTTGAAATGGAGGAGTGAAATGCAGCAGAGAAACAACAGAGTCTAGAAGAAAATCAGATTTACAGGAGATATTTTTATCTTGACCAAAATTATGTACCCAAAACTGCTTTTGTTTTTCGATTGGGTAAATTTACTTCGAACACGAGTTGTTGGGCCAGAAGCCTCTCGACCGCGTCCTGGGCTCCAGGGCTGGCTCCTGCGTTCTGGGCTCCTGGCGAGCTTCTAGCAGCCGGCCGCCAGAAGATGCCCTCTGCTACTTCCTCAAGAAGAAGAAGAAGAAGAAGCCCTCTGCTCGGCCCTCGCAGCCGCGCTATTAGCCCGCACTCAATCGGTCCATCACCTGTTCACCACCAACCACGTAGTTGGCCTTACGGGCCTAATGTCGTGGGCTGGTCCTTGCCACGGCATCTGACCAAAAAGGCTAGGCGTCGTTGCGATCCAAGACGGCAAGCACTCAGCGGTCAGCGACTCAGCTGTTCGGAGGGAGCCCAGCGCCGGCGATGGCGAGTGCGAACCCGGCGGTGGCGGAGGCGGCGGCGTCAGGGCAGCGGGACGAGCTGTCGGAGTCGCTGGCTGAGCTCTTCACCAACGTCTCCCCTATGGTCCGCGGCGAGCTCCAGGTTCTCTCTCTCGACTCTAATCGAATCCTTTCGGGGGGTCGCGCAATTACAGCCGCGTCCTCACTTTTCTGGATTTAGATAAGCTGAATGATTATGGTCCATTCCCGGTTGTCGATTCTACGCGAGGCGTAATTTTAAGTGCGCGTTAGTCAACTGTTAATGCTTGGTGATGATTTGGTATGGCAACGCGACAAATCACGCCGTAACCCTACCCTAGTTTGAATGACTTCCCCACTGTCCTGCTGTACTGGCGGCCAGCAGCTTCAAATTCGTTGTAGTTAGGAAGATTGTTGCGTGTATTCTCTAGCTGGATGTTTGCTGAATTCAATGCGTTCAGGTTTTTCTTTTTCCATTTGCTGTCCTCCCATGTGTGCTAAGCCCTGGGGTTCAAATGATGGGGCGGTAGTGGTAGCTCTGCTCCTCCAAACCTCTCATCCATCTGTTGCAAATGAAAGTATCTACAATTTAGGTGTTAAAGATGCTATGCTATTCGCAGTGCTGGTGTATCTAAATGAATTCGTGGTGAATGAGTTTCTTCGGACCGGTAGCTGTAGCAGCTAGTTGTGAGTTGTGGCTACTGATTACTGAGTAGTTTCTAGTATTGATTTATATTTACAGAAAAGGAAGAACGGCTCAATTATCTCACCCCCATTTTTTTGCTGGAAACTGACCTGAAAAGGATACCAGGTCGGGTGGTGAGTAAGAGTATGGATTTGGGATTTGGGGAACCTAGGACATGTGGTCCACACACAACTTTTATAGGCTGGAATTGCAACAGATCCTTACATTGACCTAGCTCACTAGTTACAACTTTAGTAGTACTTTACACAACAGGAGGCTAATCATTTTCCTTGACATGGCAAAGGAACGGCTAATAACTGTGTGAGTAGCTCAGCGGCTACACTAGATTGCCACCATTCACTAAACACTGTGCTAGACCGAAAGTTCAAAACAACAAAAGTAGATGTACAGCGTTCTTGGCATGGAGGCTAACTTGTTATCATGGTGTGTTCTGTTATTGGCAAGAGTACTGGTCTATATATGACACTTCCTTTTGTGGCTACCGAGTAAATTTTCAAATTTGCCAAGAAACTGTCACTCTGTCCTTTTGAGCAATAAACAATTTAGGCTCGTGATAAAAGAACACTCTGGCTGATTAGGGTAAAAATAACTAAAAAAAAAAGAATATAGTCATTAAAATTTAAGAGAACTAACATCCCCCCCCCAACACACACACACACAAAAGGCTCTTGAAACGAAAGGCAGTTTGTTTTCCTATGTGGTATGAAAGTTGAACCCTTATTAATGTTCCTCGGTAAGGTCGTGTAGTTAGCATGTACTCCCTCATTACCAAATTATAGTTCACTTGAGCTTTGTCCTAAGTCAAACTTTAGTTTCATTACTATTGTCCATGAAATATAGTCCTTGGTCTTGGTAGCGCATTAATTTGAACTTGCAGATGTTAACATATTTTCTGAAAAACTAATCAAAGTTAGAGATGTTTGACTTAGGACAAAGCTATTGTGAACTATATTTTGGAACAGAGGGTGTGTTTAGTTGTGTAAAAAGGTGTAAAAAGGTGTAAAAAAAGTACTGTAGCATGTTTTGGCTTTATTTGGCAAATAGTGTCCAACCGTTGACTAATTAGGTTCAAAACGTTCGTCTCGCAAAGTACAACCAAGATGTACAATTAGTTTTTAATTTCATCTACATTTAGTACTCCATGCATGTATCGCAAGTTTGATGTGACGGGGAATCTTTTTTTTGCATAGTGTTTTTTTTGTGGAACTAAACACAGCCAGAGGGAGTATTGGTTATGTTGTAAGCTGGCATTTGCAGTTCCAAGCAACTTTCTATTCAATTTTAATTTATTGACCAGGCCTTCATTCCTGCCACTGTTGTCATTGCTTTCAGGGGACTAACAATCAGCTGGCTCTGCTTGAGAAGATGAATGACCGGGTAGCGCAGGAATACAGCAACTACAGTGACATTGCCGCTGGCCTGCGAGTCTTTGTAGAGCAGCTGAACGAGAAGAACCGAGGCTTCGACGATTACGTGTCCCAGATCGATGCGATAGATCAACAGGTGACTGAGTTTGAGGCTGTGGTGTCCATGCTCGACAAGCACGTTGCCTTCTTGGAAAAGAAAGTAAAATCGGCCTATCACATTTCTGCTACCCAATGATTTCCCATCCACAGACCACTACTACGCAGTTTCTTTTGCCGACACTTGAGTTGAGCTTATCCAAGAAACATAGTATTATATTCTGGATGAATGAGGAGACAGCGCTGTAGGTGCTAAGTTTCCACCATTGCAATGATGCAATCAGATTCAAGTTGTGCTGTAGTAACTTTCAGACAGATTAGCCAGCAGTTGCGATTTTGTCCCTCACAGTAGTAGTACTGTATTTGGTAGTAGTAGGTATTAGTGCCAGGAAATTGATACATGAGTGCCGGATTTTACGGGGCCTAGGGCGTGTTTAGTTGCCCGGAATTGGCGGCGGCGGAATCACTGTACAGCACTGTGCTGCACTGTAGCATTTCGTTTTTATTTGGTAAAAATTATCCAAACATTGACTAATTAGGCTCAAAATGTTCGTCTCGCAAAATACAACAAAACTGTGCAATTAGTTTTTGATTTCATCTACATTTACTACTCCATACATGTGCCGGCATTTTGATGTGATGGGGAATCTTCTTTTTGCATAGTGCAATTTGGGGAAATATTTGGGATCTAAACAAGGCCCTAATCATTGCCTACTGTTTCACAAGAAACCTGTCCTGTTGTGTATAGTAGCTTCTAGATCAATGGGCGAACTGCATCTTGCAGTGTACGCGCATGCTTCCAAGATTCCTGCAGATTTTCGGTCCATGAATTTGGCTGCAGGAGACTAGTCAATGACATGTGGAGGCTCTGGAGCTGAATCCTCCAGTACCAAAAAATTCTTGAACTGGATGATTTCACATGCAGATGCAGCTTGGCATCTCATGCTTCTTTTATTTTGGCAGTGTTTAGTTCTTCAAAATTCCAAAATTTTTACAAGATTCTTTGTCACATCAAATCTTTGGACGCATGCATGGAGCATTAAATGTAGGTAAAAAAATAACTAATTGCACAGTTTGTCTGTAAATATCGAGACGAATCTTTTGAGCCTAGTTAGTCCATGATTGGATAAATTTTACCAAATAACAACAAAAAGTGCTACAGAAACTTTACGCACACTTTACAACCATCTAAACACACCCTTTATATCATTGCCGTTGTGCTGGGTCTGTACCGACTACCAATTGCTGGTTCTGTGTTGGTCCTCGGCTCATGCTCTTCTACTAGTACGTGGGGCTGAACTACACTCCCTTTTTTTCAGCGGAATTTGATCGTTCGGATGCCTTTTCAAACTGCATGATTTTCGAGCAAAATCTGGCCGTCTTCGCTTTGATGCGATCTAACGCCTCAGTGGAGCTCAGGCAGATTTCAGATTTGACCTCCGTTTGCACCGGGAAACCCGTCGACTTGACCTTGTGCTCCCTGCCCAGACGTCACAAGATGCAAAAGGGATTTTATATATTCGAACAGAACAGGTTTCCTTGAGAATGCAGTGAGAGTGAGACCATTCTTGGAACAGCGACACTTGCCCTCGCCACAAGTTAAATTAAATTATTAGTCAACAAGAGGACAGCGATTGGTTTGGTTTAGCCTAATGTAACGTGACAGCGCCATCGGCAGTTGCCACGCTGGGTATATCATCAGATCCTGCATTCCTGCGCCCGCAGACACTGTGCAGTGGGGCCGGGCCCTCTGTCAGAGGGTGCAGGCAGCAGTGACAGTGAGCGAGCGATGGGAGAGCACCTGTCAGTCCAAAATAATGGCGTCCATGCATGGCCCCGTATGGCTGGCCTCGGCTGGTTTAAGCTTCCAGCTCGTCGCCGTCGAGCTCAAGGCTGGTTTGGTTGCTGCAGCGCAGGCACCGGTCCCTGGACTTTTGGGATGTTGCGTGATGGTGGTGTCGGTCTTTTTGCTGATGCGTATGGCCACATAAATGGCTTCTAAAATGCGAAAATGATTTAGTTAACTCCCTTTCTTCTGATGGTGGTACTAGCGATTCATCATTTTTAATGGGCTTTTGCAAGCGTCGTTTTGGAATGTTTTATTTCTGATTTATATACTAGGGATATGCGTAACGCCAAAGACTTTGGTATGACATATGGAGTGCAAGAAAATAGGAATAGATTAAACCAATGGATGGTTAAATAAAAAAAAAGGTAGTGATGGATCAGTGTTTAATTCATCTTTGAAGCAATCACGTGTTACCTTAACTAGAGATTAGAGATCCCACGAATTTAAAACAAATCTGTTGTACTACATAATCATTTAGAAAGATCGCAAAAGCAATTATCGACGCATATGTTCCAAGTAAATAAAAATAGAAAAAATAAAAAATCAAACTACGATGTACAGCTAACATGAGGAGTGGCTAATAAACCTAAGAGCTTGATGTACACCAAACATGCAATGCTCCTGCATCTATTTAAATAAAGTACTATCATAATAGTGGTACTCTATACATGTGATGATTGTATGTGTTAACATGTATCATTGTACTATAAAGATAGGCTTGACAGCGTAACCACCACACAGGTTCATGTCCCGCCAATTGCCTAAATTTCATCACAATAATATCCAAATATAGACCAGAGACTTATATCAAGTAACCAATGCTATCAAAATATATAGGACTCCCATCTATTTTCCAGTAACACAGTACATATGCGCCAAAACAAATGGTATTTGCACGTCACCATTGTTCCATTTTTTTCTCCTTTTTTCCAAACTGTTCAACCGAGGTTGTTGGAGACCTGTTCATGCCTTGCGAAGCCCCCTGCCGTGCAAAAACCACCCAAATCATCATCACAATTCACACCTAGAATTGACGATTCCAAGTTTCCGATGCCACAGGCTCCACAGGCCACAGCCCTCTCTCCTCTCTCTTCTCTCCTTCCCGTCACCCTGGGCATTCGGGTACCCGAAACCGATCGGTTCGGTTCCTCGGGTATTCGGGTAATTCGGATACCAAGGAATTGGAACCGATTGGTTCCTAGTTCGGTTTCGGGTAATTCGGTTTCGGGATCGGGTAATTCGGTTCGGTTTCGGGTATTCCCGAATGGAACCAAAAAAAATAAAAAAACAACACATTCAAATGTAAATTTCGACAGCATTTCGCCTCATTTCATGCACATAACGGGGAGAATATGAAGCTTAAAGCAATATAAGAGTCTCCAATGCAAACAAACAACATTCGACAAGCAACAAACTTACAAATAAAGCCTCAATGGGCGTCCACCACAGCTCCACATAGGCACATACCACAGTCCACAGGCATCTCCATGACATCACATTCTCTTGAAACAAGTCTTGTAAAGTAAAACAAGTAAGATTGTGCAGCTTTGAATATAATATATAACTAGGATGCGTGTGTATATATATATATAGGATTGTGCAAATTCAGGTACTTCGGTTCGGTTCAGAAATTTTGGTTCGGTACTCGGGTATTTCGGGTACTCAGAAACAGAACCGAACTAGGAACCAAAACTGATCGGTTCGAGAAGTTCGGTTCGGTTCTCGAGTAGTTCGGTTCGGTTTCGGGAATTCGGTTTTTTTGTGCCCAGGGTTACCTTCCCGTCCCTCTTTCCGCGACGCCATCACGCCAAACGAAACCGAAAACCATCGACGCGCTCCGCCCACCCTCCCCCTTCCCTTCCCCCTCCCCCGCGCCCTCCTCGCCTCCGCCTCCCAGCCCAGCCCGCAAACCCTAACCCTAGATGGGCGCCGTCACCTCGACGGTCGCGGCGCGCTTCGCCTTCTTCCCGCCGAGCCCGCCGTCGTACGGGGTGGAGCAGCCGCAGCCGCCACAGCCGCCGCCGGCGCCGGTGGCCCCTGCTGCCCCCGAGGCGGCGCCGGCGGCTAAGGCGGGGGAGGAGAAGGGCGGCGGCGCGGTGGTGGAGCTCACGGGCGTCCCGCGGAGGGGCAACGTGGAGGCGCGGCGGCTGCGGACGAAGCGGGGCACGGAGGTGGTCGCGATGCACGTGCGCCAGGCGGGGGCCAAGCTCACGCTGCTCTACTCCCACGGCAACGCCGCCGACCTCGGCCAGATGTACGAGCTCTTCGTCGAGCTCAGCGCCCACCTCAACGTCAACCTCATAGGGTACGCCCGTTCCGTTCCACTTCCACGCGCTCTCCTCCCCGATTGAGTTGCATTGGCTCAGATTGCGATGCGATCGATGGTCCCCCTCCTTGCAATTCTGTGCTGTTGGCACCACCGTGGGTTTGCATTGTAGCCTTGGATCTTCCTGATCGTGTGTCTCTGGATCAGAGCTACTGCCGCAATCTTATCTCGAGTTAGAATGCCACTCGTGTTCATTCGGATGAAATGTTGGGACTCGGGGGCGGATCACTGGGGTTGCTGCCTCCTACCTTCGATAACAGATGCAACCTGACCAATTACTATTGACTTGAGGCATTCATGTTCCCAGTATGAAGCTGTACTAACGCTGGAATAGTGCTTGATGCTGCTTGGTTTGCTTGCAGTAGTTCTAGTACAAGTTCACCTTTTTTTTCTTGACTTTGAAATCCTATGTTTGACACTGTTACGTTAGCTGATTTGTGGTTGTCGTCATTTTGATTTTTCTGTGAGGCTGTTTCATTTTATGATTGCAATAAACCTGGCCATGTCTGTCTGAGGCGATTGCTCTCGAGTCTATGTAATTTACTTAATAATATTAGATAGCACAAATAACATTTAGAGTTTTAGTTCCTAATTGCTATAGGTTATTTTGTAACTGACTTGATTCTATGTGAGGTGGCATGGAGCCTGGTTTTGTTTGCATATATTTTGATTGTTAGATGTTACTACATTTCCTGGTTTAATTGGAACTGTTCACCAATGGAGTGTGGTACAATCAAAATAATTTTTTTTTGGGTAGCAGTGCGCTGAAATAGCACGTGCTTGCAGGAGCATGAAATCGATGCATGCATTCATGCAGTTTGTCTGTTTGGTAGCGCTTGTAAAGTTCTAATACTGAAATTGCTGGTCAAAAGCTTCAGTTGGGGAATAATTTTGCAAATCTTCTGTTATATACTATCTGAGGAAGTGTTCAAACGGTTAAATTAATTACTGGCAGTTGGTAACTCTCCATAAGCGAAAGTTAGGAAACACAATTCTTAGTATTATTTTTCTTTAAATAGAAATGGTGGATCTTTCTTGCTCGACCGTTCTGGCACTTTATTTTGAGCACTCTTCCGTTAAAAGATTCTGCTTTTAGCCGATTTTTTTCGCTCTCTGTATTTGGTTTGGTGAAGTAGCTCAGGAAATGAGGAATCTTTGTTTTAAAATTTCCATTCTACTCTACTTAAAGGTCCATGTTTCAGGGGGGGAAATAAAGCTATTAAAGCAATTCTTGGTCCAATGTGCCTGGTGATTGGTGGTCTGGTGGTTGATTGTCGAAGTGAGAATCATTGATTGATTCGGTGAATCTAGCAGCTGTAGCCAATTTAAAATTCCTTGGTTAGAAAGAATTGTCTGTTGGTTTGTCCTCTGCTCCGTTTCTTTAAGCCAAGCTCTTTCTTGCTTTTGTTATGTTGTTTGCTAATGTAATCGGCATTCCTTTCATCTTTTTTCTTATTGCTCCTTTGAACCTACTTTTTGTCCTCTTTATAGCCATGCATTTTGCCACATACCATCATGCTGCGTGGTTACTTTAACTAGTTGGTTGTGTTTGGTTGAGTAATGTAACTTCAACATCATGGATGACTGCTGCTGACATGGTCCATAGGGCTTTTGTGGCTACCTTGGGACCTCTGTTACTTCAATTTCTTGCATGATTACTAGGTACCATTCATAACTCAGGCATCAGTTTTCATTGCCAGTGATTACTGATACATGTTCCCAGAATGCAGCTCAGCAAACTGAAATGTCTTTGCATTAACCTAGATACGCTATCAGCTGACTTTCATTTTTTTCATCAAATGAAAAAGGTGTTGAATATGAGTCGGGATTCCACTACTAACAGCTGAACGTGACTCAGAGAAGTAGCTTAAACTTTTTTTTTCACAAAGTGCTAAGTAAAATTATTTTAGATCCATGAATAACCACATTAAGGGCTAAAGTTGTCTTATAGTGAAACATGTTCATGCAAATTAACCTATCCTAACCATTAGCGCTGGATAATACTATAGGTTTCAAAGTGATTGTGTGATCCATATGTTGCCAATTCATGGTTGAGTGTCACAACTGCACTTCATTTTTTCTTTGATATTGGCAGTTTGTGTTTAGGTGGTTTCATAATCCAAAAACTAAGAGTATTGTCAGATGAAACCATTTTCAAAGGTCCTTATGTTTTGGAAACCGCATGGTGAACCCCTCAGCCCCTTCCCCGACGCACCCCTTTTAGTCTAGCTGGGTGAAGTATTAATACCTTGTCTACCATTACTTTGCAGCTATGACTATTCTGGTTATGGGCAATCCACTGGGAAGGTACACACCTTTATTTGTTGGTAACTTCTAGCTTTTTCTTAATATCATTAATGCTCATGATGCTAACCCTTTATCTTTATCTGATACTGCAGCCTAGTGAACAAAACACTTATGCTGACATAGAAGCTGTATACAGATGCCTCATAGAAACCTATGGAGCTGCTGAGGATAATATCATTCTTTATGGCCAATCAGTGGGCAGTGGTCCTACTTTGGATTTAGCATCCCGATTAACTCGTTTGAGAGCAGTTGTTCTACATAGCCCAATTTTGTCTGGCTTAAGAGTGATGTATCCTGTAAAACATACATACTGGTTTGACATATACAAGGTAATTAATATACCGATGTTCTTGATCTTATTAATTGCTTAACCACATCTAAATTTGCCTTGTATTCGCAGAACATCGACAAAATTCCATTAGTCAGGTGTCCCGTGCTAGTGATACATGTGAGTATTCTTCATTTCTATAGCAAACCTTGCTCTTTCTTGAATTTTTCACTAGCATATGCATGCGGATTTGTTGTTGCTTTAATGCACTTTAATGTTACATCTGTGAACTTGTAGATAAGCGTTATGGCATTTAGGCTTCTTAATGGAGGGAATGTCCATACACATATGTTATTTGAAATGTTTGTCGTGGTTAATTTTATGGGAAGCCGTGGACTCCAGTCCTACCTAGGGGCTGTTTTAATGAGGGGATAGCTCCAGGAATTTTTAGGAAGGATTTGACCCAAATTTGCTGTCCAAACAGGCCCCTGTTTACACAAGCCTACATTTCTGGTTTAAGCTTTGGGTATTCGTTTTAAGACTTGTTCTTTTTTTTCACAAGAACGTGCCACATTTTTAGTTTCTGAAAAAGCGTTGTCAGTATTTACTACATGATACACATTATTCTTTATGACGTCTACAGTTGTATCACACATTACCGTGAACAGTTCACACTATCCAATTGGGGTTACCAAGTGTAGTCGACTTATTACATTGGCTATTGTGGTTCATTGATTGTTGCTTATAAATGTATGCTTACTTTTGGCAATACATCATTCTAATTAAGCTTTGGTTAATCTGCTAGTGAAACAGTCCTCATGCGAGCACAATACTTAGGGCTATCAAAGCTATTGTTTATGGCAGAGTTTCTGGCAGGAAGACTTAATTAGATAGGTAAAAGTTTTCTAGGTTCGGTGATCTAGAAAGATGAATCACAATTGAATTCTAGTGTTTGAAACATGGGACAATTAGTTTGTTGGTAGGATCAACGCTGTCATGATTCATGCTACAATTCCGTACTATATGTGTAGTCATCTTTTGAAATAAAGTTGCGGAATTTTCTCCAGATGTCCAGCCTGTTCATTCTAGTCAAGATGTAGAAGGAGCATGCACATGCTCATGATTTTAATACGATATCTTCTCTCAGGGTACAGCCGATGAGGTTGTTGACTGTTCCCACGGGAGGTCACTGTGGGAGCTTGCTGAAGTGAAGTACGAGCCACTGTGGATCAAAGGCGGGAACCACTGTAACCTAGAACTGTACCCGGAATACATCAAACATCTGAAGAAGTTTGTTGGAGCCATAGAGAGATCGCCACCCCCGCCTCCGATCGACGAGTCCACGGAGAGCTCAGGCCCGTCGGGCCGCACCCTGACGACGGAGCCCGAATGTTCAGCGGAGGACTCAAGGAAGAGCACGGACTGCAGGGACAAAACACGGCCAAGCATCGATCAGAGACACAGCACGGACCGGCGGGAGAAGCCGCGGGGCAGCACGGATAGGAGGGACAAGACGAGGAAGAGCGTGGACCATCCTGACAAGCCGCGGGCTAGCGTCGATCAGTCGGATCGGCCGAGGAAAAGCATCGACCGGTACTGCCATTTACCCTTACCAACCTGGCACATGTTTTCTGATCATCAGTAGGATGCTTTATATGTTGCACACGATCACATGGTAAGGTTTTGCTGATGAAATGGTGTGTGTGTGTTTGTGTGTAACATAACAAACAGGTTTGGAGGCATGATGAAGTCCGTGAGGCTGTGCAATATCGACTGCTTCAAAGTGACAGCAACCTCTGGGAGCTGAAGAAAAGGAAAGGAAAGGAAAGGAATGGATAGTAACAGGAAAGGTTAGTGTTGGGAGCCGTCTGTATGTATTTTTCCTTTCCCTTTGTGTAACTTGTTCAATTGGGTGATTGGTTTGGCTGTAGTAGGAGGCGTGTTTTTGTTTTCTTTCTTTTTTTTTCCCCTTCCTTCCTCATACAATACAATGGGGGCCGGCTCGCTCTGTGTTGTTTCCGTTGGGTTGGGCTGTTCTTTTTAACATGAGATGAAATAATAATAATTTTGTTGATAAAGAGACGGCTCCTCTCCTCTCCTGCAAATTGTGATTGGCGATGCCTGAGGGTTTCTTCCAGTTCAAATGCTTGCGAACTGCAATGGCGGCACGTAGGCGAGAGGGGTCTCTGCGGAGTGGTGGAGGTTGATGGTATTTTTGCAGGCCCGTGTTTGTGTTTTCTCGACGTTTTATGGTGGGCGGGCGGACATGGACACCGCCGCAGGCCTCGAGCGCGGCGACCGACGACGAGGACGTGTGGGGAAACCGGAACCGGGCGGACTTTTGGATCGCCGCGCACGGCCTCGTGTCCCCCGAGCACCGCACGTTGACCGGAGGACCAACACGCGCAGTCGCGCGCGCACGCACTCCTGTTCCTGGCGGGGCGCGCCTTCACACGCCCGGGTCCGGGTGGCCTGCGCGCCGGCCTCTCATCCGTGCGAGGTCGAGGACGCGGCGTGGCTGCGTTGCGGCGGTCCCGCTCCTATATCCTGAGACATAGGACGTGGGAGCAGTGTGCAGTGCCCGGCCAGCAGCGTTGCCGGCCCGCTGCCTTCTCCCCCTTGCCGTTGCTCGTTGCTGCTGCTGTGTCGGTCGAGTCGTGACTCGTGAGCAGGGTAAAGTTCTTTGTATCCTTTTCAAACTCATCCTATCTTGTAAAAAAAACTCATCCTATCTTTTCTACGATATATTCAAATAAGTTAGTTTGCACAACTTATTCTAAAAAGGCGTCCATAAATGTTTTGGGAGTATAAATTGTGTGTTAATAAATTTTATCTAGAAAAATTAGTTGATGGAGGCATTATGAAACTGTTTGTTAAAAAGTATAGTGAAACGAGTTGTTACCAAATTTTATGTTTGTAAGAGTTTAGCCTGTAAAAATTTAAAAAGACAAAAAGGGTCTCAAACAAGTTGAACAACTAAAAATTATGTGCACAAGTTAACCATAAAATAAAAATTATCAAAAGTTGCATGACAACGTTTTCTCTCATAAAAGTTGTGACGAACCAGTCATGTTGAGGAGTTGTCATGATAGATTTGTATACAAATAGTTATATTCGACATAATTTTACAAGTTTCGAAAACTGAAATTTAGGCATGGACTTTTCTGATAAAAATAAAAATTAAGTAGGGGTCCTATTGGCCTGTTGGGATTCGTTAGGAGCTAGAAATAGTTAGCTGTTTAATAGACTAATAGCTTACTACTGTTTGGACCCCTAGGGCAATAAATAATGGTTGAAATGTTGAATTTGTCTGGAATGTGCATGTCTTTATTGTCTAGTGTTGGAAAAGGAGATGGGAGTAGTGGATGGGCAAAAGAGTATTCATTTTGACAACCTATTAGTTATATTTGATCAGCTAACGAGATGTTTACCAAATGGTTATCTGTGTTTGTTTGGATGCACATAAAATTTCATTAGCAATTAACTGTTATTGCTATTGGATCCAAAAAGGCTCAACGTACGGTTGTTTATTGCCTTATAGAGCGTGGGCCCCTTACTATAGCACTTCAGTTACATGCTAGAGATAAGATCTTAAAGAAATCACAGCCTTTAAGATGGAACTGTTATATACTCTAAACTAAATAAAGAAATTTCTAGGTCCCATCATCCCTCACGCCAATACTTTTTTTTTGTCCCTGCCTTTCTTTTTTGCATTGACATGATTGTATATATAGGTAAAGAAACATAATCCCCCCTACTTTGTTTGGTCCCCGCGATGAGTGCACATAGGTTTGCACGTGGATAAATATTTCTTGTTGTCACTTAAAATAAGTCTGAATACTAAAGCCACAAAAGAGTAAGCCATTTTCATTCCTACTCCAAGTCATAATCAGAACTGTGAAGAACTAGTTAACTACACACCTTTCGTCCTTTTTCTTAGATCTGAACACCTTCAAGATAGAGTTCTATGCTTTGTCTTACTTTTCTAAAAATTGCCATGCATTGGCCGTGTCCGTTTAATTGACTGTATAACCCATTTAATTGGTTTGGTAGCCCGAATAAATGATAAACATTCGGTGTTCGACTGTTTAGTGTTTAGCATTTAGATGAACATTGGTTTATATGTCCCCTAAAACCCCTTATATTGGGTATAATTTCTGAATCGGTGTATGCACTATATTATAGGATAGATAGAGTATATTAGAGGTTTTTACGATGACTTCATCAATTTTGAGACCTGCTAGTCCAATATTTTGAAGATGGTTATAAGAATAGGTTGGGTGTACGTGCATGTGTGTGCCTATAGTGTGTTTTGTAAAAATAAAAATAAAAATATAATATCAAGGTTTTTTTTTCTATTTCTCATATTCTTCTTAGGAGATAATATAATTCGTGGCAATTGACATCAAAATCGACGGTGCGTATCGTTTTAGCCGGCTCCGAGTTGGGAGCGAGATCATGCCCTTTTGCATGCCGTGGAGGATGTACAGCCCCCTTCACACTGACACGGCAGCATGAAGCAGAGATGCATGAGACCGGGATCTCCCTTCCAAAAAGACCGAGTTGACTGTCTGATGGGAATTAAAAAAAAACTCTGGCGCGCGGTTCGTTGTACTCCTACTCTCCTAGTAGCGTAGTAGCCGTTCATCAGTTTCGGACCAGATCCGCTCCAGGACGGAACCCTCTCCTCGTAACCAGCAGGAATAACATGCAGCACGTCCCCGGTGTCGGTGTCGAAGCCATGGCACGCAGGTCGTCGCAGCTTTCGGAATCATGCCGCCATGATTGGCGCGAAGAGCCACGCCTCAAGTCTGAAGACGAGGCCACCACAGCCATGCGCCCGTGTCGTCGCTCACGCAATACCATGGCGCGGCACGGGCGCACGGCGGCGTCGTCTTGAATCCAGACGACTGCACTGTTGGGCCCATGCACGGCATCGAGATCGATCTTCAACCCCAAGCAATGGCGAGGCCTAGATCCAAGTTGTTTTACTTTTACAATAACTCAACTCAGAAGCTAAGACGACGACGACGTACGCCATCGGGAGAAGCAAGCAGCTTGACAAGTGACAAGGGACAAGGGACAAACTGGCCATCAGGCCAATGACCAGCTCGGTTAATCAGGTTCAGGTCGCAGAGCCCCATGCACTGATGCACCAAGGGTTTAAAAGTACAGTACAGGGACGACAGACAGCACACCATGCTTGCATGGCATGGAGTCCAGAGCTTTGACCAATGGTGTGTGTGTACGTGTGCGTGCTTGCCTCTGGACTAGACTAACCCGCTTTAAAACATCTCTGCATGCCAGCCTTTCCAATTTGTTCCTGGCCAGGCCGCCTCTCCATTCCATTTTTCCCTTCTTCAGGCTTCAGTGTTCAGTCAGTCAGTCAGTCTCAGTCGGTCGTATTCAGTTCACGCTTCTTCCAGAGGCCGGCTGGTGGTGATAATCGGGTAGTTATGCGGCGGCAGTTGAAGTGCGTCGGCTTGCTGCTGCTCCTGCTGGCCGCGCTCAGCCCCGTCGTCGTCGTCGCCACCGCGCGCAGAGGTAAACTAGCTAAACACGCACACGCACTTCTGTCAGATCATTCATGGCCGCTCTTCCTTTCCGATCGAGTCTGTCACTTCAGACAGTTTCTGCCTGCGCAATGTACGTGGCTAGCACCTGATGCACCGGACCTCTTCCATTTGCAGAGCTGCCGCTAATGGCGGCCATCGGCGACGAAGGGCGGCAAGACGTGAGCAGCAGCTTAGGAACAGCGCCGGGAGCCGCTGCGGCGACGGCGGAGGGCGGGGACGAAGAGGTGATCGTCAGGAGGAGGAAGGATGAGGCGGTGAAGACGAACAGCCGCCGTTTGAGAAGAACCAGCAGCAGCAGGAAGCAGATGCCTGCTGCTTCGCCGCAGGTTAACTTCGGTGGCCGGATACCCTTCACCGCCGACTACCACTCCGTCCACAGGCACCCGCCCACGCACAACTAGAACTTGCAGGTACCTAGCAGCAGCCTAAGATATGTGCCTTTCACTTTCAGCACCTAAGCCGCCGTAAGGAGTTCTCCTGTCTTCGTCGCAGAAAAGAAAAAGAAAAGGAGTTCTCCGGCCTGTCTGTCTCTGAATATTACTGAATAGTAGCACCAGTTCATTAGTTTTTTTTATAGCTTATTCTAGGTTTGGATCTTTAGTAGTAGTGGCATATATACTACGTGTTCAAGCTGTATGTTACTCTATTTTTTTTAGGTTTAGTTCTTTACCAACGATATGTAGTGTAATAACAGGTACGCAAGCTGTATCTGTTATGTTGGGGCCATTTTGTCTGAACATATAGTCGTCAGTGTGAGCTCTCATCAGAGGGGGCCATTGCTGATGATGGATGTTCTCTTCGGCTTCCATCTTCTGTATGTGTGTACTGACCAGTGGGCCGGGGGTTATGATGAACATGATCGTCGTCATTTCGAAATAATGTTCAACGTGCGCCTTACCATGCTCTCTTGTTCTTTCTCTCAGGCCGACCCCAACGCACCACGGTGGCGTGCTGCCCCATATGCCACGTCCCATCTAGCACTCCAAGTCACAGGGTTTGATAGCTCCGCAGGGTGTCAGGTATGCCTGCAGAAGTTGCGTTCTTCTCGGCTGACAAAAGGTGAAGACAGTGGATGGAGCGAGCATTGTGGCAAGGAGGCACACTAGTCTGACATCACTTTTTCAGAACCAGGAGGCCTTGTTTAGATACCCAAATTCACCCCTAAATTCTACTATGCAAAAAAAAGATTTCTCGTCACATCAAAATGTCGGCACATATATGGAGTACTAAATGTAGATGAAATCAAAAACTAATTACACAGTTTTATTGTACTTTGCGAGACGAACATTTTGAGCCTAATTACTCAAAGTTTGGACAATTATTACCAAATAAAAACAAAAATCTACAGTGAATATGCACAGTGATTTGGGTGCCGACTTCGGCGATCTAAACACGGCCAGGCGAAAAGCAGCCTGCACTTGTCAGGACCACATTTAGGCTGTGTTTAGTTGTCCTGAAAAGGGTGAAAAGTGTACTGTAGCACGTTTTGGCTTTATTTGGCAAATAGTGTCCAACCGTTGACTAATTAGGTTCAAAACGTTCGTCTCGCAAAGTACAACCAAGTTGTACAATTAGTTTTTGATTTCATCTACATTTAGTACTCCATGCATGTATCGTAAGTTTGATGTGACGGGAATTTTTTTTTGCATAGTGCTTTTTTCAGGTAACTAAACACAACCTTAGTAGAAATTGTAGTCTACGTTGAGGAATAAAAAAATCTTAGCTGCCTCGATCTACGTGTCTCAGTGCATTTTAGTGAGGCTAAGGCAGTGTTTACTTCCTTCAAAATTCCAAAAATTTTACAAGATTCTCCGTCACATTAAATCTTTGGACGCATGTATAGAGCATTAAATGTAGGTAAAAAAATAACTAATTGCACAGTTTGTCTGTAAATGTCGAGACGAATCTTTTGAGCCTAGTTAGTCCATGATTGGATAAATTTTATCAAATAACAACGAAAAGTGCTACAGAAACTTTAAACACACTTTACAAACATCTAAACACACCCTAATACTCACCACCGCCTGCGTTGGGCGTGCCCTCATAGTCATTGCTGCTAATTATGTCAGCTTTACATGCAATTTGCACATACTGTTTCTCAATGATGCGAACATTCTTTGCTGTCGTCATGCCTGGTTCGGTTGTCTTATAAGCTGTACTTTTTCAGCTAACAAATAGTATTTTTCTCAACAACATTTTTAGCCATGACTTTTCAGCAAATCCGAACAAGATCTATGTTGATGCTGCTGCCTTCATGTTTATGACACCGACTGCTGGACCTAGCCACTTTAGCTCTGGCATAGTACTAGGGCCGTGTTCAGATGCCGAATTCGGCGTGCAGAATCGGGGACTGCTACTAGCAGCTTTTATTTTTTAGTGCAAAAAATTGTCCAAAAAATAATTAATTAGACTCAAAATGTTCGTCTCGCAAAGTACAACAAAACTGTGCAATTATTTTTTGATTTCATCTACATTTAGTACTCCATACATTTACCGGCATTTTGATGTGATGGGGAATCTCTTTTTTACATAGTGAAATTTGAGGAGAAAATTTAGGATCTAAACAAGGCCTGGACACAGGACACGTCTCCTTTCAGGCCTGAGAATCAGAATAAACATGGGGGACGTTGGCAATACGGTATTGCTACCAATTTGGACGGTTTGGAAGGTGACAAGTAGTGGGGGGTAAGCTTCCGATGTTGTGCTCGTGGTGGCTGTGGAACCCATGTCTTCGCTCCACCTATTCTTGTCTCTTACCTGCGAAGGCCGGCGCAGGATCTATCGGTAGAATCGGCAAGCAGCGTTTTCGCATATTTGCCCTTCGTCTTTCCTTGTATCATGTAATGGTGTGATCCATTTTCGTGAATGCAAATGAGAACGTCCCTAGACATTTTTGAATAGTACGCCCCTCCATTCCGAATTAAATAATTTTGACTTTTCTACATATGTAAAACAAAAAATTATGCATCTAGCCAGAACGACTTAGCTCGGAGAATTTGAAATGGAAATGGAGGGAGTATAATTTTGTTCGATCAATGGTTCTTAAGCAGATTTTATGAAGAGCAACTTAAGAAATTGTGTTCGATTGATCCATGCAATATTTGGATCTCGTACAATTTGAAATGGAGGGAGTATAATTTTGTAGTTCTAGAGTTACCTAGCATTTACGAATAACGGTCCTTGATTAGGTTTTACGCGGCACCAAGCCATTCTATGAGTTCCAAATACTGCATGGATTGATCGAACACAATGCTAAGATCTTGTTTGGCGTAGCTTCTCTAGCAACTTCAAAAGTGTTTCTCGCCAAACCGGGTTACATTGAACAACTTCTTATTGAAGCTTCTTGAAACCCGCTCTCACATAAGTAGGAATCGGATGGAATGAAAATACTAGCTTCTTCCATATCCATCTCTTACATCTAATTGAGAAGTAGTTTCTCCAAATGTATTTTTCAGTATAGCTTTAACTCTGCTAGTGGAGCTGTTCGTGGAGCTAAAACTAAAAATTTACTCCATAAAGGCATTGACCCTGTTTATCTGGCTTATAATCCATCTTATTCAGTTTGTTTTTTTTCAGCCGGAACAATATTTTTCTCTCACAAAAAATCAGCCAACAGTATTTTTCAGCCGGCTTATAATTCTAGCCGAACGGCTCCATAGTTGTACCAAACGAGGCCTAAAAGTAATGGAAAGATATAAATTAACTCCCTTTGGGTTTTTGTGATCTCATCTTCCTTTTCATATTGAAGTAGCAAGGCCTTCTATTAAATATAGGGCCTTCTACTAAGATTTTAGAAAATTCCTTTTCTTCTCCCTTCTAATTGAAGCCTTTCCTATCTATGGGAGTGCCATATTTGATTCTTTGTTCTTTAGTGCTAAGTCTCATCCAAATGCTTCCATGTCATTATGTCAATGTCCAGCCGAGGGAAATGTTTACAGCCAATCTCGTGTGAAGTGTTTTTTCAAAATCAGAAAATTAAAACCCTATAAACTACATTTCGTGCCCTATCCTATATAAATCAATATGGTCTTTGGCAGTGGCAATATGATCCACGCAAATTAGAAAACATGGCATCCACTGAGCATATGTAAGTGTGTTGCACTCTCTTCAAAATTCAAATATACATACGCTCACTCTAAAAGTCACTTTTTCACCTGAATCACTGAAAATTTCAAGAATTTTGTTTCAGTTTTAGCTTTCTATGGACTAGACTCACGTAACCCTTAAAGACATATGCCCCATATGCATTTACCATTGGCGATCCATATAGGACATATACCAGCTTTAAGGCAAAAAAAAACAACATTCACAAAACATTTGAGGTGCTCGGGTGAAGAATGCCACATTGGAATTGGATCGACAATGGTGCCCCCAGAAATCAGCTGCAGCTTATCACCACCGCCTCAGGCTCAGGATTGCACGGCTCCACCGCGCTCCAATTCCCCCCACCATGGCCGCCACCGCGCTCGAATTCCTCCGCACCCACCACCAGCCCTGCAAGCCGCCGCAGCCGCCGCCGCCAGCGCCGCGCGCGTCCGTACTCTGCCGCGCCACGGCGGGGACGGCGGGGCCGGCGTCGGCCGCGGCGCTGCGGTCCCTGGCCCCGCCCACGCGGCCGGAGCTGCTGTCCCTCGACCTGCCCCGCTACGACCCGGCGCGCGCCCGCCCCGTGGACCTCGCCGTGGTGGGCGGCGGGCCCGCGGGCCTCGCCGTGGCGCAGCGCGTGGCGGAGGCGGGCCTGTCGGTGTGCGCCATCGACCCGTCCCCCGCGGTGGTGTGGCCCAACAACTACGGCGTGTGGGTGGACGAGTTCGAGGCCATGGGCCTCGCCCACTGCCTCGACACCGTCTGGCCGTCCGCCTCCGTCTTCATCGGCGACGGCCGCGCCAAGTCGCTCGACCGCCCCTACGCCCGCGTCGCGCGCCGCAAGCTCAAGTCCGCCATGATGGACCGCTGCGTCGCCAACGGCGTCGTCTTCCACCAGGCCAAGGTCGCCAAGGCCGTCCACTACGACGCCTCCTCCCTCCTCATCTGCGACGACGGCGTCGCCGTCCCGGCCAGCGTCGTGCTCGACGCCACGGGCTTCTCGCGCTGCCTCGTGCAGTACGACAAGCCGTACAACCCGGGCTACCAGGTCGCCTACGGCATCCTCGCCGAGGTGGACGCCCACCCGTTCGACATCGACAAGATGCTCTTCATGGACTGGCGCGACTCCCACCTCTCCGAGGGGTCGGAGACCAGGGAGCGCAACCGCCGCATCCCCACCTTCCTCTACGCCATGCTCTTCTCCCCCACCAGGATCTTCCTCGAGGAGACGTCCCTGGTAGCGCGCCCGGGGCTCGCCATGGACGATATCCAGGAGCGCATGGCCGCGCGCCTCAGGCACCTCGGGATACGCGTCCGGAGCGTCGAGGAGGACGAGCGCTGCGTCATCCCCATGGGAGGGCCGCTGCCCGTCCTGCCGCAGAGGGTGGTCGGCATCGGCGGCACGGCCGGGATGGTGCACCCGTCAACGGGCTACATGGTGGCGCGCACGCTTGCCACCGCGCCTATCGTGGCCGACGCCATCGTGAGGTTCCTCGACACCGGCAACGGCATGGGCGGCCTGGCAGGGGACGCGCTCTCTGCTGAAGTGTGGAAGCAGCTGTGGCCAGCCAACAGGCGGCGGCAGAGGGAGTTCTTCTGCTTCGGCATGGACATCCTGCTCAAGCTGGACCTCGAGGGAACGCGCCGGTTCTTTGACGCCTTCTTCGACCTGGAGCCGCACTACTGGCACGGTTTCCTGTCATCCAGACTGCTCCTGCCGGAGCTCTTGATGTTCGGCCTCGCGCTGTTCGGGAACGCCTCCAACACCTCGAGGCTGGAGATCATGGCCAAGGGCACCGTGCCTCTTGGCAGGATGATTGGCAACTTGATACAGGACAGAGATGGGTGAGGAGGGTATGTATGCCTACATTTCTCACCTGAAGATCTGATCTCCATTAGACCTCTGATTTTGGCATCGATGATGCTCAGTGTATTTACGATTTGCAAACATGGATTCACAGAACACAGTTAGCAACAGCAGTTTAGGACCACCTGTCACTGTCAGATATAGGAATTGCTGCTGCAACGCTACTTTAGTATGGTGATTACAGACAGTCATACTTGAGAGCTGTATAGTTGCAATTGCACATTGAGGGATGTTGTGACGATCCACGTATCAATATCATGGTCTTCATATAAAGGACCAAATTTCGCCAAAACATGAAACTGGCATTTGTGTATTATGATACCCCGTTCTTCATGTTTCAGGAACATAGGAAGAACGGGAGATACGAATTGGGTACACTGTTTTTGTTCCAGGAGCAAACCGAAGAACGTGAGGTAGGTACCGGACTGGACTGAACTTGAACCGGGAGGTTTTATACCATATTGGTTGGAAACCAAAGCAATCTATTTAGTATATGTGAATGGCTGTAGTGAGGTCTAAGAGATTTCTGTCAATAAAACTTAACAGACCATCAATCATGTTACATTTCTTTTCCTTCTTTTCTACCAATAATCAGCTATACACCACCAAAGATTTGAGCCTCAGACCCTCAGTTTAGATACAGCAGCAAATATACTGACTGGAAAATGGGACGAATGTAGAAGAATGAACAAAGTTGAACAATAGGTACCAAAATTATCTTCTCAAACTCATTCGATCCTGAATTGTTGCGATCAGCTCGAGTTCTCCAAGTCATATATGACTATACGAGTGTTTCAGATATCTTCCTTGCAAATTGAGCCTCCCAACTGCTTCGCTTGTATCATGGAAGCACTTGCTTAGAAGGAAAGGTCTCTCAGGTCTCCTTCTCGTTCTGGAGCTCTGTATGAAAACCCTAGCTCTTCTCCTGATTGCCGCCTTACTATGCTAGCCCTCTGCATCAAGCGCACGAGTTGCTGGACAACCTCTGACATGGGTGGACGGAACTCTGGCTCAGGCTGCAGAAACAAAAGACATAAAGAATCCTTAGTATGTCTCCTTAAGGAAAAATAGGAGCCCAAATGAACCGATAAAACTTTACGGTGAAGGATTTTACGTGGTTAAACACCCAACTAAATAGTAGACTCGAAAATATTAACAAATTTGGCACTATTCTGCAAGACAGTTTCTCTACGAATGATTTTTTAAGAAGAATTAAGGCCACCATGAGAACTTGGCCATTACAGATCAACAACAAGACATGTGTCGCAAATCAAGAGTATACCTGAACGCAGAGTGCAATTATGTCGGCAAAACGAGAGAGTGATTTAGCTGGGTACATTCCATTTAATGCTGGATCAACCATCCTAGCAAGTGCATCAATATCATGAAGCTGAGGGGTAGCCCATCTAACAAGAGACTGTTCTGACCTCTCTCTGGAACTGCAATAACCATCGGAAAGTTATTTCAACATCTTACAAGATGCCATGAACCAGGATTGGATATAAGCTGGATCACATACCTGTCTAGTGGCTTCCGCCCTGTCAATAGCTCTAACATTACCACTCCAAAACTGTACACATCACTCTTTACAGTATAAATGCCAGACATGGCAAACTCTGGGGCACTATAGCCAAATGATCCAAATACTTCAGTTGAAACCTGTAGTGACAGGCCAATTAGTTAATCCATGGACCAAGTAGAAACTACAGATTCCAAAAATGGGTATTTGAAAACAACTTCAGTAGAAGAGATGTGTGTTACTTGCCTGTCTTTCCGTATTTGGAGTCAAGGCAGCAAGTCCACAGTCAGATAGGTGTGGATTATGCTCCTCATCTAGTAGAATGTTTGAAGACTTAAAATTTCTATGAACAACAGATGGCAAGCACACCTCATGCAGATACCTACAAGAAAATTTGGAAGACATTATATGCATCCTCTGTCATTATCTTGTTGTACAAAGTGCAGTATGATTCAAACAACTTACTCAAGTGCTCGAGCAGTGCCTAGTGCTATCCTTACGCGGATGTTCCATGTAAGCTTCTTGCTCATTTCATCAGAGAAGTGCAACATATCATGCAGCGTTCCATTTCCAATGTACTCATAGACAAGCAGCCTTTGCCCATGTTCAGCACAATATCCTGTCAATGGCACGATGTTTGGATGCCTTAGCCGTGACATGCTCGATACAGCCTCAAGGAAATTGTCTTCTTCCTGTAAAGAAAGCGCGGCGCTATCTATCTTTTTAACAGCGAGAACCTGTAATCATAACACAGTAACACACAACTCAGGTGCAGTACACAGGATGACTAACAAACAACTGTCGTGCAGAGGGTCTGAAAAACTATGTATATTCATAGACCACTACCTAAATAAACAACAAAAGCACGATGACTTGGCCTCATAGCTATATCATTTATAAAGAATGCAACAAGCCTAATCTATTGATAAATGACACTACACAGATTCATAATGCATTAGAATAGCTTGCAGTCGAGTATTAGCAAGAAGGGTTGCGATAAAATACACCAAATATATAGATTTTGATTTTACTAGAAGCACACTGTACCTTTCCATTTGGGAAATCAGCCTTATAAACACGACCAAGTGAACCCTCACCCATAAGAGAATCTTGACAGAAACTATTAGTAGCAACTTGGAGAGAAGCAACAGTATAAGGTGTTGCGGTTATGGGGACCTTTGTCTTCCTCATAGAACCATTTTTACCGTAAACTCTCTCAGGAGTCATTTTCTCAGGAGGTGGGAGTTTCACAGTTGCTATAGACGTATCTTCAATCTGCTCTGGGATTTCCCTGCTAGAAGCTAGAAAACAAAAACAAAGAGAAAAGTGAGGATATCAACTATCAAGGGACCAGAATATCAGAGTATGTAATCATGCTCCCTTCTGGTTGTAATCTTCTGAACAAGAAACCTGATATCATTATAGCTAAATGAGGCCATTAGATATATTCATACAAATCCCATGTTTTCCAGTTTTCTGCCACTGTTTATGTCTGTCCTAACTACAAAACTATATTACACAGCTATGCTCATCTTGAGACTGAGTGCATGCAAAGGGAGCAAATTCCAATTGTTCAAGCTCTGGTCATAATTCAACTACAATAAATGCTTAATCGTCACCAGTGTCTTCAATTAGTGGTTTCCAGATCAATCAAGCAGTGGTCCAGTCAAAGGTTACCTCTAACAAAAAATAGCATCTTAGCTAACTGAATAATCTATATTTATCTAGCATCAATCAAGAAGTGTACTGCAGCATGACAATATACAGCATAAAAAGTGCCATACCTCTCTCAATGTTTACTGTTAGAGGACCAACAAAATCTTTTGATTCACTGCTGGCATCATCAGTTCTTTTCCGAGCATTGCACATGCAGCATACCAAAAGCAAAAACACACATAAAACAGCAACTATCGACCCAGCAATTATGCCCACAAGCGGACCTGTCCCAAGGCCTTGCTTCTTGTTACTTTGAATGGTGGGGCTTTCTGAAGCTTTAGGTGCATCTCCTGGCCCCTGAGGATGCTTAGGACGATTCCGTGGCCTTTGAGGGGGTGGTGGCATAAAAGGTGGCGGCGGGGGAGCAGGTCCATTGGCAAATGAGTTTCCGTCAAGTCTGTGATTGTATTTACAGCAAGTCATTAGAACCCAGCAATGACAATTTCCATAGAGAAGTGAAGTCAGATTTGGAACATACGTTAGATCTGGAATGGAGCTGAATTCTTTTGGTATCCAACCACTGAAATTGTTGTTTGCTATGTTTCTGTTTTAAAAAAGTTATTAGTTATCAAGCAAGCATGAATAGAAGTCGAACTATTGTCTGACAGTTCACTTACAATGTAGTAAGGCTTAGCCCACGGAGAACATTGACAGAACCCGTTAACTGATTGTTTTGCATATAACTGCAAAGCGGGTAAACATGAATCCATCATCATTGAAAAGCTAGCGCAAAGTAGAAGCTTTCTTTGAAGAGATTATTTAATACTTACAGACTTGAAAGATTTGATAAAGAACCAATAGAATTGGGAAGATCCCCTGTCAATTTGTTGAAAGACACATCTCTGTCAAGGAGTACAAATTGTATAAGATAGATTCAAGAAACCAAGTGCACAGTATGTTTTGTTGTGTCAAGTAAAATGTCACTTCTTATAACCATTGTAAATGTTAATTTTTTCAAGGAGCAATTGCATGTACTCCTAGTCTTAAGTCTTTATTGGGAGACTCTCTTTATACTTTACAGAGTAATTCAGATCCTCCCAAAATTCAAGTTATGAAAAATAGTATATGACCCTTCTGATATAAGGATGTCGGTTTTGTACGGTACAAGAAACATGAAACTATCTGAAACTCCAGTTCTAACAGCCATGTAAATCGTCATGTTTTCATCTACTTATCAACTTCTACATCTTAGTTCTCCATATGGACTGCGAAGCAAAGTTGCATTCTATGGAGTTTTACACAAAGATCCGAAGAAGAAAAAAGCGCACCAGATGGTTTATATGAAAGCAAGTCAAAGGTAATGTTGCAAAAGGTATCTCAAAAGTGTGATAATGACAAGATTGCCTAAGGCCAGCTCCAGTGAGGAGTGTAAAGCGATATATCATCCTGCGTGGCAAGGCAGTGAGTCGATTCAATCACTAGAGGTTAAACCGTGGAAGAGAGAGAAGAGTCAATGCAAACATATGCATCGATTCATATCGAGTAAAGAAATGGATCCATTCACTGGCTAGCAGAGCTGCAGCAGGGCACATCATGGGTCTAGCCCCTGCAACCGATTTCTTTTATTTGTTCTTGGTCCGTTAGTCGACTCATTCACTGGAGGAGGGATGAATCAGTTTGGCTGTATAAGGAATCTAGGCATAAGTGTCACGTGGGTGAACAATTGTTCGATGCAAGTATGCAACCACTGTGGATGCGCTAATGATACACTCGGTTCTTTTCCATTCTGTGTTTCCAGAGGGAAAGCACATTCGTTCTTAGTCGATGTCTTAGGATTTGAAGAAAAGGCAACTATGCCATTCCTAATGCTACATTTTACAGAACGCAATTCATCTGCTCATTGGCAATTGGTATGAAAGAAGGGGTAGTGTAAGAAATTAATGAGGTAAAGTTAAGTCTTGTAATGAAGAAAGGATCAGAAAAAATCTTACAACTCTGAAAGTGAATTGAGGCTTCCAAATAGATCACCCAGTTGCTGAGAAAGTGAGTTGTGACTGAGATTACTGCATGAAAAGTTTCAGTGAATTACACTTTTCCAGCATGATCTAACAGTATATTGTGCAAACAAAACGTAACAAGGTACGGTTGCACTGGTTAGCAGCTTACAGGTATTCAATCGAAGCCATATTTGATATAGAGTATGGAAGGTTGCCATTGAAATTATTGCTACCCAGATTCCTGCATCACCATTCACAGTGAAACGCCACATGCTACAGAACAAATATACTAGGAGAGACACAAGACACATACAGATGAGTGAGATTAGGTGGCAGCTGGTAAGGGATTGAACCATGCAAGTTGTTATTGCTCAAATCTCTGCAGGTTATGAAATTGTGGATCAAAACGGTGGTTATATAGGGGGACAAAAGACTACAGAGAAGTTGCAGCTCTCACAGCGTTTTCAAAGAGAACAGGTTGGAGAGTTCGTATCCCAGAGAACCATCGAGCCCTATCCCTGGAAGTTTGCTGCATATTGTGACAGAACAAAGAAGAAATGTAGAATTGATGAGCATGACATCGTTTCATGACTAGGAATCTCCATAACCACACAAGTAGATAAAGGAGTTCAGACACCAACAAACAAAATTTCGAAGAAAGAAGCAAGTGAAATAGCAAAGGTCAATTTGGATTGTATCACAGCTTACTAATCCTAAATTGTCATTACTCATTACTAGCATGAATGCATAGATGAACAAATAAAGTTGTAAAAAAAAACATTATGCTAATAGTTGATGGCTTTGTGGTACCGTCTAAACTTGAGACTAGCACAGACAACATCATTACATCAGGTGCTCCCATTCCTACCAACTCCCCTAGGCCACAAACTTAAAGTACAACAAGGATCAAACACCGGAAACCAGCCAAAAAAGCCATGGCCATTTCCATCGCTGAACCCACCTAATGGGAAGGGAGACCATGGAACTGAAAAGGCAATCAATCTACTACACGGTGATGCAAGATACCTATCAACAAGGTTCCTTTGATGTGGGCGTTCACGGGATCTTACATTTCGGTGACGCCGGCGCCGGAGCAGGTGACGCCCTGCCACGCCGCGCCGCAGGGGTCGCCGCCGCTGGCCGACCACCCAGCCAGCTGCGACGGGCTGTTCCAGGAGGTGTAGAGATTCCCCAGCGCCGCGGCTGCCACAAGCAACCGAACCATTATTAATCGCACGCAAAAACAAGAAAGAAAGGAAAACCCACCGCGCCACCCCCAAGAAACCAAGAACCCCAGCCGGAACCGGGAGCGCCGCCGCCCAGGGCTCTTACCGTCGGCGGAGTCGGTTTCGGCCCCCGCTGGCGCCGCCGCGAGGGCAAGGAGAAGGCCGGTGGCGAATGCGGCGGCCAGCGCCTCCATGCTTGGCCTGGTCCCCACACACTCTCCCTCTTGGCACTTCTCTCCGCGGCAGCGAAAGATTGCTGCTTTCCTCGGTTGCTTATCCCCTACCAGGAGGACACGGCCATGGTGTCCAGCACGGGGATCACCATGGGCCGCACCGCCGCACGGCGGTTCACCTCTCTTTCTCTTCTCCGCTGGTTCACTACCAAGGGTGACAGCTAGTAAGAACCAAGGAAAGGAAGCACGCAAGAAACGGCGGATGCCACGGCTTGCTTGGATGCGGCGGGGTAGGGATGGTGCCGGTAAAAGACTGCAATTGTTTTAGCTCCCCCTCTTAAATGTATGTTGGGTTCTGGGCTGCTCGCTGTTCTTGACTCTGACCATGGTGGTTAGATTGCAAAAAAATTTAACCCGATAAATAGTACTATTTTTGTTTTATTTGATAAATATTATCTAATCGTGGACCAACTAGGCACAAAAGATTCATCTCGTGATTTCTAATTAAACTGTATAATTAGTTATTTTTTTAACTACATTTACTACTCCATGCATGGGTCTAAAAATTGATATGACGAAGAGAGAGTGAAAAAATTTAACTTTTAGGGTGCATATAAACCAGGCCTCTCTCTCCCGTCTCCACTGTCACACACACTTTCTCTCTCCTCGATGGACAGGAAGGAAGGTGCTTTTGATCCGGTAAATTAATGGGGGGCCAATGGGAGTAGGTGAAAGGTGATGAAGTCCACCAGCAAGAAAGACGTTTAGATGATTGTAAAGTGTGTGTAAAGTTTTTATAGCACTTTTTGTTGTTATTTGGTAAAATTTATTTAATCATGGACTAACTAGACTTAAAAGATTCGTCTCGACATTTACCGACAAACTGTGTAATTAGTTATTTTTCGCTGCCTAGTTCCTTCGGCTTTCTGGAATCATATTGGCTGGACTGGGGTCAACCTTCCGGAGCCAACTCACCTATGGGAGATGCCACGGCCACCACATATCCCGGCTAAGCACTTCCCGATGATGATACTACTGTGTTGCTGGCAGATTTGGAACCATCGCCACGACATCGTCTTTCGCCATCAGCAACCCTGTCTGAGCCGCCTCCTGTACAGCTGCAGGGAAACATGTCGCCTATGGAGCAGCCGCCTACGTTCCCAAGACCGTTCCATTGCTGATCACTGGTGTAATTTATTTGTCATGAATTAATGCCCCGTACGATTAAGACCATGTAAACTCTAGGTGCCTGGCACCCTCCATTTACCGGCTTGCCGGAATCTATGGAAAATCATTCAGGTGGGGCTCTCCCCCCTCCGGTGAAGTCTTCTAAAAAAAAGTTATTTTTTTATCTACATTTAATGCTCCATGTATGCGTCCAAAGATTTGATGTGACGGGAAATCTTGTAAAATTTTTGGAATTTTAAAGTAACTAAACACTGCCTGATTGATGCTTTTGCTAATGGTGGACTGTGGACCAAGGTTTGTACCAGTACAGTCAACCAACAATGAGTTGTTGTTTGACTGAGCAAGACAACAAGTTTTCACCATTGCATTGCGGCTGTGTTTAGTTCGAAAAAAAAATAAAATTTCTAGTGTCACATCGAATATGTCGAAAGGATGTTAAGAGGAGATTTCGGATACTAATAAAAAATAAATTATAGAACCCGTCAGAAAACTGCGAGACGAATCTAATGATACTAATTAACCCGTCATTAGCACATGTTGATTACTGTAGCATTAAGGCTTTTCATGGACTAATTAGGCTTAAAAGATTTGTCTCGTAATTTTCCTGAGAATTGTGTAATTAGTTTTTTTCGTCTACGTTTAGCACTTCATGTATGTGTTTAAATATTCGATGTGATAGGTGCAGACAAAAAATTTTGGGAAAAAGTCTACTTGACCCCCAACTATGATGGTCGTCTACTTTACCCCCAAACTATGAAACAGTCTAATTTACTCCATGAACTTTGCAAAACCGGCCAAATCACCCCCTCGAGCCGTTTTAGGCGGTGGTTTTGCTAAGTAACAACAATTTTGTCTTTTCTTTTTTATTTATTTCGTCTGAATCTTTAAAAAATCATAATAAATCACAGAAAAATCATAAAATGGAAAATCCAATTTTGTTGGACTCCACATGAGTAGATGTACACAATAAATATATAATATATTATGCTTTAATACAAAGTTTTTTTGTTGTAAATTTGGATCTATTTTTTCTGTAATTAATTTGAATAATTCATACAACAAAAACTTCACCACAATTGGACCAATCAGTATGAAATTTTTACTACAGTTCAAGCATATAATAATAACCCTATCATAAAAATTTCACCAAAATTGGACCATAGAAGCTGTAGTTTTAAATTATTCCAATTAATTACAGACAAAAATTGATTTTCTAACTAATTTAAAGCTACAGGAAAAAAAAATTGTACTAAAGCATACTATATTATATATTCATTGTGTAGATCTACTTATGTGGAGTCCAACAAAATTAGATTTTCTATTTTATGATTTTTCGGTGATTTACTACGATTTTTCAAAGATTCAGCGGAAATAAATAGAAAAAGGAAAAGTCAAAACCGTTATTACTGTAGCAAGACCATGGTCATCGTAGCGATACCGCCGTCCAAAACCGCTCCAGGATGTAATTTGAACGGTTTTGAAAAATTCAGGGTGTAAAACATACGATTTTATAGTTAGGGTGTAGGTTAGACACTAGTTGATAGTTCATGGATTAAGTAGACTTTTTCCCTTATATTTAAGACCCAGATCCAGGTCCTATAGCAGATAGCAGTTGGTTACATGTCACATCATCTACCTTGGAAAGTTGGAATAATAGGTCTTGTTTAGATGGCTTTAAAATTCCAAATTTTTACTTTTCGTTTTATCACATTGAATCGTTGAACATACGTACGAAAGCGTTAAATATAGATAACAAATAATTAATTGTACAGTTTGGTGGTAAAATCACGAGACGAATCTTTTGAGTCAAATTAGTCTATGATTGGACACTAATTACCAAATATAAACAAAAAGTGCTACAGTAGTCAAATTCTAAAAGTTTTTTTTTTCCATCTAAACACCCTAATACTGTGAACCTGCAGCTGTGCTACCCCCGGCAAATCACCAGATTGAAATGGTTGACAGTTTGGTGAAAGAAGGAAATAAAAAGTTGAGAGGTGAGGCGACCCTATTCGCCTGGCTGTTAGCTGATTCACGGTAAGAGAAAATACTATGCTAACAGTCATGCTCAGGACATTTGTCTTCCTTCTGAGTTCCAAACCTGTTTCTGTTTGGTTTGGCAGATGATGCATGGGTCACGCCGAACGGCAAGTTGGGCGTTGACTAAACACCACTAGGTAAATACTACAACTAGTATCTGATCTGAGCTGCCCATTACAACTTGGTAAATAGTAGTACTAGAACCGAGCAATATTTTATAATATTATTATTATGTTCCTAATCCATGATCAGGCGTGTCCCGTGGCACTTAACGAACATGTGTACTGGAATAGGAGCTAGCCCTAAACTAGTCAGGTCTTGCCTGCTGGCTGCAGGTATGCATGTGGTGAGTGATTGATTTCATCGACAACTTGTGGTTGGGATTTGTTACATTGAAGGTAGGATCGGACGCTGTGCTGGCTGGGCTGATGATGAAATATGATCGAAGCAGTACCACACTAGATTTGTACAAAATCTTGGCATGTCTCGATCTCCTGTCCAGGGGATTAATGGAGAAACTGATAGTCAAAGACGAGCTGAATAAGTCAATGAGGCGTCAGCATGTGTTTTTCATTGATGGAATAATGGATCGTGCATTCATGCTGGACCTTATCATTCTTGATGAGTTGCTGTAATCGCAGTCCGGTGCTCAAGCTGACTAAGGCTGGACGAAAAACTCGAAGCTCGTTAGCTCGCTCGGCTCGTGGCTGGCTCGGCTCAGCTCGGCTCGGCTCGTTAGGATAACGAGCCGAGCCGAGCCAGGATTTTAGCTCGTTAGCTATAACGAGCCAACTCGAGCTGGCTCGTGAGCCGCTCGCGAGCCAAACGAGCCGTAGTTTTAGAGAAAAAATCATCATAACTTATATTAGTTTTGTATTACTTCATGTTTTGCACTTCACAAATAGATAATATGTTAGCTCATATGAATATTTTGTTCGATTTAAAGCTATTGAATATATTATTTTTATATTATTAATATTTTTATGCTTTAGATAAATACAAATATTATATTTTGTAATTTTTTTTTCCTGGCTCACGAGCCTAACGAGCCAGCTCGAGCTCGTAACGAGCCGAGCCGAGCTGGCTTTCTGGCTCGTTAAGATAACGAGCCGAGCCGAGCTGGCTCGTTATCCTAACGAGCCAGAACGAGCCGAGCCGAGCCAGCTCGTTTACCAGCCTTAAAGCTGACAGGGCTCTCAGTTTTTTTTTCCACAGAATCGGCATGTTTCATGTAAACAAGTTGTTGAGATCAGATGGATTATTCATGTGTTGATAACGAGCAAACAAACAAACAAAGCGATCGTCTGCATGCAGTTTATGAACCACCACTACACCAGGAGCACGAGCAGCATGTGACGCCGCCGTGGGCCGTGGCAGGACTTCCATGAGACCATGATGCATGGAGGGAGCTGGTGATCGATCCAGAGGCTGGACCCTGGACCTGGACCTGCTCTGCTCACCAACCAACAACTAGTGTGGTTGAGGACGGTCGTGGTCGTAGCTGCTCCCGTGCTCTTTCGGCTCGTTGTTGGTGCGTTCGCAGCTACTAGTAGTGTGTTTTCCAGACTGGCGATCGAGTCGTCCAGTCCAGTGGATCGAGGTCCAGCACTCCAGCTGCTCGATCTGCAGCTGCACTGAAACCTTCTCCTTCATGCATCCAGCCGTGTCTGGACCATGCATGCATTGATACATGCTGATCGATCATTTGAGATGTGCAACTAACTCACCTCACGAATCTCATTGGATGCTGGAAGCCAATAAAAAGGGACGCAGATGCAGATGCAACGCTGGAGATATGTGCTCACTCACCTACCTTCTTGTTTGTGGCTGTACCAGGTCCAGCAGGTGATCGTTTCTGAATCCCTCGCACCTTGTTCGTTTGAGCATATCAGCAGAATCAGCAGTCATTTAGCATTGTTTTTCTCTCACAACAAACCAGCGAACAGTACTTTCAATCATTATGTTCAGTCCAGTCCAGTCGGGACGAGACTCGCTAAAAAAAGTATGGATGATAAACCAAGCCAGCATAGCCCGATAGGAGCTGGAGATCATCTTCATCGATCATGCGTGATGATGGTACTGGACTACTGGCAGATGGTAGGGCAGTTATTGAGATGAACATGGATGCAGTCCAACATGCAACTGGCCTGGGGATGGGAATCTGGGGTTCATGAGAACCCACCCGACCACGATGCTCAGTCCTGGTCCCTCTGCTCTGCGGATCCAATGGCCGATCGAGCACTGACACCATGTTGTTGGTACTGTACCATCATGCATGGAGACATATGGAGTGTTCACAAACGTTGGGTCAGTTTAGTTTTTTTTTTAAATGAAAACAAACGTCGGGTCTGCCGTCTGCAGAAATCTCTCTCTCAGTCACACACACCAGATCCACCAGGAACACACAATTAATCGGATGCGATAGATGATACACGGTGGCGACGTGTGGACTGTGGTAAGAAACATGTGTTTCCCTGCACGATTCTGCCCAACACGGCTCGTACCGTATCAAAATTCAAAACCATTTCAACCCTGAATTTTGCGCCGGACTGAATTCTCTGCAAAAGGATCCTCGTAGCAGCTTTCTTTCTCTCTTTCTTTCTTTTTGAGCAGATGATCCTAGTATGAAGCTACGGAGGTACGTAGTACTCCTATGTATAGTAGACAGTAGTATACCTTTCCGCCACGGGATGCCCATGGATCAAGAAGGCCAATCAGTCAGAGACAGGTGGCCCCAAGCCCAAAGGTTCTGTCTTGTGTGTCTACGCATGGACATGCATGGCCGGGAACGCAGGGGCAAGGATGTGAGGCTATTCGCACTGGCCTCTATATTTATTCTCTATACGTCTTGGTTTGCAAGATTCTCTCATCTATACTTAATTCTCCCGCACCTATTCATCATCTATATCATCATCTATCCACTCTATCCACTATGGGACCCACTTGTCACTTTATCTAAATATATTCATGTGTGATCTAGTTTTAAAGGATTTATTGAGACGAATTTAATGGTGCAATCGAAACTTAATTTGGATTTTCGGTTTGTGAGTTATAGCATTTTTTCTTTGTTTAGCTAGTGGGGTCGGCCACTGCCCACTATAGAGTAAACATTGTACTACTCTAAATATAGAGTGAGGGAAATGATAGAGTATCGTTTTAGAGTATCCAGTGCAGCAGTTTTTACTCTATATTCATACTTTAAAGCTTTAGAGTATCCCTTTAGAGTACCCACCACGGGTAGTCTGCCAAGCTCGGAATCCATTCCAATGAGCCATGAGCGCACATGTGCTTGTACAGTGCAGTGCAGGCCTGCTGAATGCCATTTGCCTATGCAAAGCTACGTTTCCATTTTTGTAATTTACTAGTTAAGTGTCCGTGCGTTGTCACGGGATTTTCAAACGATACATAGGATTTTAAAAGAATAAGGCACATATATGCTAATATAGGATTATATGCCTTTCTCACTGGAAGCATTAACTTGATACTGATGTCATCATATGTTTACAGTAACAGCACATGCTCAAATAGGCTACTTTTTAGAAGCGAAATTGATCTTCGGGTGTGTTTAGTTCCGTGAAAAGGTGTAAAAAAAGTATTGTAGCACGTTTTGACTTTATTTGGTAAATAGTGTCCAACCGTTAACTAATTAGGTTCAAAACGTTCGTCTCGCAAAGTACAACCAAGCTGTACAATTAGTTTTTTATTTCATCTACATTTAGTACTCCATGCATGTATCGCAAGTTTGATGTGACGGGGAATCTTTTGTTTGCACAGTATTTTTTTTTGAGGAAGTAAACACAGCCTTCATATACAAGGTAGTACTGCACGTTAAACGCACGCAATGAATAGCGCAGTCATGCTCAGATGGGTTACTTTGAGAAGGAAAACTGCTCTATGTGTGCATGATTATCTTGAGATACAAAGGCGTGTTTGGTTTGACATTCCAACCCGTCTGGATCGGCTCCACTCTGACCTCGTCCGTTGGTTTTTGGCTGGACGAGTTGGCTCTCTCGAATGAACTGCCGCGAGGGCATGATGATGCGGGACGAGTCGGCGCCGCTCCTCAATCCAAACAGATCATAGGTTCGGTTTTTGGATCGGATGACTCCGGAGCCAACCGATGTCGTAATCCAAATACGCTATAAATGTCAAACACAAAGCAATGAACACCGAAGAAACTAATCTCTCTCATTCCCTCTTCTCAGCAGTAACAACGTGCCATCTCATCAATTTATCAGTGATCTGTTCCACGAGGGGAAGCCTTCTTAGTTGGGAGGATTCTCTTGGTGAGACCTCATCTTTTAAAAGCAAGTAAATAATAAATATTTGGTGCACTCTGGATCACTACTGAAAGAATTATAGTGCCTTTGATTCCCTGAATTATGCAATGATCAGTAAAATTGTATCATGACATCCCAACATAATATGGAGAAAATACGTGCAAACAAGAGATCAAACATATTTATTACCTAGAAGGCCTCTGATTATCGAGAACTTTCCACCAGCTGCTTGAACATCACCAAATAAGACCCTTTCTGATTGGAAAGGGCCAATCTTGTGCTTTGAGCTTGGCCAATCACCTCATCAATCATGTTGTCGGTACCAAAAGTACGGGGTACCCACACCCATCGCTAGTAAAAAACTAAAACGACTGACACCGCAATAAAAGGCAGCCCGCCTCGACCGCGCATCCTATCCGCCTCGTACGAGGCCCGCTCGACGGGGCGCCTCGACCGCGCTCCGGCTCCGACTCGTACGAGGCCCGCTCGACGGGGCGCCTCGACCACGCCCTATCCCGTACGACAAGCTACCTCGACGGCGCTCCGACCCGCGTGAAGCTCGTCCGCCCACTGGGAAAAACTCCGACTCGCGTGAGCCTGGGTCGAGCGCCTCGACTCCTTCTCTTTACCTACCCCAGGACAAAAGCCATAGCATTTAATGCGGTTACTTACTATCACCTACCGGCATGGCTGCGACCAGGATCGACGTGGGAACAATGCCCGTGTCAGGGCTCACTATTTTACCACCCATCCCATGATGGGAGGTGAAACCCGTCACTATACCCACCTTACCGCACACTGTTTACCATCGATCACCCTCGAGGGAGGATAAGACAAGGCCCGTTCTCCGCAATCTCGGGGATTCGGCCTTATCCATCCGGTCTCGACCCGGCCTCGACCCAACCTCGATGCTCGGCACAGTTCAACGGCAAGGGAAGGACGGTATGGCACGGCGTTCCGGGTCATTTCGCCGTCTCGTCTCCCACGACGCCATGGTGTCCAGGGATGGCCGGCCATTCCCAGGGCACGTCGCTACAGTCAACTCAACAAGAATCGACCAAACATCACTCCCCGTCGTCCTGGCCTCCTCTCGCCCTATAAAAGGGCAGGCCAGGGTTCTACGAAAGGGGGAGAAACGAAGCACCCGACCACACAACAACAGACAACGAAGAAAAACAAGAGATCGATACCTCAAGCAACCACCCTTGTCCTTTTTTCCTCTCTTTGAGACTTGGGCTCGGCGCCCTCTCTCGCCTGCTTGTAACCCCTACACGAGCACTTCGGTGCAAGGAAATACAAACTTCTTCCCTCCGCTGGACGTAGGGCCTTCTTTTGCCCGAACCAGGATAAATCCCCGTGTATTTTCCTTGCATCACCATCCAGGAAAGAGACACGCAGCATTTACTCGTTGGTTTAGGACCCCCTCGGGTCCGAACACCGACAGTTGGCGCGCCAGATAGGGGATCGCTGTGTGCCAAACGTCGCTTTCTCGCCTTTTTTCCTGGATGACTGACCCCGAACGCCCTATTCCGTTGGCCACGGTGATCTGGTTCGGGAGTTTATAGTTCATGTCGCTTGGCCATGACTACGATATGGTCCTATTTCCCCCCAGGCACCCATCCGACGAGGACTACGAGCTCTCCCAGCCCGGGGGAGCAATCCGCCGACACCGTCGCTCTAGGCGGGCGTGGGCCGCCCGACGACGAGTCTTCACCTCGCGAAGGGCGATGGGGTCCCCCGGTCTGGCACCCCCCAGCCAGGCGCCAGCCTAGACCTCCTTGTGGAAGGTTTGGGAAGGACGAGCTTGACTGAGGGTAACATGCCAACGGGGAATCCCGCCGCTCCCCCGTCCGGTGAGACACCACTGTCCGGAGCATCCATTTCGGCACGGACAGCAACATCTCCATCACCATTCCCGTTTGGGCTATACTCGGCTGCCCGGGTGTACGCATCTTTCGTGAGCACTCGCATGAGTACTTATGAGGAACTCCCCGGGCACTATCTACGCTCCACTCTGGACCTCGTTGCATCCACACCGGCCTATGATTATCTGGACTCTACGGAGACACCGGACACAGAGCCCCATGTGACTGCTTCTCAACGTCACAACCCCAGTGACGATTTGGAACGGCCGCACATTCCCCTGTCATACTACTACTTTGGCGCTCCTGACTCCGACTCGGCTGACGACACCTATGATCCGACCCGCGAATGCTTCAACATCGACGTTGAAAGCACTTTGGAATCAGAGGACGAAGAGCCAGTCGAAGGAAGGTACATGCCACCCCATATCGAGCTTCCTGCTGAGCGAGACGATCCTCAGTTCCTTGCAGATCAAGGAGCGCAGCTCGAGCAGATTCACGAGTTGCAGGACAGGCTTGACGAGGAACGGGAAAACCTGGGCCTACTCCAACAAACCCTCGAGCGTGAGCGTGCGGAACGCGCACTTGGCGGGAGAGCTCGCGAAAGAGCTCGCGACGTCAACCGTTGCATCGACGAGGACCGGATGGTCGACCCCCCGGTTTTCACTCGAGCCAGCCAGAACGTCATCGCCGCCGCCATGCTTCTCCGCAACATGCCCGAGCCGTCAAACCTCGACGCCCGTCGGGCTCGGGATGAAATCCGAGAACTCCTCGAGACCGCCGCCATGCAGCAGGCCGAGAGCTCCGCCTCGAGGCGACGCGAGGCAGCCTCGGAGCGGATCATCGAGCCCTCCCAATAGGAGAGAGAGGCCTCGGTTCACCTTAAGCCTGCCCGGCGAAACCGGGTAGCTCTGGCCCCTGAGCTCACCACCAACTACCACGAGCCTCGAGACACCCGTGGCAACATCGTCGAGCGCCGCACGCGCAAGCACGGTGATGGCGTGGCTCGAGACTACCACGTCCACAGGGGCAGACGCTACGACAGTTTGGAAGATCGAAGCCCTTCACCCGAGCCTCCGGGTCCTCGGGTCTTCAGTAAGGCTATCCGTGAGACGGTGCTCCCGGCTCGGTTTCGCTCCCCCACGACTCTCACCAAGTACAACGGTGAAACCAAACCCGAACTTTGGCTCGCCGATTTCCGCTTGGCGTGTTAGCTGGGCGGGGCCACCGACGACCGGGTCATCATTCGACAACTCCCCCTATTCCTCTCCGACACCGCCCGAGTCTGGCTCGAGGATCTCCCACCTTGACAGATCCACGTCTGGAATGATCTCGTGAGGGTGTTTGAGGGAAATTTCAAGGGGACCTACATGCGCCCCGGTAACTCGTGGGACCTCCGGAGCTGCAAGCAGAAACCAGGTGAATCCCTCCGGGATTACATCCGGCGCTTCTCTCGGTAGCGTACCGAACTCCCCAACGTCACTGACTCCGACGTAATTATGGCCTTCCTCTTCGGCACCACCTGTAAAGAGTTGGTTCGAGAATTAGGCCGTAACACTCCGCTCACTGCCAACGGGTTAATGGACATTGTCACCAACTTCGCCGCCGGCGAGGAGGCGGTTGGTGCAATCTTTGGTGGCGACCCGGAGAGGGGGGAGCAGAAGGTCGACGATCCCGCGAGCTCCACCTAGGGCTCCAAGAGAAATAACCGCAAGAAGAAGAAAGGCCAGCAGGGCAAGCTCGAGGCCCTGGCCGACGAGCTCATCGCTGCTACCGAGCACAAAAAGCCTCGAGGCCCCCCCGGTGGGGGCGTCTTCGACAAAATGCTCAAAAAACCGTGTCCCTACCACAAGGGACCCACTAACCATAACCTCGAAGACTGTCATATGCTTCGCAGGTACTTTGGGGGTGCCGGCGTCAATAAGGACGACAAGAAGGAGGACCCTAAGAGTGATGACAAGGACGGGGGATTCCCCGAGATCCACGACTGCTTCATGATCTACGGAGGGCCCTCGACCCGCCTCTCGGCGCGCCAGCGCAAGCGAGAACGGCGTGAGGTTTTCTCCGTACAAATGATAGTCCCCCGCTTCCTTGATTGGTCTGCGGTGGCCATCACTTTCGACCGTGACGACCACCCAGACCACGTCCCCAACCCGGGAGTTTATCCGCTCGTTGTTGACCCCGTCATCGCCAACACACGCCTTACCAAGGTGCTCATGGACGGCGGAAGCAGCCTCAACATCATCTACTCCCAGACCCTCGACCTTCTGGGGGTCGAGCGAGCGCGCCTCCAACCTAGCGTTGGGGGCTTCCATGGAGTCGTGCCAGGGAAACGGGCGGAACCCCTCGGACAGGTCGATCTGCTTGTTTGTTTTGGCACACCGGCCAACTTCAGAAAGGAGACTCACTTTCGAAGTGGTCGGATTCCGTGGAACGTACCTCGCTATCCTAGGGCGTCAATGCTACGCCAGGTCCATGGCAATCCCGAACTACACATACCTCAAGCTCAAGATGCCAGGCCCAAAATGGTGTCATCACTGTAGGGCCCTCATATGAACATGCCTACGAGTGCGACGTCGAGTGCGTCGAGCATGGCGAGGCTGTTTTGGAGTCAGCAATCTTGGCTGCAGACCTCGACGGTCTTGCCAATGCGATTCCCGACCCAAAACGCCATGCCGATAGCTTCGAGCCCGCCGAAGATGTCAAACTCGTACCCCTCGACCCCGCTGATCCCAAGGGAAAGGCGCTGAACATCAGCACCACCCTCGATCCTAAATAGGAAGCAGTGCTCGTCGACTTTCTCCACGCAAACGTCGACATCTTTGCGTGGAGTCCCTCAGATATGTCGGGCATACCCAGGGAAGTCGCCGAGCACGCCTTGGAGATCCGGGACGGATCCAAACCGGTGAAGCATATCCTCAGTCCTGTGGAGCCTAAGAACAACGCCGAGTCGAGCCATGGGGTTCACTCCAATCTTCTTAGTCTATGGGTCTGAGGCTATGCTCCCAACTGATATAGAATATAGATCCCCAAGGTTGAAGGCCTACAACGAAAGAAATAACGACGCCACAAGACGGGACGCCCTCGACCAGCTCGAGGAAGCCCGAGATGTGGCTCTGTTGCATTCTGCCAGGTACCAGCAGGATCTCTGACGCTACCACGACAGACACGTCCGCAAGCGTGACCTCAACGTCGATGACTTGGTGCTACGGTGGAACCAGAACACTAAGGGACGGCACTAGCTCACGCCACCATGGGAAGGGCCATACATCATCGCAGAAGTACTAAAGCCGGGCACCTACAAGCTATCCAACGAGAAGGGCAAAATCCTCACCAACGCTTGGAACATTGAACAACTACGTCGCTTCTTTCCTTAAAAAGCCTCGAGGCTCTGTATTTTCTTTTTCGTCAATAAAGAATACAGCGACGTTCAAACTTTCGTTTTACAGTGAGGAAGGATCGACTCTGCACTCCCAGAATTGACCCTCCCTCGGGGGCTACAAGGGGGGGAACCCCCCAGTCCCCGAAAAAACTTATTCTCTTTTTAAAAAAATTAAGAACCGCTTCTTAGATCGACTTCGCTGCAAGAGCACCCCAAGGTTCGAAAGGGCTCCCGAGTCAGGAGTATCACCTACGCCTCCGAGGCTACGGTACCTCCACTCACCCCTTACACCTTTTAGAGGTGCGACTTCACGCTAAGGAGATCTAAATAACGGTTCCTAACTTTGAAAAAGAACATATCTCATGTCGCTTAGATCAGGCTCTCACACGATTTACAAGGCCGCAACATCACCTTGAAGCTCGAGGGCGGTCGAGCCGAGAGATCACTTACGCCCCCGAGGCTATGGTACCTCCACTCGCTCCCTTACGCCAAAGGATGCAGCTGCGTGCTAAGTAAATCACGCAAGAACACGATCCAAGCGATAAAGGGAAGAAAAGCTCGAATAAAACTAAATCAACCACGAGTCGGTTTATGTTTTGAGTTTTTAGGCCTTCGAGGCTACCACGATCAAAATTCGAAATGCTTACTTGTTACATGGGCCTTCATGCCCAGATTTGGCTCACAGGCCCTCATCGTCATTAGGCAGAACCACCTCGGCTTCAAAAAGCGAGGCCAGGCGGCTTCCAGGCTCTTCAGCGGCTTTAATCAGCTCCACGCAGGCATCCTTGTTCTCCTCGTCTGTCCGGTCTGGGTCTGTGATAAAGCCCTCAGTAACGAGCTTCATGTCGAACATAAACCCTGAACGGACGACGACCAGCGCCCTATTCACGCCGTGATGGAGGCCGTCCCGTATCTTCTCCCAAGCAAGGCGGCCCAGCGCCACCATCCGACGGACGAAGGAGTTCCCCGGAACATCTTCCCCGGTGTCGGTGTCAGGCTCGACCCCCAGGGCGTCACACACGGTGGTGATCGCGCCCTGGAGCAGTTGGGTCCTCCGAATCTCGACTTCGAGGAGGCTCTGGAAGGAGTTGGTAGAGGATTGGGCCTCTCGGTTCTCCCTCTCCAGCTCTGAAACACGACGAACAGATTAATACCCAACGTAAAGCCCTCTGCATCGTGGCCGTAACAATCGTACTTACCCTCGATGTGGGTCTGTAGGCCCACAACCTCGTCACGAAGCCCCCTGCAAGTTCGCTCGAGCCCAAGGAAGGCGTTGTCTTTGTCACCAATGGTTGCCTTTAGCGCATCGATCTCTTGCAGAGCAGACTCGAGAGCTGTGTCCTTCTCTTGGACGGCTCCCTTCAGCGTCGTGACCTCGCCCTTCAGAGCATCAGAACGAGCGGTGGCCTGCTCGACCTCGACGTTGAGGGTGTCGCGTTGACGACTAACCTGCGAGACATTCTCCTCGAGCTCCTTCACCCGTCTCGATAGAGGCTCGAGATCCCTGTGGGCCTGGGCAGCCTCCTCTCGAGCCTTGTCCATGCCAGTGCGCATCACGGCCTCGGCCGCCCATGCCTGCATCGCTTCCACTTTCAGCACCGCGTAGGCGACGCGCAGCTCAGCCATTTCGGTGTTCCGATCGGAAAGCCATTTCTGGGCCTCCTTAGCCAAGATCCGTTGCTGAGATAGCGTGGCCCACACGCCACTCTCATCCCGGATGAAGAGTGACTTGCGGCGGGAGTGCTCCTTTAGCTCCTGAATGCAATCCGAAAAAAAACCAAAAAGGTTAAAAAGCCGAGGGAAAAAGACACCAAGAAAACCACAGAAAAAGCCGACGGGTCGATCGTACCTCGGTGGCATCCCCCATGCTCCACACGGCACCAGACGCCACTCGGAGCAACCGATCAAGGTGCCAGCGGACGCCCTCGAGGTACTCCCATCGGTGCACTTCATCTTTGTCGTTTAGGACGAAGATAGGCTCGGCGTCGGGGTTCGCGGCGTCCCTAAACTGGAGCGACGACCCCCCCACCTCGGTATCTCCGCCTCTGCCCGCGCTATCGCTAGCGCAGCGATGTCGGGCCATGATGACAACGACCCAGCCGGGGCATCTCCCGGTCCCGCGGAAGGACCGGCCTCGCCCGTAGTTTCCGCCTCTCTGACGGCCGTCGAGGCACCGACCTGATCCGCGGCTTCGCCCCCCTCGACCCCCATCACTTGTTTCCCTCTGTCCAGGGGTGTCGTCGGGGGGAAGGTCCACGGCCATGGGTGCCCGCCCCCCTAGGGGAACTGGCCCCTCAACCGCCGGCGCCTCCAGAGCCGGCGCCTCGACCGAAGACGGCTCCGGTACCCGCGCCTCGACCGTAGGCGCCTCCGGAGCCGGCACCTCTTCTTCCGACGCTCCGGCTAGGGGCTCGACCGCCCCGCCCTCCACTATACCCGCTGGCTTGGCCAACGGGTCTTGTTGCGACGGCGACCCGCCTGCCAGGGCCGCCACCTGCCCCGACACCGACGCGACCTCCTCCATGGTCACGTCAGCCCCCGCCCGCTCCACACCGCGGACGGGTGCCTCGCCCGTTATGACCTCGACGGCAGCCTCGGCCGACGCTGACGACCTAGGCCCCGCCTCGACCGCGCCGGGCGCCACCATCTCCGCCTGTTCGGACCCCTCCACGGCAGGGTCCGTGCCAGTAACCACTGTGGCGTCCGCTGGTTCCTGCCGTTGTCGCAGGCGCCCTTTCGTGGCCTCGACCTGCCGGACCCAGGCCGCATCCTGCTCCGCCGTCCGGTTAAGGACAACGGCGCTGGCCCGCAGCGACTTCACGGGGGTAAGCCCCATTGGCTCCGCCTTCCGCTTTAACCTGCAAAGTGAAGAAACGTCAGCCAACGGACCCCGAGAAAGGCAGGACAACCGAGCAGAGACGCTTACTTGGAAATTGGCACCAAGGGCCTCGACCCCGTGCGACCCGAGCCTCCCGAGGCGGCCGATTGTGGCCTCGCACCGACAGTCACCGGCAGGCCAGGCACTCCTAGGGGCCCTGACCGACGCACCGCCCTGCGCCTTTTGTGCCTTCGAGGCCAGCTGGCTTCGGGTTCTCACGCCTGCCGACACCGCCGCCGATGACGATGCCGGTATTGCCGTCCCAACCCCTACCCGAGCTTGCGGGGCCTGGGCTGGTGCGGACGTCCCCGTCGACCCCTCTTGATGGGTCCGGGGTAAAGCGGCCCCTCCCGTCGAGGGGCCCGTCTCCTTCTCTGTCTTCTCCTCCTCCTCGGACTCCTCGACCACGACGACCGAGGAGGACGCCCCCCTGATGGGTTCCACCAGGGGGCGAACGTCGGGAAGATCCCCCAGCCCGGTCGCGGTCTCATACCGCGACAGGGCGTCATCATCCTCACCGCTGCTGTCGTCGTCCTCCCCCGAGATCATCTCGGAAGGCGATGGCGCTAGGGGGACCCCATCGATAGTCTGCTGGCGTCGGAGCTTCTTCAACGCCACCGCCTCTTTAGTCTTGCGGATTGCCCGCTTCTTGGCCATCTCCTTGGTTTGCTTCTTCTTGGAAGCATGCTGGCGTCGAGCCTCCCGGGCGAGCTGGTCCTCTGGGACTGGCGGACGCGTCTCTCGCAGCGCCGATAAATCCTACGCGCCGGCCTCAATCAAATCAGCGAAATCCAAAAATAAACGAAACTGGCAAAACTACTAATCCTAAGATACGTACCACTGGCTCGAACCCTTCGGTAGGTCTCATGGGGACCCGGTTAGCCTCCTCCACCTTGAAGTTCCCGACCATCCGACGCGCTCGCCGGAGGACCTCCTCGAGGGAAAGGGATTCGTGGGACATCCGGGTCCCCTCCAGCGATGCCTCCGGAGTCATCTGGTCGAGGCGGAGACGACGCCGGCACAGCGGCATCACCCTACGGCGATGGAAGGCCGCGGCCACCACCGCAGCCGTCAAGCCCCGAAGGCGAAGCTGCTGCAGCGCCGCCAGCAGCGGGTCCAGGCGCGGCTTCTCGGCTTCCGGCACTCCGTATGTCCAACGCTCCTCTCGAGCGGTTAGCACGCGGATGGTGTACCTCGGCAACTGATTTTCATCGTTGCGGAGGTAGAACCAACCCTCGTGCCACCCACTGTTCGAAGAGATGAGGCGAGCCGGCATGTACAGATCCGCCCGGCTCGACCTCACCTGCAGGACGCAGCTCCCTACTCGGGCCGCGCACAAGACGCCCTTCTCCCCCGCCTTCTTGGCGAAGAGCTCGGCCTTGAAAAGGTGAAGCCATAGGTTCCACTGCGGCTCCACCCCAAGGTAGCCCTCGCAGACCACCGCAAAGATGGCGGCCTGCGCGACGGCGTTGGGGGAAAGGTGGTGAAGCTCCACCTGGTAGTAGTGGAGGAGCGCGCGCATGAAGACGGACGCCGGCACGCCAAACCCCTGCTCGTGGAAGCAGACGAAGCTCACCACGTACCCCTCCGGGGGTGCCGGCTCCCGGTGGGCAGGGGGCGGCGCGATCCACTCCGGTTGCGACCGGCTCGTCCTCGGCCGCAGCAGCCCGCCCTTGACTAATTCTTCCAACCTCCTCTCCGTCACCGAAGAGGCGGCCCAGTCGTCGGCGGGGAGGATCTGGCTCTTTCCTGCCATCGGTGTTGTCGAAAGGGGGGGTGGACGAAGAGGACGCGGTGGCGACAGCGATGCGGGCGCAGAGCGCGATAAGGCAAGGGTTGTCTGAGGCAGAAGAATGCAGGAGTGCAAGGGAACAGAGGGGAACGTAGACCGCCAGGCCTCGATTTTATATGCCCAGGCGGAAGCCCAACAGCCGCGCGAAAAAGGTAGGAACAGTTTCCCGCATTAAATGCGCCCACCTAACCGTTTCCTTACATCTCGCAGGAGTCGGGCACATGGCCGTCCCCCACGTAGTAACCGTACACCACGTCGCCCACTACCGCGCCGATCTCGCCTCCCCCAAAAGACGCGCCTGGCTAACGGGCGGGGGAGGGATCCGCGGACGGATATTCCCAGATATCTGGGAAACGGGCCCCGAGCCCGGTATAAGCCTCGAGGGAGCGAAAGCTAGCCCTCGACCAGGGTTCGACAGCTGCCCTCGAGCAACAGAGTTAGGGACGACCCAGGGTGCGCCCGTACATGGCCAAGGGCTCGAGCCACGCTCTCGAGGCACCCCAGGACGTATTCAAGGCCGAAGGAGGAGGTCGTCGTAGGAATCCCTCCGGGGGAGGCATCGAGCCCTTGAATCATGTCGCAGGGAATCGAGATCCACACGACCACTCCTTGGCATCTTTGAGAGCGCCTCCGGGCCACTAGTCGACCCCTAACGAACGGGGCACGGGCTCTCACTCGAATTCCCCCGCTAGCAGCTCACCGGAGATCGTCGAAACTCACGCCCAAACGAGGGTAGTACGGCGTTCTCCACCACTCCTCCTTTTTTCGAAAGGGAGCGTGAGGGTCGCACAAAAGACGGTCGGGACTCTAATCGACCTCGTGCGCGCGAGGCTCGGGGGCTCGACCGCAGAAACCTAAGCCTCGAGGGAACGAAAGCTGGCCCTCGATTAGGGTTCGACAGCTGCCCTCGAGCAACAGAGTTAGGGACGACCCAGGGTGCGCCCGTACATGGCCAAGGGCTCGAGCCACGCTCTCGAGGCACCCCAGGACGTATTCGAGGCCGAAGGAGGAGGTCATCGTAGGAATCCCCCGGGGGAGGCATCGAGCCCTCGAATCCTGTCGCAGGGAATCGAGATCCACACGACCACTCCTTGGCATCTTTGAGAGCGCCTCCGGGCCACTAGCTGACCCCTAACGAACGGGGCACGGGCTCTCACTCGAATTCCCCCGCTAGCAGCTCACCGGAGATCATCGGAACTCGCGCCCAAACGAGGGTAGTACGGCGTTCTCCACCCTTCCTCCTTTTTTCGAAAGGGAGCATGAGGGTCGCACAAAAGACGGTCGGGACTCTGATCGACCTCGTGCGCGCGAAGCTTGGGGGATCGGTCGCAACGAATCATCCCCCAATAAAACGAAAACAAGACCTCGGAGGAGTCCCAACACTCCACCGAGGCCTCGTGGGCTACACCCGGCGGGTGCGCTCGCGCGCCCCCACCGGAAAAAATCACGACGCTACGACTCCAGTTTGAACAAACCTCTGGGAGAGTGATCACACACTCACCCAAAGGCTCGGGGGCTACTATCGGTACCAAAAGTACGGGGTACTCACACCCATCGCAAGTAAAAAACTAAAACGACTAACACCGCAATAAAAAGGCAGCCCGCCTCGACCGCGCATCCTGTCCGCCTCGTACGAGGCCCGCTCGACGGGGCGCCTTGACCGCGCCCCATCCCGTACGGCAAGCTACCTCGACGGCGCTCCGACCCGCGCGAAGCTCGTCCGCCCACTGGGAAAAACTCCGACTCGCGTGAGCCTGGGTCGAGCACCTCGACTCCTTCTCTTTACCTACCCCAGGACAAAAGCCATAGCATTTAATGCGGTTACTTACTATCACCTACCGGTATGGCTGTGACAAGGATCGACGTGGGAACAATGCCCGTGTCAGGTCTCACTATTTTACCACCCATCCCATGATGGGAGGTGAAACCCGTCACTATACCCACCTTACCGCGCACTGTTTACCATCGATCACCCTCGAGGGAGGATAAGACAAGGCCCGTTCTCCGCAATCTCGGGGATTCGGCCTTATCCATCCGGTCTCGACCCGGCCTCGACCCAACCTCGACGCTCGGCACAGTTCAACGGCAAGGGAAGGACGGTATGGCACGGCGTTCCGGGTCATTTCGCCGTCTCGTCTCCCACGACGCCATGGTGTCCAGGGATGACCGGCCATTCCCAGGGCACGTCGCTACAGTCAACTCAACAAGAATCGACCAAACATCACTCCCTGTCGTCCTGGCCTCCTCTCGCCCTATAAAAGGGCAGGCCAGGGTTCTACGAAAGGGGGAGAAACGAAGCACCCGACCACACAACAACAGACAACGAAGAAAAACAAGAGATCGATACCTCAAGCAACCACCATTGTCCTTTTTTCCTCTCTTTGAGACTTGGGCTCGGCGCCCTCTCTCGCCTGCTTGTAACCCATACACGAGCACTTCGGTGCAAGGAAATACAAACTTTTTCCCCCCGCTGGACGTAGGGCCTTCTTTTGCCCGAACCAGGATAAACCCCCGTGTATTCTCCTTGCATCACCATCTAGGAAAGAGACACGCAGCATTTACTCGTTGGTTTAGGACCCCCTCGGGTCCGAACACCGACACATGTGATCAAACAAAGGTAGTAAATTAGTACCTTGAGCCAGAGTGCCAGACAAAGAGTTATGTACGGTTGGCAACCTATCCCTTTTTCACTCTTGATTTTAGAATTCATGAAAATGGCATAATGGTGCTTCAGTGGGTAGTGAAGGATAATTGGGCTTTCGCAAGTTCCCACATTAGATCAAGTGCAATTCAAGGATGTTCTAGTTCACACAAGAGATCATCGGCATCAGCTAAAGATGAACATTGAACATATTAAACTAATTTCTCCAGGGCCCTGCTAAGCAATCTAATTATACCCAAACCACACCAGGCAACCATAAATAAATAAGCAAAATGTAAACCAGCGCAACATTGTCTATCTCAATTGTTATGATGCTGCCATGAATGGAAGCCTTCTCCCTGAGAAAAGGCACCTTTGACAACATGCCGCTGGTGGCCTGATCAGAATTCCACATTCCAGTGTTCAGAGAGGCACGCACAAAATATATAGCAGCAATGGCATGTACACTACAATAGTTGAAGAGTTTCTGATAGTAAGCGAACCTTGTACTCGGCGATGTCATCGCGTATAGAGCTGGGAAGATCGACACCTGTGAAGATCGACACTACAATTACAAGCGATATGATTGAATTAGCACTAATGCAATAGCGTATATATCAAGACAAAAGATGTTCAGCTTGGTACAAATCCTAACCAAAGTTCAGGATTAACACGAATTCACAAGCTCCGAATCCTAACCAAAGTGAGGAGTTTGACATTAGTCCATTGTGCTTATATTTACAAGCAAACTATGAGACTTTGTGCTTGCTGTTCAAACCGAGCCGAATCTTGATCAGATAATTGCTTCTTGGGAGTGGCACCAAGAACTCGTGCCTTTTATCTAGGGGATGAATTGACACCAAGGGAGAATTAGTACTGATCTATCTGCTGCAACTGAACAAAAGAAGATACAGGCTAGCTGATTAGGTACTTACCTATTCGCCTGATGCAATACTGGTGCCCACGTGCTTGCCTGAACTGATAGTGACAAATTCTGTCCCTAAAACAGTGGTATTGTGCAGGGCATAATTAATTGATGCATGATTGGATGGTCCCTGGCAGCGCCACTCTAATCACTATCTGACTAATGTATCTGAGCATGGATCATCAAAAAACAAATTCTCCAAAGGTGCAATAATGTGTATGTGTTAATATTGAACTAAATCAAACCAGAGTGAATGACTGACATTGACTATCCCCTGGTACTCACTGAGCTGAGAACTTGTTCAATGTCTATTGCCGTGTGCATAAATCTAAACACAGATCATCAACCCAAACCAAATTAAATTGCACAAATCTCTACAACCAAAATCTCCAATTTTCTATAATAATTGGCTTTTCTAATCATGACACGAAACAAAAGGAACATTATGAGGCCAAACAAAAATGACGTCAAATAGCAAGTAGGTAAGAGACCATCAATACATCTCAGTGGAGAAAGAATTATGATTTTAGAGTCAGAGTCGCATTGCCAAAATCAAACCTGGGCAATAGTTGGATGGCTAAAAAAAACTCATACGTCAAATGGGGAACAACTGTGTGCGTGTTAGACAATGAGCAAGGCCAAGGAGATCTTTCGGCTCGTGGAGTGCCCGTGCAAATTCTGAATGTTCGAACGCAACGCACGGGCACTCCATTGTGTAGCTCGCGGGATAGCACTACGACACTGGTGGGACACTGTGAACTCACCGGAGCTATTTTTGGCGGCGGAGAAGAAGCAACGGCCGCGGTCCTCGGCAAACAACAGGATGGCGGCTGTGGCGGCGGTTCTAGATACAAGCAATGGAACACAAGAGAGAAAAGGTACGGCAGGTTTGGGAAAACTCCTCACCTTCGTGCGGGCTCGACTGCTCAGTCTGCGGTCAGTGAAGGGTGCGGACGGCGGGAGCACCTTGGTCGGCTCCTGATTACCTGGTTGGAGTCCGCCGGGAGTCAGCCTCGTCCGAGGCGGCGATAACAACCGCCGCTGACGCGCCGAGGCTGAGCGGGCGGCGGGTGGCGATGGTCCGACGGAGGCGCGGAGTGCCGGAGCCGTGACGCCGCGCGATGCCTGGGACGCTGGGATAGGGGCGCGGGCAGCCCTCCACCGGCTCACCGTCGACGCCGGCGTCGCACGCGTTGTCCGCTGCGCACCCCCGCGATAGCTACACGGATTAGATCGGGCAAAGCAACCGTTGACGTCGGGGCCTCTAGGTGGCTCACTGTTGATGCCGGGGACCCGCGCGTCGTCCGCCACGTGCACCCCGTGGCTACGTTTTGGTCGGATCGGACGAAGCAGCTGCGGTTGTGCGGGCTTGAGGAGGGCATCAGTTTTGCTGGAGGCCATGCGCGAAGGCAGGAGACGTGGAGGGGATAGGCCATGGGGCGGGGCAATTAGCGTGGAGAGGAGCGGGGTGAAGCGATCAGACGATAACATTTGAGTCTTTTTATAGTCGTAGAGATTATTATCAATCAAAGGAAAAAAAAACACTTGCTCTACTGAGGTTGTAATAGGGCCTGAGATGACTTCCCTAAATAAATAAAACAAATTTACAAGGGAATAGCCCGGCCCAGGTAGGACTTGGAGCCATCACGTTCACAAGCATTGGCCACGCAAGGGCCGTGCCTTTTGCGAAAAAAAGAGTATCCAATTTATCTTTCTCAACAAACAAGTCTTCTAATAACGAAAGTGCCTGAGATTCTGAGGCCATAGAGCAGGCCACGTCGCCTGGAAATCCCAGCCGTCGGATCGAGCGCGCGGACGGCCCGGATCGGGTGAGTCTCGGTCATTTTGCAAAAAAAGCTCTCGAACTTTAGTCGAATCAACCCGCAGTTCAGAGCTTCTCTCAGGTTTTTTTTTGCAAGAAAACCCTCAGACTCTACCAATATCAACCCGCAGTCCAGACATTTTAATGGGCTGGCTGCCTCAATGGGCCAAAATTAGCCCATGAGTCTCTTTTTCCTTTTCTATGGTTTTATCTTTTCTTTTTAAATCAGAGATCTTTCAAAATTCATATAAAATCACAGAAAAATCATAAAAATGCCAAACCAGTTCTGTTCTGTTTATTATGACTAGATCTATGCATTAAACTTAAAAAACATATGCTTTAGTGTATTTTATTTGGTATAGTTGTAGATCTATGCTTTTACATGATTGATTAATTTGTTGTTTGTATCACATGTCAACTAAAAATATCTCCTCTGCCTTAACTCCAATATCATATACCCTTTTCCATAATCTTTGGTGGGCAATTAAATTCTACATATGTTCGTATCCTGATTTTAAAACTTAACGCTAAACCGTACTATAAATACTCGAATACAAATGCTCGCGTATATACTTATACATACAATAATACTTGAATACATGTGGTATATGATATTCCGTACATTCGCATACATGAGTACATCATGTCCCATATATAAATACTTAAAATGAATATATACAAACAAAATAATATACTTGCATTACACGCGGTACATATAAATATATAAACATGCATAGATATACGTGACGATAGTCCGATTTAGTGACTTCAAACTCCTTTTCTAACAATTTCCACACAAAAAATACTATTAAAAATTCGATTTAAAAAGAAAACGAATAAAAAAACCAAAAAACCTTAAACTACATTGGGCTTCTACGCAACTAGGTCCATAATAGGCTAATGGCGGCACCCCCACAGACCCACGGGGCAACGCCGCGCCGTGCTTTCTAGTTTTCTTATGCTTTCTATAATAAATAGCCTTTTCAATCCGTTTGTTTCTGCAACTTTCGGTGGTTTTGTTGATGTGGTACCAGTCAGAGAGGCTAAATCGGACTGAATTGAAAGTTCGGGAAAGTATAATCGGACTAAGAATATTTTTAACAAATCCGGAAAAGCATAAGAATAAATTTTTAAGAACATATCCAAATATTTTTCATGAAAAATAATACAATTTAAAAATTCTAAAATTTGGTTTATAATCCTATAAAATCCATAGAATTTTTTTAACCTTGGAAAACTATGAAAGTGTTTTTTTACCTGAAAAAATGGAACTTAATTAAATTTAATACTTTCTAAACATAAATAAATTCTCCCTCCGTCCCAAAATAAGTGTCACTATGGTATTCATGCCGATCAAACTTTCTTAAGTTTGATTTGATTTATAGAAAATATAAGCAACATTTGTATCTCTGAATAAATTTATTACGAGAATAGATTCAAGGTTCTATCTAGTGATACTAATTATATACTATAAATATTAATATTATCTTATATAGGTTTAGTCAAGTTAAAAGGGTTTGACTCCTCGTAAAAGCGAGAACGATATTTATTTTGGACAGACGGATTATATTTAACGAATGTGCATGTATATGTGCGGCAGGGCGCATATGACCACGCAAGCTACTATAACTATTTTAAAAATTTATCTAGGGCAAGTGACAACCACCCAACATGGTCCTAACGACACTCTACTTACACTTCTAGCTAGTCCAAGTGATCGACGTTGACTAATTACAGCAGATAACGAGAGCTTCTACTAGCAAATAAGCATCAAAATAAGTTCATCAAGATTCAAATTTCAAGCTAGAAATCATAAGGTAGGCCATGTTTTCTAGAAAAAAACCTAAAATTAGTTCTATAATTTTCTAAGGTAAAACAAAATTTTTATTACTAAGATTAAACCAGATATAGGATTTTTTAATCGCATTATTTTTTGTGTAAAAATCTTTGGATAGTTTTTTAAAATTTTATTTTTTTAAATATTTAAAAAGTTTTTCAATCCTATTTATTTTTTAAAATCTTTTGCTTAGTTTAGTTTAATTTACTTTCTTTGACGTGGCGTCAAGGTATTGGAATTGTAACAGATTTTGTTCCTGATTTCAGGGAAGTACAGCAGATAAAAAAGAACCGATCCTCCCTCAACTCATCAAATCAAAAGTAGGCCCCCCTGCATTTCTCTTCTCTGAACGCCACCGCCTCGCCGCCGGTCTCGTCTCCCGTCGCCGTGTCCGTTGGCGCGACTTCGAGGGTCCGCTCCGCTCCGCTGCAGCCCGCCGCTAGAAAGGGGCGGGCCTGGGCGACATCGGCCCGCCGCTCGAGGTAGGTCCGTCCCGCCGTGTTTTTTCCCCCGGGGAGAGGTGGTTGCGCTCGCTCTGCACGCCGAGGCTTTTAGGGCTGTGTCCCACGCGGCTCCGGAAGAGCACGGGCGTGGGGAATTGGGCGCGTGCTCGCGAACCCTAGCTGGTTCGGGGGGGGGGGGGGGGGGGGGGGGGTGTGCTCCTCGGAGCGGCTCGCGTGCGTTCCGCGCTCTGTGGCTTAGGCTTTGCTCCACACGCGTTGTTTCGGCTAATTCCTTGAATGCTTATTTCTCTATTCGCTTCTAATGATTCCTGGAACGCCTCCATACTTGCGGGCATTGACGCAAGGGTCGCCCAGCACGTGCTCTTGTCGCTTATTTGAATGCCTGCCATTTTTTTTATTTGCTTCTGATGGTTTGGGATATCTCTGACGCTTTCGTTTTCCACATACAAATGTCTTGAGTGCACCATAACCCAACACGCTTTCTTTCTGCTGTTAGGTGCAAGTCCAACGGAACTGATTGCGGAATATATGAAGTAGTGGGCGTTGAATGACCTTCTCTATGGATTTGAACGCATCGCCGTTGCCCGACGATGATGAGCATCAGCCTTATGATGAGCAGGTTGAGGTTGATTATGCTCAGGTAGAACCTGTTGAGTCTGCTGTCGCAATAATGCGCCGGGTACGCAACTATCATTATTGGTGTTGATGTTCATTCCATGTACCGTGCCGTTGACATATTGTTATTGGATCTTACTAGTGATTGCCGATACATTGCTTGGTTGACATTATTAGCTGAAGAAAATGGCTTCCACAAAAGGGAGGGAAGCAGTTAAATATGTGGACACCGTAGTCTTCGTCAATACACTTAAATTTGTTGTCTTTTAGTGTGCATCATGAGCATAGTGGATTATACATTTGATTTGTTGTAGAACGATTTGATGTTTAATATGTTTTCCTTGTTTGGCGGGTGATTTACTTTGACTGCCTTTATTTTGCATACATGCTGGTATGCATGCATTGTTTATGTATGTGCCAGAAAGGCCTTGTGGCTCTTTAAACAGTTCATTTTAGTTTCCTTTTCATACCGAGCCTGCAAGCTTGGTTTATTGATGCTAACCATACCTTCTACGTGACCTTGCTATTCTTGACAGGAGCGTGAAGAGAGACGCAAAAGACTAAAGAGAGAGCAGCAGGATGATGGTTCAAGGCTACATTCCCAGCAGATCAGGAATGATTATGTTCCTCAACCCAAAAGACATAGTCGCATTAAAGAGGCACCTCAGGGTACGAAGTATTCGGCAATTTTCTGAATAGTTTGGTTTGGTTTACTGATACATTTCGCCTTCTGTCTCCCCTGCTTATTCGTTATTCTTTTTTTTCCACTGTCATTTTTCCCATGTAGATTTTATATATGTAATGTGTCTTGGTGCGATTTCAGGCTGGTTGGACTGTCCTGCATTTGGGGAGCCAATAGATAAAATCATACCATCCAAAGTTCCTCTTGATGAAACATTCAATGAGTCGGTGCCTCCTGGGAAGCGATACTCCTCGAAGCAACTAGTTAACAAACAAAGAAAAGCTGGCCGCGAAGTAAGTATTGCTTGCTTGTTCCTGGGGATCAAACTGTAGTCCCTCCTATTATACTAATCATTATGTGAAGGTAGTCTCATTTTCTATTAACATTTGTTGTATACAGAAATTTGGTTCGGAATGAGTTTCTTTTCTTGTGTACAACCCTAATGTTCTAAAAACAAGTAGGTGGCATGTATTTCCTAATGAGCACTTGGTGGGCTAGATGGTGATATATGCTAGATAGGAGGGCAGTTCTTAGTTATCTGGTGCCGCAAAGGTATGTTAGGAACCCACCTTTTTTTGGAGCATTTTGCAACCACCTTCTATTATTTTTTTGTCTTCCCTTGTGTCTTCTCATGCCAGCTGTGCACAACACATCCTCCTTCCATTCCCCTGCCTTCGTCATACAGTGATATTTCTCCTGCACAGATATACCATCTTTGCATACTCTGATATCCTTCCAAATTTTTCTAGTGCTGTCATCACCTTCAATGCCCTTGAATAACAAAAGAAGTAAAAAGGATGACTTCACCCTTATTGACATAAACCAGGACAATTTGTTCTTTGTGGTGCACACTCCACTGTTACTTTCTCCGATTGATTTTGAACCAGTGTTCTTAAGGCGTTGGCCTAGTTGTTGCCTAGGTGAGAAGGCGCTAAGCCAAAAGAGGGAGAGAAGGAAGGAGGGACTGTGCAGAAGAAAGAAATAGAATGAGGGGAACCAGCAGTCAGGAAATTCTCCCTCAGCATTTCCCATCCTCGCTGGCTCCAGCCCAGTCACCGGCCGATCTCTCGGTCTGCTCTTGGAGGGGTCGGTGATGGACCTCCATCTGGATAGAAGTAGGCCATTAGGGAGGGAGGGTGATTCAGGGGCATGCGGGTTACGGAGCTGTGTAGGTGCTTCTGGGTAGCGGGGCTCATCACATTTTCTCTTGCTGTGCTTTGTTATGCTTCGTTCTGGGTTGTCGGTGGTGTCAGGGATTGGGAGGCAGCGTCCAGTGGATGTCATAGGGAGCTAGGGCATATGAGGGGGCAGTGGAGGCCTGGAGGGTATGGGCAGGCTTGGATATGGCTTTAGTTGATTGGTGGGCTGACTTCTTATGGCTGTGGCCCATCGGTGCTCCTATTTATCCTTCTCTTATATCTTATATTTTTGTGTATGGCGTCTGCTTTACTGCCTCATAAGCTCCTAGGTGATAAGAAGGGGTAGGTCACTGCAGATTGCTTTACTGCCTTAAGAACAACGTTTAAACTGTATGATCAATGGAATCTAATGGCTTGATTTCAAAGTTGGAGATGGCATTCTGCCACTTTCTCTTAGACACCCACCATCTGTCCATCCTGTGAATAGAATCTGAGGCTTGAAGTTAGTCCTGATATTCTACGATCATCCCCTTTGTCCAGAAATCCCTGTATATATAGTGGCACTTATTCCATATGCACATAGATAGCAAGTCACTTAAGCTTGTGGCATCAATAGGTGGGGTTTGTGGAATTCCCTTAAAAATTAAAATATTATTTCATTATCATTTTTTTGGTTACGCCATTTCTTATATGTATTTGTATGCATCAGTGTTCACCTAAACGCTAAACACTCGGTCACCCATCGTTTTATCCAAATATTGGGCAAACCAGCCGTTTAATTAGGCCGACAACCGACAACATACATTCTGTATTGACTTTTGGTTTTCCTCTTTCAGATATGTCTGGTGATTGATTTGACAAATACTACCCGGTATTATTCACCAGCAGAATGGACAAGTCAAGGTACTAAGCATGTCAAGGTGAGATTGCTTAGCTTAAATGCTTTCTTGTTTCTCAAGATCCTTTTTCTTGACTAACATGTTTTTGGATTAGATTCCATGCAAGGGGAGAGATGCTGTACCTGACAATGAATCTGTTAATGTGTTTGTCTATGAGGTACAGCCTATGGATACATATCTCTGCAAAAGCAGTATATTTGGAACCCATTTTGCCTTTTCCTTTTTTTTTGGTGTGTGTGTTAAGAGGGGAAGGGGGGGGGGGGGGGTGGTAAGGGGGTCGATGCGTTACTCTCAAAGAATTTTGTTTCCTCTTTCACCTCTGGGCACCATAGTTTCTGCTCCAAGTTATTTTATTTACTGTACCTACCTTTTATAATTGGCCTTATTCTGGTTGCCTGGTCCGGTAGTTTGAGCTATGCATGAAGCAGATCGTCAAGGATAAGGCGTGCTTATCTGAATCTTAGAGATATAGTTGGATTGGAGATTGTTATGTTGTGGCTTGTTGGTTAAGTAGGTCATTTTTAGGAGATCTGTTGGTTTCAGTTTATTAGAGTTTGTGAGGTCGGTTGTAAGCTTGAATACGTTGTAATGGGCCAAATCTATATTTATAGAGTTGCCGATCAAGGAGATCAAGCACAAACATATCCATCCACTTAATCACACTTAGGCTCTGTTGCGAGTCTCTTGTCATCGGCGAACACACTCCATCTCTTGCTATTCCGTTCTCATATCTTAATCGTACAAACCTGTTTTTATCATCAGTTGTGTGTTCTGCTAGGCTACTTCATGCTCATCGTGTTGCTAAATTCAGTGGGGCCTGCATCTTTTTGCATTTTCATATTGTTGGATTTTCTACAGTGAATTGATTTGGACGTTGTTTATCAGTAACCTGGTCATTTCTTTTTGCCTCTGCTTTGGTGTAAATGGTATAGATAGTTTCCCAACTGTTGTTAATATCTCCGGTCAGCCTTTCTGTTACTGTGTAGAGCATAATGCCATGTTTTAAGAAAGATTCCTGTAAACCATCTTTGTCAACAACTTTTGCTGTTCTTTCAGGCAATGATGTTCCTTGACCGACCAAAGCAATCAAAGAATCCTAAATATATGCTGGTTCATTGTACCCATGGTCATAATCGTACAGGTTTCATGATTATTCATTACCTTATGCGCACACACATCTCTTGTGTTGCTGAGGTAGGGATACTAGACCCCAGATGTTATTTGATTGACTCTATTCTTTGGTATTACATAAACATTTTTTTTCTAGGCAATAAATATATTTGCTCAAAGGCGGCCACCTGGCATATACAAGAGGGACTACATTGAAGCGCTGTATTCATTTTACCATGAGGTTCCTGAGAATATGATGATAGCATGCCCTCCAACACCAGAATGGAAGAGACCAGATGATCTTGATTTAAATGGCGAAGCTAAGCAGGATGATGATGATGATGACAATGCTTATCTTAAACCACCACTTGTATGTGTTTTCTTCAGAGTTTATAGGGAATTATCAGTTCTACATCTACTTCTCAAGTTCAAGGGATAGAGTTAAATATTGCTTGTGACCTTGATACCTCATTGTATGGTTTCTTGCTAAGCAATGTTGATTGCATTGTTTCTTCATATCTTGACACCACAATATGTTTGCAGAATGAATCAGAGGATAAAGTCATCACCAATGATGATGTGTTAGGGGACGCCGTGCCATATGACCAGCAAAAAGATTTGCGTGACATATGTTATCGGTTGCTTGAAATGCCCATTGTAAGTATGCTATTTCTACTTCTACCCAATATATTATGTAATTAATTTCCAGCTCTTCATAATGGTATTGTTGTATATGCTTTGCAATGATAACATGGACTATGATAACCATTTGTAGTATATAGTTGGCCAAGGAAATCGTCCATCGCCTAGAAATTGAACGAGATTCTAGGGAGTTAACTGAAAACGAGGAGTGGTTGCGGAAAAAGCTAAAGCTCCACTGTCTTGGTCTGGCTTCCCTAGAAAGAACAATTGCTCGGCCGCGATCTCGAATTTTATATCTCAAAGAAGGGGATGCCAATACGTCTTTTTTTCATCAGCAAGCAAGGTTCAGGAAAAAGAAGAATTTTATCCCCAAACTGAAGGTTGGTGATGAGATAGCAGTATCACAGGAGGATAAACAGGCTGCCGTCTTTAATTTCTATGAAAATCTTCTAGGAAAAGCGGAAGATAGAAATTACACTATTGACTTGGGTGAGATAGGCATACAGCAGCATGAACTTTCTCATTTGGACGTTCCTTTTGAAAGCATAAGTCTAGTGCTTATCTACTTAGGATACCTATCTAGAGTAGTCAGTGGCTGCTGTGTCAGCCCTTATCCTTATCTTATCTTGCTTTAGCATCAAGCATCTACTTTAGCATCTTTAGGATATGCTGTAAACCTTCCTTGAGAACCAAGTAAGCAGTCCTATATGTATCCCCAACCTGCCATGTTTTGGTAAGGCTAATAAAATAGAAAACTCAGCCCCAAAACCTGTGATTTGTCTCCAACAAATGGTATCAGAGCCTAAGTTCATCTGGGTTCTTCTCTATCCCATCCCAATCCGTCACCATGTCCTACCGCAGCCGCTCCCTCTCCTCCCAATCCTCTGTCGAGTTCGCTACCTCCGCCGGGCAACGCCGGCAGGCGGCTGTGCGCGAGCAGAGCGAGGCGGAGCGCGAGCGGGCGGCAGCAGCGCGGGAGCGCGCAGCGGCTCGGGATGCGCGCGACGCGGAGTTGGAGGCGGTGGAGAGATGACAGCGGGAGGCGGCGGACCGGGCAGAGGTAGCCGCTCGAGCGGAGCGGCTCGTGGCTGCCGAGCTCGCGGCCGAGCGGGCCGCGGAAACGACCAGGCAGGTTGCGGCTCTACGTCGCGGAGCGGACGACCGTGGCGGACGCGACACAGGCCGGTTCAACGGACGCGGCGGATGATGTTAGTCGCTGGATTCGCACTCTTGGTAGTAGCTGAATCCTTACTCTCATCGAGAGAGGATGACACTAGGAGTTGGGGCAATTTTCTGGTTTATTTCTCACACAAACTCATACAATGCCATGCCAACCTGAGGGGTTGGGGATACATATTTATAGGCTGCTAGCCAGCCAAGCATATGCCAAGATGCTAGTCTAAGATGCTAGTCTAAGATGCTGTCCTAGATGCCAACTGCTGTCCTAAAAGCAGATGCTGTCCTAGATGCTAACTGCTGTCCTAAAAGCAGTCAAAAGATGCTGGACACAAAGATCATGTGCTGCAGTGTGCAGCAGCCCTACAACCACCAGCATGTGCTGCAGTGTGCAGCAGCCCTACAACTACCAGCCACATAGACTTATCCATCACTCTCCCCCTAAGTCTTGTGTGGCTCCTTGTGAGGTATCTGGGCCATCCCGATCCTGGCGCGAAGTTCCTGAAACTTGACCCGCCCGAGGGACTTGGTCAGGAAGTCGGCGAGCTGGTCTTGGGTGTTGATGTAGTTGGCCCGGACACTCCCTTCCTCCAGGCAGCTTCTGATGAAGTGGTACCTCACCCGGATGTGCTTGCTGCGCTCGTGGAAGACGGGATTCTTTGCCAAGGCCAAGGCGGACTTGCTGTCCACCCTGAGCTCCACCGCCTCTGCATCTCTGCCAAGGAGATCGCCAAGCAGCCGAGCCAGCCACAAGGCCTGAGTAGCAGCGGTAGTGGCTGCGATGTACTCTGCCTCGCAGCTGGACAGAGCCACCACCTGCTGCTTGACCGACTGCCAGCTGATCGGACACTTGCCGAGGAAGAACAGCGTCCCGCTGGTGCTCTTGCTCGTGTCAATGTCGCCGGCGTGGTCGCTGTCGCTGTACCCGATGAAATGCGCCGCACCGGGGCACCTCGGGTAGTGCAAGCCGTAGTCGGAGGTGCCTGCGACGTAGCGGAGGATCCTCTTCACGGCCTGCTGGTGCTCCGCCGTCGGTCGCTGCATGAACCGGCTGACGTAGCCGACGGCGAACGCCAAGTCCGGTCGCGTGTGGACAAGGTAGCGAAGGCTGCCCACAATGCGCCGGTACTGCGTCGCGTCCACCTCCTCCTCCGTACTCTCCCGACTCAGCCTCAGCCTCTCCTCCATAGGAGTGTGGGCTGGGTTGCAGTCGGTGAGACCGCCTAGCTCCACAATGCGCTTGGCGTAGGCAGTCTGGCGAAGAAAGGTGCCGGAGCTGTCCTGGTGGACCTCGATCCTCAGGTAGAAGGAGAGAGGGCCCAAGTCGCTCATCTGGAAAGTCGCCCTCATCTTCTCCTTGAACGCCTCGATCTCCACCTCCTTGGTGCCGGTGATCACCAAGTCGTCGACGTAGACGCCTACCAGCAGGGCCTTTCTTCCGCTGCCCCGCCGGTAGATGGCCGCCTCGTGTGGGCTTTGCTCGAAGCCCATCCCCTTCAGCGTGGAATCCAGCTTGGCATTCCACGCCCTCGGTGCCTGCCGCAAGCCATAGAGGGCCTTGCGCAGGCGGAGCACCTTGTCCTCCTTGCCGGGAATCGCAAATCCCGGCGGCTGATGCACGTAGACCTCCTCCTTCAAGTCGCCGTTAAGGAACGCCGACTTGACATCCATGTGATGGACACGCCAGCCCTCCTGGGCAGCTAGCGCAAGGAGGAGTCGCACGGACTCCATCCGTGCAACGGGCGCGAAGGCGTCGTCGAAGTCGATTCCTTCTTGCTGGACGAAGCCGCGCGCCACCAGACGCGCCTTGTGCTTGATCACCTCTCCGGTCTCGTCCTTCTTGAGCTTGAAGACCCACTTGAGAGAGATGGCGTGGTGGCCGGCTGGAAGATCGGCCAGCTCCCACGTCTTGTTCCGCTCGACGGCGTCCATCTCCATCTGCATCGCGGCACGCCATGCCGCGTCCCTCTCCGCCTCGGCGAAGGAACGAGGCTCGCCATCGTCCTGTGCGAGGTGCAGCTCCGCCTCAAAGTCGTGTTGTGCCAGTCCAGGGACCGGCTGCTCGCCGAGGAGGTTGTCCACGGTACGGTAGCGCAGAGGCTCGCCGCCGTGGTAAGCGTCGATGCGATCCTCGTCGTTGGACAGCGGAGTTGCGAACTCCACTGTGCGCTGCTCGTCGTGGGCCGAAGCTGCCGGTGCCGAGCCTGAAGAGGTAGGGTCCGGTGTAGGAGAGCGAGGCGTGGCCGGCGGTGCTGGTGGTGGACTCGCCGGAGCCTGTGGACTTGCCGGAGCTGGTGGTGGCGGTGGTGAAGGACTCGCCGGAGGTGGTGGCGAACAAGGTGGTGGGGTAGGCGAGCTCGGTGAGGACGAGCTGCTAGCTCCCCCCACCTCCTTGAAGTGGACGTAGTCGACGACGAAATCGCTGGTCGTCGGAGTCGAGCCGTCATCCACCATCTTGCCCCACGTCCAGCTTCGCCCCTCGTCGAACACGACGTCACGCGTGATGCGCACGCGCCGTGTCGCAGGGTCGAGGACGCGGTAGGCCTTGGCGCCCTCCGCGTAGCCGATGAAGACCCCTGGCGTGCTCCGGTCGTCGAGCTTGCCGACGTGGTTGAGCTCCTTGACGAAGGCTAGGCAGCCGAAGACGCAAAGGTGGCTCACCGCGGGCTTGCGTCCGTGCCAGGCCTCGTATGGCGTCTTGCCGTCGAGGGCCTTGGTGGGGGAGCGGTTGAGCAAGTGGACGGCGGTCATCACCGCCTCACCCCAGTAGATCGCCGGCATCCCTCTCTGCTTGAGGAGGGCACGGGCAGTGGCCACCACCGTCTGGTTGCGGCGCTCGACGACGCCGTTCTGCTGCGGAGTGTACGGCGCGGAGAAGTGGCGGTGGATCCCCTCATCGGCGCAGTACGCCGCGAACTCGGCCGCCGTGAACTCGCCGCCGTTGTCCGTGCGTAGGACCCGAAGCTTGCGGCCGCACTCCGCCTCCGCAGCAGCTTGAAGGTGCTTGATGGCGTCCGCTGCGGCTGCCTTGGCGTCGAGCAGGACAACCCACATGTAGCGGGACACGTCGTCGACGAGGAGGAGGAAGTAGCGCCGGCCTCCAGGTGTAGCCGGTGTCACGGGGCCACAGAGATCACCGTGTACGAGCTCCAGCTTCTCCTTGGCGCGGAAGCTCGCCTGGCGGGGAAAAGGGAGCCGCCGCAGCTTGGTGAGGACGCAGGTGTCGCAGAATTGCTCCACGTGGTCGACGTGCGGCATGCCCCGCACCATCTTCTTGCTGCCGAGCTGCCTCAGGGCCTCAAAGTTGAGGTGCCCAAAGCGCTCGTGCCACCTCCAAGCGTCGTCGTCGCGGCGGGCTGCAAGACAAAGAGGTTGCGCCACCTGTGCGTGAAGGACGTAGAGGCGGTTGCTCCTGTTGACCTTGACCAGGAGCCGGTGTCGATGATCCCAGATGCGCAGCACCCCGTGCTCGATCTCCACGCGCGATCCGCTCTCATCTAGCTGTCCCAAGCTGATGATGGAGTTCCTCAACGCGGGGATGTAGTAGACACCGGTGAGCAGTCTGTGCTCGCCAGTCTTGGCGACGAAGACGACAGAGCCGACGCCCTTGATCTCCACAGCGGAGGCGTCGCCGAACTTGACGGTGCCTCGAACGCTTGGGTCGAGCTCGGTGAAGAACTCCCGCCGCCCGGTCATGTGGTGGGTGGCGCCGGTGTCAAGGCACCACCCGTCGGTCTTGTCGTTGCCGGAGCTGTCGTCGAGGAGGGCGTGTGCTTTCGGCTCGTCAAGGTGGAGGAAAGCCGTTGCGGCCGGTGCCGCTGGAGGTAGTTCGATGCTCGCATGAGCAATGAACAGAGCCGGCTGCTCCTCTTCCGCCTGCGCGACGTGGGCCTGGCCGCGTCGTGGCTGTCGACAATCCTTGGCCCAATGACCAAGCTTGCCGCAGTTGTAGCAAGGGTCGCCTCGTGCTGGCTTTTGCTTGCCAGCGGCGCCGCCCTGGGCGCCTCCACGATCATCACCCTCGGCACGTCCTCGCGCCCCTGCCTGGGCGTCTTTGCGCGGCTTGCCACGCTTGCCATGCTTGCGGCCGCCTGTCGTGGAAGAAGGCTCCCCCTTCTTCCTGTCACCTTGGCCGGCAGCCCACTGCTCCCGAGTGAGGAGGAGCTTTCCGCCAATGGTGATGGGTCCCGAGAGGCGCTGTGGCTCATCGCCGTCAACGACCTTGAGGCGGTCCAATGCCTCCTCGATCGTCATCGTGGAGAGGTCCAGCAGAGACTGGATTGAGCGAGCCATCTGCTTGTACTTCTCGGGGACGCAGCGGAAGAGCTTCTCAACAGCTCTCTCCTCGCCGTAGGTGTCGTCGCCGAACTGCACCAACTTCTGCAACAGAGTGTTGAGACGGAGAGCAAAGTCATCAACGTCCTCACCTGGCTTGAAGGCCAGGTTCTCCCACTCCTTGCGAAGTGCTTGCAGTGTGGACTTGCGGGCGCGGTCGCTGTCGATGCGTGCTGCAGCGATGGCGTCCCAAGCCTCCTTGGCAGTCCGCTTGCTGGTAAGCGAAAACTGCATCTCGGACGGGACTGCAGCAATGAGAGCATCCAGCGCCCGTCGATCTTGGTCGTAGTCGACGTCGCCGTACCGGACTGCATCCCACATATGCCGCACCTGGAGCTTCACCCTCATCACCGCAGCCCACTCAACATAGTTGGTCTTGGTGAGGGTAGGCCACCCGCCGCCGGGGCCGACGTCCCTGACGACAGCCTGGTACTCGTGGTGACCACGGTACCGAACCGGGGAGAGAGAGCCGCGCTGCCTGTGAAGGCCGCGCTCTCCGTCGACCCGTCCGCCGCCGCCATGCGCGCCTCCTCCAGGAGCGCCACCGCCGTGCGCGCCTCCTTCAGGAGCGCCGCCGGCGTGTCTGCGCCTGTCTGGGCTGCCGCCGCGCTCGTGGGCGTGTACGGCTGCCCACTGCGCCGCTCGCCCTCGCGATGCCTCCCTCTCCAGCAGCTCGAGGTCCGCGTCAGCGCTATCATCAGCAGCGATGGAGCTGCTGTTGCTGCCGCGTAGAACCTCGACCTCCGCTGCTGCTGCACGCGCTGCATCCGCCGCCGCCGCCGCTTCCACCTCCGCTCTAGCTGCTGCTAGCTCCGCTGCTGCCAGCCTCGATGCCCTTGCCGCTGCTGCAGCGGCGTCTGCTGCCGCTCGCTCGCGCTTCTCTGCCGCGGCGAGGTCGGCCTCCTGCCGACGCCGCGCGCTCGAGGCGACCGAGCCCTGAGACTGGCCTGCGGACATGGCGCGCTATCGAGGGGGCTGCTGTGTGGAGAGCAGGGGCAGCCGGAGCTGCTGCTGCTACCGGCTGCGGTTGGGGCTGCTGCGAGGCCGGGGAAGGAGAAGAGCAGGAGATGCTCAGGCTACAGGATGGTACGGCTCCGATACCACTTGTTAGTCGCTGGATTCGCACTCTTGGTAGTAGCTGAATCCTTACTCTCATCGAGAGAGGATGGCATTGTATGAGTTTGTGTGAGAAATAAACCAGAAAATTGCCCCAACTCCTAGTGTCATCCTCTCTCGATGAGAGTAAGGATTCAGCTACTACCAAGAGTGCGAATCCAGCGACTAACATATAAGATGCGGGTGGCTTCGATGGCAAAGACGCGGGTGCGCGAGCCGCGCGTACGGACGCGGACGGCAGCAGCCTGGGTGGACGCGCAAGCGGGACAAGGCGCGTGGTGGCGCTCCTGGCGGCGCCGACGGCGAGCGCAAGGCTACCCGCGACGACACCTGCAACAACTGCGGGAGGACCGGCCACTGGGCCAAGGACTGCCGGCAGGCGAAGCGCGGCGGTCAGGCACACGTCGCGCAAGCGCAGGAGGGTGACGAGGTGACTCTGTTCTTTGTACACGGGAGCATCGAGCCGCACTCCCCTCCCGCACCGACCGCCACCGCGCTCCACCTCGATGAGCCGCGAGCCCACGTCTTCCTCGGCAACGGGTCCGGAGGTGACAAGATCGACGGGTGGTGCCTCGACACCGGCGCCACTCAACACATGACTGGGCGGCGGGAGTTCTTTTCCGAGCTCGACTCCGACGTTCGAGGCTCCGTCAAGTTTGGGGACGCCTCCGCCGTGGAGATCAAGGGCGTCGGCTCCGTCGTCTTCACCGCCAAGACCGGCGAGCACCGGCTGCTCACCGGCGTCTACTACATTCCCGCGCTGAGGAACTCCATCATCAGCTTGGGACAGCTGGATGAGAACGGCTCGCGCGTGGAGATCGAGCATGAGGTCCTGTGGATCTGGGATCGCCATCGTCGCCTTCTCGCCAAGGTGAACAGAGGCGCCAACCGCCTCTACATCCTCCACGTACAGGTGGCGCAGGCCGTGTGTCTTGCAGCCCGCCGCGACGACGACGCCTGGCGGTGGCACGAGCGCTTTGGGCACCTCAACTTTGAGGCCCTGAAGCAGCTCGGCAACAAGGAGATGGCGCAGGGCATGCTGCGAGTCGAGCACGTGGAGCAGTTCTGCGACACCTGCGTCCTCACCAAGCAGCGGCGGCTCCCCTTCCCCCGCCAGGCGAGTTTCTGCGCCAAGGAGAAGCTAGAGCTCGTGCACGACGACCTCTGCGGCCTCGTGACACTGGCCACACCTGGAGGGCGGCACTTCTTCCTGTTGCTCGTCGACGACATGTCCCGCTACATGTGGGTGGTCCTGCTCGACACCAAGGCGGCGGCTGCGGACGCCATCAAGTGCCATCAAGTAGCTGTGGAGAAGGAGTGCGGCCGCAAGCTTCGGGTGCTACGCACCGACAACGGCGGCGAGTTCATGGCGGCTGAGTTCGCGGCGTACTGCGCCAACGAGGGTATTCAGTGCCACTACTCCGCGCCGTACACCCTGCAGCAGAACGACGTCATTGAGCGCCGCAACCAGACTGTAGTGGCCACTGCCCGCGGCCTCCTCAAGCAGAGAGGGATGCCAGCAATCTACTGGGGAGAGGCGGTGATGACTGCCGTCCATCTCCTCAACCGCTCACCCACCAAGGCCCTTGACGGCAAGACGCGTATGAGGCCTGGCACGGGCGCAAGCCGGTGGTGAGCCACCTCCGCGTCTTCGGCTTCTCACCTTCGCCAAGGAGCTCAACCACGTCAGCAAGCTCGACGACCGGAGCACGCCGGGGGTTTTCATCGGCTATGCGGAGGGCGTCAAGGCCTACCGCATCCTCGACCCTGTGACACAGCGCGTCCACATCTCTCGGGACGTCGTGTTCGATGAAGGGCGAGGCTGGGCTTGGGACAAGGCGGTGGACAACGGCTCAACTTCGACTCTCAGAGACTTCGTCGTCGACTACGTTCACTTCGAGGGAGCCGGGGGAGCTAGCAGCTCATCTTCACCGAGCTCGTCCACCTCGGCACCCGGCTCGCCATCAGCTTCGACGAGTCCTCCACCGCCTACACCACCAGCGAGTCCTCCACCACCGGCTACGCCCTCTCCTACACCGGCTCCCCACTCTCCTGCACAAGCGCCGACACCTCCAGGATCGGCACCAGCAACTTCGGCCCGTCAGCGCACAGTGGAGCTTGCCACTCCGCTGTCCAATGACGAGGACCGCGTCGACGCCTACCACGACGGCGAGCCTCTACGCTACCGCACCTTGGACAATATCCTCGGCGATCAGCCTGTCCCTGAGATGGCGGTGCACGACTTCGAGGCGGAGCTGCACCTGGCACACGAGGACGGTGAGCCTCGCTTCTTCGCTGAGGCGGAGGGAGACACGGCATGGCGCGCCGCGATGCCGCAGGAGATGGACGCGGTCGAGCAGAACCGGACGTGGGAGTTGGCGGATCTTCCTACCGGCCACCGCGCCATCACTCTTAAGTGGGTCTACAAGCTCAAGAAAGATGAGGCCGGGGCGGTGATGAAGCACAAGGCACGTCTGGTGGCGTGCGGGTTCGTCTAGCAGGAGGGAGTCGACTTCGACGACGCCTTCGCGCCCGTCGCACGGATGGAGTCTGTTCGTCTCCTCGCGCTGGCGGCCCAGAAGGGATGGCGTGTGCACCACATGGACGTCAAGTCCGCCTTCCTCAACGGTGACCTGAAGGAGGTCTACGTCCACCAGCCGCCGGGATTGATCATCCCCGGCAAGGAGAACAAGGTTCTTCGCCTGCGCAAGGCCCTCTACGGCTTGCGGCAGGCGCCACGAGCATGGAGCGCCAAGCTGGACTCCACTCTCAAGCAAATGAGGTTCGAGCAGAGTCCTCATGAGGCTGCTGTCTACCGGCGGGGCAAGGATGGCAATGCCCTGTTGGTAGGTGTCTACGTCGACGACTTGGTGATTACCGGCACCAAAGAGGCTGAGGTGAAGGCGTTCAAGGAGGAGATGAAGGCCACCTTCCAGATGAGCGACTTGGGCCTTCTCTCCTTCTACCTGGGGATCGAGGTCCACCAGGACAGCTCCGGCATCTCCCTTCGCTAGACTGCCTACGCCAAGCGCATCGTCGAGTTGGGCGGGCTCACTGGCTGCAACCCAGCCTACACTCCCATGGAGGAGAGGCTAAAGCTGAGCCGCGACAGCACGGCCAAGGAGGTCGACGCCACGCAATACCGGCGCGCTGTGGGCAGCCTTCGCTACCTCGTTCACGCTCGTCCGGACTTGGCCTTCGCTGTTGGCTACGTCAGCCGGTTCATGCAGCGACCGACGACAGAGCACCAGCAGGCTGGCAAGAGGATCCTCCGCTACGTCGAGGGCACCATCGACTACGGCTTGCACTACCCGAGGTGTCCCGGTGCGGAGCACTTCTTCGGGTACAGCGACAACGACCTCGCCGACGACATCGACACAAGCAGGAGCATCAGCGGGACGCTATTCTTCCTCGGCAAGTGCCTGATCAGCTGGCAGTCGGTCAAGCAGCAAGTGGTGGCTCTGTCTAGTTGCGAGGCGGAGTACATCGCTGTCACAACCGCTTCGACTCAAGCTCTCTGGTTGGCTTGGCTGCTGGGCGATCTCCTGGGCAGAGACGCAGAAGCAGTGGAGCTCAGGGTGGACAGCAAGTCCGCCTTGGCCTTGGCGAAGAACCCCGTCTTCCATGAGCGCAGCAAGCATATCCGCATCAAGTACCACTTCATCAGGAGCTGCTTAGATGAGGGGAGCATCAAGGCCGGCTACATCAACACCCAGGATGAACTCGCCGACCTTCTCACCAAGTCCCTTGGGCGGGTCAAGTTCCAGAAGCTTCGCGCCAGGATTGGGATGGTTCAAATTCCCCAGAAGGCGCCGCATAAGACTTAGGGGGAGAATGAAAGCATAAGTCTAGTGCTTATCTACTTAGGATACCTATCTAGAGTAGTTAGTGGCTGCTGTGTCAGCCCTTATCCTTATCTTATCTTGCTTTAGCATCAAGCATCTACTTTAGCATCTTTAGGATATGCTGTAAACTTTCCTTGAGAACCAAGTAAGCAGTCCTATATGTATCCCCAACCTGCCATGTTTTGGCAAGGCTAATGAAATAGAAAACTCAGCCCCAAAACCTGTGATTTGTCTCCAACACCTTTCTTGGAAGAAGAGGTGTGGGCAACTATAAAAGACATGCCCATGGACAAGGCCCCAGGGCCGGATGGATTCACTGGTAGATTTTATAAATCCTGCTGGAATGTTATCAAGGGTGATCTGCTAATGGCTCATGATGCTATCTATCGAGGCCATGTGTTCAAATTCAGACTCCTGAACAGTGCCTTCATCACCTTATTGCCTAAGGTGCAGGATGCTGTCCAAGTAAAGGATTTTCGGCCTATAAGTTTGGTGCACAGCTTTGCCAAACTGGTGACTAAGATCATGGCGAACCGGTTGGCCCCTGTCCTGCCAAATCTAGTATCCCCAAACCAGACTGCTTTTGTAAGGGTAGGCGAATACATGATAACTTTATGTTTGTCCAGCAGATGGTTAAATGCCTGCACAAGAACAAGAAAAAAGAGTCTCATATTCTCCTCAAGCTTGATATTTCTAAGGCTTTTGATTCGGTTTCTTGGCCATTCTTGTTAGAAGTCTTGGGCCATGTGGGTTTTGGACAGCGGTGGATGGATCTTTTATGTCTGCTCCTGTCAACTTCCTCCACTCAAGTCTTGGTGAATGGGGAGCCGGGTGAGACAATTTTTCATAGGCGAGGTCTCAGGCAGGGAGATCCTCTCTCTCCCATGCTTTTCATTATTGTCATGAATGTCCTAAATTCCTTGATTGAGTATGCTACTTGGGAGCAATTGTTGCAGCCATTATCTATGCAGCAGGTCCAGCATCGGGTTTCTTTTTATGCTGATGATGCAGTTGTTTTCCTAAGGCCGACAAGTGATGACCTGTATTTGATGAAAGAGCTGCTGGACCTTTTTGGACATGCTTCCGGACTCCGAACCAATCTGTCCAAAAGCTCGATTTCTCCCATTCATTGCTCTGTTGATGAAGTGGCCACTACAGCTGATATCTTATTCTGTACCATCAAGGAATTTCCATGCACCTATCTTGGGCTCCCTCTCACAATTGGGAAACCCACCAAGGAGGATTTGCTACCAATAATTGACAAGGTGGCAGATTACTTGCCGGGCTGGAAAGCCTCATTAATGAATCGGGCGGGAAGATTGGTAATGGTTCGAGTAGTTTTAACAGCTGTTCCCATTTACCTTTTGATCGCCATGGACTTGCCAAAATGGTTTCTGAAAGCTATTGATAAGAAAAGGTGAGGCTTCCTTTGGAAAGGCCAGGAGCAGGCTAATGGTGGTAATTGTTTGGTGGCTTGGGAAAGGGTGCAGCGGCCTCTTGAATATGGTGGCCTTGGGATCCATAACTTAGAACTCCTTGGCTACGCTTTAAGGATTCGTTGGCTGTGGGCTGAGAAAACTGATCCATCAAGACCATGGGCTGCTCTTCCAGTACAAGTCCCCCGCAAGGCTCAGGCCCTCTTCAATATTGCAGTAGATGCCATAGTAGGGAATGGTGAGAAAATTCGGTTCTGGACAGATAGATGGTTAAACGGTCACACCTTGGCTGAGTTGGCCCCCAACCTGTTTAATGCTGTCCCCAAACGTACAGCCAAGAGATGTACTGTTGCTCAGGCACTCCATAACAGAAAATGGGTAGATGACATCAGGGGAGCTCGCACAGTACCAGTCCTCGTCGAGTACCTGCAGCTCTGGGACTTGGTGGATGGAATTGTTCTGCAGCAACAGGTTCCAGATCAATTTACTTGGAAGCTAGCCCAATCTGGTTTATACAGAAGTAAATCAGCTTATGCTGCCTTCTTTGTGGGAACCATCAGGTTTGGTCCTTGGAGAAGAATTTGGAAAAGCTGGGCGCCTCCTCGTTGCAATTTTTTTATCTGGTTGGTTTTCCACAATCGGTGTTGGACGGCCGATCGCCTTGCAAAGAGGGGATTGCCCCATCCTGAGGCTTGCCCTTTGTGTGATCAAGCTGAGGAGACTATTCAGCATATTCTGGTTGGCTGTGTATTCACTCGTCAAATATGGGCTCGAATCTTCCAATACTTGGGTCTCAGTTCGCCAGAACCTACATCATCTCGTTTCTCTAAATGGTGGTGGAAGGCAATATCGTCAGTGCCCAAGGCTGAACGGAAGGGTCTCAACTCCCTGATAATTTTGGTAGCCTGGGAGGTGTGGAAGCACTGTAACTCATGTGTGTTTGAAAATGCCACGCCAAGCATCCAGGAGGTTCTTAGGGCTGTCAGCACTGAGGGTAATCTTTGGTGCAGTGCTGGAGCAAGAAAGCTCCAGGAACTCTTGGTCAGGGAGCCGGCCTTGGGGTTATAAGGCAGGCTGTTTTGTCTGGTCGACATGAATTTAGTTTGTGGCGCGCTTGTTTTAGTTAAGTTAGTGGGTGTGTATTGGTGGTGTTTTTGTACTCGAGTAGGGTCTAACCAGACTCGTGTATTTTATTTCTACCTTAATGAAATGACGCACAGCTCTCCTGCGTAGTTCAAAAAAAAATTGTATATAGTTCTAATACCACCAAACTCGTCTTCGGGAACTATTTCACTTCTGGGAGCATTAGTTAAAAGTTCGATTGAGCAGATGCATGAATGTTTCATGTCATGCAATGTGGGCTGAGAATGTGACACAGTTTCGCATGCTTGGTTGGCAAAATACTTTCATACTAGATTACAAGACAATGTGTTTTCGACATGTACATCTGGAATCTGACAAGTTACGGCTCAGAAATGGTATTTTGGAAATGCTGGTAACTAACAGAATTTGGTCGTGATTAAACTTGTTTCAGTGTGTAGTTATATCATGTTTTCTATCCATTCCATTTGAGTTGGTTTGCGTTTTGTAACTCAATTTCTGCATGTGTTGCTCTCAAACAAGTAGTGCCTTTTTATTTAGGGTGCTCTGATCATCTTTATTTGTATATAGGGAAAAGCTCCACAATTTCCTGGATCACATCCAGTTTCTCTTAACAGGCGAGTAACATTAACAGTAACTCAAATTTCTCTTACATCATTTTGTGCATTCTGGTATTCTTTATTCCTAAGTTATCTATAAAGGGCTTGTTGCAAATAGAAAATCTTGTAAGGCACTATTAGTACATGCTGATTTTTATGAAGTAAAGAAAAACCCTAGGGCTTAGGCAGATGGATGCATTAAACCAGCTTAAAGTATTGCATCATGCAGGGATTTTTGGAATTGTCACACTTGTTATGGGTTCTTTGTAATCCGTTGCTGATATTTTGTTGCAAAGTTTCTAGTTCCAGAGCATTAAAAGTGTTGTTCTTTATTTATTATTTATATGTCCTAATTTTAGTTCATATGCTCAACATATATCCTTTTTTTTATCTAATGCACTCGTTTTACTTTGTTCAGTGATAATCTGCAACTACTTAGACAACGATACTACTTTGCTACATGGAAAGCTGACGGAACACGATATATGATGCTTATTATGAGATATGGCTGTTTCTTAATTGATCGGAATTTTTGTTTTAGAAGGGTCCAAATGCGCTTTCCCCATAGGAGCCTCGAAGTAAGGTTCCGATTGTGCTGGAGTAAAATCATAGAACATGACTTTTAATGCAAAACTTTTAACCTTATTTCTTTTGCTATTAGGGCCTGCATGACATGACCTTGATTGATGGAGAGATGATTATTGACACGGTACCAGATTCAGGCTTGAAGAGAAGGTACTTGGCATATGATCTTATGGCGCTTGACGACGTGCCCAAAACCAAGGTAATATGATCTTATGGCGCCTGATCTTATGCATGGTATGACCTTGATATATGAAATTTTGTTATTTACTTATTTCTGATTTGCTCTTTTATCTATGAAACCTTGGTGTCCTTGTATAATAATGAAAAGAGATGTAATAAGCATCCTTTCTGAATTATTTCTTGGTGGCCACCCTCTATCTCCACACCATCAACGTTTTGCTCTTATCTTTGCCGTCAATCATGTCTGCTTAGTCATCTTTTTCCTCCATATGATTAACAGATGGGCGTTCATGTTGCCACACGATTCATAAACTGTAATCGAGGTCGTAACTTCCGTACGTGAGCTCTATTCTACTGTAGGGTGACCTGCTTTTAAAAAAGTTACACTCTAGGGCGATAGAAACACAGATTATTATGGCTTGAGATTATCTTTGACTATGGAAATTTGTGTATGCAGTTGCCATTTTCTGACAGATGGAAAATGCTGGAAGATGAAATAATACGACCACGTTATCATGAGAAAAGGCAGTTTGAGAGTGGTGCTAAGAGCAATCCTCTGTACAAATATGACATGGAATTATTTTCGGTATTGGATTCTAGTACTTCTCAATTATGATAACTCATGAGTCCTGCAAAGCCAGTTTTCTTTTTCTTTTTGTTGATTATATGACATTACCAGGTTAGGAGAAAGGATTTTTGGTTGCTCTCCACAGTGGAAAAGGTGCTTAAGGAGTTCATTCCATCGCTTTGCCATGACGCTGATGGCCTTATATTTCAGGTAAGATTTGTTTTCTGTTTGTTTATTATGATATGAGGATGGTAGGGCATGTTGTTTGCTTTATATGGATCATTTATCAAGTTGTTCCATAAAGGTTGATATATATTTTTATTTGGCTGCAATCTACTAGCAAATGTGATGATTCCGGTCTACTTTGTTTTTGTGTGCAACCGGGACTCAACAGGACAAATTAAACGATTTTGGGAATAGCTTATTTTATTGTAGGAATGAGCCTGATAATGTCATATTTTTTTAGCGCTGTTTGTATTTCCAATGTGCGGTGCTAATATGTAAAGTATACATACACATACATATTTGTTAGTATGACTTTCGTCTTTGTTGGGCTTACTTTGTAATGAGACATTTCTATTTCTGTGTTCTGACCATGACCATTTCCATTCCCTGTTTGAGATCAGTTTTCTGTTTTGGGTGTGTGTGTGTGGGGTGGGGGGGGGGGGGGGGGGGGGGTGGAGAGAGCAAGCTAAAGCCTTCTAAACACTTTATTTACTTCTGCTGGTCACTTGACTAGATAGTTCACAGGTACTTTGTTTTCCATTTTTACTTTTCACACATACATGTTACTAGCAAATATGCCCGTGCGTTGCAACATGATGTACATCTTGTGTGGTCAAATTAAAAACTGTCACTGTTCTATCTACATCTCTTCTATTTTATATGACATAAGCTCGACTTCGATACAAGTTTTAAGATAACCTGAATAGATATGAATCATAATCTGAATAGATACATCTATTCTAAATAACCTGGAGGAACCCTAATTCAAATATAAAAGAATAAAAATAAGACAAATCTTTCTTGAATAGGAATCCTAATTCAAATAGAAAAAGATAAAAATATGACAAATCTTTCATAAATAGGAATCCTAATTCAAATAGGAAAGAATAAAAATAAGACAAATCTTTCCTTAATATTAAACCACACAGAAAGAATCCTAATTCACATGACCTAGACTCTTTTACGTGATTTTCTCCCTGCCGTGTCCGTATTCCTCTTGATTTCTTTTTCCGTGTTCCACTTGTTTTTTTTTTGTCCCTCGCCGTGTTTCTCTTTTTTACTTTCTTTTTCCTTTCCAATTTTTCTTTCACGTACTCCTATTCTTGCAAACGACCCAATATGTTTTGGAATCGGACTCCATATCACGCTAAGCTATTCTAATTCGTATGAGCACGAGTTATATATAACAACCCGGATGAAAGAAACTCTCCATTGTCCGATAGTTAGAGGGCGACGGACAAAAAAAAAATGGACGGACCAAAAAAAATGGGCTGAAATTTTGCCTCTTTATTAATAGGTATAGATATAGATATAGATGCGTCTGTTTACAAGTAGTTTGAGTTCTTTGTTTCTTTTGTGTACGTGTTCTACTTATGGAGTTGTTGCCTACTTGTTAAGACTTGTATATAGCTTAGAACATTTTTTTGTGGATGTGTAGAATCATGGACCAAATTTTGAACGGTGCTAGATTTGGAATTGCTTCTGTGACCTTGAACATCTGTTGTAACTATGTTTTTCTGTGGTTATCTACTAGTACATTTTGGTTTTATTTGACTGATATGCGTCAATTGTTCTTTGCAGGGCTGGGATGATCCATATGTAACTCGTACTCATGAAGGTCTTCTAAAATGGAAGTACCCTGAGATGAATTCTGTGGACTTTCTGTTTGAGGTCACCAATTTTAACTATTTATTTTAAATGGTTTAGTCATAGTAAAGATAATTTTTTGATATTGGCGATTTTGTTATCCCTGACTAATGCAGCTTACAAATGACAATCGTCAACTGGTTTTCCTTTATGAGAGAGGAAAAAAGAAACTTATGGATGGTGCTCGAATAGCATTTACTGGTAATGTGTATTTCAATTTTCATGATGACCCCGTTCGTTGTGTAGTCAGTTTATTTGTCTCTTTAAGTGCTGTTATAGGAGTATTATCTTATAACGGTATATATTTTTAATTTTCTTCTTTACTTTTTTACTTTTTGTAAAAGTATCCTATTCTATTTTTTTATATTTGTTGTTGTTTTGAAACTTATACAGACGATGTAGAACCATCCTCTGTCGCTGGGAGGATTGTTGAGTGCTCCTGGAATAAGGAAGAGCAGTGTTGGGCCTGTATGCGTATTAGATCTGATAAATCGACTCCAAACGACATCAACACATACCGGAAGGCTAGTTGTCATATTCTCTCTGTTTTACTTTGTTAATTTATTTTCTTGGGCCTGTTTATCTAGGAAGTGTTTCACATTTCGTTATTGAATTACTTTCCAATTCTTCTCAATTCCTTGGAACCAAATGGGGCCTTAAGAATATTGCTGCATGCAAATTTTATCTTGATCTTTGCTGGAAAATTTCAGTGTACTCATTTGGAATAGTTTTGCTGTTAGGACAAAATCATTTTCCAAATCACAGTAGGTCTGTCACATTGGATCATAATATTCTGTTTGCATGGGTAGCTCTCCCTCTCCTTACGGGTTCCATTTTCTGCCTTCATAATCTTTTATATGATCCTGCTTTCCAAGACGTTCACTTCAGCAATTATCGAAGTCAGTTACAACAGCCTTGTTCTGTTCGCAGTTGAGCATCATTTTCTTTCTGCGGGAGGGAGCTTCATATTTTGCCCATGTCGAAACAAGTACTCCGTATTTGGGTGGGAAAGCGAACAACTGCAGTATTGTGACAGTTTATTTGCATGTTCTGCAGGTGATGAGGAGTATCACAGATAACATTACCGAGGAAAAGCTTCTTGAAGAGATTGATGAGATAACACGCCTCCCAATGTATGCTGATAGGATAAAAAAGATGGCTCAACAACGGCGGAGGTGAAGATTGGCACTGTTGCTATAGGGCTGGAGCGCTCTCCTACTGCCTCCGATGATGGCTGGATGGGTCCTTGGCAACTGACTAATTTTTTGTTAGAAGTATAGATTTATACTATTAGGGATAGAGATAGAATCTTAAGGTAATAGGTTTAGAATGCACTATCTCGAAAATTAGATTTCTACTCAATCAGTTATGTACAAAGCTTAAAGCTCTAGGACATGTATCGATCGGATTTATATAATAAATAAGGAAATTTGGTGTTCTGCCCCTACTCTATACTCCAATGGTGATTTTACCCCTCTTTTTTTAAACTAGTCAACATGCACGTGCGGCACGCACGTGCGTAGAAGATATCGTGTTAATTTTCCATTTTTAGGTTAAATTGTCATTATTTTATTATCCTTTTTATTTTTGTATTTTTTTAATCTAACAATTTTTTTGATAATTCAGATGGCATTTGGATAGTTAGTCGGTAAGTAAAATTTTAATTAATGTACCTATGATACAAACAACAATATAGGAATTATGATTTGTTCTAAACGGCTAATATTGTTGGCCAAGACATCTATTTGAGTCGATCTGTACATGGGCCAGGCATCTATTTGAGTCGATCTATACATGGGCCGAGAAGAATAAAAAGCTGAGCAAATTTACTACCGACATCGTTTAATACGTACTTGCCACGATGCGTATGCAGCAGCACGCGGGGTGCTCCAGCGCCTCCATGTTGGTGGTGTACCTGTAACTGTCAGGGAAGCTGTGTACGTCATTAAGACCGGAGACGTGGTCGCGCACTGCGCCGACGGTCCCGGTCAGGCCTTTGTCGAGGCGGAGGTGACAACCTATATACGGTGCCAGTGTATGGAAACGATTGACGTCCACCGGTTCGCGGGCAACGAGGCACATGACATCCCGGTGTTCCTTTGCCTTAGTGCCAGAGCTCCCCACCAAGGTCCTTCGGTGATGGCGTGCCTGCACGTACAGCCTCTCCCATTGCCTTAGTGCCAGAGCTCCCCACCAAGGTCCTCCCGACACCTGTGCTGTACGTGCAGGCTTCGCACTCGACCTCTCGGTGCACCACGCCATCACCGAAGGCCAGGCCGTGTAGCGGTTCATAGGAGCCTAGGTGTCCGCTGCCCGCAATGGGAGAGGCTGATGATATGGGTATATGCAGGTGGGTACTTTTTTATGTGGGAAAAAATAGCGATCCAAGGAATCGTATGTATAAACACGCGTAAAGAATAAAAAGTTTTTCGGCTGGACCCGTTTGTCATATTATGACGGGGGATTAGATGCGTTGGATCTGTGATCTAAGGGATATAAGTTTAGGAGGGTAGAAAACATTAGGGTGAGAAGCTATTTTCAATTCATTCGTTCTTTTATAATATAGACCCTGTGATTTTACCCTCGTCATTTTCAAACAAAGCTCCCGTTTACCCCTACTTTGTAACAACGTTAGAAATGGTTGGATTAATGGCAAAAAAAGAAAAAAAGACCCCTGCATAAAAAGACAATGATACCCCTCATAAACTTCCCTTCCCAATAAATAAACGTGCGTTAGTCTTAAGAGCAACTCAAATTATTCCAATTATTTTCCGCATGGCATAAGAGCTAAGAGCATCTTCAACAGTATCTAAAAAAAATACTCCCCAAAACAGGTTTTCTAACCTTTACAAAATAAATTGGGAGACATAGAAAGTTCTAAAATCTCGCGCCTAAAAGATAGAGGGTAATTTTACGTCAGGAGTCCTAAACTATTTCTAAATTACTCCCTCCATCCCAAATTATAAGGCATTCTAAGAATCTTGGAGAGTCAAAGGATCTCAAGTTTGATCAAATTTATATGATAAGATAATAATATTTATGATACCAATTAAGTATCATTAGATTCTTCATTAATTATATTTTTATAGTATACCTATTTGATGTTATAAATTTTTATAATTTTCTCTATAATTTTGGTCAAACTTAAGATGCTTTGACTCTCCAAGATTCTTGAAATGCCTTATAATTTGAAATAGAGGGAGTACAATAACCACTTTTATACTTTATTTCTCTCTTGTACATTGTATCAGGAACCCTGTCCTATTTTTTTCTTCTTCATGTCCTTCCACCTCAGATTGGGGCGACGATACGCCCATATAACTTTACGCGCGGTGATTTTTTCAAGTGCGAAAAGATTGAGAGGTGGGTCTGAGAGTTGCTGGAGATGAGTTTTTTTTTTTCAATTTTACCAAAATTCCTGAAATGAGAGACTTTTTGGATACTCTCGGAGATGCTCTAAAATTATCACGTTCGGGTGTCCTGTTGAGAGTACCAAGCTAGATATATGATTAGGGATGAAAACGGATCGGATACGGACGGATATCACTGATATCGTATTTGTTTTTATATTTATGTCCGGATTCGGATTCGAATACGGATAGTATAAAAAATGCCGGATAGGATACGATTGGATATCGACATCATAAATATGTGATTTAAATATTCGGATACGAATACGGTATCGGATGTTAAATATCCGGACTCGGATACGGACGGATTAAAACCCCTCTAAACGAATTCGGTCTCGAATACGGTCGGAAAATATCCGTACCGTTTTCATCCCTGTATATGATGTCGTGTTGACAGTACCAAGCTAGCTATAATGGCGTATCAACTGCAAGAAGCCAACAATAGTGTTTGACATCAGGGCCGCATTATCGTGACACTTTTGTCTAGTACCGCTAAAATTGTTTAATTATCGTCAGGCAGGAGATGTCGATTTACAACATTGGCCAAATTACATCGGTGTCACCATTAGCAAAACAATAAATAAAGAAAGGTATATGACGAGAGGTGGAAAGATCCCTTTTCGCCTTCCTATTAGAGATGCAATCGGCGAAGTTGATTGACCCGCCAACTTAGACCAACCCGATTACGCGCCCCCGTCTGTCTCCAAAAGATTGGATAAGGTAAGAGTCTGAATGAATTATAGCCATTAATTTTCATAATAAGTGAAACAATTAAATAATTAAATTAACTAGTAGGAAAAAAAAGGAAAAGAAGAATCCGGCGCCGTCGAGTGACACATGTGGATAAGCAAGATTATTCCCATGCATGGGGATGGGCTAGTTTGCAAGGGAAGGAAGCATGACGCAGGGGTGGGAATTGGGTTGGGACCTGCTGCACTGCACGTACCCTTGACCGGAAGCCCGAGTTTGGAACTCAATTTGACGCGGTGCCCATACAGCAGGCCGGCGGCTAGGGCACCCTTTAGGTGCCAAAAATTTTGTTAAAATTTTCAGATTCCTCGTCACATCGAATCTTTGAACGCATGCATTAAACATTAAATATAGATAAAAAATAAAACTAATTACACAGTTTAGACGAAATGGACGAGACAAATCTTTTAAGCCTAATTAGATTATGATTAAACAATATTTGCCAAATAACAACGAAACTGCTTCAGTAGCGTTTCGCCAAAAATTTTGCAACTAAACAGCCTCTAGGTTGCCGGGCCGGCAGGTGTTGTCGCCTCAGCCGCCTCCGGCTTGGGAACACTCGATTCACCATCTTGCGCAAAGCACCAACGTCGACCGTTTGTTGTAAAAAAAAAAAGGTCGACCGTCGCATTCTCCTTGAACCTTGGCGGCAGCTTCCAGATCCCCGAAGCGCTTGCCGATGGTGTTCTCCACCGTGTCGATGCGCGTTGTAAGCGCCGTCTGCAGCTCTGACACGGTCCCGCGCATCACCTTGAATTTGTCGAGGACGATCTTCATGTTGGGATCCATGGCGCCAAGTTCCTTGCGGAATCCCAGTGAGAAATGGTTTGGTCGATTCGGTGGGGCTCCAGGGTTTAGGCTCTAAATAAGTACCAAATTGTTAGCAATCACGTGCAATCGGAAGGAATTCGGGACGGGTAGCAAGAACAGGATAGTCCAGACGAGGCCAACTTTAAGAGAGAGTATAGCTAGGTAATGTATGTTACCAATTTGTTAGCAATCACGTTACAATTCTGAATGCCCCTTCTACAAGAAGAAGATGGATAATGTATGTTTCAAAAAAAGAAGAAGAAGATGGATAATGTAGCCTACTGAAAATATGCCTTCTTCCTTCCTTAGCGCCTCGTCAGCAGCTCACCCACTCCGGCCTAAAGACGTGCGGGTTTCTGATCTTGGGCTGAGGAGGCCTGCTTCTCTGTTGCTCCTCTGAAGTCGTTGCTGTTGCTGGATCACACACAGCAGAGGTGCTGACATAACTGTATGTACCAATTATCTAAATTCTAATGTGGAGTTCGGAGAATTATAGCCTACCATCTGATCATTTCAGTAAAATTGTAAATGATGTAGTAGACATCTGATTGAATTGATAGAAAATCTAATTTTGGGTAAATAAGGCATATGGACAGTAAAGAAACTAACTATTCAGAGAATGTATGTTGCAGCACTGAACTATCTGACATTATCTGAAATGAAGGATACATAATGCTCAATTACTATAGACTAACAGCAATGTAGGCCAATTGTGAAATATTTACCAACAATAATAAGTTTGGGAATTGGGATGCAGGGAAGCAAATAAGATCACACTGACATTCAGTTTGCACAGTCAAGTCACAGCTTGCATAGACAAGTCACAGCTTGCACAGTCACAATCAATTTTCAAAAGAATATATAGAAGCTACATGCTTCAGGTTCAGATAGAATATTCAGGCTCACAGCATGCTAACAACAACAACATGGTCACAGAAAAATTACTCGAACAGAAAAAATATACAGGCACAAATGAAAATTAAGTTCAGCTCACAGCATTTTCAGAACTGCAACATCATGCAGTTTTCTGAAAACCAAACGAAACTAATAAAAAGAGCATCCAAATAACCACTTTAGTCCAAGTTAAAAGTTGGATGCACCCCATCTGCAACCAAAACATACAATGCTACAATTTTACAAACTTACATTCAACCTTTTCAGGTTCACCCCAATAATCAGACTTGGACAGCAAGCTTGTACTGAGAAGTATTCCCTTGATGTTAGTATTAGCATCAAGTTTTTTTTTTTTGGCAAAAAGGTCCATTGCCTAAATTGTTCAGATGAGCATGTCAACTACCTAAAAACTCTTTGAACCTCTGAATGTTTTACTATCTAAAGTTTAAACTATCTAAATGTTGTAGAGACAGAGATGCAGCCAGTAGACATTTGGATATGTAAGATTCAAACTGGGTTCAAAACAAATGCAGTCAGGACGAAAATTCAGAGAGAACAAATTGGCAGGCAGCAAGAGAATAGAAAAAACCCATCAGATTATGGCAGCCAAAATATTTCGATTAGTCTATCCCATTCCCATCCATCACGTTGAGCCTCAGCTTCTATAACATCTCCAGAAGAAAGCATGTACAAACAAAACACGGAGCAGTTCATACCCCATGGCTAAGAACTACCAAGTTTCCCATGGCTAAGAACTACCATCGCTCATGTCCACCATTGGCTTCCTCCTCAGTGAGCTGAGATTTGGAGGTCAAAACTCACTGCATATCATTCCGGCGGTGTCTCGTAGTCGATCATCCCCATGGTCTGAATATTCATCTGGATCATGATGCCCAACGTTTATTGCTGCTTCAGAGAAGAAATGGTAGTCAGATAATGGTGAGTGGGAGAGCACCAAACTATTAACACACAGGAACGGCTAACTGATCTTGTGTGTTTACTGGTTATGCAACAATAACGCACAAATACTTGCTAGGAAAACTATTAACCAGCCGAATCTAGTTTCTGACATCAATTGACACTGATAGTGATCAATACAAAATTGCCAAAAGAAAATCTGTAAAAGGTCGATGCAGCATATGTCATACAAGTGTCACTTTTTCCATAGGAAAAAAGAAATCCTCCGAGTAAGAAAGGACTCATTATAAAGAATGAAGTTCGATGAACCCAGAAACTCTGCTGTGACAAGGTGGAAGAGTAATTTCATTTCAATACCAGTATGCAATAATGGAACATCCTATTTAATGGATAATCACTGTTTCAAGAAGCAATTTAAAATGCAATGTAACTGAGCTTGTAAATCCCTATGCAAACTATCTGTAGGGTGCCCAGGCAAAACTTATTACTCTTCACGTAATACAGTCAGGTGGGGATCACTCCCCGCCGTTGAAACCTTCAAAAAAAATTATGGAATAATCAGAGCCTCCTAACATCAGTTCAAGCATTGGCACAATCAAGTTATTTGTGATGACAGAAATGTGATCTCAAACTGCGTTCACAGAAAAAAATGGACACCACTACTAGTCAACAGAGAATCACCGCGCTGGAGACGGAGGACGCCCGCGTGCTGGGTCACGGCGGCGGCCAGGTGCGCCGGGTCCAGGGGAGCGGGCTCGCAGGGAGGTTGCGGCTGGGGAACAGGGGTCAGAGGCAGCTCGGGCCGGTTCAGGGTTCGGGGCCAGAGGCGGAGCCAGGCCCCCCAGATTCATTTAAATAACTATATAAATATTGGTATTTATAGCATAAAAATATCAATTTCACCCATTTTTTTTTGTTAAAATACCATGATTTTAATTAGAAATAGTGTAAATTTTTTTGAAAAGTTGCTGAAACATTTAATTATATATATTTTATCACACTAAAAAATACGATCACATTTGTCCGGCCCCCCTTAATCAAAATTGCTGGGTCCGTCTCTATTCGGGGCTCGGCGACCGATTGCAGGTAGACGGCGTGGGCGGGAGTTGTGCGCGAGCGGCAGTTCTGCGGTTGCGGGGCGGGGGTGTTTAACAGGGGAAATCGCAGGGGGCAGGGTCATTAGCGAGACAAAAACAATACCATGTGAGTGTTTTTATTTGTAGAGATAGAGAAGAGAAGAGAAGGGACTATGTCGAACAAAGAGAGTCCGGCTTCTTCTAGAAAAAGCTTAGAAATATTCCCTGATAATATGGATGTAAATGTAATCCTCAATTTACCAATAATTTGTGCAATTGATCTTCTATAATATATAGGAAGGAAGCAATGGCAATGGGCGTACGTGCAAACGTACGTACGAAGCACGCCGACGAGCATGAGGAACGAGGAACCCGGCCGGCGTCTCAACCTGCGGGGACGTTTAATCTGTGACACCAGCGACTCCGGTGCAGGGCTTGCTCGCCGCACGGGATCATGCACGCCAGTCTCCCACATAACTAGCAGGGACCCGTGCAAAGCACGGTTTTTTTTTGTGGCGCGTGCTGTTTATAAGGGCGTGCACTGTTCACAGAGGGGGATCCACGGTTGATAATATTGGGTCTGTACTGTTCATACCGGACATGTACTGGTTATAACAGGTCTATACTGGTCATAATACCGGGTTGAACTGTGCATAATGGGTTCATACTGTTCATAGAATCCGGCACTGTTAATATACAGTGATATGTGAGGGGAGGGACCTGTGCCAGTTTTTTTTTTGGAAAGAGGAGGAGCAGGAGGAGAGAAGGGAAATGTGTGGCACAGCGACGGGTATTTGCTACAGTAACAAATCCGGTACCGTTACGGGTTGGACTGTTACAAACGGGTATGTACTGTTTATGTCGGGTACTGTTCACAGTGTTGCTTACCGTCCAAAATGGGTTTGCACTGTTCATGAGATCCGGTGCTGTTTATAACCACTGCAGCTACTGCTATTATACAGTGATCTGTGAGGGGCCGGTGGTCACGGAAATAAGGGTAAGGATAGACCAGTAGGGACCTCGTGCTTTACACGGGTGAGGGTTTTTTTTCCCCTAGGAGGAGCAGCAGGAGAGAAGGGAAATGTGTGGTACAGTGACGAGTAGCTGAAACTGTTGATATACAGTGTTCTATGTGGGGCCGGTGGTTACATAAATAAGGGTAAGGATAGACTAGTAGGGACCCCCACGGGTGAGGTTTTATTTCTTTTTTTTAAGAGGAGCAGGAGAGAAGGGTAATGTGGGCACAGTGACGGGTAGTGCTACAGTGTAAACCCGGTAGTATGTAGTAGTGGGTATTAGGTACAGTAACAAATCCGGTACCATTATGGGTTGGACTGTTACTAACGGTCATACACTGTTCATGTCGGGTGCACTGTTCATAGTTGTGGTTACTGTCTGCGTTAGTAACGGGTTTGTACTGTCATGACTAGGGATGAAAACGGTACGGATATTTTCCGACCGTATTCGAGACCGAATCCGTTTAGAGGGGTTTTAATCCGTTCGTATCCGAGTCCGGATATTTAACATTCGATACCGTATTCGTATCCGAATATTTAAATCACATATTTATGATGTCGATATCCAATCGTATCATATCCGACATTTTTTATACTATCCGTATTCGAATCCGAATCCGGACATAAATATGAAAACAAATACGATATCAGTGATATCCGTCCGTATCCGATCCGTTTTCATCCCTAGTCATGACTCATGAGATCTGGAACTGTTTGTAACCACTGTAGCTACTGTTAATATACAGTGTTCTACGAGGGGGCCTGTGGTTACGTAAATAAGAGTAAGGATAGATAGATGTATAGTGATATGTGAGGGGAGGGGCGGTATACAATTTTTGTTCCGTTCCGTTCCGTTCCCAGAAGATTCTCCGCAATCCTAGTTCCGTTCCGTTGCATTCGTGACGTCATTGGTGGTACGATCGAACCGGTTCAATGGAAAAGGAGAAGGATTAGCAGCAGGTAGGTAGGTCTCAGAACTCAGGATTCGTGCAGTCGTGCTTGCTGCATGCTCTAGATGATTTCGTAAATATAACCGACTGGTTTATGGAGGTAATTGCAAATTTGCCGCTGCTTTGAACCGGTCATTTCAAGCTTGCCAATAAGGCAATAAGTATAAAATGGAAATATACCACCAGGACTGTTACTCGAGTGCGTTGTACTCTTGTGAAAAACCAAAAAAAAAAACAATAGAAAATTTTCAAAATGCCCCATTGCATTTTGTGACTACTATATATACATGATGAACCAACCGGCGTGCACGCTGACAAAACCATGCGGTGTGGCTCTTCCCCCACTCTGTTTTCACGGGGTCCACGGTGGCTTAGCTCGGCCGCTAAGGTCTCCTACCGATTCGCGGCCGCAAAAGGAGCACGAAGGTGAGGTCAAAACGACGACATTGGGCTCCAGCAGAACCTTCCGCGGTGGTGGCGGCTCGACGGCTCCGACCGGGCGGAACACCGCTAGCCATGCCACCGGGGGTCCCTCCTTCTCTTAAGGTGCGCATGGTGTGTCCTTCGCCAAGGCGAACCTGTTGGACCCCTTGCTCATGCCTCTACCGTGCTCACACAGCGATGTCTTGACCTCGCCACGGCGAGCTCTAGCCATGGCAGGCATGTCCCGCATCGCGCCGCTCTCGGCGTTCTCCGGCCCTAGGTGCGCGACGCAAACTGCGGCTAAGCCTACCGAAGTGTGTGTGGTGATGCTCGAGGCTTAGCCTTGGCCACCTCCGGTATGGAGATGCCGCGGCCACGCGCGGTGTGCATACGGTGGTGAGCGGGGCGGCTCACCTTGGGCTTGCGGTAGTAGGATAGCGGTGCGGTGGTGATTCGGAGCAGTGAAGAGCTGTTGCCGTGCAGTGCAGAGGAGCCCCTTGGTGAAGAAGAAGTCGAGCAGCGCCGCCTTCGTCTCCGACGAGCTTGGATTGTGCCCCCCGCGGTCCCGGTTCCTCCTTGTGGCTCCTCCTTTGCCTTCCTTCCCTTCCTCCCTTCCTCCTCTCTGGAACAATGCGGTGTGATGAAGCCACCAGGGCGGCGGCATGTGGAGGATGGGAGGGCTAGAGTTCGGCTCGGGACTTTATAGTCCGAGCTCATCAATGACGGGCGAACGGTGATGGGGGCATCCGAGCCACGTGGCGGTGATCCACGCCCTTGGCTAGGATCCTAGGCGCGTGGGGTCTGCGTGATTCGAAAACGGTGGTGCCAGCTACGATTCCACGATGGTTTCATGGTGTCAGAGGGCGGCAGAGCTCGGTAGGGCCATGGCGCGATGTCACGCTACTTGCGGAGGAAGGCAGGGCGCGCGACTGCGGTTGGCGTGGGCGCTGCGGGGTGCGGAGGCGTGAGGGCTCGGCGCGCAGGGTAGCAGCAGGGGACCGAGGGAATCCCTTCCTCGCGCGGGGCATGACCCTGTCCCCTCTCTGTCTCTGTTTTCGGTCGAAGCAGAGAATGGGGAGCAAAGGAAAGGGATGACGGGTGGGTCCCGCTCGTCAGCGTAGCAAGGGAGCGGCCGCTTCCTGGCGTTTAGCGGCGGTGACGCGGTTCATGGCCGCAACGCCTTGATGGGCCGGCCCATGCGGCGGGCGCGCGTGTATGCGGGGTCGGGGCACGGTTTGGGCCGGGCCGGTTGACGGGGTAGGCCGAGAGAGGCCCCTTTCCTTTTTTCTGATTTATTCAAGAAGCTCTTCTATTTTGTATTTTCTCTATTTTAATTATGCCAAGCATTTGTACGTGAGAAAGCATGTTGCCTACACTTGTATAACATAGTGGGTCCTACTAAATATATTTTTGGTTTTCCAATTATTTGCCAAGGTTATAAATACATATTTATTTAGTTTAAGCAATTAATTTAAGAAATGTTGTTGCTTTTAATTCAATTTAAAGAACATAAAACCCAACTCAAGCATGTTTGGTTAAATGCAAGAATGTAATTAACTAGACTAGGTGCTACTTGTGCAACTAGGGTAGGTTTTCTACATGACACCTCACCAAACATAGGTTATTTTAGAAAATTTTTTGTAGTTGTGATTTTTGAGTTAGGGAAAATTCCTGGGTTGTTACAAGCACCATTGTTAGTTAGATACCACTTGTAAAGACAAGAACTAGATACCTCGTGAGATCAATATTAAAAGTAAGGTTCTAGTGTTACTTGTGAAAACAAAACAAGGTATATCTAACTAACACCTATGCATGCTAGTTTCTCATTCCATCATTCAAACCTACAACTAGCATACACCACACAAGCATGGATATTGAAATTTAAAACTAGTGCTATGCAAGCAAACATATGAAAATGCACATTTAAATACAACAATCAAGTTTATGAGCTTTGCTCCCCCTACTTGTGTGCTCAAATTTTAATTGATCTTTTTACTTTGTCATATTTCTCCCCCTATGTCAAAGTTTTCTCCCCCTTGGTGATTTTCTCCCCCTATCATTTATATCTTTGTTTCTCTCCCCGTATGTCATGACTTTTCAGCGAAGCAAACGAGCTCGTAATCAGGGCTCAGGCTATAGCTACACGCACAACAGTACAAGTCGTTGTCAAGCAGCAAACTGACACATGGCGGTGACACTGCCGATGCAACTTGCTTGATTTTCTGATAGATCGTCCTTCCTCGTTATTACTTAGCTCAATTGTGGTATAAGGCCAATCTTAATGGAGATTTCATAGAGTTTTATGGGTATTAAATATACTGATATGACACTATATTAATGAAGAGACATGTGATAAAAGTTTCATGAGAGTAGAGATAGTTTCATAGAGATAAAACTCTTCTGCACTATTTTCAAAATCTAAATGCACTGAAAACTGAATTATGGAACTCCCATTAAGACTGACCTAATGAAACGTGTGTGTTTGCGCTTATTGCATTACATCAGTCGGAAACGCGCAACCCATCGGGGATCGAGCAGTAAGGATGCAGGGTTTTTTTTTTTTGAGCCTGTAAGGATGCAGGTTTTGATGGGTTGACCCAACTACCCGGTACCCAAAAAACTAAAAACAGTGTTATTACCCTACAGAGTCTATCCAATAATTTTTCGGGTAAGGGCGTGTTTAGGCGGGGGTTGTAAAGTTTCTGAGGTACTGTTACATGTGTTACTATAGTAATTAGTGTCTAATCATAAATTAATAAGGATTAAAAGATTTGTCTCGTAAAATACATACGCACTGTATAATTAGTTATTTTTTATCTATATTTAATGTTCCATGCATATGTCAAACATTTGATAGGATGAGTTATAAATTTTTTGGGTGGAAAACAGGGCCTAAGTCTGGGTTTCAACGGTGGGTCAGTGGGTAACCCACTCTTCCATCGCATGGAGGTAGGTGACAAGCCTGCCGGCGGCAAGCCGCAGGACGCCGGACAATCACAGCCTTGCCCCGCCGCCTACAGCAGCCCACGGTGCAAGCGGCAGATGGGACTGCCGGCGGCCCCCGGGGGACCAAGAGCTGCCGTCGTACGTCGTCAATTAATGGGGGATCGGGGCTCGTGGCAGCGGCGCAGCGCCCAACTCAATCCTCATCGGCGGCGGCGGCGACAGCTGCTTGCCTTCCCTACCCGGCAGGCGGCAGCCAACGCTCCTCGGCTCTTGCCTAGCCCGTTCGTCCCCAGCGGGCTAGCGGTGGGCGGTGGGCGACGGACGCCGAACGCTCCAGTTCTTCGGTGGCTCGGTTCCTCCCCTGCAGCAGCTGCTCGTACAGAGGCCAGACAGCGGAGCTCCACGTCCGCACCTCGTGCAGCAGGCAAGGGGTGAAGCCGTGAAGGCGAGGCGTGGCTCTCAACAGTCAACAGATCCACCTCGTCTTCAGCAGCAGCACAGGCCGGAGCTGCTCCTCCCGTTCTTCACCAAGTTCCATTGTCATGACAACCATGCGATTATTGGATTTGATTATTAATTCTTGCACTTGGCTTCATCTGATCGCGTGGTCACATATGGTGTTTCGGGTAAACCCATCGGCCGGGTTATGTGGGCCAAGCATTGGGTCAACCCAAAACCCAAAATTTGCTTCATGGGTCGCACGGGTAAGGCACTGGTGGACCCAATGCCGACCCACCTGCATCGCGATCGACCAGGACTCCGACCCCGAACCGCGCGCTAGCTTACGCTGTATATATATATATATCCGTCTATCTTCGTCAGAAACCAATCAAAGGAAGAAGCAAAGAAAAGCCATCGAGATCGATCCAGGCATAGAGCGAAGCATTGTTGCATCGACGCCCAGCGTGATGGCAACAATTGTTAAACTCTTTAGGATCACTAGGCGTAGATCTAGCGGGTACCTTCCTTCTATTTGTGTTAAAACCGATAGAACATCAGAGAGGGAGGAGATGAGAGGGTTCGGTATGCCTGACCATTGGTTTTGGAAGAGGAGGCCGACATGGCGACGGTGTGGAGGTCGCAGTGGCGTCCGGAGCAGTGAAGTCCAGTGGTGCTTCCCGTCGCTCACAGCATGACCCTCTTGATCGGATTAGGGTTTTGAGGTGGGGTCCTGTAGCGGAGGCGGTGAACCTCATTTCTTGAGCCCCTGGCCCCCACCTCTCTCTTATAGTGTGCTGCGCGACGGGGGCCCACCAGCCCGTTCAACGGCTGGATACCCCCGATCAGGGTACTATCAAGGACTTGACTCGGTCGTTGGACCGAGCTATAAGGAGATCAACTAACATTCTCCCCCTTGATCTCATTTTATACTTTAACTTTAAACTTTGACTTTAATTGTTCTCACTTTTATTTGTTCCATCACAAATTAGTGTATAGAGCATGCCTCATCGTCACGATCAGTCGCCGATAGATTTAACAGCTACAATACACATATTTGATCTGAAACAGATTCTTTAACTTTGGGCCCTTTATTGTCCGGAAATCATAGGCTATACCATAAACCCATGTCGACTGTGTGTTCTCTTAACACACTGGGCGGTAAGCCTTGGTAAGTGGATCCGTAAGCACTTTTATGTTACTTTTACATTCAATACCATTAGTATGATTTCGGACTTTCTCCTTTACAACGTACAACTTTAATGTCAATGTGTTTGGCGGCACACTTGACTTGTTGTTATAGGAGCAAACTACTTAAATGGTCATTGCTGTTGACAACCATTATCAATTCCGGGTACAAGTTACTTAACCATTTTGCCTGTCCCTCAGCCTCATATCATGCTATATTATAACTTTACATCACTGATGATACTAGAACTGTTTCTTTTGGAGCTTTTCCACAATAAAACTCCAACTGCGAGTGTTAGCTACTATGTGGGTTTCACTAAACATCTCGCCAAAATATAACATTTGTACCCACAACTACTTGAGAGTACTTGTTCTTTTCTTTTTAGCATGAGGCCGACTTTTAACTCCATTCCAGTGATCTATATCTGGACTGGTCTTTTGCCAAAACAACCCGGATACGTAAACTGTGTCAGGGCAAGGTCTTATCTTTGTACTCATTAAGCTTTCAACAGCCGAAGCATATAGGACGTCCATCTATAACAGTCTTACATTGCTTTTAGAACATTAAAGTTCTCAAACTATTACCCTGACCATGAGAACAGGCGTAGGTTTATCCGCATAGGTATTTTATTTCTTTAGAAACTTTTCTTAGCATGCCTATGCGATAGTCATAATACCCCTTTTCTTCTATCTCGATGAATTTCAATTCTTTTAACGAGATACATTTCACCGAGAATTTTCTCATTGAACCTTGAGGACAAAAACTTCTTCTCATGCAGTAGATTGACATCACCATTAACCATTAAGGTGTCAACCACACAAGATTAGGAAATGAATTTCCCCTTCTATAACTTTGTACATACGCAATTGTCCTCTCATTATCTTTAACCCAAGATTTCTAATTGACTCTTCAACTTTAAATGCCACTGTCTATAGATTTGCTCCATTCCATAAGAGATTTCTACAGGTGGCATCCCTTACATTCTTTCTTTTCATGACAAAACCTCTGGGTTATGCCACGTAATTACTTTCATACAAATCCCATTGGGAAATGCTATCTTTACTTTCATCTGATGTAACTCAGATCATAATGTGCCACTAGCACTCATTGTAATCTATTCATTCGCTTCGCGCAAAAAACTTTTGATTCAAGTCGCGCTCCACATCTTTACACATTCTCTTTGGAGTCACATTTCGTCTTGTAGACCCATCACAGCCTACTGTCTTGGCTCCTTAGGAATTTATTCTAGATCCCAAAATATTATTGGTATTATCGATTTCATTTCATCTTTCTTTGTTTCTTGCCACTTAGACGAGTAAACGTCTCTCATGGCTTCTTCAAATTAGGTGGGATTACCCTCCATTTGAATTTCACCAATATAGACTTTATAATCATCAGAAATATCTGACTTTCTTATTCTTTGAGACTTTCTGGGCCTTAGCTACTAGCATTTCTTGACCTTTATTGCCAAAAGACAATTGATTCTATAAGGTCCTGTGTAACAAGATCCTTGTTTACATTATTCATCCTCCTTGCGGAGTCATGTTTCTTTGTACCATGCTCCCCCAGATTGTCCCATCTTTAATTTTCTTATTTTGGGTTTAACCTGATAAAACTCATATGGTGCATTTAGCACCGCCTTTAAAACTTTAAACACGTCCAGTATAAAATACTGGCTGACTATGCTATCTTTCTGTTGAAACTTTAAAAGGTCCATGAATTTAGCTATATCTTTACTTTAGGGGTATCATATCTTTACTTTAGGGGTATCGTTATTATGACCGTCTTACTCCCCCGACGATCACATTCATCTTTTATAGATCACTTTAGTATGCATCGCATTGTCTGAATTATGGGGAAATATCTTTCTTAAAACTTTCTTAATTGACTCACCTTTCTCCCCCTCGAAATGTGGTATGAACTTTTCTACCACAATTTCGAAAACTATCCAGAACTCTTATGAATGAGGAAACTTTGATTACTTTCTTCATCCACATGATTACATCATGCAAATGAAATTATTTCTTAATTCGTTGGGAGTACTTTTTCCTCATTTCACTTCAGGAACTCAACAGAGTCTTTTATCATTAATACTTTCGCAAGTCACGCTTGCATGTCATTCTTATCTTGAGGTTTGTCTGTAACTTTCTGTTCTCCTTAAACTTATACTAGGATAGCATAAAAGCTACCCTAATCTTTCTCCCTGTGCGGGATACACTCAAAGCACATGAGTCATCACAACTTTCTCCCGCCATGCAGGATAAATACTATGTCAAATTTCTCCTGCCATGCAGGATTTATTAACATAAGTACTATGCCAACTTTACCCCGCCATGCGGGTATTTTCTTAAACTTTTCCCGTCATACGGGTACTGTCACGAACTTTTTCCCGCCATGCGAGATAATTTTCTTGAAGGGACATAAATGTTAATATCGTCTCATATTCAATCAACAAATTTAGAAATAAATCCAAAAACTCTTTAACACACATGCTTAATCCGACGTTGGTCAAATTAAACATGCATGTCACTTATTACATTTTAAATCATGATGATTAAGACTAAAATTATATTACTTATTATTATTATTTTAAAGAGTACATAAAAGACATTTCTTAAACTAAGCTCTTATTGCTCTATTTCTTTCTTGAATCAATATTCTGGAATTCTTTCTTTTGAAGTCATTCTTTAAAGAGACCGTAGTCCCTTGCACAATGGTCTTCTTTATGCAAATATTGCACTTTTTATCTTCTGAGTCACAAGTACCCAGCTCATTTTCTTTTCACCCTTCAAGAATAAAGGCATGAAGTTCTTTATCTGAAAACATTAATCAATAATGAGCATGAAAATAACCCTACATTGGTCTGGTTAAAGACATGCAAATTAAACTTTTAAGCTTTAAGTTCTATTCTATATCACCGTTGGGCAGAAATAGAACAAAACCATCATTCTTATATATCAATTCCACATCACCGTTGGGCAGAAATGGAATTAACACATGAAAACTCAATTATCCCTCTTCAAAATTAAATTCTAATTTTGAAAATCATCATCATCATTGCAGCGGAAACATGAAAATCATTTATCTATTTTCCAGAAGCATGTTACTGTACACATCTATTCTCTGACAAAATTTATCCATTGGTTGAAAATTTTGACAGAGATATGACTTTAAAACTTAATAAAACATCAAATAAAAGCTTCTGAAAATAAAACATAAACTTGTTCTCTGTTCATTTCAACCCGAAGGCCCAGCTGTGAGCAGCCCTCCCCGCGCCCAGGCCGGGCCGGGAAAACAGCTTCCCACATGGGCCAAAACCGAGCCCAGCAGCGACTGTGCGCTCACGCGCGGTGCCTCCCCGCGCCCAGGCCACAACCTGGGCCTGGGCCGGGAAAGTGGCCATTGGGCTCTCCCCCCCGCCAGCCCAGCTAAGCGCCAAGCCATCCTGACCGTTCATCTCAATCCAACGGCCGCTCTTCTTTCGCGGGGAAACAAAACCCTTGGCCGCACCCACTCCCCAGAAACCCTAGCCCATTCTCTCTCGTTCATCGCAGACAGCATCGGCCTCAGTGGCCGACGGCGCCGGTGAAGAAGAAATCCGCCGGAGCATGCCCGGTCGGGTCTACTTCCTCGTTTCTATTTTCTCTGCTTCTTCCCCTTCTCACCTCTCGCCTCATCCGAGCGAAATAGCCGTGGCGACAGCGGTCACCAGTCATGGCCGGAGAAGGAGAGAAGGAGCGGCACGGCGGCGGGGCCCTTCGCCGGCGCGCGCGCTCGCCCTTGGCTGAGCGCGCCGCCGTCGAGCGGCCTTGCTGCTGCGCCTTGAGCCCGAGCCAGCACGCACAGTGACGAGCGACAGCTCGGCTCCGTTCCGCGCGCCGGCGAGAGCGGCGTCGCGGCTGTTCTTCCCGCGCACCGGCGGTCGTGATGGCGACAGGTGAGCCCTAGGTAGGCCCCTGTCCTCTCCGTTCTTTTCCTTTGGTTTCTTTAGGGTTAGGATTTGGGGATCTTTCCGAAGTGAATTCGGTTCTTCTTTTTCTGCGCTTTCTCTTACTAGGGTTTGATAGATCCGAATCGAATCGAATCCTTTTCTTCTTTCCCGACCTAGATCCACTCACTAGGTAGGCTTTGATACCATTGTTAAACTCTTTAGGATCACTAGGCGTAGATCTAGCGGGTACCTTCCTTCTATTTGTGTTAAAACCGATAGAACATCAGAGAGGGAGGAGATGAGAGGGTTCGGTATGCCTGACCATTGGTTTTGGAAGAGGAGGCCGACATGGCGACGGTGTGGAGGTCGCAGTGGCGTCCGGAGCAGTGAAGTCCAGTGGTGCTTCCCGTCGCTCACAGCACGACCCTCTTGATCGGATTAGGGTTTTGAGGTGGGGTCCTGTAGCGGAGGCGGTGAACCTCATTTCTTGAGCCCCTGGCCCCCACCTCTCTCTTATAGTGTGCTGCACGACGGGGGCCCACCAGCCCGTTCAACGGCTGGATACCCCCGATCAGGGTACTATCAAGGACTTGACTCGGTCGTTGGACCGAGCTATAAGGAGATCAACTAACAACAATGTCGTCGTCGACGGGCATGGCGACGAGGAAGCGGTCGCTGGAGGAGGTGGTGTCGCCGTCGTTCGTGGCGAGGGAGGACGAGGGCGGCGCGTACGACATTCGCGAGATGCCCAAGCGCTTCGTGCTGGAGTGCGTGGCGGACAAGGGCCGCTTCATCGACGACAAGATCCTCGCCTTGGAAGCCGATGACGCGCGGTTCACCGCCTGGAGCAACCGCGTCCTTAGCCGTCTCGACGCTATCATCCGGAGGCTCCGCACCGAGAACGCTGCTCGCGCCGCTGCCGCCGTCACTCCGCCCCCACCGTCGGCTTAGTGTTATAGGGCTATATATTCCATGTATACAACTATTTAGTTCTATAGAGTAGAATTAATTCGGGACAGATGTATTATCTGGGGTTTTGGGTTGGGGATTATTATTATTATTATTATTATTATTATTATTATTATTATTATTATTATTATTATTATTATTATTATTATTATTATTGTTGTTGTTGTTGTTATTATTATTATTATTATTATTATTATTATTATTATTATTATTATTATTATTATTATTATTATTATTATTATTATTATTATTATTATTATTATTATTATTTGGGATTAGGTTGTTGATAAATTGAGTGTTTCCCTATTGAGCAATTATTAGAGAAAGCAGAATTCAAACACATCAATATATTCTTGTTAAAACTTGACCAAAAATTAATTTGAAAAAAATTATCAAACCATACCCAAATTTAAACACATTACTAACATTCAGAAGCAAACGTACGTAGCTGATTCAATTCAACGTGTGAAGGCAAAAGAAAGAAGTAGACAACAAGTTCGCGCCTCAGTCTTCTCCCTCAAGAGCAGGCGGCGAACGGCTACCTCTAAAACTGATTCAATTCAACGTGTGAAGGCAAAAGAATGAAAACTCGCAGGCAAAAGAATGAAGTAGACTAAGTTCGTGCCTCAGAAGATAATCGCCTTGCTGGTCTTCTCCTCCCTGCTTTGCTGGTCTTCTCCTCCCTCAGGAGCTGGCGGCGGAGAAGACGGCGGCGAATGGACGGTGTGACAGCGTCCTCTATGCTCTCGCGCAGAACTGCTGGAGGCGCTTCTGGGGTCACGCCTTCTCCCGCAGAACAGAACTGCTGGAGGCGCTGCTGGGGTCACGCCTTCTCCCGCAGAACAACTCATCCGCATGCATCTTCATGATGTTATAACTATCCTTATGGGTGTGTAAGAGTCTCGCCACATCCCTCCACTTCCTCCACCACCTTCCTTAATGGGTGTGTCAGAGTCATAGCTGCCCGTGCGGGCCAGCATCTTGATCTCGCGGAGCCTGCCCACGTGGTTCACGGATGCTACGGTGCCTGGCCTCCATCCCTTGGCGCAGTTCATCAAGCTGGCTCACCATCGCGGGCGCCTCCGCGTCCGGCTCCGGCTCCCTCTACAAACACAGAGCAGCACCCAAAATTTTACTGAAAAATACACTTTCTACAGTGCTAGTAATTTGCGATCCCAATCAAAATTCAGAGATAACTGATAAGTGCGGTCTGACAAATTGCAGTATACATATTCTTTGTATCCCACCAAACAGAAAAAAATTCATAGATGAGTGTCAAATATGTTGTGAAACGACACCTACACACGAACAGGCATCTCTTCATGAGTAATCTCATCCATCAAGTACAGGATTACTGGAGAGGATTACAAGGTTAGTTTGGTCCCAAAGGACATGTCCTTTGGAAATAGCAGTGTCTCTTTGTGACACCCCCTTCACATGTACATATATCCCAGAGATAAATGAAACTAAACAGTTCTCCCAACATGGATCATTTATCAAGGAAACCAGGGCTGGAAGCTGGGGATTTTTGATCCGAGACCATGATGGAGATGTGGTGTTGACAGGCCGAGGGAAGATCAACAATGCACTAAGTGCTTTCCACTCTGAACTGATCGCCTGCTTGCAAGGAGTCCAGGTAGCGAGTGACTTGGGCATCGGCAAGTTAATACTGGAGACTGATGCACTGAATGTTCAGCAAGTTGTACAGGCCAAAGGCTTTGATACTCGGCCGGAAGGAGGACTGATTGAGGAACTTAAGTCATTAGCTAGGTCCAATTTTAATGCTTTTGTCTGTAACTTTCTAGGTAGAGATGGTAATAGAGCTGTCCATGCTTTGGCGGGTTTAGGTTACAGCTGCATCGAAGGAGAGGCGCTAATCACGAGTACCATCCTTGATGATGTATTTGTAATTGTGTCTGACGATTTGTCAGCTGAGTAATGAATCGGCCAAGTTAAAAAAAAAACAAGAAGGAGAACAGCAGTGCACACATGCATCTATACCATCACAGTGCTAATCGGTCACAGAAGAACTTGCCGAGAACATAAGGCGTGGCTGCGGAAAGACAAGTCCGCAACGGCATGCGGCCGCATGCCCTATCTGTCACCGCCCGTTCCTGCGTTAGGATTCGAGCTGGTCAAACCTCCTTTCCACGGCTCCCTTTCCCAACTCTCTTTCCTAGTTGGTTCCCCACCTGCCGCTCATTGTATTCCCAACTCCTGAAACCGTGAGAACACGCTCCTAGCGTGGTGGCGAGCGTCGCAGTTGTGCATGCCATCCATCGCGGTCGATTCCTATCGACCACAGTGTCTTACCGGGGTTTTTTTCCCAAATAATATTTACATACAGGTGCAGCCTCTCTCGCGTGGAGCCACAAAGGAATTGTGACATGCCCGTCACCTACGGAGTCTTTGATGATTTCGGTGATCTCTCCAAGAACTCAATCTTCAAGTCTAAGTGTAGTTGTATGTCTGGTTATATATGTGTAGTGTGGCGTGGAGCCACAAAGGAATTGTGACATTCCCGTCACCTACGGAGTCTTTGATGATTTTGGTGATCTCTCCAAGAACTCAATCTTCAAGTCTAAGTGTAGTTGTATGTCTGGTTATATATGTGTAGTGTGAGTGTGGCGTGCGTGTGTACGGAATAGGTGTGTGTTCATACATGAACAGATTCTGCAGCTGTACCCAGATGAGAGGTGTAAAAAAAAACTCCCGAAACCGCAGTCCCCAAGCTGGCTCACCTTTCCATTCTCTTCCTCCCTCCCTCGCTTCCCCTTGTTTCGGACCACGCCGCCGCCGCCGATTTCTTTCTTTCTTTCCAAATTAGTTTAACAAGCCGAGCATTTCTCTCCATCAACAATTCCTTTTATTGTTCTTCGAATCAAGATTCAAGTTTTTATCCCCTTTTAGATCTGAGAAATATCTTCAATGTTCCATTTTTTTCTCTCCTTTTCTCTTCGCTGCGTCTCACCATCTCTCTCATTACTGCCTCCGCCGCTGCCGCTCCTGTCTACGCGGAGTTGCTACCTCATCTTCTCTGCCGCCACCCCTTCTCTCTCTACCTCTCTCTCTCCGCCGCCGCCACCCCTTCTCTCTCTACCTCTCTCTGTCCGCCACCGCCACCGCCGCTCCTCTCTCGACGGGGCCTCTCCTCTCATTTTCTACCCCCTTCCGTAATCTTATCCGGAGTCGTCGCTCATCAGGTTAGTAGCAAATTTCATTTCATCCTGCCTCTTTTTTTTTTGCAATTTTTGACATAGATTCATTATTATGTCCTTCCAGACCATCACTAGGTTTTCAAGAAAATACCGCTGCTGGCTGCACTGCATTTTTTTTGTCAGAACTCCGGTAAGCAACATAGCACATCACTTTGGTCTCACTTATAAATAGTGTTTTTCGTGATTGGGTATGTCATTATTATGTTGAGATGTTCAATATATTCTTAGATTTGGTTTTCTTTCAGCCTGTTCGTTTCGCTGGTTTATTGTGCTGAAAGCACTGTTCGCTGGTTTGTTGTGAGAGAAAAACACTGCTGGATGGCTGCTGATTCTGCTGATAAGTTCAAACGAACAGGGCGTTTGTTTTTTTGCCAGTAACCTGACTAGGTTTAGTTGCTTCAATCTATTAACTTCCGTTTTTATTTGTACATTATCGGATATCCAGATAAGTATATTTTTGCCTTTTAGTACTGTTGAATCTACAGTTCTGGCTGAAGGAATGTATTTTTTTTTTTTTTGCGAAAGTAGCTGAAGCAATGTCTAACAGATTGGTTCCTTTTTTGCAGCCCCATGAGGTAGCACAAGTCCAGATCTGCATCTATATAATAGGCAGCACATGAGGTAGCCCCGAACCAGTGGCGGAGCCAGGATCTTGAAGTTGGGTATTCCCCACTTTTGAAAAAAATCCAATACATAGCAGCATATGTTTTAAATCTAATGCATACAGCTGGAAAGGAAAGGAGGCGACAAATAAGGTAGCTGTGGGCTGAGTTTCTACTCAAAAAATAACAAATTAACACCAATATACATTATACATATGAGTATATACACATAAATACATAAAAGTGTACCAATATAGTTGGGTATTCATGGAAATACTGGGGAATACTCTTGGATCCGCCCCTGCCCCGAACTAGCATTGGCACATTGAGTGATCAGTATATGAAATTAAAATATATTTAGAAAATGAAATTTAGCGGTCATGTGTTTAAGCTGTATGCTCCACAATCTATTTTGTGGAAACAAATGTAGACATAAGACGTCTCCTAGGGCCACAAGAGCAAATGCTCTTAGTTAGAGGTTGTTTGAAGTGAAGAATTCCATAATAGCAAATGCTCATAATAGCGGAATGATATATGAGCTGGTTGCAGAACAATTGATTTCCTCAATTTTTGACTATCATGCACTTTATTTAGTTTGTTTGCATACATATATATTATCTGGACATTGCAGAACAATTGTTTTCCTCAATTTTTTTTTGACTATCATGCACTTTATTTAGTTTGTTTGCATACATATATATTATCTGGACATTATTTTCGATGCTTATATGATCTTCCAAGCAAATAACACGTCCTAGACCTATTTTTTTGTCTTCAATTTGCAAACAGAGTAGCACCATTGGATTGTGGTGGGTCTGGCGGCAGCAGTGTTCAACAGAGGGATGCATTGAAGGAGTGGTTGTGAGTTGTGAGAGACGTCGATAAACTTTTTCCAATGCAGAATGACATGCCTGAGTGCTTGACATTTTTAAGCCTAATGCTTATGAAAAAATAAACTGATTCTTGTTAGGTTGATCTTCACCGGGCTGGCCCAACGGCCACCTGGGCCTTGAACTCGCGCCCTGATCGGGGGCGCCCAACCCTACATGGTTGGTGGGCCCCCGTCGCTGGTTGTGCCCCTCACTAGATCGGGTTAGGGTTTATAGGTGGGGAGCTTTGGCTGCGGTGAACCTTGTGTCTCGAGCCGTCGGCCCCCACCTTTATTTATAGCGCAGTGCGACGGGAGCCTACCAACCATGTAGAAGAATGATGTTTTATTCTATTTTCTGCCCAACGGTGATATAGAATATGCTCATTATTGTTTGATATTTTTCAGACAAAGATCTCCATGCTTTTATTCTTGAAGGCAGAAAAGAAAATAAGATGGGTACTTGTGACTCAGATGATGAAAAGCCTAAGTGCAAGTTCTATAGGAAAGAAGGTCATTGCATGAGGGACTGTGTTCTGTTTAAAGAATGGCTTGAAAAGAAAGGGATTCACGGATATAATTAATCCATGAAATGGAGATGAAGCAATAATTTGATATAGAAGTTTAGTTTAAGAAATGTCTTTTATGTACTTTCTACGAGGAAGAATTTAATTTCAGTTTCAGTCATTATGATAAGAGTTGTAATAAGTCAGATGCATGTTTAATTTGATCAATGTTGGATTAAGCATGTGCGTTACAAAGTATTTAGATTTGTTTCTAAATATGATGGATTGAATGTTCAAACACTTCCTATGTCCTAAGAGCTAATTCTAGCATTTATGTCTTGTATAGGGAATTATCCTACATGGCGAGAGAAGTTTTGGCATAGTACTTATGCTGCATGGTGGAAGAAGTTCGTGATGACTCATGTGTTTGTGTATCTCGCACAGTGAGAGAAGTTTGGGGAAGCTTTCATGCTATCCTAATATTGACTATGCACTTCTATTGTGTCATGGTCATTAAGCACTCAATGGGTCGAGGGCCATAAGGGGAGTAATTCCGAAATTACACCAATGCTAAATCTTAAGAAGGAGAGGAGTCGTTTAACTGACTCTTTACTAACGTATGCGGGCACTCTAATTGAGTAGCTCGTTGCGGAGTTGTCTAGTTATGGTGTAATGCACTTTTTTGAAGTATAATATGGCCACTAAGATGGATTCATTAGAGGTGAACTGAAACGAAAGGGAAAGATTAAGGCTTGACAGGTTGAATCTATCAACTGAGTTGAGCACATCAATTAGAAAATGATCAATTCAAATCCTTCCATGTTGTATCATTATGACATGAAATGAGTTTAAGGACAAAAGGAAGTTACATACGAACCAAAAGATAAGAAGAACATGCGAGCATGACTTGCAGAAGTACCACTAAGGACTTTGTTGGAATGAGAAAAGCGTACTCCCATATAAATTAAGAAATAACTTTGTTTGCATGACATAATCATGTGAATGAAGTAAGTCATAAATGTCTCCTCATGCACAAGAGTTTTGAATAGTTTTTAAAATAATGGCAATAATGTTTAGGCCACATTTCGATGGGGAGAATTGTGAGATCAATTAAGAAAGATACTCCCCTATACTTCAGATAATGCGATGCATAGTGTGCATTGAGGGCAAGAGTGATCTATAAAAGATGAATGTGATCATTGAGAGAGTACAACGGTCATAATAACGATACCCCTAAGTATAGAAATAGCTAAATTCCTAGACCTTTTATGGTTCTGATAGGTAGATAGCCGGTATTCATATTGGATGAGCCTCAGCGATACTAAGACGGTGCTTAGAGTACCATATGAGTTTTTTTAATAGATTAAACCCAAATAAGAAATTTAAAGATACACTATCTTTACAGAAGGTGGAGTAATATGGGGGAGCATGGTATGTAGAGACCTAAGACTTGAAGAGAAGTGGGACTGCGTGCCCACTCCAGTGATTCAAAAGAAACAAACTTCTCAATACCTGTTGATGTTGTATGACTTATACCACACCTATTGTTAGCTCTTCAAAGAAGATGAATAATATAAACAAGGACCTTGTAATACAGAATCTTGTAGAATCAATTGCCTCTTGGCAATGAAGAGCAACAACAGCCCCATATCAAAGAAGTGCCAATAGCTAAGACCATAGAAGGTCTCAAAGAATTAGAAAATCAGCTATTTCTGATGACTATAAAGACTATGTTAGTGAAGACTATGCTAGTCACGAATATGTTAGTGAAGAATTTTAAATGGAGGGCGATCCCACCTCATTTGAAGAAGTCATGAGAAGTGATCACTCGCTGAAGTGGCTGAAAGCTATGCAAGATGAAATGAAATCGGTGAATACCAATGATGTTTGAGACTTAGAAGAAATTCCTAATGGAGCAAAAGTAGTAGGCTGTAAAGGGTCTACAAGATAAAATGTGACTCCAAAGAGAATGTGGCGAAAGGATTCACACAAAGAGAATGAATAGATTACAATGAGTAGATTACAATGAGTTACATCATGCAATGATTCTTTTAGAATCATAATGGCATTACTGGCATATTACGATTTAGAGTTACATTAGATAGAAGTAAAAATGGCATTCCTCAATGGGGATTTGTATGAAAATATTTACATGGCACAACCCAAAGGTTTTGTCATGGATGGAAAAGAACATAAGGGATGCTGTTTGAAGAAATCATTTATGGATTAGAGCAAGCCTCTAGACAGTAGTATTTAAAGTTGAAGAATCAATTAGAAAGTTTGGGTTTAAAGAGAATAAGAAGGACAATAGCATTTGTGCAAAGTTTAAGAATGGAAAATTCATTTTCCATATCCTCTGTATAGATGACATCCTACTCACTAGTAGTGATGTTAATCTATCATTGGAGAAGAAGTTCTTGTCCTCAAGTTTCAATATGAATGATCTTGGTGAAACATCATTGGTTCTAGGAATTAAAATTCACCGAGATAAAAGAAAAGGGGTATTAGGTCTATCGCAAAGGCATACTTAGAAAATATTCAAAAGAAATAAAGTATGCATGCGAGTAGAGCTACGCTTGCTCCTATGGTCGAGGGTAATAGTTTTGGGATCTTTCAGTGTTACCGGAACCAATGTGAGATCGATCAAATAAACATGGTTCGATATGCTTCAGCTGTTGGAAGCTTTATGAGTGCACAAACTAGAACTTACCCTGACATAGTTCATGTATCCGGGATATTTTGGCATAAGTCTAGTCCAGATATAGATCATGGAATGGAGTTAAAAATGTCCTGCAATTTTGCAAAGTATTATAAGACTCATGCTGAGTGAGAAAGAACAAGTACTCTCAAATAGTTGTGGGTGCAAATGTTGAGCTTCGACGAGATGTGTAGTGAAATCCACATTAGTTGCTAACACTCATACTTGGAGTTTATTGTGAAAAAGCTCCAATAAAACAGTTGTGGTGTTATCAATGATGCATACCTATAGTATAACTTATTATGAGGCTTCAGGGACAGACAAAAGTAGTTAAGAGAACTTGTACCCGGAGTCGATAATGGTAGACAACAACAATAAATATTAAGTTATATGTTGTAAAGGAGAGTTCAGAATCGTATTGAAAGTATTGAGCAAGTACTTACGGATCCGCTTACCAAAGACTTACCACCTAGTGTATTCAGATAACACACAGTCGACATGAGTTTATGGGAAAGCCTATGATTTCTGGACAATAAGGGCCTAGTTGAGAATCTATTCCAAAACATAGAGGTGTATTGTAGCTGTTTAATCTAATGGTACCAACCGTTATGATGAAGCAAGCTCTATGCGCTAATCTGTGATGGAATGTGAAAAGAGATAAGTACGTTAAGTTTAAGTCTAAAGTTGAAGGATAAGTTGAGATCAAGGGGGAGAATGTTAGGTTGATCTCCACCTGACTCGGTCCAACAATTCCCACAGGTGCATTGCTCATTGGATAATTGTGTTGCACAGCCACGGCCTGATGTTACGATTGTTTGACAGACAACGGACTAGAACGTAGAAGAGATTTCAAGTCATTTTGGCTTAATTGTTTGATGTCTCTAATGGATCAAAACTGTTAATTCCAGGAAAGTATCCCAAAGGTCACAGAAGAGAAGGTGAATGAAGACATGCTTGGAGTAGAAACAAACAATAGTTCAGCTGTCTATTTCAGTGCCTCTAGGTTTGATTGCAGCCAAACTGATGGTGTTCATCACTTTGCACAATCTCGTAATTGTAGGTGTCATGTTTGCCTCTGTATTATCTTCTGGTGTATTACAACTGATTAGGAATGGGATATTTTTTTTCTGACTGAATGGGAAGTGTTCTGGCTCAAGCATTGGCTGCCTTCTACTACAGGAAGGAGCCTTATATTATATTAGATTGGGCAAATCTTTTGATTGCTGATGCTTCAAAAAGGTTTGCAAGCCCCATCGTCCTACTGTCTGTACATGTATATCGTAGACTACTTATTTTAGGTCAGGTTCCTAGAAGCACTAGGCTTTGCCATTGCACATTGGCACCTCAATAGCCCCTTGTCTGTACATAAGATGCAGTAAACTATCACTGCTACAGTGCCCGAGTTGACCAAATTTGTGGCATTCGTCAATATAACTTGTTGGAATCAGAAACACTTATGTTTAATAAGTTGCTATCAAGTTCTTTGTAATATATGTGATGACTTCTAAAGCTTCATCGCTTTTATGCTATAGTGCAACTACTAAATTACACTGACATGGACGATCAGTGACTCCATGTTTCTCTTTGCATTGATCTTTTTACTCCCGCTTGCAACACGTGGGCATAGATCTATTATGATATAGAAAGAAAAAAAATTAAAGAAGTAAATTTCAGTAAAAAATAAAAACATTTGGTCAAAATATGTCATGGAGCTCAGCTAAGCTCAACCAAGAGGGAGCCTGATCGGGCCACCTAAATTGAGTCCAACTGTAATTTCTATGGGACCAGGATTATTTTAAACGTATCATAGACAAGAAGCAATAGAATAGTCGTAATGGAGTATAACGCACGTTTGTCGGTGTTCTAAACCGCCGACTAGTAAATTTATATTGCGCGTTTAGATTCGAATGGTGAGCGTGGAGGACACAAGGTTTATACTGGTTCGGGCGTAATGTCCCTAGTCCAGTTCGTAGCAGCTTGTGCTACCAGCTCATTGTATATTTGCAGTAGGGGTTACAAACGGGAGAGAGAAGGACAGGAGTCCCAAGTCTCTAGTGAGTGCGTGTGTTGCTTGTAGGCTCGTGAATGTGTGGAAGCTTGAGAACTTGCCCAGACGGAGCGCTAGGCCTTCCCTTTTATAGGCTAAGGGAAGGACCTGGGGTACACGAGGGAGGTAGAAAGAAAGAAAAAAAAGAAAGAGAAAAACAGAAAGGGGAAGGAACCCTAGAGCCATGTCGCCCTTCTTCCCTTGCAGGTGGGCCCCGTTGTCCCCCTAGAGCCACTGTTGCCATGACAGGGCGTCACCGCCCAGTCGTGGTGCACGGTATGGTCAACAGGTCTTCCTGGCTGGCGCCGTATGAGGATTTGGTGGTACAGTGCCAGCCCGTCCGGCACTGTTGGTGGCATGCGTCCCCCTGGTATGGTCTGTCACGGCTACGAGTTGTGTCGAGACATGTCCGCTCCTCCCTTGCATCATAGGTGGGCCCGTGCCCGCGTCTCCATGCCTGGAGTGGTTGCAGACTGCGTGGGATCCGTGCAGGGGCATGCACTTTTTGCTCGACCCTAGGTCTGCCCCTAGCCGTCGGGCGAGGCAGAACTTCTCTCAAGGGGTCGGGCGAGGCGGAGCCCGCCCCCTAGCCGTAGGCGAGGCAGAGTCCGCTCTTTAACTTTCAGGCAAGGCGGGGCCCACGCCCCAGCCATCAGGCGAGGCGGAGCTCATGCCTTAGCCATTGGGTGAGGCGGAATCCTCTCCTGGGGGTTGTTGGCATTTCTTAACGCAATCACCAAGTGAGGAGGTTTTAAGTCCATCACCGGTAATAGCGCCAGAAATGTCTAACTGGCATTCCTAAACATCATTACTCAAGAATATAGTTCCCTAACATCGGCACCAGTGCATTATTGAGGGTTTACAGTTGCAAGGTAATGAGAGATAGAAATGCCTGGTTGGTGTTCCTAACCGTCACTACTTAGGAGTGTATTCCCTCAGCACTGGCGCATATGCATGTTGGAAATTACAGTCTCTGGGTAATGGTACTTAGAAACACCAATCATGATAGCCCTAATATGTTTACAGACCAAATATCCGCAAGCATATGAAACTATCATTATAGCATTTCACCCAGGAGTATTCCAAGGTATCGTTATTTATATTTTTTTTTCCCAAAGGAGGGCAAGGAGTATGCATCTAGCATTGGTATAAACATGATTACATACTTGCAGGATGGACATAGCTTATGACAGGGGTAAAAACGGTATCTCATGGATAGTGGACACACATCTGGGCCAACCTCAAGGATAAAAGAAAAACAATGAATAAAAGAATAATGCTAAGTGGAGCAGGCATGATCTAATCTAGCCATTCAAAGAACAATTAATAATCATACAAATTACATGATTAGAGTTAGAACTAAGTTTAAGATAGACGAGGAGATCTCCGAGCACTGGTGTGCCAGCAAGCCCGAGAGACTTTAAAACTCCTACACAACACCCGAATGTGGGGGATTATAAGGGATGGACAAGGCTGTCACCACCTGCCGCCTACCCCTCAACCGTGGGATGCCATCATATTTGCAGGTTCCCATGTATCCGAGCACCACACCCGTGTACAAAGAAACTACCCATGTCTCCCCGGGACTCCAACCCTATGGATTGACAAGCAAGAATATGGGCAAACCCGAAGGTACAACGAACCGCTACCCCAACCCTAATTCTACCTCTATTCATACAAGTCATATGAATGTTGAAGAATGGATATGAACATGTCAAGATCATAGCATACAAACTATAGACTAGTTCATATATCATGATTATAACATGATCAAGACTATACTCTAGTTCATATGCACTACTATATGAATAAGATGAAAACTTGCCCTTAGAAGAACTCATTGTATTCATACCAAGAGTTGCTCTTTCTTTCAAGGAGACAAGCTCTCCTTGCTAGCTCTTTGCCTTGCTCACAAACTAACACTAAAGCTAAAGATTACAAGTAGAGAGGTGAGGTGTGTAGCTCCAAATGATGGTGTGTTTGAGAGGAGAGCTCCACCTTTCTTCTTATCGTGGCTCCAGGTCGGTTTGGCACAGGTAAGTATGGAAACCACCACAAACCGCCTCCACCAGCATTTTTGCACCGCCTGAGCGAGGTGGGGCCGAGAGGCGGCAGGGGGGTGCGGGCGCACCTAGGGTGCGGCTGCACCCTAGCTGGCCCCACTCGCCACCACCTCACTCTGGTCGATTGCTTGATGGGCTAGGGCCACGTCCATGGTGGTGTATGGCCCATGTTTGTTGATGAAGTGGGCTTTCTCCTTCTCCTCTCCTTTGCGCATTTCTTCAAATGTGCTTTCTCCTCTACGCTTTCTTTGTTATTTCGTGCATTTCCACTTGATTTCATGATTTGTCCTACAAAACATATTTTCTAGAAATACAAGAGGAACTAGGTCAAAGTAAATGCATATATGTCAAAAGATTGTTTATTTCTCTTGTTTTGGATTATAATTGGCGGTTCTAGATGTGCAATAGTTGTAACATAACCGTCCAAATTATAAGAGCACAAGCACAAAAACAAGCGCTGAAATGCCTAAATTTTTGAACTTGAGCCCATTAATCCCGGTAGTCAATCGAAATCATGAAGGATTTCAAACCAACTTGATTACGACAAAGATCGCATCATTCAACATAACACATCACACGTTACATTTCACAAGTACTTAAGAGAAGCTTACAACACTTCAGAGTCGTAATTATTACAAACCAGATTTAGAAAGTACCGGAAAGCATAAGTTGTACACAACTTAGTTCAAATACATCTGCCAGTCTTACAGGTCATGTTCCCACAAAAGCATTAAGGAAAGTAGACTAACAGACGATCATGCCCAAGTGATCTAGTCCTCGTCACCCGCTGGGTGGAGGCAGTGCTTGCAGAAGCCCTGGTAAAGCATGTCATCTGCAACAGGAGAGAATAAACCCTGAGTACGAGAATGTACTTTGCTAGACTTACCCGTCGAAACGAAAATAAAAGACACCAAGGATCATGCAAGGCTTTCTTTAAGTGGAGCTGGCTGATATTTCATTTGTAGAAAAGCATAAGTAGTAGTAACCATTTTAAACCTGTGCTATTAGTGATTTTTAACCTGTCATCTATCTTAGCACCTGTGTTAAACAATCATTTGATGATTAAGCAAACATTATTAACCATAGCTAGTATAAATTGAGGCAACAATTAAATCATCATCCGATCAACCATCCGTTCAACTAAATTAAATCTATGTTGTCGCTGCTCAAGTCAAGTGTTCACTAACCGGGAGCGACGGTGATTCGAATCGAATTCCTATCCAGCTGGAGGGGTATTTCTAACATAAACCGTGCAGACCCCACGCTAGGGTCGCACAAGTTACCTTTGATACAGTTCAGGAATCGTGGGTTCGACTGATGCCGCATCCCCAAAGGCAACATTCTGCTAGGTGTAGGGACTTTAATCGCCCTTGATCTTATGCCAATGTCCCTAAGCACATCTTTACTTCTTCTAGAATGCGCACTTGACCCCCCGATTCCTGGCCTGAAGTGTATTACTCGGCTTCGCGGTCGAAACGGCTTATCCGACCAACTACGTGTTAGACTGCGTTCAACATGACTTAAGGACGTATAGCGAATCGGTCCTTAAATGACTCAGATAGGCATAGCTTCGCACCCAAGACGTGAAGTGTCTTGCAGCTGCACTATCGAACTCCCGCATGGTCTTAAATTTATTTTTAAGCATGGTTCCTTCCACGATAGAAAATATAGCCAACCATGATCCACTTTCTCCTAAAGCTCATGGATGACAGTAAATCACCCGACTTCTACCGTACTAAGCATTGCTAAGCATATACCATGTTCCCGAACTGTAAATAGGATTTGCAGGATAATTTCTGGACAAGGAAGGATATGTGCAGCAAGTGTCTCCAACCAATTCCTACCACTTAATGCATCAAACATGTAAAAGTACTCAAATGCTATTTATAAATGTACTGGGTTAGCATGTAACGGGGCTTGCCTTTCAGAAAGGATGAGGGACGATGATCAGGGCACTCAGGCAACTCTTCTTTGGGAACTCCTTCGCCAGCTAGTACCTCAGGCTCCTCCGGCTGCTCCAGCTCCTCCTCTTGATGCGCTCCCTCGAACTCCAGAAGCGTCACCCCCTCCGGTACACCTATTGCATGGATGCACAAGATAAATTTCATGGATGCATAAAAATGAATGCACATGCTCGGTGAATGCGTTTGTGGACTACAGTAACAACTTAACACTCTATTCAAATCACTTTAACAAAACGTGCATATCTTTTCTCCGGTAGTTTAGTACTTACCAAGTCTACACAATCTAATGTATAATTGATTTTCCTCAGTTAAGGATCTAACACCTAAACAACCAGCAAGAGTAACATTACTTAGGCGCTCACAAACACATACACATTTCAGCAAAAATAGAATGTGGATAGCAGCTCAGTCTTTTAACCATAACTGGAGATCTACAAATCCAAATTACATGACATAAGATAATCTGGAAAGCTCGTGAAATGCTCTACAAATCATTTTCATACCTCAAGACCTGATTCCCAAGTTTACCTAGTCGAATTCTTAAAGTTCTAGAAATCTGTCCTCTCCAAACAGAGAGCAGCAATTTCTGGACAGCAACTTCAAACTACTAGAACTCCTAAACTACTCGGTCAAATGTCACCAAATTTTGACACGAGATAGTTTAAGAAGTTTACTATAACTTTGGTATTCACAAGATTCCTAGCAAACACCTTTGTCAAAGCTGAATCCTAGAAATGCTACCAACTATCCAAAAGGCTAAAAATATTAAAATTAAATATTTACTTATGTGCCAAACTAACCTTTTAACCAAACCAAAGGCACCACTAGTTCATATATGACACAACCAGAAAGTAAGGTGTGCCAACCCAAATCATTTATTTTAATACCTTTCTTAATTTAATTAGTAAATTAAGTGGGAAAATAAATCTAGATACAAACTTTAGAAAATTCTACAAAAATTACAGTGAATCCTATATAGCACCAGGAGATTACTGTAAAAATTTGAGCCAAGCTTACCGATAGGAACTCCCTACACAAAATTATTAAGCCAGCAGGGCTGATTCTAGCATAATTAGGAAACCCTATTGAAAAGTATCAAACAACAGAAACAATATTTTTCTTAGTAATCCTAAAGTACCAGGACCCTCTTCACAAAATTTCATGATCATTGGACATATAGAAAAATTATGAAAATTCATTCAAGTATCACCAATTATAAAATGACAAAGGCATAAGTTGAAAACTACTCAAGCACTGACATTCAAATTTTTACTAGAGCTAGAATATACCTAGAATAGCACACTCACCAAATTTCATAATTTTTGACACTAGAACTCAAGTTATAAAATTAATAAGTTTAAATCCATTTGAAAACACCTTTCAAGTTTCTATTTAGGTTTCCCAATTTTTATACATAAAGTGTACATATTATATTTTTCCTAAATACTAAACTTTATACTGAACCTAACAAAATTGGAATCACCTCATTTGGATCTATGATTCTTGAGATATGGATTTTACAAACTAGCATTCAAATCTGTGAAAAAGATAAAAGAAAAACCAAAATCAAAAACCTAAACCGCTACTGGGCCGGCTCGTTTAACCGCGCGTCCCGTAGACGCTCCCGCCCGCGCCTGCGTTGACATGGTGGGGCCCGCAGTTAGCAGCATAGAGACAGGGGAAGGGAGCCGCCAAACTCCGGTGAGCTCTAGCTCATCGGCGACGGCCTCTCCAGCAAAGGGAAGAATACCACCGTCTTTCTCATGACCTCCTGCATCTACTGACCCCCAACTATGAACGCTACCAAGCCCTAGCTATGACGGCCAAGGCGGTGGTAGCTCGGTGGTGACGCACTTTGGTGCATCGGTGAAATCCGAGCGCTAGGCGACCATCTGAGGTGCGCATCGACTCACTAGAGCCATGATGAACCTAACTAGGCTCCTGCTAAGGGCTGGGGTGGAGTGGAGAAGCGTGGCCACATATGAGCACCAGTGGTGGCCATGTTGTGGCGGTGCGCAGCCGTGTTCTGACATGACCAGACTGGCTCGCTTGGTGACATCTTCACGAGAGCATCTAGGCGGGATGGGGAAGACGAGACGAGGACTAGATGAGAGGGAGAAGTGCTGTGCAGTGTCGGCCATGGAGGACCGTGAGGGCAGCGGTATTCCGGTGAAATCTGAGTGGGGAGAAGCTAGCAATGCCGCTTACCTTGAGCTCGGCTGCTCCAACGGAGTGGTCGACGAGGTTCATGAGGTGGTGGCGGAAACGACAATGTGGCCTCACCTTCGGTCGATAGGCTTGGCTAGTGGGTGGAGGAGCTAGAGGGGGTTGCGGTGGTGCTCCGTGCGGCAGATTTCGGGTGGAGGTGCGATGACGGCGGCTCATGAGCTTGGTGAGCTCACGGCGGCGGCAGGGGCGTGTTTTTCCACTTCGGCTCACACAGAGGAGAGGAGGAGGCGAATGGAGGGGGAGGTGAACTGGGGCACGGCGTGGCGCTCTTGGGAACGCCGTGTCCCGGCCGGGTGGGTCCCATACCAGTGTACGGTTGCCATGATGCCTCCATGCGGCATCGATGGCCTGAGGCCGATCGACCGTCCCTCCCCCCGTTTTCAGTTTGAACTGAAACATGTGCAACAGGGTCATGCAACATTTGCAACATCACAAAGCCAAAAATAGTAGCAACTTCCTTGACCTATATCTCATGATCCAGGCTAAATCTTGAGGTGAGCCAATTGACAAAGTTGGATCTTGAGAAATTCTGTACAACTTTGTTTTAATGAGTCAAGTCTAGATCGGCACAGTTTGAGAGATACAAGGCAAAGAACAGGAACTATTTTGAGGAGATAACAGAAATTTAGCAGAGCATAAAAGCTAAATTTTGAGAGGTTTAGAGGGTGATTCAAGAGATGACACAAAAATAAAGTTTGTAGCTGATAAAATTTTCCACAACTTTGCTATAGATGACTTTGGCATATTTGGAACCTAAGATGGAGATTTTTAGCCATTTCAACAGATGTACATCTCAAGTTACTAGGGAAACAATACTCCAACTGACTAGGAGGGCACTTTTGGGGGTGTTCTGGTCATTTTCATAAGATGGCCCTAAAACAACTTTTGTTACCAAACAAAAGTACTACAACTCTGTTTAAGGTGAAACATCCATGCATTAACTCTAAGTTGGAGTTTTTAAATAGTCAATCACAAGTACTCTAGAGGTCAACACCTAGTCAACATCACTTAGAAGGGCAATTTGGTCATTTTGGTTAACATGAATCTTGTTCCACTAATTACCCTAAGTGTAGTTAAGGTATTATAGGACCTAGCTAAACACTCTACACATTGGCTACACACATTTCCAAGTGTCACATAGGTTGAAACAAACAAGCAATTCACTTCATTTGTTTCACTACCATGTTGCAATGTTTGAAGCCTTTGTTGCAACAATTAAGCTTATCATGCTATACTAGCAACATTTCCATGTTTCGATGTATGAGAAGCTCATGTTTCATCTACATGTTACACTAACCACATTTCATAAGCAATCAATTATAAAACAAGTACATTTGAGTATGTTGCATACTCATGTTGCAGTTCAACAAATGCATAAATGAGATGAATGATGCTCATGCTTATGAAATGCAAGTGCAAATGTGGAAGCCAAACACCTAGGGTGTTACAATAGTGACTGCCAACAAATCCCCCAAGCTTAACCTTTGCTCATCCCGAGCAAATAGCTAAGTACTTGGTTGTTGATCAGGAGTTGCTACAATGCTGATATAATTCATAAGTGCCATGCCTATAACAAAGTATTCCTTCACAATTCAAATAAGTTGGCATTTTTATCCACCCTTTTTCTTGATACTTGTGGGGCTTTGAGATTTTTCAAGTTCTTGGGTGGTTGCAAGATAGAATAGTTATAACATAATCACCAATTATTCGCTCTTTGATTAACCATCTATCCGGAGGTTTTGTAAGTTTTGCAAAATAAATGTAAGTTCCTCAAATAATTCACTCGATCGCTCAATGTGTATTATACCTCACCAAAGGCATTTTGAGTTTGCCTTCACTAAAGCTTTGAGTGGAGTTTTGGGTAGGTATGAAAGTGGGCATACTTGCATCACATATGTTGCTAAGTCAAAAACTGAACCACAATGAGATGCAAGTTATACACTTTGATCGAGACGTGCAAGTGTGTGGATTTTTTCATAACTTTCCTACTTCTAAATATTTTTGGTACTCCTTTGTATCATGACTCTCTTTTGGATGAATGCCTTTCGGAAAGTATGTGCTATCTTTATTTCTTTCTTTTTTTTCATAGGCGGGCATCTAAGTACCAATTGTTTTATTTATTTGGACACTTTTGTGTCCATTTTTTTTTATCTCTCATGCCCCTTGGCATTGATTTTATTCTTCTTTTTTTAGCATAGTCCATATCTTTCTTCTTGGCATATGAAACTTTAGAGAGAGAGATATCATGATAATTTGAATGGAGTAATTATTTTGTGGATGGAAAGTGCATGTTGTGCGTAGCTCTCAGTGTAAGAGTCAGCGTTTTTATTTGTGGGTGCACGTGTGTCTCGATCATGGGTGTATGACAAGAATCTCAACTTAGGTCACAACTGTAACACCTCAGGTGTTTAGCTCCATAATTTCATTGCATTACATGAGCATAAGCATGCATCATTTCATGTTATTTCATATGGTTGCAACAAATGTGATTTGTTTTTAAAGTTTTGTTTGGCTCACATCATGTGACCCTAGGGAGTTGGTGTAACTAAAGGGTAGAGTAGCCAATTATATCTCACAACACTTTAGTTATACTTAGGGTAACTAATGGAGCAAGGTTCATGTTGACCAAAATCACCAAAATACCCTCCAAGGTGTAGTTGACCAACATTTAGCCCTAGGAAGCTCTAGTTTGACCAATTAAAAAGTCTAGCTTAGAGACCTTGCATGGAGGAGCACCCTTAAGCAAAGTTGTAGGGAATTTTATGGGGAACAAAAGTCTCAATATGACCATCTCATGAAACTGGCCAGAACATGCTCAAAAATGGCCCACAAGTCAGCTAGAGGGGCTGTCTCAACACTTAGAATTTTTTTAAGTCTCAAAAGTGTCCCTCCAGTTTTACAGTGGCCTACTTTGGAAGCTTGTAGTTTGCAAACCAGACCAAACCAGCCCCAACTCATATTGGCAAACTTGTAGTCCTTATGTAGCTCTACAACATTGTCAACATGACCATCACCTAGTTCTAAATGGTTTAGGAGTTGTGGTGTCTTGAAAATAGGGTTTCAGTCGGTTTCACTGACTGAAAACATGTTTCAGTTTCACAGTGCACCACTTTGGAGCTCTGTGGTTTCAAATCTAGGCTGAATCAGTCCTTGAGCCAATTGTCAAAGTTGTAGTACTCATATAGCTCTACAACATTGCCAACATCACCCATACCTGGTTCTCACTGGATTAGGAGTAAATTGAATCCAAAATCACGCTGTCAGTTGACGCCATCGAGCTCTGAAACGAACCTTCAGTCACCGACAGTCGCAGGCCATCGCCGCCGCGTGTCCTCCACGCACCGCGCATGACCTAGCGCCTTGGCCAGCTGTCGAGCACATAGAAAGGCGCCTCTGCTGTCGTTCCGACCGCACCCCTCCATTCCCTCCTCCTTTCCTCTCTCGTCGGCAGAGCGGAGGAACCGAGCCGCCATTGCCGCTCTTGCTCCGACGAGCTCGCGCGCGTGTTCCACCGCACCACTGCACCTCACGTCCGGCCAATAGCTACACCTTGAGCCTCTCTACCCACTCATCCCGTCCTTGCCCTCAGACGCACCTTGGTAAGGACGAATTGTCAGTTCCGCCACCGCTAGACCTCGTCGGCGTTCTCCCGCGCGGCGGCTCACCGTGGCTGGGGTCTTCGGTGCTTCCACTGCGAGCGCTAGTAGGTGCTTTAGGACCAGGGTAGTATGGGGATGCTCACCATGGGACTAGGAGAGGATCCCGAGGTCACCGCCGGCGAGGAGCACCACCACCGCCCCGCCGGTCCGCCATGCCCGCCACCATCCCCCATAGCCGCAGCCATTGCTCCAATTAGTAGCAACCCTAGGTTCGCATGGAAGAGGCGAACGTGCCTGTGCCCTTGGTATCACCGGAGCTGCCACCGGCGGCGAGTTTGCCATCGACCGTTTTCCTCCCCCGCCTTCGTCTCGCTGACAAGTGGGGCCCGCTCGTCAGAGCGCGCGCGCGGGCGGGATGGCCGAGCAGGCGCGCGTGCGTCGCGGGCCGCGCGCGGAAGCGGGCCGCGCCACTCGATCTGGGCCGCGCTGTCGGGTCGGCCGGCCCAGTGGTTCCTTTTTGTTTTATTTGAAATTTTAGTTTCTATATTATTTTACAGATTTGAATAATGTTTGTGATTTTCATATCTAGGGTTTGGTAGATCCAAAAATGGTGATCCAAATTTTATTGGGCTCCAAATAAAGTGTAGTTTCTAGGAAAAATATCAAATGCTTATGTGATGTTTAAATTCTGGAATAATTAATTAGAGTTTTGAAATGTGTTTTAGATTGCATGCAAACTTGTTTAAATCATATCTTGAGTTTCAGTATTCCAAAAATTATGAAATTTGGTGGGTAGGCTAATTTATACTTGCGCTAGCTCTGGTAAAAATTTGGGCAGTAGTGCTTAAGTACTTTTCAAGTTATAATGCTATCTTATTATTTTAGGAAATACTTAAATGAATGTTTGTAATTTTTCTACATGTGCAATGTTCTTCTAATTTTTTGGAGAATGTCTTGGTACCTTAAAGTGTCTAAGAAAAATAGGAAATCTATTGTTTGACACTTTTTAATATGATTTGTTAATTATACAAAAATCATCCTTTTAGGCTTGTGAATTTTGTTTAGGGAGTTTCTTTAAATAAATTTACTTCAAATTTTTACAATGGTCTCTTTTTGGTTCCTAGAGTATCCTGTAATTTTTGTAGAATTTTTGGAGCAGTTTACATATATGTTTAAAATTTCACTTAATTACTTAAGTAAACTAAGAAATGGGTTTAAATAAATATTCTAGGTGGGCACACCTTACTTTCTGGTGTTTTTGTGACCTTTGTGAACTTGTGGTAACATTAGTTTGGTCTTATGGGATGTTTGCCACATAAATAAATATTTAATCTTTGCAATTCTAGGTTCTCTGGACAGCTGGTAGTATTTATAGGTTTGACCCTTAATAAAAGTGTTTGCTGGAAAACTTGTGAATATCAAAGTTGTAGTAAACTTTATAAACTAGCTTGTGTCAAAATTTAGGAGCATTTGGCTTAGTAGTTTAGGAGTTATTGCTATTTTAAGGGACAGTCCAGAATTGGCTGCTCTCTGTTTAGAGAGGACAGATTCTGGAACTTGGGAAATTCAACATGGAAAACTTAGGAAATTAAGGTTGAGGTCTGAAAATGAATTGTAGTGCATTTCTTAAGCTTTCCAGATTATCTTAGACCATAACTTTTGGAGTTAGGAATCTTCAGTTATGTTAGAATCCTTGAGCTGCTGTCCAGAATGTCTTACTGTGGTAACCTAAGTAATATTACTCTTGTATTGTTAGGTGTTAGGGCCTTAACCGAAGAAGAACATCTATATCTTAGGTTGGGTAGAGTAGATAAGTACTTCTCCACCGGAGAAGAGATTTGCACGTACTGATAAAGTAACTTGATTAGATTATTGTTTTTATTTCTGAATTTCATTCCGAGCATGTTGCACCTTTATGCATCCATGATATTTATTGTGCATTCATGCATTAGGTGTACCAGAGGGGGTAACTCTCCTCGAATTCGAGCCTGTGATTCCAGAGGAAATCCAGGACCTGCCGGAGCAGCCAGAGGAACCTACCGGCGACGAAGCTCCTGCCGAAGATCTACCCGAGTGCCCTGACCACCGGCCGTCGACCTTTCTGAAAGGCAAGACCGGTGCATGCTGAACCCATCAATTTATAAATCTATCTTGAGTACTTTTAATTGTTTAATGCATTAAGTTGTAGGAGTTGTATGAAAACAATTGTTGTATTATACCTGTCCTTGTCTAGATATCGTACTTAACCCTACATTAGGTTTAGGCACGTGTCAATGCTTAGCCCTGCTTAGTGCGGTAGAAGTCGGGTGATTTCCGGTCATCCGCGAGATGTAGAAAGGAATCACGAGTGGCTTTATGGCTATCGTGGATGGAATCATGCCTTAAAATGAAATGGAGACCGGGCGGGAGTTCGATAGTACAGCCGCAAGACACTTCACATCTTGGGTGTGGAGCTATGCCCGTCTGAGTCGTTTAAGGACCGATTCGCTGTACGTCGTTGAGTCATGTTAAACACAGTCTCACACTTAGTTGGCCGGATAAGCCGTTCCGACCGCGAAGCCGAGTAATGTGATTCATGCCGGGAATCGAATGGTAGGTTGCTTCTTGGAGGAGAGAAAGGATGTGCTTGGGGACATTGGCATGAGACCAAGGGGGGTTAGAGTCCCTATCACCTGGCAGAGTGTCACCCTTGGGGTTGCGACATCATTTGGACCCGCGATTCCTAAATCATATGAAAAGGTGGCTTGTGCGACCCTGGCAGGGGCCTGCGCGGTGAGTGTTAGAAATACCCCTCTAGCTGGATAGGAATTCGATTCGAATCGCCGTCGCTCCCGGTTAGTGAGCACTTGACTTGAGCAGTGGCAACGTAGATCTCATTAAATGAACAGATGGTTAAGTGAATGATATAATGTTGCCACAATGATATACCTGCTATGGATATAATAATAATGTTGTTTGATTATACTCAAGTGAATGTTTATTACAGGTGCTAAGATAGATGATAGGTAAATGCTAAAAAGAACTGCTAGTACAAGTTATAAGAGTTTCAATTACTTATGCCTTTATGCAAAAATGTGATGTCAGCTAGCCTCTTGTGTAAGCCTTGCATAATCCTTGGTGTCATCTTATTTCTGGTTTTTGACGGGTAAGTCTAGCTGAGTACATTCCAGTACTCAGGGTTTATTCCCTCCTGTTACAGATGATATGCTCTACCAAGGCTTCTGCAAAAATTGTCTCTACCCTACGGGTGACGAAGACTAGATCACTAGGACGTGATTATCTTTTATGTACTTTCCTGATGCTTTTGCGGGTTGTTGATCAACAAGACTGGCAGTAGTTAAACAATGGGTGTGTGTGTATGCTTCTGCTACTTTATAAACTTGGTTTGTAATATTTGCGACTCCGTGTGTGTAAACTTATTTCAGAACTACTTGTGTAATGTAACGTATGATGTTGTATTTTGAATGATGCGATCTTGGTTGTAAGCAAGTTGGTTTGAAATCCTTCGTGGTTTCGATTGACTACCGGGATTATATGAGCTCAAGTTCAAAAATTTAAGCGCTTCGGTGCTTGTTTTTGTACTTGTGCTCTTATAATTTGGTCGGTTCTGTTACAGCTGGTACCGGAGCATAATTCAACATTAAACACATCGTACGAGTATTTAAAAACAAAAGTATTTGATTATGAAAAGGGGTTAAAACATTAAAAATTATTTTCATAGGTATGCCAGTGATCACATCCCTTAGCCCAAATAAGGACTCTTAGGTGGCTTATTATAAAGACTAACTTGGGGGCCTTGTTTGTTTTTGTTTCGTCGTCCATACGGCGTGATATTGTATGGATGACATCCACTTGGGTGGTAATGTATGGATCAATTGCCTCGACGCTCTGGTAAGTGTGAGTTGTGAGAGCATGATCGTCCAACCGGCGATCTAGGGGAGAGTAGTTTTGGTGACTTGCATACTTATATGTTTAAACCGTGTAATTATGTAGGCACTTAATTGTGGGAATCTTTATATCGGGTAGCTTTGATACTAAAGTATATACATCAGGGGATGTGTATATAGAAAGTGTTTAATTTACTGCTTTCTTGTGTGCTGATTTTGGGGAAACTGTTGGGCTGAAATGAGATTTTCTGCAGGTACACTAACAACGCAAACGAGTAGACCGATAGTGTCGCCTATATGAGAGAACGTATGTATGCCACCGCCTAGCGTTAGAAATTTATGATTCTACTAGGATAAGAGGGCGTACAGAACGTGCATGCATCATGTTTAATTATATCATACATATCATTTACTCCCTCCTTAAAAATTTCAATAGTCCCGACTAAATTAAATTTTGTATCCCCTAAATGATCCTCACTTTTAGTCGTATCTTGTTGCTACAAATGGCACGTACCAAGAGGACCGCTCGCAAGTCCACTGGAGGTAGGGCAACTCGTCACCAGCTCGCTCCACGTGAGCCTCGCCCTGAGCCCACTGAGGTGGAAAGACTGAGGGCTGAGTTGGCCGAAGTGACTGCTGCTCGGAATGCAGCGCGTCAGCAACTGGAGCAAGTGATCCGTGATCGTGACCAGGAAACCCTTGCAGTCCAGAGATTGACAGTAGCAAACTACAACTGTCAACGCATGCTGGTCCGTGTCATGAATCAGAGGGATGAAGCCTGGCACGAGGAGAACGTTCTGAGAGCTCGTCAGTTTGAGCTCGAACAACAGTTGGAGAATGCTAAAGAATACAATGACAATCTTCATGAAGAAGTGCACCGCCTGAACAACCAGCTAAATCCTTTGCTGCCTAGAAATATCAACGCAGATGAGGACATGGGTTTGGGAATCTTCATGGCTGAAAATGATGATGAAGTGGAGGTCAATGGGCCCCAAGATGTCGCACCAGAAGAAGCACTAGGAGAAGAGCCAGAAGAAGAAGAAGACGAGGAGTTAGAGCCTGTTAGCGACGAGGATGGCAGGGAGATCCTTGACACCGACTCTGAGGACGATGCTTAGAGTAGTCATCGCGTAGCTACGATGTTAGAATCGTCTTTTGTGCCCTCCCTGTGTTGGAGTGAAGCTTTGTAATAACTTGACTTTTGGGATATAAGGTCGAACCCTATATTTCCTAGATGTTTATTGGAACATGTTAATTTCGATCGCAATTGGATGTCTTATTGTGTTGCGTTCGATGATGGTGTCACGATTAGCACTCTTCGGTGCCGCGACGAAACCGAGGGCCTCCTATGGCGCGTGACATAAGGCTATGCTGCTTGGCACGCGCTGGTATCGAGGTGGCTAGTCATGATCCACCATGGAACTCTACCATTGAGAAGTCTCTTTGTGGTCAGTTTGAAGTAGCATTCCTCATACAACTAAAAATGTTGAGATCGAATCCAAGTACCGGGCGAAAGGTCAAAAATCACGTAGATATTAACGTAAACGGTTCAGTAACTGCTGTGCTCCTTGTGAGTGAGCCTTTATCAAGTACATCTTGTTGGATTCCCTCGCATGATTGTGCCAATGGATCCGCTTGAATGGATTGTGCGGTTGTGATAAATTATTGTGCCATGAGTATTTTGAGAAGTCTATTTCATGAAGTCAGTTTGACATATTTACAATAATTCATCTACAAATTTCCCACATCGTCAGTGCTCATTGGCTATGCATTTTGCAGATGTCGTACAATCTCCGTCGGGGTCGTGGCAATGAGGATGAGGAACAGCCACCCCCTCCGCCACCACCTACCCCGGCTGAGTTGATGCAAACCGTGGTCGAAGGGCAGCGCATGCTGGCAGATGCTATGCGCCAGCTTGCCAACCGGGAGGCTCGTCATGGCCGATAGGGCCCAGAACCCAATCAGTACAGTGATTTCAAGGATTTTCTTGATACTAAGCCCCCGCTCTTTAAGGAGGCTGAGGAACCACTGCAAGCTGATGAGTGGTTGAACACTATTGAACAAAAGTTTCGTCTGCTTCGCTTGACTGATTAGCTAAAGACTGAATATGCTTCTCACCAATTGCGTGGTCCAGCGGGTATTTGGTGGAGCCACTATCATTCCACACTGCCTGCAAATGTTCCGGTTGCTTGGGACCAGTTGTAAGGTCCTAGATGGCTAGAGGGGGGGTGAATAGCCTATTAAAAATTCTACAAGTACCACTAAGCAAACTTGTTAGAATAACAAACGGCGTAAAGCGAGTTTTGCTTAGCCTACGGAAGTGATGCAAGCCTCCTATCCACAAGTCTAGTAGATTATGATCTCTAATTCACACAAGGGCTAGGTCACTAAAACTTACACTAGTGAGCAAGCTAACAACAACTAGCAAAGGTACTACTAGAGCTACACAAGATAATCTAGTAAAGATAAGTGCAAGAGATAGGATTGTGAATCTTATACCGACGGTGGAGTGAAGATGTTGCCAATCACCAAGATGATATACAATCAATTAATATTGACAACAACACAATATGTAGACCAATCACCGGGAGACAAGAGACACAATAATTTTTTGTTCACCCGGTGTTCACTTGTGCACCGACAAGCTACGTCACCGGTTGTGTCGACCAACACTTAGATGGTTCCTCGGTGTGACCCTCAAGTCACTTGCCCCTCAAGGCACGCCCCGCAAGGCACCGCAAGACACCACTCTCAAGTGAGGTAACTCAATGACACGCGCAATGTAATAAAGTTGCTTTTGGCACTCCCCGCCGAGGAAAGCACAAGAACCTCTCACAAACAACCGGAGGTGGCCAAGAACAATCACCTTCTCTTGCCAACGCCTCCAACAATCTCCAAGCCGGCTAGGAGCGGTACTCTCCAAGAGTAACAAGAAATCCACCGGCTAAACCACCCACAAGTGCCACTAGATGCCCTCAAGCTATGCAATGCACTTTGGGATCACTCAATCTCACTTTTGATTTGCAATCAAGCAAGAGAGATGAGTGGGAGGAGTTGTTCTAGCTCAAAGGATGCACAAGTATGTTAGAAATTCCAAGAGACCTCCCCAAGGGCCGGCCAACAAGTATTTATAAGCATCCCATCCAAAAAGAGCCGTTACAACCCACTTGTCCGTTTTCTGCGGGAGCACCGGACGCGCCGGTGGTAACTCACCGGACGCGCTCAACCGCGTCCGGTGCCCCTCCGACATCCGCGTGTCCTCCGAATTTCAAATTCGTCCGTTAGATCCTCCAACGGTCACTGCGTGCCAACGGTCAAACGACCCACCGGACGCGCTGCTGCGAACCACCGGACGCGCCGGTGCGCACAGCACCCGCGCCCGCGAAGCAACCACCGGACGCGCTCCTCGCCACCACCGGACGCCACAGTACCCGCGTCCGGTGCGAGTCCAGTAAGCTCCCTGGACCACCGGACGCGTCCGATGGTGTGTCACCGGACGCGCACCGCGTCCGACGTCCTCGTTTCCCTCAGGGCGCAAGACCGGACGCGCCGGTCCCGTGGGTCACCGGACGCGCCGGTGCCAAACCCTAGCTCGCGCGCCTGACGCCCGCGCTGCACTGACCGGACGCGCCGGTCCACCGTGACCGCGTCCGGTGCAGCGTCCGGTGCAGCGTCCGGTGCTGCGTCCGGTCACCTCTGTGACCGCGTTCGCCTCCGTTTCTTTTCCGACTTCCGGCGCAATGGAATATAGGCATTTCATTTCCCCGAAATCGCCTGAATCCCGCGCTCGCACGCTCGGCGGGAGAGAGAAAGGAACCAAACCCCTCTCTACCCGCAAACCACAGCGCGACCAACGCCACCTTTGTAAATGTGCCAACACCATCAAGTGTACATCTCCATGTGCTTGTGTGTTAGCCTTTTCTCAATCATTTTCAAAGGTTTTCCAGTTAGCTCACTAGGCCCTACATGCAATGCACTTCATGAATTCACCTAGTGGCACCCGTGCGTCGAATAACCGATAAGACTTCCCCTCTTAATAGTTCGGCTATCGACCCTAAATCACTCACACCCTCTATGGTGTCTTGAGTGTAAAACAAAATGGCCCTATGGTTATACCTTTGCCTTGAGCCCATTTTGTTTCTCCAAATGATATGTTCCACTTCATATCATCACATGACCATCTTGATCCATCGACCTTGACTTCACTTGCTCTTCACCGTTGCATTGGTCCGTCGGCGCCAAGTCTTGCTCAAGCTTCACCATCGCATGGTCCTTCGCTTCGAAGCCTCGACTTGCCCTTCACCTTCACAACCGGTCCATCGAGCCAAGCCTCATCTTGGTCTTCATCATCTTGGTCATATGAGTCAATGTCATGTCTCATATTCAATGACCACCTTTATCTAAATCATCCACTTAGATACAAAGGTTAGTCCTAGGTTTCATCAATTAGCCAAAACCAAACTAGGGACTTTCAATCTCCCCCTTTTTGGTAATTGATGACAACCCTCACAAAGATGATTTTGATAATAAAAGTTTTGAACTTGTCATACTTGTCCAATCATTTTGCTCATAAGTAAAGTTTGGACAATTATCACAAGCTCGGTTTTGGTAGCATTAGCTCCCCCTACATATGTGCATAGAGTTTGGATTGAAAGCTTTTGCACATATGCATGGATAGAAGTGTTGGGAGAGTAATTCTACCAAAATGATGCTAAGGTGTAAGAAATGGACCTTTGAAGCGTGATACCAATCGGAGTTGCCTTTTACACCATCCTTAGCATCATGAAGTAACTAGACAACCATCAAAACTCAAGAACCCCGTGAGATCAACATTATATATAAAGGTTCTTGGACCACTTGTAAAAACAACCTTAGGCAAGTCTAGATACCACAAGTAAAACTATTCCTATGCATGCTAGTAGATCATTTCATCATCCAAGTTCTATACTAGCATTGCACCACACAAGCATGTATATTGAATGTAAATACATGTGCAATGAGCAAGTCATATGAAAATGCACAAACAAATGCAACAACTTTGTTTATGAGCTTGCTCCCCCTACTTGTGTGCATCAAAAATTTTATTTACCCCTTTTACCCCTTTATCATGTTGAATCATCTTTTTCTCTCCCCCTTTGTCAACAACTTACCCAAAAATGGGATCAAATTGTGGAGAGAAGGAAAAGTGTTTGATGGAGTAGATTGAAATTAATTCGATTCCACATGTAAGGTTAAAAAATTTATCAAATTTGGTTTAACCTAGAATACTTGCCAAAGATATTTAATTCGATTTGAACCAAAGACAAGCTTCTTCACTCCTCAAAATAAGGGTTATCTTGCCTATGTTGAATTAAACACTTATAGCAAATCTTCTAGATTCAACACTAGGTTTGCAATCTCACAAACATGTCATATGCCACCACTAGATCAAATCAAACATAGAGGCAATAGTGGTAACATATGTCCATCAAATTCATTTGATTTATCATGAATGCTCATGCATACCACTTATTATGTCTACATGCTCTAGCAAGTCCTTAGCATAGGATGAATGACATGTCAATCAACTTTACCTTGCAATGTCGAAGGAGAGGCATGTCAATAAGTGAGTGGGGTGCATTCAACTCATGTTTGAGAAATCAAGAATATTCAATTCATTCCTTAGCTTGCAAAACCTCTTTTCATCAAGTGGCTTAGTGAGAATATCGGCAAGTTGATCATCGGTGCCAACACTTTCAATGGTAATATCTCCCTTTTGTTGATGATCTCTAATGAAATGATGTCTTATGTCAATATGCTTTGTTCTTCCATGTTGAACCGGGTTTTGTACCATCTTGATTGCACTTTCATTATCACATAACAATGGCACATTCTTGAAATTGAGACCATAATCCTTCAAAGTTGATTTCATCCATAGCAATTGTGCACAACAACTCCCCGCACTCACATATTCGGCTTCGGCGGTAGAGATTGCCACACTATTTTGTTTCTTTGAGGACCATGACACAAGTGATCTTCCAAGTAATTGACATGTGCCACTTGTGCTCTTTCTATTGATCTTGCAACCCCCATAGTCGGAGTCCGAATATCCAATCAATTCAAACTTTGACCCCTTGGGATACCATAGTCCAACATCTCTTGTTTGCTTCAAGTACCTCAATATTCTCTTTGCGGCCGTGAGATGACTCTCTCTAGGTGAGGCTTGATATCTAGCACACATGCAAACACTAAACATGACATCCGGCCTTGATGCGGTGACATAGAGTAGACTTCCAATCAAAGACCGATATTCCTTTTGATTCACCATATTGCCATCAAGATCACTATCCAAATTGCCACTTGTACCCATTGGAGTTGAAATTGGCTTTGCATCTTGCATTCCAAACTTCTTCAACATGTCCCTTATGTATTTCCCTTGACTCACAAATGTCCCATTCTTCAATTGCTTGACTTGGAGACCAAGGAAGTAGCTAAGTTCACCAATCATAGACATTTCAAACTCTTTGGCCATCATATCACCAAATTCTTCACAATAGGCTTGATTGGTTGATCCAAAGATGATGTCATCAACATATATTTGCACTATGAATAGATCATTTCCAATCTTCTTGGTGAATAGAGTTGTATCAACCTTGCCCATCTTGAATCCCTTAGAGAGAAGGAAATCCCTTAGCCTCTCATACCATGCTCTAGGTGCTTGCTTTAAGCCATATAAAGCCTTCTTCAACTTGTACACATGGTTGGGTTTCTTGTCATCTTCAAATCCGGGCGGTTGCTCAACAAATACTAACTCATTGATGATCCCATTGAGAAATGCACTTTTGACATCCATTTGATATAGTTTGATGTTGTGTGCACAAGCATAAGCCAATAGAATCCTTATTGCCTCCAATCTTGCCACGGGAGCATATGTTTCATCATAGTCAAGACCTTCTACTTGAGTGTAACCTTGAGCAACTAGTCTTGCTTTGTTTCTCACTACAATGCCATCTTGATCTTGTTTGTTTTTGAACACCCACTTGGTTCCAATCACATTGTAGTCATTTGGCCTTTCTACCAACTCCCAAACATCATTTCTTGTAAAATTGTTAAGCTCTTCTTGCATAGCCATGATCCAATCGGCATCCCTCAAAGCTTCTTCTATCTTCTTCGGTTCTATGGTTGACACAAATGATGCATGCTCACAAAACATAGTCAATCTTGATCTTGTTTGCACACCACTTCTAATATCACCAATAACACTATCAATGGGGTGATCTCTTGCAATATGTTGTGGTTGAAGTACTTGCACTTGATTGCTTGAGCTTGGTTGATCACTTGATGTAACTTGATGAGATGTACTAGCACCATGATTTTGCACTTGAGAGTCACTAACTAGCTTGAATGGTGAATTGAGCACTTGATCTTTATCATCTTGAATATCAATTACTTGCTTTGCTCTAATGTCTCCAATATCCATGTTCTTCATTGCTTCCACTAATAGAGTTCCACCAACATCATCTAGATTCTCTTCTTCATCTTGTGACCCATTGGTTTCATCAAATTGCACATCATGGACTTCTTCTAGAATGCCACTTGAATTGTTCCAAACTCTATAAGCTTTGCTTGTAGTTGAATAACCAAGTAGAAACCCCTCATCACATCTTTTGTCAAACTTCCCCAATCTAGTGCCTTTCTTCAAGATATAGCATTTGCAACCAAACACCCTAAAGTAAGAAATATTGGGCTTTCTTCCATGAAGTAGCTCATATGGGGTCTTCTCTAGCAATGGATGACAATATAGTCTATTGATGTAGTAGCAAGCGGTATTGATTGCTTCATCCCAAAATGATTGACTCACATTGTACTCATGAAGCATTGATCTAGCCATATCAAGCAATGTTCTATTCTTCCTCTCAACTAAGCCATTTGATTGTGGAGTGTACTTGGCCGAGAATTGATGTCCAATACCATAATGATCACAAAGTACCTCAATTCTTGTATTCTTGAACTCACTTCCATTGTCACTTCTCACTTTCTTGATTCTAATCTCAAACTCATTGTGAACTCTAGTGAGAAATGTCTTGAAGGTGTCAAACACTTCACTCTTGTCACTAAGAAAGAATACCCATGTGAATCTTGTGAAATCATCCACTATGACAAATCCATACTTATTGCCGCCTATGCTTGTATATGTTGTTGGTCCAAATAGATCCATGTGCATCAACTCAAATGCTTTGCATGTGCTCATTGTACTCTTCTTTGGATGTGAGCTTCCAACTTGCTTCCCGGCTTGACATGCACTACAAAGCTTATTCTTCTCAAATTCAACATCTTTCAAACCATTGACAAGATTGTGAGTTGTAAGCTTCTTCAATTGTTTCATGCCAACATGACCAAGCCTTCTATGCCAAAGCCAACCCATGCTTGATTTGGAGACCAAGCAAGTTGTCAAAGAAGTTTCTCTAGCATTGAAGTCAACTAGGTAGAGATTCTCATATCTAAAGCCCTTGAATGCCATATTTGAACCATCCACACTAATAACTTCCACATCATCAACCCCAAAGATGCATTTGTAGCCTAGATCACATATTTGTGCCACGGATAGAAGATTGAAATCCAAGCTTTCAACTAGCAACACATTGGAGATACTCATGTCATTTGATATTGCAATCTTTCCCAAGCCAATAACCTTGCCTTTCTTGTTATTGCCAAATGTGATAGAATCAACACCACTATCATTGTCATTGATTGAGTCAAACATTCTTGATGTACCGGTCATGTGTTGAGTGCACCCACTATCAATAATCCAATGCCTTCCTCCGGCTTTGTAATTGACCTACAAGCAAATCAATGAAGCTTAGGTACCCATTTTTGCTTGGGTCCTTGTAGGTTAGTAACTAAGCTCTTTGGTACCCAAATAGCCTTCTTCTTTGGGCCAACAATGGGTGTACCAATAAACTTAGCTTGCACACCCTTCACACCTTTGGTAAGCACATAGCAAGAATCAAAAGGTATAGCATTAACAAATTTCTTGCTTTGGTTCTTTTTATTGCAATTATGCTCTAGGTGCCCAACTTGCTTACATCTATTGCAAAACCGACCATTGCCCTTCACAAAGCTAGGCTTTGGAGTTGCAAAGGCCGACTTGCCTTTCTTGGGGGTGTAGCCCAATCCCTCTTTGTTAAGAGAGAACCTTTGGCTACCCAAGCACTTAAGCAAGCGGGCCTCACCACCATAGGCCTTGCCTAGGGCGTGAGTGAGCTCATCCACCTTTCTCTTGAGAGTCTCATTCTCAACCATTAGTGAGGCATCACAAGTGAAACCATCACTAGTAGTGGAGGTAGAGTTAGTGGTGGTGGATGAAGAGCTACAAGAAGGGTTAGTATTTGACATGATGATAGGTTCATTAAAGGATTCATCAATTATATCACATGTAACACCTATATCACATGATACAACAACCTCTTTCTTTGCTTGTTGCTCAAGTAGCAATGAGTGAGCTTTTTCAAGCTTGGAATGAGCCTTATCAAGATCCTCATGGTCTTCCACTAGACTCTCATGAGTGGTCTTAAGCTCACCAAGAACTTTCTCAAGTATTCCTACTTTCATTGAAAGCTTCTTGCACTCCTTGTTCTTGGCAATAGCTATGTCTCTAGTTTGTTGCAACAAGTCATATAGTTGTTCTTTAGTTGGTTCATCATCATCATCATTTTCATTATCATATTTATCATTATCACTATCATGAACATATTCCATTTCACTTTCATCATCACTTTCATCATATAATACCTTAGCTTCTTTGGCCATGAAGCACGAAGAGGATGAATCAAATAGTGAAGGCTTCTTGTTGATAGCAATGGAAGCAAAAGCCTTGTTGGATGATTCTTCTTCTTCATCATCATCATCACTTTCCCAAGTGGCCATATAGACTCCATTCTTGCCTTTCTTGAATGTTATCTTGGCTTCTTTCTTTTTCTTCTCAAACTTGCCCCTCTTGTTGTTTTTCTTCTTGTCATAGGGACAATCGACTTGAAGATGTTCGGTGCTATCACAATTGAAGCACTTCCTTTGTTGCTCATTGCTCTTGAAATTGTCATTTCTCTTTTTGAAGCCTCTTCTCTTAATGAACATGTGACCCATTTTCTTGACTACAAAAGCAAATGCCTCATCATCAATTTCATAATCTTCATCTTCATCATTGTCTTCTTCTTCTTCAATGATGGTAGCTTTGCCCTTGGAGGAGATGGCCTTGAATGCCACGGTCTTCTTCTTCTTTTCTTCCTCCTTCTCATCAACATCTTGATCATACTTGTCAAAGGTTAACACCTCTCCAAGCAAATCATTTGGCTTCATTGTTTCAAGCCCATCTCTTTGCAACATCATGATCAACATCTTGAATCTTCTAGGTAAGCTCAATAAGAACTTGTGACAAAAATCTTGATCTTGAGTCTTGTGCCCTAAGCTCTTGAGATCATTGACTATCACTTGCAATCTATGAAACATTTCAATGATTGTTTCATCATCCTTTTTCTTGAAGTTCTCAAACTCACTCTTGAGCCCATATAGCTTGGCACTCTTCACAACCTTAGTGCCCTCATATGTTTCACTTAACCTTGTCCACACTTCATTTGCCAATTCCAAATCCTTGATGCCCTCAAATACTTTTGTGTCAATACCATGGTAAAAAGTATTGAGAGCCATTCTATTGCATGTTCTATTTGCTCTATCCTCATCGGTGAGATGATCGGGATCAATGATAGCAAAATCATTCTCGGTGACTTCCAATACTCTCTCATGAATAGAACCAAGGTACATTGTCATCTTTCTCTTCCAATGAGCAAAAGAACTAACACCATCAAAGAACGGTGGTTTGCCCCCAACATGATTGAACACAATTTGAGCCATTTTTCACACCGAAGGATGTTAAGCCTTGATTAAAACGGTGACCACGGCTCCGATACCACTTGTAAGGTCCTAGATGGCTAGAGGGGGGGTGAATAGCCTATTAAAAATTCTACAAGTACCACTAAGCAAACTTGTTAGAATAACAAACGGCGTAAAGCGAGTTTTGCTTAGCCTACGGAAGTGATGCAAGCCTCCTATCCACAAGTCTAGTAGATTATGATCTCTAATTCACACAAGGGCTAGGTCACTAAAACTTACACTAGTGAGCAAGCTAACAACAACTAGCAAAGGTACTACTAGAGCTACACAAGATAATCTAGTAAAGATAAGTGCAAGAGATAGGATTGTGAATCTTATACCGACGGTGGAGTGAAGATGTTGCCAATCACCAAGATGATATACAATCAATTAATATTGACAACAACACAATATGTAGACCAATCACCGGGAGACAAGAGACACAATAATTTTTGTTCACCCGGTGTTCACTTGTGCACCGACAAGCTACGTCACCGGTTGTGTCGACCAACACTTAGATGGTTCCTCGGTGTGACCCTCAAGTCACTTGCCCCTCAAGGCACGCCCCGCAAGGCACCGCAAGACACCACTCTCAAGTGAGGTAACTCAATGACACGCGCAATGTAATAAAGTTGCTTTTGGCACTCCGCCGAGGAAAGCACAAGAACCTCTCACAAACAACCGGAGGTGGCCAAGAACAATCACCTTCTCTTGCCAACGCCTCCAACAATCTCCAAGCCGGCTAGGAGCGGTACTCTCCAAGAGTAACAAGAAATCCACCGGCTAAACCACCCACAAGTGCCACTAGATGCCCTCAAGCTATGCAATGCACTTTGGGATCACTCAATCTCACTTTTGATTTGCAATCAAGCAAGAGAGATGAGTGGGAGGAGTTGTTCTAGCTCAAAGGATGCACAAGTATGTTAGAAATTCCAAGAGACCTCCCCAAGGGCCGGCCAACAAGTATTTATAAGCATCCCATCCAAAAAGAGCCGTTACAACCCACTTGTCCGTTTTCTGCGGGAGCACCGGACGCGCCGGTGGTAACTCACCGGACGCGCTCAACCGCGTCCGGTGCCCCTCCGACATCCGCGTGTCCTCCGAATTTCAAATTCGTCCGTTAGATCCTCCAACGGTCACTGCGTGCCAACGGTCAAACGACCCACCGGACGCGCTGCTGCGAACCACCGGACGCGCCGGTGCGCACAGCACCCGCGCCCGCGAAGCAACCACCGGACGCGCTCCTCGCCACCACCGGACGCCACAGTACCCGCGTCCGGTGCGAGTCCAGTAAGCTCCCTGGACCACCGGACGCGTCCGATGGTGTGTCACCGGACGCGCACCGCGTCCGACGTCCTCGTTTCCCTCAGGGCGCAAGACCGGACGCGCCGGTCCCGTGGGTCACCGGACGCGCCGGTGCCAAACCCTAGCTCGCGCGCCTGACGCCCGCGCTGCACTGACCGGACGCGCCGGTCCACCGTGACCGCGTCCGGTGCAGCGTCCGGTGCAGCGTCCGGTGCTGCGTCCGGTCACCTCTGTGACCGCGTTCGCCTCCGTTTCTTTTCCGACTTCCGGCGCAATGGAATATAGGCATTTCATTTCCCCGAAATCGCCTGAATCCCGCGCTCGCACGCTCGGCGGGAGAGAGAAAGGAACCAAACCCCTCTCTACCCGCAAACCACAGCGCGACCAACGCCACCTTTGTAAATGTGCCAACACCATCAAGTGTACATCTCCATGTGCTTGTGTGTTAGCCTTTTCTCAATCATTTTCAAAGGTTTTCCAGTTAGCTCACTAGGCCCTACATGCAATGCACTTCATGAATTCACCTAGTGGCACCCGTGCGTCGAATAACCGATAAGACTTCCCCTCTTAATAGTTCGGCTATCGACCCTAAATCACTCACACCCTCTATGGTGTCTTGAGTGTAAAACAAAATGGCCCTATGGTTATACCTTTGCCTTGAGCCCATTTTGTTTCTCCAAATGATATGTTCCACTTCATATCATCACATGACCATCTTGATCCATCGACCTTGACTTCACTTGCTCTTCACCGTTGCATTGGTCCGTCGGCGCCAAGTCTTGCTCAAGCTTCACCATCGCATGGTCCTTCGCTTCGAAGCCTCGACTTGCCCTTCACCTTCACAACCGGTCCATCGAGCCAAGCCTCATCTTGGTCTTCATCATCTTGGTCATATGAGTCAATGTCATGTCTCATATTCAATGACCACCTTTATCTAAATCATCCACTTAGATACAAAGGTTAGTCCTAGGTTTCATCAATTAGCCAAAACCAAACTAGGGACTTTCACCAGTTCAAGGCCGCATTCCGTGGGAACTATATTCCTCCAGGTCTTATGGCTATCAAACACACATAATTTATGAGGCTGTCGCAGGGCAATAAGAGCTTGACTGAATATCTGCAAGCTTTCAACAACCTGGCAAGGTATGCCACAGAGTTTGTGGATACCGATTCCAAGAAAATTGCTAGCTTTAAAAGAGGCCTCGGCCCAAAGCTGATGAAGACTATGGGCACTAGCAAGTGCACTACTTTCAATGAATTTATCAGTGATGCTCTGACTCAAGAGAACAATAATTCTATCTATGATGCTTCTAAGAGCCGCAAGAGGGCACTAGAGGCAGGTGCTTCACAGTCTCGAGCTCCAGCTGCCCCGAGGGCTCCTTATCGCCCTCCTGCCACAAGTGCTAAGTTCCGTCCTCCGCAAAAGAAGGCGCCAGTGAAGACTGAGTTTCGCAAGGCATATACAGTGGCTCTGCCAAAAGGTAATTCGAGCCAAGGCAGCTCCAGTGTCCCTCCTAGCAACATGCCTTGCTAGAACTGCAACAAGCCAGGCCATTGGTCCAGGAACTGCCCTTACCCTAAGAAGAATGTCAACCAAGGTGGCCGTCAAGGGCACGCTCATTATAACAGTATTGAGGAAATCCCATCTGGTGAGGTTGTCACTGCTGGTAAGTTCCTAGTTGACCAACACCCTGCAGTGGTACTTTTTGATTCAGGTGCTTCGCATTCCTTTATCAGTCCTAAGTTTGCATCAGAGTTTGCATACAAATTGCATGCTGTTGAAGGTGGGGGTTATTGTATTAGCGTAGCAAGTAGGAATATTTCCACAAATAAAGTAGTGGGGAATCTTGAGCTTGAGATAGAAGGGTGAAAGTACTCGCTTGCCTTAGTGGTTTTGCCGGGCTTAGGCATAGATGTTATTCTGGGCATGAATTGGATGAGTCAGAATGGGGTACTCATTGATACATCCACTCGGGTAGTTATGCTCAGAGATCCTACAGATCAAAAGGGTTTTCTGGTACAACTCCCCAGAAAAGTGGATTTGGCTAGGGAAGTTCATGCTGTGCAAGCAAAGGCGTTGGCCAAAATTCCCGTAGTGAATGAGTTTCCAAACGTTTTTCCCGATGATTTGCCGGGACTCCCTCCGGATCGGGATGTGGAATTTAAAATTGAGTTGTTGCCTGGCACGGCTCCCATCTCTAGGAGACCCTATAGGATGCCTCCGAATGAACTAGCTGAACTTAAGGTGAAATTGAATGAACTTTTGAAGAAGGGGTTGATTAGTCCTAGTTCGTCGCCGTGGGGATGTCCTGCTATCTTTGTAAAGAAGAAGGATCAGTCATTACGAATGTGCGTTGATTATAGACCTCTCAATGCAGTCACTGTCAAAAATAAGTACCCTCTACCGCGCATCGACATCTTGTTCGATCAGTTGTCTAAAGCTAAAGTTTTCTCCAAGATTGATCTAAGATCTGGCTATCATCAAATTAAAATCCATCCTAAAGATGTTCCAAAAACCGCCTTCTCTACCAGATACGGTCTTTATGAGTATCTTGTTATGTCCTTCGGCTTGACAAATGCACCCGCACACTTTATGTACTTGATTAATTCGGTGTTTATGCCCGAATTAGATAAGTTTGTGGTGGTATTTATTGATGACATCCTGATATATTCGGTAAATGAGGAAGATCATGCTGAACATCTGCGTATAGTCCTCACAAGACTGCGTGAACATCAACTATATGCAAAGTTCAGTAAGTGCGAATTCTGGCTTCGAGAAGTACCTTTCCTTGGGCATGTGTTGTCCGATGGAGGAATTATGGTGGACCCTGCCAAGGTACAAGAAGTACTGAACTGGAAGGCTCCTATCTCGGTTCACGAGGTCCAGAGTTTTCTTGGTTTGGCTAGCTATTATCGTCGCTTCATCCCGGATTTCTCCAAAATAGCCAAGCCAATGACTCGGTTGCTGCAAAAAGACACCAGGTTTGTCTGGACTCCTGAGTGTGATACAACTTTTCACCAACTACGAACCCTCCTAACCTTAGCTCCGGTTTTGGCACAACCGGATATCGAGAAACCATTTGATGTTTATTGTGATGCCTCAGGCATAGGTTTGGGAGGTGTGTTGATGCAAGAAGGCCGAGTGATTGCATATACCTCTCGACAACTTCGGAAACATGAGGTGAATTATCCAACGCATGACTTAGAACTCGCCGTAGTTGTTCATGCTTTGAAAGCCTGGCGGCACTACCTGTTGGGCAATGTTTGCAATATCTACATAGACCACAAAAGCCTCAAATACATCTTCACCCAACCCGAGTTAAATATGCGTCAAAGAAGATGGCTCGAGTTGATTAAGGATTATAACCTTCAAGTGCACTATCATCCTGGCAAGGGAAATGTGGTTGCGGATGCTTTAAGCCGTAAGTCTCATTGCCATTTCCTTGTTGAAACTGATTTTCATCGATCTTGCCTTCTCCATCCCTCAGTTTTGTACAACATCACTGTCAGTTGTACTCTCAAAAGCAGAATTATTGAGCTCTAAAAGACTGACACTGGTATATTCCACATCAAGCGTAAGATGAAAGAGCAAGAAACTACACAGTTCAGGGTAGATGAAGAGGGTGTACTATGGTTCAAGGATAGGTTAGTTGTGCCTAAGGACCAAGAGCTTCGAAATGATATTATGTCTGAAGCACACTCCTCTAAGTTGTCCATCCATCCTGGTAGCAATAAGATGTATTATGATTTGAAGCCATACTATTGGTGGACCAAAATGCAGAAAGAAATAGCTGCATATGTTGCTAGGTGTGACACCTGCTGTAGAGTTAAAGCGGTACATATGAAAGCTGGGTTACTTCAACCACTTTCTATCCCAGGTTGGAAATGGGAAGAGATAAGTATGGATTTCATTATTGGACTTCCTCCTACTGTCAAAAATTATAACTCCATCTGGGTAATTGTGGACCGCCTAACTAAGTCAGCTCATTTCATTCCTGTGAGAGTGGACTATCGTCCTACTGACTATGCTGAGTTGTACTTCAATCATATAGTCCGGCTCCATGGGATACCTCGTACTATCATATCTGACCGTGGTCCCCAGTTCACTGCTCGTTTTTGGGAGCACTTGCATCACCTTCTGGGAACCAAGTTAGTGAGAAGCTCTGCTTATCACCTCCAGACGTCTGGTCAGATGGAACGGGTTAACCAAATCTTGGAAGATCTATTGCGGGCATGTGTCATTTCATCCAAGGGTTCTTGGGAAAAATGGTTACCTCTAGCCGAGTTCTCGTACAATAATAGTTACCAAGAGAGTATTAAGATGGCCCCATTCGAAGCTTTGTACGGTCGTAAGTGTAGAACCCCACCAAATTGGATAGAAGCTGGTGAGAGGAGATTTTATGGTATTGCTTTTGTTGAGGAAGCGGAGGAACAAGTCCGTACCATCCAAAAGCATATGGCTGCAGCCCAAGCTAGACAGAAAAGTTATGCTGATCGTCGTAGAAAACCACTCGAGTTTGAAGTTGGAGACTTCGTGTATCTGAAAGTTTCTCTAATGAAGAGTGTCCAACGTTTTGGTGTTAAGCGGAAACTTGCGCCAAGATACGTGGGTCCTTTCCAAATCATAGGCAAGAGTGGAGCTGTTGCGTACAAAATCCAGTTACCTCAAGAAATGAGTGCCTTATTCAACGTCTTCCATGTATCTCAGCTCAAAAGTGTCTTCGAGTTCCTGAGGAAAGAGTTCCTTTAGGAGATATCAGGCTTGAGTCTGATTTAACTTACGAAGGAAAGCCAGTCCGGGTGATCGATACTCAGGAACGAGTAACTAGAAGCAAAGTGGTTAAGTGATATAAAGTAATGTGGAGTAATCAGGGTAGTGAAAGTGACGCTACGTGGGAACGTGAGGACTATTTGCGGGATGACTATAAGGAATTCTATGAAAAATGGTATGCTTTCCAAATCTCAGGACGAGATTTTTATAAGGGGGGAGGGCTGTAACACCTCAGGTGTTTAGCTCCATAATTTCATTGCATTACATGAGCATAAGCATGCATCATTTCATGTTATTTCATATGGTTGCAACAAATGTGATTTGTTTTTAAAGTTTTGTTTGGCTCACATCATGTGACCCTAGGGAGTTGGTGTAACTAAAGGGTAGAGTAGCCAATTATATCTCACAACACTTTAGTTATACTTAGGGTCACTAATGGAGCAAGGTTCATATTGACCAAAATCACCAAAATGCCCTCCAAGGTGTAGTTGACCAGCATTTAGCCCTAGGAAGCTCTAGTTTGACCAATTAAAAAGTCTAGCTTACAGACCTTGCATGGAGGAGCACCCTTAAGCAAAGCTGTAGGGAATTTTATGGGGAACAAAAGTCTCAATATGACCATCTCATGAAACTGGCCAGAACATGCTCAAAAATGGCCCACAAGTCAGCTAGAGGGGCTGTCTCAACACTTAGAATTTTTCTAAGTCTCAAAAGTGTCCCTCCAGTTTTACTGTGACCTACTTTGGAAGCTTGTAGTTTGCAAACCAGACCAAACCAGCCCCAACTCATATTGGCAAACTTGTAGTCCTTATGTAGCTCTACAACATTGTCAACATGACCATCACCTAGTTCTAAATGGTTTAGGAGTTGTGGTGTCTTGAAAATAGGGTTTCAGTCGGTTTCACTGACTGAAAACATGTTTCAGTTTCACAGTGCACCACTTTGGAGCTCTGTGGTTTCAAATCCAGGCTGAATTAGTCCTTGAGCCAATTGACAAAGTTGTAGTACTCATATAGCTCTACAACATTGCCAACATCACCCATACCTGGTTCTCACTGGATTAGGAGTAAATTGAACCCAAAATCGCGCTGTCAGTTGACGCCATCGAGCTCTGAAACGAACCTTCAGTCACCGACAGTCGCAGGCCATCACCGCCGCGTGTCCTCCATGCGCCGCGCATGACCTGGCGCCTTGGCCAGCTGCCGAGCACATAGAAGGGCGCCTCTGCTGTCGTTCCGACCGCACCCCTCCATTCCCTCCTCCTTTCCTCTCTCGTCGGCAGAGCGGAGGAACCGAGCCGCCATTGCCGCTCTTGCTCCGACGAGCTCACGCGCGTGTTCCACCGCACCACTGCACCTCACATCCGGCCAACAGCTATGCCTTGAGCCCCTCTACGCACTCGTCCCGTCCCTGCCCTTAGACGCACCTTGGTAAGGACGAATTGTTAGTTCCGCCACCGCTAGACCTTGTCGGCGTTCTCCCGCGCGGTGGCTCACCGTGGCTGGGGTCTTCGGTGCTTCCACTGCGAGCGCTAGTAGGTGCTTTAGGACCGGGGTAGTATGGGGATGCTCACCATGGGACTAGGAGAGGATCCCGAGGTCACCGCCGGCGAGGAGCACCACCACCGCCCCGCCGGTCCGCCAAGCCCGCCACCATCCCCCATAGCCGCAGCCATTGCTCCAATTAGTAGCAACCCTAGGTTCGCATGGAAGAGGCGAACGTGCCTGTGCCCTTGGTCTCACCGGAGCTGCCGCCGGGGGCGAGTTTGCCGTCGACCGTTTTCCTCCCCCGCCTTCGTCTCGCTGACAAGTGGGGCCCGCTCGTCAGAGCGCGCGCGCGGGCGGGATGGCCGAGCAGGCGCGCGTGCGTCGCGGGCCGCGCGCAGAAGCGGGCCACGCCACTCGATCTGGGCTGCGCTATCGGGTCGGCCGGTCCACTGGTTCCTTTTTGTTTTATTTGAAATTTCAGTTTCTATATTATTTTACAGATTTGAATAATGTTTGTGATTTTCATATCTAGGGTTTGGTAGATCCAAAAATGGTGATCCAAATTTTATTGGGCTCCAAATAAAGTGTAGTTTCTAGGAAAAATATCAAATGCTTATGTGATGTTTAAATTCTGGAATAATTAATTAGAGTTTTGAAATGTGTTTTAGATTGCATGCAAACTTGTTTAAATCATATCTTGAGTTTCAGTGTTCCAAAAATTATGAAATTTGGTGGGTAGGCTAATTTATACTTGTTCTAGCTCTGGTAAAAATTTGGGCAGTAGTGCTTAAGTACTTTTCAAGTTATAATGCTATCTTTTTATTTTAGGAAATACTTAAATGAATTTTTGTAATTTTTCTACATGTGCAATGTTCTTATCAATTTTTGGAGAATGTCTTGGTACCTTAAAGTGTCTAAGAAAAATAGGAAATCTGTTGTTTGACACTTTTTAATATGATTTGTTAATTATACAAAAATCAGCCTTTTAGGCTTGTGAATTTTGTTTAGGGAGTTTCTTTAAATAAATTTAGTTCAAATTTTTACAATGGTCTCTTTTTGGTTCCTAGAGTCTCCTGTAATTTTTGTAGAATTTTTCCAGCAGTTTGCATATATGTTTAAAATTTCACTTAATTACTTAAGTAAATTAAGAAATGGGTTTAAATAAATATTCTAGGTTCTCACACCTTACTTTATGGTGTTTTTGTGACCTTTGTGAAGTTGTGGTAACATTAGTTTGGTCTTATGGGATGTTTGCCACATAAATAAATATTTAATCTTTGCAATTCTAGATTTTCTGGACAGCTGGTAGTATTTGTAGGTTTGACCCTTAATAAAAGTGTTTGCTGGAAAACTTGTGAATACCAAAGTTATAGTAAACTTGATAAACTAGCTTGTGTCAAAAGTTGGGAGCATTTAGCTTAGTAGTTTAGGAGTTATTGCTGTTTTAAGGGACAGTCCATAATTGGTTGCTCTCTGTTTAGAGAGGACAGATTCTGGAACTTGGGAAATTCGACATGGAAAACTTAGGAAATTAAGGTTGAGGTCTGAAAATTAATTGTAGTTCATTTCTTAAGCTTTCCAGATTGTCTTAGACCATAACTTTTGGAGTTAGGAATCTTCAGTTATGTTAGAATCCTTGAGCTGCTGTCTAAAATGTCTTACTGTGGTAACCTAAGTAATATTACTCTTGTATTGTTAGGTGCTAAGGCCTTAACCGAAGAAGAACATCTATATCTTAGGTTGGGTAGAGTAGGTAAGTACTTCTCCACCGAAGAAGAGATTTGCATGTACTGATAAAGTAACTTGATTAGATTATTGTTTTTATTTCTGAATTTCATTCCGAGCATGTTGCACCTTTATGCATCCATGATATTTATTGTGCATTCATGCAATAGGTGTACTGGAGGGGGTAACTCTCCTCGAATTCAAGCCTGTGATTTTGGAGGAAATTTAGGACCTGCCGGAGCAGCCAGAGGAACCGACCGGCGACGAAGCTCCTGCCGAAGATCTACCCGAGTGCCCTGACCACCGGCCCTCGACCTTTCTGAAAGGCAAGCCCCGGTGCATCCTGAACCCATCAATTTATAAATCTATCTTGAGTACTTTTAATTGTTTAATGCATTAAGTTGTAGGAGTTGTATGAAAACAATTATTGCATTATACCTGTCCTTGTCCAGATATCGTACTTAACCCTATATTAGGTTTAGGCACGTGTCAATGCTTAGCCCTGCTTAGTGCGGTAGAAGTCGGGTGATTTCCGGTCATCCGCGAGATGTAGGAAGGAATCACGAGTGGCTTTATGGCTATCGTGGATGGAACCATGCCTTAAAATGAAATGGAGACCGGGCGGGAGTTCGATAGTACAGCCACAAGACACTTCACATCTTGGGTGTGGAGCTATGCCCATCTGAGTCGTTTAAGGACCAATTCGTTGTACATCCTTGAGTCATGTTGAACGCAGTCTAACACTTAGTTGGCCGGATAAGCCGTTTCGACCGCGAAGCCGAGTAATGTGATTCAGGCGGGGAATCGAATGGTAGGTTGCTTCTTGGAGGAGAGAAAGGATGTGCTTGGGGACATTGGCGTGAGACCAAGGGGGGGTTAGAGTCCCTATCACCTGGCAGAGTGTCGCCCTTGGGGTCGCGACATCATTCGGACCCGCGATTCCTGAATCATATGAAAAGGTGGCTTGTGCGACCCTGGCAGGGGCCTGCACGGTGAGTGTTAGAAATACCCCTCCAGCTGGATAGGAATTCGATTCGAATCGCCGTCGCTCTCGGTTAGTGAGCACTTGACTTGAGCAGCGGCAACGTAGATCTCATTAAATGAACAGATGGTTAAGTGAATGATATAATGTTGCCACAATGATATACCTGCTATGGATATAATAATAATGTTGTTTGATTATACTCAAGTGAATGTTTATTACAGGTGCTAAGATAGATGATAGGTAAATGCTAAAAAGAACTGCTAGTACAAGTTATAAGAGTTTCAATTACTTATGCCTTTATGCAAAAATGTGATGTCTGCTAGCCTCTTGTGTAAGCCTTGCATAATCCTTGGTGTCATCTTATTTCTGGTTTTTGACGGGTAAGTCTAGCTAAGTACATTCTAGTACTCAGGGTTTATTCCCTCCTGTTACAGATGATATGCTCTACCAAGGCTTCTGCAAAAATTGTCTCTACCCTGCGGGTGACGAAGACTAGATCACTAGGGCGTGATCATCTTTTATGTACTTTCCTGATGCTTTTGCGGGTTGTTGATCAACAAGACTGGCAGTAGTTAAACAACGAGTGTGTGTGTATGCTTCCGCTACTTTATAAACTTGGTTTGTAATATTTGCGACTCCGTGTGTGTAAACTTATTTTGGAACTACTTGTGTAATGTAACGTATGATGTTGTATGTTGAATGATGCGATCTTGGTTGTAAGCAAGTTGGTTTGAAATCCTTCGTGGTTTCGATTGACTACCGGGATTATATGAGCTCAAGTTTGAAAATTTGAGCGCTTCGGTGCTTGTTTTTGTACTTGTGCTCTTATAATTTGGTCGGTTCTGTTACAACAACAATTTGACAAAGCTCAATATTGAAACAAGTAGCATATGACTAAGGTTTGAATTTGAATATCATGTCATATGGCCTTGGTAGGTATTTCATAATCATTGAGGAACTTTTGATTTTAGCATTTTAAAAATAAAATCTCGGGATGTCAAGTCTCTCTTAGAACAAAGTCATAGTGAATTCTATTTGTACCATATCATAACTCGCAACAACTTAGAAAAGGAGCATGCATTTGCAACCCATAAGTTTTCAAGTTTTAGGATGTGACATTTTTAGCCAACAAACTTAAATCTTGGAGAATACTAAGTTATAACCTAGGCACCGATAAATTATAGACAGAGCAAATATTCATCATTTTAACATAGGAGAAACTAACATTCCTTAAAACATATGAAAGTGGATTCATATTTTTGATATTTTTGTCATATTTCATTTTTTTAGATTTTCAAATTTTAGATTTTTTAGATGCTAATAAATAAATGTGGAAAAATAAAACTAAGATACAAGGTACCTCTGTTGGGGTCCTCTCCCAAGCTAGCTCATGGCCTCGGTCCGGGGTTGTACCCCATGGACCGCAAGTAGGCCCACTGCGCTTCTTGTTGTTGTCGCAGCAGCGTGTTGATGTCTGCGAACTGCTGTTGCTGTTGTTGGTGCCATTGGTCTGCTTATTGTTGCCACTAGGTTGTATTCTACACATGAGTGTTTAGTGTAGTTTGAATCTCACCAGTTTGGATTTCCAACCCTTCGAGGCGGGTGTTGATGTTGTCCAACTCCCGACGAGTCGAAGTGCACTGTCATGGTTGGACGGGCGGTGGTAGTCCCTCAGAGTCAGAGGAGTGAGCCTAATGCTCATGCCATCCTAGTCCTCCAGCCTCGTGCCAACCCAACCTTCTGACCTCCTGTGGTTGTGGGGCACACCCTAGCTAGGTTGATACCCTGGGGTAAACCCAGGCGTATGCATGGCGGGGAGCCATCCCGACATGTGTGTCTGAGGCATGGGTGGTGTCGGTGTGGGCAGTGGCTGCTATGAACTGTCAGCTTCGTTCCTTGTCCTGCTCCTTGTATACCTGCGAGAAGCTGAACTCCTGCGTGCTTCCTCTTGCTCAACAAGAATGAAGGTTAGTGCTAGAGACTTATACAAATGAAGATCTGGGTTAGGTAACGGGATCTCATTCGTATACCCCGAGAAATAAAACACAAGGTTCCCTTCATTATTATTTTTCAAGTGGTTCCCTTGCATCAAGAAATGCTCATCAACTTTGATGCGTGGAGTGGTGATATATATCACATTTTGTCCATCCAACGCATCAACGCTAGCGGCAAGTCAAGTTACAATGGATGTGCAAGAAATAGGAGTGGAAGCTTTGATTGTGTCTATCCAATGGTTAAACATTTCTTTTATAGGAGCAACTTTGGTCTTTTAAGAATGGCATAAAGTAGTTGCAATTCAGCATGATGAGCATAACGAATGTCATCCCTAGCGAACCAAGTCATGGCATTCCAATGATGCATGAACCTCAAAGTAGGATGATGAATATTCATATTATAAGGTTGAAACTTGCCAACTACATCTTGATTTGAAATTAGTTTCCAAAATGCATGATGATTAAAGCCTTTGATAGAATAATTCAAATCATTTGAGCATTTTGAATTGAAGCCTAAGTGAATAGCAAGATTCTTCTATGTAAGAAAATATTCGTTCCCAAAAAGACAGAAAGTAATCCCATTATCCACTTCTTTCAAAGAGCATAGAAATTGCATGGTTAGGATGCGAGAGCCTTGCTCGTCGATGAGGGCAACTCTCTCCCATCCTACGGCCTTCCAAATGGTGGTGAATTTGATGTCCATACCTATCTTATCGAGGAGATCGGGGTCAAATGCCGGCATGTGGATGAACTCACGGTTCTTGACATGGTTGTACGCTTGCATCTCCCAGTCACCCTCCAAGTCGAGGTATGGAGCATCGGCATCTTCTACTCTTTACTCTTGTTCTTGCTCTTCCGTTGGCTCCATTTCTTTGTCTTTATGCATCAGGCTTCCTTTGGGCTTGGAGTGGCATCGGCTTGAGCTTCCGTGGGAGCGTCTTGAGCTCACTCCCGTGACCTTCTTGAGTGCACCAGAAAGCCTTCTCCTGAGCTCGCTCGTGGCAAACAAGACAACAACAAAACTTGCAAACTGCCATGATCACACCCTTAAGTGCTCAAGGGAATTGATGTTGACAATCATTAATCCTTACTCTCTGGGTACCTTAATATTGGTACCCGACAGTAGCCTCGAGCCCCCGGGTGATCCATGGGATCGATTGGGGGGGGGTCATTCAATTACCTAAGGGTGCGCGCGAGCGCACCTGGTGGGTGTAGCCCCTAAGCTTGTGGAGGAGTTATAAACTCCTGCATAGGCTTCTCTTGGATGATATGGTTCCGGCATTTTGGTCCCCCTGGCAACTCGCAAGTCCCCTCGGCTGGGTTGGATCTGTCTGATTCGTCATTTGTATGCCACCACACATCGAGTCTTCTTATGATTCCGAGCGCGCATCGAGTCTCCTTGCGATTCCGAGCGCCTGGGCCCCCATGCACAGTAGGAGTCTGACTAAGGGATTAGTTCATCTTTTATTCGTTCTCCCTCATATGTTTTTCTAGTAAAACGGAGGGGTTGAGCCGTGCCATGATTTTCCTCGTTGGGTGAACCATCATGCTTGGCGAGCTATTAATGGGCTAGTTCGAGTGGAGCCCTGGTTCCCGTGCGTGGGGATTTGACATGGGTCAGCTTGTGATCGACTTCGAACTCTCGGTGACCAATCTATATAGTTTCTGGGCCCGTTCGACTGGTCCCGAGGGCTCATTGCCTTTCTATGAGGAAAAACCATGGGGCATGCTCTGCCAAGACTCGAATGTGGGCCGGGATGCCCATGGCACTCGCACACCTAGGTACTAGCCACTAGCATGCCCATCCTATTCCACCCCTTACTCTAAGGATGCCCTAAGCGGTCGTTGAACCCGCTGATGGGCTAGCCTTCGAACTCTTGGGCCTTAATGGTCCATAGGGGCATTTCTAGCTTCATATCCCTCTTACCTATGGTGGTTCGTGGCCTGTTGGGGGAGGGGGCGAGTCGCTATCCAGCGTGTCCCCCGAGAGATGGCTAGAGGTCACGTGCATGTGGATCAAGGCAGGCGGTTGGCTCCTCGCCTCCACCTTCCCCTATAAAACCAAAGGGTTAGACCTCTATATCCAGCATGCCTTCCAGCGTCCTTACCTTTCTTGCTCTGCCGCTGTCGCCAGCGCTTGTTCGTTGCCTTCGTTCCTCCACCGCCACAGCTTTCGTTCCTCCGTTCTCGCAACCCATGGATCTATGGGTCCGCTCAGATTGCACCCACACGTGCATGGAAGGCCTCATCAATCGTGGTCTTCTTCGTGCGAGGACCGACATGTATGAGTGGATGGTGCATGACGATCATGACTTCCCAGTGCTGCTCGACGGCTATGTGGTGTCTTTCACGCTCTTCCACGAGTGCGGGCTCACAGCTCCTCCCTATCACTTCCTCCTCAAGTTTCTTCATTACTACAAGATTGAGCTGCAACATCTAAAATCATAGCCTTCATCGCGATGTCTGAAAGTTGCCTAGGATCGAGCCTCACTTCGACCTCTGGAGGCACTTCTTCTCCATTGACCTACAGAAGAGAAGGGGGCACAGCTGAGCGGAGGTGACGATGCCGATGGGGTGCGTGAGCATCCACCTTAGGAACAACCAGTCTAGAGATTACATGGCCGCCAAGCTATTGTCGTCCAACAAAGGGTGGCAGTCATAGTGGTTCTACCTACAGAATGACGCCGCCCCTGTTGGCATTTCTTAACATTGTTACTAAGAATAGTTATAAAACCCATCCTCAGCAATGATATCAGAAATGCTTATTGGCATTCCCTAGCATCGCCACTAGGATTGGTGTATCCTAGCAACAATACTAAGGAGTGTCAACTGATAGGTCATTATGTTTATAGATGTTATCTACACGCGCACGGATCTATCGTTGCAGCATTTCACCCGGAAGTATTCAGGGTATCATTATTTATATTTTTTGCTAAGGAAGGTATGGTGTAAAAGTATCTAATAGGGACATGGACACTATAACATGAATGCACAATAGACCACTACTCAATACTAGGGTAAGACTTGATAAGGCTCAACATAGTGTGACACACACTCATGGGCTAACCTCAAAGGACAAAGGGAAAACAAAGATTGAAATAATGATCCTAAGTGGAGCAGGCATGTCTAATATAGCCGTGCAAAGAATAGTGAATGATCATGCACATACATGGTATAGAGTTATAGTTATGCAAGAGAATGGATCGGGAGACCACCGAGTACTGGTCTGCCAGCAACCTCATGTGGCATATTTACGAACTCCTACACCCTAGTCGAACGTGGGGGAATGCAAGGGATGGACAGGGCTGTCACCACCTGCCCACCTACCCCTCGACCGTGGAAAGGGCATGCAATCATTCGCCACTATATACCCGGGCACCTTGCCCGCATATATAGTGACCACCCAAATCCCCCGCGGTCTCCGACCCTATGGATCGACAGGTAAAGAACTTGGGTGTACCCGAAGGCATGATGAACCACCACCTGTGCTTAGCTCTAAACTCCAACAAACATATGACATGAATGTTTAAGCATAAAGTTTTATATGACGAAACCCTAGCACATGGACTATAGACTAGTTCATATACTACGATCATGTCATATGAACATATCACAATCATCACACACAAACTATATGCTAGTTCATATGTCAAGATTATAACATGCAAACTATACTCTAGTTCTATAGCACAACTATATGAAAAGAATAAGAACATAGCTAGTTGGAGGAACAAGATGGAAAAAGGTAAACCTAAGAAGGAGGAAGGAGGAGGAAGGGAGGTAGAGAGGAGTGAGGAGCCCAAGTGTGGTGTGTGTGAGTGAGGGTGTCTCCTCCTCCTTATATAGGAGTGTGGGGGTCACTCCAGGCACTAGGTTCACTGAACCTGGTAGTACACCCCCGCACCACCCTCCTAGCATTGATGGTTGTCGAGACAAGCAAGTAGGGCCAAGGTGGTGGCCTGGAGGGCGCGGCCGCACCCCTAGCGCGCGCGTGCTAGGGCCGGTGCCCCTCGGCCCCGTCTTTGCTCTGCTGCTTCCCTGCTGGGCCTAGATCACAATGCCAAGTTAGGCTTGGCCTGGTTCTGCGCTGGATTGGCTTGTTGCTCCTCTCTTGCCTTTTTATGCCTTCCTAGAAAGCGTATTTTTGACGTGTTCCACTTGTATTTGATATGTATTCCTGCATAGTGATAATTCTACCAGTACAAGTGGAATTCGGTCAATAGTAAATGTATATGTGTGTATTGATGTGTAATTCTATCCTTTTTAGGCTTATGTTGGCGGTAAATATATGTTGATAACGACTGCCAATAAACTCCCCCAAGCTTACCCTTTGCTCGTCCTCAAGCAAAAGCTAAGACATTGGATGTTGATCAGGAGTTGCTACTATGCCAATTACATTTCAAATATGCATAGTTTATAAAAAAATTTTCTACTGCAATTTGAATGAATTGGCTTGTGTTACTCACCCATTATTATTTTGTTGCTTGTGGAGCTTTTTGGCATTCTCTAGTCTTGGGTGGTTGGAAGACAGAACAGATGAACAGACCTGCTTATCATTTGTTCTTTTGATCGACTATCATTCTGAAGGTTTTGAAAGTTTTTTTGCAAGATAAATGTAGTTCCTCGAATGATACACTTGAACGCTCAAAGTGTATGTTTATTCCTCACCAAAGTTGCCTTTCTTTCATGCTACCAGCTAGTATGCTTTTGTGGGGCTCAGGTATGGATGATAGAAAGCATACTTGCAACATGTCATGTTGCTAAGTCAAAAACCGGACCATAGGAGAGACTAATCATACACTTTTGATCAAGATATGTGTAAGTGAGTGGAATATTTTTTTTTGTATTTTTTGTGGTCTCAAATGTCATACTTCTCTCCTTTTGAAATCTTTGAGAGTATGGGCTATCCTCACTTTTTGGCGGGTACACGTGTACCCATTTTTCTTCACTCATGTAGGTGTCTTTGCACCCCTTGTTTTATTCTCTCTTTTTTTTTGGCTCATACCTTTTTGGTATGGCATCTTTTCTGGCTCATGCTTCTTTGGTATGGCGTCTTTTATTTATAGCCCACACTCTCTAGATAACTTCTAGAGAGAAGTATTTGACATAGAGTTTTATTTTTGATGGATGTAAAGTGTAAGTGAATCTTGATCATAGGTGCATGAAAAGAATCTCAACATAGGTCTCAACAATTTGGCAAAGCTCACCATGAATACAAGCAACATATGACTATGGGTTTTGTAAATGTAAAGATCGTGTCATATGGCTTTGGTAGGATTTTTGAATCATTGAGGAACTTTTGATTTTAGCATTTTGAAAATGAAATCTCCGGATATCAAGTCTTTCTTAGAACAAGGTCATAGCAAGGTATATTCTACTATATCATGTTAGGCAACTACTTAGACTAGATTAAGCTTTTGCTACCCACAAGTTTCAAGTTTTTTAGGGCAAGACATTTTAAAGCCAATAAACTCAAACATTGGAGAAAACTAAGCTATAAGCTAGGCATAGTATGAAACATAAGACAGAGCAACTATTCATCATTTCAACATGGATAGATCTAAACATTTCTACAACACATATGTATAGAGTGAAATTTTTGTTATACCTCAACATTCTATAAGATAAAGAATTTGTAAAAATGAATGTGAGATACAAGTTACCTTTGTGGGAGTCCTCCCCCAAGCTAGTTTTGAACTTACGGTTTGTGGTATACACTTAGCTGGTGGACGTTGTGGCCTGATGTTTGTGGCCTCTTTTTGAGCGTACTAGGAGGCTCCCCCCAAGCTTGCCTTCATGATGTATTCAAGATAGCAAGACAAACATACTTGGGTTTTGGCAACATTATTATTATTATTATCATTATTATTATTATTATTATTATTATTATTATTATTATTATTATTATTATTATTATTATTATTATTATTATTATTATTATTTTCTCTCTTTTTTTATTATTGCTTACCAAACTCGGTATACTCAAACAAGGCTAAGTGAAATTTGCAAGATAAACATCACCTTGTTTTATCCCCATTATTGATTACCGCCTTTTGTTTTATGAAAGTAGTACTCTAAGTTCTTTAACCAGAATTCAACACCATGTTAAATTTTGATTAAAGGAGGTCTTTTTAACCTAAGCACCTTGCTTAATTCAAAAAGGCCTATGGGTATACCTATATAGGATACACCCAAACTAGAGCATGTAACATAAACAAGTGATGCATGAATGTGTATGAGTTCATGGAGACAATTATGAGCAAGGGAGTTGGTGAGCTTACCTTTGCATACCTGAGTCTTGTGTTACCTGCAGCATGTTGATGAAGATTTGGAAGTTGCTGCTGTGGTTGCATAAATGGCCCATCTCAGGTTATCAGCAAAGCTTGGCTACACATCTAGTGTGTGAAACATGGTCCTTAGTGATAGCAAAAAGGTCTGAAGGAGGAGAATCCTCCTTCTCTTTCCTTTCTCTCTTTTTTCTATTTTTTTCTTTTTTCTCTCTTTTTTTATAACTTCCCCTCTCTTTTTTCTTCTTTTTTTCAGCAAGGCGGAGCTTCCATCAACATTTTTTAAGGATGGCTCTTGGTGCATATGGAAAATAGGACGAGGTTCGCACCATCCTCCCCCACACTTGGACTTTGTGAAAGTCAAGTGTGTTGGGTCAGGGTTTCCTTGTGAATGTGGTCCTACACCCAAGAGCACCGAAGTTTTGTGGCTGTAACATCCTAGGTTTTCGGGTAACAAAAAATATGAACTTTTTAAAATTTTTCCTACAAGTGTGTGAAACATTTAAATTTTAGGTCTAACTTGAGTTTAACTCACTAACAAGACAATGCATTCATGTAGATTTGTTTGTAGGAGTGTAACAGAGTTCCTTAGTTGGTTTAGGGTTACGTGTCGGAGTGCGCAAATCCGTAGCAACTTCCTTTCAATCCTATGTGAATTCTCTTGTCACCTTTGAATTCCTCTCGAATCTCCATTTACATCTCTCAAAACTCCTGGGGTCAAATTCATTAGATCTTCAAAAAGAAAAGTCCTTTACCTTTTTGCTCAAACCCTTTTCGAATTCCTCCCAAGCATCTTTGGATTCATCTTAAATCTCTTTGGAAATTCCCCTCAAATTTTCCCCATGAAAAACTTGTTGCGAATTTCTTTTGATGGTCGTCTAAAAATTCTTGAAGTACAAATAGGAGAATCACCCTTTTTCTTCTTGATCTCAAGGCCCTATGAATGCCCTTCTCGAATCTCCTAGGAATCCGATCTTAATTCAAATTCCTCTTAAATTCCTTTTTAATCGCGTCTCAATTTTCCATCCCAAATCCCCCATGAAATTCATTTCAAATCTCTCTTGGATCCACTCAATTCCAAAGCAATAAAAGCAAAATCTATTTTCCTATTCCATTCAAAAACCAGGCCGCCATCCTTCTCTCCTGTGCTAGGCCCGGCCTCCCACCTCCGCTCGGCCCACGTGACCAGAACACAAGCACAGCAGTGCCACCTGGCCCAAGCAATCGCACCAGGCCGCCCTTCCCGCACCACCTCGCCTGGCCTAGCACCACTTTCCCCCCTTCGGCCCATGCGCGCGCAGCGCCGTAGCCCAGCTACCGCTCGGCCCCCCCATAGGCCCAGCTCTGGCCCCGCTGGCCTACCAGCGTAACACCCTGCCCCCGCAGGCCCAAGTGGCCAACGTCGCTCCCCCCAACCCTAGGGGCGTCGCGCCCCTGCCTTCCTAGGCCACCGCCGCCACCCGGGTACGGATGCCCGCAACATCGCCTGTGCCCCGGTTCCCGTGCCCACAGGATTCATGCCGCGTGTCCCTCCCTGGGCACGGACGCCGAGGATGGATGGATCCACCTCAAGCCCTAGGGCGCCGTGCTATAAATACCAAACCGCCGCCCTTTGCTTCTCCTCCAAGGCACCGCCACCGCCTTGCTCCCTTCCTCCTTGCAAGCCATAGCCGCTGCTCCATCCGTAGCCATGGTAGCAGCCGACCACAGCGCCTCCGTGCTGCCCTGCCGATCGATGCTCCCCTCCGAGCCAAGCGCCACCAGCCGCGCGACTGAGCGTCCTCCGCACCACCCTGTCCTCCTCTCTTCCACCTTCACGTCGTTTTCTTCACAACGCTGCTGGTGCCGCACGACCCCTCCTCGCCATGCCGTCGCGCTACCGAGCTCGGCCGGCCGCATCCTGCCGAGCCATGGACGCGCTACTGCTGAAGCGGCGACGCCACCACCCTCATCGCTTTGACGTCGTGCCTCCTCTGCCACGGGCAGCACCGGTGACCTTGGTCACCTCTGCTCCGAGCACACCACGACTATGGTGACAACCTCCTTGCGCCGAACCCGTAGCGCTGCTGCCTCGCCAATCGCAAGCACCGTCGCCCACGCTCCATCCTCGTTGTGCCCGCGACTCGGTCCCCACCGAACACCCTGACGCCAGACTGTGCACTGATGTGCCCACGCTACCTTCGTGCAGTGGCCGGCCACATCCTCGCCTCACCACACCTCTGCTCTGCTCGCTGAGAAGCTAGTCGGTCGCCATTTTGCCAAGCCAGCTCACTACGCTGAGCGCCCTAGCCGCTCGACCTCGTCGTCACCTCACCACCGCGATGTCGACCGACTCCACCAACCACACGCTGGCATGTCCTCACCCGCAGCTGGGCATGGTGACCATGGCCTCAGCCCCCTCTGTGCCAAACTACATTCGCTTTCCATCTCGCCAAGTAGTGGTCACCGTCGGGAAGCTGTGAGCTATCTGCGACCTTGCCACTGAGCCGTTTTTGTTGTTGCCGGTGAGCTCCATACCCACCAAAGCCCCTCCTCTTTCTCTTTGCTATTGTACCCATCACCATCATCAAACTAAAACCGGCCTTCGTGCCGTTGTCCTACGCCATCACAGGGAAAACAGGAGTTGCAGGACCAGACCTCGCTGACCATCCCAGATAGCAGCACCACCACGCCGTGTCCATCCTTGTGTCCGGCCTTCATGCCGTGATTTTCGCCTTGCAGGGCAGTAGCAACGCCGCCAGCCCTCATTGACTTTCTCGGCCGTGTCCAGCCTGCAGTGGCCCTTCACCGTCAAGGTTGACCCTTTGAACCTAGTCGACGCCAATCTCGACGTTGGCAAGCCCTTGTTTTTCATTTCATACTTGACATTCCATACTTGATCATATATATCTATATATCATCATTCATACTTACCACATGACCTATCTTTGTTGATCATATATTCTTGTCCATCTACATGATATCTCTATTTATTCTATGCCTATGCTGTGCCTTTGCCACCGGTCTACTTATCTTCATTTATCTCGCTATGGATATGTGCTACTCCAAGTCATTCGTGAGACAGTTGTATGTGTGTGTGGTGGTTTCTTGTGAGTGTTTGAGTTAATGATTGCTTGTGGATCGTGCCTTCGAGCTAGTCGAGAGAGCGAGTGCTTGAATGTTGCAACCGCGAGCTCGTCTCGCCATGGCCGTAACGCCGAGCATATCCCTTCTCTTGTGTTTTAGTTGTTTTCTGCCGAACTACGATCGTTAGCTCCTGTTCTCATCCCTAAGACGTGGTCATTGTGGACTCTGACTCAAAGTCGTTATCAACACAGTTTTTACCCGCATGTGTCGAGCCCTCCGTGACCAACTCTATTGGGGTAGGAATTAGGGGACAACCTTTGTATATCGACGGATGCCAACTCGTGTAGGTATAGCTTATGGCCGCGAGTTGCCTCGCTATGACCATCGGGCTCTACCTCTTTTGCTTTTACTTTCTTTACTCTCTCCTAGCCACCTCATATGCCTGTGCCACCTAGACCCTGGCATTCCTCTGGCCCTTGCGGTGATAACCTCATTGCTAAGGACCATAGGAATAGTCTTGTGCTAATTATGTGCCTAGATCATGGGGTCATATGAGTTTGGTGTGGAGGGAGAGACCATGGAGTTTGTGCCTCCATTCTTTCAACCCTAGCCCGTTCCCATGGCAAGTTGGTCGAAAGAATGCGAGGGCTAATTTTCTGTTCTCTCTTCCTTTCCCCTATCAATCCCCGTCGATCTAGAAAGATGTGGGTTGAGTCCCTTGCTTGTTTGGTGTTTGTTGCTCTTTTGATTCCATTCCTTCGATTTCCGTCGTTGCTATGGCGAGTGGATCAAAGGAAGGTGAATCCTGTGCCTCTTTCCGTCTTTGGTTCTGTCGTGCTTAAACCCTTGTATGTTTGTACCGTCTTCGACCACAACATTTCTTGGGTTCTTGCGGTGACAACCACACCGCTAAGAACCTGGGAGGTGTCTAGTGCATTTAGTGCACCCAAGTTGTGGTACCCTACAAAGAGCTTGAGCACTCGTGTTCTTTTGTGAGTCGCTCCTTTCTGATGCCTCATCTTTTGCCGTGACGAGTGTATTGGAAGAAGTAGACCTCCCCTCTTCTCTTCGCTCTCCATTCCACCCTCTCTTAGTTCTCGTCCAGTTATAGTCTCGTTCGGATTGAGAGAGAACAGAACCTCTCTCGCTTGTAGTCCTTCTTGTTCTCGTCAATATTTATGACAATTGGATTGAGAGCCACATGCCATGGCGTTTGCTTAGGATGAGCTAAGGCCTATGCCATTTCTATTTAAGCCATACAGGTTGACACGATCGACCTAGGAAGTACTGGCAAGGCTAAGGCTTAAGCTTGTGCTTAGCGAATCACCACTCTTGTTCTTTGGCCTAGGGATCGGACATCCACCGAGAGGGCTAAGTCGTCCTTCCCTTTTGCATTCTTTCGATGTAGTTTTTCTTTCTGTGCCTTGTTGTCTCTCTTTTCATAGTCTTTCTAGGTCTAGTGGTCTGATTGCTCTTTTTCTTGTCGCGGTATCGAGGTAGTTGCGTCAAGGTTAGCGATGATCAGATCGGGACCGTTGGAGGAAGGACCATAGAGGAGTACGACTACAAGTGCACGGAGGATCTCAGATATGACATTTAACAGGTGTTCCACGTCCCACCCAACCTCGTAGAACCTATTAGACATGCTACATATAGATGCTAGTGCTTTACTTTCTTGCAATTGAACTGTGATAGGTTGCATGGTAGACTGCTTGTAAGCCATTACCTTGTCACAACCTATTCCCCTGCACACCCGCTGATAGGCTAGATGCTCACATTCTACTTACTATTTTACTTTCACTATGCATTATACTTGTGATGTGTTGCTTGGTGAAGGAATAAAGTGAGTGGATAAGGCACGTGGTGCCGATAACTTGGTAAAACTGGATAATGAACTTGGGGAGATCTTGGCGTGCGTCTTGGGTGTGTGGTGAGGGTTGAGTCGATTGGACAGGATTCTATGACGAGTCTTTGGGGCAAGTCATGCCGGAGGGGTGTGACCTGGGCATCCCTCGTGAGAGGTACCTATGGCGGGTGCATGAGAGAGCAGACGGGGTGTTGGTTATCCCCGATGGAGGTGCCATCGAGGCACAGGGTGTTGGTTATCCCCTTGAGAAGATATCATGTCCGGTCCCCTTAAGGACTGGTATGTCTTGAGAACCGGAATCATAGGACCCTTCATGCACACCACTCGCTCCCGATGGGCGGGAGACGATTACACGACTGACTAGGGCAGTGCCACTACTACTAGGTTGGAAGGTGATAGTGTAGGGAGGTATGAGCATGGGGGCCCATACCCACCTAAGACAGCGTAGTGACCTTGGGGGCCCGGTACTACGTCTCATAGTCTCAGCATTTCGGTGGACTCCGGGGTAGCCTAGGGCTGAGTGGTAGGGTGGTACCATACCAGTTGGGAGGCAGTCGGCATCAGCCTAGGCGGGGCACCACCAAGGATGGCGATCTTGTGGATTACCAGGTGTACACGCTCTGCAGAGTTGATCGATCTATACGTATAGCCGCGTCCACGGATATGGACATTCCTATGACCTATGCTTCACTTGATTAGTGAGAGGAGTCATTTCTACCTTCCCCCTGGGTTTTGGTGTTGGATTTGGCTTTGGCCGTTGAGGCAAGGTATGAGTGGGAGTCGACCTTGCCGCCTAGAGAGAGAGTGAGATGAGACGATATGTGTGTTTGGGATGGGAGAACATGTGGATGAGATGGGTTAAAACTTGATGAACTATTATTATAAAATCTTGATGAACTTGCATAGGAAACCTACAGCCATATATAGGCCTTTTCATCTACCCTTGCATTCCACTTACCACAAAGCATACGTAAAAGCATAGGGTAGGAGACAGTGGCCAGTACAAATCGTACTGATAGATTTTGGACAGGTTTGGACAAAATCTATGACGACCACGAGGACTTGGATTAGGAGTAGATGGTCTCGTGCCTATGCTCAAGTGTGGTTGAGAAGATGGAGTCTACGCCCGCTGATATTCTACGCCAACTCCGATGACTACTGTGAAGGAGGAGCCTTCACCTGCCGATGCGCTACAATGACTCTGATGAAGATGAGTGTGTGTTTCCGCTAGATTAGTTGATGTAATAGGAGTGTTAACCAGTGTTGTAAAGCTTGTATAAACTTGTATTTCCATGATGTATGACTAAGATATCAGCTGATAATTGATAATATGATGGATTGCTCTCATGATGTACTATATTATAAATCGTATCTGTGGATTTTCCCTTCGAGGAAAATCGAGATCGTTTCAGTGGCTAATGTAGCTCCTATGTTCTCAAGCATCATATGACCCGTGTTCTTCTTATTCTCAACCTGTAATGGTTAGTGACAAGAATACCCGAAGGTGCATACTAACTTGACAACATATTCTTGCTTTTATTAAAAAGGAAAGTTTTTTCTTTTATGATAATCATATTTTTTAGTATTATTATTCATTTATTGTATTTTCTATGCATGACAAAGTAAATATGATAATAAAAACTAATGCGACAAAATAAATATGCCATGCATGATACCTGTGTGGGGTTCTCCCCCAAGCTAGCTCAAGGTAGTTGTCCGAGGTTGCTTGATGAAGACTCCAAGGTAGGTATTTTATTTATTTTTTTTTTTAATTTTTATCCTTGTTTTATACGTAACAGTTTTTTGGGACAATGACCAAATTAAGCAAGTTCAATTTGATCAAGGTAGACTAATCAACCTAAGCACCATGCTCAATTTGAAAAGTCTTATGAAAACATGATTGCGGTAAAACATATTTTCAAACCCAAGCATGCTAGTATAAATAAGAGTTTATTCAAAAGGTAAATGTTTTTGTTTTTGTTTTGGTTTGCCATTCAAAGTTCATATTTGGCAAATTTTAGAACAATGATCAAATGTAATATTTAACCAAGATAGGCAAATTAACCATAACACCATGCTAGTTTAAAAAGCCTATGAAGACATGATGAAGTCAATCATGCTTCAAACTAAAACATGCTTCATATAAAACTTGAAAGATTAACCAGAATTTTATCATATTTATGAAATATTTTTATGTCCACTTCTTATACAAACAATGTTTAGCTCAATGACCAGACTAAGAATCTTAATATGATCATAGCAGGCTAAATAATACAAACACCATGCATGCATTATAGAGCCTATGGGGTGATGGTGGATCCAGCACCATTCCCCCAAGCTCAGATGGTTCATACAGAAGTGAAGTTTTCTTTTTGTTTTGAAAACAAAATGTTGTTTTATCATTACTTATACTGGCAATGTTTATTCATAATAGTATGAAAAGATAACTACCGATTACCTTTCGGCGAGGGCTCACCTTTTGGAGTCTGTTGAGCAAGACTTCCAACATATCTCCCTTTTTTTCTTTTCTTTTTGGGATAACTACCAATTTACCTTCGGCAAGGATTTAACATGTATAGTCTGTTGACTAGACTTCCAAGAGCTCAACATTTATAGTCTGTTGGCAAGACTTCCAAGCACTATCTTGTTTTCATCCTCAAGAGGAGAAAACATGAAAGGTTACCCAACATGAGCAATGGCTACCATACATGCATATCATAATGAACATGCCCTACTAAATTCTTCTAACCAATGCCTTCCCCGGCAATGGCACCAGAAATACTTGTTGGCATTTCTTAACATCGTTACTAAGAATAGGTAGAAAACCCATCCCGGCAACGGTGTCAGAAATACTTGTTGGTATTCCCTAGCATCGCCACTAGGATTGGTGTATCCTAGCGACAATACTAAGGAGTGTCAACCAATAGGTCATTACGTTTACAGATGTTATCCGCAAGCATATGGATCTATCATTGCAACATTTCACCTGGAAGTATTAAGGGTATCGTTATTTATATTTTCGCTAAGGAAGGCATGGTGTAAAAGTATCTAATAGGGTCATGGAGACTATAACATGAATGCACAATAGACCACTACTCGATACTAGGGTAAGACATGATAAGGCTCAAGATAGTGTGACACACACTCATGGGCTAACCTCAAAGAATGAAGGGAAAACAAAGAATGAAAAAATGATCCTAAGTGGAGCAGGCATGTCTAATATAGCAGTGCAAAGAATAGTGAATGATCATGCACATACATGGTATAGAGTTAGAGTTATGCAAGAGAATAGATCGGGAGACCACTGAGTACTGGTCTGCCAGCAACCTCATGTGGCATATTTATGAACTCCTACACCCCAGTCAAACATGGGGGAATGCAAGGATGGACAGGGTTGTCACCACCTGCCCACCTACCCCTCAATCATGGAAAGGGCATTCAATCACCCGCCAATATATACCCGGCACCTTGCCCGCATATATAGTGACCACCCAAATCCCCCGCGGTCTCTAACCCTACGGATCGACAGGTAAAGAACTTGGGTGTACCCGAAGGCATGATGAACCACCACCTGTGCTTAGCTCTAAACCCCAACAAACATATGGCATGAATGTTTAAGCATAAAGTTTTATATGATGAAACCCTAGCACATGGACTATGGACTAGTTCATATACTATGATCATGTCATATGAACATATCACAATCATCACACACAAACTATATGCTAGTTCATATGTCAAGATTATAACATGCAAACTATACTCTAGTTCTATAGCACAACTATATGAAAAGAATAAGAACATAGCTAGTTGGAGGAACAAGATGGAAGAAGGTAAACCTTTATTCTCACCAAAGCCTCAAAGGAGCCAAGCTCTCCTTGTAGCTCAACCCTCTCCACTACTACTCCTACTTCTAATCCTATTCTATAGAAAGAAGAAAGAAGAAGAAGAAGGAGGAAGGAGGAGGAAGGGAGGTAGAGAGGAGTGAGGAGCCCAAGTGTGGTGTGTGTGAGTGAGGGTGTCTCCTCCTCCTTATATAGGAGTGTGGGGGTCACTCTAGGTGCTAGGTTCACTGAACCTGGTAGTACACCCCCACACCGCCCTCCTAGCATTGATGGTTGTCATCACGAGCAAGTGGGGCCAAGCGGTGGCCTGGAGGGCGCGGCCACGCCCCTGGCGCGCATGCCCCAGGGCCGGCGCCCCTTGGCCCCATCTTTGCTCTGCTGCTTCCCTGCTAGGCCTGGATCACAATGCCAAGTTGGGCTTGGCCTGGTTCTGCGCTGGATTGGCCTGTTGCTCCTCTCTTGCCTTTTTATGCCTTCCTAGAAAGCGTATTTTTGACGTGTTCCACTTGTATTTGATATGTATTCCTGCATAGTGACAATTCTACCAGTACAAGTGGAATTCGGTCAATAGTAAATGTATATGTGTGTATTGATGTGTAATTCTATCCTTTTTAGGCTTATGTTAGCGGTAAATATATGTTGATAATGACTGCCAATAGCCCCCTCTATGCCTGAGCACGCCCTGCCGGAGTACACTGGGCACGTGATTGAAGCAGTCCCGGATTCATGGGCGAAGTGGGGTGTCCTAGGGAAGGACTAGAAGAAGACCAAGGACCACATTGCCACCATCAAGATCTTAAAGGACAGTGGCCTGAAGGGGTCTGGCATCATCGGGGTGTACCATTCGAGGAGGGTGGCACCACTCATCACGCGCGCATGCTCCCTCTACACCGGATGGCCCCTGATGCGCTGCTCGAGGGGACGATGATCACCAAGGAGGCGCATCAAGGAGACGATGGAGCCCCCGAGGGACTCAATGGGGACTACCCTCGAGTTCGTGTACCCAGTGCCAGGGCATCCATCGATGCAGCCAGAGCCTGGCTTCATTGAGTTTGTAAATTCCCTATTTCTTTTGCCCCTTCCCCCAGTCGGTTCTTTGACCTTGCTTATCTGATTTTGAGTGGATGGTGCCAGCCAAGGGACCTCATGCTCACGGAACACCTAGCACCGCTGCTGAAGACCATGGTTGTGAGGGCGGTGAATTGTGCCACAAACAAAGAGTGGAGGAAGGCTAAGGAGGACAAGAGGAAGAAGAAGAAGGAGAGGTGGGTGAGGCTAGATTGAGGGGAAGACGTCACTGACGAAGAAGAGGAGGAAGGAGAGTTTGTCGATGATGAGGACAACTTCACATAGGACCACCTGGCGAACAAGGACGCAAACCTATTCTCACATTAGCCGGCAGATGAGGACATGGGTCTGACCCAGGAGGCATCAGGTCCCTTCTCGTTTCATCAGGAGGCAAACACGCCCCTAGGGTCGGTAGAGATGGGTCACTCCACCGGTGGCCCCAAGGACCGATAGAGGCGGGTCGCTCTGCCAGCACGCTGCAGGAACCGACAGTGGTGGGTCGTTCTGCCCTATCTAGGCCCTTAGAGCAGGTGGGAGCGGGTCGCTCTGCTCCATCCGAGCCCTTAGAGCAGGCGAGAGCGGGTCATTCTCTCTGTCCGGGCCCTCTGAGTAGAGAGAAGTCTCAAAAAGGCGACGCAACAGTCGACAGCTGGCGTTGGGCTAGGGTTGCACAGGAGCAGTGCTAGGGTGTCCATGGCGCTGGTTGGGCAGGTGCCACCAGTAGCGACGACAGCACCCATGGGGGGACAACTAGAGGCTGGCATGTGGGGAGCGCCCATGGTGGGCATGGAGCAGCCGGCCATGACCGTGACGTTGATGGTGATGACGACGCAAGGGGAGCAGACGATGGAAGATGCATCTGCAACTCCTATGGTAGGCGTGGTGCAGCGGGTGTGACCACGGTGGCGGTGATGGAGAGAGAGGCGCCCGCGATGGGTGGACTGTAGCTGATCGTGACCACGAAGTCACAAGGTGGAGGGCTTGGCCTGATCCATCGGCCATGCAGGTGATCGTGTTCAAGGTGGGACAAACAGGAGGGGATGTAGCAGAGGTGTCACTAGAGGTTGTGGTGGTGGGGAAGGCACCCGCGTTCACGCCACCGATCTCTCCCGCCCTGGTGAGGCTATCCCTATGGAGGTGCTGCGGTAAGAGGGATCGAAGGTGCCTAGGATCAGTGAGGAGTCCTCCCAGGCCTTGGCCCGATCGAGCAGTGGCCTAGAGGCGTGGGGTGGACCCTGAATCAAATGGGTAGATAGCAGAATCTAGGAGCTATGCTCTTCACCCTCGATGAAGCCATAGAGGAAAAGGAGTGGTGTGGCTTTCACTCGCAGCTCGGGGCGTGGCGCATGCTCTGAACACCGCACTGGGCATGTTGAATGACGGGGCCCCAACTGTGTCACACCCGGTTTTAAGGACAAAACCAGACATACACTATATGTGAAATAAAGAAATTGAATCTCACATATAGCCACAGATAAGTGTAATATCAAGAGACAAATGTTTAATAAACATAACGCAATAGTATAAGATATAACCTTAGAGAGCAATACAGCGGAAAGATAACTCTGAACACCAGGTGTAGACTTCACTCCAGGAACAAATTGACTGGTTGATCACAAGTCTAAACTTCTCTTGAGGTGTGGGAAATAGCAAGAGTGAGTCCATGTCGAACTCAGCAAATATATCATAGGGTTCATAAGGCTCAAAAGTTGACACTGGTTTACTGCGATTAGCTCTTATTTGTCACAATTTTATTACATGAGTAGCATCAAGTTTGCATTAATCCCACAATAAACATATGATCAATGTAAATATGAATAACAAATAGCAAAACACATATTAAACCAAGAAATGTTCATCTATTCTGTGAAGGTCCAAGGCCACTCATGACTGTGAGCACGACTGTTATAACAGTTTTACACTCTGCAGAGGTTGTACACTTTCACTATGAGTCATGATTTACCCTTTCGCTCGAGGTAGCTAATCTCTTGACCCACTTCCAAGGAAGGTTGACAGGGTTCACTATGAAGTCTTTCAAAGGTTCGTCTAACAAGCTAGGGCCATTAGATTCACTCGGCAAACAGATGTAGAGCCCCCCTTCCAAATGACACAATAACATGCAGCCTATACACATAAGGACAGAGGCCGCACTATACCCAATTCGTCAAGCTGTTCTTACGCCATAAAGGTTACCACTAACAAGCTAGAAAAGGTCCTCATACTTGACTAAAGCCAGAGCCATATAGCCTTCACAATTGTACTGTAAGTCCCGGATGTTCATCCATAGATGAGTCCTTGTGGAGAGAAACTAGAGCACCAAAAATAACCCCATGCTCTAGCCCTCTTTAAACAGTAATAAAAAAAGTCATCTTTTAGTGTTGTTGCATATTCCATTAATCATATTACAAGATCATAGTTTATGTTCAGCGCTAGCAAAACTACTCAATGCAATATCATGGGTGCCAAGGTAATGGATCAAAACTAAGTTATCCTTAACAAGGAAATACATGCATAATGAATTTAATTATTTATTGTGAATAGGACAACAAGGATAATCTCATGCTATACTTGTCTCAAACTCATACCCTTCTTCTGTAGATTCGTAACCTCTAAAGAACCTCTTCTTGATCACCACGTAAACCTCACCGATTGACTGAACCATATAGCACCACACAAGCATCCATACAATCATACACGAAGCAAACAATAAATCTATATTAGAACAGGACACCAATTATACCAAAAATAAATAAAAGAGTTTGAAACACGATTCTACGCATCGCTACGAACACAAAGTCGCGAAAAGCACACTAATCGGAGCTACGGTTGAAACCGATAGATTTACCTATAAAACTATTAGCTTCATGTATCCTGATGGTATAAAAACATATATATAATATATTTTATAGAGATTACAATTTAAGTCAAATTTAGATTCCAATTATAAAACTAAAGTAAAACAAATAATATTTTTTATTTACAAAACCCAGTTGCATAATTGTTATTTAAGATATGATTCAAACCATTAAATTCCAATATTAGTGACATGATAAACACTGTTACAAATGTGTAGATCTCGTTGCTATGAATCTAACGCAACTTGAATGGCTCAAAACGGAGTTGAAACGTAGAAGATATGAAATAAACAAGATTTCCTCTATTAAAATAATGGATTAAATCTAATCACGAATTTTAAAAGTTGAAAACCTACTTAACAGTAGTACTAACATGTAGAGCTCGCAAATATGAACCTAACACAATTTGAACTGGTCAAATCAGAGTTAAAACGGAGAAGTTATGGCTAAAACAAAATCAGTGGCAATTATGTAAATAGCTAAAAACATATTTCTGAACTTATCAAAACGAATCTACGTTTTCGGAAGGAGAAAGCATATTTTTGGAATGCATTTTGGACTACGGGTTCTATACTTAAAATTCCCAGGGGCTCTTTAACAAAAACGCCGGCCGAACCGGTATCTTCTAATCATGGCCGTTGGATTTGATTTGGACGGCTCAGATTGGATCGGGAAGAAACCGGCGGCGCTCCGGCCGGCATAGGGATGCAACGGCGAGTTCTGCGGCGGTGCCTTGGCCGGAGATGGCTATCTCGTGATTCAAAGCACGAGCTCATGAAAGGAAAACACCGGATGATAGAGAACATCAATGCGAACTCACCAAGGGTGAAATCGAGGGCGTGGGACGGATCAAGACGACGGTGTGCTCGATATGGCGGACGGTGGCGACGGGATAGAGCTCCTAGCTCGTGGTGGCATCGCAGGAGCTTGACTGACATTGCGAATGGGTTGGATGGGGGCAGCTATGCGTGGCGCCCTTGCTTATATAGCCCAAAGGCGCATCGGGTAAGGAAAGAGGAAGATAGGGAGGAGGATTTGGCATCGGCGATTTTTAGAAAGTGACGACGGCGTCGACTTGAGGAAGGGGGTGCACCTGACATGTGGGGCCACATCGTCAGCGACGATGAGAGAGGAAAGGAAGACGTGGCGCGCGCGCTTGCGGGCCAGGTGGCTTGCTAGGCCAGCGGCTGGACTCGGCCCAAGCGGGACGCGGGGAAGGAAAATGACCCGCGCACGGTGAGAAAAGGAGGGCAGGCGTGGGCTGCCGACTATGCTGGGCTGAGCTAGGCCAAAAACAAAGAAGAGAGAAAAACTCCTTTTCTTTTTCTTTTTCTTTTCACAATCATTTCAAAGCATTTTCAAATGAAATTTTGAATCATCTTTTGAATTTTCAAATAGAGCACACAATACAAAATATTATGCAGCAACATGAATACTCAAACATGTTCCTACCCTTATATTTGATTTTAAGTTAATAAAAATAATTACTTTTCTAAGTTTGTATGCTCACAAAAATACATAAAAAGCCATATTTACCTATTTTTAAATACTCTAAAATTTTAGGGTGTTACAATTCTACCCCCTTAAGATGAATCTCGTCCCGAGATTTGGAAGATGGTGATCCAAGAGCGATGGATACTTTGTCTTTAGATCTTCTCTTGCTTGAGTAGCTCCTTTTTCATACCTTCATAACCTTACTCCAAGTAACTCGCTCAATCATTTCCAAGATGTTGATAGGGACTCTGAACAAACCTTAAAGTAGCCCTATTTATTAAGCCACTTATCTTTCCAACCCATAATATTCTTAGTTTGTCCATTTAAAAACCTAGTACCTTTCCATCCATGATAATCATAATTATCTCTTTTTTTCCCAAGACCTTTGCGAATCTCTTATTCCAATGTAGGCATTACCACTGACTTCAGAACATTAATTACTATATGCTTAGGTTGGGTTGCTCAACTCCTAAACATGATTCTTAGTCCATGGCGTCATCTGAATCTTTTTAGCAAAACTCTCCTTTGTTAAAGACATCGGCCACGACTTTTGCTCCTCCTAGTGATAGCACTTTTCGAAGTCATATATAATCAATTTTCGTTCCATTAACAATGTCACTAGCTCAATCCCAATCTAGTAATGATGTCCTTTATATTCTTACAATCTATGTAGGTGTCACTCCTATAAACCATGTAAATACCACACTTGTGTCCAATAGGATAATATCTCCAAAACCTTCAGAGCATAAACTGATATCTCTACTTCCTTGTGTCAGGTAGTTCAACTCATGTTTCCCATGCATCCCTAATGCTCAAGCCATCACATTTTCCTTCTTGCATAAGGACACATCCCTCACCTTGACATGGTGCATCACGATAGATGGGACACTCTTGTCTTGATCTGGCAAATCTAACTCATAAGTTTTACTTCTTTAATGCCTTTATAATTTTCCTCAGGTTTACGAGTCCAAAGATACTTAATATCTTCTCTAGTAGCAATATCTTGAGAGTCTTGGATAAACCTTCCTTCAACTTCTAACTAAATGTTATCATTTTGAAAAGAAACTCTGAGTCACTGTTACATCCCTAGGTGAATTCCCCATCACCAACATTCTTGAGCTCTTCTTCACCACTAGAGATAACTATCCAAATAGAGGACTTCCTTCCCTCATAGTTCACTTGCTAAACTAGTCATAATGTCGACATCCTCTGAACCTTCGTGGAATCAACTGTAGATGTCCAATATCGATGCCAACTTATCTTGAGTAAGATTGGACTCCCAACTGATGATAGATCAAAGCGAAGACCAACCTTGATGATTACTCAAGCTCCTTGTAGATGTTCTAACAAGTCACCAATCCAAAGAAAATGATACCCACTCTTGATAGTGCCTTCTCAACCAGGGGGTTAACCGATACTTCCAAATAAGGAACTAGAACATACAAAACCTTCTTTACTTTGGCTACACCCCTTAAGATGAGACTAGGGGACACCAATGTAACTTGCATCTCTTTCTAGACAAGATAACTATCATAAAGTCCTTTTGATTTCCAAGAGAAACTCCTGTGCGTAGGTATGGACAGGTAATCTGAAATTCCTCGCGGGATGAAAAACAGTAGTGCAATAAAACAATTATAACTCTCATTCTGATAATCCAATGAAGCTATAGTTTACACCGATGGAAAGCTTGTAAAATTCTCTACAACTTTCTTATAGAACATACTTCCAGATTATGTAGTTAACTTGGTCGAAAACAGACGATGCCCAACAAGAATACAATGAGTTCCTAGAGGCAAAGTGCTGCCTCATGATCTTCGGGGGCTCCCAGGCGTATGAGTCACGGTGGCAACTGTTGGTGGTCACTATTGCACATTTAGAATCACCAATTATAGTCCAAAAATAGGAGAAATAAACAAACTTTGACACATGCATATACTTTGACCTGGTTCCACTTGTTTCTCGAGAAAACATGCTTTGCAGGCAAATACCTGGAAACAAGTGGAAATGCACAAAAAGAGAAGAGAAAGCGCAAAATTAGAACAAGTATTCCAGAAATGCACAAAGGAAGAAATAGAAAAGCCCACCTCCACGTGACATATGTGCCAAGACACCACCGTGGAGGAGATCTAGGTCCAGCCAAGAGCCCACCAGAGTGAGGCGGTGGCGAGTGGAGCCAGCCAAGGTGCGGCTGCACCCTAGGTGCTCCCGCACCGCCAGCACCACCACTCAGGCCCACCTCACTCTGGTGGTTACATGGTGTTGACGGTAGATAACTCTTATTTTTAACCGTCAATGAAACATGAAAAGGGGCCTAAACATAATTACCACTTAGATATAGGGGGTTTACTGACAAAATTCCATGAGTTTTGGTGAATGTCTGTTTTTGCAGGGTGTCAGCTGAAAAAAACCAAGGAAAGCCCACATGTCAGGTTTACATAGAGACAAAAGGGATACAAACAACTTTTCTAGAATCTGGAAGGTACGAGAAGACTCTAGAAACAAACCAGAGGTGAAACGGGCCTAGAAGCCGGGCGGTTGCCCAAGGGGTAGGGGTAGGCGCCCAGGCTGCAGAGCCAATCATGAGCGATCTCATGGATCCTGCCTCCACCGCCTTTGAGGATTAATAAAAAGTCGTTGATTAAGGTCAGTTTGATCCGACGGCTGTGGTGCTTCCTAGAGGGCTATATAAGCAAGACTCCCCCTAGGGTTCGGTACCATATCTCTTCTACAGATCAAAAACTAGGGTTTCAACTCTCCATCCAAGTAGACGAGGGTCCCTCTAGTTCATCTAGTTCTAGTTCTAGTTCATCTAGATCTAGTTCTAGTTCATCTAGTTGTATCTAGAAAATAGAGATAGAGGAGGAGAGAGCTAAGGAGGAGCCGGATCTGTCAGATCTTCCTTAACATTGTACTTTTGCAGCATCTGGTTCATCATTTAGCAATCTCCAGGTTCTTCAATTATTATTTCTAAGTTCTAAGTTCTTACTTAATTCTTACTTTATTCTATTTACTTGAACTTCGCTTGTATTTGAGTGATCTAGTTATAATATTTGGCTAGAGTAGTAAACCCTAGCGTAGATGTGGTGTCTAGGCTATAGTTTACCTGAGTTTGAGCCCAATCTCATGGTTAGTTGTGGTAGCCCTCAGAGGTGACAACTCTATCCAGCCATTGCAATCCACCCCGTTCGGGTTGGTGTTTCGTAGAGCTTTTAGCAGCCTTCCCCCGACTACTTTCTTCCCAATCTCTTTCGAGAATCGGAAAGGTACTGTTGCTCCATAGTAAGTAAAGTATAGTAAGCCCGATCTTGATCACCCAATCAACTTAGAAAACCCTAGAAAGTTCCTTTCTTCCCACCAAAAAAATATATATCTTTCTTCTCTTATCTTTATCCTTGGACGGCCTTGATTCTCTTGTACACTTTACGTTTCCCATGGAAATCGATACTCTGGAATACTCTTGGGTGAAAGCTACATCGGTATCCGTGCTTTGCGGATTTCTCTGTGTGCGTTAAAAATACCCAACAAGCTTTCTAGCGCTGTTGCTGGGGAACGGTAGTTGTGCCAGTTTAGAACCAAGTTTGTCTGTATACCCTTTTCCTTTTACCACCTTTTTACCACAACCAACTTACCATATGGATTCCACTCCTATTCATAAATTCTCTACACCAAAGGGCGAGTTCTTAGAGCCACCACAATCATCAAAGCCAATTACGGCATCTAGCTATGAACTCAAACTCGGCTTTATAGCCATGGTGTAGGCATAATCCTTCTCTGGGTTAAAAGATGAAAATCCTTATACCCACCTTCGAGAATTTGAGCACTTGTGTTTTTGCCTCGTTATCGCTGGCATGACACAGGAGACCCTTAAATGGAAATTGTTTCTGTTCTCCCTTTTAGGAATAGTGAAGCAATGGTATGCTCATATTGTAGGAGGACTAAATGGAAACTAGGATGAACTTAGAGTCAAATTTGGTCTCATTTTCTTACCTGTTTCTAAAGTTAATGCCCTTTGAATAGAAATTCTTATATTTGAACAGAAGGAGAAGGAGACTCTAGGAGCAGCCTGGGCTAGGTTCACAAGCCTTAAAAACACTGGCCCAGACCTGTCTTTGCCTGACCACATCCTTCTAAATCACTTCTACCATGGTCTTAGCAAAGAAGCTGCTCTGCACCTCAACATATCTTCTGCAGGCTCATTCACGCACATATCCTTTAGTGAGGGGGAAGCTATCCTTGAGAAAATCCTTGAAAATACTCCCTACACTAGCATTTTTGATGAGTTTCCTAAAGAAGAAAAAGGAGTCGAGCCAAGCCCTGACCAACAAGAGGAGATACATGCAATCAAATATGAAATTCCTTTAAATCCTTCCAATGATTTGGTTATCGAAGAATCTCTTACTACGAAAACACAAAATATGTTGGAAGACGATGAGCCCCATCCTTCCACATTCCTCTCTAAAATTGAGGATGGTCTTTTTGAAGATTTAGGGAATGCCTCGAACTTTCTAGTTCAAGTAAAGCCTCTAGAACACTCTACACCATTTAAGGATGACGATGTTTCACACAATGATCCCTTCTTAATGGAGCACATCAAGGGACTCTCGGCCATCATGAGCCATGAGTGGTTGGTAGAAATGGAGTTATCCAGTGAGGTAGCCCGAATCATTGCCCCCTCTGATGTTCTAACTTGCATCCTAAAGAAGACAACCATAGAGGCTCATTATAGTTCTACCATTGGGATGAACATTATTTCTAAGGCTTTGGCTGATGAACTTTTTCCTAATGAGTCCTTGATCTCATCTCATAAGCTTTTAAGAACTCCTTCTAGAGTTACTCTAGAAAGTTATGGGGTCATGGGGTCTATTCCCTTATGCATAAGAGATTCTAAGTATCGTCTAGACTTTCACATCTATGACATCTCGGACAGATCCATTTTGATTGGTGTACCTTTGGGGACACTCTTTCAAGAGCGACCAAAACAAAATCTCTTGAATTTAAAGTTGGGAAACTCTACTATCAATGTCTCGCTTGCACACTCACATAACACGATAGTAGAACCCAAGCCCGAAGAAGATCCTATTGAGGAAGTTTTAATGGCATCTCTAGAAGACAAGGCCCAACCTCTTTTCGATGATGAACACTTCATCGAAGAAGAGGAAGAGCTAGCAGAACCTATCGAGCTAGACCCTTTGGAGGTGCCTCCACAACCCTCAATTGAGCTAAAACCTCTTCCTCTTGGCTTGAAATATATCTTTCTCAATAATAATCTAGAAACTCCTGTCATCATAAGTGACAAGCTTTCCCAAGAAGAAACCTATAGGCTTGTCACTGTCCTAGAAAGACATAGATCAGCTATAGGCTACTCAATCCATGACCTCATAGGAATTAGTCCTGTTCTCTGCACGCATCGTATCCCTATAGATCCTGACATCTCACCGACAAGAGAACCACAACGAAGACTTAACAACGCTATGTGAGAGGTTGTTAAGAAAGAAGTCTTAAAACTTTACCAAGCTGGGATTATTTAACCCGTGCCACATAGTGAATGGTTAGACCATCCAAGTGGTGCCAAGGAAAGGAGGGGTGACAATTGTTACAAATGAAAAGAATGAACTCATTCCTCAATGAACTATCACTGGGTGGAGAATGTGCATAGACTATTGAAAACTCAACAAGGCTACAAAGAAAGATCACTTCCTGTTACCCTTCATTGATGAAATGTTGGAACGGCTTGCAAACCACTCTTTCTTTTGTTTCCTTGATGGGTGTTTTAGATATTACCAAATCCCAATCCACCCTGATGACCAAAGTAAGACCACTTTCACATGCCCGTATGGAACTTACGCATACCGACGAATATCGTTCGGATTGTGCAATGCTCCAGCTTCTTTCCAATGGTGCATGATGTCTATCTTCTCCGAGATGATCAAGAAAATCATGGAGGTGTTCATGGATGACTTTACCATCTATGGCAAAACCTTCAATGACTGTTTAGAGAATTTAGACAGTCTTACAACGGTGTGAAGAGGAGCACTTAGTCCTGAACTGGGAAAAATGTCATTTTATGGTTCGGGAAGGAATAGTGCTAAGACACAAAGTGTCCGAACGTGGGATAGAAGTGGATAGAGCAAAGATTGAAGTCATTGAACAACTTCCACCTCCCACAAATGTGAAAGGAATCCGAAGCTTTATAGGCCGTGCGGGGTTCTATAGGCATTTCATCAAAAACTTTTCTCAAATTGCTAGACCCCTCACTAGCCTATTAGATAAGGATGCACCTTTCATCTTTAATAATGAGTGCCATGAAGCTTTCCAAACTCTTAAGCAGGCACTCATTTCAGCTCCAATCATCCAACCACCTGATTGGACGTTGCCTTTTGAGATCATGTGTGATGCTAGCGACTTTGCTGTTAGTGCTGTTCTCAGTCAAACAAAGGATAAGAAGCATTATGCTATATCCTACACTAGCAAAACCATGACCGGGCCACAACTCAATTATTCTACCACTGAAAAAGAGTTGTTGGCAGTTGTCTTTGCAATAGACAAGTTTAGATCTTACTTAGTTGGAGCAAAAATAATAATCTATTTAGACCATGCTGCCCTTAAATACCTACTCACTAAGAAAGATGCTAAACCCCGACTTATAAGATGGATTCTTTTGCTCCAAGAATTTGACATTGATATAAAAGATAAGAAAGGAGTAGAGAATTCAGTAGTCGATCACTTGTCTAGGCTTCAATATAAGGAAACACATGAGTTACCAATCAATGACTATCTGAGGGACGACACACTCCTCATGGTAACACACTCGGACCCTTGGTATGCGGATATTGTAAATTATATGGTTGCAGGCTATGTTCCACCAGGAGAAGACAAGAGAAAGCTCAAATATGAAGCTTGTTGCCACTTGTGGGAGGATCCGTATCTCTATCGGGTATGTGCTGATGGATTGTTATGAAAATGTGTCCCAATGGTTGAAGCCATGAAAATCATAGAGAGATGTCACACATCACCCTATGGAGGACACTATGGAGCATACCACACAAATGCAAAGATCCGGCAAAGTGGATTTTTCTAGCCAATGATGTATCAAGATACAAAGGAGTTTGTTAGAAGATGTGCCAGATGTCAGAAACATGGAAACATAAATACTCGGGATGCAATGCCACTCCAAAACAACCTCCAAATAGAGTTGTTTGATGTTTGGGGAATTGATTACATGAGACCATTCTAGAAGTCAGGAGATGCTGAATACATCTTGGTGGCAGTTGACTATGTATCCAAGTGGGTAGAAGCCTTGCCATGTCGAGCTGCCGATTCCAAGCATGCTAAGAAGATGTTTCATGAAGTGATATTTCCAAGGTTTGGAATGCCGAGAATGGTCATAAGTGATGGAGGATCACACTTCATTGATAAGTCCTTCAAACAGTTCCTTGCTGGATATGGAGTCAAACACAATGTTGCAACTCCATACCATCCCCAAACAAGTGGTCAAGCAGAAACGTCAAATAAGCAAATCAAGAACATTCTACAGAAGACCGTGGATGAGATGGGAAAGAAATGGAAGCACCAGCTTCATGATGCACTATGGGCATATCGGACTGCATACAAAACACCCATAGGCATGTCACCTTATTAGCTTGTATATGGGAAAACATGCCACTTGCCTATTGAATTGGAATTTAAAGCTCATTGGGCAATCAAGAAATGGAACATGGATCTCCATCTAGCTGGTAAGAATCGTTAGATGCAAATATCTGAGCTGGAAGAATGGAGAGAAAAGGCTTATCACAACTCCAAGATTTACAAGGAGAGAACCAAAAGATGGCATGATAAGAGAATCAAGCATAACGAATTCAAGCCTGAAGATAAAGTTCTACTGTTCAACTCAAGAGTGAAGCTCTTCGGTCATGGAAAACTTAGAAGCAAATGGGAAGGACCATTCAAGGTGATTAAAGTTGCATCCCATGGTGTTGTCACACTTTAGGATAATTCAGGTAACATATTCAAGGTAAATGGTCAATGTTTGAAAGTTTTTCTTGAATCTAAAAACTTAGAAGAAATTGATGTAATTGAATTTTTACAATTTAAAGATCCAATTTAAAAACTCTATCGTAAAGGCTTTAGACAACTAAGGCTCGAACATCTAACACTTAATCAAGTTCCACAAGTTTTGTTGTCTATTTGAGTTCTGCGGGATTTGGGAAGTTGGAGAAGAGTGAGACCTACATCAACCTACAATAGAATGGCTATGTCAACATCTAGCTTGGGGGAGAGCATTCCCCATGTATCTAGCTAAGTATTTCTTATTCCCTTCTTATATATCTTAATTCAGATTTGCTTGCTATATATATATTTAGTTCTGTGTAATGTTTAAGTTTGTTAAATAAAAGGAGAGTATACAAGGTTTTGCCTGCTAAAATAAATCCCTATAATAAACTCTTATGGAAATGATGAATAGTTACTCTGCCGTAATTCCTTTCAAGTGTCTGTTTTCAACCTAGAACTCTCCCAAGTTTTGGACACATTGTTTTGATCTAAGATTTACTCTGAACCTAAAACTTGTGGGTGGCAAATGTTTGATCTAAGTCTAGATAGTTGACGGGTATGATATGGGAAGGTCTGAGCTACTATTTATCTTGTTCTAAGTGATACTAGAGTTCTGGAGAATTTATCTTTTGAAAAATTAAACTGCTGCATGATGAGTTCATGTATGATGAGAGTTTAAATTCCTACCACAGCCATATATCATGCTTGTTAGATTAGGAAAACTTCCACTTATATTTACTGCTTGTGAGCATTGAGTATGGTCAAGTTGTGTTGACCCTTAGGAATTGGTCATGCGGTTAAAATCAAGATCATGTACACTCCACCCATATGTGCTTCTTCTACCCTGGAAGTACGCATCCACATACTTTCCATTTAGACACATCCCAAAATTGTTCTACTCCTACACTAGGATTGAGCATAAAAAATCCTATCATCCATTGCTAGCCCTTTTGTTATCCAATAAAGCTCCAAATATTCCTATTACTACCTCCATCAATATTTCCAAAAGAGACTTGGGTACTCTGAAAAAAAGAAAGAAGAGGAAAAGAAAAATAAAAGAAAGAGGACAAATGTCCCAACATAGAGAGATTTCGAGCATTCCAAGTTCTCCCCAAAATTCTTCAAAGTTCAAGAGAGGTATAAGTTTCTTCAAGGAGCAAAAGTAGAATTAGGTGTTCACCATTATCATTTCTTTACCCCTTTGTTTCTACTCACCATCATCGCTATGTGCCACTACTACAACATTTCCACTCAACCCACATATTTTAGGACCACACACATGCACATCTTGATTTGACTATATGACTAGACTCAATCCTCTGGATCCATGGTTGGACTGTGCAATAAATGTTTGCAAGTATGTATTAGCTGTCTCCCCACCTATGAGCTCCACATAAGCCTATTAAGTTATAGGGTGAGAGAGAGAAGACAATGCTATTATGCCTTACGCCAAAAATACCACATATTTTGAGAGAAGAGAGAAGGCATACACTCTTAATGCCTTGGTAAGGATTCAGAAATACCACAAAGGAGAGACTTGAGAAGGTCATACATAGGAATCTCTGAGTTTTATTTGAAAATCTTGCAAAACTCTAGAATGAAGGTTGATCAAAGAGCTAGAGACATAGTGCTTGACTTGACCATTATGTCTTTCAACTGCTCAAGACCCAAGTGACAGCTACAAGTCCTATGGTGGAAGGTAATATGGGTAAGTTTGAAAGTCAGAATAGTTCACTCTAAACCGGAGAAGAGTTCTTGTTTGAACGCATGTGTACTTTTGAGGCGTAAAAGCATTGTAGCAACTCCTGATCTATCACTGAGTTTATCTTTGCTCAGGGATGAGCAAAGGGTAAGCTTGGGGAAGTTTATTGATGGTAGATAACTCTTATTTTTAATCATCAATGAAACATAAAAAGGGGCCTAAACATAATTACCACTTAGATATAGGGGGTTTACTGACAGAATTCCATGAGTTTTATTGAATGTCTGTTTCTGCAGGGTGTCAGATAAAAAGAACCAAGGAATGCCCACATGTCAGGTTTACATAGAGACAAAAGGGGTACAAACAACTTTTCTAAAATCTGGAAGGTACAAGAAAACTCTAGAAACAAACCGGAGGCGAAACGGGCCCGGAAGCGGGGCGGTCACCCAAGGGGTAGGGGCGGGCGCCTAGGCTGCAGAGCCAATCAGGAGCGATCTCGTGGATCCTGCCTCCACCGCCTTTGAGGATTAATAAAAAGTCATTGATTAAGGTCAGTTTGATCCGATGACTGTGGTGCTTCCTAGAGGGCTATATAAGCAAGGCTCCCCCCTAGGGTTTGGTACCATATCTCTTCTACATATCAAAAACTAGGGTTTCAACTCTCCATCCAAGTAGACGAGGGTCCCTCTAGTTCATCTAGTTCTAGTTCATCTAGATCTAGTTCTAGTTCATCTAGTTGTATCTAGAAAATAGGGATAGAGGAGGAGAGAGCTGAGGAGGAGCCAGATCTGTCAGATCTTCCTCAACATTGTACTTTTGCAGCATCTAGTTCATCATTTAGCAATCTCTAGGTTCTTCAATTATTATTTCTAAGTTCTAAGTTCTTACTTAATTCTTACTTTATTCTATTTACTTGAACTCTTGTATTTGAGTGCTCTAGTTATAATATTTGGCTAGAGTAGTAAACCCTAGCGTAGACGTGGTGTCTAGGCTATAGTTTACCTGAGTTTGCGCCTAATCTCACGGTTAGTTGTGGTAGCCCTCAGAGGTGACAGCTCTGTCCGGCCATTGCAATCCACCCCGTTCGGGTTGGTGTTTCGTAGAGCTTTTGGCAGCCTTTCCCCGACTACTTTCTTCCCAGTCTCTTTCAAGAGTCAGAAAGGTATTGTTGCTCCATAGTAAGTAAAGTATAGTAAGCCCGATCTTGATCACCCAATCAACTTAGAAAACCCTAGAAAGTTCCTCTCTTCCCACCAAAAATATATATATCTTTCTTCTCTTATCTTTATCCTTGGACGACCTTGATTCTCTATTACACTTCATGTTCTCTATGGAAATCGATACTCTAGAATACTCTCAGATGAAAGCTACATCGGTATCCGTGCGCTTGCGGATTTCTCTGTGTGAGTTAAAAATACCCAACACATGGCAGTATGTGGAGGTGGTTCCCGGTGGTTTCCCATTTGTTGGCGCCAAACCGTCCAACTCCCACTATAAAAGAAGGCCTAGGGCTCTCCCCACAACACACAACATTTGGAGCACTACCTCACTACCACTTCACTTAGTATTTTTTAGCTTTTAGTAGTATTTTGAGAGCAAGGCAAAGCTACTTGGAGAGCTTGTCTCCTAGGAAGAAAGAGCTACTTGGTATGATCAATACTATGAAGAGTTCTTCAATATACAAGTTCCCATATCTTTTGTATAGCAATGTATATGAACTAGAGTATAGTTGTATACTTGTTATAATCATGATATATGAACTAACATATAGTTTGTATGTTATGATATTGACATGTTTAACTTTATGCTTAACCTTTTATACTATATATATGATGAGGATTAGAGCTAAGTTGAGGTGGTGGTTCATCGTGCCTTCGGGTATGCCCATGTCCTACGCTTTCGATCTGTAGGGTCAGAGTCTGAGGGGGATATGGGTAGTTTCCTTATAAATGGGCGTGGTGCTCAGGTATGAGGGAGCAGGCAGATACATTTCCCTTGCTCCGGTTGAGGAGTAGGTGACAGGTGGTGATAGCCCTATCCATCCCTTGTAATCCCCCACGTTAGTCTAGGGTGTAGGAGTCTAAATTGTCATATGAGGATGCTGGCAGACTAGTACTCGGTGACCTCCCGATCCATCTCATGCCTAGCTCAAACTCTTAATCATGTATATGTATGATCACTCACTATTCTTTGCATGGCTATTTTAGAACATACCCGCTCCACGTATTAATATTCTTTTCTTCTTTGTTTTCCTTTTATCCTTGAGGTTGGCCCGAAAGTGTGTCACACTATCTTAAAACTTATTATGACTTACCCTTGCATTGAGTATTGCTCTGGTATACAGTCATATTATCATGTTCATATCCATGCTAGACTCTCAACACTATACCTTCCTTTGGGAGAATATAAATAATGATACCCTGAATACTTCTGGGTGAAATGCTACAACGATAATTTTGTGCGCTTGCGGATTCGTTCTATGATCATTCAAAACAATCGTAGTTGGTGTTTCTTGATGGAGTTGCTAAGATTAACTCAATCTTAGTAATGGTGTTAAGGATTACCAACTAGAGTTTCTAGCATCGTTACCTAGAAAGGACTTAAAATCTCCTTACTTGGTGATTGCGTTAAGAAATGCCAACAGCAACGCTAGATCACCAACTAGGAGATGAACGGCGTCCACACCCTTGTCGCTCCGATGTGGCTCCAGAGGTCCTAGATGGCCATCACCTTCAACCAGGAGGATCACCCCGATCGCGTCCCTCATTCAGGGCGCTACCAGCTCATGGTTAGCCCGATCGTGGGCACCACACGCCTCTCCAAAGCCCTGATGGATTGGGGCAGTGGCCTCAACATACTCTACTCCAACATGCTCAACAAGATGGGCATCCCGTGGAGCAACCTGCGCCCTAGCAGCGCGCCATTCTATGGGATCGTGCCTAGGAAAGAAGTCGTCCCCCTTGGGCGCATCCGGCTCAATGTCACCTTCGGCGAGCCGGACAACTTCCGCAAGAAGCCCCTCACCTTCGAGGTCATTGACTTCCCTAGCATCTACCATGACCTCCTCGGCCACCCGTGCTTCGCCAAATTCATGGCCGTCCCCAACTACACGTACCTGAAGCTCAAGATGTCCGGCCTGAAGAGGGTCATCACCGTCGACGGTAGCTTCAAGCAAGCCTACTTCTACGAGCGGGAGTGCATCGCTCAGGTAGCGGCGCTCATCACCCCTCGCGCCCAGTTATTAGGACCAAACCAGACATCGAATTGGTGAGGCCATTAGTTCAATGGTTCACTGGTCCAACCATTAAGAACCGGTTGAACCATCAGTTCGATTGTTTTGGACCCAATGAATTGAACCGCCCACAAATACTTCGAACCGGTGTAATATAATGATATATAATAAATATTTTATTTGAAAAAATATATATAATAAATAATTAGCAACATATATTTGATCACATATGCAAATAAGATGATAAAACACGTACTCCAAGATATCAGTGCTCTAGAGTTGTTTTTACGAGATAGGTAAAACTATGTATAAACAATATATGGTGAAAAATGACTAGAATACTAATTCAAATATTCACTCTTGGAAAACAATCTTCAATGCTAAAATAGAGTACACCATTGCGAAGAGTTTGTTGAGACAATCAAAATAGATATATTATTTGTGTAATTTGGAGCTCATTTGAAAAGTTATAAAAATTAGAAATTTAAAAGACACGTCATCTGACGCCTGCGGTACCAAAAAGTCAAACAGCCAGGAGCAGCCGGCAGCACCACCAAACCACGCATGCAAAATTCAAATTTCAAAGTGAGCAGCAGTGTTGTCAAAAAAGTGAGCAGCAGCCATGTGGGCCCACCAGTGGCAGGCGCAGGTGCTCCACCAACTTGGATAGGACCACGCGTCCACGCTGCATAGCAGAAACTGCATGCGCGGGATCAGACTCAGACTGGGGCGGTCCATATGGAACCGGTCGGTTCACTGGTTTCACAAAAAACTGGCCGATTCAACCGGTTTTTACCGGTTCGATTGTACAAACGGTCTTTTAAGTGAACCGGACCGGTTTAGACTCTGGTTCAGTCTTTTATTGGTCGAACCGCCAGTCTGGTCTAGTCCCAATAACTATGCCCCCATGCTCCCGATGGCTCCGGCGAGAGGAGCAGTCAAGACAGAGGCAATGCTCGACCGACCGAGCATCGGCGAGGTCAGGACCCTCGGCGGCAGTGGTGGCTTGGCTGGCCCCTCCATCTAGGCACTCAACCCCCTAGAAAGGGGCCGACCCAATTGAGGTGAGTTCCGACTTTTCCCTATGAGGGAAGGCCATCACCGAGCCATCTACACAGAGCCACCATCTCTCGAGCTAAGGCCTGCCTACCGACCTCCTTCGCCGACTTGCCACCCCAACAAAAAAAGATAAGTCATGTCTTCCCAATCCTTTCTATTTGACTTGTCTTTGAAGCATTCTCCTTTGACCCAAACCCTCTCCGTGAAGGCTCAGCCGCTTCAAAGGACCGACCCTCCTAACCACCCACTGACCTTTCAAGAGAAGGACCACAGCAGAAGACTCCCCAGTGTGGCAAGGACAGGCGGATGGAGCAAGAGAACCAGGCAAAGGATTGGCAAAGCGCTAACGGAGCGGCTCTGCCCATCATGTTACCAGCTATGTCCTCTTTCCCCTCTCTTGTGTCCATTCTATTATCTTTGCAGCTAACCTGCTTGTGGCCCAGCCCTTCATGGGACTGTTCCATCCCCACCTCACATCGATCTGGGGGTCCCCCAAAAGGGGCATCGCTGAGGGTTCTAGGCCGATCCACTAGGCTTCAAGGTCGCCCAAAGCAACTAAAATGAGAGGGACGTTCCACGGTTAGGCACAAGCTACCTTTAGCCGAGCGCTCCGGCGTGTGAGGGTCGATCATCGAGCGATGTCCGAGTATCGTCCTCGAGTGATTCGTGGTGACCCAATGAGAGAGGCCGCGAGCCCCCGAGCACCGACAATGGGCTCAGGAACTATACGAATAGCTCGGTCGAGAAGCCTAGGATCTCCCTCATGGGGGACAAGACCAAGGCACGGAATGACCGTAAACACGGGGTCCTCACGGACTTACCCATTTGTATCACGGGCGTGGCGATCTTGGCCAACGAGGCCATCATCGTAATAGCCCAACCCAACGAGGGATCAAGACTCAAGAGCATGACTCAAGGAACAAACAAGTTCAAGACACTGAGTAAGACTCGAGAAGCCAATGGGATTACACTCGGAAGGTAATTTCATTGACTGGGCATTGTCCGATTACAATATACGGTAGCAAAAACCGCTGCAGGACATAGAGGGTTGGCGCCGTCACTAGGTACCAAGGGTGGCCCGTGGGTGGTTAGCCATGCAAGTGACCACCCCCATGGTTAGTCTTCACTGAGACTGAAGGGGGAGGCTAGGGGCCCAAGCCTCAAAGATCGGGGGACTAACGCAGAAGGGGTGGAGTGCACTAAGAAGAGGCAGAGAGAGGAAGAGATCTCCCAGCTGCTGCTTGGAGATTGGCATCATCCATAGTAGCTTGGGCACGATGTCTAGCCCGACCCTAGGCTCGGGGCACCATGGCGTGACCTGTGGCTGACGAAGAACGGCCCGGGCACCCCCAGGCTCCGCAGGCACCCTGAAGCCTATAGGCGCCTGGTCCTCGCCCCTCACCCGCGACCGGTGTTACCTCTAATGACGAGGATATGGAGATGACACTGGCATAGAGGCCTAGCCTTGACTCCACTCCATGGCCATAGGTAGATGTCGACGTGCGTCACCGGCACCCCTAGGCCACACCCTCTCCATCGCTAGAGTTCTTCCACCCTCAAAGATGAAGACGCCCGGTGGCCACCACCAAGCTCACTCGGAGGGAAGCATCGTACTTCATCGTCATCGCTATCACCGCTGAAGAAGATGGATCTAAGAAGAAGAAAGAGGAAGACCAAAGAAGAGGATTGAAGACACCGCGTCCCCTATGGGCCTCCCTTTATAGCCAACAGGTGGTGTGCTATAAGCGGCTTTGGGCCCTCCGATCTGCCATCCGCGGCCATGAAGGACCCCAGGAACCGGCTTGGCATCCCTTCAATCCACGCACGCCGCCCCTGGGTGGTTGCGTAAAGGAGCATGCATAGTAAAGATGGAGTCAGGGAACCACTAGCGATGAGTCAAGTCCTTGCTCCACTTTCCACCATGCATGCCGCCCACTCCGTGCATGCCTCCTCACGGACTTAGGGGGATCCGCCTCCCCCTGGGCCTGCTTGTAGTCATCGATGGCTTGGATCCAACCACTTCAAGCACCAAGGCTCCTCCACCGATGGATTTGCTCCACGTGGCCCCTAATGTCTCATCCCCTAGATGGGGCGAGATGGCATGGGGGTTGCGTGCTTTAACTCCTCCACTAGGCACGATGGCCCAGATGCCATCAATCGCCTGCGTAAGCCGTCAGTGGATGGGACGTGTTCAGACAGTGTCCCTCCTGCTGGCAATGAGTCCCCATGACGGCCTCAGGGGCTGCACCCACTCCCCAAACAGAGTAGCCCAACCCTTTGATCGACAAAGGCTCGGGTGGCACATCCCCTAAAAATCAACCAACTCCTTGGAGTTGGGACAGAAGCCACCGAGCAATGGGCCCAACGAGGGCCCCTATCCAAGGCTTAGCGTGCTCCAATCCCCTCGATCTTTGGTAGCAAAAGGTCGGCCCCAGAAGGCCGGCTCAAGAGGATCGAGCCCTGTTATCACAACCCCCAGAAGGGTGTGGCACCCCAGCTGATCCGTTGGCCCTGAGCTAGAGCCCCGTGCTCATGATCACTCGCCCCATGGGAGGACCCGATCGAAAGGAGGGGAGCCCCTGGGCCACTAGTTGGTGGCTCCCAGATGAGCTTGCCGAGCCCTCACTCGAGCCAAAGACCCGAGCACCATGGACTCACGAGGGGGCCAATACCACTGACGCTCGCCCTTGGCGGCCAAGCTAGCTTCCTTATGTTTTGCAGGTGAAGTCCATAAGCAGGGCAATGCCTCCTCGATCAGCAGAAATGTCCCCACCAAGGAGGGTTTGGTCACCACAAGATTGAATTCAGCCCTTCGTCGCCACCACAACAAGTGAGGCCACAAAGGGCTTGGGGGCTCCCGTCGAGATCATAACATCCAGGTATGTCAAAATCTCAGTTTCAGGTAGTTCCTGATCATCTAGAGATCCCCCGGCCTACTCTGCCTGAATAGCCCAGGGGCTCGGGGGCTATACCCATCGGGCATGCTCGCGTGCACCCTCTGGCTGAGGGGTCTGGCCGAGCCTGATCCTGCGGCGCCTTCAGTCGAAGGCTCGAGGGCTACCCCGAGCCCTGGGCACCCGATCTACATCACCGCTGTGCCTGGCCTTTAGATCCTGCCTAGCTACTAATGCCAGCCAAGGCCTTGGCACAAGAAGACAAGCACCTGGGCAACCGATGCCTAGGGGCTCCCCGATGATGCTTTCAAGGCGCACCCCTGCCAGCTACTCCTTCGATAGGGTCACGTCCGAGGCATGACACAAGAAGATATAGCCCCTTGGAGCTACCTCTCTCACCACCAGGAAGACTCCAGAAGGTCTCACCTAGGGGAGGCCGGTCCAAGCCGACAAGACCTAACACCCAGTGTGTCAGGGCAGAACAGTCGGATGATGCCTAGGCTTCTTCGGCACCAAGGCACCTCCACGGTCCATGACACTCCAATGCAAGACCTCCATGGACTCCAACACACGTAGATTGTAGGCTAGAAACCACAACCACCTTGTACCTGACCCCTCCCATTATATATAAGGGACAGGGCCAGATCCAGGGAAGAGAGAAGAGGAAACAAAGCAGACAACGCTAGGAGAACTCATTCGCCATTGCACCAAACCGCCTTCTCTGCTCTGTCGCCTAGAGTAGACCAATCCTCGGGAGAGCTCCGGCAGTTCCTCCACTGTATCCTCCCTCTCTGGTGAGAGGGAGACACTTCTAGCAGCATGTCAACACCACCTTAGGACTAGCATCGAGCTAGCCCCTACCAAACCTCTCTCTCTACACACCGATTGTAACCCCCTAGATTCTAGGTATTCTTGAGTACAAGGATCATCAACTACTAGACGTAGGGACTAACTTGACCCAAACCAGGATAAACCCCTACATCTCCTATGTGTTTCTTGTGTTTTTTAGTTCACCTGAGCCACCGTATCCGTCGTGCGACGACACCATCCAGACAACATGCTTGTCGCAGTTTCGACCTTGTGATAGGGGAGATGAAAGAAGTCACGAGCTGGTCAGACTCTTTCATCATGATCTGATGGTACCCAGAGTATGCATCAAGGAAGCAAAGAGTTTCACACCCTGAGGTTGAGTCGACTAATTGGTCTATGCACGATAAAGGAAACGGATCCTTAGGACACGCCTTATTGAGACTCATATAGTCAACACACATTCTCCATTTTCCACTCTTCTTTTTTTACAAGAATGTGATTAGCTAAGCACTCAGGGTGATACACTTCCTTGATGAATCTGGCTACCAAAAGCTTCAAAGTCTCCTCACCGATTGCCCTGTGCTTCTCCTCGTTGAAGCGGCGCAGTCGTTGCTTCATTGGCTTGGAGCCCAGCCTAATCTTCAAGGTGTGCTTGGCGACTTCCCTTAGGATGCCTAGCATGTCCAAGCATTTCCATGTGAAGATGTTCTTGTTCGCGCAGAGGAAGTCGACAAGCAAGCTTTCCTATTTGGGAAAGAGGTCAGCACCGATGCACAGCACCTTGCCGTCAGAGCTGCTGGGGTTGACAGGGACCTCATTGGTGCCCTCTATGGGCTCAAAAGACACGACCAACCGCTTGGAGTTAGGTGCTTCCTCGGTGGTCGCCTCCCTGATGACCGCGAGCTCCTCGGAGGTGATGGTTGCCGCGGTGAGCTCGCAGCACTCCACCTCGCACTCATAAGCATGCTGAAAGGAGGTGACGATGGTAATGACCCCTCGTGGGCCTGATATCTTTAGCTTGAGGTAGGTATAGTTGGGAACAGCCATGAACTTCATGTAGCATGGACATCCTAGGATGGTGCGGTAGGTCCCATGGAACCCCGCCATTTCAAAAGTGAGGATCTCCTTCATAAAGTTGGTCAGAGTCCCAAAGGTTACGGGAAGGTCGATCTGCCCAATGGGTTTGGCCTACTTTTTTGGCACGACACCATGGAAAGGTGCCTTGGTCGGTCAGATACGTGACCGGCTAACGCCCATGGCATCGAGTGTCTCGAGTACATGATGTTGAGGCCGCTGCCTCCGTCCATCAGCACCTTGCTAAGCCACTTTGGGCTAATTATTAGATCGACCATGAGCGGGTACCTTCCTGGTTGTGAAACGCTCTCTAGGTGATCCGATCATCGAAGGTGATCGTAGACCCCGACCACTAGAGAAAGGCTAGTGTCGCTGGCTTGGCAGCGTACACCTCGTGGTGCGCGAGCTTTTGACGACGCTTGGTGTCGTATGCCGTCAGCCCGCCAAAGATCATGAGGTAGCCCGTCATCTTTGGGAAGACTTCGCCATCCTTCTCCTCAGCTTCTTCTATTGCTGACTCTGGCTTCTTCTTCTACTCCCCTTCTTGGAGCCCCGAATAGGAACTTCTTCATGAGCCCACAGTCCTTGTAGACATGCTTGATGGGGTAGGTGTGGTTCGGGCACAGCCCCTCAAGCAGCTTCTCAAAGTGGTCCGGGTGCCCTCGGCGGATGCCTTCTTGCCCTTGCGTTCGGTAGCGGCCATGAGCGAGTCATCATGGCATCACTTGTTCTTCTTCTTCTTGAAGCGATTGGAGGTGCCCTCGCTGGTGCCCTCGTCCCGCCTCGCCTTGCCTTGGGTGCAATAAAAAATCACCCCAATCGCCTCCTCGCCTGAGACATGGCTAGTGGCGATGTTGAGGAGTTCCTTGGTGGTCCGTGGGCACTTATGTCCTAGCTTGTGGACCAGGGACTCGCAAGTGGTCCCTATCAAAAATGCCCCATTGACGTCGACATCAGCGACGTTGGGCAGCTCATTGCACTGCCTGGAAAAGCATCGGATGTACTCGTGGAGAGTTTTGTCTAACTTTTGTTGATAGTTCTTGATGTTCTAGGGGTTCCTAGGGCACATGTAGGTGCCCTGGAAGTTGCCCATGAAGATCTCCTTTAGGTCCGCCCAACATTTGATTCTTTTGGGTAAAAGGTGCTCCAACCATGTACGCGCCGAGTCGGTGAGGTACAAGGGGACGTTGTGGATGATGAATGTGTCACTGTCCACGCTGCCAGCCTGACATGCAAGCTGGTAGTCCTCAAGCCATAGGCCAGGGTTTGTCTCCCCGATGTACTTTTGGACATTCACCGGCGGGCAGTACCACGCTGGAATAGGCGCACTGAGGATGTGCCGACTGAAGACCTAGGGCCCCGGTGATGGGGGGCTCTGGCTTTGGTCCTCACTGCTATCATAGTAGCCGCCACAATGAGGGTTATAGGGGTGGCCGACCTCCTCTCTCTCCATCCCGCCCGCACCTGCGGGCGTTCAGGGTGTCGCGTGCGTCGCGGTTGTGGCCGAGACGGTCCTGCACTGGGGCCATGACGGCCTTCTTGCTGCCACATGGTGGTTGGTGGATGGATGCAGCCTTGCCATGGTCCCTAGCATGATTCTCCCCGCCACGCGGGGGTTGGTAGACAGATGCATCATTGTCATGCCGCGCCAACGGTGTGCGCTGGCTGGCATTGCACCATCGAGACACTGAGCTCTCTACCTACTGCATCGTCGTGTGTTTGAGCAGCGTGCGGATCTCGCGCTGGGCTGGGCATCCCTCTGGCTTGCCTAGGTGAAGCGCGGGAGTCTGCCATCATCCTCGATGATCCTCTAGTGCACATCACGGGCACGCGCGCGCACCTCATCGTTGTGCTGCATGATCTCATGCTCGAGCACTGTGCGCTCCTCCTCTAGGTGGAGTCGCACAGCCTCGAGCTCTTGCTATCGCTCCCTCAGCTGGTCCATGCGCTGGTGAGGTGGGACCTCCGCGTCCACCTTGGCCCCGTGTGCCCCGTGTGCCAAGAAGCACTCGCATGAGGGGTGGTAGCTCTCTCTGCTGGACCCAGAGTAAGAGATCGGCTCCGAATCCATCGCGAGGAGATCATGGATCGATTTCATGATGTAATCCGCCATCCTGACGAACTCGCCATCTATGGGAGGGGGATGCATGCATTGCACAATGTGGCGGTCGACGGCTACCGTGGCATTGTGGAAGCCAAATGGAAGTGTTGTCAAGGCATTCCCAGTGAGGTACGTCGGGGAGAGTGGCTCTCCTCCGGTGAGCTGCGTCATGATGTTGACGAAAGAGAAGGTGAGGTTACGTATGTCTTCTTGGGATGGGTGGGGTCCTAGGAAGACAGTGAGCTGGTGCTCTAACCTCCCAAAGTTGAAGTAGAGAGCTGGTCATGCTTAGGGACACAGGCCCTCAAGGCGCATAGTTGCAGCTCCTCGAGAGCCTCAACGATCACATCGAGGCTGGTGAGGGAGGAGACTGGACCGGTGTGGGAGCTGGGACCAGCTCCCCCTCCATGGTGACGATGAAATCTAGGCTCCCGAAGTGCACGTGTGCACCGGGAACCCAGTTGATGTCATGGCTAGCCATTCGAAGCCTAGTGATGAAAACGATGAAACACGCAAAGGCCCCTACCTCCTGGAGCTTGGGCAGGCCGTGGCGGGCATCAAGGCCTTCCTAGTCAGGCCTTATGCGCTGCAACCGCCACCCCAACTCCCACCGCCACCGTCACCACAACAACAGCAACTCCCGTCTCCGCCACCACCGTCCTCCGCACCCATGGTGCCCACCTTCTCCTACTAGTATGGGATGCCCTATGACAGGACCAGTGTGACCACGTTCCAGGCCGTGCCACCACCATCCCAGGGCGTTCTGATCCACCAGATCAGGTTCCCACCGTCACCATCATCGCTCCTAGCTTGGGCCCTGGGTTCGTCAGAACCCATCTACATGACGGCGAGCCCTCAGCCGCACCTGCCACCGGTACTGACCACTGGGGCCATCATGGCCCATGGTGGTCTTTTGACCACGGGCGTCCTATACGGCGGCATGGATGGCCCCTTCTTCCACGGCGGCAGTTGCTGCCAATGTACCTTATCGCCTCACCGTCGCTGGACAGCACGGGCGCGGCGCCCCTTACTGCCGGTGACCATCAAGGGGGAGCACCTATTGGCCCTTCTTGACACAGGCTCCACCCACAACTTCCTCCAGGGCACGACCATGCGCCGCTTGGGGTTCACTCCGACCGGGGGGAGCAGCTCTGTGGCACCATCACTAACAGCGACCGCTTACATTGCGAGGGCATCGCTCGCAACATCCCCATCAGCATCAGGGGCGAGTCCTTCTCCATCACGTGTGTTGGCCTTGACTTGGGCTGCTTTGACTTTATCCTAGGTGTCGACTATCTACGGACCTTGGCCCCATACTTTGGGACTTCAAGGCCATGACCTTGGCCTTCTGGCGTGAGGGTCACCACGTCCTCTCGAAGGGCGTAGGCGGTCTAGACACGGCCGCGCCCCAGCAGCACTTGGTGGCAGCCGCTGTCGACACCCAGCAACCCTTGCTGGATCGCCTCCTGCAGCAGCACGACGCCATCTTCGAGGAGCCATAGGGCCTCCCACCGGTCTGTCTGTACGACCACCACATCCACCTCCTACCAGACACCGCTCTTGTCGTTGTGCACCCGTACTGCTACCCCAGCTGCAGAAGGACGAGCTAGAATGACAGTGCGAGGCCATGCTCACCTAGGGCATCATTCGACCTAGTACTTCTCTGTTTTTTGCCCCAGTGCTGCTTGTCCACAAGGCGGACAAGTCTTGGCGTTTCTGCATCGACTACCGTGCCCTCAACGCCAAGACGTCCAAGGACAAGTTTCCCATACCGGTGGTGGACAAGCTCCTTGACGAGCTCCATGGGGATCGCTTCTTCACCAAGCTCGACCTACGCTCGGGCTACCACCAGGTGCGGATGCACCCTGACGACATCACTAAGACCGCTTTCCGCACACACACCATGGTCACTACGAGTTCCTAGTGATGCCCTTCAGCCTCTCCAACGCCCCGGCGATGTTCCAGGCGTTGATGAATGACGTCCTTCGCCCCTACTTGCGGAGGTTTGTGCTGGTATTTTTCGACGTCATTCTCATCTACAGCTCCTCATGGGTGGAGCACTTGCAGCACATCGCCATCATCCTCAATGAGCTTTGGGCGCACCATCTTCATCTCAAGCACTCGAAGTGCTCATTCGGGGCGACGTCCGTGGCCTACCTCTGCCACGTCATCTCCACGGACGGTGTCACCATGGACGCCGACAAGGTGGCAGCGGTATCGGCGTGGCCATAGCCGCGCTCTGCTCGGGGCCTCTGAGGCTTCCTGGGCCTGGCGAGCTGCTACTAGAAGTTCATCCGGGAGTTCAGCCTCATCACAGCGCCCCTGACGTGTCTCTTGCGGCGAGACACATTTGCCTAGGACACGGAGCCCGAGACGGCCTTCCAGTCATCAGTCATCACCAGTCTTCAGCTGCAAGCCTGCAAGTCACAAACGATGTGGTGTTCGACGAACATCGCGCATGGAAATGGAACTGGGGAGAAGAAAGCAACGCCACGCTCCCTGCAGCGGCTTTAGACATCAGGAGTTTTACACTGTTGCCGGACTGGGTACAGTAACTGAAGCTCCTCCAGCACACTCGTCAACGGGCTTGGATCAGTTTTCGCCGGGCTTCTGGGCAACTCCAGAAGCTACTTCATCAACACCGCCATCATCACAAGCCTCTCTCCGTCGACCCTTCTCCAATACAAGCTACTCCAGCAATAGAACATGCTACACCACCGACTGAAGAAGCCATTGATTCGGATGGAGTAACGCTCACGCTCAGGTTCCGCACTCTGCAGAATCTGAACGACACAACCGGTGAAGTTCAGGAATTCGAGTACAGTGGGTTGTGTTTCTATGCATTGGAGGAACAGTGTTGGCGTGACGCAATGAAAACCAAAATGGAGACCATTCAGTCCAACAGAACATGGGAGCTTGCGCCCTGATCATGTGAAGCTGAATATATTGCAAGTGCAAATGCAGCATGTCAGGGCATTTGGCGTAGTAGACTACTCAGTGAAATGCTTAGAAGGTGCCTGAGGTAAAACTGTTGGTGGATAACAAGTCTGCTGTAGTTTTGAGCAAGAATCCAGTAACCATGGGAAAAGCAAAATCGGAACATTTTTAGGAGGAGTACTGGAGCGAGCAGTTCCCCTGCTTCTCTGTTGCTCCTCTGAAGTCGTTGCTGTTGCCAGATCACACACAGTAGAGGTGACATAATTGTATGTATCAATTCTCTAAATATGTGGAGTTCGGAGAATTATTTTTGAGAATGTGGAGTTCAGAGAATTATAGTGTACCATCTGATCATTTCAGTAAAATTGCAAATGATGTAGTAGGCATATGATTGAATTGTAGAAAATCTAATTTTGGGTAAATGAGGCATGGACAGTAAAGAAGCTAACTATTGAGAGAATGTATGTTGCAGCACTGAACTATCTGACATTATCTGAAATGAAGGATACATAATGCTCAATTACTATAGACTAACGGCAATGTAGGCCAATTGTGAAATATTTACCAACAATAGTAAGTTTGGGATGCAGGGAAGCAAATAAGATCACACTCATTCAGTTTGCACAGTGACAATCAGTTTTCAGACGAATATATAGAAGCTACATGCTTCAGGTTCAGATAGAATATTCAGGCTCACAGCATGCTAACAACAACACCATGGTCACATGAAAATTACTGGAACAGAAAAAAATAATACAGGCACAATGTAAATTAAGTTCAGCTCACAGCATTTTCAGAACTGCAACAGCATGCAGTTTTCTAAAAACCAAACGTAACTAATAAAAAGAGCATCCAAATAAACCACATCAGTCCAAGTTAAAATTGGATGCACTCCAGCTGTGTTTCTTTGTATTATAGAGATGATAAAAAAGGGGGGTCCCCAACAGGATCCTCACTCATACGGGGACCAAATATGAGTGAGGCAATTACCCAGCCTTAAGGATTAAACACATAATGGACAAAACAACTCGACCTTACACCAAAGACCTAGTCTGCAAGCATGAGACCTAACCCCTGTAAATTTCTCGCCCCAGCCATGCACCAGAGGATGTGCTCGTTCTTCACCTCACTCCAAATCATGTTAGGGGAAGGGGAAGCCCCCTCAAAAACACATGCATTCCTATGCTTGCAAATAATCCAGGCCCCTAAAATAATTAACGTGTTCACTCCTTTCCTATGCTCCTTGCTAACTCTCCTAATCGTCGTGCGCCACCAGTCAGCAAAGCTCAGTTCATTTTGTCGGGGTACTGATTCTGCTAGATTTAGTGGAGCGAATAATCTGAACCAAACTTGTATTGCCACCACACATGTTGTTAAAAGATGTTGTATTGTCTCATCTGCTTGATCACATAGCGGGCATTTATCCGGATGAGAGAGACCCCTTTTAGCAAGCCTATCTACCGTCCAACTTCTATTTCGGATTGCCAACCACAAAAACATTTTGCATTTGGCAGGGTTCCAAGTCTTCCAAAGCCGACGCCAAGGCTCAAAGGTCACAGCACCAAAGAAAAAACTTTTATATGCAGACTTGGAAGAGTAGCATCCACTTGCATCAAGACTCCACGTATGACGATCCTCTTGGTCAGTCAAAGTAATTTCCAAGAGGCAATCTCATAGCTGTAGGAATTCTCTAATACCAGCCCAGGATAGACCTCCTTGAATGTCCCTAGGCCACTCCATGTTGGCAAGAGCTTCAGCCACAGTCCAGCTTTTGCGAATTCTTGGAGAGACACATGCAAAGACAGCCGGCGCAAGACTCTCAATCGAACACCCGTGTAGCCACCGGTCAGTCCAGAAAAGAGTACTGTGTCCATTCCCTACCTCTGTAGTGACTGCGATGGCAAACAGAGCTATCGAGTTAGGATGCGAGGGAAGCTCCAAATCAACCCATGGACGATCAGCTTTGGTCTTTTTAAACCACTGCCACCTGATTTGCAAAGTCCAAGCCATCACTTCCAAATTGGGGATACCCAAGCCACCAAGATCTAACGGTCTCATGACCTTCTCCCAAGCCACTAGACAACACCCTCCATTAGCCTTTTCCTTTCCCTGCCATAAAAATCCCCTTCTGATTTTATCCACTGCCTTGATGAACCACTTCGGGACACTGATGGCGATTAACAAATAAATAGGCATGGCGGAGAGAACACACCGGACTAACGTGGCACGTCCAGCCCTGTTCATGAGAGCCGCCTTCCAGCACAGGAGTTTGTCAGCGATTTTCTCAATCCATGGCATAAGGTCCCTCTTAAGAAGCTTCTTATTAGATAACGGCAGGCCCAAGTATTTACACGGGAACTCTGAGATTATACCCGGAAGAGTATCTTGAATTGCAACTGAAGGACCGAAAACGGCGACCAGAGGGGGGGTGAATGGGAGCCGTAAATTTTCTCGTAAAACTTTAGGCTGCTGTCCCAAAATCACCGCCAAACACAAGTGAGTCGGTAAAACTAAAATACCCCAGCCAACTAGTGACGAGAGTACTTAGATCGATTTCATGAAACGGTTGAAAACCAATGCAAAAGACGGAACACGATTCGGAGTAGAAAAGACCAAACTGCAGATGAAACACCTGAAATTCTAGCACAAAGAGAGAAAATATACTGCACAACTGCAGGACGAGCAGCAGAGCTGCAGAGCACTGGCGAACGGTCACTTGAGCCTGCAGGAGAGCACGCAGGATGCTGGGCGCCATTGGCACTGATCTCCTGTGCCCAAGACTGAACGTGCACAGTCAGATCGGAAACAGACAGAGAAACAAATCGAAAACCATCGAGAATTGCTCCTAAAAACCACGATTCCAAGAAAGCTGATGACCAATCAAGAACTGAAGACACGAGACAAGAATGAGCTGTCTTGATTGGACTACTGGTGCTCCACCCTGTACTACTTCAGAAGCAATAGTGCTAGACTACTAGCTGAAATTCAACTCGCACTACATCTAGAAGGACAAACACTGCTAGGGGCGCTCAGCACCAGTCCTCACCGGTGTCCTTCCCATTCCAAAAACAACGCACAGAGAAGAGAGCTCACGCGGAGGGGCAGCACGCAGCGACGCAGAGTCAGAGCGCCAAGAACAGGGTGAGACCGAGCGCTACGAACAGCGGAGTGACTCAACCAAAAAAAAAACAACTGGATCTCCATCAAAACAAAAGGATTCGAGCTCAAACTTTGCCTAGATGAAATTCACCTTGCCACGAACCTATCCCCAAGAAATCATCGCCTAGGATTGATCCAAACTTCAGGAAAATCAAATCGTAGCCGAGAACGAAAAAGGGGAAAAATGAAGAACACACAGAACGAAAATCACAGCTTCATTTGATGAATCCCAGAGGACACAAGGAGGATTTGGGCCTCCTTTCCCATCTCAAAAATATCAGTTTTACACAACCACGAATTTCTAGTTGTGGACCTCTCTCATGAGCTTTTGAGGAGCAAACCCTAGGGAGGAAGGGAGAAATGATGAATGGGGGAGAGAGGTAAGAGTGGCTTGGGGCTGCCATCCTCTATTTAACAGGCTATTTTATATTCCCCTAAATGCCCTTAAGGTAACTTGGGTTAAACCACTAAGCCGAGGGCGTTATGGTCCAACCCGATGTAGTCTTGATCCGACGACCACCGCACCTTCTCACCGGTAGCTTCGCCTCGACGCGAACTCCCCGATGCCGCCACGTGTCGTCCGTTCCTCCTCGGAACCTCCGCCCGGGTTTTGAGGCCCAAACTCGTAAACCCGCTTCCGATGGTTTTGAGGCCCAAACCATCAAACCGCTCCGCGAGTAGCGTACTCCATACGCGTCCCCCGCCATCCGACGCGTGTCACCTCCACGGTCAACACGGCCACTCCCATGTCTTCTCGCGCTTGTCGATGTCCCAAGTGTCAGCCACCGCAGCTAGCCACCTGGCCTCCGGGTCCCTCGGTCCAAGCTTCACGTCCGTCCTTCACCCCTTCGGTCCATCGGCACGGCACGTCCTCCTTGACCTTCACCTCGCCGTCGACTACCGCCTCCGTGCTCTACACTTGCACAACACAAACCAAGAAACATGTCGCACACAAGGCTTTCGCCAAGATAGGGTTAGTAACCAACTCAACCTATTCGTGGATCACGTTGACAATCACTCATCACAAAACGAACACACAAGGGTACTTGTCAACCTTGTGTTCGCAATCTCCCCCTTGATGAGTGCATTGTCAACACCAATACACGAACAGCTTGAACAAAAGAAAAAGAAGAAGAAGAGAAAACAAAGAGCTCAACCAAATAACCAAAAACCAAAGAAAAGCTGAAACAGGTCATTTGAAATGAGCAAGAACTTAGTCCCCAAAGACATGGGCAACGGCTCGACGCATCTAGCCCCTCCAGAAGAGGCAAAGGCTCAACACATCTAGCAAAAGCAACTCAAATGCAACTCCCCCTGAACAAATGCAATCTCACTCAAATGAATGCATATCTTGTGATATTGTGAGTGTGGAAACTTCTCCCCCTTGTTGACATATGCACTTATCAAGTTAGAGCCCAAGGAATGCAACTCCCCCTCAAAATATGCTATAAATGCATAAATGCACAAATGCAGAAGCTTCAAAATTATAGCAAGTAGATTGAAAAGATGCTCTAGCTGATGCTGTCATGTATATATAGCAACAAATACAAGTGCTAGCAAATGCTCAAAATGACCAAATGAGATGAAATATGGCATTTTAGCAAGTTTGATCAAGTTTGAGCAATTTAAAAGAGGGTTCACCACCGAATGAGCACATAGCAAATATAGACAGGAGATCAACCTTGTGCTACACATGTATGCAAAGTGAACTACCCCAAACAAAGTTTACACATCATGTCATGAGACAAACTTGTGATTTGATCAAATTTTCAATCAATTGAATTTTATCGGAGTTATGCAGCTTATCACCAATGTTTGTCAAACAAATGTGTGAGGGAGGTTATTGATGCCATCAACACCTGACTTATCGATCATGTCAAGCCTATGCCAAAAGCAATCAGAAGCTTAAGACAATGATCTCGGTATCCATTACAGAGCTTAAGTTCACCCTTAAGTGCAATAAGGAGCTGTCTTGATACTCTGACATGGGACAGCAAAGACCCATCCCGATCTTTTCATACCTTGTTTTTCAAGTTTTAGCATAAATTCAAGTTTCTCAAGCAAGTGTGTAACTCAAGGTATGAGCCATAGCAACTAAGCATATATATGAAGCAAAATGGGTTCTCGACACACCTATACATGCTAGTTGCCATAAGTAGTGGTGAACATGTTTCAAGTTTCATCAAGTGTTATTCAAGTTCACAATTGAAAAAGGCATTTTTAGCTCATATCAAGAGATCAAAGTGAGCCTAAGCAAAGCACATCATGTATATCCATAACATCCCCAACAAGAGCATAGTGTCAATCTAGCTACTATAAAGATGAAGCTCAAGATGCAATAAGATACATGATGATATGATATGCAAATATGATACAAAAGCAAAAGCAAAAGCTAAAGAAAAAAACTAATGTACAAGAACCAAAACTTCCCAAGCTAAAAAGGGAAGCAAACTCCAAGCTCTCCTCGCAAGCGAGCAAACTGGGCTTGATCAAGGGGTTTAGTGAAGATATCTACGAGCTGGTTGTGGGTATCAATATGAATAAGGTCAATGTCCCCTTTCTCATAGTGGTCTCGCAAGAAGTGAAACCGGACCTCTATGTGCTTGGTTTTGGAGTGGAGAACAGGGTTTTTGGCTACACATATGGCACTGGTGCTATCACAGAACAAAGGCACTCGCCTAAACTCTAAGCCATAGTCTCGCAAAGTAGCAACCATCCAAAGCAACTGGGAACAGCAAGCAGCAGCAGCAACATACTCAGCTTCTGTGGTGGATTGGGCTACAGAGGACTGCTTGCGAGAAGACCAAGACACAAGTGAAGACCCAAGAAACTGACAAGTCCCAGAAGTGGACTTCCTCTCAGTACGACAGCCAGCATAATCCACATCAGAGTAACCGCAAAGAGAAAGAGAGGAGGAAGCAGAAAACCAAAGACCAAATTCGGGTGTGAAACGAAGGTACCTCATGATCCGCTTGACGGCTTGACGATGCGATGTGCGCGGTGAAGACTGAAAGCGCGCGCACAAGCAGACCGCGAACTGGATGTCCGGTCTCGTCGCCGTTAGGTACAGCAGAGATCCGATCATGCTTCGGTACTCCTTCTGGTCCACAGCTTCTCCTTCCTTGTCCTCGTCCAGGGCCGTCGTAGTCGACATGGGCGTCAAAAGAGGCTTGGCCTCGCCCATATCAAACTTCCTCATAAGATCCTTGGTGTACTTGCCTTGGTGCACGAATGTTCCTTCACGTGTTTGCTTGATTTGCAACCTGAGGAAGAATGTCAACTCACCCATCATGCTCATCTCGAATTCCCTGCTCATAGTGTCAGAAAACTTTGCAACAAGAGCGTGAGAGGAACCACCAAAAATGATATCATCCACGTAAATCTGAATCAAAAGTGTGTCAGTGCCTTGCTTGAGGAGAAACAAAGTTTTATCTACGGAACCCATCCTAAAGCCCTTAGCAAGCAAGAAGGCTTTCAAACGTTCATACCAGGCTCTCGGGGCTTGTTTCAATCCATACAAGGCTTTGTGGAGTTTGTAAACATGGTTCGAATACTTGGGATTTTCAAAGCCAGGGGGTTGTCTCACATACACCTCTTCCTCTATGTACCCGTTCAAAAAGGCGCTCTTCACATCCATTTGATACAGTTTGAACCCTTTCGAAACTGCATAAGCTAAGAGCATCCTTATAGCCTCGATACGGGCCACAGGAGCAAAGGTTTCTTCAAAGTCTACTCCCTCTTTCTGACAAAACCCCTGAGCCACTAGCCTAGCCTTATTCCTCACCACCACTCCATCCTCACTTTGCTTGTTCTTGAAAACCCATTTTGTACCTATAGGGTGACACTCAGGTGGAGGTGGAACTAAGACCCAGACTTCATTCCTCTCAAAGTTTTGTAACTCCTCGTGCATAGCATTGACCCAATCGGGATCAGAAAGTGCGTGTCCAACATTTTGTGGCTCAAAATTAGCGACAAAAGCAGAATGAGCGAAATGTGAGATTTCATATGACCTTGAGCGTGTAACACGCTGACTGATGTCGCCGATCATGGTTTGAGGCGGGTGGCGACGCTGGATGTGCTGAGGGGCTTCCCTCAAAGATGTCGCCTCCCCCTCAACAGCTACTGGGGCCTCCTCAGGTGCAGCCGACGTAGGCTGAGGAGGTGGCTCGTGCGGACCCCATGTAGTGAAGAAGATGGATCTGGTCCGTGAGCCGAAGTAGTTGTCGTAGACTCGACTGGAACAGCCGAAGAGGTCGGCTCTGCATCTCTCCAATCAGCATCTTCCTCATTCTCCTCAACGAAGATGCTCTCACCAATCTCCTGATCACCTGCACTTTCAAAGACAGGAATAGAACAAGGCATGGTCTCGTCGAAAGTGACTTCACAAGTCTCTACGACTCGGTTAGTTTCAAGATTAAGTACTCAATATGCATGAGAATGTAAAGCATAACCAAGAAAGACACCATCCGAGGATCGAGACTCAAATTTATCTAAATTACCTTGTTTCAGAATGAAACACCTGCATCCAAACACTCGAAAGTGGCTCACCTTGGGTAGTCGACCGAATCGCAGCTCATAAGAAGTTTTCTTCATGAAGGCTCGAAGAAAGATGCGATTAGAAAGATGACACGCGGTGTTGATCGCTTCGGCCCAATATCTCCTAGGAGTCCTATGCTCATCGAGCATCGTCCTGGCCATCTCAACAAGGGTCCGATTCTTGCGCTTAACAACACCATTTTGCTGAGGGACATAGGGAGAGGAAAACTGATGCTCAAGGCCCAAAGAAGCACAAAAGGTTTTAAAGTGAGTATTCTTGAATTCTGTGCCATTGTCACTGCGAATCGCTCTCATGGCATTTTTAGGGAACTCATTTTGCAACCGAAGAATCAAATCTCGAGCATGTGAAAAAGCCTCATCCTTACCCTCCATGAAAAACACCCAAGAGTAGCGAGAAAAATCGTCCACGATCACTAGAACATACCACTTTCCTCCCTCAGACCGAACCCGAGCCGGACCAACAGTGTCCATATGGAGTAGCTCACCGGGTCCCTTGGTCATGACCTGAGTCACAGGAGGGTGAGAAGCGGCAACCATCTTCCCGTGACGACAAGGGTGACACACCAAATCCTTCTCAAATTTCAACTTGGGCAATCCTCGGATTAGATCAAGTGAGCTCAACCTAGCTAGTAAGTCAAAGCTCAAGTGACCAAGTCTCCTATGCCACTTCCAAAGCTCAAAGCTCAGAGGAGGATCCGGCCACCAGACATCGAGAAGAGCCAAAGGAGTGAGAAAAATCAGCTCGAAAGACACGGCCAAACGGAACAATCTGGCAAACAAGATTTCCCTGAGAGTCGAGAACTCGAGACAAGCCGGTCTTAAAGCGCACTTCAAAGCCATCTTGAAGGAGTTGCGAAACAGAAAGCAAATTGAAATGCAAGTTTGAAACCAAAGCAACATCCTTCAAGACAAAACTCTCATTGACCCGAATGGTCCCACGAGAAAGCACTTTACCTTTGCTATTATCCCCGAATGTGATGTACTCCTTACATTGCACGGGGTTGAGACTGGAGAACCATTTGGAACTTCCGGTCATGTGGCGCGAGCATCCGGAATCAATGAGCCATGTGTTCTCCAGACCTCCGTCCTGCATCAATAGAAAGATATAGGATGAGCAAACGGCACAACACTAGGGTTAGTAAACTGTGAAGGATACCAGTGTTGGCTCATTTGCCCTGGAAAAGTGTTAGGAAAAACACCAAACAAGCCATGTCCCATTTGAGGAAAGCGGGCACCACGTGGGAGAAAACGTGGTCCGCTAGAGCTGTAGGACTGAAAGCCACTGTCACGAGGTCCAAAATCATATTGGTCATGATCTGAACCACGCCGGGCACGACCACCATGACCACCGCGTGGTCTAGCAACCTGAGGCCTAGCACCTTGAGGCATTGCACCTCTTGGCCTAGCATTGCGCCTCTGAACAGGAGGCACATGTACACCATGGGGTGGACGGTACATGTTCCGGTTGTTCAACTCATACTCCCGCCGCTCATCTCTCTTCCTCCTAAAGCAAAACTCAACAAGGTGACCATCCCTATGGCAATAATCACAATGATACCTCACCTCTCTCTTGGGTGGTTGTTGGCTCACTTTCTTGTGGGTATGTGTCACTCTTGGTAGCTTTCTAGCTTTAGGAAGGGGATCCTCAGAGATGTTCGGTAGAGTATCAAGTGGGTTCCTGAGATGGTTCGGTTTTGGAACCCAAACTTGTTTCTGGGGTGGAGCTCTTGGAGGCTCTTCAAACACTCCATCTTTCACAGTGGGTTCGGTAGGCTTAGGTGGATTGATCTTGATCAATTTGGAAGTAGTGGAAGGTTTCTCACTTGGGCTTAAACCACTGAACTCACCAACTTTACCATAGATATTTTCACCCTTCCCACCTAGAACAAAGCCTACTCCTGATGTCCCAGTTCCCCGTCTGAACTGGCTCATCATCATGCCCAACTGCGGTTCACTACAAGACACCCAATTCAAGATGGACCGAAGGTATGTGTTGTCTTCCTCGGATCTCATCTTGTCATGCCTGCAAGACTCAAGCTCCAACACCAAGCTCTCACAACGTGCACACTCAACAACCGTGCTATCTGAACTGGCCTTCTCAAGAGCAAGGATCTTGGCATTCTTCTCTGCCAGCTCAGATTGCAAGCCTGAACAAGACTTGCACGCACTCAACAAGCTAGACCTAGCCTTCAGCTCATCGTTCTCATCTAACAAGGCAGCATACTTAGATTGCAACTCAGAAAAGTTAGTCATATGAACAGCACATTCATCGCACTCAACCTCGTCAGACACATGAACAACAAGCTTCTTAGCTTCCTCAAGCTCTTTCTCCACAACTTCTAGCTTGTCCTTAAACTCTCTCCTCTCACGAGCAGCACGTTTTAGCAACTTATCTTGACTCATCAAAGTATCGGTCATGATATCAAGCTCGGCAATAAGAGCATCGACGGAGGGTTTTACCTCGGTAGAGTCATCGTCGCTAGGAAGCACGTCCTTGTTGGGCTTCACACCTTCATCCACGGCCATGGTGCAGTAGCCTCCGTGGATGGACTTGGCAACGAAGCAAAGCCCGGTCAACTTGTCCTCACGTCTCTTCTCGGACTCATCATCGCTCGAGGGAGAAGAAGACCGGTCGTCGTCGGTGTCGTTGTCGAGGTCGCTGAGGGAGGCGAGGAAGGCGCGCTCTTGAGCCTTGGCCTTCTTGAAGTACTTCTTCTTCAGCGCCTCCTTGTCGAATCCTCCCTTTGACTTGTGCTTGGAGGTGTACTCGTGCTTGTCCTTGCGTTTGCTGGAGTCGTACTTGTCGAAGGAGTGCTTGTTCTTCTTGGGGCAGTGGGCGATGAAATGGTCGGGATCTCCACAGCCGTAGCATCCTTCCTTCGGACCACCACCACGCCGACGATTCAAGCGGTTGTTGTGAAACCGCGAGAACCGGCTGATGATCAACGCCAGCTCGTCGTCCCCAAGACTCTCCATCTGCTCCTCTGTGACAGACACCAAAGAAGACAAGGCAAAAGACATCTGTGAAGGGTTAGCCAAAGAACTTGAGCCATTACCTGAGACCAAGGCCATAGACGGTGCAGAGGGATTCTTCAGCTTGGCTTGGGTCTGGTAGTCGATCTCGGTGGACTTGAGCTTGCTGAAAAGCTCATCCACGGTGAGGGTCTCATACCCCGAAGACTCAATGATGGCAGTCACCTTCACATCCCATACCTTCCGATCTAGGGCATATAGAAGCTTGAGTGCCCTCTCGTGATCGTCATAAGGTAGCTGTGCCTTGTTTGCTCGCATCTTGTTGACGATGGTCTGAAAGCGAGAAAACATGGCATCGATAGTCTCGCCATCAAGCTGTGTGAAGTTCTCGTACTCCCTCTTGTACGTCTCGTAGAGTCTGGTTTTGACCTGTGCGGTCCCCTCGTGATAGCTCTGAAGCCTCACCCAGATCTCCCGAGCGGTAGTACAATCGAAGACTCTCTCAAACTCTGGAAGCGAAAGACTCGAGAAAAGAACTGCGTGAGCTCTGCTATTAGCATTGTGCCAATCTTTTTGATCTTGCGTGACACGAGCACGGGGTTCAAGCACAACGTAAGTAGCATCCTCGCAAATCTCCCAAACAAGCCAATCAATCCCCTGGAGATGCGCGGACATGCGGATCTTCCAATAGGGATAATTTGTTCCATCGAAGAATGGTGGTTTGCCAGAACCACGCTCCATGTCGCCTTCGTGGATCACGGATCGATTAAGGTGGAATGATCCTTAACCGGCTCTGATACCAATTGAAGGACCGAAAACGGCGACCAGAGGGGGGGTGAATGGGAGCCGTAAATTTTCTCGTAAAACTTTAGGCTGCTGTCCCAAAATCACCGCCAAACACAAGTGAGTCGGTAAAACTAAAATACCCCAGCCAACTAGTGACGAGAGTACTTAGATCGATTTCATGAAACGGTTGAAAACCAATGCAAAAGACGGAACACGATTCGGAGTAGAAAAGACCAAACTGCAGATGAACCAGAAAATCAGGAATGAAAAATAGACTGCAAAAACACATGAAATTCTAGCACAAAGAGAGAAAATATACTGCACAACTGCAGGACGAGCAGCAGAGCTGCAGAGCACTGGCGAACGGTCACTTGAGCCTGCAGGAGAGCACGCAGGATGCTGGGCGCCATTGGCACTGATCTCCTGTGCCCAAGACTGAACGTGCACAGTCAGATCGGAAACAGACAGAGAAACAAATCGAAAACCATCGAGAATTGCTCCTAAAAACCACGATTCCAAGAAAGCTGATGACCAATCAAGAACTGAAGACACGAGACAAGAATGAGCTGTCTTGATTGGACTACTGGTGCTCCACCCTGTACTACTTCAGAAGCAATAGTGCTAGACTACTAGCTGAAATTCAACTCGCACTACATCTAGAAGGACAAACACTGCTAGGGGCGCTCAGCACCAGTCCTCACCGGTGTCCTTCCCATTCCAAAAACAACGCACAGAGAAGAGAGCTCACGCGGAGGGGCAGCACGCAGCGACGCAGAGTCAGAGCGCCAAGAACAGGGTGAGACCGAGCGCTACGAACAGCGGAGTGACTCAACCAAAAAAAAACAACTAGATCTCCATCAAAACAAAAGGATTCGAGCTCAAACTTTGCCTAGATGAAATTCACCTTGCCACGAACCTATCTCCAAGAAATCATTGCCTAGGATTGATCCAAACTTCGGGAAAATCAAATCGTAGCCGAGAACGAAAAAGGGGAAAAATGAAGAACACACAGAACGAAAATCACAGCTTCATTTGATGAATCCCAGAGGACACAAGGAGGATTTGGGCCTCCTTTCCCATCTCAAAAATATCAGTTTTACACAACCACAAATTTCTAGTTGTGGACCTCTCTCATGAGCTTTTGAGGAGCAAACCCTAGGGAGGAAGGGAGAAATGATGAATGGGGGAGAGAGGTAAGAGTGGCTTGGGGCTGTCATCCTCTATTTAACAGGCTATTTTACATTCCCCTAAATGCACTTAAGGTAACTTGGGTTAAACCACTAAGCCGAGGGCGTTATGGTCCAACCTGATGTAGTCTTGATCCGACGACCACCGCACCTTCTCACCGGTAGCTTCGCCTCGACGCGAACTCCCCGATGCCGCCACGTGTCGTCCGTTCCTCCTCGGAACCTCCGCCCGGGTTTTGAGGCCCAAACCCGTAAACCCGCCTCCGATGGTTTTGAGGCCCAAACCATCAAACCGCTCCGCGAGTAGCGTACTCCATACGCGTCCCCCGCCATCCGACGCGTGTCACCTCCACGGTCAACACGGCCACTCCCATGTCTTCTCGCGCTTGTCGATGTCCCAAGTGTCAGCCACCGCAGCTAGCCACCCGGCCTCCGGGTCCCTCGGTTCAAGCTTCACGTCCGTCCTTCACCCCTTCGGTCCATCGGCACGGCACGTCCTCCTTGACCTTCACCTCGCCGTCGACTACCGCCTCCGTGCTCTACACTTGCACAACACAAACCAAGAAACATGTCGCACACAAGGCTTTCGCCAAGATAGGGTTAGTAACCAACTCAACCTATTCGTGGATCACGTTGACAATCACTCATCACAAAACGAACACACAAGGGTACTTGTCAACCTTGTGTTCGCAGCAACCAAAGACCCGTCTGCACAGCTGATGGGAATAATGTTGCTTTTCTGAATATTAGTTTGCAGCCCTAAAGCATCCCCAAACACCTTGAGAATATCTTTAGTAATCTGCAGCTCCTCTTCAAGTGGCTTGATAAACAAGGCAACATCATCAGCATATAGGGAGAGTCTTTGTCCAGCCACACGCGAGGATAGCGGTTGCAACAGACCCTCATTCCCAGCCTTCACAAACAGACTATTAAGGACATCCATCACTAGAATAAAGAGCATGGGGGATAAAGGGTCCCCTTGTCGAAGACCTCGCTGATGCTGTATAAGCTCACCCGGTTCTCCATTCAGTAAGATTCGAGTTGAGGATGATGATAACAGATTGGCCACCAAGTTGCGCCACGAACAACCAAAGCCTAAATGTTGCAGCACTTCTAAGAGAAAAGACCACGACACCGAGTCGAAAGCTTTTGAGATATCCAACTTGAGAAAGAGGCTAGGCACCTTTTGTCGATGTAACACCTTAACTGTTTGTTGCACTAGAATAAAGTTATCATGAATGCATCTTCCACGTACAAATGCGCTCTGATTAGTAGAAATCAGCGAATCCAGGTAGGGGGCCAGCCGATTTGCTAGAATCTTGGTTATTAGTTTACCGAAGCTATGCACTAAACTGATAGGGTGAAAGTCTTTCGCAGCCAATGCATCTTTCTTCTTCGGGATCAGAGTGATATATGCTGCATTTAACAATCCAAGCCCCCTTGCATCACCTTGCTGTAAAGTGATAATTGCATCCATGAGATCTGCCTTAATCACCTGCCAACAAGCCTTGTAAAATCTGCCTGTAAATCCGTCTGGGCCCGGGGCTCTATCTAATGGCAGTGACTTGATCGTTTCCCAAACTTCTTCCTCCGTGATTGGGGTATCAAGGGCTGACAGATCCAATGCGTCCCTATGAAAGAATTGTAGGTCCAATGACGCAGGTCGGCTCGGGGCTGTTCCCAGCAGATTCTCATAGAAATCAAACAACACCTTGTGTTTATCCTCTTGGGAAGTTGTCATCCGATCACCATCCATGAGTTTGGGTATATAATTTTTCCTTTTTCGGAAAGCAGCCTGCTTGTGGAAGAAGGATGTATTTGCATCACCATGGACGAAGCCAGCGGGGGGGCTGGGGGGGCTCCAGCCCCCCCTACTGCTGCTAAGCTAGTGGAACTTCTAGTGCTCTTCTTTCAATTTTAGACGCAGATGTATAAGGTAGGGTGGGCTAAGACATTTATTTTTTAGATGTATTTTGTGAATTTCATTGTTAATTGACGTTTTAAATATAAGACTACTTCAAGCTATTATACTTTTTCTATTACGAGGGATTAAAGTAGAGCTAAGTCACTGTAGCACTTTTGTTTAGCCCCCCTAAATTTTTTTCTGGCTTCGTCCCTGTGCATCACCATCCTTTAGGTACCTTACCCAGGAACGTAGTCTTGCCACAGTTCTTTCCAGAGAACCTAACTTCAGGCACAGTCGCTTCAATTCCCTTCACAGCCAATTCTCCTCTAGGGATAGGGCCCTCCTATCTTGGGCCATTTCTAGCCTATGCAAGACTTGTCGTGCTTGAGCTAACTGAGTTTTTATGTGTCCAACTCTTTTTGCGCTCCAAGATTGCAGTGCACGAGTCAGTCGCTTCAGCTTGTGCTACAATTTTACAAACTTACATGCAACCTTTTCAGGTTCACCCCAATAATCAGACATGGACAGCAAGCTTGCACTGAGAAGTATTCCCTTGATGTTAGTATTAGCATCATTTTTTTTTTGCAAAAAGGTCCATTGCCTAAATTGTTCAGATGAGCATGTCAAATACCTAAAAAACTCTCTAAACCTCTGAATGTTTTACTATGTAAAGTTTAAACTATCTAAATGTTGTAGAGATAGAGATGCAGCCAGTAAGACATTTGGATATGTAAGGTTCAAACTGGGTTCAAAACAAATGCAGTCAGAACGAAAATTCAGAGAAAACAAATTGACAGGCAGCAAGAGAATAGAAGAAACCCATCAGATTATGGCAGCCAAAATGTTTCAATTAGTCTATCCCATCCATCACGTTAAGCCTCAGCTTCTATAACATCTCCAGAAGAAAGCATGTACAAACAAAACACGGAGCAGTTCATATCCCTTCTTTTCAGTCGTCCTGACCAAGTTTCCCATGGCTAAGAACTACCATCGCTCATGTCCACCATTGGCTTCCTCCTCGGTGAGCTCAGATTTGGAAGTCAAAACTCGCTGCATATCATTCCGGCGGTGTCTCATAGTCGATCTCCCCTTCGTCCACCGGTCAACTAGCGCTTGAATCCCCATGGTCTGAAGGTTCATCTGGGTGATGCCCAACGTTCGGTGCTGCTTCAAAGAATAAATGGTAGTCAGACAATGGTAAGTGGGAGAGCACCAAACTATTTACACAGTTCTTATCACAATGACATTAAATTAATGCGATTGGAGGTTTGTCCTGCTATGACTGCTCTTGTGTGTGAACTGGTTATGCAAAAATAATGCACAAATACTTGCTAGGAAAATTATTAACCAGCCGAATCTAGTTTCTGACATCAATTGACACTGATAGTGATCGATAAAAAATTGCCAAGAGAAAATCTGTAAAAGGTCTATGCAGCATATGTCATACAAGTATCACTTTTTCGATAGGAAAAAAAGAATCCTCCATGTAAGAAAAGATTGATTATAAAGAATGAATTTAAATGCACCCAGTAACTCTGATGCGACAAAGTGAAAGAATAATTTCATATCAATACCAATATGCAATAATGGAACATCCTATTTATGGTTTATGGAATAATCAGATCCTCCTAACATCAGTACAAGCATAGGCACAATCAAGTTATTGTATTGACAGAAATGTGATCTCAAACTGCATTCACAGAAAAAAATGGACACCACTACTAGTTAACAGAGAATCACCACAGAAACGTTAAATGGTTGATGAAGCACTCTTGAGAACAAGATTGCCCCCCCCCCCCCCCCCCCCCTAATATGAAGTGCATGCTAGATTGCTACCTTTGTCGAATGTGTAACTTCAACTATTTCAGCTAATGCGCTATGTACAAGTTGATGAAATACACTTTCAGTCAATAAGGATCAGAAACAGAGAAATGGAAATAACTTCGTTAGCAATTGAGTCTGATTTTAGTAAGGAAAACAACAACTGCATTCTGTTCTACATCATCATGCAATCTCAAAATATATAAGTAAGGCATCCTGTCCTGGGAGACATGTTTTCTAAATCTAATTCAAAACCATGTCACCACGAAACACAATTACTTGAGATCTGTACTTCTCTTGGGTCTTGGCCAACCTCCTATAAAAGAGGGAATGCAGTACTAAGAAGTACAAGAAACTCAAAGGACACATGCATGTTGATCATTAATACTACATGCAGAAAATTTGATCAGGCAATTCGATCTGTTGCCATTTGGAGCATGTAACTGCAGAACACAAGCAAGTAGCAGATAAACATCTACTCCAGCAGCAGGAATCATTTGCATACATGATTCTGAATTATGGCAACACAACTGGATGAAACAAGCAAGCGCAGTAGAATGAAACATGGTTTATGGAATAATCAGAGCCTCCTAACATTAGTTCAAGCATTGGCACAATCAAGTTATTTGTATTGACAGAAATGTGATCTCAAACTGCATTCACAGAAAAAAATGGACACCACTACTAGTCAACAGAGAACCACCACTGAAACATTAAATGGTTGATAAAGCACTCATGAGAACAAGATTGCCCCTAATATGAAGTGCATGCTAGATATCTACCTTTGTTGAATGTGTAACTTCAACTACTTCAGCTAATGCGCTATGTACAGGTTGGTGGAATCCATTTTCAGTCAACAAGGATCAGAAACAGAGACAAATGGAAATAACTTAGTTAGCAATTTTATCTGATTTTAGTAAGGATGCCAAAACTAGATTATGGTCATGTATCCAAATGAAATAAGCAAGACAAGTAGACAACTGCATTCTGCATCATCATGCAAACTCAAACAGATTCATAAGTAAGGCATCACCAATGAAGTAGACAATAAGAGTACGTGCCTCAGAAGGCCTTGTTGGCCTTCCCCTCCCTCAGGAGCTGGCGGCGGAGCAGGCGGCGGCGAATAGACGGTGTGACAGCGTCCTCTAGGCTCTCGCGCAGAACTGCTGGAGGCGCCGCTGGGGTCACGCCTTCTCCCGCCATCGCAGCGGACAGCTCTTCCGGCTGCATCTTGATGGCATTGTAACTGTCCACGATCCTCGCCACATCCTCCTCCAATTCCTCCACAGCCTTCCTTATGGGTGTGTCGGAGTCATAGCTACTCGTGCGGGCCAGGATCTCGATCTCGCGGAGCCTGCCGACAAGGTCACGAATACTGTGGTGCCTGGCCTCCATGCCTTGGTGGAGCTTGTCAAGCTGGCTCACCATCGCCTGCACGGCCAATGTCTGGGCTGGTGCCTCCACCTCCGGCTCTGGCTCCAGCTCCCTCTGCAAACACAGAGCATACACTTTCTACAGTGCTAGTAATTTGGGATCCCAATCAAAATTCAGAGATAACTAATAAGTGCGTCTGACAAATTGTAGTATACATTCTTTGTATCCCACCAAACAGAAAAAAAAATCATAGATGAGTGTCAAATACTGCAAAGAGGTGAATACATTCTTTATATCCCATCACTGAAACTACGCAGTACAGTTCAGAAAACTGAGCCACACATGTGCATTGCAGAACGTGAATACTACTGAAACACTATGAACCTGAATACTACTGAAGATTTCTTCAGTCACGGCTACTGAGACAATATGAATTGCGTCAGAAAAAAGAATTGAGGCGTACCTCCCCGCCGGCGGCTGGTCCACCTCCCTCGAGGCAGAGCGGGAGGAACACCGCCGCGCGTGGCGATGCGGAGTGGCGCTGCCCGGGCCCGACGCGCCCCCGCAGCTTCTGCCAGAGGCTCGCGGGTGCAGCGAGACGGACGACGTCGTCAGCGGCCAGGACGACGATCATGCCGCCTCCGACCAGGTCGCCTCCGCCCAGGTCGGGGAACCTCGCCTCCAGTTCCCCGCCGCGCGCGACGTCAGGAAGGCCGACCACGGCGTGCTGCGCCATGTAGCCGGCGTGTCTCGAGCGAGCATCGACCAGGGGAACCCAGAAGGGACCCCGGCTGGCGCCAGTGACGCCGAGCACCGGGGCCCATTCCTTGCCCTTGGCACCACGACGCCCACGAGCCTGAGCTCGAGGAGCCCCGCTGAGCACCAGGCCGTTCTGGTAGGCGCCGCCGCGCGCCTCCTGCATGGCGGGGCTCTGCAAGGCAGCCAATCAAATGAAAGATTCAGGATTATCGAATAACCGATTGCAATAACGTAGTACGTACTGCCCAGTAAACGCAATCAAGAATAACAGTATTCGAAGCTCTGTTTACGTAGTATTCGAAAATGTCCCATCAGATGGCACAATAATCAAATCAAAGGTGTCCAACTTAAGTGAATATGTATTATTTTCAACCAGAGAATTCAAGATATGCTATAGCTGAAACTGTAACATATTTGTTGGTATGATAAATCCACTGCTGTGTACTGATGCCATTAGAAATTGGAAAGATGGTGAAGAAGATAGCAGTTCGGTAGTTATCCAATTAATCTACAAGCAAGTTCCTCAATTATTCCAATAGATGAAATTGAAGCATCTTAGATCTGATCAAGCTATTGTACCAGGCACTAAATTAAAAAGTACAAGGATAATTTATTGATATAAACCAAGTTGTTCATGAAATTCCATCTACTTATAAAGTCATCCTCATCCTCAGACCAAATCAAATCAAACAAAAAGGCCTAATGTATAGAACCAGGAGACATCTATATATATATATATATATATATATATATATATATATATATATATATATATACGTGGCAGTGCTAATAATTAAATAAAACACCATGCATGCTAGAGCTTCACATGGTACATCAGGACATGCATGTATAAAACTGTTGTTTGATGAACTATCTAGCAGAAAAACTACTGCAATTTGGTGTAGGATTACACATTTGGGTTACTGGTCTCAGAAAAGCTGTTGGTAAAGTGCATGAGATGGTCCAGCATGCAAGTGCATTCATCGATATGCTCAAGCTAATTAACTAGTCTATTGGTACAATTGCAACGAAGAAGAGCATGCAATCCAATCAAGGCATTGGCATTGCTTGCTCATGCAATGCGAGAAAAACTAGATCAAACAGACACTCCAGCATCAACGATCGAGTACTACAGGGTACAGGCATCCAGGTGAAAAAGAAGAAGGTCAGGAGGGAATGGATGGCCAACTCACCGGAGGAATGACTGGCGGCGGCGGTGCGACGGGCGCGGGCTCCACGCTCCAGCGCGGCAGCAGGCTGCTCCGCCCGTTCACGCGCTGGCGGACCCCCACTCCGGCGCCGCATCCCAGGGGGCAAAGTAAGCCGTGGATGGAGTGGCGGACGAGGACGTCGCTGCCGCCGTCGCCCGCCAAACGGGGGCTCCACACGACGCCGAGCATCTCGCTCTGCACGACGCGGAGCCCGCGGGCGCCGGGCGGCGCGGGGTCGGGCGAGATGTCGAGGTACCGCCCGTCGGCGGTGCTGTGGAGGAGGACGTAGGCGGCGCCGTGGCGCTCGACATGGCGCACCTCCCAGGACGTCCTCGGCGACGCGCGGAGCGGGCTCAGGGAGACGCCGACCCCGTCCTCGTCGGCGTAGAGGAAGAGGTCGCACGCGCGGCTCCGCAGACGCACGGGCATGCCGTCGGGGAACAGCTCCATCACGGGTCGCGCCGGTGGTGGTGAAGTCGTGCGCGGCGGCGTCGAGCGGGCGTGGGTTGCGACGGCGAGGGGCGGAGAGGTAGGGGAAGAGAAGAGCAGAGCAGAGCAGGTGTTTGTTGCGACGGTTACTGTTTTGGGCGCCGGCTCCGAGGCAGGGGATTTGAAGGTGACGGTAGGTCGGTGGCCCTCGTCACCCGTGGCAGCCAGGCCACCTACACCAGTAACATGTGGGACCGCTGATGGTGGGGCTGGCCTTCTTCCGACGTGGACATATGCCTCTCGGGTCTCACCCACGCCGCCCTCCGGCCTGGTGGGTCCCACCCAGTCCAGCTGGCCCCCGCGGCGTAACCAACCTGCCCCCCCCCCCCCCCCCCCCCCCCCCCCCCACGCCTCCGTGGCTCCGTGCCCAACCCGGCCGTATAATTGTCTCCGCGCCATGCAAGCCTGCAAGTCACACGCGATGTGGTGTTCGAGGAACATCGCGCATGGAAATGGAACTGGGGAGAAGAAAGCAACGCCACGCTCCCTGCAGCGGCGTTCGACATCAGGAGTTTTACACCGTTGCCGGACTGGGTACAGTAACTGAAGCTCCTCCAGCACACTCGTCAACGGGCTTGGATAAGTTTTCGCCGGGCTTCCGGGCAACTCCTGAAGCTACTTCATCAACACCGCCATCATCACAAGCCTCTCTCCATCGACCCTTCTCCAATACAAGCTACTCCAGCAATAGAACATGCTACACCACCGACTGAAGAAGCCATTGATTCAAACGCAGTGCTGCTCAGGTTCCACACTCTGCAGAATCTGAACGACACAACTGGTGAAGTTCAGGAATTCGAGTACAGTGGGTTGTGTTTCTATGCATTGGAGGAACAGTGTTGGCGTGAGGCAATGAAGACTAAACTGGAGTCCATTCAGTCCAACAGAACATGGGAGCTTGCGCCCTCATCATGTGAAGCTGAATATATTGCAAGTGCAAATGCAGCATGTCAGGGCATTTGGCTTAGTAGACTACTCAGTGAAATGCTTAGAAGGAAGGTGCCTGAGGTAAAACTGTTGGAGGATAACAAGTCTGCTGTAGTTTTGAGCAAGAATCCAGTAACCATGGGAAAAGCAAAATCGGAACATTTTTACGAGGAGTACTGAAACAAGCAGTTCTCCTGCTTCTCTGTTGCTCCTCTGAAGTCGTTGCTGTTGCCGGATCACACACAGTAGAGGTGACATAATTGTATGTATCAATTCTCTAAATTCTAATGTGGAGTTCAGAGAATTATTTTCGAGAATGTGGAGTTCAGAGAATTATAGTGTACCATCTGATCATTTCAGTAAAATTGTAAATGATGTAGTACGCATCTGATTGAATTGTAGAAAATCTAATTTTGGGTAAATGAGGCATGGACAGTAAAGAAACTAACTATTGAGAGAATGTATGTTGCAGCACTGAACTATCTGACATTATCTGAAATGAAGGATACATAATGCTCAATTACTATAGACTAACGGCAATGTAGGCCAATTGTGAAATATTTACCAACAATAATAAGTTTGGGATGTAGGGAAGCAAATAAGATCACACTGACATTCAGTTTGCAGTCAAGTCACAGCTTGCACAGTGACAATCAGTTTTCAGAAGAATACATAGAAGCTACATGCTTCAGGTTCAGATACAATATTCAGGCTCAGAGCATGATAACAACAACACCATGGTCACATGAAAATTACTGGAACAGAAAAAATAATACAGGCACAATGTAAATTAAGTTCAGCTCACAGCATTTTCAGAACAGCAACAGCATGCAGTTTTCTGAAAACCAAACGGAACTAATAAAAAGAGCATCCAAATAAACCACATCAGTCCAAGGTAAAGTTGGATGCACCCCAGCTGCAACTCAAACATACAACGCTACAATTTTACAAACTTACATGCAACCTTTTGGACAGCAAGCTTGTACTGAGAAGTATTCCCTTGATGCTAGTACTAGCATCATTTTTTTTTCTTCCAAAAAGGTCCATTGCCAAAATTGTTCAGATGAGCATGTCAACTACATAAAAATTCTCTAAACCTCTGAATGTTTTACTATGTAAAGTCTAAACTATCTAAATGTTGTAGAGATAGAGATTCTGCCAGTAAGACATTTGGATATGTAAGACTCAAACTGGGTTCAAAACAAATGCAGTCAGGACGAAAATTCAGAGGAAAAACAAATTGACAGGCAGTAAGAGAATAGAAGAAACCCATCAGATTATGGCAGCCAAAATGTTTCAATTAGTCTATCCCATCCATCACGTTAAGCCTCAGCTTCTATAACATCTCCAGAAGAAAACATGTACAAACAAATCACGGAGCAGTTCATATCCCTTCTTCTCGGTCGTCCTGACCAAGTTTCCCATGGCTAAGAACTACCATCGCTCATGTCCACCATTGGCTTCCTCCTCGGTGAGCTCAGATTTGGAAGTCAAAACTCGCTGCATATCATTCCGGCGGTGTCTCGTAGTCGATCTCCCCTTCGTCCACCGGTCCACTAGCGCTTGAATCCCCATGGTCTGAAGGTTCATCTGGGTGATGCCCAACGTTTGGTGCTGCTTCAGAGAAGAAATGGTAGTCAGACAATGGTGAGTGGGAGAGCATCAAACTATTTACACAGTTCTTATCACAACGACGTTAAATTAATGCCATTGGAGGTTTGTCTTGTTACTCTGCTATGACTGCTCTTGTGTGTGAACTGGTTATGCAGATAATTTCAAGTATTGGCACAATCAAGTTATTTGTATTGATAGAAATGTGATACAGTCAGGAGGGGATCACTCCTAACATCAGTTATGAAATAATCAGAGCCTCCTAACATCAGTTCAAGTATTGCACAATCAAGTTATTTGTATTGACGGAAATGTGATCTCAAACTGCGTTCACTGAAAAAAAATGGATACCACTACTAGTCAACAGAGAATCACCACAGAAACATTAAATGGTTGATAAAGCACTCATGAGAACAAGATCGCCCCTAATATGAAGTGCATGCTCTATTGCTACCTTTGTCGAATGTGTAACTTCAACTAGTTCAGCTAATACAAGATGATGAAATACATTTTCAGTCAATAAGGATCAGAAACAGAGAAATGGAAATAACTTGGTTAGCAATGGAGTCTGATTTTAGTAAGGAAGCGAAAACTAGATTATGGTCATGTATCCAAATGAAGCAAGATAAGTAGACAACTGCGTTCTGCATCATCATGCAAACTCAAACAGATTCATAACTTTAAAGGCATCCTGGGAGGCATCTTTCTAAAAACTAATTCACAAACCATGTCACCATGAAACACAATTACATGAGATGTGTACTTCCCTCGGCCAACCTCCTATAAAGCAGGGAATGCAGTACTAAGAAGTACAAGAAACTCAAAGGACACATGCATGCTGATCATTAATATACTACATGCAGAAAAAATGATCAGGCAATTCGATCTGTACATTGACATTTGGAGCATGTAACTGCATAACACAAGCAAGCAGCAGATAAACATCTAATCCAGCAGCAGGAATCACTTGCATGCATGATATCTGAATAGCGGCAACACAACTGGATGAAACAAGCAAGCACAGTAGAATCAAACGTGGAGTTGTCTTACCTCCATCCGCGTCCAGGTTCCAAGTGATGAGGTAGCGACTTGTGACCGGTTCGTCGTCCGGCCCTGGCCTGTTCAGCGGCTCATATTGCTCACAGTCCACCACCGTGTGCTCAGGCACATTGACGCCGAAGAGTCGCTGGTTCAGGGAGAAGTAGACCACATTGGAGTTCACCGGGGAGACGCCCACGAGCATGGGAGGGTTCGGCGGCAGCCCGGTCAGGGCGTAGCTTTCGTGGTCCCAGATGTCCTGGAAGCTTTCCGTATAGTTCATTTCCCATCGCCATGGATTGTCCTCCATGTCTCGATGCCACATGTTCACCGTCGCCGCTCCGTGGCCGTGGGGGCTGAGGATGATCTCCACGTACCGCACCAAGTTCTCGCTTACAGCGATGCAGCGCCTGCAGTGGTGGTCCGGCAGGGCTCCGGCTCCAGGGCGGAGGACACGACCAGGCGGGAGGCGGTGGAAGTTCAGCACCTGCAGCAGGTTCGGTTGGGCGAGGTCGCAGCTGATGAGCCCCCACGAGAGGTCGAACCAGCAGACCGTGCTGTTGATGGTGACTGTGCCGTGGGGTACCCAATTCCGGTGGCGGTCCCTCGCTAATAAGGGGTTACCATAGATGTTCCCCTCCCAGAGGCCGGTGTCCGATCTGAAGTAGACGACGACGGCTTGTGGAGCACCCGTGGTAACGATGAGCTCGGCGATCTGGTAGTGACCTGTTTCTTGGTAGCAGACGAGGCCGACGCTCTCGATGTTGCTTAGGGCGGGCAGGTTGACGAAGTCGTCGAAGGGGCGGTCGGGTATGCGCACGGCGCACGCAGCGATCTCGGCACCGTCGTCGTCCCTGAGGAAGTGGCGTACCACGACGAGGTGGCTGTGGTCGGGTTCCTGGTCGAAGTTGGTGCCGTAGGAGGGCGCGATGGCGAAGTGGACGAGGAGGCAGAAGCGCCCGGTGGCGATGATGTAGGGGTACATGTCGGGTCTCGCCGGGTCGGGGTGGGAATGGAGGCCCGCGAAGAGGAAGGAGACCCACGGCGGCAGCGCGACCATGATGGTGAAGTCGGGTGCGAACGCGTCCATCGCCGCGTGCGCCAACTCCGACGCCACTGCGTCCGTGTTCACGTTCAGGACGCTCTCCTCCAGCTGTATCTGCGCCTCAATCACCGCGTCCTCGGCCGCGTCGTCGTGCTCCTCGGCTTCCTCGACCCCGGCGTGCTGCTCCTCCTGCGCCTGCGCGTCCTCCTCGGCTTGGTCTTCGGCGACAGCGGCGTGCTCCTCCTCCTCCTCCTGCGCCTGCGCGTCCGCCTCGGCTTCGGCGAGCGCGTCGTGCTGCGCCTGCGCTTCCACCGCCGCGTCCGCCTCGGCTTGGTCTTCGGCGACCGCGGCGTGCTCCTCCTCCTCCTCCTGCGCCTGCGCGTCCTCCTCAGCTTCGGCGAGCGCGTCGTGCTGCGCCTGCGCTTCCACCGCCGCGTCCTCGGCCGCGACGTCGTGCTCCTCGCCTTCCCCGACCCCGGCGTGCTGCTCGTCCTGCGCCTGCGCGTCCGCCTCGGCTTCGACAACCTCGCCGTGCTCCTCCGCGTCCGCGTGCAAGTCGTCGCCGTCGCCGGGCTGGCCGACGTCGAGTACGCGGCGTAGGATCAGCCAAGGCCTCTCCATAGGCGCTCGCTGGTGCGCTTGGCTTCCCGCAGCGAGGGAGAGGGAGACCACGCTGGGGCTGTTGAGGCGAGAGGGTGGCGGTGGGGTTTGGGGTGATTTGGTGGTGGCCTAGCGATTCGGTGGAAAATGGGAGCGCAGGATGGTAATTTATACAAAAAAAATAACGGTTACGGCCTTCTTCACGAACATTCCGTTCATTCCCTGGGCCATGATGGGCCTTTGCAGGCCCCGCCTAACCCAAGTGAGCCCGCCCCAATCAATACAATGCCTATTAGCTTATTAGAAATATTCCATAAGAATATGGGTTAATCCTCAATTCACCAATAATGTGATCCAGTAAACATGGAGATGGATGACATAGTGGCTTGGCATTTCGAACCAAAGGGATGTTTTTCAGTTAAATCGGCCTATAAAGCTCAATTCACCAATAAAGCTCGAGAAGAGCAAATGAAGATGAGAAATTCTGGCCTTTGATTTGGAATTTGGACTGTCCGAACAGAGTTAAACATTTCATGTGGAGGCTGACACACAACTCCTTAGCTTTGCGATCAAATTTGAACCGACGGGGTATGAAAATTGATGACCGGTGTGTGATGTGCGGCTGAGTTGGAGAAGATGGGGGGGCATTTGTTCCTCACATGCAAACATGTCAAGGATGTTTGGAGAAGGGCGGGTCTTGAAGGGAGTCAGACGGCAGTTGGTCAGGTGCCATGAAGCAAAAGAAGTAGTGAAAACGCTGATGAACTTGAAAAATGAAGCCAAGCTGCGATCGATCTTCCTCCTAAATAATTGTTGGCAAGAGAGGAATGCAGTCCGGGAGGGAGGACAGAGACGCCCACCGCAGGGAAATCTGAAGGTGAACGTAGATGGCACTTACTGTGAGCAAGACATGAAGGGTGGATGGGGCTACGTGATTCGCAATGAGGAGGGCAGGGTGATTCAATCGGGTGGGGCGGACCTAGGGGGTATGCCGGGTGGTCTCCGGCATACCTTGGTCCAGGTGTCATAGTCTAGTACTATATGTAAAAAAAATTACTATCGACTGCCGCTCCTGTTTCTCGGACACTCCATCATCGGCTGATGCTTCGGAAACCGTCGCAGCCCGTCCGCTTTGCTCGAGAGTCAAGACTCGATCCACAAGCGATCCTGATCGATCTTCTTCCTGCGGGCAACACCGCAGCGCCACAGCAGCAGTTCGCCGTCGTCCTGTTTGTGTCCCGGACTCCCGGTTCTGCCGCCTGCGGCCCTGCCCCGCTGCACGGTGCACGCACGGACAGCACAACGGCAGTCTCCGCAGTGTGCGTTTGCTTGCTGCCCCACGCCGGCACGCCATGAAGACAATCGATCTCACGTAGGCTAATCAGGCTTGTAATTTTGCTGTGAATCATCTATTTTTTTTCTAAAAAAAAACTTGTTCACGCTGTGAAGACTTGAACTTGAATCATCTGTCTTTTCTAAAAAAACTTGCATGCATAATTACTTATAAATAATTATTTATGTATCAGAGAGATTATTCAGAACATTCGTCGCTGATTAGAGATTGAATTGTGGTTCGCCCAACATCAGTATTATAGAAGATAATATAATATGTGAATTTTTTATGAACTACGACAATTCTATCATTACTTGTGAGTTTTGAAAATGGTTTTTACCGAATTGTATATGAATTTTTTTTGTGCTGCATACCCTAGGATATAATCCTAGGTCCGCCACGGGTGCAGGGTGTAAGCAATTTGCTTGTAACGCCATGCACATGGAGCTGATTGCCTGCATTGAGGGCGTCAAAGCTGCAGGCCTCCTAGGTGTCAACAATATTGTGTTGGAGACTGATGCTATGCAGGTTATACAAGCCCTTCGAGATGATGGATTCAGACTCGCCACGGTGGGAGGCCTGGTACATGAGCTAAAGGATCTGCTGGTGGAGAATTTCGTGTCTTTCCAAGCCAAATTTGGTCCGCAGGAATGTAACCGGGTAGCCCATGAATTAGCATCACTTGGAAGTAGAAGTAATTTTCTTGTTCCGTCTGTCATGGCCGGAGTGCCAGATTGTATTCTGAACTTAGTGTCAAGCGATATAGCTGACATGGTCGAGTAATGGAATTCAGAATTCCCCTAAAAAAATAATGTGTGCAGCTGATCTTCTATAATATAGAAGGAAGCAATAGTTTGCTACCCACAGATGAAATTTGCTTTGTGACAAAAGAAAGGATTATTATTAGAACCTTACTAGAGCCCATGTGCGCAGGCATAGAAAACTTTGCCCGCACATCTCCTTCCTCACGTGTGCCTCCTCTTCTTCCTCCCACGCTCACCCGCCGCTTCCTCACCCTGTCCGGCTCCGGCAACACCAACGTCGCCTCCGCCTACGCCCTCAACCACGTCCAACCCTAACTCGAGCGATGCGCCTCCCCCTCCCCTGCTCTGGCAATGCACCCCCACCTCCGCCGTCACCCTCCACCGCCACCACGCTAATCACAACCTCTTCTTCTTCTCCGGTCATTGCCTTCACCATCGGCACCGTCCAACCAGCCTCTCCCACCGCCCCGCTCTCCGCCGCTATCTCGACCACCATCGCTGCCGCCACCCTGCCCTCCGCCGCCGTCTCAACCACCACCGCTGCCAGTCTGGCGTCCTCCACGGAAGCTCCCTTCTAAGCCCAAAGAGCATGGAAACCCCAAAACCCTAAACCCTAACGTCGTGGTCTTATTACCTCCGGCTTACCTATTTCACACGGGAAAAAGGTAACCAAAAAGTGTTGATCCTTCATACACGAAACAAATATGAAACCATCATGTACTTAAGTACGTTGGAGAAAAATCAGAAGAAAAAATTTGCCAAACAAATCAGAAATCATCATGTACGTAAGTACATCTCTGAGAAAAGCAGAAGAAAAAAAATCATGTGTGTAGCAAAAATCTATCTCGTTGCTTCTAGTTTACCTGTTTCATGAAAAAAACATTCACAAAACTAAACAAAAACGTTGATCTTTGTAGGAGAAACAAATAAAAATCACCAGAACAAAGAAAACTACTAAACAAATCGGAAAACCACCTTGACAAAAAAATAGAAAAAAAATTATGTCACAATACAGAATCAGAAACTATCATGTACAGTGGAGGAAAAAGGAACAAAAATTCATATAGAAAATACGTGGAAAATTAAAAGAGGAAAAATTACGTAGGGGAAATAGAGAAACATCACATGACAAAAAACAAATCCATCCAAAAAAGTGGCGTGGAAAAAAAATGGAAAAGCAAATTTGGAACATCCTATAATGATAGAGATATGACACAAGATAATTTTGTTGATTCAATAGTTCAAGTATATATAAGTATTCGAAGATGGCATATTGGAATATGAAAGGAATTGTACTATCAAGGAGATAGCATGAGGTAATTGTTGCCGTCTACGTCCGCAATCAAGGTAGCCAATAGGTCACGACGGTCCCGAGCCCACAACAAACCTGACATACTCCAACCGGCCGCAAAACCAGTCCGTTTAATATTCAGGGTAAGATTTATCTAATTTGTATTTTTGTTTGTCCTTTTCTATTTGATCAGGATTTCTATCCATATTCAGCTTAGGATTAGGATTCTAGCTATCCAAGTTATTTCAAGAACCAGTGTCCAAACAATGTATACATTGTATTTTTGTTTGTCCTTTTCTATTTGATCATGATTTCTATCCCTATTCAGTTTAGGATTAGGATTCTAGCTATCCAAATTATCTCAATAACTAGTGTCCAAGCCGTGTATACATCATATAAACAAGAGGGTTCTAGACAGATAATAGAAACAGTTTCGACATTCACAGAGTTAGTTAGGAGAGGCCATACCAAAAAAATGAGAAGAATTTTTGCCTCTTTATTATTTATTATACTAGCAAATATGCCTGTGCGTTGCAACGGAAGAAGAAAAAACTATCATTTTTTCATAAATTTTAATGGCTATAATTTATTTTACGATGATCATGACATCCATAATAAAGTTAATTTCGTTAATAATATGACAATGTCCTGTTAGATCTGTAAAGAATTAAATTACTCCCATTGTCCCAAATCATAAGTTGTTCAAACTTTTTTTAGATATATAGCTTTTACTATGGTTATATATATATATATATATATATATATATATATATATATATATATATATATATATATATATATATATATATATATATATATTTCAATTTAGAATAGAGGGAGTATATATAACCTTGATTTTCTTTTCAATTGTAAGACACAAAAATATTTACTCGTAATATAACCTAACTTTAATCTATATCTATATCTATGGATCCTAATCCAAATTCAAATCCAAATAGAAAAGAACAAGAATAAAAATTACCCTAGTCTTATGTCTTATCCTAATCTATATCTATATCCAGATTGTTATGAATCCTAATTTTAATAGATCTTTCACTTGAATAGGAATCCTAATTATGCTTTTCTCCTGTACCAACTCCCGGTATCTAGCTACGATTCCAAGCTAAATAGGAACCTTATTATTAAGAAGGAAGAAGCAGAATCCGATTAGACCATGAAGTGGATTTTTACATGACGTTGTTCACGCGTGACGGCGTTAGTTATTTTGGAAATTTTCTGCATGCTGGTATTTGGACAAGTCACATGCACATGTGAAGGAATGGATAGGAGTTGGAGCCAGAATCCAAGTGTGTCACGTTTGCATGTACGTGATCCTGATAGGCAAAATAGGAAAAGAAGCGTAAACAAAATACGATGACTGATGTTAGCTATTGTTTGATTTGATTAGCTTTGATGTAGCAAATTGATTTTATATATAGAGTGGTGCGAGTCTTCCTACGGAGTTCATGTCCGGTTGCTTTACCATGTCCAAGTCCTAGTTGTTTTTTTAACTTAGATTAGTAACAAGGTGTTTGCATATATAATATAATAATATAATGATAAGATGGCATTTTGCTTCCGTATTTATGGAGGGGAGGAGCACATCACGGACTTGATTTTGGGTCGTGAAAAAATCTGAGTTCCGAACTGGAGTTAACTTGATTTTTGTGGCTGAAACCAATATGAATAAGAATCATACTCCGTATTATCGCTATTTTCTATTTGAATTAGGATTTTTATTCCTATTCAGTTTATTTATATTCAAAGAGATCTATTTGTCCTAACTATCTAGGGTCATATAAGTTTAGACGGAAGAAACTCTCGACTACCGGTAGTTAACTCTCTATTGTTCAGTAGTTAGAGGAAGATAGACAAAAAAATGGATGGATGAAAAAAAGAGCCTGAAATTTTGCCTCTTTATTATTAGGTATAGACTAGCAAATATGCCCGTGTGTTGCAACGGGATACATAATTTTTGTGCAGTTATTTAGACAAATTATGATTTAGAGATTTATTTAACATTTGTGTCATTCTAATTTATCTTAGAATTAGACAGGCAAGATATAATCGTTCTAACTCATATAATAAGCACATGCTACTGTAGCTTGTATGCCTACCAGAGAGTTTGTGTCATTATTCCGATCCATCCTCGAATTAGATTCCAATACTTATCTGGATATGTTGGGGTCTGAGGGAGATTGATGACTTGGCCACGGAAAAATAGAAAATAGAAAATAAAACTTTTAGCCCTTTGTATTTTAATATTAGAATTTCTATTTGGGTACTCATCGGATGGATCTATTTGGATTAGGATTCTAACAATCCAGGCCTCAAGAACGTATATTCAAACGGTAAACACATGAATAGAAACGATTTCCACATCACAAAGTTAGTTAAAGGAGGACCGGACAAAAAATGGGTGGAGAGAAATTCTGCTTCTTTATTATTAGGTATAGATTTATTATTTATTATTAGGTATAGATATAGATATAGAGGTATAGATTATTGGTATTTTGAATGGATAAATAGTGTCGCGCCACACAACTTTTGCCATTAACATGTCCTCGCTGCAAATGTTTTGGAATGAAAACGTGAGCAATGGAAAGGTGAGTGCCTTCCAAAACCTAGTCCAAAGTTGTAGTGAAAAAAAACCATTGATGTATAAATACCGACAATCCGTCCTGAAAATGACACAAACCAAAATACATGAAATTTGGAAAAGTGTGCGTGGAGACTAGCGCATATATATACAAGTATATATAGGGTCTGATTGGTTGTCTGCATAGAACTTGCATTGCATGAAGGGGTCATGCAGCAAATGTTACACCTGCATAACTAAATGCAATTTGTAGTTGTTTGTTTGGACTGTATTATTCTTCTTGATTGCTTGTGTCTATGTTTGGTTGGATGCATAGTGGCAAGTTGCATCGAGTAATATGTGTTTGGTTATACTGTACATCTAAAATCAACATCGGCAATTCATCAAACACCCTGGCTGCTAGCGCCCAGGCCGTGGAGGCCAGCAGCGATGGAGGCTGCTACACCGGAGCTGCCATTGATTTCTTGGCTAATAATCCAGCTCCTACGGTACAAGAGATTGTTCACCAGCTCTTTGGTTTGATTCGCATGCACAAATATAATATAATATAATACAAATCCATGGCGCCTAACAGAGATGTCGCGGTCGTGGAATTCAGCAAATGAAACACACTGATGATGAAACTTTTAACAAAGAACAAACATCTCTGCTTCCTTTTAGATGGTACCGGAGTTGCGATGCGAGAGGGCGAGCGCCGCGGTCGTCGCGGCCGCACAGGCGGCACCGGCACCGAAGAAGGCGGCAGTCGAAGGCGAGGAGGATCTCAAGCTCAAGGGTCTGCAGCGTCTCTGTTAGTGTGTGCACCATTGCAAACGATTTTTTTCCATTGTAAACCCGTGGTTCATGGATCGACCAATTTGTACAACAAATTAACCAACTTATCCAACAACCTTCAGCAATCACAACGGCGTCTTCTACTCCACCAGTCTACCGTGGGCTGGTGGCTCACGTTTCCCCCCAGTCCAAGGCCAGGGCGCACTGCATGCGCCCCATGCCATGAGGCTGTTGAACTCGACGGCGCTCCAGGCTTGAGCGTCAGCGTCTCCGTGTGCGCCTGTACCCGTAGCCCGGTCCCGATGCAAGGAATATTTGTTGCTGCATGCACGCCGCGGTGCCGCACGGGATCATGCACGCCAGTCTGCCACATAGTACAGCAGAAGATTCTCCGCTATCCTCGTGGTTGTGTAGTTCCGTTGCGCTTGTGACGTCATTGGTGGTACGATCGAACCAGTTCAACGGAAAAAGGAATAGCAGCAGCATCAGGTAGGAGAACTCAAGACTCGTGCTTGCTCTAAGATGTGATTTACTGAATATGAGCGACTAATTTGTGGAGCCCGTGGAGGTAATTGCAAATTTGCCGCTGCATTGAACCGTTCAATTCTAGGGTGCTAGTTTTGAGGAATAAGTTGGTCTATTAGCTTTTTACTCCTCATTTTTTTTTGATTTGGTTTGTGAAATAGAAGGAGTTAATTCTTATCATCGCATTCATCACAAGCTAACAATTAGTTCATACGAGGAATGGAGTCATCCTATCAAATTTAAGGAATGAACTCTTTGAACTTTTCAATTGGAAAAACAGAAATATACCACCAGGACAGTTGTTCGAGTACATTCTTGTGAAAAACAAAACAAAAAATAGAAAATTTTACAAATGCTCCCAGTTTTTGACTGCTAACTTGTTGTTGCTTTCATCTATTCCCTCCTTCCCATAAAAAGCGTCATTCTCGCTTATCGAGAAGTCAAACATATTTAACTTTTTACCAAATATATATAAGAAAATATTAATATTTGTGGTACATAATTAGTATTCTTTCGAGTGCATTCTTGTGAAAAACAAAACAAAAAATAGAAAATTTTAAAAATGCTCCCAGTTTTCTACTACTAACTTGCTGTTGCTTTCATCTATTCCCTCCTTCCCATAAAAAATGTCATTCTCACTTATCGAGAAGTATATTTTTTTTAACTTTTACCAAATATATATACGAAAATATTAATATTCGTGGTATATAATTAGTATTATTAGATAGATGGTTGAATATATTTTCATAATAAACTTACTTAGAGATATAAATATTGTTAATATTTTCTAAAACCTAGTCAATCTTAAGAACGATTGACCACCAGGAGTCTCATAGTGACTTTTTTCTGGGACGGAGGAAGTATGGATCTACGTGGTTCTACACTTAGTACTAGAGCAGCAACGTGCTCTGCACCATAGGGCCTCTCGTTACTGTGACCAGGGATGAAAACGGTACGGATATTTTCCGACCGTATTCGAGACCGAATCCGTTTAGAGGGGTTTTATGTAACAGAACCGCCCAATTATACGAGATTAAGTAGGAAAATCATCCAACGGAAGGACAATTTAACAAACTTAAGCCCGTATAACCCGGTAGTCCGTGAAATCTCGACGGATTTCAAACTATTTTACATAATAGCCAAGATTGTACTAAGTTTAGCGGTCACCATCATAAGTTACATAAATGTTCGCGGCACAAAATACATCAGAGTTTAAATATAGTTATTACAAACCAGGTTTAAATAAAAGTAGCGGAAGCGGTAGTTCAAATCACGCACACACACAACATTTTGGAATAAAGTGCCAGCTTGTGATCATCTCCAGCAAAAGCATCAGACGAGAAGTAACGAATGACCATTGCCCATGGTCCTATGCTTCGCCCATTGCAGGATAGAGACCGTTGATACAATAGCCATAGTACATCTGTCCATCTGCAACAAGTGGGAACAAAGCCCTGAGTACGAGAAGGTACTCAGCTAGACTTACCCGTCATAAACCAGAAATAAGCGACACCAAGGAATCATGATAGGCTTTCTGGTGGGATAGCCGACTCATTTGCAAAAGGCATTTTTAGCATTTAGGAAAACCTTTACAAAAGCTTTGCATCAAGTTAAATCTTTATTAACCTGTCAACTACATTTGCACCTGTACTAAAGTAATATGTAATTAAACAGGCAATGATAACCAATGATCATTAACAACTTCCATTATGTCATAATTCATATAACTGTCCAAGTGTTCCATCAATATCACTACGATGAAGTAGCTCAAGTCAAGTGTTCACTATCCAGTGAACGATGGCGATTCGAATCGATTATTAACCAGCTGGTAATTTATTCCTCACACAAACCTCACTCACCCGCTAAAGTGAGGTGTTGGTCGCCGAGTCAACCATTCAGGTAAAGTCGCGAGCTTGCCAGGAACCACTTGTACCCGGGGGCCGCCCGACTGCTCTTTGGCCTTATCATCGTGCCCCCGTATCCTGCCACTACTGCTCCGGTACAGTGCGTTGCGGGCAATCCACTCGGCCCGAATAATCTCCCAGTTTCGCGGTCGGAAGGTACTTTATCCGGCCAGCTAAATGTGAGGCATGCGTTCAACATGACCCGAGGGACAACAACGGACGGTCCTTAACCGACACAGACGGAAAACACTACAGTCGAAACCCTGCAAGTTTCCGCCCGGTCTCAAATTCATTTCACACTTAGTTATACCATGACTTCATAGTCAACCAAACAGATCCAGGTAACCACCTATAGCTCGCAGGTGACAGGAAATCACCCGACTTCTACCGGTCTAAGCCAGCTAAGCATTGACTTGACTACGGATACCAGGGTAACAAGGATAGGGTATAACGAAGGTAAGCAAGGTATAATGCAGCAACGTTTGCAAACAACTCCTAAACGTAATGCATCAAATTAAGTAAAGTTAATAATAAATTATTTGCAAACCGGGAGAGAAATGCTCCGGGGCTTGCCTCTCTCTAAGGAACTCGGACGGTGATCGGGGCACTCCGGGAGATCTTCACCGACCTCTTCTTCGGCTTCTGTCACCTCCTGCTGCTGCACCTCGATCTGCTCCTCTGGCTCCTCGGGCAAGATGATTGGGTTCTCGGTTTGCGATCCTGTATGATGCAATGCGCGTAAGTGATTATGCAAGTGTGCATCGAAGGAGATGAATGCAATGAATATGTTGAAATACAAGGTAGTCAACATTATCCAGAAACTATACACTACAAGCACATGTCATCTACTGCATTTTCTTCTACTACTATTATGTTAAGTTAACCTACCTTATGAAATGCTTCAAAGATACACCAAAGCTTTACTACTTTCTTAATCACACTTAAAGCAATACCTGCTTAAACCCTAAGTAATAATAGTAGGTTTGAATAGCAACATATATTTCTGATGCTCCTAAAAATCTAATAAAATTACAGTAGCATAGTACTACTCTAAACAAACTACTATAACAATTTCATGGCATTTGGATAAGTAAACCATCCTATACAAAAATGACAAGCTATAGCATAAAAATGAGCATGAAATTTCTTTGTACTATGGAAAGTGTCAAACAACAGAAGTAATATTTTTCCTAGGTTCTTTATAGCATACTATGACTATATAAAAATTATCACATGCATGTTTTATACAAAGTTTGCTCTCTAGCAAAAATAACAAAAATCAGCCATTAAAGGCACTTGAACTACACTTCAATATTTTCCCACAGCACATGCATGAAACATATTTTTCCTAGGAAGTACATGATATAAGAAGATTAACAAACTTGAAATCATATTTTTCTGATACATATAGGATTTACTAGCTATTTTACAAGATATCAGCAATATTAAGAATTAAATAAAAGCTCTACAGAAAAGTATCCCAAAAATGACATGCAATATTTTTAGATTGTAGATCTGGTTCCAATGAATCTCTAGAAATTTATTTCACAATTTTTGGAGTACATTTAATCACCCAAACAATTTCTAAAGCATTTTTATTTCCACTTAATAAAAGAAAAGAAACTGAAAATTCTTTATTTGAAAACGGGCCGGCACAGTACGGGGCAAACGGCCCGGTCCGGCTCGGCCCAAGAACGCGCGCGTGGGAGAGAGGAAAATGGGCCGGCTTTCGTTGGCGCGGGCCGGCCCAGTCACGCGCGTCACCCGCGGGCGAGCGGGAACGGCGCACGGCCGAGCCGGTGCTCGGCACCGTGGCGGTGCGGTGGCCGCCGACGGCCAGCGGCCGCTTCCGTGCCCGAGCGAGCAAGGCGAGGCGCGCAACACGATCGCGGGGACACGGTGAACATCGATGGGGAGGAGCAGAGGTGACGGTGGCCGGAGCGCAAGCGCGGCGGCTCCGTCACGGTGGCACGGCGGGAAGAGCTCAATTGAGCCTTACCGTAGGCGAACAAGGCAAATGGAGGTCAGTTCGGAGGAGAGGAGAAGGTGGCGGAGCTTCGTGCACGACCAATCGAACTGCGGTGGACTAGCGTCGCCGGAACACAGCGGCGGAGGCGGAGGATGGCGGTGGTGAGCGGCGCTCCCGCTCGGGTTCTCCGGAGGAAGGAGAAAGGGAGCGAGCGAGCGGGCGAAATGATGGAGGCCGAGCGCGCGCGGTGCTTTGAGGCGGAGCGCGCGGGGTCCACGGGCGGCCACGCGGTGGCGTCGCCGGCATGCGGCCGCCACGCGGCGGGCGTGCTCTGCCGGGGCGCCAGCGTGCGCGCGCGAGCGGCGGGAGAAGGAGGCGGCCGCGCGGACGCGGGCCGAGCCGCTGCGCTGCGCGGGCGCGCGCGCGCGGGGTGGCGCGGGCCGCTTCGGCCGATGGGCCGAAAGGGTGGCGGCGGCCTGCTAGCGCTGAGTTTATTTTTTTCCTTTTTATTTTTCGAGAGAAAATTCAAATAAAATTCTATTTGCAGTTTTCAAATTCAATTTTGGGCAAGCAAACGACCTTTTCTGAAAATGGCCCAAAAATGAAAGTTGCTTAGAATTTAATTCTCTACAACTTTGCTTTTAAGACCAAAGTCCAAATCTGGATAGATTTTGATTTTTAGAATAAAAGCTAATTTAGAGAGGATTTTTGAATATTTTCAAAATACAATTTTAAAACAAATCTTTGACAAAACTTTGAGTGATTTAGTGGCTCCAAAAATTTTCTTATCATCCTAAGTGATATGAAATTTAGTTGCACAAAATTTTGATGGAATGTGATTAGCACATTAATATATTACATCTCAAATACCACTTTCTAAACTTTTATTTCACTCAAATTATAATATTAACATGTATGATTATGATGATATGAAATGCCATGCATACGATTTCCATGCAAATGCTTGCGTAACACCGGAATGTTACAGCCCTCCCCCCTTATAAAAATCTCGTCCCGAGATTTGGGTTACGAACCATTTATTATAAAAATCTCCGTATGCTTTTTGTAGGTATTCACCCGTTTCCCACGATGCATCTCCCTCATCATGATGACTCCATTGTATCTTATATGTTTTCACCACACTGTTCCGAGTAGCCCTTTCTTTGGAATCCAAAACTCGAATTGGCTGCTCACGATACACTAGATCTGACTTAAGTTTTATGCTTCGGGGTTCAATTATCTCCTCTGGAACGCGCAAACATTTCTTGAGATGTGATACGTGAAAAACTGGGAATATAGCACCCATTGATTCTGGTAATTCTAATTTGTAAGCCACTGGACCCTTCCTTTCCAAGATTTTGTAGGGTCCGACAAATCTTGCGGCAAGCTTTCTGCGTAATCCAAACCGCTTCTTCTTCATTGGCGTGACTTTCAGATAAACATAGTCACCAACTTCAAACACAAGTGGTCTCCTTCTTTTATCCGCATAACTTTTCTGACGTGACTGAGCTGCTCTCATATTTTTCTGAATGATATGAACTTTCTTTTCGGCTTCTTCCATGAAGTCAATACCATAATACCTTCTTTCCCCTGGCTCAATCCAGTTTAAAGGTGTCTTACACTTTCGTCCATACAAAGCCTCAAAAGGTGCCATTTTGATACTTTCTTGATAACTATTATTATATGCAAATTCTGCTAGAGGTAACCACGACTCCCATGAACCTCTGGAAGACAACACACAAGCTCTCAACATATCTTCTAACACTGCATTAACTCTTTCAGTCTGACCATCTGTTTGAGGATGATAGGCAGTGCTACGAATCAGACTAGTCCCAAACCTTTATGCAAATGCTCCCAAAAGTGAGCAGTGAACTGGGATCCTCTGTCAGATACTATAGTCTTCGGTATGCCATGCAATCTCACAATCTCTGTAATATACTTCTCGGCATATTGAGGTGGTCTATAAGTTGTCTTGACAGGCAAAAAGTGAGCGGTCTTGGTAAGACGATCTACGATTACCCAAATCGAATCATGGCCTTTCTGAGTAGTGGGCAAACCTGTGATGAAATCCATACTTATATCATCCCACTTCCAACTAGGTACTGACAAAGATTGCAACAATCCGGCAGGTTTCATGTGAATAGCTTTCACTCGACAACATGTGTCACATCGGGCTACATAAGCTGCAATTTCCTTCTTCATCTTTGTCCACCAAAAACGAGGTCTTAGTTCTTGATACATTTTACTACTGCCAGGATGAATGGATAACTTAGAGTGATGAGCTTCATCCAAAATTTTATTCTTAAGCTCTCTATCCTTTGGAACAACAAGACGGTTGTCGAACCACAACACGTCCTGCTCGTCCACTCTGAAGTGTTTTGAAGGTTCTTCTTTAATTTTCCTTTTGATGTGGAATATCCCTTTGTCTGCTTTCTGACCTTCTATTATCTTACTCTCCAAGGTACAGCTGGTCTGAATATTATGTAACACGACAGGGTGCATTAGATTAAAACCATCTTCGAGTAAGGGTTGCATATTCAGACAATGCGACTTTCTACTCAGAGCATCGGCTACCACATTGGCTTTCCCAGGGTGATACTGTACATTCAAGTTGTAATCTTTAATTAGTTCCAACCATCTTCGCTGTCTCATGTTCAATTCTGGTTGGGTGAAAATGTACTTGAGACTCTTGTGATCGGTGAACATATTACACATATTACCAAGTAAATAGTGTCTCCAAATCTTTAAGGCATGCACCACGGCGGCAAGCTCAAGATCATGTGTTGGATAATTGATTTCATGTTTTCTCAACTGACGGGAGGCATAAGCAATGACTCTTCCTTCTTGCATTAGAACACAGCCTAATCCTATTTTTGATGCGTCACAGAACACATCAAAAGGTTTCTCGATGTCTAGTTGTGCAAGAACTGGAGTAGTGGTCAACAGCCTCCGCAAGGTGTGGAAAGCTGTCTCACACTCCTCTGTCCACACGAACTTATGATCTTTCTGTAACAGACTTGTCATTGGCTTTGTAATCTTCGAGAAGTCTGGGATAAAGTGGCGATAGTAACCAGCTAACCCTAGGAAACTCCTGACTTCTGGCACTGTGGTTGGAGTTTTCCAATCCATAACCTCTTGCACTTTGCTCGGATCTACCGAAACTCCATTCTCCGATAGAATATGACCAAGGAAAGGAACTTTCTTCAACCAAAATTCATATTTGCTGAACTTAGCATACAACTTATGATCTCTTAATCTGGTCAAGACAATTCTCAGATGTTCTTCATGATCTTTCTCATTCTCAGAGTAGACTAGAATGTCATCAATGAAGACAACTACAAACTTGTCCAACTCTGGCATGAAAACCGTATTCATCAGATACATAAAATATGCAGGAGCATTTGTTAAGCCAAAGGACATAACAAGATACTCGTACAACCCGTATCTGGTAGAAAAGGCGGTTTTCGGGACATCTTGTGGCCTGATTTTTATCTGATGATACCCTGACCTTAGGTCTATTTTGGAGAACACTCTAGCTTTAGCCAACTGATCAAACAAAACATCGATATGAGGCAAAGGATATTTATTCTTGATAGTTACAGCATTAAGAGGTCGATAATCCACACACATCCTCAGAGTACCCTCTTTCTTTTTCTTCACAAACAAGGCAGGACATCCCCATTCAGACTTACTTGGTCGGATAAACCCCTTCTTTAGCAATTCTTCCAGTTGCTTCTTCAGCTCAGCTAACTCATCCGGAGGCATCCGATAAGGTCTCCTCGAAATAGGAGCTATTCCGGGGATCAACTCGATTCTAAACTCAACATCTCTATCTGGCGGAAGGCCAGGTAACTCGTCTGGAAACACATCCGGGAACTCACACACTACCGGAATCTGGTGGATAGGAACGACTTCCATGGCACAGGTCACACTTACAAGGTCTGTTCTTACGGGCAATGGTACCTGAAAAGTACCCTCTGCCTGCGGATCCTTAAGGGTAAGCAATCGACTGCTTGTATCTATGACTGCTCCCCAGTCTTTCATCCAGTTCATTCCTATTATGACATCCAAAACTAGTCCCGGCATAACTATCAGGTTCACTCGAAACTTCTGACTATCTAACTCAAGGGTTGCCCCTCTAACCATCTTATTGGTTAGCACATCAGCCCCTGCTGAACTTATGCGATAACCATAACTCAATTCTGTGCATAGTTGTTCATGCTTCCGTGCAAATGCTTGACTCATAAAAGAATGCGAGGATCCATAATCAAATAGAACAACTGCAGGGTGATGGTTAACAAGAAACTTACCGGCAGTTACAGGTTCTCCTTCAGGAATCTCATCAACGGTGGTATGGTGCACACGGGCAGTGAAAGTATGTTGCTTCTTTCTAGGCGGATAAGGGCAGAACTTTGAAAAGTGTCCTGACTGACCACAATTGTAGCAGGGCCCCTTTACTGTACCAGCAGATCCTATGGCTCCCTTGGAGTTGCTTTGCTCTATAGCTGCGGTGATCTTTGCTGGCGGCACGGCCATCTTGTACGGCTTCTGTGGTCCCTTGTAGTTCTGAGTTTTTATGCTGTGGAGGCCTGAACCTTGCACCAGGTGCGGACGGACGATAAGAAGGACAATTTGCAGTGACCACTCTGGACTGGGAGGGTCCTGACTCAAACACCCTCTTGCGATTCTTGGATGCAGTGTAGGCGTTGTTATTCTTTTCTTGCTTCAAACAATCACTGACAAAGTCATTGAACCTGACGCGGGTATTGGTACCCACATGCTTCATCATCTTCGGACTTAACCCTCTCTTGAAACTAGCAATTCTCTTTGCATCTGTGTCGACCATGTCTGGAGCGTAGCGGCACAAGTTGTTAAATACATGCAGATACTGTGTTACCGTCTTGGTACCCTGATTTAAGGCCAAGAACTCTCCGAGCTTCATCTCAACCAACCCTGGGGGAATATAAACTCTCTTAAACGCTTCAGTGAATTCTCTCCAAGTAATCTGGGCATTGGGAGGAAAGGTGGTGCGGTGATGCTTCCACCACATCCCTGCTGGTCCCTGTAACTGATGTGCAGCATATTCTGTCTTCAGAACTTCTATCAGTCTCAGCACATGAAACTTATCTTCCATAGTATTGATCCATTCTTCAGCGTCGAGTGGCTCTGCTGCTTCCTTGAAAATAGGTGGCCTAGTATCCATGAAATCCTTGAAATTGCTATACTGGTTTACTCCATGGCCACCACCTTGATTATTTCCTCTCTAAACATTTTCAGCGATGGTACGCAGAAAATCTTCCATATTCCTTTGTGACTGCTCGGCGTTGCGTTGGCTTCCAAGGAACTGTGTGAAGAACACTTCTGCAGTGAGCGGTGGAGGAGGGGGCAATTGTGGCTCTGGCTGTGGCTCCTGGTGATTGACATTGTTTGCACCACCCCCACCAGCCCCTGCACCGTTGCCACTAGTTTCAGCGGCCTCATACATGGCACGACGAGTGTTTGCCATCTGCATATTTCAGCAACAAGTAATAATTGAGCGAAGTGGTAGTAATTGTATCCGAATGAACAATCATGCCATACTGAATTTATTGGAGAGAGCAAGTCATGCAATAAGACAGAGGCACAATAATCACATTCCAATTAAAACAACATCACTAATCAAATTACTTCGAATGCAACATCGCGTTCCATACAACCATGTTGCCAGCATACATACACTGGACTTTTATGTGTTCAAGCATCACATACACAACCAAGATCCAAAAGATCGCCAGTCTCAAGATCGAACAGGATACAACACGATACATGGGAACCAAAAGAAGGCCATCGCGATAAAGCCTATCACTAATGCAAGGCAACTAGCCTACTCCTCGAGGCCGTCGTCGAGGTCAGAGGCGTCACCATTGCTACCATCAGTAGCGGCGTCGTCGTCGACGTCCATCTGGGCGGCGTCCGGAGGAGCATATGGGCCTATCCCGTTGTAGAGGGCATGGAACTCTTCATGCAAGTTGACGTTATACCCTTCTAGCTCCTCGACCCTTTGCCTGAGAAGGTCCCTCTCGTTCCAGGCTTCATTCCTTTCCTGCACTAGCTGTCCCATCATGCGGTCTGCATTTCTGTTGGCCTGAGTCAACGTCTGCACCCGCTGCATAGCACTCTCACCTCTCTTGAGAGCCCGGTCTCGCTGTAAGCTCATGTCGGTCAACTGCTCCTGCAAGCTAGCTATAGCACGTGCTTGCTTCTTCTTCTGCTTCCTTGCTTCAAACCGATCATTACCTCTTAGATCAGTCAAGGTCTAATAGGTATTCTCAAGACCCTAGTATGCTCTGATGGCTGCATACATGGCACTCATCGTGTGGTTGTCGCTAGCCTGTCCTTCACTTGGGCCTCTGACCAAAGCACTACCTTGTGGCTGCACCTAAATGGCATCACGAGGATCATCTCTCGGGAAGGTACCGGCCAAGGCTGCTGCCAACTCATTAGGAAACCTGCTCATTATGTCTCGGATGACGTGAAAGGCTGCACCCTCTGCACCCTCGACTGGAGTGCGTCCTTCAAACTCCAAATGCCAACCATCCCATTCTGGCGCATCACCAAGGGCAGGGACGGTGATCTCCACTATTGCAAGTCCATCCTCAGCTAGCTGGCTCTCATTCCAAGAGTACACCGGCTCTTGACCCTCTGGGTACCCCACATCATGGAGCACTCTCCAAAGCAAGGTGGGCATGCCAAACTCACTTAGAAAAGTGTTCGTGCTGCGGCGTTCCCGCGGGGCCATCTGGTGACGTGGTGCTCTTCCACCAGTGGACTTACGGGCAGTCTTCTTCGTGCGGGCCATCTGTAGCACAAATTTTAAATTACCCGATGAGAACATATTTTAAGTTGATGTCACTTTTATGGAACTGGGATAATCCTTTTATAAGGGGAGAAATGCATGTTATGAATGAAATGCACAGGCAATATGATGCATGCGCGAGTCTTACGTTCTCACAAACTTAGAAAATAAAGACATCTAACGATGAATTCGGTGGCATACAAACGATCTCTCATATACGTAACTAATTCGGTCTACATGATAAACGCTGTTATGTACCTGCAGAAAATTTATTTCAGCCCATTCCCCATGAATGCATGAAAGCAGTAAATCTACCTACACGCTCTACACGAATCCCCAGATGCGTGTACAACGGCAGTAACTACCCAAACACATTGTCCTATTGACGGCATCGTCTCAACGGACGAAACACCCACACATGCGATACCTTCATAAAAACATGTGTACAACATGTAATTATTCTAGTATCATATAAAACACTCTCCCTAGATCGGCGGTGTATCCGATCATGCTCTCACAACTCACACTTACCAAAGCGTAGAGGTATCTGATCCATACATTACCACTCAATTAAGTGGCACTCATACAATATCACGCCGTATGAGCAACGAAAGAGAAATATGGTGCAAGAACCCCAAGTTAGTACTTAAATAGCCACCTAGAGTCCTTAACTGGGCATACAGGATATGACCACTGGCACACATTTAGTTTTAAAATCACACTTTTTAAATATAATTTTGTTTTAAATACACTTATGAACAGTAATCACGCTAAACCATGCTCCGATGCCAGCTGTAACAGAACCGCCCAATTATACGAGATTAAGTAGGAAAATCATCCAACGGAAGGACAATTTAACAAACTTAAGCCCGTATAACCCGGTAGTCCGTGAAATCTCGACGGATTTCAAACCATTTTACATAACAGCCAAGATCGTACTAAGTTTAGCGGTCACCATCATAAGTTACATAAATGTTCGCGGCATAAAATACATCGGAGTTTAAATATAGTTATTACAAACCAGGTTTAAATAAAAGTAGCGGAAGCGGTAGTTCAAATCACGCATACACACAACATTTTGGAATAAAGTACCAGCTTGTGATCATCTCCAGTAAAAGCATCAGACGAGAAGTAACAAATGACCATTGCCCATGGTCCTATACTTCGCCCATTGCAGGATAGAAACCGTTGATACAATAGCCATAATACATATGTCCATCTGCAACAAGTGGGAACAAAGCCCTGAGTACGAGAAGGTACTCAGCTAGACTTACCCGTCATAAACCAGAAATAAGCGACACCAAGGAATCATGATAGGCTTTCTGGTGGGATAGCTGACTCATTTGCAAAAGGCATTTTTAGCATTTAGGAAAACCTTTACAAAAGCTTTGCATCAAGTTAAATCTTTATTAACCTGTCAACTACATTTGCACCTGTACTAAAGTAATATGTAATTAAACAGGCAATGATAACCAATGATCATTAACAACTTCCATTATGTCATAATTCATATAACTGTCCAAGTGTTCCATCAATATCACTACGATGAAGTAGCTCAAGTCAAGTGTTCACTATCCAGTGAACGATGGCGAGTCGAATCGATTATTAACCAGCTGGTAATTTATTCCTCACACAAACCTCACTCACCCGCTAAAGTGAGGTGTTGGTCGCCGAGTCAACCATTCATGTAAAGTCGCGAGCTTGTCAGGAACCACTTGTACCCGGGGGCCGCCCGACTGCTCTTTGGCCTTATCATCGCGCCCCCGTATCCTGCCACTACTGCTCCGGTACAGTGCGTTGCGGGCAATCTACTCGGCCTGAATAATCTCCCAGTTTCGCGGTCGGAAGGTACTTTATCCGGCCAGCTAAATGTGAGGCATGCGTTCAACATGACCCGAGGGACAACAACGGACGGTCCTTAACCGACACAGATGGAAAACACTACAGTCCGAAACCCTGCAAGTTTTCGCCCGGTCTCAAATTCATTTCACACTTAGTTATACCATGACTTCATAGTCAACCAAATAGATCTAGGTAACCACCTATAGCTCGCAGGTGACAGGAAATCACCCGACTTCTACCGGTCTAAGCCAGCTAAGCATTGACTTGACTACGGATACCAGGGTAACAAGGATAGGGTATAACGAAGGTAAGCAAGGTATAATGCAGCAACGTTTGCAAACAACTCCTAAACGTAATGCATCAAATTAAGTAAAGTTAATAATAAATTATTTGCAAACCGGGAGAGAAATGCTCCGGGGCTTGCCTCTCTCGAAGGAATTCGGACGGTGATCGGGGCACTCCGGGAGATCTTCACCGACCTCTTCTTCGACTTCTGTCACCTCCTGCTGCTGCACCTCGATCTGCTCCTCTGGCTCCTCGGGCAAGATGACTGGGTTCTCGGTTTGCGATCCTGTATGATGCAATGCGCGTAAGTGATTATGCAACTGTGCATCGAAGGAGATGAATGCAATGAATATGTTGAAATACAAGGTAGTCAACATTATCCAGAAACTATACACTACAAGCACATGTCATCTACTGCATTTTCTTCTACTACTATTATGTTAAGTTAACCTACCTTATGAAATGCTTCAAAGATACACCAAAGCTTTACTACTTTCTTAATCACACTTAAAGCAATACCTGCTTAAACCCTAAGTAATAATAGTAGGTTTGAATAGCAACATATATTTCTGATGCTCCTAAAAATCTAAGAAAATTACAGTAGCATAGTACTACTCTAAACAGACTACTATAACAATTTCATGGCATTTGGATAAGTAAACCATCCTATACAAAAATGACAAGCTATAGCATAAAAATGAGCATGAAATTTCTTTGTACTATGGAAAGTGTCAAACAACAGAAGTAATATTTTTTCTAGGTTCTTTATAGCATACTATGACTGTATAAAAATTATCACATGCATGTTTTATACAAAGTTTGCTCTCTAGCAAAAATAACAAAAATCAGCCATTAAAGGCACTTGAACTACACTTCAATATTTTCCCACAGCACATGCATGAAACATATTTTTTCTAGGAAGTACATGATATAAGAAGATTAACAAACTTGAAATCATATTTTTCTGATACATATAGGATTTACTAGCTATTTTATAAGATATCAGCAATATTAAGAATTAAATAAAAGCTCTACAGAAAAGTATCCCAAAAACGACATGCAATATTTTTAGATTGTAGATCTGGTTCCAATGAATCCCTAGAAATTTATTTTACAATTTTTGGAGTACATTTAATCACCCAAACAATTTCTAAAGCATTTTTATTTCCACTTAATAAAAGAAAAGAAACTGAAAATTCTTTATTTGAAAACGGGCCGGCACAGTACGGGGCAAACGGCCCGGTCCGGCTCGGCCCAAGAACGCGCGCGCGGGAGAGAGGAAAATGGGCCGGCTTTCGTTGGCGCGGGCCGGCCCAGTCACGCGCGTCACCCGCGGGCGAGCGGGAACGGCGCACGGCCGAGCCGGTGCTCGGCACCGTGGCGGTGCGGTGGCCGCCGACGGCCAGCGGCCGCTTCCGTGCCCGAGCGAGCAAGGCGAGGCGCGCAACACGATCGCAGGGACACGGTGAACATCGACGCGCAAATCGATTGAGATGGGGAGGAGCGGAGGTGACGGTGGCCGGAGCGCAAGCGCGGCGGCTCCGTCACGGTGGCACGGCGGGAAGAGCTCGATTGAGCCTTACCGTAGGCGAACAAGGCAAATGGAGGTCAGTTCGGAGGAGAGGAGAAGGTGGCGGAGCTTCGTGCACGACCAATCGAACTGCGGTGGACTAGCGTCGCCGGAACACGGCGGCGGAGGCGGAGGATGGCGGTGGTGAGCGGCGCTCCCGCTCGGGTTCTCCGGAGGAAGGAGAAAGGGAGCGAGCGAGCGGGCGAAATGATGGAGGCCGAGCGCGCGCGGTGCTTTGAGGCGGAGCGCGCGGGGTCCACGGGCGGCCACACGGTGGCGTCGCCGGCATGCGGCCGCCACGCGGCGGGCGTGCTCTGCCGGGGCGCCAGCGTGCGCGCGCGAGCGACGGGAGAAGGAGGCGGCCGCGCGGACGCGGGCCGGGCCGCTGCGCTGCGCGGGGGCGCGCGCGCGGGGTGGCGCGGGCCGCTTCGGCCGATGGGCCGAAAGGGTGGCGGCGGCCTGCTAGCGCTGAGTTTATTTTTTTCCTTTTTATTTTTCCAGAGAAAATTCAAATAAAATTATATTTGCAGTTTTCAAATTCAATTTTGGGCAAGCAAACGACCTTTTCTGAAAATGGCCCAAAAATGAAAGTTGCTTAGAATTTAATTCTCTACAACTTTGCTTTTAAGACCAAAGTCCAAATCTGGATAGATTTTGATTTTTAGAATAAAAGCTAATTTAGAGAGGATTTTTGAATATTTTCAAAATACAATTTTAAAACAAATCTTTGACAAAACTTTGAGTGATTTAGTGGCTCCAAAAATTTCCTTATCATCCTAAGTGATATGAAATTTAGTTGCACAAAATTTTGATGGAATGTGATTAACACATTAATATATTACATCTCAAATACTACTTTCTAAGCTTTTATTTCACTCAAATTATAATATTAACATGTATGATTATGATGATATGAAATGCCATGCATATGATTTTCATGCAAATGCTTGCGTAACACCGGAGTGTTACATTTTAATCCGTCCGTATCCGAGTCCGGATATTTAACATCCGATACCGTATCCGTATCCGAATATTTAAATCACATATTTATGATGTCAATATCCAATTATATCATATCCGTCATTTTTTATACTATCCGTATTCGAATCCGAATCCGGACCTAAATACGAAAACAAATACGATATCAGTGATATCCGTCCGTATCCGATCCGTTTTCATCCCTAACTGTGACAATAGGTATCATGTTCTAAATTATTGTTCATTTTTTCCTTTAAATCAAGTTAATCTTTTCTAATTGATAGAAAATGCATCAAAATCTATAATATGAAATTATTTTAATTAATTTATCTGCTCTCTTCATTTCAATTGTAAGTCGTTTTGAGTTTTTCTAGGTTTATAGCTTTAAATATGCATCTAGGCATAACGTATACAATATATCTAGGAGTATAACAAAAGCTATACATATAAAAAAAGTAGAACGACTTACGATTTGGAAGAGGTAGTATAAAATATGTCTTGGAGATGCATTCATTTGAACTATAGATGCTAATATATTCCTCTAAACACTTGCTCAAAGTTAGGAATGGAGCTTAATTTAGGACAAACTAAAGCGGACTATAATTAAAATTTAGGACGTAGGTTTTATGCCTAACTGTGTCATACGTGACGTTATTTTGTTTCATGAAGACCATTTTAATTTTTCAAACGCCATATAAAGAAGTTTCCGTATTTACATCCGGGCTTCATGGCGCAGATCATGAAGGTGCCCAAACTTATGTCCTGGTGAATCATTTGACAAAGGCCCAGGTACTTATCAATCATGGAATGGAATTTCGATCATATTTTGGCCTTATTTAGATGTACTCATATCCATCTCAATTTACTATGTATTGGAGTGGACTACAATAGAATTTAGTTTAATTTTCACTCTAATTCACTCCAATTCACTTCAACACCTATAAACTAAGGTGAATACGATTGCAAGCAAACAAGACCTTACTCATCAAACAAATGCACACAGGGTCGGGTACTCATCAAACATATCAACAAGACACCAATGCACGAGAAGGCAGCAGTGCTTGTGCTGTGGGGGTTTTTTTTTTTTTGAACAAGCTTGTGCTGTGGAATTGGTAGCACTGTAGCGTGAACGTGTTTTTATTTCCAGGCCGAACGGGCAAATCAATGAAGGCCCACCGCCCACGACATGCAAGCTGGACTGGGCTCAGCGACTCCTCGACGAGTATGGGACACATCCTTCCGGCCAGTCAACATTTATATATATGAAAATGTTTAAATCAAGCCAACATTTGAAAATACTATAGGTTTGACATCTCTTCTAACTTACTTCAATATTTCACAAAAACTAGTCCACCTTTTATATAAAAATAGAATATTCAAAAGAGTTGAAGTAGTACATTATCAAAATGTTGAAATATGCATGTTTGAAAATGTTGATTTTCAAAACTAATAAAATAAAGAAATACATTTATCTCATTTTGCTAAATTTATTCTAAAAGACATAGTCGCTCAAACTGATTTAAAAATAGACCTACTGCTTGGAAAAATAATGTATTTGAAGTTAAAAATCTAAACTATGAAACTGTATCACGTGTCATCCGTATGGCTTGCTTCACCATGTCATCTCGCATGTTCATCTTATACTGCAGCAATATTGATCAAATGTCGTAAACTATAGAAGCCATATCTAACGGAAAATACATAAGAATTCCTCTCTCAAATTCGATATAATCAACAGGTGCCTTGTATATCCATATGGGATGAAGCCCAAAACGCGAACGTGAGCACAAGACGCTGCCGAACCACAAGGAAAAGGTCCAATTCACCTTTCCAACTTTTATTAAAGTCCAACTCGACCCCTCTATTATCAAAACTAGCAAGTTTCAACATTTGGTCTCCCTCATCTTATTTGAAATGGCACTGCTAGCGTCTAGACGAACGCTCGCGTCTGGACGTCCACGGCTGCAGTCCACGGCTGCAGTCCGTTTCGACTCCGTTTCCCACGTCCACGCGAGGGCCCGCGCTGCTCGACATCGCCCGCCTGCGCCCACATGGGGGCCCATGCCGCCCGACATCACCTGCGCCACGCGCCCGTGCGGGGACCGCTCGCCCCCTCTCTTGCTTTCCACGTGCATCCCATGTGCAACACCCGATCTACTTTTGAAAACATCCAGATGCAATACTTGCAACATACAAAAGAAGACAGATGAAACACTTGAAACATGTATATGAAATACGTAAAAAAACACTTTTGTAAACATACATAACATCCAAATAAAACACTTGCATGTGAAACATATGTAACATCCAGATAAACACACTTGCAACGTACGTCTGGAAAAACAGATGAAACATTGAGAACAGATGCTTGCAACATACGTGTACAAACCATTGCAACAAATGCAACATCCCGATCTACTTTTGCAACATCCATATTAAACTCTTGCAACATACCTCTGAAACATATGAAACATTTAGAACATATGTTTGCAACACGCGTTTTCAGCATAACATGGCATGGGCAGCGCGATAAATTGAGACATTGAAAACGTGTGTATGCCTGTGCCACATAGGTGTATGAACTTGAAAAATGCATTTCTGGATCCCTAAACTTGTTAAGCGGTGCACCGCAGGCCCATGCCAGCCACGTCAATAATTTTTTTTTTGCTGACGTAGCACGCTAGCATGGCTTGTATATTTCAACTAACCCCACACATTAGTTATCCTTATTAAAAATAGACCTTTCTTTCTCACCGTCCTACTTGCTGGAGCACGCTGTCGAGACCGTGGCCGAAGGCTACTCCACGCCCCTCGGCCAAGCCTCCCGACACCGCAGTTGCCGCGCGAGCTCCTCCGCTGCAGGCTAGAGCACGGCCGCCGCCGCTGGCCAGGTCACCTGCCGCCGGGCCGCCGGTCACTGACGCAGGGGCCGCGCGGGGCTGGCCGCCACCCACGGGCACTCAGGCGCGGAGGATGCGCAGGGCTGCAGCTAGGAGGTTGAGCGGGCTGCCTGCCGCGAGCGCGAGTGCGGTCGCAGGGCGCTAGGGCCGCTGGCCGTAGGGCGCACCACGCGCAGTCAATCCGTCAGTCGGACACGCGGGCTGTACGCCCGGCTTGGCGCACGGACACCGCTGGTGCAAGCCTGGCGCGTAGGTAGATTAGAGCACCGGCCGAGGCAAGGAGACGGATCGCGTGCTAAACAAGCAGATCGACTTCGTCTCATGGTAAGAACATCGTCGACGGATGAAAAACCATGATGCCTTACGTACGGCTTCAGCAATGAATCCCCATAGTAATCAGCGGTGTTGCAGCGAGGGTGGACGGACGATCTGAAATCTGGATGTAGACGTGCTTCCATCGCCGGCGAGACCAGATGCATGGCCTCTGGAGTCTTGCCAGCTAGCTAGCTTCTTGCATGCGTTCGAAGGGCGCGAGGTTCTGCTTGGTTGACTCTGGTCCCTGAGGACGCTGTAGAGCTCGACGAGGCGAGCGTCGAAGGAGAGGCTGCGTGTGGCAGTGGCGTCGTGGCTGCAACCGCGGTTACAGCGACCAGTTCACCTGCTCCGCCATCTCGGCGAAGGGGAGCACATCGGAGTGAAGTGCGGAACCGCGTGCGCTCGCCCTTGTCAGCGACGACCCCGGCCGGCACGCCTGCCAGCTCCCGCGGGGACGCGTCAGGGCCCGCACCGGCAGTGTCGAGGTCCACGAGGCGGCCACCAGGCTTGGCGTGGCCCAGGCGGAGCTCCCCCGTCATGTCGTAGCCGCACCCGAGTACCCGACCGCGGCCACGCTCGCCTCCGCCGCGTGCTGCGCGGTCATGCGCGCACACGAGGAGCCCCGCATCGTCGTTGCCCGTCGTCCGCCCCCTGCTCTGCCCCGTGTTTGCGTGGGTTATAACAGACGGCGTGGCCTCGGGTGCGTGGCCGCTGGCATCGTGGACGCCACGCGAGAGGTGGCAAGCGAGGCCATCAGGCAGGGCCTCCGTCGTTCTTGTGAGCGTGTTCCCCCACGGCCGTCCGGTGCTCGACATTATGCCGCTTCAGCCCTAGCGCCGCCACGCACGTCTGACTTGACAGAACGCCGACACACGCGAACACAAAGTGGACACAGGAAATTTTGGTGCTGCAAAGCGGCAGCGTTTTCTGGTGTCTCTCATTTCTATATAAAAGAAATACACGCAGTCATATATGGTTAGAAACAAACTGAGAAAATCACGGCATGCTCGTGATCGGCTGTTGCCATCCCAACACCCTGGACATGCCACATACTATGCTAAGCCTCTAATGGCGCTGACTGCCTCCTACTTTCTATAGTTAGGAGGGACTTATTCCAACAATCTCCTCCTAAGTCCTAGAGCAACTACTCTAACTTCTTCATGCTGATCCCATCGCGGAGCTCTTGAAACCAGCTTCGACCGAGCGCCTTTGTCAGGATGTCGCCCAGCTGAAACTCAGTGCCGACAAACTCGACGTCGATCAGCTTCCTGTCACAACATTCCCGGATGAAATGGAACTTCACGTCTATGTGCTTACTCCGGTCATGGTGCACAGGGTTCTTCATCAAAGCGATGGCGGACTTGTTGTCCACCTTGAGCCTGGGTGCGAGGACTAGAAATGGCAACGGGTATGTACCCGACGGGTAGTGCCCACCCGTACCCGTACCCGCACCCGCAAAATTTTACCCGTCGGGTTACCTGTACCCGCATACGGGTAAAAAATAGTTTTATACCCGTACCCGCCGGGTAATTCTCACCCGACGGGTAACCCGTACCCGATAGCATACCTGAAAATTATATAAAAATATCAAATAGTCACATGCAAAAATAAATCATTCTAAGCTTCCAACAAGTTATAAACATGCTAACAAACATTATTAGCATCATTACAACAAAGGCAATCTACTAGAAATATAGTGGATGTCTCAATGGGCCAAATTCATGACTTATATGCGCTAAAATAACTGAGGTTGGCTAGTTATTTTTGCGGGTATGTCTTACCCGCGGGTATGCGGGTATGGGTAGTATACACCCGCACCCGTACCCGCCATACCCGATGGGTATAGGATTTTGCCCAATAACGTACCCACGGGTAGAAAATTCATTCCATACCCGTCTCTTTATCGGGTAATACCCGTCGGGTACTCGGGTTTCGGGTACCCGTTGCCATCTCTAGCGAGGACTGCTCCTCCGACGAGCTCTGCCAGCAACCGCGCCAGCCAAACTGCCTCGCATGCGGCTGCAGCAGCCGCGATGTACTCTGCCTCGCAAGAAGATAGAGCAACCACCTTCTGTTTCGCCGATTGTCAAGCAACCGGCCCTCCAGCCAGGAAGAAAATGAGGCCGCTGGTGCTCTTTCGGTCATTGACGTCTCCGGCCAAGTCACTGTCGGAGTAGCCCAGCAGCTTTGGCGCTCCTCCATTCTTCTTGCCCGGATGGTAGTGCAAGCCCCAATGCAGCGTGCCTGCAACATACCGAAGAACACGCTTGACTGCAGCAAGGTGCTCTTGACACGGTGCCTTCATGAACCGGCTAAGGTATCCCACCGGATACGCCAAGTCCGGCCTAGAGTTACACAGGTACCTGAGGCTACCGATGAGGCTGCGGTATTCTGTGGCATCCACGGTAGGCGTCGTCCCTTCCTTGAGCAGCTTCAGCTTCGGCTCCATGGGCGTGGCACTGGCATTGCATCCTGCCAGTCCCGCCTTCTCAAGAATCTTGGAGGCGTACGCTGCCTGGCGAAGCGTGATCCCGGCTGCTCCCTGTGTCACCTCCAGGCCGAGGTAGTAGGAGAGAAGCCCGAGGTCGCTCATGCGAAACGTGCTCATCATTTGGGCCTTGAACCTACTCACGGCTCCTGCGTCGCCACCAGTGATGATTAGATCATCAACGTAGACGCCCACGATCAGGCGCCCGACACCCTTTCCACGGGTGTACATCCCGTGTTCGTCGATGCAGCGGGTGAAGCCGAGTCCGTTCAGCGAGGCATCAAGCTTCGGATTCCAGGCCCGTGGAGCCTGGCGAAGCCCGTACAACGTCTTGCGGAGGCGAAGTACCTTGTGCTTGTTCTTGCTGTCGACGAAGCCGGGGGGATGTTGGACGTAGACCTCCTCCTGGAGCTCCCCATTCAAGAACGCCGATTTGACGTCCATGTGATGGACGCCCCAGCCGTAGTGCGCTGCAATGGCGAGGAGCAGGCGCACTGACTCCAACCGTGCCACGGGAGCGAATGCCTCTTCATAGTCGATGTCGGGCCGTTGCACGTACCCCTTCGCGACGAGACGCGCCTTGTACTTGACGATGGCGCCGTTCTCGTCCCGCTTCACCTTATACACCCATTTGAGGCTGATGGCATGGTGATCACGCGGGAGCTCGGCCAGCGCCCAGGTGTCGTTGTCGCGGATCGACTTTAGCTCCTCCTCCATTGCGGCAACCCAGTTTGGGTCACCGTCAGCATCCTTCAGCGACCTGGTTCGACGCTCACGGCGTGCAGCTCAGCCTGCTCCCCGAGATCAAGGTGCACAAGCCCTGGCACCGAGTTCGTGCCAAGGATGTTCTCAAGCGTCCGATACCGGTGCTCTGCTTCCTCGTCGTCGTCAGTGTCGAGGTTTGGGTCGGCGCTCAGCGGCGTCGCAAACTCGATTTGCGTCCCCGCAGGGACGTTCGGTGTGGATGGCGATGAGCCTGGAGCGGGCGACGTCGAGCCTGGTGTGGACAGCGTCGAGCCTAGCGTGAGCAACGCTGGGCCTGCAGCAGGTGATGAAGAGGCTGGAGCGGACGACGTCGGGGATGCAGACGGTAGACGCCGGAGTTCATACTCCTCCTCGATGGTAAAGGGATCTAGGTTGAGGTCGGTGGAGGTGTCTGCCCAGTCCCAGCGCGCGCTCTCGTCAAAGATTGCGTCGCGCGAGACACGGACACGCTCCATCTTGGGATCGTAGAAGCGGTACGCTTTTGTTGTGCTCTCGTAGCCGATGAACACAACCTTCTGTCCACGATCTTCTAGCTTGCTTGGATGCGGGTGGAGTTGCTTGATGTACGCAACACACCCGAACACTTTTAGGTAGTGTACGGGTGGCTTCTTCCCGTACCACGCCTGGTACGGAGTCATCCCGTCGAGCGCGGTTGTAGGCGATCTGTTGAGGAGGAACACAGCGGTGTGCACGGCCTCGCCCCAGAAGTAGCCTGGCATGCCCCGCGCGCGCAGGATGCTCCTCGCTGTGTTCACGACCATCTGGTTTTGGCGCTCTAGGACACCGTTTTGTTGTGGCATGTACGGCGCCGAGTAGTGCTGTTGGATGCCTTCGCCTGCACAGTATTCACCAAACTGCACAGAGGTGAATTCACCACCATTATCAGTATGGAGGACCTTCAATTTCTTGCTGGTTTCACGTTCCACCCTCGCCTGGAACGTCATGATCGCCGCCGGTGCGTCTGCCTTCGAGCGCAGCAGTGTGAGCCACATGAAGCGACTCATGTCGTCGACGAGTAGCAGGAAGTAGAGGTTCCCCGCTGGTGTTGGTGGCGAGATCGGGCCGCACAGATCGCCATGGACTAGTTCGAGCTCCTCCTGAGCCCGGTACTTGGCGGCCTGCGGGAATGGCGTGCGTTTTTGTTTTGCCAGGATGCAGTCCTCGCAGACTTGGTCTACGTGGTCGATCGTCGGTAGTCCTCGCACCATGTCCGCGCGCCCAAGCTTGCGCAGCGCCTGGAAGTTGAGGTGGCCGTAGCGCTCATGCCAGTGCCATGCCATGTCGCCGATCCGCGCGGTGAGGCACACCGGAGCGGCGATGTCCATGTCGAGGAAGTAGAGCCAGCTAGGTGATCGATGCACCTTTGCCAGCAGTTGGCGCTGCAGGTCATAGAGACGCAGCACGCCCGCCTCGATGTCGACCTTGAAACCATCCTCATCCATCTGCCCGAGGCTGATGATGTTCGTGGTGAGGCGGGGGATGTAGTAGATGCCGTCGAGCCGACGGTGTTCGCCGGACTTGCACACGAAGAGGACGGTGCCCTTGCCTTGGATGTCGACCACCGACCCGTCGCCGAATTTGACGGTGCTGGTGACGTCGCTGTTCAGCTCCGCGAAAACGGAGCGCGTTCCCGTCATGTGGTTCGTCGCCCCGGTGTCCAACACCCATCGGCGAGAGACCACAACCTCCTCCTCTTGGCTGAGGTGGAGATGCACCTTCGGTTCATCGAGGTGGACACGCACCGTGGATTCGTCGAGAGGCGGTGACGACCTGAGATGAGAGCAGAACGCGTTCGGCGCTTTTACCTCAGCGTCGGCGGCGATGTACATGAGTGCGTGCTCCTCTTCCTCGGCCTGCGTGACGTGTGCCACACCCTTCTTCTTCCCGCGACAATCCTCGGCCCAATGGCCTATCTTGCCACAGTTGTCGCAGCGATTGCCGCGTGGTGGCCTCCCGCCACCGGCGTTCCCGGTGCCCGCGTTCTGGCCATTGCGGCCATCCCACGATGATGATTCCTCGCCGCTGCGTCCGCGTCCACGGCGCTTTCCGCGGCTGTCGGAGCCCGTGCTGCCATCGGAACTATCCTGCTCACGGAGAGCCTTGCGACGGGCCTCCCAGTCCTCCTCACAGAGCATCAGGCGCCCCATGGCGTCTGTGACCTCCTCGGGCTTGGCGCGCTCCTCGAACACACGTAGGCACCCGATGACCTCCTTGAGCGAGACGTTGTTGAGGTCGAGGAACATCTCGAGGGAGATGGCGGCCTGCGAGAGCTTGTCCGGGATGACCTGTAACAACATCTTCACTACCTCGGCGTCGGTGATGTTGTCGCCGAGAGCACGGAGGTTGGTGGCGAGCGTCGTGATGCGGAGCCCAAACTCGGTGACAGTCTCCCCCTCCTTGAAGGTGAGAGTGCCAAATTCGCGACGAAGCTGTTGTGCGCTGGTGTCGCGTGCGCGTTCGTCGCCGATCCGCAAGACCTTGACCGCTTCCCACGCTTCCTTCACGGTCCGCTTCCTGGCGAGAGTGCTCCACAGCTCAGATGGAACCGAGCGCAGGAGCCCTGCCATCGCCTAGCGATCGTCGTGGTACTCATCCTCATTGGCGTCGGCGTCGATTCCGAGGTCGACGGTGTCCCAGACACGAAGAGTCTGGAAGTTCACCTCCATGACCAACGTCCACTCCGGATAATTTGTCCGGGTTAGCATCGGCCAGGAGACGTTCGCGGACGGCTGCTCGATGATGCGCTCGATGACGCATGACCCGGTGTCCCGGGTGCGCGACTGGCGACGGCGGCTGTTGGAACGTCCCCGGCGATGTGGTGGCGACTTCGACGGCTCTTCTTTCTTTCCACCGGAGCCATCTCCTGTCTCCAGCTTCTTTGCTGGTGACTGCGACATGGTGACGATGGAACTGGCTCTGGTACCAATTGACAGAACGCCGAACGGAGGAAGACAACACACGCGAACACAAAGTGGACACAGGGAATTTTGGTGTTTCTATATAAAAGAAATACATGCAGTCATATATGGTTAGAAACAACAACAACAACAACATAGCCTTTTGTCCCAAGCAAGTTGGGGTAGGCTAGAAATGAAACCCAAAAGAGACGAGAAACAGGGAGACACATAAAGGGACATAAAGGGCACAAGACAAAAAGAGGTCACGGTTCAGGCACATTGATTGCCAATCTCCAGGCGCTCCTGTCCATAGCTAAATCCTTAGAGATATTCTACTCCTTAAGATCTCTCTTAACGGACTCGTCCCAAGTTAGTTTAGGTTGACCTCTACCGCACTTTACATTATCAGCCCGCTTTAGAACTCCACTACGCACCGGCGCCTCAGGAGGCCTCCGTTGGACATGTCCAAACCATCTCAACCGATGTTGAATCAATTTCTCCTCAATTGGTGCCACCCCAACCCTATTCCGAATATCGTCGTTCCGGACTCTATCCCTCCTTGTGTGCCCACAACACCAACGCAACATACGCATCTCTGCTACACTCAATTGTTGGACATGTCGCCTTTTTGTAGGCCAACACTCAGCACCGTATAACATCGCCGGACGAATCGCCGTCCTATAGAACTTACCTTTCAGCTTCTGAGGCACTCTTTTGTCACAGAGAACGCCAGAAGCTTAACGCCATTTCAACCAGTCGGCTGAAATTCTATGCCTAACATCTTCATCAATGTCTCCATCCTTTTGTAGCATCGACCCTAAATACCGAAAAGTATCCTTCTTGGCCACCACTTGCCCATCGAGGCTAACGTCTCCCTCCTCGTGCCTAGTCGCGCTGAAATCGCACCTCATGTACTCGGTCTTAGTCCTACTAAGTCTGAACCCTTTTGACTCTAACGTGTGCCTCCATAGTTCTAACTTCCTATTAACCTCCGTCCTACTGTCATCAACTAGCACCACATCATCAGCAAAGAGCATACACCAAGGGATATCATCTTGTACAAACTGAGAAAATCATGGCATGCTCGTGATCGGCTGTTGCCATCCCAACACCCTGGGACATGCCGCATACTATGCTAAGCCTTTAATGGCGCTGACTGCCTGCTACTTTCTATAGTTAGGAGCTCAGGACTTATTCCAACATGACTGATGCAGGGGACCCTCGGCGTCCGATCCAGAGCTCCACTTAGGTCGCTGCTTGTTCTCTTCCCGCAGCAGCCAATCACGCGGGTGAGATGGTTGCAGGGCGACAGGTAGACAGGGGCTTCGGAGGAGGACGCGACGGCGGTGCCGTACGTCGGGCTTCGCCCGGGCAGGAAGTGGGAGCGGAAGCCGTACGTGACGCCGATGCAGAACACGGAGACATTGCCTCGACGGAGACAAGGTGGCCCTTCCCCTGCCACTCGAGTCTGGAATCGGCGATGCAGAACACAGCGACGGCCTTGGTTGGAGAGGTGGGCGACGGCGAAAGCGAGCGACATGCGACAGGAGGCGCTGTATGCCAGGGTGAGGTGGGCAACGGCGGGCGCAAGCGACATGCGGCAGGAGGCGCTGTATGCCATGGTGAGGTGGGTGACGGCGGGCGCGAGCAACATGCGGCACGAGGCGCTGTATGCCATGGTGAGGTGGGCGACGGCGAGCGCGAGCGACACGTGGCCACGGTCTCTGACAGCGCGTTGCTCCGGCAAGCGGGACGGTGGAGAGAGAAGGGTCTATTTTTAGTTAGGATAACTAATGTGGGGGTTAACTGAAAAATACATGTCATGCTAGCGTGCCACGCCAAGAAAAAAAAATATCAGTGCACTACTTAACAAATTTAGGACCCAGAAATGCATTTTCCAAGTTCATAAACCTACGTGGCACAGACATACGAGTTGGAGGGCCGCTGGTGCATTTCTAAATGAAACTACATTTGGTAGTTGAAGGGGCCAAATAAGTTTTATTGAAAAATATAGGACTATTTTTAAAAATATTGAAATGTTTTTCAAGGAAAAAACTAAACAATGAAAAATGGTAAAATCTGATTTAATCTTAGAAAATTCATAGAAAGTTGGTTTAGCTTAAAAAAATTCTGAACTAGTTTAGAATTTTTCCTAAAATCATCTGATTAATCTTATGCTTCATAGATTGAAATTATTTGAATCTTATATGATCTCATTTTTGTTGTTTATTTGCTAATGCCATTGCAGAGAAACATACATAATGTTTTATCTTTCTTGTTTATAGACATGTTAATGAATTATGTTTGGTAAGATTTGAATTATTTGCACATAATTGACAAATGCTTGTATTTTACAAATTTATTTGCTAATACCATTGCAGAGAAACACACATAATGTTTTATCGAGTATGCGTGTATAAGTGATTCATGTGTTCATATAAATAGGAATAAGTAATGCGAACTGATCATAGATCAGTTGGTTAGGCTTCTTGTGGTGGAACCTGCCCACTCGGGTTTAAGTCCTTGACTTGACACCGGGGCTCACATTTTTCTGGATTTATTTCAGGATTTAAACGACAGTATGCTTTTAGTGGTAGACGACATCCCCGTCGACAGCGAGACGTTTATGGCGACTTTGTGAATCTCGAGATATGCTGGCTCAATCCTTCGGAGGTGCTCATAGGAGTAGGGTTTGCATACGTGTGTTCATAGGGGGTGAGTGTGCGTGCGTATTGTAAGCGTCTATGTTATACTGTGTAATTCTTAAAAAAAAAAATAATGAACTACCGGAATCACTTGAACATCTACGTAGTTTTAGTTGATAACGATAGCATCTAGTAGCAAGTAAAAAACGAGACACATATTAGATTTTAAAAATTCCAAGCTAGGCACCATAAGACAAGCTCGTTTCATATTTTTTATTTTGTGCTAAAACGAATTTTCTAAGGTTAGATTAGGTTTTGGGATTTTTAATTTCATAACTTTTTTTTGGAAAATATTTGAATAATTTTTGAAACATATTTCTATAACTTGTTTTGAAAACATATTTGAATAATTCGATTGAGACGACGCAGCGCAAGCTTTGAGGATGGGCCAGGTCAACATGCACATGCACCTGGGCGAGCGAGAATGCATGCTTCCGCACTGTCGTCGAGCTGGACGCCTGGACTTGCTCGAGTTTATTTTTTTGTTCTGTTTCTCATGCATGCAAGGTACAGAGATCAGAGTTGATGTACACGCGGGAGTTACTGCATTATCGATTATTATGGATTTATACTAGCTACTAGACCACATTTTCGGATTTATTTCTTTCTTCATGTCCCATTTTACTGTCCTTGTTTGAGGTAGCGCTACATTAAAACTATAGGCACAGGGGTTCTCCACTTCTCCGGCTCGGGTAAGGCAGGCACAATAGCTATTTTGGTCTCTCAACTATTAATCGATGTTTAATTTTATCCCTAAGCTTTTAGAATGGCCGTTTAAGTCCTTAAACTTTAGTTTTAGATCAATTTATCCTAGAATTATGAAGATGATCGTTTCAGTCATCAAATTTTACATTTTGGGCTCAAATTCATCCATAAACTATCAAAGTGCATTTAACTTTTAATTTCAACTCAATTTTGTCTATTCAAAAAGAAAACTTTACATTTTAGGCACAATTTCATCCATAAATTATCAAAATTATAGATCTTCTATTGTTTTAATATATCCATGTATTCTTAAAGAATAAGTAGTGTTCAATGCAATTGTAATTGCTCCCACAAATATTATTTAGTCGGATATATATAAATGGTACCATTTTAAGGTAACACTAAAATAACAGCTTGAAATTATTAATGGCCACAAAAGAGTTTTTGGATGAATATTATTTTTCTATCTCCAATCGCGGGTGGTTTTGGAGCTAATCAGGTGCAACAGTGCAACGTTCCACGTAGAATGTAGACAAAGTTGAGTTAAAAATAAAAGTTTAAAGAACAAAATACACTTTGATACTTTATAAATGAAATTGAACCCAAAATGCAAAGTTTAAGGACTAAAACGATCATCTTCATAGTTCTAAGATGAAATTGAATATAAAAGTAGAATTTGAGGACTAAAATGGTCGTTTTAAAAGTTTGGTGACGAAACTGAGCGTCGAGCAATAGTTAAGGGATAAAACGGCTATTCTACCGGTAAAGTACTAATAAAGTGGTATAAGAGCCATCACGTTCACAAACGCAGAACTGGGCCAACTATCCCACAGCCTCATGTAACAATATTACACGGAATACCCAGCTATGAGGACATCACGTTCGCAAACGTTGGCCTCGAAAGGGCTGAGCCTTTTGCGGGCTGCCTTGCTTCTTGGTCACAATAGTAAATGGGTCTCATTTTTTCCCCTTGGGCTCCCACTGTTGTTTCCGATGAACTAATGGACCTTATTCGCCACCGCCACTGAATCCTTGCATCGAAGCACCTGAGGTAAGGTGGTGTCGCCTTTTTGTTTTCAAGGATGGAGAGGAAGCTATGGGTTTTGCGGCGGCATGGAGGACGGATCGTGCTCGGATCCCCCGTGGTGGCGGTCGTCGTCGCCGATGGCGAGCTTAGATCCGAGGCCGAAGATGCTCAGGGCACGGCCCTAGCCGATGGGTGTTCAACGGCGTCTCATCTCGTTCTTAGGGACGAGTGTCTACTTCGGCTCTTCACAAAGCCTTCACGTGATGGGGCTCTCTCGGTTCTGGGGAAGGTGGCGCCTGGTTGTGGTGGCTCCTGGCGGCGCTCGATGCAAGTGACCAAGGCAAGCACATGGTTTAGGGGCTTGTTTGTAATTTCTATTTTTTCTAGGTCCCTGTGTGCAAATAGGTTTAGACAGCTGTCCTCTATATCCTAATGTGTCGTACCTGTATTTCTACGGGTCTTTGTATGTTCTCCTTAACTTTAATACAGGTATGCTTGATAAAAAAAGAAGCACCTGAGGATTTCATATATATATATATATATATATATATATATATATATATATATATATATATATATATATATATAAGGAAAAAGTCCGCATTACCTCCTTCAAGTTTTACGAAAGTCTACTTTTCCTCACTGAACTCTAAAAACGGGTAGACCACCTCCCTGAACTTTTAAAACATTTTATTTTACCTCCCTAACCGGTTATAAGTGGTTTTCAAGGGCGGTTTTGTTTTTTCTTTTTTATTTATTTCGGCCAAATCATTAAAAAAATCATAGTAAATTGTAGAAAAATCATAAAATGGAAAATTTAATCTTGTTGGACTCCACATAAGTAGATCTACATAGTGAACATAAATATGGTATGTTTTAGTATAATTTTTTTTCTATAGCTTTAGATCTAAGTTTTTCTATAATTAATTCATAACTGCATTTTCTATGATCCAATTATGGTAATTTTTTTGGTGGGCTAATTATTATATGCTTGAATTGTAGTAAAAATTTTATACTTATTGGATCATGTATAACTTAGTTATAGATTTATTTAGGTGTATGCTTGTTAAAAATAATTTATAAATCTATACACCTAAATAATTCTATAACTAAGTTATACATGATCCAATGAGTATGAAATGTTTACTACAGTTCAAGCATACAATAATTAGCCCATTATAAAAAGTTCACCACAATTGGACCGTAGGAACTGCACCTATGAATTAATTATAGAAAAGCATAGATCTAAAGCCGCATAAAAATTGTACTAAAGCATACTATATTATATATTCATTGTGTAGATCTACTCATATGGAGACCAACAAAATTAATTTTTTTTATTTTGTGACTTTTCTGTGATTTACTATGATTTTTCAAAAATTCATCCGAAATAAATTAAAAAGAAAAGGACAAAACTGCATTTGGAAACCGCTTATAACCGGTGAGTGAGGTAAAACGAAAGGTTTTAAAAGTTCAGGGAGGTGGTTTATCCGGTTTTAGAGTTTAGGGAGGAAAAGCATACTTTCGCAAAAGTTGAGGAAGGTAATGTAGATTTTTTCCCAAAAAAAACTCTCCAAGGCAAGGCTTACCTAAATTCCGCAAGACTATCTCCAACAGAAGATCTATTGTGACGCCCAAATCTAAAATGGGGTTTCCAACATAGTATCTATAGCTTCCAATAGAGTATTTATAAGAGAGACTCATTTTGGGTTGGAGGAGACGCATGACACAAATATGAGCATCATCTCTTCTGAAAACCAATTTTGTAAAAAGGGTTCTTTTTTAGGTCATATTGGAGAAGAATAAAAATAAGTATTAAACCCTTTGCCTGTAGCGTTATCCAAACGTTGAATGAGTCTTGTATTTTGGGTGAAGTCTGATGATTTGTGCTATAGGGACTGCCGTTGCAATTGCTCCCCAAGTGACGCCATGCGCCGTGCAAAGGTGCAAGCACCTTCTCTTCCCCTGTCCTCTCTCGCTGTCTCTCGAGCACGAGCAGCCTAACGCTAGTGGGGCTCCCTAGTTCTAATTGGGTGAGGTATAAAGGAATTTGCGCTCTTCATGTACTCATATGGCTGGATAGTAATTTTCAGCTGGGTCGCGGAGTCTTCAAATTTTTCCAAATTTTTTCTATGCGACGCCACACCGTGCTCCCGTGCGACAGCCAATGCGTGGCTGATGCGTGTCCCCCATAACCCGTTTAGGCCCGTTAATCCGTTATCACTGCGCTCCGCACTGGCGCAACGTGCAACGCCTCGTGCCTCCGGATGTGATCCAGGTGGACACGCGTCGGCCACACATTGGCTGTCGCACGGGAGCACGGTATAAGATGGCCAACGGGTCGGCACGGCACGGCTACGGGCTGGCATGACCCGATGGGGGGGGGGGCATGCTTGCACGGGCCGCCGTGCCGAGGCGGGCGTCGTGCTTGACCTACGGCCCAGGCACGGCCTGTTGGGCCGTCGGGCTGGCCCGAGAGCACGGCCAGGCCTGCGTGCCGGGCGGCCCGAGGAGCGCCCGCCGAGAGAGGCAGCGACTAGAGAGAGAGGGAGGTTGGTGGCGGCGCTCGACATTGCCGAGATCTGACGAGTGAAGTCCCGGGGCAGCGCACCCCACCGGCGGTGGAGCTCGCGCCCTCGTCCCCACCGGCGGCGGAGCTCGCGCCCTCGTCCCCAGTGCAACGAGGCCGGGGTGGTCGGCGAGGCAGGTGAGCAGTGAAGGATGGGGAGCGGCCGCCGGTAGCTGAGCCTCGCGTCGGGGGTTAAGATGGAGGAGGAGCAGCGTCCGGGGGAGGAGATGGAGCCATGGAGGCGGCCGAGGGTTGAGGAGGAGGAGCGGCGTCGGCGACAGGAGAGTTACGACTTGCGAGCCTCGCGTCACGCGGTCGGGCCACGTGAATCGCGACTGCAGTGCAGCAGCGGCCTCGGGCGAGAGGAGTGCGGCGGCGTGGGGCCGTGGGGGAGAGGGGTGAGGCTGAGTGGGATTAGGCCTTTAGGGTTACGAAATGAAAGATGTGAACTATGGGCTGGGCCAAATTCCAAAAGGCTGCTAATTTAACGGGCCACCGGGCCAATGCTTTATTCCGGTCCGTGCCCGTGCCGGGCCGCGTGCCTGGGGTGCGGCCTAGGCATGGCTTGCTCCCCCGGGCCTGTTGGTCACCGGGCCGGGCTGTGCTTGGGCTGTGTCAAAACACCGGGCCTCGAGCTGCATGGCCATATATAGAGCACGGTGCGGCGGCGTCGCATAGAAAAATTCTCCGGGTCGCGGGCAAGGATGGCGGTGAACGGGTGAACGTAGCTATAGCTTCGTGGATCATGGGCCTTTCGGGCTCTGCGACATTGAAGCTATGTTAATCTTCCGAACATGAACAGGAGGCCCCATCAGCTTCCCCCTGCGGGTCCCATGAATCTCCAGCTCATCAGCAGTGAGGGCAATGGAGGCAACTGTAATCCATCAGCAGAATCTTGGAGGCTCGCTATATTAGGTCACTATCCGTGCTCCTCTCTTTCAATCTCGACATCGATCGCCATCTTGCATTGGACCAACGTCAACACAACGCATCTCGCAGTGCACACTGCAACTGCAAGAAGGAAGATGCAACAATCATCTGCATCTAAGGAGAGGGACACTTGCGACTTGAGTCGGGCCGGCGAGCCGCATGCGGGCCGATGGAGAACGCATGCAATCATGGTGTTCGGGTGTGTGCCACTGTTTTCAGGTCAGCCTCTGCCCCATCCCACCTCTTTGGACTGTCTGTGCAGTGGTGGTGGGCAAGCCTACAACTGCCAAAAGCGTGCGGCGGCGCATTATTCATGCTTGTGCCGCTGTGCCATCTGCCATGTGCGTGTGTATATATCGCTTGGCTTTATTTCATCCTCAAGACCACAGGTGTCAACCTCCGTATTGGCGCCACAGTTAACAAACACATCGGGGCCTTGTTTAGATGTACTTCAAAAGTTGAAATTTTTTCACTCTCTCTCCATCACATCAATCTTTGGACCCATGTATGAAGTAGTAAATGTAAGTAAAAAAAATAACTAATTACACAGTTTAGTTGAAAATCACGAGATGAATCTTTTGAGTCTAATTGGTCCATGATTGGACAATATTTACCAAATAAGACGAAAGTGGTACTATTCATCGGGTTGAATTTTTTTCACAATCTAAACGTGGCCCAGATATCATGCATTCAGATTCAGACGCAACTGCTAGATATATATATAAGCCTTATTTTCTCTTTTCGGAATTTCAGATGCGGCGCTATCCACAATAGTCTCCACAATATAAAAGGTCCTGCTTTTTGGACTTTGTGGCGGAGGCCTATTTGCCTCTTCATTAGGGGGGCATAGAGGTTTCTCGTTGTTGTGATTGTGGTTTAATTTGCTTATGTTGTCAGCGGCTTCCTAGCCTAGGGCTATGGTGTGCTCAGTTCAAACCTTCTTCAAACTCTCTTGTTTGGTTCGTTTTTAAAAAATAAATTAAATATGTATACTACGCACACTCACCCTTTAAACTCATACACATGCATTCATACTTGTGCATCTGTATATATAATATGTCTCTTTTATTTAATTCTTCCTCAAGTGTCAATCTCATATTGGCCCCACTTAATAAATACATCAGATACCATTTAGATTCAGACACAATTATTCTATATTCGGATGCAAATGCAACACTGACCACAATAGTCTCCGAAAAGTATATATATATATATATATATATATATATATATATATATATATATATATATATATATATACACACACACACACACTACCGACGATATATAGCTTGAGAAATTGCACGTGGACATCAAAAACCACTTCGTTCCTTGTTAGCTAGGTTGACCATCAAAAAGCTGTTGTGCCTAACAATAAAAATGATCTAAAAGTATTATCACTCATAACTTAGCATACAAGGTATTAAATAAGTGTGAAACATTTAGAGGTGGATTAATTCCCCGCACCATATGAACTACCCTCTAAAGAAACTTGGCATACGTACACTCAAAAAAGAGATGTTCGATGGTTTTTCTGGTTTGCTAAAAAAACATCATGCCCACCTATATATCTCTATTCCAGTTACGTTTGCTAAGTTATCTTTGGTGGGAATAACCCCTCTTTGAATGAACCAAAGAAAGATTTAATCTTCAAAGGTAACTTAAGCCGCCAACTAATTGTGACACTTTGATCCCATTACTGACTAGGAAGCTATACATCGATTTCACTGTAAAAACCCCATTCTTAAGCAGGCGCCACACAAACACATCATCACCTTGCTGCAGATTAAAGTTGGTCACCCTTGCTAATAGATGATTCCATTCTAGAAGTTTGTTTTCCACTAATGCTATATATTCTAAATTCAACATTAAGTGGAGTGAGCCTAAGACCTCTGCAACCTTTGCGTGTTTCCTTCTTACAGAATTGAAAAGTGTTGGGTGTTGGGATTTTAATGGCTAGTTACCAAGCCAAGTATCTTCCTAGAACCTGATTTGGTTACCATTATGCAATCTGAAATTACCCAAACTCAAGAAGGTGTCCTTTACACCCGTAAGACTCATCCAAAAATATGAGTCACCTGCTTTTTTGACAACTTGTGATAACGTCTTGTCTTTAGTATAGTTATTTCTCAATAAATCTTGCCAAATCCCCTCCTTGTTATACAATTTAAAGAGTCATTTACTCAAAAGACATTTATTTTATAATTCTAGGTTTAAAATACCTAGACCACCTTGTTCTTTGGGCTGACATGATAAATTCGATTTAGCTAGTCTATTTTTCTTTTTATATTGGTCGTTTTGCCAAAAAAACCTTGATATATAATACTCTATTTTCTTCAAAACTCATTTAGGGATTTCGAAGAATGAGAGCATAAACATAGGTAGGTTTGACAGCATTGGGTTAATCAACACTAGTCTACCCCCAATAGACCTGATAATTGTTCAAAAGAGTATAGATAGTTAGTGTTGATGTTATTTGTAGCTGGCATGGACATATTATTCTTGCCACTCCACCACACTCCCGTTCATATATATGAGCCCAGTATGGATGATCTATCTATGGATGGACTGCTCGGAGACGAGGAATGATGCTTTTTAGTATAGTGTAAGTTGGTGTGTTGATTATTGTGATACTCGCTCCGTCCGAAAATATATAAGACATACACATATTTCAAATTTCAAATTTTAATTGGTTATCTTTTATGAACAGATAATCTAATCTTATGGAAAGTTTATACTAGCTACAAAGGTGGCTAAATTATACGTGTATTTAGAAATACTTTCTAATGATCAAACTATTGTTGCTATAAACAAATTAAATTATATAAGAAAACTTAGCGGTTAAAGTGTAATCTTGAAGACAACACCAAATCAAGTTGCCTCTTATATTTTGCGATTGCTAAAAAAAAGATAATGGCTTTGCGAGGATCATACTACTACAAAGAAAGGATATTATATCACTTTCTTGTAACATATTCACCAATGTGTTCCAGTGAAATTTCATAGTAACACAAAATAGTGTGTTACAGACTTCGCTTGTAACACAAAACACTTTTTTATAAAAATGTGTTACTGACAATAATTATAGTAACACAAAATTAATGTTACAAGCAAAATGTTACAAAAGTGTATTATGTTGTAACACATAAATGGAACATATAAAATGTGTTATAAATATGTGCCCTGTAGTAACACAAAATAATGTTACAGTCCAAGTGTTACAAAGATTCGTAGAGCAATCGTCCCCCGGGCTCTTCGCTTCGCTCACTTGCTTCCCCGCACTCCCACACGCGCGTCCACGTGCAGTGGAGCCGGACGTCCTCGAATCACGCTCCCGGTCGCTTGCATACTGAGGTTCCACAACAAAAAATCGTCGGTGTCCCATGAAACATTGCTTGTTGCCATGCTTCAAGCGTCTTAAACTTGTTTCATCTTTACAGGACACACAACCCAACTGTCCCATATCTTATTAAATTGAATTTAAAGTACTCTCCAAATCAACATATAGGAGATGCATTATAAAAGATCTGGTGGAGATGCTCTTATCCTCTTTGAGGTGCATTTCAGAATAAGATACGTGTTAATGGGAAGTAACTAGAAGAAATTTCTAATATTACCAAGGAAAGACACAAATAAACACAATTCAGTACAGCCTTGGAAAAATATTTAAGGCAATTTAAATAATGCCTCCTCAAAAGAATGAGTTGATTTGCAAAATGGCTCCATGGTTTTGGGTGTTGATTTTCGGAATAGCAGGCATTGTCACAGTAAAACCTCTTTGCATATAGTATCTGACATCACAGAATCATAGTGAGGTTCCACAACAAAAAAAACAACAACCCCGTATGCTTTGGAGTAGGAACAAGGTGACTAGGGATGCCCTAAAATTTTAGTAACCTGCAACACAATAAAAGAGAAATATTCTTAGAATGTTGCTATACTTAAATTAGGAAAATAAAGGATCTGAAACCAAGATAATTTAAATATATGTTTCTTTCTCTAATTACAACTTTAGTTGACTATCAGGATAGTGGTGTGCCAATGTAGGAGTCAAATCTGCATATAAAACTGCAAAGCTACTTTATTATTGCTAAACTACAAGAATGATCCATGGATAGATTATAACTGAAAGAACATAGATGCAAGTCATAAAAATTCTTTATCATAGGCATGATCAGTAAACTTCAGATAATCTCTACGTTTTCATTTTTAAGAACATGGATGCAATTCATAAAAATTCTTTATCTAGTAAGGATAGTCATAGGTATGGATGAGACCCACAAACATTAGTATAATTAAGTTTGTTGTTCTGACATATAAAGCGAAGGTGAATGCGTGGGTCTGAATAATACTGTAAGAAAGAATATGACTTCAAAGGGCACAGAAAAGTATTATCACAGCACATTTCTTAATAAACTAGGCACCAACAGACCTTACAATACAAATGATGAGGTGGTCATTTTATTGACATGAGAAATATAAATCAAATAGTGCCCGTGACATGGAAATTAATTCATGAAGGTTTCATGGATGGAATTGATATAAAAATGATGGCTACCACAGAAACATAACAGTGTTAGTACTAATTAGCTACAATATCCACTAATCCATGTCCCAAGTTTTAATAATTTATAGCTCCATAGTACGATAGGTGCATTTGTTACATCAAGCATGCAAACGAATTTTAATTGTAATGAATCTTCTCCAATCTTGCTGATCAAACTGAAATAAAGCATTGGCCTTTTGTACAACCTTGAAAGACGAAAGTTCAAGAATCAGAAATTACAGTTGTCATTCTGCAGTTTCAAAACACTGTTTGTCAATTGTCATGCACTATGAATTCTAGAATACAGTTAACAATTGATTCTTATTCCTTCAATCCTTGCAAAGCGGAAACCAAATAAGCAGTGGTAAAACAAAACACAAGAAGAAAACAACATAAGTATGCGCCTTTTTAAAGAATCACTGATGTCTAAATGAAAATGCTTACTTTTACTGTACTGAACCTTAACTGGAAACAACATTTTTCCTTTTACAGTGCCATTGCAAAGTTCTCCAATGCTGTGGATATAGCTGGGTAGAACCAACATAACAACAAGTAACTATCATAAAATTAAGTAAAGAGTAAAGACTAAAGGATATCACAACTGAATCTAATTAAAATACTATCAAATGGCCCATGGTTGTCTGGAAAAGTTTGGGTAGGTTTTAACTACTACTCTGAAATCTGAATGCGACACATTTAGAAATGACAGCTGAGAGCAACTTATCAAGTCCAGCAGTAATACAGCTTGTCCATTTCATAGATGCATAGTAAGTTGCTAACCAGAAACTTTAATTAACTTCGGCGTCTTAAGATGCCACAGCCAAACTGTACACTGACAGTGCAAAAAATTATATCAAAATCATGTCTAGAGTTAAACATTTTGCAAAATCAGGATACAGTTTAATCTACTAATCCAGTAGGCAGGGGATTTCATCCTGATACAAAATAGAAGGATTCAACAACAAGCATTCCTGACCAGTGATTATCTCTAGCTGTTATTTTACATGACAGTTTTAATTGGTCCAACAAAAGTGCAGAAATGTAAATCTAAATCAGGATGAACAAAACCAGACTAAATAAAATTTGAACCTTGAATCGGAATATGCAGAAAACTAAGACCGCATCACCAACTGTGGTCGATCTGGTGGTCTGCACTTGGCCATAGATCCTAGAGTTGGGCCAGTCTCTCGAAGAACAGATCAATGGCACCGGCTTCTATAACTCGTGATGCAGTTCGCCACTCCCTCCTGTCCTGCACATGAACGAATAAATTATTGCAAACCTGGACTACAAGGATTCAGATAAATGGAGAACGAAACAAGGATCCAAAGACCGCAGGTGGCACCTCTAGCGCCGCCACCAGCCCAGAAGTTATTTGAGGGAGCAGTTCGTGTCGTAGGAGCAGGGATCGTGATTGTAAAGAAAAAAAGGAGAAAGGAGGATGGGTTGAAACTTGGGGTTTGTCGGTGAGTAAGTTAAGATATGCGCTTCCCCGCCATTTTTTCATGCTCTTCCGGCGGGGCTGATATTTTTCTCGGTGTTTGGCGCGCACGGTGGTAAAAGATCTGAAATCAGATTTAGAGGGAGAATAACAGAGGTTGAACGTGCCTCTGTCCACCTGTCACTGTCAATGGGTGCAAGGAACGTCGGGCGAGAAAAAAATGCAGCTAGCAATATTTGATTTAGAATAAAGCTAATTTGACATGTAAAAACACGCAGCGAGTAAATGTTAAAAAGTAAATAATAAATGTAATATTATGAATTTTTGAACTATTCCTTAATTCCTAAAACATAAAGATTTTCACAATCGAACTCTTAATGTAATTATGATTAAAATAAAGCATATTTTTATTAAAAACCTGGATCGTAATTATTTCCACAATGTTCTATTCTGATAATTTACTCAAGTCAACTCGAAATATATATTGTTAAATTTAACATACTTTAATAAAATTTTACTACTAAGTACATCGTTAACCAAAGTGAACTAATGAAAGCACATTTCTAATAATCTCTAATCTCGAAGTAAACTAAATTATAATGTATAATATTGAAAAAAATAATAGATCAAGTGAAGAAATTCAAATAAAAATGTTAGAAAACAAATAGCCATTTTACTTTATCAATAGTACTAGAATTACAAAATTATCACACAAGTATAGATTAAAGCATTTGTGTATATAATATAGACAAGGATAGCACATAAAAAGAATATGGTTATCAATAAATATTTAATAATTAAGTATATCAATTAATCAATCTATATTATATTTATATAAACATTTATCATGAAATTATAAATTTATAAAATAATTTAAATAAATAAATAAATAAACTAAAGCATTAAAATAGTTTAAAAGAACAAATATATTAGGATTAAAATAAATTAGAAAAATACAAAAATTAATTTAATCTTTATGTATCATTAGTATTTTTAAATTAGTACTAAAAGTTATTTATCGATAATTAGATATACTATTAAATGGATTCAATGTAGTATTAGTAATAATTAATTTAATAATTGGTCACTGAGAGAAAACATTTAAGTAGGTTCATGACACCTTATTTTCTTTGCGGATACGGATACTGCTGGACATTGTCGAATACGGATCTAGAATCGGATAGAGAAAAAAATGAAAAACGAATTTGGATGTATCCATTTAGTATCCATATTAGAAACGGATACAAATAAAGATATCCATATTACAAGTTTTAGCAGATACAGATATCAGATAATTTGGATATCCATTTCCATTTTCCATCCTTAACTAGTGAAGCTCTTTCAAAAGTACCTGTTTGACAAGCTAAAAATAGATTCTGAAGCTGCCTAATGAAAAGGAATTCGGATGTATCCATTTAGTATCCATATTAGAAATAGATACAAACAAAGATATCTATATTACAAGTTTTAGCGGATACGGATATTAGATAATTCGGATATCCATTTCCATTTTCCATCCTTAACTGGTGAAGCTCTTTCAAAAGTACCCGTTTGATAGGACAAGCTAAAAAGTAGATTCTAAAGCTGCAAAGATTCGTATAACCACTAGCAAACTGTATTATTAGCTTTGCCCTTATTGAAGGCTAAAAAGCAAAGAGTGACCTCATCACTGTCAAGATATATTGGTCTAATCTAGCTCTTGTGGATGCTTGAGGTGTGCGTACGCATCCTCAATCTATGCATATGTGTAGGCTTATGGATTGTTAGTTATATTTGGAAATCTTACATACAAATTAGCAAAGGTTTTATATAGGAATCAAAACGAAATTTTTATAAGACTTGCACTATTTGCTCCAATACGAAAATCTCAAAGGTCTTATATAGAAATCAAAACGGAATTTTTGTAAGACCTGACTGATATTTTGCACTATTTGCTCGAATATAAAAAAACACATTGAAAAATAAGAAGAAAATATTTAAATTTGGTAGAGAATCGATATATATATATATATATATATATATAACACATAAAAAAACTATGACCGAAAGTACTTCCCACCAACTGCGCCAAATTTTCCCTCCCAGAAACTATCTCCCGTAGAAACCGAAAGCAAGCAGTTGCGTATCACGATCAAAACCAATTGACTAAGTCCTGCTCTTGCTTCTCCGTCATTCCCTCCAACCCAGTCGTTGCGGCCCCCCCTAGCCCCAAAATGACCGACGCTCCTACACCGGCGGTGACTCGCTCGCCTGGTACGCTCTTCTCCAGTCACTGCGTCATCTGCCAGGCTTGGCACTAAGCCGTCAGATTGTAGGCTCATCACGGTGATGAGCATCTACGGTTGGGGCATCGACGCCCTCATCCCGACCACCGTCATCGCCTGCCTTGAGGTCAACTGCAGGTACGTGAATGAACCCACGATGTTATCTCTATGTTCAGTTCTCTAATTCGCTTGTTCCCTGCAAGTTTGTATGAAATTAAATTGCCCCTGATGCCTTGATCTTGAGGGTCATTTTTTTAGGGTCCTGATACCTTGATGTGTCTTTACCATCTGCAATTCCATGAATTTTCTTTCCTGAATCTGTAATTGGCCGTGCCTCTATTGCTCTGAAGTTTGAATCTGTAAGTGCTCTAAGCTTCTGAACCTGCAATGCTCTACTGCTCTGAACCTCTGAACCTGTTAATTCGTAATACTCTGAAGCTGTGATTTTGTCATGCAATGAATCTTAATAAGCCTAACATTTTTTTTATATGAGCCTGTGATGCAAATCCACCAATTACTAGGCAAATCAATCCTCTTACATATGAATATATGATAAATATATCTGTTATTCATTTGATCACTTCTGTAAAAATTGTTTTTGTTTTTCTTGGAATTCTCTGTTTATGCCTTTAGAAACCATCATTTTGGCCTGCCTTTAGGAACCATCATTTTGATCTTGCTCCAACAGCAGAAAATAATAAATAAATATACAAAATTTAATCGTGTTTAATCTACGTTTAATATCCCTAGGAGCTAGGTCACTGACCAATGCCTTTCTCAAAGTTGGAACTTACATGTGCATATCATCATGTAGACATGTAGTCATGTTAAGTCTGAATTTTGTGGCTGTAATCTTTGTCCTATTCAACAGTTATATTATCTGAAATTGTAGCTTTTCTCTGAACACTGTCATGGGCTTTCCATGTCCCGAGGTACAAGTTTGAGTTCCTTTTTTTCGTTGATATCTGAGCTGTGTAGTGTGGAACAGAGATAACTTGAGTGGAGGGCTCTCTCAATTCATTAGGATATTATTAGTATGAATGTAAATAGCTATTGTACACCGTGAATCCAAAGCATGAGAAAACTAAAGTACATGTCAACATTAAAATAATAATCATGTAAGTTAAGTTGTAATTAACATGACAAATATGAGATCAATTGCGTGGACTAAAGAACAGTATTGTGAATTGTTTGTTTTTCATCATGGAAATATTGCTAATTTGCCATAGTTGTTTCTGGTAATGATGTAATCATTCTGAAGCTGTCATACTATTTATCAATATCTTATTTGTTTTTTTACAGCAAAACAATCAAGGGAATAAATGACGAATTAGAAAAGATTACAAGAGCCAGTGAACATTACAAATCACAAGGTAAAATTAGATTTGGATGGCTCTTATTTCCTACATTCTCCTTGCTAACTATTGTTGCCAATATGAAAGTCCATGCATGTTCAGATAACATTGTAAACTAGATTTCATTCTTATTTTCTATTAGATTTTATCTTATTTCCCTGGGAAGTCTCTATTTATGCCTTAGAAACCATCATTTTGGCCTGCATTTGTCCTCATGCAAGTGATTTTGCTCCAGCAGCAAAAATAAATAGATAAATAAATACACAAAGTTTAATCATGTTTAATCTAAATTTAATCTCCCTATGTGCTAGGCCCACTACCTAGCATCTGCCTAACACTTGGACCAGGCCCGGCCCTGGGGGTGTTCGAGCGGGGCTACCGAACTAAACCCTCGAGGCCAGGGGGCCCAACCCCAAATACGTATGTAGGTAATAGCCTAATAGGTAGTATAGTATTCAGCCCCGTGTCGATTCAGCTGCCTTCCGCGTTCGCGACTCATGTGCCCTTCCGCCGCGCGGCCGCTACTCCATTCCTGCGTGAGTCGGCGATCGACTCCCATGCGTGCGAGGCTGCGAGCGATCAACTCATCAACGATCGGAGATCCCGCGCAAGTGCGAGAGCGAGCGGCCGCTGGCCATCTGATCGGCTGTTCTGTTCCTGCTCCCGGTCTTCGTATACGGAGGTAAAACACAGCCCTAAGCCCCTAAGCCCCTAATCAATATTTGCTCTTGTCCCCTATCTTTATTCTTTACTTCGATTTGGGATCTAGGAATCCCATACGACAATCATGTTGAATTTAGTATGGCATAATTTTATTTAATTATTACTTTCTGCTTTTCTAAACTTACAGTGAAGTCATGTGCCCAAAAAGCATGCATCTAGAAGTGAGAAAAGAAAAAAAAAGAGAAGGATAGAGGGCTTCATAGAATCACAAATAGGAGCTCTTGATAAATTTTTTAAGAGCCAATGTCTGCTATGGAGATTTTTTAGTTTGTCACATAAGCGGATTGTTATCCTAATATTTATATTGCTTATCGGATCCTATTCACTATGCCTGTGACTGTGGCCTCAGCTGAAAGAACCTTTTCAAAGTTGAAATTATTGAAGAATTATTTGAGGTCCGTAATGTCCTAAGAAGGATTAAATGGTTTGGCAACTTTATGCATCGAGAAGAAATTATTGGATGAAATTGATATTGAAGCCATCATCAATGACTTCGCAGCAGCAAATGTTAGAAGAAATTTTTAAGGTAAAATAATATGTATAACTTGTTTCATAAGAATGTTTTTTATGCATTACACTTATTAGAATCGTCATTATATTATTAGAGTTGTATTAAAGGGCCCATCGCTTGTAGCTTCGCTCTGGATCTATAATTTGATAGGACCGGGCCTGACTTGGACCACCAGCTCCCTCCGCTGCTCATCCTTGAATGCCTTTCATGTGACTTTAGTTAAAAAGGAGATGGCTCTTCATCTGAATCCTTTAGATTAGAATGCCTCATCAATTTCTTTCTGGCTGAAATATTTCTGAATATAAGCCTTCTTACAACACTACAGTACTTAAACTAAAGTCATATATTAGATTATCTAAATCTTCCTAAAATGTAATGCATTATCTAAATCTGCGTAAAATGTAAGTGCATCAATGCTATTTGTTTCCATTTTCTTGTCATCAGAAACCACAAGTGTTTTCAGGCAATTAGGACTTCTCTATTAATACCTTGGTATTAATCACTAATTTGTTTGTGTTCTACAGGATAACAATCAAAGGTGAAAAATGAAAAGTTATCTTAGGCCAGTGGAGAAGAGACAACAACAATGTAGATAAGGGTCAATACCTTGGTATCAATCCTTACCTTGGTATCTATTAATGCCTTGGTATTAATCCTTAACTTGGTATTAATCCATAACTTGTTTTGTCTTATTATTTTATACTTCATTTTATATATGTATAAGGGTCATCACGGAGGGCTTGGAGAGACTACAACCATTGTACACTAGGAGGTGGCTCGTGACAAGGTTATATGCCACAAGCGCTAAACACATAAGCAACCTCCTCTAATGAAGGTAGACACACATAATATCACTTGTTCTAATTGCATGATCTTGATGTACATCTAAGGGTTGTTGGTCACTAAGAGATTATGTCAAATTAATATAGGATGGGTCCATAATGCTACTAATGAATTCAAAATATCTTTATAAGGCTAATGTGCCTATTCAACTCTTTTGAGCACTGATCCAAAAGCCATTGTTGGTGGAGTTAAGATATGAAGTCAATTCTACAAAGTGCATATCAATCATCCTATAGCAAAAGATGAGTCATTAGTGAGGCCCATGCTTGGGTGCAAAAATATTGGTGATGCCTATGCCAAAGGAGTCCCAATTGCTTGGCCTTTGATGTTTGTATTTTCAAACTAGCTTTCTTAACTCTATGTCAATGTACATATTTGGCCTAATTTATAATGTTACAAGTTACATTTTATTTACAGGATGAAATGATTAATGGTGGAATTCCTACATCGACGTGTACAAAGAATGGAAGGAGAAGCAATGGAATTTATGAATACTAGTTATAGGATTTTTTTTTCTTTCTAGTATGGACCATGTGTATTTGCTCTCTAGAGCCATATCATTGTGTACATATACTATGATTTGATCTGAATGAGCACTATGTTTGAAATCATGCTACGATATGTGGATCTTGCTATGATTATTGAAATTTATGGTTTATGTGATTTTGCAATGTATCATGTTTGTGTGATTCTATAATAATTTGTGTGCCACATATAAAAGGGAAATAAATATTTGTTTCTTAATCTAAATATGTTACAATAGATATAAAGAAGTGTTACAAACCAAGTGTTCATTTGTTCCATATTGTGCTCTACCATGATGTAGAAGTGTTACTAGAACTAAAAAAAGTGTTACAGCAGACAATCATTGTAACACTAGGAAAATGTTTCGATAGGTTAGTAAATGTGTTACAAAATATGCATTCTACCACAATGTGAAGTGTTACTAGAGCAAAAAAAAGTGTTACAACAAAAATCATTGTAACACTAGACAAATGTTCCTATAGACAAGTAAATGTGTTACAATAAACTAGTCTATAGTAACATGACCAATTGGAACACAAAAAATAATGTGTTACTAAGAGAGCTAGTAACACTTTTTCCAACCTATAGTAACATAAGTTGGTGTTACTATATCCCTGTGTTGTAGTAGTGTCTAGGACAGGTCGATAGATGGATATATATAGTAGGATGTTTCTAGAAGGACAAGTCAATGTATGGATATAGTAGGATGTAACGCGACTTATGTCATGCATGACACTGCGTCTGGAGTATATAATATATCCATGATATACATACTATAAGCATGCATACAGGCTGCTGACACTCAGCCGCTATAGTTGTCTCCTGTTAATTGTCTATTTGGTTAAATTTATTTATTTTCTTCGTAAGTTAATCTGTAGTGATATTTATATTCAGTGGTCTGCATGTAAACTTCTAGACATGTCAACGCATACATCATGCATTCCCAGCTGCCACTTGTTTTTAAAATGATGCGCTTAAACTGTGGGGTAATCCCACCTCTGCCTCTTTTTTTACTCAACTGTGTTATGCACTGTTTTCAAATGAGGGGCTACGTAAACATCGCAGTCGCAGGTAGGCACGCACTTGGGGAGCTAGTATGTAGTATGATCATGGAGTCATGGAGAGGAGAGGGGCAGATCAGATCCGCTAGCTTCAGGTCTGCGGTGTGCCACGGTCCACGACTGCTTTGCAGCACCTGCCGTCCTCCTTCGCTAAAAAGCAGCCCTTGTCCACTTACGTCGTCCATCGTAGCTTTGGGGCTGTGCTGTGTAGTGAGGCTGGCGGAGCGGCCTTTCGAAGTCTTGTACTTTGATAAACATCGTTATACTTTGATAATATTTTGTTGTTATCCAAGTCTTGTATTTAATTTACCATTTCTTTCTAAAACAATATATCTCTCCGCACGCAACAAAAAAAATGATAAAAGCATTATCACTTTTTCTTATTCCCACCATAATGTTATATGAATATAAGAAGAGTTTTTTTTTGAAACATAGTACACAGACGTAGACCCCTATGAGCATCATATCCTACCCATATGGAAACTTCAAAACAGTGGACTGGTAGATCTTAAGGTTGACAAAGTTATCATAGACATCTCTCTATATTGACATACACATTCCCTGTCACTGAAAAAATACCATTAATTCCTAATATAAATCTAGAAAAATAAGAGTACACACATCAATTCAAGAACTTAAGTCTAGGTGAGTAAATTCCATCACAAGAAACATAACCACTTGAGTTACACTCAGTTCACATATGAATATAGGGAGATAGCTAGTAAAAGTTTTGGCAACATTGGATTCCATATATATATATATAGTAGTGAACTAGCTTAAGTATATTTGCTCTTGGAGACTTGCTGTTACACAAATGGTTCTCTAAAAAAAAGTACTACCTCTGTCTCTGAATAAATTAATTTCTAAAATTATCTTTAGTTAAACTTCTTTTTATATTTGACCACATTTAAGAAAAAAGTGCAAATATTTACAACGCCAAATGAGCATGTTATGAAAATATCTCTTAGGTGTATCTGATGATACTAATTTAGTATCATAAATCTTGGCACTTCCCTATAAATTAGGGGTTAAATTTAAAAAAATGACTTAAAACAATTGTACAAATTGATTTATTCTTAAGGAAAGTACTGTACATGCGATCTTCGAAAGTGCACGTTAATCTTCATGGTCCCGTTGGATTGGTCGCACTCGCACATGTGTGCTAGTGCTACCTGTAACCAATCGATGTTCTACGAGCTGGCTTTTACTCAGTGGGTGTAGTTAACAGATTGTCTCTGCTTCTAGAAGTTGACTAATGCATGATTGCTAGTCCTCTAAGAGCAAGGCTAATAATATAGCCGGCTCGTTGACTATAAGGTTCTTTATAGCCTTCTCTTAGTCCACTCATATACAGTAGTTAGCTCTTTGCTATTAATGCATGACCCCTTTGTCTTTCTCACAAAGTTTTTTTTTTGTTCTTGTGCCCAAGCCGGCGGTGAGCTTACAGTCCGCTTCTCGTCTCTCTCCTTTCTTCTCTCCTCCACCTCGATCATCATTTAGTCAGTTTACAACCTCTTATTATACTTGCTCTAATCACGGGGATACGCATTGCATGACGTGTCACGGATATATGTACTATATGTATACTGCACACCCGTAGTGGCCAAGGGGACAAAAAAACCTCTTTCGTCTACCCGACATCCAAAGCATAGGTCTGTGGTCAGATAAGCTCATGGAGTTGCGGTACCGCTGTGTATGGATGATGGAGCAAAGGTTCGAAAGTTTTCTCGATCTGCGCGAGAAGATTTTTTTCTTAAGCTGAAATAGCCGGGGCTGTCTAGTCACTACTGATCAAGTTATATATATATATATATATATATATATATATATATATATATATATATATATATATATATATATATATATATATATACATACTGCACACAGTTCATGTGAGAAAAGGGTTATTGATTCTCTGTTTGATTAGCGAGCTGTTGCATCTGATGATTAAATAGTAAACAACATGCACCATTCAGATGTCGGCACTTGCATTGGCCCTCGACCCCTTTCTTTAAATTTTTGGGAACAAGGAGTGTACTACGGAGTACATGAAGCAATATAGAACTTCGTTTAAAATAAACAGCTGGTTTGTTGACTGACGTGTGAATCATGCATGCTTAGTTACAACATAAGTAGCATTTAAAAATGTTGTCGTCAAATTATTGTATATATATAGGAGATCGTGAAAATCAAGAACCCATTCTGCATTGAGGATACATATGTTCAAACTAATTAAACTCGCGTGATCTTCTTGGAATAACAAACGAACAGGAGATCCGCCGTAGAGAGGCAGCTGATTTGTGAGTTGGTGATGCTTTGTACTATTATTCGATTTGTTTCCTAGCACAATCAGCTCTTGCTAAAGTTCCTTGTACTCTAGCTTGAACAAGCACCTCATATATATATTCTCTGTCACAAACGGATGCAATCGAACAAATAATGCACACGACCTTGTAGTCTCTAAAGGTTTTTAGCGTTCATTTTCAGCAAAAAGGACATATTCTAATCAATTCCCTGTATCATAATCCTATCTGTGATCCTTTTCATTGACATCAACAACGGATTCTATGCCATTTGTACGTATGAGAATATTCTCATCTTTATGAATGAATCATGTGCCGATGCCGTGAACTAATTGCTGGATGTATATATATAGCTACTCCCTCGGTAATGGATTTTGAGTTGTCCTAATTCAAACCAATATAAGTTTGACCATCTTCGTAAATAAGACTACTAACATCTACCACATTAAAGGAGTAAATTATTAAAATATATTTCATAACGAATAGAATGAAACTTATTTGATAGCATAAATCTATTATATTTCAGGATGGACGGTAGCAATTATAACTTAAAGAAAATATAGTGCGAAAGGAATTGTATATCAGGTTGATTACAAGAGCATATTGTTAGGTTGATCTCCACCAAGTTGGCTTTGGGCCTTGATTAGAGGTGAAAACGGTACGGATATTTTCCGACCGTATTCGAGACCGAATCCGTTTAGAAGGGTTCAGATTTGTCCGCATCCGAGTTCGGATATTCAACATCGATACCGTATCCGTATCCGAATACTCAAATCGCATATTTATGATGTTGATATCTTATCGTATCCTATCCGGCATGGTTGACACTATCCGTATTCAAATCTGAATCTGGACATAAATATAAAAACAAATGTGATACCAGCGATATCCGTTCGTATCTGATCCGTTTTCATCTCTAGCCTTGATCCAGCGCCATGATCGGGGGCGTCTAGCCTCATACATGGCTGGTGGGCCCATCGCGTAGCGCTATATTAAGGAGGTGGGGGCTGGAGCTCAGGACACGAGGTTCACCGCCGCCACAAACCTCACCTACAAACCCTAACCGATCAAGGTAGCGCTCTGAGCGATGGGAAGACTCATTGCCGCCTCTGCGCCATGCCCGTTGTCTACATCGCCATCGGGACGCCGTTGCTTCATCGCCACCGACACTGACGCCATGGCGAGCTCCTCCACCAAGCCCACCGGATGATCAGTAACATCTCCCCACTCTCATCCTCTCTCTCTCTAGTTTTGTTCTAGGTTGATCTATGTGTTCTATCCCATTTTAGTGAAGTCGAACCCACTGATCTATGCCTAGATGATCCACTAAGTCTTTCAATGGTATCAATTAGCAAAATCTAGCGCATATATCTATTTTCGAGGAAGAATTTAGAAGGAGATGATTCGATTTCAGTTTCCCCTAACCCTAACCCTAACCCTAAGAAAGAAGATAGAGAAAAGAGGGGGCTCACTAGGGCTCCTTTGCCTCCATACCCACCGCCGTCGTGCGGGAAGTGCACTGCGCTGCCGCCGGCGCGCAGGAAGGGAGCCCCGGAGGGCGTGGCCTCGCCGTCACATGGATCTTCTAGGGGCTCGGGCTTAGGGCGTCACCACAAGGCCGCTCGACAGCGGCGCGCTCAACCTCGGGTGAGCGCGCGCGCCAGCAAGGGGCCTGGAGACGGCGCCGCCACCATTTTCCTCCGGCCGCCATGATTGACTGTCACTGCTCTGCTTCGGCGTTGAGAGAGAAAGGGCAAGGCAAGAATGTGGCTAGGGTTCTGGGGGAGAGGCGCGGCTGGGCGCCAATTTTTGATCGCGCGAAATGAACGAAGGACCATCCGATGACCATCGACGCCCAGCATTGAATCAGGCCAGATTCGGCCTAGGCGGGCGATGACTTTCCTGGCCTAGGCCCAGGTTGCGGCCTGGGACGCGAGTGCGCACAGCACGCAAAGCGTGAAATGAACAGTGAAGTTTATGAATTAGATTTATTCTTTTTTAGAAGCAATTTTTATATTTTCTGTCAAGTTTTCAATCTCTGCTCAAATTTGAACCCTTAGGATAATGTGTTTAGAGAGTAAATAAGTATGGTCAGATGCTTCTGATCGAGAATTATTATTTTAAGATTATTTTCATGTTTTCGCTGCAAAGTTTATATTTATTATTTTCTAATTAAATTCAAACCAATGGGAGGATTTAATTTTGAAGAGTAGTTATAATATTCAGTAAATTATGATATTGTTATTTTTCTGACCAACATTGATGATAACAATATTATAAGTTCTTGCATTAGTTCTATTTCTGACCAACGGTGATGTAGAATTAATGTAGAAGAATGTTGATATTGCTATTTTCTGACCAAAGTTGATGTTAGCAATATTATAAATTTTATTTATGAGTTTTATGCATTATTTCTATTTATGCCCAACGATAATGTAGAATTAGTGTAGAAGCATATTGTACATTTTAATTTTGACCAACGTTAAATTACAACATGCAATTTATTATGTCAGCTGTTTCTCACTTTCTCTTACGTTGTTTTAGGCTACGACCCAATGATGTTTATCTTGTCCATTCCGCCTCTCAATGGAAGCAACTATAACGTATGGCGAGAGAAGCTTGAGATAGAACTTGCACTGTCCGACAATGATCTAGCACTTATCTCTCTGTGTCCCACTGAGCTAGTGGACCCGGTGAGGGAAGCAAATGAGATTGACACAGCTTTCGCTACTCGACAGCGTGACCATGTAGAAGTGAGAATGAAGTACAACCTTGATCGTGCGAAGTGGGATAGTTCAAACCACAAGTGTTTGATAGTGATTAAGGGATCCATTTGAGGATCCTATAAGGGGTTCAATCCCAAAATGTACCACCGCCACTGAGTATCTCAAGAAGTTGGAGAGTCAGTTCACTGGCTCTTCAAAGGCATGTAAGCACTCTTATTAAGAAGTTAGTCAATGAGAAATACTCTGATGGAGGGATTAGAGAGCACATATTGAAGATGAGCAACACGACATCCAAGCTCAAGCCAATGGACTTGAGGCTCAAGGATGAGTTCCTAATTTATTTGGTTTTTGCATCTTTTCCCAAAGAATATGAGACTTTTATTGTGAACTACAACTTACAGCCAGATAAGTGGGACATTGAGAAGCTCATTGTCATGTGTGTGCAAGAAGAGGAGAGGCTTAAGAGTTCACATGGTGACTTAGCTAACCATGTGAAGAAAAATAAAAAAAGAACTTCAACAACAAGAACGCTAAACCACAAGGGAAACCTCAGTGGGACAATAGCTCCTCCTCTAAGCAACAAGGAAAGGCCCCTCAGAAAGATCACCATTAGAAATTCAACTATGTTCAAGTGGACAAGGACACTTGTAGATTGTGCCACAAGATTGGACACTACCAGAAAGAATGTACATAGTTCTTGAAGCACCTGATCAAAAAAAGGTGAGGACATTATTATATTTGTAGATGAGTCCTTGTATTTAAGTAATGCAAAATCTACTTGGTGAATTGATTCAGGTGCAACTATTCATGTTGCAAATTTATTACAGGGATCCCATACGAGAAGGACCTTGCAAAGAGGAGAAAGACACATTAAGGTGGCAAATGGAGTCAAAGCTGAAGTAGAAGCCATTGGAGAACTCCCATTAGAATTAAATGATGGCTTTATACTTGTAACACCCAAATTTTAGGAGTAATAAATTTTAAATAATTTAGAGAAAGGGAATTAAAATTTTAAAACTATTTGGTGATGCATTCATGCTGTTGTATTTATTTTATTTTGTGGTGTGGATATATTTGTTTTATTTGATTTGGTTTAGGAAAATTTGATTTAAAAATGTGTTTGGAAAATTAGAAAAGAAAAGAAACAAAAGAAAAAAAACAAACTACCTACTCACCTGGCGGCCCGAAGGCCCGCTCGGGTCGGCCTGCATTCCTCCCGCCTGGGCCGCACGGTGGGCCGCTGCCTTCCCTTCTCCGCGCCAGCGACCGCGAGAGCCCAGCAGCCGAGCCAGCAGCGCGCCTCATCCTCCTTCAGCCATTGACGGGTGGGCCCCAGGTGGCAGCCGCATCTTCTATCTTCGTCGTAACCGGGACGGACACAAAGCTTCAACCGAATCGAATCTCAAATCCTTGATATCCTACCCGAAATCGATGAGGTGAAGTTACAAAAGGGTAGCCGGGGTTCTCCTCTTTCCGTTTTCCATCTAAAACTCTAGTCCAACCACGTGAAATCGAGTTCTAGGGCTTCAAGTTGGTAGAGGCGGGCGAACGGTCGGCTAGGGGGTTCTAGGGTGGATTCAAGGCCGATTTCTTCGCTTGGGTGAGTTTGTCATCTTCTCCTCTCCCTTCCAATGCTCTTCTTTTGAGTTTTTGTGCTTTGAATCGCGGGTTTGGAGCTCACCGTCGGTCAACAATGGCGCCACCGTCCCCATTGTTGCCGCGCGTCACGTATGGTCTATCGTAGCTAGTATTTACCGCTTAGTTGAGTTCGCATGGAGCTTCTCTACCGTTTGGATCAAACGCGGGCTCGATTGGTGGTCTAAGTCACGAGAACCGATGTTTCCGGCGACATGGGTCGCGGCGGTCATGGCGGCCACCGGCCGGCTGAAAGTCCTATGTTTGGTGTTGGTAATTAGTAACAATGCCTAAGTACTAATCCCATGCCTAAGTTGTATGTAGCATATGAGGATTAGTACACTCCAAGGTTGGTGGCAAGATGGACATGGTGATCATGATGGCCACACTTGGATTCGGACGCAACCCTATGTGATCAAGGCAAAGGTATATGCTTAAGGGTTGTGTTTTAGTAACCAAGACACCTAGTGGGTGTGGTTACATTATAGGATAGATAGCCGTACTATAAAGAGGGGAATGACGCGGCTATTGAACTCCTAAGTGCTTCTAGATGTGCATTTCATGATCATATGCATTTGGATAGAACTAATATCGCCTCGGAAAATGATTGTGAAAATGCTAACACACTCACACATGACGAGATCACTTGGTGATGTTAGCACGTTTGCGACGGCGGTGGAGTTTAAGCGGTAGAGAGGGTTTGGGGTCATCTCTCCCTCCCGCCGAGCGTGCGAGCGCGGGATTCAGGCAATTTTGGGGAAATGAAATGCCTATTTTCCACTACGCTGGAAGTCGGAAAAAGAAACGGAGGCAAACGGGGGTCACAGTGGTGACCGGACGCTGGACCGGACGCGGTCACTGTTTGACCGGACGCGTCCGGTCAGTGTCCAGTGTCTGCGCGTTTTTCAGTTGTTTGATCGGACGCGAGGCGCGTCCGGTCACAGGCGACCGGACGCGTCCGGTCGTCCAGGGAGCTTACTGGACTCCAACCGGACGCGGGCATTGTGGCGTCCGGTCAGTTCTTCAGCGCGTCCGGTCGCTGGTTCGTTGTGCGCGGCTCAGGGTTGACCAGCGCGTCCGGTCAGTTACGGGACCGATGCGTCCGGTCGTGACCGGCGCGTCCGGTCGTTGCGACCGGCGCGTCCGGTCAGTGTTTTGAAAAAGAACCGTTGCGCGACCGGCGCGTCCGGTCCACGCGACCGGCACGTCCGGTCAGCGTGACTTCGGCTGTTTCAAGTTTCTAACGGCTATATACGAAGGGGTACGTCTATAAATACTTGTTGGCCGGCTCAAGGCTCTCACTCTCGAATATTTTGATATACTTGTGAGCACTTTGAGCTAAGCAACTCCCCTCCCACTCATCTCTCTTGCTTCTTTGCATATTCGAAGTGAGATTGAGTGATCCAAGTGCATTTGCATTGTGAGATAGCATCTAGTTGGCACTTGGTGGTTGATTTGCTGCGGGATTCTTGTTTCTCTTGGTGGTTGCCGCCACCTAGACGGCTTGGAGCAGCTTGGAGGCGTTGGCAAGAGTTGGTGATTGTTCTTGGCCACCTCCGGTGATTGTGAGGGGTTTGTGCCTACCTCGGCGAAGCGCCAAAGGCAACGTTAGTATATTGCTCGTGTCATTGCAACCTTTTGCCATTTGGTAGGTTCTTGTGGTGCCTTTTGAGAGGCTCGGTGTGAGACCGATTAGCCACCGAACCACGTGGTGAAGAGGGACACAACGGGGACTAGCGTGCCGGCAAGCACGTGAACCTCGGGATAAATCTTCGTGTCATCACTTTCATATTGTGATTGATTGATCCCGGTGTTTGGTTATCTTGGTATTCATTGTTGATCATATTGGTTGGCTCAATACTTCGCCCCTCGGTGATACCCTCCTATCTCTCTTGTATTAATTTCTTAGTTATCTTTGCTAGCTAGTTAGCTTAGCTAGAGTAGTTCTCTTGTGTAGCTTGCTAGTTGTAGTTGTACTTAACTTCTCGGTTTGACTTGTGCGGTTGAGTGCAAATACTAGAATTGTGAATTGGATAGGTGGCTTGCAAACACCCATAGGCTAAGCAAAACTCGCATCTCGCTATTTGTTATATTGATAAACTTGTTTAGCTTGTCGTTGTAGAAAATTTTAATAGGCTATTCACCCCCCCTCTAGCCATCAAGACCTTTCAAGTGGTATCAGAGCCGTGGTCACCGTTTGTAAGGCTTAACAACCTCGGTGTAAGATGGCTCAAGTTATGTTTAATCATGTTAATGGCAAGCCTCCATTCTTTGATGGCGTCTCTTCCTTTGATCATTGGAAAAGGAAGATGAAGCAATATCTAGGCAATATACATGAGAAGGTTTGGGATGTGACCAAAGAAGGATACGTCATTCTTGATGAGGAAAACCTCACTCCCAATGACCGCATCAACAAACAATGCGATACGGCGGCACTTGACACAATCTATCGTGCCATTGATGATAAAGTATTTGAGCAAATCAAAGATCTTGAAAAGGCAAATGAGCTTTGGATAAGGCTTGAAGAAACATATGAAGGCACTTCAACGGTAAAAAGTGCCAAACTATATATGCTCAAGGACAAGTTCTCCACATTCAAGATGAAGGATGATGAATCCATCCCGGAGATGTTCTATAGGCTCCAAGTCATTGTCAATGATCTCAAGGGGCTTGGGGAGAAGGTTGAGGACAAGGACTTCTCACACAAGTTCTTGATGTGCTTACCCAAGAAGTTTGCCACCTTGAGAAGAATGATCTTTAGAGAGGGATTGGACAAGGTCAAACCAACCAATGTGCTTGGAGATATAATGACTGATGCCCAATACAATGATGATGAAGATGAGGTAGAAGAGAAGAAGGAAACCAAGGTCAAGCAAGAGAAGCCCATTGCATTCAAGGCTTCATCCTCTAAGGGCAAGAGCAAGGTTGTTGATGATGATGATGATCCATTTGATGATGAGATCATGGCCCTTCTAGTGCAAAAGATGGGTCGGTTCATGAAGAAGAAAGGCTATGGTGCAAGAAAGAGAAGGGACTTCATGAAGGCAAAGGAGGTGCTTTGCTACAATTGCAATAGCCCCGATCATGTAGTGGCAAAGTGCCCCTATGAAGACAAAAGATATAATGATGGGGAGTTAAAGTTGAAGAAGAACAAGAAGGAAAAGAAAGCAAAGAAGAGCTTCACTTTCAACAAGAAGAAGAAGGGTGGTGGTTATGTAGTCACTTGGGATAGTGACAACTCCGATAGTGATGATGATGAAAGCTCTAGTGATGATGAGAGGATCACTCGACGAGCCACTGCAAACATCGCCCTCTCCAACAAGCCATCCATCTTCGACACTACATCAACATGCCTTATGGCCAAGCCTACCAAGGTAAAACATGATGATAGTGATGATGATTCTTATGCTAGTGATGATTGTAGGAGTGATGAGGAGGAGGATGAGGACTACTCCAAGGATGATCTATTAGGCATAATAGATCAAATGAGCAAGGGCTACAAGAGGACAACCAAGAAATACAAAATCTTGGAACAAGAGCTCATTGCAAAGAGCAATGAAAATGATGCCTTGATGGAGGAGCTTGTTGCTCTCAAAAAGAGTTAGGAGTGCAAAGGAATTGAACAAGAGCTCAAAGCTCTTAGGAAATCCTTTGATGAGCTAGAGGCTTCTCGTGAGTGTCTAAAGGAAGACCACGAGGATCTTGAAATTGCTCACACTAGGCTTAAGGAAGCCCACTATACTCTACTTGAGCTCATCAAGGAAAAGGACCTTAAGTTGGAGAAGTTCATGAAGGAAGCTAAGGAGGAGCAAGTGATTGTCACTTGTGATATTGGACTAACATGTGATATTATTGATGATTCTTTATTTGTTAGTCCTACTAATGCTTCATGTAGCTCATCATCATCCACCACAACCAACTCTACCTCTACTACTAGTGATTCATCACTTGTGGTTGAGACTCTCAAGAGAGAGGTGGATGATCTCACCCGCGCATTAGGCAACGCCTATGGTGGGGATGCCCGCTTGCTAAAATGCTTGGGTAGCCAAAGGTTCTCCCTTAACAAAGAGGGATTGGGCTATACTCCCAAGAAGGGCAAGGCGGCCTTTGCTACTCCAAAGCCTCGCTTTGTGAAGGGCAATGGTCGTTATTGCAATAGATGCAAGCAAATTGGGCATCTAGAGATTAAATGCAATAAAATGAACAAGAACAAGAAAAATGCTAATGTACCTTACATTCCTTTTGATTCTTGTTATGTACTTACCAAGGGTGAGAAAGGTGTGCATGCTAGGTTTGTTGGTACACCAATTGTGGGCCCAAAGAAGAAGGCCATTTGGGTACCAAAGAGCTTAGTGACTAACCTCCAAGGACCCAAGCAAGTATGGGTACCTAAGAAACATTAAATTGTTTTGTAGGTTAATTACAAGGCCGGAGGAAGGCATTGGGTGCTTGATAGTGGGTGCTCTCAACATATGACCGGTGATTCAAGAATGTTCAACTCTCTCAAATCAAATGATAGTGGCATTGATAGTATCACATTTGGTGACAATAGCAAGGGTGATGTAAAGGCTCTTGGAAGGATTGCAATCTAAATGATCATAGCATCTCCAATGTGCTACTAGTTGAAAAGCTCAATTTCAACTTGTTGTCGGTTGCTCAATTATGTGATCTCGGTTTCAAGTGCATATTTGGTGTTGATGATGTGGAGATAGTTAGTGTTGATGGCTCTAACTTGATCTTCAAAGGCTTTAGATATAAGAATCTATACTTGGTTGATTTCAATGCTAGTGACACTCAACTTTCAACATGCTTGCTCACCAAATCAAGTATGGGTTGGTTATGGCATAGAAGACTTGGTCATGTTGGCATGAAGCAATTGAACAAGTTAGTAAAGCATGACTTAGTTAGAGGCTTGAAGGATGTCACATTTGAGAAGGATAAGCTATGTAGTGCATGTCAAGCCGGAAAGCAAGTAGACAACACTCATCCATTGAAGAGCATTATGAGTACTTCCAAGGCATTTGAGTTGTTGCACATGGATCTATTTGGGCCAACTACATACACAAGCATTGGTGGCAACAAGTATGGTTTTGTGATTGTGGATGATTTCACTAGATACACATGGGTATTCTTTCTTGTGGACAAGAGTGATGTATTTGACATATTCAAGAAGTTCATCAAGAGAGTGCAAAATGAGTTTGAGACCACAATCAAGAAAGTAAGAAGTGACAATGGAAGTGAGTTTAGAAACACAAGAGTTGATGAGCTATGTGAAGAGCTTGGAATCAAACATCAATTCTCGGCCAAGTATACACCTCAATCAAATGGCCTAGTTGAGAGGAAAAATAGAACCTTAATTGATATGGCAAGATCAATGTTGAATGAGTATAATGTGAGTCATTCATTTTGGGCCGAAGCAATCAACACGGCTTGCTTCTATAGCAACCGCCTCTATTGCCACAAGTTTCTAGAGAAGACACCATTTGAGATCTTAAATGGAAGAAAGCCCAACATTGCATACTTTCGGGTATTTGGTTGCAAATGCTACATCTTGAAGAAGGGCACTAGATTAAGCAAGTTTGAGAAGAAATGTGATGAAGGATTTCTACTTGGTTACTCAACTACTAGCAAAGCTTATAGAGTTTGGAATTTGGCTAGTGGTTTACTTGAAGAAGTGCATGATGTTGAGTTTGATGAAACAAATGGCTCTCAAGATGAAGAAGATAACTTGGATGATGTGAGAGGAACTCAATTGAGTAATGCTATGAAAGAAATGGATATTGGTGATATTAGACCAAAGCAAGTTATTAATGTAGATGACAACAAAGATCAAGTGCTCCAAAGTCCAATCACTCAAGCTAGTGGTTCTCTATTGCAAAATCAAGCTAGTACATCATCTCAAGTGCAACAAGATCAACAAGTGGCTAGTTCATCATCTCCAACTCATGATCAACATCAACATCCAAGCAATCAAGTCCAAGTGCTTCAACCAACCAACATTGCAAGAGACCATCCATTGGATTCCATCATTGGTGACATACAAAGGGGAGTTCAAACTAGATCAAGATTGGCATCATTTTGTGCTCACTCTTCTTTTGTGTCAATGGAAGAACCCAAGGACATAGATAAAGCATTGAGAGATCCGGATTGGGTAAATGCAATGCATTAAGAGCTCAACAACTTCAAGAGAAATGAAGTGTGGGAACTAGTTGAGAGGCCTAAGGATCACAATGTCATTGGAACAAGATGGGTCTTTCGCAACAAGCAAGATCAAGATGGGATAGTAGTAAGGAACAAAGCAAGACTAGTGGCTCAAGGTTACACACAAATAGAGGGTCTTGACTTTGGTGAAACTTATGCCCCGGTTGCAAGATTGGAAGCAATTAGGATCTTACTTGCCTATGCTTGTGCTCACAATATCAAGCTATATCAAATGGATGTGAAGAGTGCATTTCTCAATGGGTACATTCAAGAAGAGGTGTATGTGGAGCAACCTCCCAGTTTTGAAGATGACAAGAAACCTAATCATGTCTACAAATTGAGAAAAGCCTTGTATGGATTGAAGCAAGCACCTAGAGCATGGTATAAAAGATTGAGGGACTTCTTGCTAACCAAAGGATTTGTCATGGGCAAAGTGGATACTACTCTCTTCACCAAGAAGATTGGGAAAGACTTGTTTGTATTGCAAATATATGTTGATGATATCATTTTCGGTTCAACCAATCAAGATTATTGTGATGAGTTTGGGAAAATGATGGCAAAGGAATTTGAAATGTCAATGATCGGTGAACTTAGTTTCTTTCTTGGACTTCAAATCAAACAAATGAAGGAAGGAACATTTGTGAGCCAAACCAAGTACATCAAAGATATGCTCAAGAAGTTTGGCATGGAAGATGCAAAGGGCATTACAACCCCAATGGGCACTAGTGGAAGTTTGGATAGTGACAAGAGTGGCAACATAGTGGATCAAAAGCTATATAGATCAATGATTGGTAGCCTACTCTATGTGACGGCATCAAGGCCCGATGTGATGTTTAGTGTATGCATGTGTGCAAGATTTCAAGCCTCACCAAGAGAAAGTCATTTGAAGGCAACAAAGAGAATATTGAGGTATTTGAAGCATACACAAGATGTTGGATTGTGGTATCCTAAGGGTGCAAGCTTTGAGCTAGTTGGATATTCGGATTCCGACTATGCCGGTGACAAAGTTGAGAGAAAGAGCACCTCCGGGACTTGTCAATTGTTGGGAAGATCACTTGTATCATGGTCATCCAAGAAGCAAAATAGTATTGCACTATCTACCGCCGAAGCCGAATACATTGCCGCAGGTAGTTGTTGTGCACAAATCTTGTGGATGAAGGCAACATTGAAGGATTTTGGAATCAATTTCAAGAATGTGCCATTGCTATGTGACAATGAAAGTGCCGTGAAGCTAACCAACAATCCGGTTCAACATCAAAGAACAAAGCATATTGATGTTCGTCATCATTTTATTAGAGATCATCAACAAAAGGGTGACATTGCTATTGAGAGTGTGGGCACCGAAGATCAATTAGCCGATCTATTCACCAAGCCACTTGATGAGAAGAGATTTCACAAGCTAAAGAATGAGTTGAACATAATTGACTTCTCCAACATGAGTTGATGCACCACATATATGACATGCCTCTCCTTCGAGCCCCAAGGTACAATTGGTTGACATGTCATACATTCTATACTAAGGACATGTTTAGTGCATCTAGTCATGTTTTCTTATGTTCTAGGCTCTTTCATAAAAATAAAATGGTTTTGAAGTTTATATGGTGCCACTATTGTTTCCATGACTTGTATGATCTAGTGGTAGCATATAACTTGTTTAAGTAGCTTGTGATCCTAAGTATTTAATCTAGAAAACTTGTCTAAATATTTGCTTCAACATGGTGCATGATAACCCTTCTAGTGAGGTGTGAAGAAGCTTGCCCTTGGATCAAACCGAAGTATTTTATTTATGCAAGCAATCTAGGTTGAATCATAAACTTGATCCTCACCCCATATTTCAACATGATAATCTATCTAAAGTTTGCTCCTTGTGGTAAATTGGTGCCAAAGGGGGAGAAAATATTGTTCACAAAGATAGAACTCAAAGGGGAAGAAAATGTTGTGGGGGAGAAAATGTTGTTCACAAAGATAGATTCAAAAAGGGGAGAAAACAAAGGGGAGAATTGATAAAAGAAGGGGATCAACTAAAATTTTGAGCACACAAGTAGGGGGAGCAAGCTCTTAAACATGAATATTGCATTTCTATGTGCACTTCATATGTATGATGCATAGTTATGCATTTTGTTTTCTCCGATACATTGCTTGTGTGGTGACTTGCTAGTATAATTTGAATGATGCATTGTGGTACTAGCATGAATAGGAAGTAGTTAGATTTTTGTTGCTTCATGTTTTTCAAAGTGGTACTAGAACCTTGCTTATAATGTTGATCTCACGAGGTTTCTAGTTATATTTGTGCTTTTCCAAGTGGAATCTAACTACACAAGGTGCTAAGATGGTGTTTATCGCAACTCCGATGGTATCACGCTTCAAAGGTCTATAATCTTAAACACTTAGCACCTATTGGTAGTCAATGCTCCTAATCTTTCCTATCTAACATGTATGCTTCCAAAATCCAAACATATAGCATACATGTTGGGGGAGCCATTGCTATCAATTTGAATTCATGATCACATGTCCATAATTCTTACACATGGTAATATACTTGGACAATATGACATGGGTTCAATCAAAATTTTATTATAACATCTTTGTGAAAGGGTTGTCACCAATTACCAACAAGGGGGAGATTGAAAGTCCTATGTTTGGTGTTGGTAATTAGTAACAATGCCTAAGTACTAATCCCATGCCTAAGTTGTATGTAGCATATGAGGATTAGTACACTCCAAGGTTGGTGGCAAGATGGACATGGTGATCATGATGGCCACACTTGGATTTGGACGCAACCCTATGTGATCAAGGCAAAGGTATATGCTTAAGGGTTGTGTTTTAGTAACCAAGACACCTAGTGGGTGTGGTTACATTATAGGATAGATAGCCGTACTATAAAGAGGGGAATGACGCGGCTATTGAACTCCTAAGTGCCTCTAGATGTGCATTTCATGATCATATGCATTTGGATAGAACTAATATCGCCTCGGAAAATGATTGTGAAAATGCTAACACACTCACACATGACGAGATCACTTGGTGATGTTAGCACGTTTGCGACGGCGGTGGAGTTTAAGCGGTAGAGAGGGTTTGGGGTCATCTCTCCCTCCCGCCGAGCGTGCGAGCGCGGGATTCAGGCAATTTTGGGGAAATGAAATGCCTATTTTCCACTACGCTGGAAGTCGGAAAAAGAAACGGAGGCAAACGGGGGTCACAGTGGTGACCGGACGCTGGACCGGACGCGGTCACTGTTTGACCGGACGCGTCCGGTCAGTGTCCAGTGTCTGCGCGTTTTTCAGTTGTTTGATCGGACGCGAGGCGCGTCCGGTCACAGGCGACCGGACGCGTCCGGTCGTCCAGGGAGCTTACTGGACTCCAACCGGACGCGGGCACTGTGGCGTCCGGTCAGTTCTTCAGCGCGTCCGGTCGCTGGTTCGTTGTGCGCGGCTCAGGGTTGACCAGCGCGTCCGGTCAGTTACGGGACCGATGCGTCCGGTCGTGACCGGCGCGTCCGGTCGTTGCGACCGGCGCGTCCGGTCAGTGTTTTGAAAAAGAACCGTTGCGCGACCGGCGCGTCCGGTCCACGCGACCGGCACGTCCGGTCAGCGTGACTTCGGCTGTTTCAAGTTTCTAACGGCTATATACGAAGGGGTACGTCTATAAATACTTGTTGGCCGGCTCAAGGCTCTCACTCTCGAATATTTTGATATACTTGTGAGCACTTTGAGCTAAGCAACTCCCCTCCCACTCATCTCTCTTGCTTCTTTGCATATTCGAAGTGAGATTGAGTGATCCAAGTGCATTTGCATTGTGAGATAGCATCTAGTTGGCACTTGGTGGTTGATTTGCTGCGGGATTCTTGTTTCTCTTGGTGGTTGCCGCCACCTAGACGGCTTGGAGCAGCTTGGAGGCGTTGGCAAGAGTTGGTGATTGTTCTTGGCCACCTCCGGTGATTGTGAGGGGTTTGTGCCTACCTCGGCGAAGCACCAAAGGCAACGTTAGTATATTGCTCGTGTCATTGCAACCTTTTGCCATTTGGTAGGTTCTTGTGGTGCCTTTTGAGAGGCTCGGTGTGAGACCGATTAGCCACCGAACCACGTGGTGAAGAGGGACACAACGGGGACTAGCGTGCCGGCAAGCACGTGAACCTCGGGATAAATCTTCGTGTCATCACTTTCATATTGTGATTGATTGATCCCGGTGTTTGGTTATCTTGGTATTCATTGTTGATCATATTGGTTGGCTCAATACTTCGCCCCTCGGTGATACCCTCCTATCTCTCTTGTATTAATTTCTTAGTTATCTTTGCTAGCTAGTTAGCTTAGCTAGAGTAGTTCTCTTGTGTAGCTTGCTAGTTGTAGTTGTACTTAACTTCTCGGTTTGACTTGTGCGGTTGAGTGCAAATACTAGAATTGTGAATTGGATAGGTGGCTTGCAAACACCCATAGGCTAAGCAAAACTCGCATCTCGCTATTTGTTATATTGATAAACTTGTTTAGCTTGTCGTTGTAGAAAATTTTAATAGGCTATTCACCCCCCCCTCTAGCCATCAAGACCTTTCACCGGCGTTGAAGGAGACGGCCAGTTCTTCTTTTTCTCTCTCTCGGGTTAAGCAGTAGCCGTCCATCGGATGATCAACGGTTAGGATTAGAAGATACCCCTTCGTGGGGTAAAATTTATAAAGAGCCCCTATGTTTTTATGAAATAGAACCCGCGGTCCTTAGCGTATTGTCTGAAATACGTTTTCGTGTTTTGAAAGCGTATTTTCTCCCGGATAAGTCAAAAATACGTTTTCAGGTATTTACAGTTTTGCCACTAGAACTGTTTTGGTCATAAAATCTTCGTTTTAACTCCGATTTGATCCGTTCAAGTTGCGTTAGGTTCGTATTTGCGAGCTCTACATGTTAGTGTAGTTGTACAGTTAGTTTTGATAATTTATTTTTCGAGTTTATAATTAAGTATTTATTTATCTATAGGAAATCTTAGAAAATTCATAACTTTCACGTTTTAACTCCGAATTTGGTGATCTTTGCGTCTGTGTGATCGTAGAAACGTGGAGAAGAGTTTTATAAACTTTTATTACTGTTTTGCTACTGTTGGTGTACTGTTCTAATTGTATCTCTTTGTTTGCTTCGTGTTTGTTTGATTGGATGCATGTGTGTTGTTGATTGATGATCGAGTATAGAAGGTGAGCAGTATCTGGACGATTCGGAGTATTACTTTGAGCCAAGTCAGCAGTATCACTTGGAAAGCTTTGATCAAGGCAAGTATAACACAGGACTATCCTTGTTACCTATACATTGAATTGTCATACATATGCATGTGCTTACCTTGACAACCTTAGAGATTATAACTTAGTGATTGTTATCTTGATTCCTTGTCAACCTTGGGAATGCATATGGGTAGCTATTGCTAGTGCTTAAACTAAGAACAATGATCTTGTAATTTGATCAATGGATTAAGCAATCAACTATTAAGATGATTTTATTACTGTTAAAAGGGGGCTAGAGCATGTGTATTATTTTGATGCTCTGGTTTCTCTCCATAAGGACTTATCTGTAAGTGATAACCGGGATATACAGTACAGCTGTGAGGGCTATATGGCTCTGGCTTTAGTTGTTCAGGAGACCTTTTCTAGCTTGTTAGAGGTTACCTTAAATGGCGTAAGAAAGGCTTGCCACGTTGGGTGTAGTGCGAGCCCCTGGCCTAGTGTGTATAGGCTGCGGTTGTTGTGCCACAGGGAAGGGGGGTTCTACATCTGCCTGCCGAGTGAATCTAATGGCCCTAACTTGTTAGACGAACTTTTGAGTGGCTTTATATGGTTCTCGGGTGTTTGGGCTTGATCTCCCCACTCATTTGGAAATCATGACTTACAGTGAAAGTGTACACCTCTGCGCAGAGTTAAAAACTATTATACTAGCCGTGCTCACGGATACGAGCGGCCTTGGGGATTCTTATGGAATAGTTGATCATAACTGTTATATCATGTTTAATTATTGTTGATTATTATTTGCTCATGTTAATGCTATTCATTATCCTTATTACAACTGATCATTGGTTCTTTAATGGGAAGCGGTTTATCTTGATGCTACTCAATTGCTAATATATGATTAAAAGCTAAACGCAGTTAAACAATGTCTAGCCTTTTTGAGCCTCATGAACCCTGTGTTATATTTGTTGAGTTCGACATGGACTCACTCTTGCTATTTCCACCATAACAGATGAAGGTATAGAGGAAGATTATCGGAATGAGTACTAGTCTTGGTGTCAACCAGTCAACCGTGTCCCTGTGTGGAGTTTCCGCTGAAGAATTACTATTAGTTATTACTACCTATCGTTCAAGACTATGTCTTAAATACTTATTCGTTATGTAATAAGCACTGTGATGATACTTTGTAATTTGTCAACTTATGTGTGCGACTGTTTCCTGGGGCGCACATGAGTCTTTTATGCATCCTACTTTTGTCCTTAAAAATGGGTGTGACAGATTGGTATCGGAGCCGTGTTGACTGTAGGACGCGAGGCTAGTTAGAATGGTCGTTAATAGCATCCATACTTCACTTAATTCATGCTTCCTCTTTTCACCTTGTTAATTACTAAAGTCTTATGCTTCCTCTACTTTATTCTATTGCGAAAATACATTGATTCTATCTAATCTATGTCTAAATCTTATAGATGCCTCCTCATCCCCGTCTGTCAGCTACACAGTACGTTGCTCGTTTCAAACCTCAGGAGCCGTATGAAGATGGTGATCAAGAGCTATCTGATGCTGAATCAAGAGTTGGTGATATACCAATGGAGAATGTAGTTATGGGGTGGACTACAAAGTTTCATATCATGGTTCCTAAAGCTGATGCTTTCTTCCATGACATGTTGACAAGAACCTTGGACAACTACTACTACGACTGGGAAGCTACGCTGGAGTATCGTAGTGCAGAGTATAGTCATCCATGGATGGATTCCTATTGGGAAACAGAGTTATGGGTTAAGAAAAGGGATCCTACCACTAAGGAGTCTAAGGTGGAGTCAAAGTTCATTACCAGAGTGAGCCGGGCAACCATGGAGACAAGCATGGAGGATGTCGCTTTCAATGCATTTGTTTACTACCATGGTCTACGCTCGGACAAGACGTTAAAGGGTGCACTCCGGCATTTTCCTTGTTTCTTACATGACAAGGGTATTTGGACCGTGCTGCTTGTAGATGATTCCTCCTTGACTTTACAAGCTACGGTGGGATTAGCTCGTGAATTGGCTCTCCATGAGGTGGATTTGAAGGATGAGTTGCTGAAGGAAAAAGAACTTAAGGAGCAAGCTTATAAGGAGATTGACCAATTAAGGGCGGAGTTAGGTCATCCCAAGATTTATGAGAAGCTTAATTAGGAAATAGGAAAAATCCCTATGTAATAGGAACGATGGTAGTTGCGAGTTAATTTTAAGTTTGGATTGTTTTAAGAGTCAGTTTGTGGTGTGAACAATTGTGTGATTGATGGATTGTTATTATGATAATGTGTGATTTGGATCTTTGTAATGTGTGCTGGAGTTTTGTAGACATGCCTACAAGTTCCATGGTTAAGAATATTAAGTTTGATCAAAATATATTAGTTGAATATGAGGTTAACTTAGTTCTGTCCTTTACTGATTTTTTGGATCAGTCTAGGATGTTTTAGGAATAACTTAAAATCCGTTCATGAGAAATTTAAGAAATTTTACTGGGAATAATTAGACTTCTATATCTTTCCAACCCCACAAGAATTACTTTAATAGCTATTATGAGCTAAGAGATATATCTGTTCCAAGTTGGAGTTACTGCACAGTCTGGAATTCAGAAACAGTTTCGGTTAAGTTCAGTTTTTGGCCAATTTATTGACAGAATCAGAAAAAGTGTTGTGAATAAAAGTTGTAGATAATTTTGTAAGCTTTCCAACCTTGTAAAGATCATCTGAATTGGACATCTGTAGCTCGAGATATGACAGTTTTACTGAGTTGCTGAAATTGGAGTTCGTCCAGAAAAATCAGATTTTGCTTATCTATTGAATACATCATCTCGGATCGTACTGAATTTCAATTTCTGTGTTTTTGGAAACAGATGTCAGGCAGAGGACGTGGCAGAGGTCGTGGAGGTGTTAACCTACCCATTACTATGGAGGAACTCATGCAAACTCAGAACCAGATGATGCAGATGTTTATGCAGCACATGCAGAACAATCTCCCTGCAGGAGGACCACCGCCTGTGCAAGTGAGGGATAAGCGTGGGGAATTTTTGAAGGGACGCCCTCCAGTGTTTTCTCTTGCTGCTGATCCTTTAGAGGCAGATGATTGGGTGAGGGCAGTGGAGAAACAGCTGAATATAGCCCAATGCAATGATATGGAGAAGGTGTTATATGCATCTGGTCAGTTACAGGGGACAGCTCAGACTTGGTGGGAGTCGTATCAAGCTGCACGCCCTGACAATGCTCCTCCTATCACTTGGAATGAGTTTGTTAGAGATTTTCGAGCTCGTCATATTCCTGAAGGTATAATTGAGCTGAAGCAGGAAGAATTCAGAAACCTTAGGATGGGACAGATGAGCGTTAGTGAATATCATGACAGGTTCACCCAGTTGGCTCGCTATGCTCCTAATGAAGTGAGGAAAGATGCAGACAGGCAACGTCTTTTCTTGAAGGGAATTTATTATGATCTTCACTTGCAGTTGAAGGGAAACAACTATGCTAGTTTTCAAGAGCTGGTAAATAAAGCTATTGTGCTTGATAATGAGCGCAGAGAGATGGACAGGAAGAGGAAGATGAAGGTACAAAGCTCAGGAAGCAACAACCGTCAACGCACGAATCCTCAGCATGGTTTCCATCAGAAGTTTTAGGGACCGGTTAGCCAGTAGAATCGTAATCCGAATCAGAGGTGGTCCTAGAATTGGCAAAGTAATCAGTCACAACAGCGTTCATCATATCCACAGCGTCAACAGTATCAGCAGACTGGGCAACAGACTCCTCGCACTGGAAATTCCAATGTTACCCCCATGAAGAATAGTGCTCCCAGCACGCCTACTAGATGTTTTGTCTGTGGTAAAGAGGGGCATATGTCTTACCATTGTCCTGAGAAGCAGAACCAGCAGACTCCTCAGAGCCAGAAGAGCAACCAGAGGCAATCTGGTACTGGAAGGGTGAATCACGTGTCTTCTGATACAGCTCATGATGCACCAGAAGTTATGATTGGTACGTTCAATGTACATTCCACTCCTGCAACTGTTCTTTTTGACTCTGGAGCGTCTCATACATTCATATCCAACATTTTTGTTAAAATGCATAGTATACCCATGCTAGCTATGAAAGAACCTCTCTTAGTAAATTCACCTGGAGGTACCATGCAAACCAGTAATCGTTGTCTTCCAATTAGTATGGTATTAAGGGGGGTAGAGTTTAAGATAACTCCTATAGTGTTGAGGACATCTGGTATTGATGTGATATTGGGTATGGACTGGATGAAGCAAAATCAGGCAGAGATTCAGTGTCAGCAGAAAGTGGTAGTTGTGACTGCACCTAATGGAGATAAAATCAATGTGGATGTAGCAGTGCAGAAGCAACCAACCACTGTGGTGAATCAGCTTGAAGATACTATTAAGGAGAATTCAGTGATTGAGGAATTTCCGGATGTCTTCCCTGATGAATTGCCAGGTATGCCACCTGACCGAGACATTGAATTTCTTATTGAATTATTACCTGGAACTGCACCTATAGCCAAACGACCATATAGGATGGGAGTAGATGAATTAGAAGAACTTAAGAAACAAATTAAAGAATTACAAGATAAATGTTTTATTAGACCTAGTTCATCACCTTGGGGAGCACCAGTTATTTTTATTGATAAGAAAGATGGCGGTCAGAGGATGTGTGTTGATTACCGGTCACTAAATGAGGTAACTATCAAGAATAAGTACCCTTTGCCTAGGATTGATGACTTGTTTGATCAGTTGAGAGGTGCTTGTGTGTTCTCTAAGATTGATTTACGTTCTGGTTATCATCAGTTGAAGATTCGTGTTTCTGATATTCCAAAGACAGCTTTTACTACGAGGTATGGATTGTATGAGTATACTGTTATGTCATTTGGATTGACCAATGCACCTGCATACTTTATGTACATGATGAATAAGGTGTTCATGGAATATTTGGATAAGTTTGTGGTAGTGTTTATTGATGATATACTGATCTTTTCCAAGACAGAAGTAGAGCATGCTGAACATTTGAGGTTGGTGTTGCAGAAGCTTAGAGAGCATAAGTTGTATGCGAAGCGAAGTAAATGTGAGTTTTGGTTGAAGGAAGTTTCTTTCCTTGGTCATATTATTTCTAATGGAGGGATATCAGTGGATCCAGGTAAAGTAAGGGATGTATTAAATTGGAAGCCACCTATTGATGCTAGTGAGATTCATAGTTTCTTGGGATTGGCTAGATATTACAGACGGTTCATTGAAGGGTTTTCTAAACTTGCTAAACCTATGACATCTCTGTTAGAGAAGAATGCCAAGTTTGTGTGGTCAGATAAATGTCAAGCTAGTTTTGAGGAATTGAAGAAGAGGTTGACTACAACGCCTGTTTTGGTTTTGCCAGATTTGAGTAAGAAGTTTTCTATTTATTGTGATGCTTCTCGTCAAGGTTTGGGATGTGTTCTTATGCAAGAAGGCAGAGTTGTGGCTTATGCATCTAGGCAGTTGAGAAAGCATGAGTTGAATTATCCTACACATGATTTGGAGTTAACAGTTGTAGTTCATGCTTTAAAGATTTGGAGACATTATTTGATTGGACATAAGAGTGATATATACACTGATCATAAGAGTTTGAAGTATATTTTCACTCAGTCAGATCTGAATTTGAGGCAACGCAGATGGTTAGAGTTGATTAAGGATTATGATATTGAGATACACTATCATCCTGGTAAGGCTAATGTAGTAGCTGATGCTCTTAGTAGGAAAAGTTATGCCAATGAGATACGAACGTTGTCTATGACTAGGGAGTTATGTGCTGAATTTGAATATTTGAATTTGGGAATTGTTACTAATACAATGGAATTAGTGATAGATCCTACCTTAGAGCAAGAAATCTATAAGGGTCAGTTGAAGGATGAGAAACTAAAGAAGATAGCGGAAGATATAGTGATTGGTAAGTCACCAGACTTTCGAATGGATGATAATGGAATTTTGTGGTTTGAAAAGAGGCTGTGTGTACCTGAGGATCAAACTGTTAGACAGGCAATTCTTCGCGAAGCTCATGAGTCAGCTTATTCTATTCATCCTGGTAGTACTAAGATGTATTTGGATCTTAAACAGAAATATTGGTGGGTTGGATTAAAGCGAGATGTGGCTGAGTATGTGGCATTGTGTGACACTTGTCAGAGGGTGAAAGCAGAGCATCAGAGACCTGCTGGATTGTTGCAACCAATGAAGATTCCTGAATGGAAGTGGGAGGAAGTTGGTATGGATTTTATAGTAGGGTTACCGCGTACTCAGAGAGGTTATGATTCTATTTGGGTGATAGTGGATAGATTTACTAAAGTTGCTCATTTTATACCAGTTAAGACTACTTACCATGGACCAAAATTGGCAGAATTGTATATGGAGAGAATAGTCTGTTTGCATGGAGTACCAAAGAAGATTGTATCTGATCGAGGATCGCAGTTTACGTCGCATTTTTGGAAAGCTGTGCATGAATCATTGGGAACAAGATTGAATTTTAGTACAGCATATCATCCACAGACAGATGGACAGACTGAAAGGACCAACTAGGTATTAGAGGATATGTTGAGAGCTTGTGCATTGCAATATGGAACTAGTTGGGATAAGAGTTTGCCTTATGCAGAATTCTCTTACAATAACAGTTATCAACAGAGTCTTAAGATGGCACCGTTTGAAGCTTTGTTTGGACGTAAGTGTAGAACTCCATTGTTTTGGGATCAGATAGGTGAATCTCAAGTGTTTGGTACATATGTTCTTAGAAACGTAGAAGATCAAGTGCGAGTGATTCGTGAGAATTTGAGAGTAGCACAGTCTCGTCAGAAGAGTTATGCTGACAATAGAAGAAGAGATTTAGTTTTTGAAGTAGGTGACTATGTTTATTTGAAGGTGTCACCTATGAAAAGTGTGAAGAGGTTTAACATGAAAGGTAAACTAGCACCAAGGTATGTTGGACCATTTAAAGTTATTACTAGACGTGGGGAAGTTGCTTATCAATTAGAGTTGCCTGAGAATTTATCTGGAGTACATGATGTGTTCCATGTTTCACAACTTAAGAAGTGTTTACGGGTGCCTGAGGAGCAGATACCTTTAGAAGAGTTGACTGTTAAAGAGGATCTTACATATGAAGAGTTTCCAATCAAGGTTTTAGAGACTGCTGAGAGAGTTACTCGAAGTCGGATTATTAAAATGTGCAAAGTGCAGTGGAATCGATATTCAGAGGCAGAGGCAACTTGGGAAAGAGAGGATGAATTGAGGAAATCATATCCACAGTTGTTTGAGTAAGCAGTTCAATCTCGAGGACGAGATTCTTTTAAGGGGGGTAGAATTTGTAACACCCAAATTTTAGGAGTAATAAATTTTAAATAATTTAGAGAAAGGGAATTAAAATTTTAAAACTATTTGGTGATGCATTCATGCTGTTGTATTTATTTTATTTTGTGGTGTGGATATATTTGTTTTATTTGATTTGGTTTAGGAAAATTTGATTTAAAAATGTGTTTGGAAAATTAGAAAAGAAAAGAAACAAAAGAAAAAAAAACAACCTACCTACTCACCTGGCGGCCCGAAGGCCCGCTCGGGTCGGCCTGCATTCCTCCCGCCTGGGCCGCACGGTGGGCCGCTGCCTTCCCTTCTCCGCGCCAGTGACCGCGAGAGCCCAGCAGCCGAGCCAGCAGCGCGCCTCATCCTCCTTCAGCCATTGACGGGTGGGCCCCAGGTGGCAGCCGCATCTTCTATCTTCGTCGTAACCGGGACGGACACAAAGCTTCAACCGAATCGAATCTCGAATCCTTGATATCCTACCCGAAATCGATGAGGTGAAGTTACAAAAGGGTAGCCGGGGTTCTCCTCTTTCCGTTTTCCATCTAAAACTCTAGTCCAACCACGTGAAATCGAGTTCTAGGGCTTCAAGTTGGTAGAGGCGGGCGGACGGTCGGCTAGGGGGTTCTAGGGTGGATTCAAGGCCGATTTCTTCGCTTGGGTGAGTTTGTCATCTTCTCCTCTCCCTTCCAATGCTCTTCTTTTGAGTTTTTGTGCTTTGAATCGCGGGTTTGGAGCTCACCGTCGGTCAACAATGGCGCCACCGTCCCCATTGTTGCCGCGCGTCACGTATGGTCTATCGTAGCTAGTATTTACCGCTTAGTTGAGTTCGCATGGAGCTTCTCTACCGTTTGGATCAAACGCGGGCTCGATTGGTGGTCTAAGTCACGAGAACCGATGTTTCCGGCGACATGGGTCGCGGCGGTCATGGCGGCCACCGGCCGGCGTTGAAGGAGACGGCCAGTTCTTCTTTTTCTCTCTCTCGGGTTAAGCAGTAGCCGTCCATCGGATGATCAACGGTTAGGATTAGAAGATACCCCTTCGTGGGGTAAAATTTATAAAGAGCCCCTATGTTTTTATGAAATAGAACCCGCGGTCCTTAGCGTATTGTCTGAAATACGTTTTCGTGTTTTGAAAGCGTATTTTCTCCCGGATAAGTCAAAAATACGTTTTCAGGTATTTACAGTTTTGCCACTAGAACTGTTTTGGTCATAAAATCTTCGTTTTAACTCCGATTTGATCCGTTCAAGTTGCGTTAGGTTCGTATTTGCGAGCTCTACATGTTAGTGTAGTTGTATAGTTAGTTTTGATAATTTATTTTTCGAGTTTATAATTAAGTATTTATTTATCTATAGGAAATCTTAGAAAATTCATAACTTTCACGTTTTAACTCCGAATTTGGTGATCTTTGCGTCTGTGTGATCGTAGAAACGTGGAGAAGAGTTTTATAAACTTTTATTACTGTTTTGCTACTGTTGGTGTACTGTTCTAATTGTATCTCTTTGTTTGCTTCGTGTTTGTTTGATTGGATGCATGTGTGTTGTTGATTGATGATCGAGTATAGAAGGTGAGCAGTATCTGGACGATTCGGAGTATTACTTTGAGCCAAGTCAGCAGTATCACTTGGAAAGCTTTGATCAAGGCAAGTATAACACAGGACTATCCTTGTTACCTATACATTGAATTGTCATACATATGCATGTGCTTACCTTGACAACCTTAGAGATTATAACTTAGTGATTGTTATCTTGATTCCTTGTCAACCTTGGGAATGCATATGGGTAGCTATTGCTAGTTCTTAAACTAAGAACAATGATCTTGTAATTTGATCAATGGATTAAGCAATCAACTATTAAGATGATTTTATTACTGTTAAAAGGGGGCTAGAGCATGTGTATTATTTTGATGCTCTGGTTTCTCTCCATAAGGACTTATCTGTAAGTGATAACCGGGATATATAGTACAGCTGTGAGGGCTATATGGCTCTGGCTTTAGTTGTTCAGGAGACCTTTTCTAGCTTGTTAGAGGTTACCTTAAATGGCGTAAGAAAGGCTTGCCACGTTGGGTGTAGTGCGAGCCCCTGGCCTAGTGTGTATAGGCTGCGGTTGTTGTGCCACAGGGAAGGGGGGTTCTACATTTGCCTGCCGAGTGAATCTAATGGGCCTAACTTGTTAGACGAACTTTTGAGTGGCTTTATATGGTTCTCGGGTATTTGGGCTTGATCTCCCCACTCATTTGGAAATCATGACTTACAGTGAAAGTGTACACCTCTGCGCAGAGTTAAAAACTGGTATACTAGCCGTGCTCACGGATACGAGCGGCCTTGGGGATTCTTATGGAATAGTTGATCATAACTGTTATATCATGTTTAATTATTGTTGATTATTATTTGCTCATGTTAATGCTATTCATTATCCTTATTACAACTGATCATTGGTTCTTTAATGGGAAGCGGTTTATCTTGATGCTACTCAATTGCTAATATATGATTAAAAGCTAAACGCAGTTAAACAGTGTCTAGCCTTTTTGAGCCTCATGAACCCTGTGTTATATTTGTTGAGTTCGACATGGACTCACTCTTGCTATTTCCACCATAACAGATGAAGGTATAGAGGAAGATTATCGGAATGAGTACTAGTCTTGGTGTCAACCAGTCAACCGTGTCCCTGTGTGGAGTTTTCACTGAAGAATTACTATTAGTTATTACTACCTATCGTTCAAGACTATGTCTTAAATACTTATTCGTTATGTAATAAGCACTGTGATGATACTTTGTAATTTGTCAACTTATGTGTGCGACTGTTTCCTGGGGCGCACATGAGTCTTTTATGCATCCTACTTTTGTCCTTAAAAATGGGTGTGACAATACTTAAGCTTATAGATGTCCTTTTTATGTACCCTATATGTGTAGAAACTTAATAAGTGTCTCATGTTTCGACGATGATGGATATGATTGACATTTTGGTAATGGCCAATGTAAGATAATGTTTAATCATAAGTGTGTTAGTCTTGCCTTTTGACAAGACAAGCTTTATTTGTTATCACTTTGTGAGAATGTGAATGTTGTGAGTATTAATAATGAGAATGCCCCCTCCTCTATGAATGTAAGTAATAAGTGGAAGAGAATTCATGATGTATCTTCGAAATTATGGCACTGTCGTTTAGGCCATATTTCGAGGAGGAGAATAGAACGATTGATTAAAAAATCAATTCTTCTGCCATTAGAATTTTCAGACTTAGAACAATGTATTGATGGCATTAAAGGAAAGTATGTTAAGAAAATTAAGAAAGACGTCAAACGAAGTATAGGAATTTTGGAAATAATTCACACATATATCTATGGTTATTTTTCTGTGAAAAGTGTGGATGGTTATGATTCATTTATAGCATTCACAAATGATTATTCTTGTTATGATTATATTTATCCAATTAAGGAAATATCAGAAGCATAGGATAAATTTAAGATATTTAAGGGTGAAGTAGAAAATTAGCATAATTTAAAGATTAAGGTAGTAAGATCCAACCGTGAAGGAGTACTACAATCGACATATTCCATATGGCTAAGTTCCTGGACCTTTTGCAAAGTTCTTACAGGAAAATGACATAGTTGCCTAGTACTCTACACCGGGCGAGTCTTAGCAGAATGGAGTAGCTAAAAGGTACAGCCGTACCTTAATGGATATGGTAAGAAGTATGATAAGTTACTTCACTTTACTGATAAGTTTGTGGATGGAGGCGTTAAAAATCGCTATTCATATTCTCAATCGAATACCAAGCAAGTCGGTGCCCAAAACACCATATAAGTTGTGGACGGGAAGGGAACCCTCACTTATCTACTTACGTGTGTGGGGCTGTCCAATTAAGGCTAAAGTATTTAACCCAAATATAGGAAAACTAGAATCCAAGACAGTCAGTTGCCATTTCATTAGCTATCCAGATAAGTCAAAAGGTTATCATTTCTATTATTCTGACAAACATACAAAGTTTGTAGAAATAAGACATGCTATGTTCTTGAAGGATGATTGGTCAGGGGGAGCTTGGTAGCACGAGAAATTAACTTTGAGGAGAAGCGGGTATACGTGCCCACTCCGATAGTTCAGGAGCCATTTTTCTCGCTACCTATTGCTGCTGCATTAACAATATAGACATTGTAATGACAACACCTGTTATTAGTTCTCCCATGGCAACAATAAATGATCATGAAGAATATGTCCTTCAGAATCCCGTAGAACCCGTTGTCACACATGAGAAAGAGCAACAACCACCCCATATGGAACTGTAACACCCAAAATTTTGCATATTTTAAAATAGATGAAATTTGATTTTTATATGTTTATTTGTGGGCATTTAACATAGAGGAAATAATAATTTTTATGAATTTAAAATTAAATATAAGGTTAGACATGTATTGATGCATACATGCTATTGCATATTTATTTATGTGGTGAGTGGTTTTGATAGAATTCAAAAAGGAGTTCAAAATCTCTTGAAAATGAATTTACAAAGTTATTTCATAAAAGAAAAAGGAAATCCTTTATTTTTTCTCTCTCTTCCTTGGATTTGGCCCGCTGGCCCAACTAGCCCACCTCCCCCTCGCTTCCGCAGGCCCAAGAGGGCACTGTCCCTCCTTCTCCTTCGGCCGGGGCAAGTGGCCCGCGCGCCCCTCTTCTTGGGCCGGCCCACAGGCCAAGTCGCGGCGCGCGCACCCTCCCGTCTTGGCCCGCTGACGCGCTGGGCCCGCGCCCTCCGTCACTGCCGCGTGGGGCCGCGGCGTCAGCCGTCTCCTACCTCCCGCCGGGATGGCCGGGAGGCTTTCCTTTTCTTGCCGCCGCCGTGAATCGAGCAATCCGCTCGTTTCCTTCCTTTTGACGTGATTTTCGTCGCCTATAAAGCCAGCCGCGCCCCCCCTAAGCTCTATTTCCACTTCACTTCGCAGAAATCAAGCTTGCCCAACCCTAGAACCCTAGCTCATCGGTCGAGCTCGGGTTTCACCTCCCCGACGACCCACCGCCGATTTTCACACGTTGCCGAGTTCCGCTGCACGGTAGGGATCTTCCTCGCACCATTTTTTTCCCCTTTGTTTGGCCCTCGGGAGGCCCATGTTTCATCGCCAAACTTCACGGGGAGGATCCATCCGCCATTCCTTGCCGTGAGCTGTCCTTGGTCAACCTTCGTCTCCATTTTCTCCTCGGTGAGAACCGCCTTGACCTCCTTTTTCATTTCGTGCAAGTCCGGTGTCAAATAGTGGCCTCTAAGGCCGTTTCCGCTTGCGCCGGCGAGCTCGGTCACCGCCAGTGATGGCGCGCCACCGCGTGGCCATCTTCTCCGGTGGGTGCGCTGCCCCCTTCTTCTTTTTTTTTAAATCGGGACCGTTCGGATCCGATCCGACGGTCCAGATCGCTGGATACCCCTTCGCGGGGAATTTTGTTAAAGAGACCCCGGGATTCCTTGAATTCAAACCCACGGTCCTCGGTTGATTTAAAATTTTGATTTTCATGATTTATTTTAATCCAAAAATAGTTTGAGTTATTTACAGAATTGCCACTGATTTTGAATGCTTATAAAATCCCCGTTTTAACTCCGATTCGATCCGTTCAAGTTGCGTTAGGATCATAGCAAAATAATCTACATGTTTTTCATATTGTTAGTCATGTTGTACACTGTTAATTTTCATGTTTAGATTTAATCTATTAAAATGCTTTAGAAAATCATAAATAATTCATATCTTGCACGTTTTAGCTTCGAATTACGTGATCTTCACGTCTGTGTGCTCATAGTGACACGTAGATTCATTTTATAAACCTTTTATACTAATTTTCTCTATTGGTGTACTGTTCTAATCTAGTTTTGTTTGCCTTGCATGGATGATCTTGGAATGTGTGTTGTTGATTGTGGTTCGAGTAGACAATAATTGCTACACGGGTGACGAGATCTTCTATTGTGATAATCCAGACCAGCAGGAGTTCTACGAGCAAGGCAAGTATAATATGGGATATTCCTTGTTGTCCTATTCATTATTTAATTAGTCATTTGCATGTGTCAATTTGCTCAATATAAGGATATCCTAGTCTTTGATTATCTTGTACCTTGTTACCGATAGGTTACACTTGCATATGGGTAGTTGCTAGCGCTCCACTTAAATACTATGAATATGGACAATGACTACTGATTATATGCAACCCTTGTTAAAACTTGATTTTGAGAAACATAAACGTAGGGTGAGAGAGCTTGTGTATCACGATGCTCTTGGCTCTCCATAAGGACTTGTTCATTGGCAAAAGCTGGGACTTACAGTACAACTGTGAGGGCCATATGGCTCTGGCTTTAGTCAAGTATGAAGACCTTTTTTATCATGTTAGAGGTTACCCGAAAGGGCGCAAAATGGGTCTACCGACTCGGGTATAGTTTGGCTCCTGTCCCTATGTGTATAGGCTGCATGTCATTGTGCCATTTGGGAAGAGGGAACCTATATCTATTTGCCACTGAAACCTAGCGGCCCTAACATGTTCGACGAACTTTTGAAAGGCTTCATAGTGTACCCTGCCCACTCACCTTGGAAGTGTTAGGGGGTCGACGGGCCCCGGACATATGGGAATCATGACTCACAGTGAAAGTGTACACCTCTGCGCAGAGTTTAACAAACTGTTATAATAGCCATGCCCACGGTTACGGGTGGCCCAGAAAACTGATGGAATAACTGAATCTTTGTTGATGATGATAATAATAATGATTAATGATAATGTGTTACTTATTCATGATACTACTGTGGTTACTTGGGTCTTAAGCATAACCATACCTTAATTAATATTAGGATGTTACTTATAAAAAGCTAACTGCAGTACAACCAGTGTCAACCTTTTGAGCCTCATGAACCCCATATTATCTTGTTAAGTACAAGATATACTTATGCTTGTTTATTTTCATTATTGGATAAAAATCCCGGATAGGTACAGATGGCAATGACTACAATGATTTCTTTGAGGACAACTAGGGTTGTTGTCAAACAGTCGACCAGATCCTGTGGTGACGGAGACACCCTTGGAGTGTTTAATTTATTTTATCAGATCTTGGGACTTTGAGATGTTTTTATTTATGTAATGAACTATGGTTTACTATTGTAATAAGGCACTAAGTATGATACTTCTCCTTTACAATTTGTTCTATATGTTCTACACATATGGTTTGCATCCAAATTTTGTGGTTACAAAATATGGGCGTGACAAATTGGTATCAAAGCTCGTGTCAACTATAGGACACAAGCTTAGTTAGAAATGGTCGTTTACCTTAGTCTTATTATTTGAGAAAATCTTTATGCTTCTTCTGCTTTATTCTATTATGAAATTATTGATTCTAATCCCATCTAAAAATAAATTTTGTAGATGGCACGCACCAGGGAGACTTCCCGCAAGAGCGTTGGAGCTGGCCTTCCACCCCGTGTCCTGTTCCCTGAAGAGGCGCCAACCCTAGAGATTGTTATCATCTCTGATGATGAGGAGGAGCCTATGATGATGGAAGAGGAACCCATGGAGGAGGACACCGTGCTCTTAGTGAACATCACCGGGCATGAGGAGGATGATGAAGAACCTGCACCAGCTGCACCGACTCCACCACTCACTGCTTCGGCTGCTCCAGCACTAGCTGCATCTGCGCTGGCTTCACCAACACCAGCTCCTGCCACGTTCGCTGAGGAGGGAGAGCAGGAGATGGCGCCTACTGATGAGGAAGAACCTGAAGAGGATCCTGGGTGGACTCGTACCTACATCTACAAGCACGCTCCTCACATGACCTACCATCACAAGCTGCTCAACGACATGCTCCAGGACTACTACGCCGACCTAAACACCGGCATCCAGTACTATTGTGTTGAGTACACTCACCCCACTGAGGTGACTTACTGGAAGATGGAGCTGACTGTCACCGCCTAGAAGGATGACAAAAATGGCAGGGTGGTGAACACTGTCCATGGGCACACGTCTAAGCGTGCTGAAGCTTTCGACAGTATGGAGGACACCGCTTGGGAGGCATATAAGTACTACCATGGCTTACGGTATGAGGCTATGGAGGCGGATCGCTTCAGGTACTTGCCCCGCTATGATGCGCAGAAGAAGGATTGGGTGGTGATAGACCCTCAGCACAGCTCTCCTGCCTTAGACACTACAGTGCGGTATGCTCTTGCACTAAAGGTGGGGAACGAAGATCTCCAGAAGGAACTGCTTGGAGTGCACAAGGCCGCGAGGCGTTACCAGAAAGAGATCGACAAGCTGAGGGCTCGGCTAGGGCAGCCTCCACTCTACAAGAAGCTGGATGAGGACTATGACGTGCATCAGGATGACTCTTAGATTTGCAATGCCCTGTTGTAATAAAGGTCGTTAGTCACGCCGTTCGAGTCGAGTCGTTTGCTTGGGTCATAAACTTTGATGTGTTTGATGGTTTGTTCTTGTGGTCATGCTTGAGTTGAACTTTTCCTTTGAATGATGAGAACTCATGGGCTTGTCTGTGATTCTCTTAAGTTAAGTTTTAAGGTTTAGTTGATGCTTAATAAAGTTTGGGGTTCTGTTTATCTATCTCCACTGTTGCTGTTTGCTGGGACAGCCTGTGCTCTTTATTTAATATCTCAGTTATGGTAAGTCCAAAAATCATAAATTTTTTACAGCAGTAACTATACTTCGGCACCTTTCCAACGCATCTAAGATCACCCTTATATCTGTTCTAGTCTGGGAGTTATAACAGTTTTAAGTTGAGGTTGCTGCGCTGACTGAGAGTCTGGAACAGTCTGGGTTGTACTCTGTTTTCGGCTGACATAATGACAGAATCTGAAAACGTGTTAAATACCAAAGTTGCAGAGAACTTCTTAAGATTTCCAACCACATATAGCACACCTTAATAGGATATCTAGAATTAGAATTATGTTCATTTTACTGATCTATTATCACTGGTTTTCGCCCAAAAAATTTCAGATTTGTATCTTTTATCATTTATAAGTGATTTATAATTGGATAAACCCTAAAATTAAGCATTTATTTTGGAAAACAGATGGCAGCCAGAGGACGTGGAAGGGGCAGAGGCCGTGGCAGGAATGTCGCCATGGATCCGCCCAACCTGCCTGTAGTGACAATGGAACAGCTGATGGGGATGCAAGCTCAACTCATGCAGGCGATGATGCAACAGATGGACAATGAGCCTGTTGGAGGACCACCACCTGTCCATGTTAGGGACAAGCGTGGTGAATTTATGAAAGGACATCCACCGGTGTTTACACACTCTACTGATCCATTGGATGCTGACGACTGGTTGCGCATGGTGAAAAAACAACTGGACATAGCTCAATGCAACGACATGGAAAAGGTGTTGTATGCATCAGGGCAACTGCAGGGGGCAGCTCAAGATTGGTGCAATTCCTTCAAGTTTGGATGCCCTGCAAATGCCGCTCCTATTACTTGGGTAGAGTTTACTCAGAGTTTCAAGACCTATCATATCCCAGATGGATTGATGGAGATTAAGCGGGAAGAATTCAGATCCCTGAGGCAGAAGTCTATGGCTGTGAGTGAGTATCAGGATAGGTTCACTCAATTATCACGCTATGCTCCTAATGAGGTGGCTAATGACACAGATAAGCAGCGTCACTTTCTCAAAGGTCTGAATGATGATCTTGGGTTGCAGCTGAAGATCACTACATACCCTGACTATCAAACACTAGTGAATCGCGCCATTGTGATAGACAATGAGCGTAGAGAAATTGAGGCCAAAAAGAGAAGGTTCCAAGGACAAGCATCTAGGAGTAACACCCATCTCCATCCTAACCCACAGTCAGGCTTCCCACAAAGAAGCCAGGGGCTTCCTAACCAGTGGAACAGAGGTCAGAACCAGCAACGTTCTCAGTACCCCTAGCAGAGTGGTGGCCAACGTCCTCATTATCCTCAGCAACAGAATGTTGGTCAGCGACCACAGCAACAGAAGGGTTACCAAGTACCACGCTAGTATCCACCAAACAATGCTCCTATGAAGAATGGAGGATCAAATGATGTTAAAAAGTGTTTCCGCTGCGGCAAGGAAGGCCACATGTCTTATAATTGCCCAGAATTTCCCAACCAGCCGAATGCTTTCAGAAATGGCAATCAGAAGATGGCACCTAATGGTTCTAGAGTGAACCACGTCAATGCGGAAACTGCGCAAGAGGCGCCAAAAGTTATGATGGGTACGTTCAGCGTTAACTCTATCCCCGCTACCATTCTCTTTGATTCTAGAGCCTCGCATTCATTTATTTCCCAAGCTTTTGTTAGAAATCATAGCATACCCTTAGTTGCTATGAAGCATACCATGATAGTGAATTCACCGAGTGGTACTATACCAGCTTCATACTGTTGCCCCTCTACTAACATGGCTTTAAGGGGGTAGATTTCCCTGCTCAACCTGTTGTGCTAAGGACAGCTGGCATTGATGTGATTTTGGGAATGGATTGGATGAAACAACACAATGCAGTAATTCAATGTCAAGAGAAGGTAGTTGTGCTGACCACCCCTAAAGGGGATAGAATGAGTGTTGAAGTGGCAGTGCAAGCACCACCAATGGCAACCATGAACCAACTAAACAATGATGCCAACCAGCCAGAACGTGTTGTGGATGATTTTCTGGATGTATTCCCTGATGACTTGTCAGGTATGCCACCCGATCGCGACATTGAGTTTATTATTGATTTGTTACCTAGAACTGCACCCATAGCTAAGCGTCCATATAGAATGGGAGTGGATGAGTTAGAAGAACTTAAGAAGCAGTTAAAGGAGTTGCAGGACAAAGGCTTCATATGCCCTAGTTCATCTCCTTGGGGTGCACCTATGATTTTTGTTGACAAGAAGGATGATACTCAATGGATGTATGTGGACTATAGATCTCTTAATGAGGTTACCATAAAAAACAAATACCCTTTACCTAGGATTGATGATCTATTTGATCAACTAAGAGATGCTTGTGTGTTCTCAAAGATTGATCTTCGTTTGGGATATCATCAGTTGAAAATCAGACGTTCAGACATACCAAAGATGGCTTTTACCATAAGGTATGGGTTGTATGAGTACACAGTCATGTCATTTGGGTTGACCAATGCACCTACCTATTTCATGTATTTGATGAATAAAGTGTTCATGGAGTATCTAGATAAGTTCGTAGTGGTGTTCATTGATGACATACTCGTATTCTCTAAGAATGAAGAGGAACATGCCGAACATCTAAGATTGGTTCTACAAAAGCTTAGAGAACACGAGTTGTATGCCAAGCGGAGCAAGTGTGAGTTTTGGTTGAGGGAAGTATCATTTTTGGGTCATGTTGTCTCCAATGGGGGAATAGCAGTGGACCCCAGCAAGGTAAAGGATGTGCTAAACTGGAAGCCACCAACCACCGTGTTTGAGATCCGTAGTTTCTTGGGATTGGCTGGGTATTATAGAAGATTCATTGAAGGATTTTCCAAGCTTGCCAAGCCCATGACTGCCCTGCTAGAGAAGAATACTAAGTTCATATGGTCTGAGAAGTGCCAGGCTAACTTTGAGGAGTTAAAGAAGAAGTTAACTACGGCTCCTATACTAATTTTGCCTGATTTGAGTAAGAGTTTCTCCATCTATTGTGATGTGTCTCGTCAAGGACTCAGATGTGTTCTTATGCAAGAAGGACGAGTGGTGCCCTATGCTTCCCGGCAATTGAGAAAGCATGAGTTAAACTATCCTACTCATGACTTGGAATTAGCAGCAGTTGTCCATGCCTTGAAGATTTGGAGACACTATCTGATTGGCCACAAGAGTGACATCTACACGGATCACAAGAGTTTGAAGTATATCTTCACCTAATCCGATCTGAATCTGAGGCAACAACGGTGGTTGGAACTGATTAAGGATTATGACTTGGAAGTGCACTACCATCCTGGTAAGGCCAATGTAGTAGCTGATGCTCTTAGCAGAAAGAGTTATGCTAACAAGGTTCATGTAATGCCAGAATCTGAAGAGTTGTGTGCAGAGTTTAAATTGTTGAACATAGGCATTATCACCAATGCAATGAGAATAGAAGTGACACCTACCTTGGAACAGGAGATTCATAAAGGTCAACAAGAAGATGAGAAACTTAGGGAGATTATTGCAAAAGTATCACTTGGGAAAGCACCAGGATTCAGGATAGATGAAAATGACACTCTATGGTTTGGAAAAAAGGATATGTGTGCCAGAAGTAAAGGCTATCCAAGAAACAATTTTGTGAGAGGCACATGAGTCAGCTTACTCCATACACCTTGGAAGTACCAAGATGTACTTGGACCTTAAAGAGAGATATTGGTGGTATGGATTAAAGATAGATGTGGCAGAATATGTGGCATTGTGTGACACCTGTCAGAGGGTTAAAGCTGAGCATCAAAGACCCGCAGGGTTATTACAACCAATAAAGATACCCGAATGGAAGTGGGAAGAAGTTGGTATGGATTTCATTGTTGGATTACCTCACACTCAGAGAGGTTATGATTCAATATTGGTAATCATGGATAGGCTTACAAAAGTCACTCACTTCCTACCGGTTAAGACCACCTACAAGGGTGCAAGATTGGTAGAGTTGTATATGGAAAGAATAGTAAGTCTGCATGGAGTCCTAAAGAAGATCGTGTCTGACAGAGGTACGCAGTTTACATCACAATTCTGGCAAAAGGTACACGATTCATTAGGAACTAAGTTGAATTTTAGCTCGGCCTATCACCCTCAGACTAACGGGCAAACTGAAAGGATCAACCAAATTCTAGAAGATATGCTGAGAGCTTGTGCATTGCAGTATGGTGATAGTTGGGATAAGAGTTTGCCATATGCTGAGTTCTCATACAATAATAGTTATCAGAAGAGTCTCAAGATGGCACCATTCGAGGCCCTGTATGGACGAAAATGCAGAACTCCACTGTTTTGGAATCAGATAGGGGAGACCCAGGTGTTTGGACCTGATGTTCTTAGAAATGCTGAGAAGCAGGTGAGAAAGATCAGAGAAAACTTGAGAGTGGCACAGTCTCGATAGAAGAGCTATGCTGACACTAGAAGAAGGGAATTGACCTTCGAAGTAGGGGATTATGTGTATTTAAAAGTGTCTCCAATGAAAGGTGTGAAAAGGTTCAATATTAAAGGAAAGTTATCCCCAAGGTATATTGGTCCTTTTAAGATTCTCGAGAGACGTGGAGAAGTGGCCTACCAACTAGAATTGCCTGAAAATCTATCTGGTGTGCATGATGTGTTCCATGTGTCACAGTTAAAGAAGTGTCTGCATGTACCAGAAGAACCAATACCACTAGAGGAAATAGTTGTTAAGGAAGACCTAACATATAAGGAGTATCTCGTAAAAATCTTGGAAACAGCAGAAAGGGTTATAAGGAGTCGGACAATCAAGATGTGTAAGGTACAGTGGAATAGGCACAGTGAGGAAGAGGCCACTTGGGAAAGAGAAGAGGATCTGAGAAAGGCATATCCACAGTTATTCGAGTAAGCACCATCCAATCTCGAGGACGAGATTATCTTTAAGGGGGGTAGAATTCTAACACCCAAAATTTTGCATATTTTAAAATAGATGAAATTTGATTTTTATATATTTATTTGTGGGCATTTAACATAGGGGAAATAATATTTTTTATGAATTTAAAATTAAATATAAGGTTAGACATGTATTGATGCATACATGCTGTTGCATATTTATTTATGTGGTGAGTGGTTTTGATAGAATTCAAAGAGGAGTTCAAAATCTCTTAGAAATGAATTTACAAAGTTATTTCATAAAAGAAAAAGGAAATCCTTTATTTTTTCTCTCTCTTCCTTGGATTTGGCCCGCTGGCCCAACCAGCCCGCCTCCCCCTCGCTTCGCAGGCCCAAGAGGGCACTGCCCCTCCTTCTCCTTTGGCCCGGCCAAGTGGCCCACGCGCCCCTCTTCTTGGGCCGGCCCGCAGGCCAAGCCACAGCACGCGCACCCTCCCACCTTGGCCTACTGACGCGTTGGGCCCGCGCCTTCTGTCACTGCTGTGTGGGGCCGTAGCGTCAGCCATCTCCTACCTCCCGCCGGGATGGCCAGGAGGCTTTCCTTTTCTTGCCGCCACCGTGAATCGAGCAATCCGCTCGTTTCCTTCCTTTTGACGCGATTTTCGTCGCCTATAAAGCCAGTCGTGCCCCCCTAAGCTCTATTTCCACTTCGCTCCGCAGAAATCGAGCTCGCCTAACCCTAGAACCCTAGCTCATCGGTCGAGCTTGGGTTTCACCTCCCCAACGACCCACCGTCTGTTTTCACACATTGCCGAGCTCCGCTGCACGGTAGGGATCTTCCCCGCACCATTTTTTCCTTTGTTTGGCCCTCAGGAGGCCCGTGTTTCATCGCCAAACTTCACAGGGAGGAGCCATCCGCCATTCCTCGCCACGAGCTGTCCTTGGTCAACCTTCATCTCCATTTTCTCCTCGGTGAGAACCGCCTTGACCTCCTCTTTCATTTCGTGCAAGTCCAGTGTCAAATAGGTGCCTCTAAGGCCATTTCTGCTTGCGCCGGTGAGCTCGGTCGCCGCCGGTGATGGCGCGCCACCGCGTGGCCATCTTCTCCGGCGGGTGCGCCGCCCCCTTCTTTTTTTAAAATCAGGACCGTTCAGATCCGATCCGACGGTCCAGATCACTGGATACCCATTCATGGGGAATTTTGTTAAAGAGACCCCGGGCTTCCTTGAATTCAAACCCGTGGTCCTTGGTTGATTTAAAATTTCGATTTTCATGATTTATTTTAATCCAAAAATAGTTTGAGTTATTTACAAAATTGCCACTGATTTCGAATGCTTATAAAATCCCCGTTTTAACTCTGATTCGATCCATTCAAGTTGTGTTAGGATCGTAGCAAAATAATCTACATGTTTTTCATATTGTTAGTCATGTTGTACACTATTAATTTTCATGTTTAGATTTAACCTATTAAAATGCTTTAGAAAATCATAAATAATTCATATCTTGCACGTTCTAGCTTCGAATTGCGTGATCTTCACGTCTGTGTGCTCGTAGTGACATGTAGATACATTTTATAAACCTTTTATACTAATTTTCTCTGTTGGTGTACTGTTCTAATCTAGTTTTGTTTTCCTTGCATGGATGATCTTCAAATGCGTGTTGTTGAATGTGGTTCGAGTAGACAGTAATTGCTACATGGGTGATGAGATCTTCTACTATGATAATCCAGACTAGCAGGAGTTCTACGAGCAAGGCAAGTATAATATGGGATATTCCTTGTTGTCCTATTTGTTATTTAATTAGTTATTTGCATGTGTCGATTTGCTCAACATAAGGATATCCTAGTCTTTGATTATCTTGTACCTTGTTACCGATGGGTTACACTTGCATATGGGTAGTTGCTAGCGCTCCACTTAAATACTATGAATATGGACAATGACTACTGATTATATGCAACCCTAGTTAAAACTTGATTTTGAGAAACATGAACGTAGGGTGAGAGAGAGCTTGTGTATCATGATGCTCTTGGCTCTCCATAAGGACTTGTTCATTGGCAAAATCTAGGACTTACGGTACAACTGTGAGGGCCATATGGCTCTAGCTTTAGTCAAGTATGAAGACCTTTTCTATCATGTTAGAGGTTACCCGAAAGGGCGCAAAAGGGGTCTGCCGACTCGGGTATAGTTTGGCTCCTGTCCCTATGTGTATAGGCTGCGTGTCATTGTGCCATTTGGGAAGGGGGAACCTATATCTATTTGCCACCAAAACCTAGCGGCCCTAACATGTTAGATGAACTTTTGGAAGGCTTCATAGTGTACCCTGCCCACTCACCTTGGAAGTGTTAGGGGGTCGATGGGCCCCGGGCATATGGGAATCATGACTCACAGTGAAAGTGTACACCTCTGCGCAGAGTTTAACAAACTGTTATAACAGCCGTGCCCATGGTTACGGGTGGCCCGAAAAACTGATGGAATAACTGAATCTTTGCTGATGATGATAATAATAATGATTAATGATAATGTGTTACTTATTCATGGTACTACTGTGGTTACTTGGGTCTTAAGCATAACCATACCTTAATTAATATTAGGATGTTACTTATAAACAGCTAACTGCGGTACAACCAGTGTCAACCTTTTGAGCCTCATGAACCCCATATTATCTTGTTAAGTACAAGATGTACTTATGCTTGTTTATTTTCATTATTGGATAAAAATCCCGGATAGGTACAGATGGCAATGACTACGACGATTTCTTTGAGGACAACTAGGGTTGTTGTCAACCAGTCGACCAGATTCTGTGGTGACAGAGACGCCCTTGGAGTGTTTAGTTTATTTTATCAGATCTCGAGACTTTGAGATATTTTTATTTATGTAATGAACTATGGTTCGCTATTGTAATAAGGCACTGAGTATGATACTTCTCCTTTACAATTTGTTATATATGTTCTACACATATGGTTTGCATCCAAATTTTGTGGTTACAAAATATGGGCATGACAGGAACAAGCGCCAACTAATGAAGCCCCCAGAAGGTCTCAAAGAGGCAGAAAACCATCCATTTCTGATGACTACGAAGTCTATGAATGCGAATAATTTCAAATGAAGGGTGATTCCACCTCATTTGAAGAAGCCATAAGAAGCGCTCACCCATCAAAGTGGCTCGAAGCCATGCAAGATGAAATGAGATCAATGAGCACCAACGGTGTTTGGGACTTAGAAAGAATTTCTAAAGGAGCCAAGATAGTAGACTGTAAATGGGTCTACAAAACTAAATATGACTCTAAAGGGAATGTGAAAAGATTTAAAGCACAACTTGTGGTGAAAGACTTTACACAAAGAGAAGAAATAAATTACAATGAGACATTTTCTCTAGTCTCATACAAAGATTCTTTTAGAATCATAATGGCGTTAGTGGCAAACTATGATTTAGAATTACATCATATAGATGTAAAGACGGCATTCCTTAACGGGGATTTGGATAAAAATGTCTACATGGCACAACCAAAAGGTTTTATCATGAAAGGAAAAGAACATATGGGATGCCGCCTAAAGAAATCCATTTATGGCTTAAAACAAACCTCTAGACAGTGGTATTTAAAGTTTGATGGAACGATAAGAAAGTTTAGGTTTAAAGAGAATTTAGAGGACAATTGCATTTATACAAAGTTCAAGAATGGAAAATTCATTTTCTTAATCCTATATGTGGATGATATATTGCTCACTTGTAGTGATGTTAATCTACTACTGGAGATAAAGAAATTCTTGTCAAATTTTGACATGAAAGATCTCGGTGAAGCTTCGTTCGCTTTAAGAATAGAGATTCACCGAGATAGAAGAAATGACTTTTAGGATTATCGCAAAAGGCATACTTAGAAAATGTTCTAAAGAAATACAATATGCATGCGTGTAAGCCTTCACCTGCTCCTATAGTCAAGGGTGATAGTTTTGGGAAATTTCAATGTCCTAAGAACCAATATGAGATCGATAGAATGAAAGCGGTTCCATATGGTTTAGCTATATGAAGCTTGCGGTATGCTCAAGTATTTACACGCCCAGACTTAGCTTTTGTTACTGGGATACTTGACATATATAGAGTAATCTAGGAATAGAACACTAGAGAATAGTAATGAAAGCTTTGCGTTATTTGCAAGGCACAAAAGGTCTCATGCTAATGTACAGAAGATCTGATTCCCTATATATAGAAGGGTATTCAGATTTAGATTTTGTGAGAAATGTAGATGATAGAAAATCTACATCAGGTTATGTATTTACTCTCGCAGTGGGAGCTATATCATGAAAAAGCTCTAAGCAAACCGTCACTACATTGTTCACGATGTATGCTGTGTAACATCCTAAAATTAGCTATTTTCTAAAAAGAGTAAAATGATTTCTGTTAATTGTTTTGTGCTCATAAAAACATAGGTAAAAGAAAATTTTCTTTAAATTAAAATCCAACGAAAGGGTAACAGCATGTTTGCGCATACATACCGTTGCATTGATACTTTTGTGATGAGTGGTTTGGAAAATAAATTCAAATCTCAATCTTTAAAATATTGCTTTCAAGTAGTGGTTTAAAAAGAATTTGAAAATTTGCAAAAACAAAAGTTAGATGAGATGCCTTGTTTTTAAAATCTAAAGGCTTGGAAAAGGTTTTAAGACACGTTAGGACGATGCCTCTCTTTCCGGGAATCTTTCCGACCTTTTTCGGGATTAAATTCATATTTCTTGGAGTTTTATCTTTTTCCTTGATCAATGCAAAAGTCTTTTTCGGGAGCTAAACCACTTTGGTTGTGTTCCTTATCCTTTCATCTATTCCCAGGAATTTTTCTAGTATTTTTCGGAGCTCAGAGATATTTTTCGGAGCCTAAATAGTAATTCCCGATTTTCTATAATTATTTTAATTCCGAAAATCAATATTTACTAAAATATCTCAGATTTCCAAAATATCCAAACCCTACGTATATATATATATATATATATGCCGGCGTAGCGCTCGACGCGAGGATTCCAGAAGTACAGCCCGTTTTTCGAGCGCCGCTGCGAGCCTCCGCCGGCCAGCAAGCCCCAGCTGAGGCCCCTCTCTTCCCCATCGTGCGCAGCAACAAGATTTTTGGCATGGCTGTGTTCGTACGGGAGATGGATGTGTTCGTACGAGAGTCCAAGGAAGAAGACGAGGTATTTACGAGTTTGCCACCAGTCGTTAAATAATCGTAGTTTATTTATTTTAAATCCGTTTCAGTTCGTTCCAGTTGCGTTAGTTTCGTGTCGTCGAGATCTACGCAGTAGAGTTATTAGTTTTCGTATCACATGTTTATGAATTTATTTTATTAAAATATTAATTATGTCTATAATTAATTAATCACTGATTAATTAAAGTCGATTTAGGTTTTCGATTTCGATGTGATTGCGCGAGTTTCATCGTAATGTGCAGTACGTGTTAGCAGCGATGTTTAGCATGTCTCACGTCTTGGAAATTTATAAGTTAAATATTAATATGATTAACCTACAACCAATTAGTTTTCTAACTTAAAAGCAATATATATATATATATGTTACACTTCAGTATTTAATAAATGATATTCATATGATTAATTATTAATATTCCTAAGTTATAGTTTGATTAGTTTAAACACACCTTGTATATATTAAACTTGTTAGATGTTCTCACGTGCATTTTACCTTTTCAAAGTTAAAGTTTATTTTGATTAAATAATACATGCACATCCGCTCCTTAATACATTATTAATTATTCCATTGATAAATCCTAAACTGATGTAATGCTTACCTCATTTTGGTTTTCCTTTTAAAAAAATAATAAATGCTAGGGCTTATACGTGCTATATATGTTTTGAATATATATACTCTGACTTGTTATTATATCTTTGTAAGTCAAAAATTTAATTTGCATAAATGATATCAAAATAACTATAATTAAGATATGAATAGTTTATCTTAGTTTTCTAAATCTAATAACTCAAGTATAAAATGACTTAACTCAATTTTAGATATTCCTCTGAGATATCTTATACATGTTTTATGATCATTAAAATAGATAAAGCATATAGTTTTCTTTCCAACGTAAATCCTTCGATAGATGTTTCTGTTTTATCGTAGCTCCGATTAGTGTGCCTTTCGTGTGTGTGTGATCGTAGCAATACGTAGATTAGATTTCGAATCTTTTCATTGATTGGTGTATTGTTCTAATTTAAATCTATTGTTTGCTTCGTGTATGATTGTATGGATGCTTGTGTGGTGATTTATGATTTCGTCCAGTCGGTGAGATATACGTGGTTATCAAGAAGAAGAAGAAGAAGAAGAACATTGAAGATTAAAGCTTACCGAAGGATCGGTGTTTAAGGCAAGTATAGCATGGGATTATCCTTGTTTCCTATTCACCTTTAATATACTTAATTCATGTGCATGTGTCTACCTTGTTACCACTAAGGATATCCTAATTTTTGTATCTTGTACCTTGACACCCATGGGACATTGCATTGGGTAGTATTATGCTAGTGCTTAAGATAAATAACCATGATCTGTAACTTGACTAATGGTATATGCAATAAACGTTTAAAAGATGCTTTATAGCAACATGGCTCAAGGGGGCTAGAGCTTGGGGTATTTTTGGTGCTCTAGTTTCTCTCCTTAAGGACTTATCTGTAAGCGAACATCCGGGACTTACAGTACAACTGTGAGGGCTATATGGCTCTGGCTTTAGTCAAGTATGAGGACCTTTTCTAGCTTGTTAGAGGTATTCCTTCATGGCGTAAGAACGGCTTGACGAATCGGGTATAGTGCGGCATCTGTCCTTATGTGTATAGGCTGCGCGTTATTGTGCCATTTGGAAGGGGGCTCTACATCTGTTTGCCGAGTGAATCTAATGGCCCTAACTTGTTAGACGAACCTTTGAAAGGCTTCATAGTGAACCCTGCCGACCTTCCTTGGAAGTGGGTCAAGAGATTAGCTACCTCGGGCGAAAGGGTAAATCACGACTCACAGTGAAAGTGTACAACCTCTGCAGAGTGTAAAACTGTTATAACAGCCGTGCTCACGGTCACGAGTGGCCTTGGACCCTTACAGAATAAATGATGAACATTGAATAATGATAATACTGATGATATTGATGTTCACTAATGATTATTGTTTCTTGCTATACATTATTCTCGTTTACATGATCATGAGGTTATTTGGGATTATGTTAAACTTGTTGCTACTCAATTGCTAAAAGATGACTTAATAAAAGCTATCGCAGTAAACCTGTGTCAAACCTTTTGAGCCTCATGAACCCCATGTTATATTTGTTGAGTTCGACATGGACTCACTCTTGCTATTTCCCCACATCTCAGGAAGGGTACCAGACTGTTAGATCCTGGAATTGTTAGGCTTGTGATCAACCAGTTAGTTTGATCCTGGAGTGAAGGTTGCACCCGGTGTTCAGAGTTGTTTTTCCGCTGTGTTGCTCTTTAAGGTATACTTTATACTATTGAGTTATGTATATTAAGCATTTGTCTTTTGATATTACACTTATCTGTGGCTATATGTGAGATTTGTCTTCTTTATTTCACATATGGTGTATGTCTGGTTTTGTCCTTAAAACCGGGTGTGACAGATTGGTATCAAAGCAATGCTGACTGTAGGACGCAAGCCTAGTTAGAACTGGACGTTTAGCATGTTCTCATTGTTGCCTATTTCTTGCTTCTCTTTAACCTTGTTATTTTCTCAAAGTACAAGTTACAACAAAAATCCTTGTTCTATAAACCTTGATATTTTTTTTCCTACTACATTCTTACCCTTGATATTCGTCCCCTCCTTGATACTTCTTTAAAAGCTTTCTGTTCCCATCTACTCCTTGCTTTGATATGCTTTTAGAATCTTGTCTTACCACCTTCTCGCGCAATTTGAAGTTAAGCTATAGGATCTTTACCCATAATCTGCAGAAGACGATAGTATCGCAAGTGTAAGTTAATGATTGAATTGTGCATCTTAATTGCTTGTTGGCTTGTCATTGTGATTATGTTTTGTTTTGAATCTTTGTAATGAGTGCAATGATTTTGTGGGATTTTTCATAAATTCATTTAGTTTATAGGCATAGGACATAAGGATTAATGAATAGATAGTTGGGTTTTGGTTTTCTCCCGTTTTCCTATCCTATCTTTCTGGAGCAACCTGTCATCTTTGGTTTATATCTCTGTTTTTGGGCAATCAAAAATCATGGTAAACTTTTAGAGAATATTAGACTTCAACATGTTTCTCTGACCTCAAGAATCACCCTGATGGCTATTATGGTTATGAAGTTATGAAAATCATAAGAGGATGTATCTGTGCTGTCAGAAATCTGGGGCAGTCTGTGGTCTTCTGGTCAGAACACAATTTTGGCTCATGCAAAGTCTATGAAATTTTTCTGGGAACAACTAGACTTATGTACCTTTCATGTTCCTCTGGAATCACCCCCATAGCTAATATATTTTGGGAGATATAAACATCACAAGCCGAAGTTTCTGTGCAGTCTGTAATCTGGGACAGTTTCTGTTGTGTGCTATTTTTGACCAAATTAACTGCCGAATCTGGAAAAGTGTTCTAAAATAAAGTTGTGGAAGATTTCATAAGCTTTCCAACGGTATAAAGTACAACTTTATTGGATTTACATAACAAAAGTTATACCAGTTTTACTACGCTGCTGTTTTTTTTAAAGCTCGTGAGGAACTACAGGTTCTGGTTTTTGCCAATGCACATGAGTCACTTCGGGATAATAGGACGATGTCATGATAACTATCTCATTTAGAAGAAGATGCAAGCTATTCTTTGGTGCCCCTAGTTGATGTGTTCTTAAGGGGGGTAGCCAAGGCATAAAGGAATCACAAGATGGAGGTCTCATATAATCTAGAGCTTCACTTGGAAGTATCGGTTATTCCTACGGATGAGGAATCACTATCAGACACAAGGATATTTGTTCAAGATTGTTAACAGGTTGGATCATCTACAAGGAGCTCAAATATTTTGTCAGGATTGGTCTTCGCTTCAAGCTATCATCACTTGGGAGTTCAACCTTTAACTCAAGACAAGTTGGCACTGATGGCATACGAAAATATGATGATTGGACTCCTCTACAGTTGGTTCTGTGGCAACTTAAGTGAGTTTAGTTTGGATGGAGTTCTCTTTTTGGTTGTGGGATGTCTCTAATGATAGAATTATACGGACAATCGCTCAAGAGAGATGTGTTGAGCTGGAACCCGCTTGAGTATGCAAGAGGGATTCAGAGTTCCTCGGAATGGTAAGATTCTATCACGCGTTCATTAGAGGTATTATAGTGTTGAACACAAGAGTTTCTTTTATAAAGCGGTTGGCAAGGATATGGATGTGCTCTATGTAAGAAAAGCAGTGAATTGTGCATCAAGACAACTATGGAGGCTTGAGATGGACTATTTGACATATGAGATCTGGAGTTATCCATTGTGGAGCATAGTGGTATTATCTACTTGGACATGAAGAGTGATATCTACGTGAATCATAAGAATCTAAGGGACATTTTCAGTAAGTTGGTTTGAAAATTGTGACATCAGTGTTGGGTTCAAGTAACCAAATGTTTTTGGTTTAGAAGTATGTGTTATCTTTAGAAGAAATAAAAGTCGTTGCCAATGCCATTAGCAAATTGGAAGAGCTATGCTAAGAAGATTGAACGACACCATGGATTAAGTGTTGTGTTTAAGAGTCACAACTCAACCTGAGCATATATATAGTTAATAGTGTTTTGAAGTTGGAATCTATTTTGGACCAAGAGAGTAATACATGAGGATCAATTGGAATATGGATGTATGAAGTGGTCGATTTGATATCTTGGACTAAAAAAAAAATCTAGCAAGACATGTTGAGAAGTATTGTGTTACATTTTGGAATTAGTGAGGACAAGAGTTTATCATCCAATGGATTCCAAAGTGGTCTTTGTGGGAAGCATATGGAGTGTCAGTGTGAAGAATCAGCTAGCACCCAACTGCAACAGTTCATTGAGGTTGTTAAAAAGGAAAAGAGAAGAGGCCTAACAATTGGAAGAGTACCAGAGAGTTGGTTGGTGGATACTTGAGAGTTAATTAGAGGGCCTATCAACATCTTGGGGATCAGCGAGTATGCTATTTGGAGTAAAAGTTAACAGGTGTGCAAAGTCAAGAGGAATCTTTGTCAAGATGGTGGAACTACTCGAGAAAGTGGAGAAGATCCAATGGTAGTGTGCATTCCAGTGTCTTTCATCATCTTCCGAATCTCGAGGACGAGATTCATTTTAGGGGGGTAGAATTGTAACATCCTAAAATTAGCTATTTTCTAAAAAGAGTAAAATGATTTCTGTTAATTGTTTTGTGCTCATAAAAACATAGGTAAAAGAAAATTTTCTTTAAATTAAAATCCAACGAAAGGGTAACAGCATGTTTGCGCATACATACCGTTGCATTGATACTTTTGTGATGAGTGGTTTGGAAAATAAATTCAAATCTCAATCTTTAAAATATTGCTTTCAAGTAGTGGTTTAAAAAGAATTTGAAAATTTGCAAAAACAAAAGTTAGATGAGATGCCTTGTTTTTAAAATCTAAAGGCTTGGAAAAGGTTTTAAGACACGTTAGGACGATGCCTCTCTTTCCGGGAATCTTTCCGACCTTTTTCGGGATTAAATTCATATTTCTTGGAGTTTTTATCTTTTTCCTTGATCAATGCAAAAGTCTTTTTCGGGAGCTAAACCACTTTGGTTGTGTTCCTTATCCTTTCATCTATTCCCAGGAATTTTTCTAGTATTTTTCGGAGCTCAGAGATATTTTTCGGAGCCTAAATAGTAATTCCCGATTTTCTGTAATTATTTTAATTCCGAAAATCAATATTTACTAAAATATCTCAGATTTCCAAAATATCCAAACCCTACGTATATATATATATATATGCCGGCGTAGCGCTCGACGCGAGGATTCCAGAAGTACAGCCCGTTTTTCGAGCGCCGCTGCGAGCCTCCGCCGGCCAGCAAGCCCCAGCTGAGGCCCCTCTCTTCCCCATCGTGCGCAGCAACAAGATTTTTGGCATGGCTGTGTTCGTACGGGAGATGGATGTGTTCGTACGAGAGTCCAAGGAAGAAGACGAGGTATTTACGAGTTTGCCACCAGTCGTTAAATAATCGTAGTTTATTTATTTTAAATCCGTTTCAGTTCGTTCCAGTTGCGTTAGTTTCGTGTCGTCGAGATCTACGCAGTAGAGTTATTAGTTTTCGTATCACATGTTTATGAATTTATTTTATTAAAATATTAATTATGTCTATAATTAATTAATCACTGATTAATTAAAGTCGATTTAGGTTTTCGATTTCGATGTGATTGCGCGAGTTTCATCGTAATGTGCGGTACGTGTTAGCAGCGATGTTTAGCATGTCTCACGTCTTGGAAATTTATAAGTTAAATATTAATATGATTAACCTACAACCAATTAGTTTTCTAACTTAAAAGCAATATATATATATATATATGTTACACTTCAGTATTTAATAAATGATATTCATATGATTAATTATTAATATTCCTAAGTTATAGTTTGATTAGTTTAAACACACCTTGTATATATTAAACTTGTTAGATGTTCTCACGTGCATTTTACCTTTTCAAAGTTAAAGTTTATTTTGATTAAATAATACATGCACATCCGCTCCTTAATACATTATTAATTATTCCATTGATAAATCCTAAACTGATGTAATGCTTACCTCATTTTGGTTTTCCTTTTAAAAAAATAATAAATGCTAGGGCTTATACGTGCTATATATGTTTTGAATATATATACTCTGACTTGTTATTATATCTTTGTAAGTCAAAAATTTAATTTGCATAAATGATATCAAAATAACTATAATTAAGATATGAATAGTTTATCTTAGTTTTCTAAATCTAATAACTCAAGTATAAAATGACTTAACTCAATTTTAGATATTCCTCTGAGATATCTTATACATGTTTTATGATCATTAAAATAGATAAAGCATATAGTTTTCTTTCCAACGTAAATCCTTCGATAGATGTTTCTGTTTTATCGTAGCTCCGATTAGTGTGCCTTTCGTGTGTGTGTGTGATCGTAGCAATACGTAGATTAGATTTCGAATCTTTTCATTGATTGGTGTATTGTTCTAATTTAAATCTATTGTTTGCTTCGTGTATGATTGTATGGATGCTTGTGTGGTGCTTTATGATTTCGTCCAGTCGGTGAGATATACGTGGTTATCAAGAAGAAGAAGAAGAACATTGAAGATTAAAGCTTACCGAAGGATCGGTGTTTAAGGCAAGTATAGCATGGGATTATCCTTGTTTCCTATTCACCTTTAATATACTTAATTCATGTGCATGTGTCTACCTTGTTACCACTAAGGATATCCTAGTTTTTGTATCTTGTACCTTGACACCCATGGGACATTGCATTGGGTAGTATTATGCTAGTGCTTAAGATAAATAACCATGATCTGTAACTTGACTAATGGTATATGCAATAAACGTTTAAAAGATGCTTTATAGCAACATGGCTCAAGGGGGCTAGAGCTTGGGGTATTTTTGGTGCTCTAGTTTCTCTCCTTAAGGACTTATCTGTAAGCGAACATCCGGGACTTACAGTACAACTGTGAGGGCTATATGGCTCTGGCTTTAGTCAAGTATGAGGACCTTTTCTAGCTTGTTAGAGGTATTCCTTCATGGCGTAAGAACGGCTTGACGAATCGGGTATAGTGCGGCCTCTGTCCTTATGTGTATAGGCTGCACGTTATTGTGCCATTTGGAAGGGGGGCTCTACATCTGTTTGCCGAGTGAATCTAATGGCCCTAACTTGTTAGACGAACCTTTGAAAGGCTTCATAGTGAACCCTGCCGACCTTCCTTGGAAGTGGGTCAAGAGATTAGCTACCTCGGGCGAAAGGGTAAATCACGACTCACAGTGAAAGTGTACAACCTCTGCAGAGTGTAAAACTGTTATAACAGCCGTGCTCACGGTCACGAGTGGCCTTGGACCCTTACAGAATAAATGATGAACATTGAATAATGATAATACTGATGATATTGATGTTCACTAATGATTATTGTTTCTTGCTATACATTATTCTCGTTTACATGATCATGAGGTTATTTGGGATTATGTTAAACTTGTTGCTACTCAATTGCTAAAAGATGACTTAATAAAAGCTATCACAGTAAACCTGTGTCAAACCTTTTGAGCCTCATGAACCCCATGTTATATTTGTTGAGTTCGACATGGACTCACTCTTGCTATTTCCCCACATCTCAGAAAGGGTACCAGACTGTTAGATCCTGGAATTGTTAGGCTTGTGATCAACCAGTTAGTTTGATCCTGGAGTGAAGGTTGCACCCGGTGTTCAGAGTTGTTTTTCCGCTGTGTTATTCTTTAAGGTATACTTTATACTATTGAGTTATATATATTAAGCATTTGTCTTTTGATATTACACTTATCTGTGGCTATATGTGAGATTTGTCTTCTTTATTTCACATATGGTGTATGTCTGGTTTTGTCCTTAAAACCGGGTGTGACAGCTGAGTTTGTAGCATGTTATGAGGCCACATGGCAGGTGAACTGGCTAAAGAAATTTATGTCCGGGTTGAAAGTGGTCGATGACATTCATAAGCCACTCAAGTTGTATTGCGACAATGAGTCAGCAGTATGTTATGCTCACAACAATAAGTCAAGTGGTGTTGCCAAACACATTGACATAAAGTTTTATGTTGTGAAAGACAAAGTCTAGCATCATTCTATAAGTCTTGAGCATATAAGTACAAAGAAAATGCTTACGGGTCCGCTTACAAAAGGCTTACCGCTCAATGTGTTCAGAGAACACTTAGCCCGCATGCGTTTATAGGAAAGCTTATGATTCCTGAACAATAAGGGCCTAGTTGAGAATCTGTTTCAAAATAGAGAGATGTATTATAGCTGTTAATCCAATGGCTATTGTGACGAGGCACACTCTATGCACTAATCTATGATGGAATGGGAAAAGAGATAAACAGGTGAGATAAGGGGGAGAATGTTAGGTCGATCTCCACCGAGTTGGCCCAATGGCCAACTTAGGCCTTGATCTAGCCCTGTAATCGGGGGCGCCCAGTCTCATACATGGCTGGTGGGCCTCCGGCGCGTAGCACTATATATTAAGGAGGTGGGGTCGAGGTTTAGGACACAAGGTTCACCGCCACCACAAACCCCACCTACAAACACTAACCGATCAAGGGAGCGTTGTGAGCGACGGGAAGACTCACCGCCGCATCTACGCCATGCCCGTCGTCTACACTGCCACCGGGACGCCAATGCCTCATCACTAGGGATGAAAACGGATCGGATACGGACGGATATCACTGACATCGTATTTGTTTTCATATTTATGTCCGGATTCGGATTCGAATACGGATAGTATAAAAAATGCCGGATAGGATACGATTGGATATCGACGTCATAAATATGTGATTTAAATATTCGGATACGAATACGGTATCAGATGTTAAATATCCGGACTCGGATACGGACGGATTAAAACCCCTCTAAACGGATTCGGTCTCGAATACGGTCGAAAAATATCCGTACCGTTTTCATCCCTACTCATCACCACCAACACTGACGCCATGGCGAGCTCCTCCGCTAAGCCCACTGATGGTCGGTAACATCTCCCCACTCTCATCCTCTCTCTCTCTCTAGTTTTGTTCTAGGTTGATCTATGTGTTCTATCCCATTTTAGTGAAGTCGAACCCGCTGATCTATGCCTAGATGATCCACTAAGTCTTTCACATATATCTATTATTATTGTAAAGCAAGGATAAGCATACACCTAAGGCTATCCACACTCATCAACCTCTATTTCCATACTCTATACATCCTGTTCATCAAGATTCCCTCCTCTATATACGTTTTTTTCGCACCCATCATCCTCTATATCTCATACTCTATATCAACTATCAAAAGCGGTCTCACTTGTCATCTTCTATAAATTTTATCTAAATATATTCATGTGAGATCTTGTTTTGAATGATTTATTGTAACAAATTTAATTGTGTAATCAGAATTTAATTTGAATTTTTTGTTTGTGCGTTATAATATTTTTTATTTAGTTGGAACAGTGGGCCCACCGCTGCATGCTCTCTGCCGCCCGCTATCTGCCTCCCACTATCCCCAAATTTAGCGGACGGCAGCGCTTTACCGGAGCCGTTACCGGACCCGCTGCAGCGAAATCAGTCTCCTGCAGGGTCATTTAGAGTACCCAGTGCGGGTAGTCTAGAGACCAAACACTAACTGTGAGGGGATCTCTCGATTTTTTTAGATAACGTGTCATATGACGGAAGCATATATATGTAGACTGGATGCCACGTATACAACAGTATATATGAAACCATACACATATTATATATTATATATTATATATTATATATTATATATTATATATTATATATTACGATGACAATATGCTACAGGGAATGAAGTCTGTGACAATATTCCCAATAGGGAAACCCTACACGAACATGAGTTGCGTGCATAGACTTTGAGTATATGCCATTTTCCAAATTGAAAGCCTTAAACTTTGAATATTACTACTCTCTCTATTTTAAATTATAAGTTATTTTATTTTTTTTTGGTAATTTATTTGTTATGCATCTAAATACAATATTATATCTAGATACATAGCAAAATGGATAAAACAAAAAAAGTCAAAGCGACTTATAATTTGAAATGGATGAAGTATAATGTTGGGTACTTGCAGTACATATTCCATGGCAGCTAACTGTCAGTCCTTTCCTTTTGCAGGTAATATGTTATTTTTGCTTAATCCATTGGCTAATAAGGGTTTGTGCCAGACGATTGATGACCTTAGCTTGATTTAACGGTTTATTATTGTTTAGTTTGTTCATTCATCTTCCTAATAGTCTCCATGTGTCCGTATATAGTGCAAGCAGCATAAGAGTCACGACGGGAATAATGTAGTTTCTGTCAATGGAGTAAGACATAAAGTTATGATAACATGTACATGTGTAGTACACTGCAGTAGATACCGAAAGGCTAGCGCCCGAACGTCCGGACAGGGGTTAGCGTCTGAATGCCCACGCCGCACGCCTGCGCCTACTTCACATGGGGCCCGCACCGCACCATGTCCCGTGCTCACAGTGTGTCCCGCACTCGCTTTGTGTCCCACGCCGCTCCGTCTCGATCTGCGCCCTGTTGGTATTTTTAACGCACACAGATAAATCCGCAAACGCACGGATATCGTTGTAGCTATCACCCGAAGGGTTTTAAATATCATATCCACAGGGAAACGTGTGTGGATCGCTAAACAACTAGTTTATCCAATAGTAGCAATCATGGTTTAAGATATGATGGGTAGAGAGGATTCCTATGGTAATGATCCTATGCAAGACAAGGTTATGATTCAAATGTCCTTCTAATGTTTACTTCGAGACGTCACTAGACGCGAAAGCACCACTAAGGATAACTCTACCGACGTGACTACGGTCCTACTAATTTAAGAACATACTCAATTCGGTGTGGACAGAGATGTCACCTCCCGTAACTACCACACAACCAGAGAATAGGGCGCAGACATAGGTAACCGACAGCCTAAGCACCACGCTTATGATAACAATTACTACTCTAATTCAGAGCGCTAATAAGAACTAGAGCAATCATAAAAATTGTGAACCAATGAACAAAAGAGTAAGATAAATACTTGAATAAAGATCAATTACCAGAAGTATCCCGGATGCAGACTCGGAGAAGCCTGAAGCCATCGAAGTACAAGCTAGAGAGGGAACACCGACATGCCGGCACCACCTCCAACTCTTCCCTCGCTATCTATCTCTCTATTTTGCTAAGACTAGATCCTAATGAGGACAAATCTTCTCTTGATGGCTACCTATGGAGAGGAGATCCATTCAAGGGACCCCTCTCAGCTGATCCCAACTGGAGCAAATAAATTAGGATTTCATGGGATGCCTCCTTCAGGGGCCAGAGGCCTTGCTTATATAGCCCTCTAGGAAGCACCATAGCCCTCGGATCAAAACGACCTTGATCAACGACTTTTTATTAATCCTCAAAGGCGGTGGAAGCAGGATCCACGAGGTGGAGCCTGATTGGCTGAGCCACTGGGGCGGGCGCCCCACTTCCGGGCCTATTTTGCCTCCCGTTTGTTTCTAGAGTCTTCTTGTACCTTCCACATTCCAGAAAAATTATGTGTAGCCCCTTTGTCCCTATGTAAACCTGACATATGTGTCTTTCTTGGTTCTTTTCAGCGGACACCCTGTAGAAACAGACATTCACCAAAACTCGTAGAATTCTATCAGTAAACCCCCTATATCTAAGTGGTAATTATGTTTAGGCCCCTTTTCATAGTTCGTTGACGGTTAAAATTGACACTTATCAAGCGTCAACAAACTCCCCCAAGCTTACCCTTTGCTCATCCCTGAGCAAAGATAAACTTAGTGACGGATCAGGAATTGCTACAATGCTTTCACGCCTTAAAAGCACATATGCATTCAAACAAGAACTTTCCTCCAGATTAGAGTGAACTATTCTGACTTTTAAACTTACCCATATTACCTTTCACCATGGGGCTTGTAGTCGTCACTTGGGTCTTGAGTAGTTGAAAGATAGAACGGTTAAGTCAAGCACCATGTTTCAAGCTCTTTGATCAACTATTATTCTGGAGTTTTGCAAGATTTTCAAAATAAAACTCAGAGATTCCTATGTATGACCCTCTCAAGTCTCTCATTTATGGTATTTCTGGATTCTAACTAAGGCATTTATGGTGTATGCCTTCTCTCTTCTCTCAAGATATGTGGTATTTGTGGTATTAGGCATAGTAGCATTATGCCTTCTCTCTCTCACCCTACTTCTAATAGGCTTATAAGGAGCTCATAGGTGGGGAGACAGCTAATACATACTTGCAAACATCTATTGCACAGTCAAACCATGGATCCAGAGGAATGAGTCCAGTCATACAGTCAAATCAAGATGTGCATGTGTGTGGTCCTACATATATGGTTTGAGTGAATATATGGTGATAGTGGAAAATGGTGATGATGATAGATGTGTGTAAAAATAAAGGGGTAAAGGGATGATAATGATGAATACCTGTAATGCCCTAGAGTCCAAACGGCTTAGATCCACTCTGCACGCTGAATGAACCACACCTACCACCATCTCACTTACGCTTTCGTCCTCGCTTCACGTAAAAGGATTAACCCGGGGATGGTGAGATGGACTCTAGAAGCCTTATATGTTGGTCTCTCCCACTCTAAACAACCAAGGTGGGACTAAACTCTCCACAATATCTCATAACATTCACATGGGCCACTATGGACCAAATTCCAAATTGGACCGGGTGTGACATACACCCCCCTCAAATAACCCGACGTCCTCGTCGGGCCCAACATACCCACAATCAGGCAAACGATAACTAGGAACGTTCCCTTCTTAGCACACGCGACCGTGCGCCCAGTGCCAGCACATGTGCCACGCCGTGCACTCCGCAGAGCCTACATGCGCAATGAACCCCATGTCCAGCCCCTGGCCCGCACGCGCCCCATGGCCGCGAAGGTCGACTCTGATACCATTTGTAATGCCCTAGAGTCCAAACGGCTTAGATCCACTCTGCACGCTGAATGAACCACACCTACCACCATCTCACTTACGCTTTCGTCCTCTCTTCACGTAAAAGGATTAACCCGGGGATGGTGAGATGGACTCTAGAAGCCTTATATGTTGGTCTCTCCCACTCTAAACAACCAAGGTGGGACTAAACTCTCCACAATATCTCATAACATTCACATGGGCCACTATGGACCAAATTCCAAATTGGACCGGGTGTGACATAATCTCTGTCACACCCGGTTTTAAGGACAAAACCAGACATACACCATATGTGAAATAAAGAAGACAAATCTCACATATAGCCACAGATAAGTGTAATATCAAAAGACAAATGCTTAATATACATAACTCAATAGTATAAAGTATACCTTAAAGAGCAACACAGCGGAAAGACAACTCCGAACACCGGGTGCAACCTTCACTCCAGGATCAAACTAACTGGTTGATCACAAGCCTAACAATTCCAGAATCTAACAGTCTGGTACCCTTCCTGAGATGTGGGGAAATAGCAAGAGTGAGTCCATGTCGAACTCAACAAATATAACATGGGGTTCATGCGGCTCAAAAGGTTTGACACAGGTTTACTGCGATAGCTTTTATTAAGTCATCTTTTAGCAATTGAGTAGCAACAAGTTTACCAAAAACCCAAATAACCTCATGATCATGTAAACGAGAATAATGTATAGCAAGAAACAATAATCATTAGTGAACATCAATATCATCAGTGTTATCATTATCATCAGTGTCCATCATTTATTCTGTAAGGGTCCAAGGCCACTCGTGACCGTGAGCACGGCTGTTATAACAGTTTTACACTCTGTAGAGGTTGTACACTTTCACTGTGAGTCGTGATTTACCCTTTCGCCCGAGGTAGCTAATCTCTTGACCCACTTCCAAGGAAGGTCGGCAGGGTTCACTATGAAGTCTTTCAAAGGTTCGTCTAACAAGTTAGGGCCGCTAGATTCACTCGGCAAACAGATGTAGAGCCCCCTTCCAAATGGCACAATAACGCGCAGCCTATACACATAAGGACAGAGGCCGCACTATACCCGATTCGTCAAGCCGTTCTTACGCCATGAAGGTTACCACTAACAAGCTAGAAAAGGTCCTCATACTTGACTAAAGCCAGAGCCATATAGCCCTCACAGTTGTACTGTAAGTCCCGGATGTTCGCTTACAGATAAGTCCTTAAGGAGAGAAACTAGAGCACCAAAAATACCACATGCTCTAGCCCCCTTGAGCCATGTTGCTATAAAGCATCTTTTAAACGTTTATTGCATATAACATTAGTCAAGTTACAGATCATGGTTATTCAAAAAGAGCACTAGCATCACTACCCAATGCAATGTCCCATAGGTGTCAAGGTACAAGATACAAAAGCTAGGATATCCTTAATGGTAACAAGGTAGACACATGCACATGAATTAAGTATATTAAAGGTGAATTGGAAACAAGGATGATCCCATGCTATACTTGCCTTAAACACCGATCCTTCGGTAAGCTTTAATCTTCAACGTTCTTCTTCTTCTTCTTGATAACCACGTATATCTCACCGACTGGACTTGATCAATAAATCACCACACACACATCGAGCAATCATACACGAAGCAAACAATAGATCTAAATTAGAACAGTACACCAAACATATGAAACAATATGTGAAAAGATTTTAAAGAGGTTCTACGTATTGCTATGAACACACAGGCGCGAAAAACAACACTCTAATCGGGGCTACGGTGAAAGAAACGACTACCAAAAGATTTTGTTGTATAAAACGGAAAAATTATAGGTCTCATTTGTTTTAACTATATAAAATCATATATATAGGATAAAATACTCTTTATAGACATTCAAAAGTGACTTAGGCTAAATTACATTTAAAGGAGAAATCAATACTATATTTTATTCATAAATCTAGTTGCACAGTTATTAATCAAATTAGATCTAAACTATGAAATTTCAGAGATTTTGATAAAGAAAACATTAATACTAGTACATAGTTCATATTGTTATAAATCTATTGAAATTTGAACGGACTAATTCGGAATTAAAACAAATAAATTATGTATTAAACGAGATTTTCTTTATTAAAGTAATAGATTAAATCTCACATCGGAACTTAAAGATAGAAAACCTAACCAACAGTAGCACTAACAGTATAACAAGTTTGTAAAACTCTTCTACACGTTACTACGATCACATAGACATAAAGATCACGAAATTTGGATTTAAAACGTAAAAGTTATGAGTTTTCTAAGATTTCCTATAGATAAATAATTACTTTAATATAAACTCAAAAATAAATTATCTCAAACCTACTGTACAGTTCTATCATCATGTAGAGCTCGCAAATACGAATCTAACGCAATTTGAATGGATCAAATCGGAGTTAAAACAGATAATTTATGACTAAAACAAACTCAGTGGCAAAACTGTAAATATCAGAAAACGTATTTTTCAATTACCGAAACGAATTACGTTTTCAATAAATCAAAACGTATTTTCGGAAGTTACGCGATCAAAATACGCTTTACGGAAAAGAAAACATAAACTGAGAATGCGCTTTGGACTGCGGATTAAGAACTTAAAAACTTCAGGGGCTCTTTAGCAAATTTGTCGGCCGAACCGGTATCTTTAAATAACGGCCGTCCGATTTAAAATGAACAGTCCAGATCGGATCGGGGGAGGAGGCCGGCGGCGCTCCGGCCGGAATCGGGCCCGACGGCCTTCCCCGCGGTGGCGCCATGGCCGGAGTTTCCCATCTCATGCTACGGAGCATTACCTTGCGAAAGATATACATCGACGGGTAGAGCACATCAACGCGAACTCACCTAGGGCAAAATCGAGGCCAATGATAAACTGGAGAAGGCGTGCGGCTTGGAGAGGCGGGCGGCTAGGGCGGCACTTCGGGCGTAGCCACCACGGGACGTTAGAAGCTACGATTCGTAGGTCAATGTGAAGCGAAGGGGTGCGGCATCCCGTTTTTATAGCCTAGAGGCGGCTCCAAGAAAGGAAAGAGGGAGATTGAGATGTGGATTCGGTCGGTGGAGTTTTTGGAAGGGGAATCCGACGGTGGCTTGAGGAAGGGGATGCGGCTGACGCGTGGGCCCGGGCTGTCAGCGACGCGAAGGAGAGGGGAAGGCACTCGCGCGGTGAAGCTGGGCCGGCGGCTGCGGCTGGGCTCGGCCCATGCGAGAGAAGGCGGGCGCTGGCGCGGGAGAAAACGGGCCGCGCGCGGGGAAAATGGGCTGCCGGGCCGAAAGCGAGAAGAAAGAAGGTTTTCATTTTCTTTTTCCTTTTCAATTATTTCAAAGCATTTTCAAATGATTTTGAAACCTAATTTGAATTTAAATCAAACCACTCATCTCAAAAATTTAAATGCAACAGCATGAGTGCACAAACATGTTTCTACTCTTATATTTGATTTTAAGTTTATAAAAATTATTCTTATTCTAAATTTGCATGCTCACAAAAATATATATAAAAATCATATTTTCCTATTTTTCTTCTTTTCAAAATTTTAGGGTGTTACAATACCTAATTTTACTTTTGCTACTTCGAAGAAATACACACCTCTCTTGATCTTTGAAGAATTTTTGGAAAGAACTTGGGCTGCTCAAAATCTCTCTATGTTGGGACATTTGTCCTCTTTCTTTTATTTTTCTTTTTCCTCTCTCTTTTCTTCTTCTTTTCTTTTTTCCTTTTTTCAGAGCACCCAAGCCTCTTTTTAGATATATGGATATAGGTAGTAGTAAAAGGGATACTTGGAGCTTTATTGTGTAACAAAAGGGCTAGCAATGGATGAAGAGAATTTTTTTATGCTCACTCCCAGTGTAGGAGTAGATAATTTTGGGATGTGTCTAAAATAGAAAGTATGTAGATACGCACTTCTAGGGTAGAAGCAGCATATATGGGTGGAGTGTGCGTGATCTTGATTTTAACTGCATGACCAATCCCTAAGGGTCGACACAGCTTGACCACACTCAATGCTTACAAGCAGCTAAGCTAACAAGTGAGAGTCTTTCCTAATCTAGTAAGCATGTATATATGGTTGTGGTAGAAATTAAACTCTCATCATACAGGAACTCATCATGTAGTTTTTTAGATTTCCAAAAGATAAAATCTCAAGAACTCTAGCATCTCTAGGAACATGATAAACAACAGCTCAAACCTTCCCATATCATATCCGCCAACTACCTAGACTTAGATCAAGCATTTGCTACCCACAAATTTTGGGTTCAGAGCAAATCTTAGATCAAAACAGTTGTGTCTAAAACTTGAGAGAGTTCGAGGTTGAAAACTAGGTACTTGAAAGGAATTACGGCAGAGCAACTATTCATCATTTCCATGCAAGAGATTACTTAGATAATCCTCTTTTATTAACAACTCTTTTTAAGAACAAAAACAAGTAAACTAAACACACCCTTTTTATTTTACTTTAGTTATTTTAAACCACTATTATTACTAATTAAGAAAACTTGTAAGGAGTAAAGTAAAGCTGAGGGAAGAAAATACTTAGCTGGATACGTGGGGGTGCTCTCCCCCAAGCTAGATGTTGACGTAGTCATTCGATCTTACAGTGTAGCAGACTGGCAGTATGTACTTCCTCTAGTGGAGCATCGATTGATGATGATTGTTGAGACAGTGCTCCACTAGTGGATAGAACATCCATTTGATTGTCGGCTCTCCTTAATAACTCCTACACAACTCAAATAGACAACAAAACTCGTGGAAGAGATTAAGGGTTAGGAAATTAAGCATTAATTGTCTAGAGTGTTGCCCATGATTTCTATGCAGAACTCAGCAAGGTATCATTTTTCTTTCTTTTAGTAATTTTAAATTCTATATAATTAACTATGTCTAATTCTTCTTCTAGTAATTGTGCATCAAAGAAAACTTTTAGACGTTAGCCATTTACCTTGAAAAGCCTACCTTCATCATTTTGAAGCGTGACCACTCCATGTGATGCTAATTCAATTACCTTGAATGGTCCTTCCCATTTACTTCGTAGTTTTCCATGTCCAAATAGCTTTACTCTAGAGTTGAATAGTAACACCTTGTCACCTGGTTTGAATTTCTTCTTCTTCAATCTTTTGTCATGCCACCTCTTTGTCCTCTCTTTGTAAATCTTTGCATTATGATATGCCTTTTCTCGCCATTCCTCAAGCTCAGAGAGTTGCACCTTTCTTTTCAGAGCCCCATGTGACTGCTTCTCAACGTCGCAACCCCAGTGATGATTTGCAGCGGCCACACATTCCCCCGTCATACTACTACTTTGGCACTCCTGACTCCGACTCGGCTGACGACACCTATGATCTGACCCACGAATGCTTCAACATCGACGTTGAAAGCACTTCGGAATCAGAGGACAAAGAGCTAGTCGAAGGAAGGCACATGCCACCCCATGTCGAGCTTCCTGCTGAGCGAGACGATCCTCAGTTCCTTGCGGATCAAGGAGCGCAGCTCGAGCAGATTCGCGAGTTGCAGGACAGGCTTGACGAGGAACGGGAAAACCTGGGTCTACTCCAACAAACCCTCGAGCGCGAGCGTGCGGAACGCGCACTTGGTGGGAGAGCTCGCGAAAGAGCTCGCGACGTCAACCGTCGCATCAACGAGGACCGGATGGTCGACCCCTCGATTTTCGCTCGAGCCAGCTAGAACGTCGTCGCCGCCGCCGTGCTTCTCCGCAACATGCCCAAGCCGTCAAACCCCGAAGCCCGTTGGGCTCAGGATGAAATCCAAGAACTCCTCGAGACCGGCGCCATGCAGCAGGCCGAGAGCTCCGCCTTGAGGCGACGCGAGGCAGCCTCGGAGCAGATCATCGAGCCCTCCCGACAGGAGAGAGAGGCCTCGGTTCACCCCAAGCCTGCCCGGCGAAACCGGGTAGCTCCGGCCCCTGAGCTCACCAGCAACGACCATGTGCCTCGAGACACCCGTGGCAACATCGTCGAGCGCCGCACGCGCAAGCACGGTGACGGCGTGGCTCGAGGCTACCATGTCCACAGGGGCGGACGCTACGACAGTTCGAAAGATCGAAGCCCTTCACCCGAGCCTCCGGGTCCTCGGGTCTTCAGTAAGGCTATCCGTGAGACGGTGCTCCCGGCTCGGTTTCACTCCCCCGTGACTCTCACCAAGTACAACGGTGAAACCAAACCCGAACTTTGGCTCGCCGATTTCCGCTTGGCATGTCAGCTGGGCGGGGCCACCGACGACCGGGTCATCATTCGACAACTCCCCCTGTTCCTCTCCGACACCGCCCGAGCCTAGCTCGAGGATCTCCCACCTCGACAGATCCACGACTGGGACAATCTCGTGAGGGTGTTTGAGGGAAATTTCGAGGGGACCTACATGCGCCCCGGCAACTCATGGGACCTCCGGAGCTACAAGCAGAAACCAGGTGAATCCCTTCGGGATTACATCCGGCGCTTCTCCCGGTAGCGTACCGAACTCCCCAACGTCACTGAGTCCGACGTAATTATGGCCTTCCTCTCCGGCACCACCTGTAAAGAGTTGGTCCGAGAACTGGGCCGTAACACTCCGCTCACTGCCAACGGGTTAATGGACATTGTCACCAACTTCGCCGCCGGTGAGGAGGCGGTTGGTGCAATCTTTGGTGGCGACCCGGAGAGGGGGGAGCAGAAGGTCGACGATCCCGTGAGCTCCACCCGGGGCTCCAAGAGGAACAACCGCAAGAAGAAGAAAGGCCAGCAGGGCAAGCTCGAGACCCCGGCCGACGAGCTCGTCGCTGCTACCGAGCACAAAAAGCCTCGAGGCCTCCCCGGCGGGGGCGTCTTCGACAAAATGCTCAAAGAACCGTGTCCCTACCACAAGGGACTTACTAACCATAACCTCGAGGACTGTCATATGCTTCACAGGTACTTTGGGGGTGCCGGCGTCAAGAAGGACGACAAGAAGGAGGACCCTAAAGGCGACGACAAGGACGGGGAATTCCCCGAGATCCACGACTGCTTCATGATCTACGGTGGACCCTCGACCCGCCTCTCGGCGCGCCAGCGCAAGCGAGAGCGGCGCGAGGTTTTCTCTGTACAAACGGCAGTCCCCCGCTTCCTTGATTGGTCCGCGGTGGCCATCACTTTCGACCGTGATGACCACCCAGACCACGTCCCCAACCCGGGAGTCTATCTGCTCGTTGTTGACCCCGTCATCGCCAACACACGCCTCACCAAGGTGCTCATGGACGGCGGAAGCAGCCTCAACATCATCTACTCCCAGACCCTCGACCTTCTGGGGGTCGGGAGAGCGCGCCTCCAACCTAGCGTCGGGGGCTTCCACAGAGTCGTGCCAGGGAAACGGGCGAAACCCCTCGGACGGGTCGATCTGCTCGTTTGTTTTGGCACACCGGCCAACTTCCGAAAGGAGACTCTCACTTTTGAAGTGGTCGGATTCCGTGGAACGTACCACGCTATCCTGGGACGCCCATGCTATGCTCGGTTCATGGCGATCCCGAACTACACCTACCTCAAGCTCAAAATGCCGGGTCCAAACGGTGTCATCACTGTAGGGCCCTCGTATGAACATGCCTACGAGTGCGACGTTGAGTGCGTCGAACACGGCGAGGCTGTTTTGGAGTCGGCGATCTTGGCTGCAGACCTCGACGGTCTTGCCAATGCGATTCTCGACCCAAAACGCCATGCCGGCAGCTTCGAGCCCGTCGAAGATGTCAAACTCGTACCCCTCGACCCCGCTGATCCCAAGGGAAAGGCACTGAGCATTAGTGCCACCCTCGATCCTAAATAGGAAGCAGTGCTCGTCGACTTTCTCCGCGCAAATGTCAACATCTTTGCGTGGAGTCCCTCGGATATGCCGGGCATACCCAGGGAAGTCACCGAGCACGCCTTGGAGATCCGGGCCGGATCCAAACCGGTGAGGAGAAGCGCAGGGTCATCGGCGAGGAAATACACAAACTGTTGGAGGCCGGATTCATCAAGGAGGTTCATCATCCCGAGTGGCTAGCTAATCCTGTATTAGTTAAGAAAAAGAGTGGGAAATGGAGGATGTGTGTAGACTACACCGGTTTAAATAAAGCATGTCCAAAAGTTCCCTTTCCTTTGTCACGCATTGACCAAATCATTGATTCCACTGCGGGATGTGAAACTCTCTCATTCTTAGATGCATACTCCGGCTACCACCAAATCAAAATGAAGGAGTCCGACCAGCTTGCGACTTCATTCATCACCCCGTTCGGCATGTATTGCTACGTTACGATGCCCTTCGGTCTTCGGAACGCGAGGGCTACGTACCAACGATGCATGCAGCATGTTTTCGGAAAAAGCACATCGGGTCGACCGTCGAGGCTTATGTCGACGATATCGTTGTCAAAACCAAACAAGCCGACGACCTGGTCAGCGACCTCGACATCGCGTTCAAATGCCTTCGGGCAAAAAAACATCAGGCTCAACCCAGAGAAATGCGTCTTTGGCGTCCCACGAGATATGCTCTTAGGGTTCATCGTATCCAAACGCGGCATCGAGGCCAACCCTGAAAAAATCTCTGCAATAACCAAGATGGGCCACATCCGAGATCTAAAGGGCGTACAGAGGGTCACAGGTTGCTTGGCGGCACTCAGCCGTTTCATTTCGTGCCTCAGCGAAAAAGCACTCCCTCTGTACCATCTCTTGAAAAAATCGGAGCACTTTTCCTGGACCCCTGAGGCTGAGGAGGCTCTCACAAAACTCAAGGCCACACTCTCTAACTCACCAATCCTCGTCCCTCCGACCCCGGGTGAACCACTCCTACTCTATGTCGCCGCGACATCACAAGTAGTCAGTGCTGCCCTGGTTGTCGAATGGGCCGAGGAGGCACATACCTTGCTCGTCCAGAGGCCGGTCTATTTCATCAGCGAAGTGCTCTCTGAAACCAAGAGTCGATACCCACAGATCCAGAAACTGCTATATGCCGTCATCCTGACACGGCGCAAGCTCCGACACTACTTCGAGGGTCACCCGATTACTGTGGTTTCTTCTTTCCCCTTGGGAGAGATAGCCCAGAACCGGGAAGCCTCGGGTAGGGTTGCCAAATGGGCAGTAGAACTCATGGGCGAGACCTTGTCCTATGCGCCGCGAAAAGCTATCAAATCACAGTTGTTAGCAGATTTCCTGGCTGAGTGGACCGACACCCAACTCCCCCCTCCACAGCTTCAGGCGGAGCTGTGGACCATGTACTTCGATGGGTCGCTGATGAAAATGGGAGCAAGCACGGGCTTGCTCTTCGTCTCACCCCTCGAGGTTCACATGCGCTACGTCATCCGGCTTCATTTTCCTGCGTCTAACAATGCCGCCGAATACGAGGCGCTCATCACGGGATTAAGAATCACCATCGAACTCGGGGTCCGACACCTTGACGTTCGAGGCGACTCCCAACTTGTGATCGATCAGGTCATGAAGAGCTCGAGTTGCCGTGACCCCAAGATGGAAGCCTACTGTCAAGAAGTATGGCGCCTCGAGGACAAGTTTCACGGCCTCGAGCTCAACCACATCGCGCGCAGGTACAATGAGGTCGTCGATGAACTGGCAAAAATCGCGTCTAGTCGAGCTACGGTCCCACCAAACGTTTTCGCAAAAGACCTTCAGCAGCCGTCCGTGGACCTCAGGCCAGACAGAGGGGTTGGCGGGACGTCACTCGACCCTCCACCTGAGGCGGAAGCCCCCTCGACTGGGGCAGAGGCCATGTAGGTGGAAGGCTCAACCCCGCTGTCTGACCTCGAGCCTGACTGGTGTGTCCCATACCTCGACTACCTTATCCGAGGGGACCTCCCCTCGGGTAAGACCGAGGCTCGATGGATCACGCGTCGGGCCAAAACCTTTGTGATCATGGGCGACAGCGGGGAGCTCTACCGCCGTAGCCCTACTGGTATCCTCCAACGATGCATCACAAATGAGCAAGGCAGGAACCTGCTCGGTGATCTCCACTCGGGGGCTTGCGGTCACCACGCAGCACCTCGAACCCTCGTCGGAAACGCCTTTCGACAAGGATTCTATTGGCCGACCGTGGTCTCCGATGCTGTCAAGCTAGTACGCTCCTGCAAGGGTTGTTAGTACTATGCGAGACGAACCCATCTTCCAGCACATGCCCTGCAAACTATCCCCAGCACATGGTCGTTTGCCGTTTGGGGGCTCGACCTTGTTGGACCACTGAAAAGGGCAGCTGGCGGCTTCACCCACTTGCTCGTCGCGATCGACAAATTCTCTAAGTGGATCGAGGCCCGCCCTATCACCAGCATCAGGTCCGAGCAAGCTGTGCTCTTTTTCACCGGCATTATTCATCGCTTCGGGGTCCCTAACTGTATCATCACAGACAATGGCACCCAGTTCACTGGCAAAAAGTTTTTGGATTTCTGCGACAGCCACCACATCCGAGTGCTCTGGTCAGCCGTGGCCCATCCAAAAACAAATGGTCAGGTGGAGCGTGCCAATGGTATGGTCCTACAATGCCTGAAACCCAGGATCTTCGACAAGCTAAACAAACATGGCAAAAGATGGGCTGCCGAGCTACCCTCGGTCCTGTGGAGCCTGAGAACAACGCTGAGTCAAGCCACGGGGTTCACTCCATTCTTCTTAGTCTACGGGTCTGAGGCTATGCTCCCAACCGATATAGAATACAGATCCCCAAGGTTGAAGGCCTACAACGAAAGAAATAACGACGCCACAAGACAGGATGCCCTCGACCAGCTCGAGGAAGCCTGAGATGTGGCTCTGTTACATTCTGCCAGGTACCAGCAGGATCTCCGACGCTACCACGACAGACATGTCCGCAAGCGTGACCTCAACATCGGCGACTTGGTGCTACGGTGGAACCAGAACACCAAGGGACGGCACAAGCTCACGCCAACATGGGAAGGGCCGTACATCATCGCAGAAGTACTAAAGCCGGGCACCTACAAGCTATCCAACAAGAAGAGTGAAATCCTCACCAACGCTTGGAACATTGAACAGCTACGTCGCTTCTTTCCTTAAAAAGCCTCGAGGCTCTGTATTTTCTTTTTCGTCAATAAAGAATACAGCGACGTTCAAACTTTCGTTTTACAGTGAGGAAGGATCGACTCTGCACTCCCAGAATCGACCCTCCCTCAGGGGCTACAAGGGGGGAACCCCCCAGTCCCCGAAAAAACTTATGCTCTTTTTTAAATCTAAGAACCACTTCTTAGATCGACTTCGCTGCAAGAGCACCCTAAGGTTCAAAAGGGCTCCCGAGTCAGGAGTATCACCTACGCCTCCGAGGCTACGGTACCTCCACTCACCCCTTACGCCTTTTAGAGGTGCGACTTCACGCTAAGGAGATCTAAATAACGGTTCCTAACTTTGAAAAAGAACATATCCCCTGTCGCTTAGATCAGGCTCTCACACGATTTACAAGGCCACAACATCACCCTGAAGCTCGAGGGCGGTCGAGCCATGAGATCACTTACGCCCCCGAGGCTATGGTACCTCCACTCGCTCCCTTATGCCAAAGGATGCAGCTGCGTGCTAAGTAAATCACGCAAGAACACGATCCAAGCGATAAAGGGAAGAAAAGCTCGAATAAAACTAAATCAACCATGAACCGGTTTTTGTTTCGAGTTTTTAGGCCTTCGAGGCCACCACGATCAAAATTTGAAATGCTAACTTATTACATGGGCCTTCATGCCTAGATTTGACTCACAGGCCCTCATCGTCATTAGGCGGAACCACCTTGGCTTCAAAAAGCGAGGCCAGACGGCTTCCAGGCTCTTCGGTGGCTTCAATCAGCTCCACACAGGCATCCTCGTTCTCCTCGTCTGTCCGGTCCGGGTCTGTGATAAAGCCCTCAGCGACGAGCTTCATGTTGAACACAAACCCTAAACGGACGACGGCCAGTGCCCTCTTCACGCCGTGATGGAGGCCGTCCTGTATCTTCTCCCGGGCAAGGCGGCCCAGCGCTACCATCCGACGGACAAAGGAGTTCCCCAGAACATCTTCCCCGGTGTTGGCATCGGGCTCGACCCCCAGGCCATCACACACGGTGGTGATCGCGCCCTAGAGCAGTTGGGTCCTCCGGATCTCGGCTTTGAGGAGGCTCTAGAAGGAGTTGGCAGAGGATTGGGCCTCTCGGTTCTCCCTCTCCAGCTCTGAAACACGACGAACAGATTAATACCCAACGCAAGGCCCTCCGCATCGTGGCCGTAACAATCACACTTACCCTCGATGTGGGTCTGTAGGCCCACAACCTCGTCACGAAGCCCCCCGCAAGTCCGCTCGAGCCCAAGGAAGGCGTTGTCTTTGTCACCAATGGTTGCCTTTAGCGCCTCGATCTCTTGCCGAGCAGACTTGAGAGCTATGTCCTTCTCTTGGACGGCTCCCTTCAGCATCATGACCTCGTCCTTCAGAGCATTAGAACGAGCGGTGGCCTGCTCCACCTCGACGTTGAGGGTGTCGCGTTGACGACTAACCTACGAGACATTCTCCATGAGCTCCTTCACCCGTCTCGATAGGGGCTCGAGATCCCTGCGGGCCTGGGCAGCCTCCTCCTGAGCCTTGTCCATGCCAGTGCGCATCACGGCCTCGGCCGCCCATGCCTGCATCGCTTCTTCTTTCAGCACCGCGTAGGCGACGCGCAGCTCGGCCATTTCGGCGTTCCGATCGGAAAGCCATTTCTGGGCCTCCTCGACCAAGATCCGTTGCTGAGACAGCGCGGCCGACACGCCACTCTCATCCCGAATGAAGAGCGACTTGCGGCGGGAGTACTCCTTCAGCTCCTGAACGCAATCCGAAAAAAACCGAAAAGGTTAAAAAGCCGAGGGAAAAAGACACCAAGAAAACCACGGAAAAAGTCGACGGGTCGATCGTACCTCGGTGGCATCCCCCATACTCCGCACGGCACTAGACGCCACTTGGAGCAACCAATCAAGGTGCCGGCAGACGCCCTCGAGGTACTCCCATCGGTGCACTTCATCTTTGTCGTTCAGGACGAAGATGGGCTCGGCGTCGGGGTTCGCGGCGTCCCTGAACTGGAGCGACGGCCCCCCCACCTCGGAATCTCCGCCTCTGCCCGCGCTATCACCAGCGCGGCGATGTCGGGCCATGACGACAATGACCCAGCCGGGGCATCTCCCGGTCCCGCGGAAGGACCGGCCTCGCCCGCAGTTTCCGCCTCTCTGACGGCCGTCGAGGCACCGGCCCGATCCGCGGCTTCGCCCCCCTCGACCCCCATCACTTGTTTCCCTTTGTCAAGGGGGGTGTCGTCGAGGGGAAGGTCCGCGGCCATGGGTGCCCGCCCCCCTAGGGGAACTGGCCCCTCAACCGCCGGCGCCTTCGGAGCTGGCGCCTCGACCGAAGATGGCTCCGGTACCCGCGCCTCGACTGTAGGCGCCCCCGGAGCCAGCGCCTCTTCTTCCGGCGCTCCGGTCAGGGGCTCGACCGCCCCGCCCTCCACTATACCCGCTGGCTCGGCCAACGGGTCTTGTTGTGACGGCGACCCACCCGCCAGGGCCGCCTCCTGCCCCGACACCGACGCGACCTCCTCCATGGTCACGTTAGCCCCCGCCCGCTCCGCGCCGCGGACGGGAGCCTCGCCCGTCGCGACCTCGACGCCAGCCTCGACCATCGCTGACGACCTAGGCCCTGCCTCGACCGTGCCGGGTGCCACCATCTCCGTCGGTTCGGACCCCTCCACGACAGGGTCCGTGCCAGTAACCACCATGGCGTTCGATGGTTCCTGCCGTTGTCGCAGGCACCCCTTCGTGGCCTCGACCTGCCGGACCCAGGCCGCATCCTGCTCCGCCGTCCGGTTAAGGACAACGGCGCTGGCCCACAGCGACTTCACGGGGGTAAGCCCCATTGGCTCTGCCTTCCGCTTTAACCTGCAAAGTGAAGAAACGTTAGCCAACGGACCCCAAGAAAGGCAGGACAACCGAGCAGAGATGCTTACCCGGAAATTGGCACCAAGGGCCTCGACCCCGTGCGACCCGAGCCTCCCAGGGCGGCCGATTGTGGCCTCGCAGCGGCCTCACCAGCAGGCCGGGCACTCCTGGGGGCCCTGACCGACGCACCGCCCTGCGCCTTTTGTGCCTCCGAGGCCAGCTGGCCTCGGGTTCTCACGCCTACCGACGCCGTCGCCGATGATGACGGCGGTACTGCCGTCCTGGCCCTTGCCCGAGCTTGTGGGGCCTGGGCTGGTATGGACATCCCCGTCGACCCCTCTTGATGGGTCCGGGGTAAAGCGGCCCCTCTCATCGAGGGGCCCGTCTCCTTCTCCGTCTTCTCCTCCTCCTCGGACTCCTCGACCACGACGATCGAGGAGGACGCCCCCCTGATGGGTTCCACCAGGGGGCGAACGTCGGGAAGATCCCCTAGCCCGGTCGCGGTCTCATACCGCGACAGGGTGTCATCATCCTCACCGCTGCTGTCGTCGTCCTCCCCCGAGATCGTCTCGGAAGGCGACGGCGCCAGGGGGACCCCATCGATAGTCTGCTGGCGCCGGAGCTTCTTCAACGCCACCGCCTCTTTGGCCTTGCGGATTGCCCGCTTCTTGGCCATCTCCTTGGTTTGCTTCTTCTTGGAAGCATGCTGGCGTCGAGCCTCCCGGGCGGGCCGGTCCTCTGGGACTAGCGGACGCGTCTCTCGCAGCGCCGACAAATCCTACGCGCCGGCCTCAATCAAATCAGCGAAATCCAAAAATAAACGAAACTGGCAAACCTACTAATCCTAAGATATGTACCACTGGCTCGAACCCTTCGTTAGGTCTCATGGGGACCCGGTTAGCCTCCTCCACCTTGAAGTTCCCGACCATCCGACGCGCTCGCCGGAGGACCTCCTCGAGGGAAAGGGATTCGTGGGACATCCGGGTCCCCTCCAGCGATGCCTCCGGAGTCATCTGGTCGAGGCGGAGACGACGCTGGCACAACGGCATCACCCTACGACGATGGAAGGCCACGGCCACCGCCGCAGCCATCAAGCCCCGAAGGTGAAGCTGCTGCAGCGCCGCCAGCAGCGGGTCCAGGCGCGGCTTCTCGGCTTCCGGCACTCCGTATGTCCAGCGCTCCTCTCGAGCGGTCAGCACGCAGCCGGTGTACCTCGGCAACTGATTTTCATCATTGCGGAGGTAGAACCAACCCTCGTGTCATCCACTGTTCGAAGAGATGAGGTGAGCCAGGATGTACAGATCCGCCCGGCTCGACCTCACCTGCAGGACGCAGCTCCCTACTCGGGCCACGCACAAGACACCCTTCTCCCCTGCCTTCTTGGCGAAGAGCTCGGCCTTGAAAAGGTGAAGCCACAGGTTCCACTGCGGCTCCACCCCAAGGTAGCCCTCGCAGACCGCCACGAAAATGGTGGCCTGCGCGACGGCATTGGGGGAAAGGTGGTGAAGCTCCACCTGGTAGTAGTGGAGGAGCGCGCGCATGAAGACGGACGTCGGCACGCCAAACCCCCGCTCGTGGAAGCAAACGAAGCTCACCATGTACCCCTCCGGGGGCGCCGGCTCCTGGTGGGCAGGGGGCGGCGCGATCCACTCCGGTTGCGACCGGCTCATCCTCGGCCGTAGCAGTCCGTCCTCGACCAATTCTTCCAACCTCCTCTCCGTCACCGAGGAGGCGGCCCAGTCGTCGGCGGGGAGGATCTGGCTCTTTCCTGCCATCGGTATTATCGAAATGGGGGGGTGGACGAAGAGGACGCGGTGGCGACAGCAATGCGGGCGCAGAGCGCGATAAGGCGAGGGTTGTCTGAGGCAGAAGAATGCAGGAGCGCAAGGGAACGGAGGGGAACGCAGACCCCCAGGCCTTGATTTTATATGCCCAGGCGGAAGCCCAATAGCCGCGCGAAAAGGTAGGAACAGTTTCCAGCATTAAATGCGCCCACCTAACCGTTTCCTTACATCTCGCAGGAGTCAGGCACGTGGCCGTCCCCCACGTCGTAACCGTACGCCACGTCACCCACTACCGCACCGATCTCGCCTCCCCCCAAAAGACGCGCCCGGCTAACGGGTGGGGGAGGGATCCGCGGACGGATATTCCCAGATATCTGGGAAACGGGCCCCGAGCCCGGTATAAGCCTCGAGGGAGCGAAAGCTGGCCCTCGACCAGGGTTCGACAGCTGCCCTCGAGCAACAGAGTTAGGGACGACCCAGGGTGCACCCGTACATGGCCAAGGGCTCGAGCCATGCTCTCGAGGCACCCCAGGATGTATCCGAGGCCAAAGGAGGAGGTCGTCGTAGGAATCCCCCCGGGGGAGGCATCGAGCCCTCAAATCCTGTCGCAGGGAATCGAGATCCACACGACCACTCCTTGGCATCTTTTGAGAGCACTTCCGGGCCACTAGCTGACCCCTAACGAACGGGGCACGGGCTCTCACTCGAATTCCCCCGCTAGCAGCTCACCGGAGATCGTCGGAACTCGCGCCCAAAAGAGGGTAGTACGACGTTCTTCACCCCTCCTCCTTTTTTCCAAAGGGAGCGTGAGGGTCGCACAAAAGACGGTCAGGACTCTGATCGACCTCATGCGCGCGTGGCTCGGGGGCTCGATCGCAGAAACCTAAGCCTCGAGGGAACGAAAGCTGGCCCTCGACCAGGGTTCGACAGCTGCCCTCGAGCAACAGAGTTAGGGATGACCCAGGGTGCACCCGTACATGGCCAAGGGCTCGAGCCACGCTCTCGAGGCACCCCAGGACGTATTCAAGGCCGAAGGAGGAGGTCATCGTAGGAATCCCCCCGGGGGAGGCATCGAGCCCTCGAATCCTGTCGCAGGGAATCGAGATCCACACGACCACTCCTTGGCATCTTTGAGAGCACCTCCGGGCCACTAGCCGACCCCTAACGAACGGGGCACGGGCTCTCACTCGAATTCCCCCGCTAGCAGCTCACCGGAGATCGTCGGAACTCGCGCCCAAACAAGGGTAGTACGGCGTTCTCCACCCCTCCTCCTTTTTTCGAAAGGGAGCGTGAGGGTCGCACAAAAGACGGTCGGGACTCTGATCGACCTCGTGCACGCGAGGCTCGGGGGCTCGACCGCAGAAACCTAAGCCTCGAGGGAACGAAAGCTGGCCCTCGACCAGGGTTCGACAGCTGCCCTCGAGCAACAGAGTTAGGGACGACCCAGGGTGCGCCCGTACATGGCCAAGGGCTCGAGCCACGCTCTCGAGGCACCTCAGGACATATTCGAGGCCGAAGGAGGAGGTCGTCGTAGGAATCCCCCCAGGGGAGGCATCGAGCCCTCGAATCCTATCGCAGGGAATCGAGATCCACACGACCACTCCTTGGCATCTTTGAGAGCGCCTCCGGGCCACTAGCCGACCCCTAACGCACGGGGCACGAGCTCTCACTCGAATTCCCCCGCTAGCAGCTCACCGGAGATCGTCGGAACTCGCGCCCAAACGAGGGTAGTACGGCGTTCTCCACCCCTCCTCCTTTTTTCGAAAGGGAGCGTGAGGGTCGCACAAAAGACAGTCGGGACTCTGATCGACCTCGTGCGCGCGAGGCTCGAGGGCTCGACCGCAGAAACCTAAGCCTCGAGGGAACGAAAGCTGGCCCTCGACCAGGGTTCGACAGCTGCCCTCGAGCAACAGAGTTAGGGACGACCCAGGGTGCGCCCGTACATGGCCAAGGGCTCAAGCCACGCTCTCGAGGCACCCCAGGACGTATTCGAGGCCGAAGGAGGAGGTCGCCATAGGAATCCCCCTGGGGGAGGCATCGAGCCCTCGAATCCTGTCGCAGGGAATCAAGATCCACACGACCACTCCTTGGCATCTGTGAGAGCGCCTTCGGGCCACTAGCCGACCCCTAACGAATGGGGCACGAGCTCTCACTCGAATTCCCCCGCTAGCAGCTCACCGGAGAGCGTCGGAACTCGCGCCCAAACGAGGGTAGTACGACGTTCTCCACCCCTCCTCCTTTTTTCGAAAGGGAAGTGCGAGGGTCGCACAAAAGACAGTCGGGACTCTGATTGACCTCGTGCGCGCGAGGCTCGAGGGCTCGGCCACAATGAATCATCCCCCAATAAAACAAAAACAAGACCTCGGAGGAGTCCTAGCACTCCACCGAGGCCTCGGGGGCTACACCCGGCGGGTGCGCTCGCGCGCCCCCACCGGAAAAGATCACGACGCTACGGCTCCAGTTCGAACAAACCTCTAGGAGAGTGATCACACACTCATCCAAAGGCTCGGGGGCTACTGTTGGTACCAAAAGTATGGGGGTACCCACACCCATCGCTAGTAAAAAACTAAAACGACTAACACCGCAATAAAAGACAGCCCGCCTCGACCGCGCATCCTGTTCGCCTCGTACGAGGCCCGCTCGACGGGGCGCCTCGACCGCGCTCCGGCTCCGACTCGTACGAGGCCCGCTCGACGGGGCGCCTCGACCGCGCCCCATCCCGTACGGCAAGCTACCTCGACGACACTCCGACCCGCGCGAAGCTCGTCCGCCCACTGGGAAAAACTCCGACTCGCGTGAGCCTGGGTCGAGCGCCTCGACTCCTTCTCTTTACCTACCCTAGGACAAAATCCATAGCATTTAATGCGGTTACCTACTATCACCTACCGGCATGGCTGCGACCAGGATCGACGTGGGATCAATGCCCGTGTCAGGTCTCACTATTTTACCATCCATCCCATGATGGGAGGTGAAACCCGTCACTATACCCACCTTACCGCACACTGTTTACCATCGGTCACCCTCGAGGGGGGATAAGACAAGGCCCGTTCCCCGCAATCTCGGGGATTCAGCCTTATCCATCCGGTCTCGACCCGGCCTCGACCCAACCTTGACGCTCGGCATAGTTCAACGACAAGGGAAGGATGGTATGGCACGGCATTTCGGGTCATTTCGCCGTCTCGTCACCCACGACGCCATGGTGTCTAGGGATGGCCGGCCATTCCCAGGGCACGTCGCTACAGTCAACTCAACAGGAATCGACCAAACATCACCCCCGTCGTCTTGGCCCCCTCTCGCCCTATAAAAGGGCAGGCTAGGGTTCTACGAAGAAAAGAAGAAAAAACGAAGCACCCGACCACACAACAACAGACAACAAGAGATCGATACTTCAAGCAACCATCCTTATCCTTTTTTCCTCTCTTTGAGACTTGGGCTCGGCGCCCTCTCTCACCTACTTGTAACCCCTACACGAGCACTTCGGTGCAAGGAAATACAAACTTCTTCCCCCCGCTGGACGTAGGGCCTTCTTTTGCCCGAACCAGGATAAACCCCCGTGTATTCTCCTTGCATCACCATCCAAGAAAGAGACACGTAGCATTTACTCATTGGTTTAGGACCCCCTCGGGTCCGAACACCGACAACCACTAAGGATAACTCTACCGACGCGACTACGGCCCTACTAATTTAAGAATCTACTCAATTCGGTGTGGACGGGGCTGTCACCTCCCGTAACTACCACACAACCAGAGAATAGGGCACAGACACATGTAACCGATAGCCTAAGCACCACGCTTATGCTAACAATTACTACTTTAATTTAGAGCGCTAACAAGAACTAGAGCAATCATAAGAACTATGAACCAATGAACAAAAGAGTAAGATAAATACTTGAATAAAGATTAATTACCAGAAGTATCCCGGATGCAGACTCAGAGAAGCCTGAATCCGTCAAAGTACAAGCTGGAGAGGGAGCACCGACATGTCAGCACCACCTCCAACTCTTTCCTCGCTCTCTATCTCTCTATTTTGCTAAGACTAGATCCTAATGAAGACTAATCTTCTCTTCATGGCTAGCTATGGAGAAGAGATCCATTCAAGGGACCCCTCTCAGCTGATCCCAACTAGAGCAAATGAATTAGGGTTTCATGGGATGCCTCCTCTAGGGCCAGGGGCCTTGCTTATATAGCCCTCTAGGAAATACCACAACTCTCGGATCAAACCGACCTTGATCAACGACTTTTTATTAATCTTCAAAGGCGGTGGAAGCAGGATCCACGAGGTGGAGCCTGATTGGCTGAGCCACTGGGGCAGGCGCCCAAGGAGTGGGGCAGGCGCCCCACTTCCGGGCCCGTTTTGCCTCCTGTTTGTTTGTAGAGTCTTCTTGTACCTTCCACATTCTAGAAAAGTTATGTGTAGCCCCTTTGTCCCTATGTAAACCTGACAAGTGGGCCTTCCTTGGTTCTTTTCAGCCGACACCCTGTAGAAATAGACATTCACCAAAACTCATAGAATTTTGTCAGTAAACCCCCTATGTCTAAGTGGTAATTATGTTTATGCCTCTTTTCATAGTTCATTGACGGTTAAAATTGACACTTATCAACCGTCAACACACCCACATGGTTTCCTGCTCACGCCCCTCCATACCCACGTGCATGCAGGTAGGCCTAGCAGTTGCAATAGACGGCTGCTGTAGATAGGCCACATTGCAACATGTGCAACACTAGATCCACTTTTGCAACATCTAGAGAAACACATTTGCAACATATGTCCGGAACAGTTGAAACATTTGCAACATACGTCTGAAACACTAGTTAAACACAAGAAAAATACTTGAAGCCACTGAAAGCATCTAGGCCCCGGTGTTGGTTTTGGCAATTGATGACAACGCATAATTACCATGACTAACGTGTGTTTTGCAGAAACGTTGGTAAGTTAGGTCATGGAGATGATAACTGCTTTGGGCAATATGGTATTCATGTCCCTTGATGGAATTCGTTTCGGTTTTCAAATGATCAACGATTAAGATTAAGGACGGTTAGTTCCAGATATCAAGGTGTTGAGTTACATCTGGAATAGTCGTTAGGATCTTTGTTTCTTCCTTTGACCGTACTATAAAGGGGGGCATGAGCGAGTAGCTTGACCTAGGTGAGTCTTATGTTTAGGTGTGATGCACACTTGTCAAACTTAGCACTAGGTAGCTCAAGAAAAGCTTAGAGTTCAGTTGGAAGCAACTTGGTTCAAGTTGCATCGCGTTTAGAAGACGTTTGAGCCGTTTACCTATGACCGGACATGGTCCTGGTCATGACCGGACGCGTCCGGTTAGTACTAACACTTCACTGTGGTTTCAACTGATCGACTGGACGCGGTCCTTGAGAGGACCGGGCATGGTGGTCAGTCTGACACATGTTCCAGAGGGTAATCAGCATAATCGGACGTGACTGTGAAATGATCGGCGCGTCCGGTCATGTTCCAGTAAGGTCCCGTGGTGACCTGACGCGTCTGGTCACCTATGATCGGACACGGTCATGCGTCAGGTCAGTTTTCCAGTAAGCTCTTGCATGATCGGACACGTCCGATCATCCCTGATCGGCACGTCCGGTCATCTCAGACTGGCATGTCCGGTCATCACAGATCGGCGTGTCCGGTCACTCAGCGCAGTTTTCGGTTTTCGACCGTTACACCTGACCGGCGCGTCCGGTCATGTCGACAGGCGCGTCTAGTCAGTGCGCGTTTTGCTGATTCGAAAGGTAACGGTTGGATTTGTTTGAGGGGTGTATAAATACATCCCCTCCACCTCTTTTAGAGGTCTCTTGCTCATTTGTTCAGCTGAGAAACACCTTTGAAGTGCAAGGGAGTGCAAGAGCCCTAGTGAGGATAGAGATTTGCGAATCAAAGTTTGAGAATCCTCTCTAGTGACAAGAGTGTAGCAAGTGTGCATCCATCTTCTCATTAGGCTTGTTGTGGTCAAGTGAGAGTTCTAGCTTGTTACTCTTGGTGATTGCCATCACCTAGACGGTTTGGTGGTGATTGGGAGTTTGGTGATCATCCGACGAGATTGTGGGTGACCCAACTCAAGTTGTGAGCGGTTTTGGGTGATTCGCCACGACGGAGTGTCAAAGAATCAACCCATAGAGAGCACTTGATCCTTGCGCGGATCAAGGGGGAGCTACACCCTTGCACGGGTGCTCTAACAAGGACTAGTGGGGAGTGGCGACTCTTCGATACCTCAGCAAAACATCGCCGTGTTCCTAACCCCTACTTTCAAGCATTTACTTTCATGCATTACTTTCATTGCTTGATTACTTTCCTAGAATTGCCATGCTAGTCTAGGATTAGAACTTAGGGTGCAAAACTTTTATCGGTAGAATCACAAGGAACACTTGTATGCACTAGAGGTGAAGTTTGGCTTGTAGGATTTAATTCTTGCAATTAATTTTTAGAAAAGCCCAATTCATCCCCCCTCTTGGGCATCTTGATCCTTTCAATTGGTATCGGAGCCGTGTTGCTCTTAATTTAGGCTTCACCGCCTAGAGCAAGATGTCTAATGGGGAAGGACCACCTCCCACTTTGGAGGGAGATGATTTTCCATATTGGAAAATTCGTATGGAGGCGTACCCGAAGCCATAGATGTTGGGTGTCTTAGAGCCGCAACCGAAGGGCTTCCTCCTATAAAGGATCCCGCTAACCCAAGTGGTGACGAGGAGATGTACGACCGGTGGAATGCAAAGGCAAAAAATGCACTCTACCAGGGCTTAGGCAAAGATATCTTCAATCATGTGTGTAATGCCAAAAACTCTCATGAATTATGGGAAAATCTTTGTGCTCTCCATGAGGGAACTAAGACTGAGTGTGAGGAACACTATCATATTGCATTAAAGAAAATCAATTCTTTTGAGATGCTTCCCAAAGAAAGTGCTAATAAAATGTACACTCGTTTGAATGTTCTTGTAGAAGATCTCAATGCTCTTGGACTCACTCAAATGAGCCAATCGGATGTTGCAAGGAGGATCTTGAGTGTTCTCCCCGTTGAGAAGTATGGACACATTGTCACCGTACTTCACCAAAGTGATCTCTCCGCCACAACACCGACTCAAGTATTGGGAAAGATCAATGCTCATGAGATGTACATGCATATCACTCCAGAAGAGGGCTCATCATCTTCCAAGAAGAAAGACTTGGCCTTCAAAGCTAGCCATGAAAAGAAAAAGAAAAAGGGCCAAGCCATGATAGTGCAAGAAAGCTCAAGTAAAAGTGACATTGATGATGAATCACTTGCACTCATGGTGAGGAAGACCACCAAGATGGTAAAGAAGCTCAACAAGAGTGGCATCAAGTTCGATGGCAAGAAGAAGAAATTCTTCACAAGTAGCAAAAGGAAGCCAATCTCTGAAATGGATTGCTTCAATTGTGGAGAACTTGGCCACCTAGCTCACTAATGCCTGAAGCCTCCAAAAGACAAGTACAAGAATAAGTACAAGGGCAAGAAAGATGACTCAAGTGATGAAGAAGATGAAAAGAGAAAGAACAAGCCACACAAAAAGAAAGATGGCAAGAAAAGAGAGTTCTACAAGAAGAAGAAGGGAGGCAAGGCTTATATTGTTGGTGATTGGCTCACCGATATTGAATCATCATGTGAGTCCTCCGGCGATGAAAGTGATAATAAAAAAGAGAAGATCGCCGCATTTGTGATTGGGCCATCATCATCTTCACCGACATCTTCATCACCACCTTCACTGCCACCTTCACCATCATCTTTCGCTATTCATCTATGCCTTATGGCTAAGGGTGATCAAAAGGTACAAAATAGTGAGAGTGATGATGATGATAGTGATAGTGATGATGAATATGATGCGCCTTCTTATGATGAACTTGTAAAATTGTTGAACAAATACTCTAAAATCATAAGAAGAACTAGAAATGAAAATGATGAGATTCAACATGAAAATGAATCACTCTCATCTAAGCTTGAAAGTGCACATAAGACTAGAGATGAGCTCATAGATCAAAATGAAACTATGTCTTCTTCTCTCAAGGAGCTCAAAACTTCTAACAAGGAGCGTAGAGATAAACATGATAAAATTGAGAAGAAGCATGGTGAACTCATCACTAGGCTAAACTTGCTAAAAGATGAATACACCGCCTTAAAAATCAATTATGATACTCTTATTGTTGCCAATGAACTTGCTCTTGAGACACATGATGTCACTAACCAAATTGTTAAGATTGATATAGCTACATCATGTGATGATTTGATTGTTGAGAACTTTGAGCAAGGCTCTAGCGGCAAAGGCAAGAGTGTGGTTGAGGCAAATGACTATGATGAGTATGTCAACTCAAGAGTAAGAATGAGATGCTTAAAGTTGAGAACAAGAAGTTGATGGCTCTTGAAAAGCAAGCTTCAAATGAGTCACTTATTGAAGAAAACAAGAAGCTCAAGCAAGAGAAAGAGTATCTCAAGACCGGTCTAAGCAAGTTCACAAGAGGCCAACATTTGCAAAGTGAGCTACTCATGAACACCGTCATGAAGTTGGATAGGAGTGGCATTGGTTATTTGGCAAATCAAGAGAAGAAGGTCAAGGCTCAACAACTTCAAAGCAAGACAAAGCCCAAGCCAAAGAGATGTGTTGAGTGTGGACAAGAAGGCCATTTTGCTCATGAGTGCAAAACTCCACCACCACAACCCTTGCCCAAGCATGCTAGACCCTTTGCCTTCAATGCTCATTACATGCTTAGAAAGGACTCAAATGGAAAAAAAGAAAGTCATGTTCTTGGGTCCCCCTAACAAGAATAGGCCAAAGAAAATTTAGGTTGCCAAGTCACTAGCTGAGAAAGTTAAGGGTCCCTCTCAAGTTTGGGTCCCTAAACAAAAGGCTTGATCTCTTATGTGTAGGTGAACTACAAGACTGGTAGATCTCATTGGGTGATTGATAGTGGTTGCACACAACATATGACCGGTGATCCTCGTATGTTCACCTCACTTGAAGAGGATGGGGTATGTCAAGACAAGATCACATTTGGGGACAATTCAAAGAGCAAAGTCAAGGGTATAGGCAAAGTTGCAATATCAAATGATCATTCTCTCTCAAATGTGCTCTATGTTGCTTCATTGAGTTTCAACCTACTATCCGTTGGGCAACTTTGTGATCTTGGCTACCAATGGTTGTTTAGTCCAAATGAAGTGGTTGTTACAAAGATAGATGACAAGCAAGTGATTTTCAAGGGCTTTAGATATAATAATCTCTTTCTAGTTAACTTCAACTCCGAAGATGCAAACTTGATGACATGTTTGTTCACCAAAACTATACTTGGATGGCTTTGGCATAGGAGGCTTGCTCATATTGGAATGAACACTCTCAATAAGCTATTGAAGAAAGAATTAGTGAGAGGTTTGAAGGATGTAAAGTTTGAGAAGGACAAACATTGTAGTGCATGTCAAGCCGGCAAACAAGTTGCAAACACTCATCCAACCAAAGCTTACATGTCAACATCAAGAGTACTAGAACTTCTACACATGGATTTGTTTGGTCCTACAACTTACAAGAGTTTGGGTGGAAATCTTTATTGTCTTGTGATTGTGGATGACTTCTCAAGATACACTTGGACCTTCTTCCTTCATGACAAATCCGAAGTGGCAAGTTGCTTCAAGAAGTTTGCAAAGAGAGCTCAAAATGAATTTGAAGTCAAGATAAAGAAGATTAGAAGTGACAATAGAAAAGAGTTTGACAACACCAACATTGAAGCTTATTGTGATGAAATTGGAATCAAGCATGAAGTGTCATCAACCTACACTCCTCAACAAAATGATGTAGTTGAGAGAAAGAACCGGACCTTGATCACTCTTGCAAGAACAATGTTAGATGAGTACAACACACCGGACAAATTGTGGGCCGAGGCAATCAACACTGCATGCTATGCTTCAAATCGCCTTTTCCTACAAAAGTTTCTTGGCAAGACCCCCTATGAGTTGCTAAATGGGAAAAAGCCGGACGTCTCATTCTTCCGGGTGTTTGGTTGCAAATGCTACATCTACAAGAAGCGTCAACACCTAGGGAAGTTCCAAAGACGTTGTGATATTGGTTTTCTTATTGGTTACTCATCAAAGTCCAAAGTATATAGAGTATTTAACCATGCCACCGGTTTGGTTGAAGAAACATATGATGTGGAATTTGATGAATCTAACGGCTCCCAAGGAGCAATTGAGAATTGTGATGATGTAGGTGATGAACCATTGAGGGAGGCCATGAAGAACATGCCGGTGGGTGACATCTAGCCTAAAGATGATGAAGACGATGTACAAATTGTTAATCCACCATCTTCATCATAAGTGCCTCAAGATGATGACAAGAATGAGAGAGTTGAAAATGAAGACACCCATGTCTCTCATCATCAAGCCGAGGCATAAGCACAAGATGTTGATGCTCTCCATCCTACTCCTCAAATGATTGATCGAAGAAACTCACCTCTACTTTAAGCACATCCACAAGATCTCATCATAGGGAGTCCTACAAAGGGTGTAATGACTCGATCTCAAAAGTTTAATTCTTTTGTTGAGCATCACTCTTTTGTCTCTTGTCTTGAACCTAAGAATATAGAAGAAGCTCTTTAAGATCCGGATTAGGTGAATGTCATGCATGAAGAATTGAACAACTTTGCCCGCAATCAAGTATGGACACTTGAAGAGCATCCAAAAGGTGCAAGAGTCATTGGAACCAAGTGGGTGTTCCGCAACAAGCAAGATGATCAAGGGGTAGTAGTAAGAAACAAGGCAAGACTAGTAGCAAAAGGGTTCTCTCAAGTTGAAGGTCTTGATTTTGGAGAGATTTTTGCACCCATTGCAAGACTTGAAGCCATCCGTATCCTTCTTGCATATGCATCACATCATGATATGAAACTATATCAAATAGATGTGAAAAGTGCATTCTTAAATGGCTTCATAAATCAACTAGTCTATGTTGAACAACCTCCCGGGTTTGAAGACCCTAGATATCCTAATCATGTTTATAGGTTGTCCAAGGCGCTATATGGGCTCAAGCAAGCCCCTAGAGCGTGGTATGAGCGCCTCCGAGACTTCCTCATTAAGAAGGGCTTCACTATTGGGAAGGTTGACACCACGCTATTCACCAAGAAGTTTAATGAAGAGATCTTTATTTGTCAAGTCTATGTTGATGATATCATCTTCAGGTCAACAAATGAAGACTATTGCAAAGAATTTGGTGAATTGATGTCAAAAGAGTTCGAGATGTCAATGATTGGTGAGCTAACATTCTTCCTTGGGTTTCAAGTCAAGCAAATGAGAGAAGGGATTTTTATCTCTCAAGAAAAGTATATCAAGGATCTTCTCAAAAGATTCAAGATGGAAGAATGCAAGCCAATCAAGACCCCAATGCCAACTAATGGACATCTCGACCTAGATGAGGAAGGTAAACCAATCGATCAAACTCTTTACCGTTCTATGATTGGTAGCTTGTTGTACCTTACCGCATCTAGGCCCGACATCATGTTTAGTATGTGCATGTGTGCCCGCTTTCAAGCGTGCCCTAAAGAACCTCACCTAAGTGTCGTAAAAAGAATCCTAAGATATCTTAAGTATACCCCAAGCATTGGACTTTGGTACCCCGAAGGAGCTAGATTCTAACTAGTTGGCTACTCCGATTCGGATTATGCCGGTTGCAAAATTGATAGAAAAAGCACATCCAGAGGATGCCATTTGCTTGGGAGATCCTTAGTATCTTGGTCATCTAAAAAGCAAAATAGTCTGGCTTTGTCCACCGCCAAGGCGGAATACATTGCCGCGGGGGCTTGTTGTGCACAAATCCTATACATGAAACAAACCCTCCTAGACTATGGAGTTGTTCTTGAAAAGGTGCCGCTTTTGTGTGACAATGAAAGTGCGGTTAAAATTGCAAATAATCCGGTACAACACTCTCGCACCAAGCACATAGATATCCACCACCACTTTCTAAAAGATCATGTTGCTAAAAATGATATATCACTAGAAGGTGTAAGAAGTGAAAATCAATTAGCGGATATCTTCACTAAACCCTTAGATGAGGCTACCTTTTGTAGATTGAGAAGCGAACTAAATGTGCTTGATTCTAGTAACTTTAAAAGATGAGCTTGTGTTGTCCCTTGCATTGCATTGTACTCTATGTCATGTTTAGATTTCCGCAATGCATCTAGAACTTGTCTAACACGGTTACGATAACCCTCCTTTGGAGGAGTGAAAAAGCCTAACCGTGGATCAAACTTGACAAGCAACTAGTCTATCTTTCTCATGTTGCATTGCATATGCATGGTTGTTGCTTTGTCATTTCTTTTTGGTTAAGCTTTGAGCAACCTCTGTGTTCGTCCATGAATAGAGAGAGCATTTGAAGCTCCCAAGGGTTCATAAACTCTATTGCATGGCCATACGTTGCTCCTCGGGTGTTTATTAAATATTTTCTTAAAAATAATACTAGCCTAAGGCAAAATATTTTGAAAATTTTGAGGGCTTGAGTGAGGTCACTCTTATCAGGTTCCAATTGGTGTTTATTTGAGTCTCTTTGAATTGGAACTTGATTGGGAGAAGTCGCATCGAAAAACGGTTTGAAAAAGAGCTTTTTACAGCGACCGGACGCTGGACCGGACGCTGCATCGGACGCGGTTCTGCTTCACCACCGCGTCCGGTCTTGGCGTCCACCAGCGCGTCCGGTCATTCCCGAAGTTTTTCTTTGAAACCTCTAACCGGACGCTGCACCGGACGCGCCCCTGTCGACCACCGCGTCCGGTCCCGGTATCCACCACCGCGTCCGGTCATCCGTTCCAAATTTCCGGGCTATGTCAGACCGGACGCTGTCAGCGTCCGATCGTGGATAATCGGACGCGTCCGGTCATTCCAGGAGCTTACTGGAATGTGATCGGACGCTACCTCCACCACGTCCGGTCATTCGACCACCGTGTCCGATCATCACGCGTAAAGCGGATCTCACCCTTTTAACCATACGGTTGGATCTCGATTTCTTTTCTTTCATCATCGCCGTACTCACCGTTTTTGCCGAGATCCCAAGCGCCGCCGCGCCATTGCCATCGCGCGCCCTTCTCCAGCGCCCTGCATTCGTGCCTTCCTCGCTCTCGCGCCCGCGCTGCGCTTCCTGCTCGCAGCCGCGGCCTACGCCCGCGCCACCGCCGCCGCAGCCGCGCCCTACGCCCACGCTCGCGTGCCGCCGTAGCCTCACCGCCGGTGACCTCCCCTACGCCCTAGCTTCTCCTCGAGAATCCTTTTGCCATGCACGCTCTTCAAAGTCACCCCTAACTCTAACCCTAGGTCACTAGGTTTTCATCTTCGAATCCTCGTGATCGTCACCGTCTCCACAAGGTGACATCTTCTCCTTGGATTAGGGTTTACCGTTGATTTTCCGATGAATTACTAATTCTTTTGTCGTTCGATCGTCGATTGTATTCCAAGGTTTCGGTCGCCGTCTTCGGGTAACCCTAATACGTCGAGATCATCTTCCGGTCATCGGATCATCGCTCGTCGAGGTAGCTATCGTGGTCATCTCATATCTTACCTCACCTGCTTGCTCTTAATAGGATCTCACTTATCTTTTAGATATATATGTTGCTTATAGTAGATCCATCTATTCTATCGTTTCAGTTTGTTCTGTCAGTGCTGAGTGGTTCAGGTGATCAGTTGTGAATCCGAGGCCAAGCCTGCGGATACGGATTGAGGCCAAGCCTCACAAGGTTCAGTACATCATCTGCCTTTTTCAGTTTGTGTCAGTACATCCTCTTGTCAGTATGGTTCGATGCAAGAATGCTGGTGGGGCACCTAGTGACAGGGATGACAGTCCCCCAGGAGAACAGAGATAGCTCGCGGGAAGCGAGTTAAGATTGCTGCCAAGAAAAGGAAGAGAACTCTTACAGAGGCAGAGATAGCTCAGGCAGTGGCAGATGCAGCAGATGCAGCAGAGAGGGGTGGCAGGAGCAGTGGTATTCGCATTGGAGAAAGTCGCTTTCATCTTGAAGGTCGACAACTTGGCACAGAGGCCACAGAGGAGACAGTAGAGGCTACATAGGAGACAGTGGATGCCCCTACAGATCAGCCTTCAGAGGATCCACAGGAGACTGAGGAGCAGACAACACAAACTCCATAACGTCATTGCTCAGGACGTACGCGTGCTCAGGTCACTCCCAGGCCAGAGGGACAGCGTCGTCGAGGTCGTCCACCTCCCAGGGCTAGAGGTCACCCCCCAGTTGAGCACTTTGACCTCAGGGGTGCTACAGCTAGATAGGTCCAGGCCCTCAGGTTTGTTGAGGTCGCTCAGTGGTTCCCACCCCAGCGGGATCCTCGGGCGTCAGAGGGCTTCTACACACATTTGCACGAGGATTTCTACAGGGCCTATGTCGACAGTGGGATAGCTTTCAGACCATAGAGAGTCTGTCGACTAGAGGCACTAGTTGAGGTGGTTGGTAAGCAGCTTCGTCCACATCTATCTTTTCTGCCTGGACTGTCAGATCTACTTGGATGGATTGGAGCATACTGCGGAACCTGGGTCAGAGAGTTTTACTCGTCACTGTGGATTGACCCTGCACATCAGTTCATCCAATTTGCCTTCAGAGGTCGTGACCGTAGGTTATACAGCACCAGGGTACGGGAGATTCTCAGACTCCCCACTTCAGAGACCAAGATCCATCAGTTGTGCTTCGGACAGACTGCTCCTCCAAGACGCCCTCACGGCGGGATAGTGCCTCCTACTGATCTGATTCGACCCTGCTTCTGTGAGCCTTTTGGCGAAGGGTCTCGTCGCACACTAGCCAGTTTGACACCCATAGCGAGAGTACTAGATGCCATAGTGAGAAGGACACTTCTTCCGAGGCTTGGATACAGAGAGGGTCTCACTCGCATGCAGCTATGGGTGGTACATCACCTCGTCTCACAGACCCCGTTTGACCTTTGGGATCTGATGCTATGTGAGATGGAGGACACCTTGGCAGAGGGATTCAAGGGACACAGGCAGCTCCCATATGCACACTGGATCTGCTTCATCATCAGGACTGCCTGTGAGTTGCCTGCAGAGATTAGAGCTGAAATCTCTGATACTACCACAGCATTCCCAGAATATGACATCCGCCAGCTATGGGCATCAGTGACTAGAGAGCAGGCACCTGGCCCAGGACGGCGACAGAGGCCAGATGTACCAGAGACAGCCACTGAGCAGGACGAGACCATTGAGGGTCTTGCAGAGGCAGAGCTTGCAGACTTAGATGCTCAGCCGGCTGATCAAGCCGAGGATATGGCCACTGACAGCACAGATGAAGACTACCAGCCCATCCCCAGGTACCGCTCTCCTCGACCTCACGACCATGAGGCTGGTGGCTCTGGCTCAGCCTCCCGCTTAGATCCAGCCATTGTGGCTATCCTTGAGAGGTTGACCCAGGCCCAGGAGCGACAGGAGATACAGATGCAGCGACAGGCATAGGACTCAGCTGCAGCATTTGCATAGATTCAGGCTCGCCAGGACGAGCTCCAGAGGCAGTAGTTTGAGATGCAGAGGTAGCAGGCCACCACTCAGCAGCAGTACCTAGAGCTCCTGCGCCACCTTGTCACTGTGGGAGTACCGCCACCACCATCTATCCTGACTCTAGCTTTACAGTCCAATGGACCTTAGAGTTAGGGGCAGCCGAGTTTTTAGTATACCTCCCCTCAGCAGCAGATACCTCAGACTTTTCAGTCTCCGAGCTACACGCCTATTCAGATAGGTTTTACTCCACCAGCTCAGTCGGGACCACATCTCCTCTCAGGCCCGGCATTTCCTGATTTCAGTGCTACATACAGTGAGCTGACTGGACAGCCGACACCGTCCCATTTGACTTTTGTGACTACCTCAGACATGTCGGCTTCAGAGACTGCTGCGTTTCCAGTGACAGGGGCTGCTACCACAGACACTCTGCCTTCCTCAGTTGCATCTACAGATCCTCCCACTCTAGGGGTTTTTCAGGCTTAGGCGACAGTGACCGATCCGATAGTTGCTTCTACACATTCAGTCACTGCACCTCATCTACAGACCTAGACTACTTCACTGCCACGTTCAGCTTCAGAGGGTCAGCCTGACAGTTCAGAGTCTGAGGAGGATGCTACGCAGTTTGTGATCACTCCGCGCTCCTCGGCACCAGACACGACAGCTTCTATTCCCCCGTCAGATCCCTAGATTAGTTTTTGGCGGTTGATGCCAAAGGGGGAGAGAAAGCATAGATTCAGAGGGAGTGGTGGTAGAGGGTTTCGTTTTTCGTGTGTGCTACTTTCATGCATCATGTTTACTTTTCTCGCCTTGCATTGTGTGACAATAAGTTTGTGAGACTACATCTTAATCATTATGTCACTTATTGGTTTTTAGTTTATAAGGTTGTGCTTCCGTGCCTTACTCTGATTTCTTATGAGCAATGTTTTATGTGTACTAACTCTTCATGTTTTATCCTATGAGTACACTCAGTTGGCTTGGAACACATAAGCAATGACTAACCCGTTGTGCTTACAACTTTTTGCTTATGTGAACCAAGCATGATCAAAAACCTCAACTCATATCTTCTGAATCTAAGTGTTGTCATCAATCACCAAAAAGGGGGAGATTGAAAGCATTTAGGCCCTGCTATTGGTTTCGGCAATTGATGACAACGTATAATTACCATGACTAACGTGTGTTTTGCAGAAACGTTGGTAAGTTAGGTCATGGAGATGATAACTGCTTTGGGCAATATGGTATTCATGTCCCTTGATGGAATTCGTTTTGGTTTTCAAAGGATCAACGATTAAGATTAAGGACGGTTAGTTCCGGATGTCAAGGTGTTGAGTTACATCTGGAATAGTCATTAGGATCTTTGTTTCTTCCTTTGACCGTACTATAAAGGGGGGCATGAGCGAGTAGCTTGACCTAGGTGAGTCTTATGTTTAGGTGTGGTGCACACTTGTCAAACTTAGCACTAGGTAGCTCGAGAAAAGCTCAGAGTTCAGTTGGAAGCAACTTGGTTCAAGTTGCATCGCGTTTAGAAGACGTTTGAGCCGTTTACCTATGACCGGACGCGGTCCTGGTCATGACCAGACGCGTCCGGTCAGTACTAACACTTCACTGCGGTTTCAACTTATCGACCGGACGCGGTCCTTGAGAGGACTGGACGCGGTGGTCAGTCTGACACGTGTTCCAGAGGGTAAACAGCGTAATCGGACGCGACTATGAAATGATCGACGCGTCCGGTCATGTTCCAGTAAGGTCCCGTGGTGACCTGACACGTCCGGTCACCTATGATCGGACGCGGTCATGCGTCAGGTCAGTTTTCCAGTAAGCTCTTGCATGATCGGACACGTCCGATCATCCCTGATCGGCGCGTCTGGTCATCTCAGACCGGCGCGTCCGGTCATCACAGATCGGCGCGTCCGGTCACTCAGCGTAGCTTTCGGTTTTCGACCGTTACACCTGACCGGCGCGTCCGATCATGTCGACAAGCGCGTCCGGTCAGTGCGTGTTTTGCTGATTCGAAAGGTAACAGTTGGATTTGTTTGAGGGGTGTATAAATACATCCCCTCCACCTCTTTTAGAGGTCTCTTGCTCATTTGTTCAGCTGAGAAACACCTTTGAAGTGTAAGGGAGTGCAAGAGCCCTAGTGAGGATAGAGATTTGCGAATCAAAGTTTGAGAATCCTCTCTAGTGACAAGAGTGTAGCAAGTGTGCATCCATCTTCTCATTAGGCTTGTTGTGGTCAAGTGAAAGTTCTAGCTTGTTACTCTTGGTGATCGCCATCACCTAGACGGTTTGGTGGTGATTGGGAGTTTGGTGATCATCCGACGAGATTGTGGGTGACCCAACTCAAGTTGTGAGCGGTTTTGGGTGATTCGCCGTGACGGAGTGTCGAAGAATCAACCTGTAGAGAGCACTTGATCCTTGCGCGGATCAAGGAGGAGCTACACCCTTGCGCGGGTGCTCCAACGAGGACTAGTGGGGAGTGGCGACTCTTCGATACCTCGGCAAAACATCGCCGTGTTCCTAACCCCTACTTTCAAGCATTTACTTTCGTGCATTACTTTCATTGCTTGATTACTTTCCTAGAATTGCCATGCTAGTCTAGGATTGGAACTTAGGGTGCAAAACTTTTATCGGTAGAATCACAAGGAACACTTGTATGCACTAGGGGTGAAGTTTGGCTTGTAGGATTTAATTCTTGCAATTAATTTTTAGAAAAGCCCAATTCACCCCCCTCTTAGGTATCTTGATCCTTTCAGCCACGTGTGTAATCATTGCAAACATCCAGATGAAAACAATTGCAACATACGTATGAAAACATGTGAAACACTTGCATATATATATATGCAACATCCAGATGAAACACTTACGACATACGTCTAAAATAGATGAAACATTTGGAACCTACACTTGAAACAAACATGTATAGCTATTGCAACATGTGCAACATCCTGATCTACTTTTGCAACATCGATGTGAAACACTTGTAAAACACCTTTGAGACATATGAAACACTTGAAACATACACTTGCAATATACGCTTTCTAGCGCAATATCACCTTGCTGCTTGGACGAATGGAGACTCATCATTGCAGAGCTCGATGTCGGTGTGAAAGTCGGCGATGACACATGGAGCTCGCCGGTGCCCCAGCGGAGGCGGTGTCGCCGATACCCCAGCGGAGGCACTGCGCTGGGTGAGCACCTGCGTGAGGCCGCGAGAGCAGCGTTGGACGAGCACCTGCGCAAGGCCGTGAGAGCAGCGTTGGGCGAGCACCTGTGCAACGAGAGCAACTGGCGAGCACGATGGCCTGCTCGGCGAGCACCCCCTGTAGCACCCTTAGCGAGTGGCCAGTAGCCAACGAGCACCCCCTGCCTAGCGAGCACGAGCAGGCCAGCAGCTGGTAAGCACCCTAGTTGGCAAGCACGAGCACCACCTGTTGCGCCAGCAACTGCGCGCAACTGATGGCGAGCACCCCCTGGTTGGCAAGCACACGAGTTCGAGATGGGGAGGAGAATCACAGGCTCCATGACATCCTTCCTCTCCCTGTTGCTTTGAATAGAGAGACGAAAGAGAGAGAGAGGAGATGGAACCGGAGAGGATAAGTCTGGCCACGTGATGAAAGTAGATATTTATGTGGTGAAAAAATACGTGGACCACGTGAGGCCACGTAGCATCCGTCGTCCAGGCACGGGACGGACGCCCGCGGTGGAGCATTTCCGTAGTAGATAGGAGCTATACCAAATTAATAGGGCCATAAAAGCAGTGTTAATTTGCTAGTTACTCCCCCACCCCATACCCAGAAAGAGTCAATTCAATATTTGAACCAAGTCAAATTTTCTTAATAAGTTTGACCAAAACTATAGAAATTAATATCAATGTTTATGTCTCCAAATAGATTTACTAATAAAAATATATTCTCTAACTAATCTAATTATACTTATTGAGTATTATAAATGTTACTACTCTTTTTTATAGACTGGGTCAAACTTAAAATGGTTTGACTTCTCAAAAAAAGAGAAAAATTGCATTTTTTTGGGACACAGTGAGTAGATGACAAGCATAGGGGCATTAACGTGCCATTACTAATTATTGCATGATTAATTCCAGATCAAGCAAATAAATGACATGAAACTTGAAATCAAAACGATGTGGAAAAGGAGCTGAAGCTAAAGGCTCATGTGCAGCCATCTCTAGAGGGAAAGTGAATTGACTCCCTAGCAGCTAAGTAAGCTACCAGTAGCTTTGGTACATATCCATTGCCTTTTGCAACATGCATGCAAAGCCAAGTGTGTGTGAAGAACGAACGGCCAACAGCGTTGCTAGATTGCAAAGTAAATATGAAATGGGATGGGTATGGTCCGATGCGAACAATGAGCGGACCCTTTTGCTTTTGCCACTTCAAAGGTCTTGATTTACACATAGATAGAGAGACAGATATGATCAAAGTAGAGGGAAGCAAAAGACATGAAAAAGTCGGTTAATTATGTGTTCATGTTAGGCTTTTGCCCGTCGTCTAGTCAAAAGTGATGATGATCATCATAGAACTATATAGAAGGTCTTTTTGTACAGTATTCATGAACCTTGATGCCATATATATATTATGCAATTTGTTTCTAGACCCCCTTAAAAAACAAAATGGATTTAAGCTAAATTCCTGGGGAGCGTTGTGTAATAATTGGCTTTAGGCTTTATTATAACCTCCGAGAGATGTTCACGACCTTTCCATATGTGGTAGAAATTAGGGAGTTAAAATAAAGCTTTGTTTGTTGATAAGAGGTGCATCAATTTGTTGGAATGTTATTGTTTTTGATAAATGCTGACCCAAAACTCCTTTGCAGGTCCTATTCTGAGAATTGCAATGGGCGCAATTGCAACATGGTAAAACCAAAAAGAAGTGCATCATCCAGACTTGTCGATTGCTCGAGGCGACTGCACTTTCTTTTGGACGGCCAAATAATGCTAGGATTGAGTTTTGGGTTGATTTTTTCTTGTTACTATTTAGATACTGTAATAAATGGTTGATTGTCTTGGTTATAAGAGATGAAGCCAGATTTATTTTCTTTATCTAAAAATATATCTTCATATGCGTCACTTAAATTGCTGAAAGCGCTCAAAAGCTCCCAAGTGTAGTTATTTATTTGCTTGCTTACAAGCAAATGCAATGCATCTTTTTGTTGTTTAACTAAATTAAATCTTGGGCCAAGGCTTACTACTGCACGCAGGCGCAGGTGTCGTGTTACATCAAGTCTTGTTGAGCCGTCTCTCCATTTCATGGCTACTTTAGTTTTTCCTTTTTCCTTGGAACCATTGATGCTTGACACAGGTCCTTTGTTCTCCCAAGCCACGTAAGGTAGTCGTCCACATGAATTGTCGAAATTATGATAACTGGTTAATGGCGATCGTATTTTCTGATGACTGATAACATCGGCTCAGTGCAGGTCTCTTCTAGGCTATGGTGCTGCAATATATATTTAAAAGTCAACTATATTATACTACCCGATGACATATATATTTAGTGGATAAGAGATTATTGATGAACAATTACAGTTTGAAAAAAGAAGTTTATAGTGGACTTTTAAACTCTAAAAAATACTATAGCTGCAATAATACACTATCGTATTCCAAACTATAAGGTTTGTTACATCCAAACACCTTATGCATTTCCAAAAAAAAATATTTTAATTTGCAACATCATTGCAGGTTTCTAAAATTTTAAAAATACTTTGGTCGAAACATAGCCGCCTGCGAAAGGGTCCATATAGCCTAGTGGTTACAAAAGCCTCAGTAGCACATGAGTTCCTCGGTTCAACATACTTCCTGTAGGAGCGAATATTCAGGATTTAACGGCATTGTGTGATTTCATGTCACCCCCCAAAATTTCTGATTTTGGGTTGTGCATAGAAAACACTAACTAAAATAAATATTTTAATATTTGGATAGAACTTGTCAACATTAGTTTAGGTTTCCATATATTTTTATTAAAGAAAAATAGTGCTTTTCAATTATTTTGGAATTAACCTGACGGGCATTGTTTGATGTGATGTTTGCTCGTTAACTCTTGTGTGTTAAGAGCGAACAAAGTCTTTCAAAATGCGTTTAGTGGATCGATCTTTCTTCTCCAGCACGTCTTTATCTTTTTCTGCAATCAATATTCCTGGTTTCTCATCCTAAGTTCTCATTGGGAGTTTCCTAAAATCTTTTCTTTATCACGCAAATTATTCTTTTCAGTTCCTCATGTGTCAATCAATCTCAGTAAACTCTACGGGAATTGTTCTGGCTTTTTCTGGAGCTAGTTCACGCTTTTCTGTGAGCGTTATCTAATTTTTAGATGCTCCAAAATATCTTTTCATGAGGTCCAAATACTTTATTTTGGTTCCTTATGTTCCATAATGTCTCTGAGAATTTTCTCCAAATTTTCGGAGCTTTCGGAGTATTTTTCGTGGCTTAAATAATAATTCTGGACTTTTCTAAAATTATTTTATCCATGAAATTAATTAATTCTGAAAATAATAAAATATCTCAGATTTATTCATGCCCAAAGGCCCATGTCTTTATTTACTAATGGGCTTTTATAATTAATTAGACCTATTAGTAAAGGTGGATGGTGCAACGTCAATTAGCACCATATCGCTAGTTGACATGGAGGTGGAGAGTTTTCCTCCCTATATATACGTACCTATCCCTTGGATAAAAGCACACCAAAACTATCGTAGAGGAGCCCCTAGTTTGGGAAATCTCTCGTGTAGTAAATTAGAATTTTCTCCTCCCTCCACCCCTCGCCGAAGTTCTGCATCTACAGTTTACGTTCCGGCGAACTTTCGACGAAGGTTCGGCGAGCTTTTCCGGCCACCTCGGACGTCTCCGGCGAAAACCGTCACCACCAAGAGGTATATCTCGTCGTTCTCTACGCCGTCTTGCCATTCTTTTCGTGAATCCATCACCGTTTCATCGTTTCTTAACCTTTCTCCCTCTTTTCCGACGAGATCATCCATGGACGGCTTCCACCTTCCTCCGTTTCGGGACACCTCGTCCATGGTCGCGATCACACCACGGCACCACGCCTCTGCAGATCCTCAGCCTCGTCGGGACCATGCCCTCTGTGTTCCAGACCCAAACCACTCCACGCCACCGCCCAAGACCACGACCTCGTCGCCCTTCGTGCGTTTGTGCGTGGAGCAACAGCGCCGCCGCCGTCGCTTGTGCCGCTGGGTGCCACCCCACACACTTCGCGTGCACAGCCACACGGCGTCATCTCGGCCGTCAAGCCGTCCAGCCCCGCTGTCCATCTTCTTTCCCAGCATGGACGGACAAAGAAGCAGCAAGTTCTCGCGTTCGTGAAGGCCACGATCTCGTACAGACCAAAGGTACACGACACAGTTAATTACAAGTTTGCCATTGGTCGTTTAACCTCCGTCGTTTTATCGTTTTAACTCCGATTTGATCCGTTCAAATTTCGTTAGGTTCGTAATTACGAGATCTTCATGTTGGTACTACTGTTCAGTATATTTTCAAATTTTGAATTTCGATGGTTAGAATTAATTTATTATTTTACTATAGAAAATCTTGTTTAATTCGTATCTTTTCCGTTTTAGCTCCGATTTGCGTGTAGTTCGCGTCTGTGTGATCATAGCGACACGTAGAATCATTTCACAAACTTTTCATCTTGTTTTGCTATTGTTGGTGTCATGGATAAGTTTGCGGCCGTTTTTCTTTAGAAAAATAAAACTTGAAATACAATAGAAATATATATATATACACATACATACATACATAGGATGATCATGAAACGTCTGTCACTGCACCCACATGCAAGCATCTAGAGCGAGTTCAGAATGCAAGTGCAGTCTTGCCAGGCTTGGAGAGCAGAGCGTATCCGTATACGTATACGTCCCTGATTAACGAGCCCATTCAAATTGTGTTAGACTCGATCCATTCTTTCTGCTATGTATTTTTTTAAGGTGAGATGTATATTAGCAACTTGAATACATTCGAATTATAATACGCTTAGATAAGCACGATATATATTATAAACTTGTTTTAGTGCTCACACGTTATATTGTTTTGCAAGTTAAAGTTTAACTGGCATAAACGATATCAAATTATGTATGAATAAATTATGATTAGCTCCAACACGCATCATGTATAATTTGAATAGATGTTCTCAAATTTTATTTTATTTTCTATTTGAAAAGTTAAAGTTTACTTTGATACATGCATGTTTATATTTAAAATATGATTATTGATTAAATAATATGAGACATTTTCATAAATAAAATATGACTAGTATTAACTTGTTTCTAATATTAAAATATAATTTGACTAATATGAATTAGTATGTTCCACATGATTTTTCTTAATTAAAATTAATCAAGCTGGTAGTTGTTTCCTTTATAATATAAAAACTCTCGATAGTATTATTGTTTAGCATGTTTTAATTTATGCGTTCAAATAAAATATTAATCTATATGCAATTACTTTTCTTTTTCTCATATAAACTCTCGGTAGTCGATTATTTTTCATCGTAATTTCGTTATCGGCGTTTCTTATGTTCTCGTGACCGTAGTCGGTAGTTCTCTTTTAGTATGTTGTTTTCTCTTGTGTGGTGTATTGTTCTTAGTTGTATCTATTTATTTGCTTGTATGCCTGTTAGTATGCTGGTTTGCTATGATCTACGAGTAGAAGAAAGACTATCCGTGAGCGCCGAAGATCCGAAGATGAAGACCAGAAGCTGAGTGCCAGAAGTTGCAAATGAAAGATTAAGTTGAGGTTTTTCAGAGCAAGTTGCTTTGGGCATAAATCAAGTTCTAAGGCAAGTATAGCATGGGATTATCCTTGTTGTCCTATTCATAATAAGCAAATAATATCATTATGCATATATTCCTTGTTAAGGATGACTTAGTATTGATCTTATTCCTTGATACCTATTATATTGCATGGATTAGTATTGCTAGTGCTTAACATGAACTATGATCATGTAATTTGACTAATGGAATATGCAATAAACATTAAAAGATGACTTTTTATTACTGTTTAAAGGGTACTAGAGCATGGGGTTATTTGGTGCTCTTGTTACTCTCTATAAGGACTCATCTATAAGCCAAAATCCGGGATTTACAGTACAACTGTGAGAGCTAAAATGGCTCTGGCTTTAGTCATATAGAAGGACCTTTTCTAGCTTGTTAGAGGTATTCCTTTATGGCGTAAGAATGGCTTGACGAATCGGGTATAGTGCGGCCTCTGTCCTCATGTGTATAGGCTGCGTGTTATTGTGCCATCAGGAAGGGGGGCTCTACATCTGTTTGCCGAGTGAAATCTAATGGCTCTAACTTGTTAGATGAACCTTCGAAAGACTTCATAGTGAACCCTGCCGACCTTCCTTGGTAGTGGGTCAAGAGGCTGATCACCTCGGGCGAAAGGGTAAATCACGACTCACAGTGAAAGTGTACAACCTCTGCAGAGTGTAAAACTGTTATAACAGCCGTGCTCACGGTCACGAGTGGCCTTGGACCCTTATGGAATAGTTGATCATTAATAATGGATATGTTTTTGCTATTCGTTAATCATTTCACATGGATCATATGTTTACTGTTACATTGAGACACTTTGATATTATTGATATACTGAAATAATGCTAATTAAAAGCTACATGCTGATAAACCTATGTTATGTCTTTGAGCCTCATGAACCCCATGTTATATTTGTTGAGTTCGACATGGACTCACTCTTGCTATTTCCTCACACTCTAGTGTGTAGTGAGGTGTTGCTTAGAAGAAGGATGAAAGTGTAGTGGAGTTTCCAGAAGTCTTTTCAGAAGTGTTTGGCATATGGAACCCCCAGTCAGCCGTCCCTGTGATGTTGGAGCCTGAAGAAAAGATTAGTGACCGTTCCGCGACACTCTGATAGTTGTAAGTGTTAATATAGTATGTTTCCCGCTTTATATAAACATTGTTTTGATACTTTTTCATTCTGACATATGTGTGGACTTCCTGGGCACACATATGATTAGCCTGGTTTTGTTCTTTAGAAAACCGGGTGTGACATTTCAGCGGTAGGCGGCGTTACCGTCGACAGTGAGATGTCTATGGTGACATCGTCAATCTTAACGATTTACCCGTTCAATCTTCGAAGATGCTCATAAAGATATGACTTGCATGCATACGTTCGTAGGGGTAAGTGTGTGTACATTATGAGTGTTTATGTTGTACTGTGTAATAATCACAAAAAAAAGAAACATAGCCGCCTAATCTAGCACATGAGCGTCGTTATGTTTACTGGTTTAAGGTAGCAATTAATTTGTCCGGTCAAGAAAATAGGGGGAGACTAGATATAAATTATTATATGTAGGTACTCTTCTGCAAAGCATAACATGGATCCCCAGTCTATCTACAACAGAAGAACAATCTACTGTTCCGATCGACAACAGTAGGAGGCATGAGGTTCCAATCTTTGGCTTTTGCAATCGGCATAGAAAAATCTCCCGATTCGGTCCGGGCAGAATCTTCAGAGAACATGCACTTTTGTGCGTTTAGGTGGGGTCTATTCTTTCGTCGCCTTTCTCTATCACGTCTTTCACGTAGATTTATCAACGCTCTGTGTGCCTCTCTTTTGGCAAGGTGAATAATTAGCTCCTACTCGTAGCATCTGACCTATCATGGGTTCTTTAACCACATGTGCCCCCCCAAAAGTGTAGCCAGCGCCAATTGCTTCCTTCCAAGTTTAGTTGGTGGTGTTAGTCTTCTAGCACTTGATTTTTTACCTTTAACCACAAAGACTTTGCGTACGAGATGAACTTCAACATTATTATTAACTTATAATACTACGTGTCTTGCCTGGATTACCTACCACTCTTATGTCTTATCTCGGGCAAAGTATAAAGTTGTCATCTTGATTTAGTTTGTCCAACACGACAACAAGCAACTAAGTAATCAGCACAGCAGGGGAACCACATTTTCCAGGGATGATTTCCAAATTTTGATCGGGTTTGCTAGCGTCCTGACGTCTGGACGCCAGCGTCTGCAGTCCATTCCCACGACCGTTTTGCGCACCCACGCGGGGTTCGCGCCGCCCCGAACGTCACCGACATCGAGAAGAGGGGGAGGGGGTGGCGGATGCCTAGCCAGCACCAAGAGGAGGAGACACCGAGGTGAGACAGCAGAGAGCAAGGAGGGAGATGCAACACCAGATCTACTTTTGAAACATCCAGATGCAACACATGCAACATACATCTAAAGGAAGATGAAACACTTAAAACATGCATCTGAAACACTTACAAAAACACTTGAAAACCATTGTAAAACATACGCAACATCCAGATAAAACACTTGCAACACATGTGTAAAACATATGCAACATCCAAATAAACAAATTTGCAACATACGTCTAGAAAAACAGACGAAACATTGGGAACAGAAGCTTGCAACACATCCGTACACCCAATGCAACATATGTAACATCCCGATCTACTTTTACACAACATCCGCATGAAACATTTGCAATATACCTCTGAAACATTTAAAACACTTGAAACATTCGCTTGCAACAAGCGTCACTTCTTCTTCCATACGACGCAGCGCAGAGGGGGTGGGCAGGAGGAGGGCAGCGCTGTCGCTGCCCCTTCTAGAGGCGAGCAGAGGGGCGGTGGGGACAAACTGCTGGCTACCTTTGACCATGCTGCGGAGCTACTGCCGTCACAGGCAGACGGAGAGGGAGGCGGGGACAGGCCAGCTATGGGCGCAGGCTGTGGGCTTTGGCCGGGCGAGGGCCAGGAGGAAGGAGTTGGTCGTAGGCAGAGGCAGCTACCGGTGAGCTCTGGCCGGACTGGGACGGGAAGAAGGGGCCGGCGAGGAGCTCTGACTGGGTGGGGGAGAGAAGAAGCGGCCGACAACGGGCGTTGGCCGACAGAGACTCCATAGGGGATGGCGCGGGATGGAGGCACCGCAGGGAGTGGGACAAGCAGACGGCCACATGTGGGGAGTTTTTCTTGAGAGCACGTCCGGATGGGGCGGACACTGTGACATATCATTATTGAATTTCGATATATACCTAAATCATTTCCATTGGTGGTTGTCTCTTGTGTGTTATCTTTGTAAACCCATTTCTTAACGGACACATCACCTACTATATAAAAGAATGTATTCAAATTTGAAATAAATGTCGAAAAGCACGATCAATGTGTCAAGTTGAGGATGTAAATTCAGATGGGCATATTTCACACCACAAGGAACCTAAACAACCGAGCTACTTTCAGTTCGTGAGGTTTTAAATTATATGCTCTAGTTCCATCCAAACCTTGTTTATAGATATGCGTTAAGTTTTGAATATTTAAAGATGACACTAAAGGATTTGTCATCTCTTATAAAAGTAGTTTCATAAATTATTATTTTATCTTATACATTTTATAAATACATTAAAAAATATGTACTGGCCAAACTTATTTAATAAGATGGTCATTTATTCATAACCGGGACAGGAGATTTAAGGAACCAATATGTTGAAATACATTGCAACATTGAAGGCCCCAAAAGACATATTCCCATTGGTCACAAATAAGGATGCTTTGGACGAGTCATTTTTTACACAACATTTATAAAACAAAGCAAAAGTATATCTCCATGAAACTATATTTAAAGATAAAATCAATATATGTACCATCTTTAAATATTGAAACTTAATTTATAAAAGAAGCATGGTATTTATAAAAGAAGCATGGTATAAAACAACCCAAAACCAACGCGTCAATATATGTAATGTCCTTGTTCATTGCCACATGGTATTTTTTGAAAGGGTAAGATTCATTAGATGCTAGAGAGCATTAGAAAGACACAATCCAAGAAGGTGTGAAAGACGACGCAAGCCTAGAACGAACACATAAGCAATATATGCATAGTAGAGGTCTAGAGAAACTCGAAGCATACATGTCACGGTGTATGATCTTGGAGACAACACCACCATCGTTGGTGGGAAGTGTGGCAATAGACTAGCATCAATATTAGGGCACAGGTACGAAGGTTCAATCTTGTCTCCTATCATGACCGGTCATGACTTGTCTAAAATCATCATCATCATGAGCATCATATGCAATTGAATTCCAAGTTTGAAAACCAAATTATGAAGAAACTAAATAATTCTAGGCACTGTATGTCCCAGTGGATCGTTCGTCCTCACCACAGAACGTTCTGTTGGATTACATAGATAGATAGTAGTCAGACCAAATCGGCTGATCGTCCGCCATAACATCCCAAGCATAGAAATGAGGTGCCACTCGTGGTGCTCCTTTGGTCCCACAAGTCAGGCCACCTGCCCACTTCGTAGAGAAGCAACACCAAAGCACCAGGGAGCCCTCTCACTCACTCTCACACTCTCTCCCTCTCTCTTGTTCATACTTCTCACTCTCTCTACCCTCTCACAACCTTGGAGCAAGAAGAAGCTAGGGGAATGGGAAGGAGACGAACTAGAGGACATCACCAGCAGCAAGAAGACATGGAGCTTGGCTAGCAGCTCTTCACCACAAGAGGTTGGGGATAGAAGAGGGAGGAGCCCTATCTCCCTAACCATTTTGGAGCTAGGAGGAGACAAAGCTATCAAGAAGAAGGAGCCCGAGGAAGTTGGATCCAGCTTCTCTATCACCTTGAGAAGCTCAGCAACCACCTCGAGCAACTCTTGTTGAGCTTGATTCAAGCTCAAACCTCATTTTCATGGATCACATTACTATTCACCTAGAAAAGACCACCAATGACCTTGATGTTGAATGCACACAATGTATGTTCATTTGATTAGCTAGATATGCTCGATAGTATCCTAGAAACATACCCTAGCAAGGAATTTGACATGCAAAGACCATAGGTGAAGATCACAATTTCAAGATGTTTATTTCTGCACTGCACATGCTTCCACGGATTGTCCGTCGTCACACCGGAATATTCCGCTCGAACAAATGCACAGGCAAACTTATTTTATAACATTGTCATTTATCCGTAACTGGGCCAGGAGAGATTTAAGGAATCAATATGTTGAAATATATTACAACATTGGAGGCCCCCAAAAGACATATTCCCATTGGTCGCAGATAATGATGCTTTTGACGAGTCATTTTTGTTACACAACATTTATAAAAACAAAGCAAAAGTATATCTCCATGAAATTATATTTAAAGATAAATCAATATATGTACCATCTTTAAATATTGAAACTTAATTTACAAAATAATAATTTGCAAAATAGCCCAAAACCAACATGTCACTGCATGTAATGTCCTTTTTAACTGCCACATGCATGATGTTTATTTTGAAAGGGTAAGATTCATATAGATGCTAGAGAGCACTAGAAAGACCCAACCAAGAAGGTGTGAAAGACAACACAAGCAGAGAACCAACACATACACAATGTACCCATCATAGAGGAACTAGTTATTAGGACCGGACTGGAGATCGAGCCGGTCATCCTCTCCGTTCGTGGTTTAATTGGTTTAGTTGGTCAGACCGCCAGTTCAATCTGGTTTAAATGAATATAGATGTATTAAAATCACCAAAGATGGCATGACTTAGTGGTAGAAACACTAACTCCTAACACACAGGTCTGGGGTTAGAACCCTGTATCCATCACTCCCAACCTTTTTCTCCCTATTTTCTTCACCCAGAGTCCAATTGGTGGCGCTACTCTTGGACAAATTTTATTTTGACCATGCCATAGCACGTATTTCATTAAGAGGGGATCTCTTGGACGAATTTTTAACGTTCTTGGGGAGCCTATTGACAATTTGGATCTTGGTGATATGAGGATTCTTGGTCCTCTGCTCTACTAACTGAACCCTTTCTTGTGCATCATCTTAGTAAAGTATTTGCATCGATGTCAATTAAAGGGACTAAAAAAATCGATAAGGTATTCCATTCAAAATTAGGAAATGGGGAGGGGTAGTCCTATGCATTGTGGATGGCTTACTTAATAATACTTAAAAAAAATCAAATTAATAATCCAGATTCTATATGTCAATACTCTACTCTAATAAATACAAAAAAGAAATAAAAAGAAATCATCTATTTAACGAATAGCATAAGATTCATTGAGTTCTTGTTGCACTTCCTTTGTGAAAGATTAGAATGAGAAAGCTAGTGAATCTTAAGCCCACGGATAAAAGAAAAAAGGATAACAAATATGGTTAGGGAATAAAATAGGGTTTGGGGATAGAGGGAATTGAACCCTCTGTCACTCTCAACCTTTTTCTCCCTATTTTCTCCACCCTCCCACCTCCAAGACTTGGTTTGGCGTGGGGTCACCGGTCTGCAACAGTTCTATTTGACTGGCCATTTTTCATGGTTTATTGATAAAAGCCGCCAGTTCAACCGGTCTGACTCCGGTTCAATGGCTTAACAGTCTTTTAACTGGACTGAACCGACAGAGGCTCCGGTTCCTAATTTTTCTAGTTGGACCGCCTGGTCTGGTTTAATACCTATGAGAGGTACTCGAAGCATACATGTCACAACGTACTATGTATCTTGGAGACAATGTTGTCGTCACGGGTGGAAGTGCGGTCGTAGAGTACATGGATTTGGGGTATCATTATGATTAACACGGTTCATAACCTCTTTTATGATGGCTAGCTGATGCTTACACTACTTTAATTAATAACTAGTTCATATCACCATGTCATTAACTTATGCCATGTTGTTGTACAAATTACAAATTCCTCCTACGTACAACGTACTCTCATGCATCCACTATATTACACTATATATGTTGGATTAAGCCCTCTGAGTACCTTTGCACTCACGGTATTGCCATTAAGCTGTTTTAGAAAGCTAGAGACTGCAACGGTCACTTGAGCAACTCAAGTGTGACGATGACCTGCAATGGTTGACGGCCTACACATTCCCCTCAACGAGACTTGACATGGCTACGTACTACACACCGTCGTACTTCACTGCACATGCAGCCGCCGTACGCGTGGATTCCCAAACTACGGGGACGCCACTACGACTCCAACGTCTGATACTCTGGTGATCTGAGATCTGGTACGTACGGTGCCCGCCTGGAGATATGATCCCGCAGCGTTTACTAGGCGTCAGCGTCACAGACGAGATCACGTTCACACGCCCGTGCCTCGGCCGCGGCGTGGTAACCGACAACGCAGAGACTCGATCGGCCACACCACGCACACGCGGCCTCCTTGGGTTCCCTCCCGTGTGTTGCTCACGGGAAACCGGCTACACGTGGCTCAGCTGATCTGAAGATTCTCTTTCTGCACGCCCCAAGGATGAGAGATCCGTACCACATGCAGCCAAGCAGTACATTCGTCACTAGTGACGTCTTGGCCGCCAGCCGACCTCATACTTGGGCATTCCCGAGCCGTCTTTTTCGTTTTTAGCCCTTTTTCGAAAGATTTTCTCAAATATGTCTCTGACGGAAAGATTTCAGAAAATGGACCCAGGGCTTGGCGCCATCAACGTTGGCGCCAAGATAACACAGCTTGACGCCGTTAACGTTGGCGCCAAGCCCCCATGCCACTTGGCCGACGACGCCGAGCTGGCGTTGACATGGCAGTACCTTGGCGCCGTCACCATTGGCGCCAAGCTTGGCACCATCGTCAGACCTGTTACCATGTATATTATTTTTTTATCCTAAGTATTTCTAGGTTGTTCTAAGTGATCAAACAGAAAGTCACTGTAAAAACTCTAGAGTTAGTCACATTTTTCAATATCCAAGTCATGTTAAAATTTCAAATTTGTAAATGTCCAAGTCATGGTAAAAAAGCTATTTTTCCATATGTCTACCACATTGTAGTGAGTATTCTAACATATTCAAGCCGTAGCAAAAATCCAGATTTATTCAGCTAAGTCTTTAAATTTACTATGGAATGGGGATGAAAATATGGCTAAGTCTGGATTTTTACTGTGATTTGGACATTGACAAATTTAAAATTTTACCATGACTTGGACCATAATTCCATGACTTAACATGAAGCCCTTTTTACGTGACTTAAAATTTCATCTTATAGTAAAATTAGGGTCCAAGTCATGGTAAAATTTTAAATATCCAAGTCCAAAACATGAAGCCCTTTTTCAATATCAAGTCATGGTAAAATTTTAAATTTGTCAATGTTCAAATCATAGCAAAAATCCAGACTTAGCAAAATTCTAGCATAGTCAAGTGATAGTAAAATTCAAGACTGAACCAATTTCTAGGTTGTCCATCATATGGTAAATATCAAGACTTTGCCAAAATTTTATATGTCCATCTCATAGAAAAAATAGGGTCCAAGTCATGTTAATTTAGAGCTTTGTATGTCCATCTCACGGTAAAATTAGGTAGTCAGGATTTTTGCTGCGGCCTAGATATGTTAGAATACCAACTATCATGGGATAGCATCAAATTTGTCAATATCTTGGTAAAATTTCAGACTTAACAAATTCCAACACGTCCCATCTCATGGTAAATTTATAGACTTAACAAATTTTCATATGTCCATCTCATGGTAAAATTTTGATGGGCATATGCAAATTTTACCATGAGATGGGCATATGCAAATTTTGGCTAAGTCTTTAAATTTTGGCCCCAAGTAAAATTTTAAATATCCAAATCCACAACATGAAGCCATTTTGCAATATCCAAGTCATGGTAAAATTTTAAATGTCTTCAAATTTACCATGTGATGGACATATGCAAATTTTATCATGACTTGGTTATTTAAAGACTTAGCCAAAATTTGTAAATTCTAGACTTAGCAAAATTTAAAGACTTAATCTCATGGTAAATTTAAAGACTTAGCCAAAATTTTAAATATCTAAGTCATGGTAAAATTTGCATATGTCTATCTCATGGTAAAATTTCAAACTTAACCAATTTGCATATGTCTAAACCTTAGTAAATATCAAGATTTAACAAATTCCAACATGTCCATCTCACAGTAAATTTGAGTACTTAAAACAGGGTCTTGGCGTCGTGATCTGTGGTGCCAGGCTTGGCGCCAATTAGAGTGGTGCCAAGGCTTGGCGCCAAAGATCACGGCGCCAAGACCCTGCCACGTCAGCGCCACGCGCTAAGGTCTTGGCGCCAGTTACCCTGGCGCCATGCCATGTTACCTTAGCGCCGACGACCATGGCGCCAAGATAAGGGTCTTTTTTTTTGAAATCTTTCCGCTAGGGACATATTTGAGAGAATCTTTCGAAAAAAGGGCTAAAAATAATAATAATAAAAAGACGGATTCCCAAGTCAACCATCACTCGCTACACGTATAGTACGAATATTATCAGGATTGTCACGGGTAGTAAACTAGTAATCATAGGAGAAATGTTCAAGATGCGAGACAGGGTCTCATCCAACCAAACCGGCCACGATAGAGGGTTTTACTGATCTTTCTATAATCTAAATTTTTGCTAATCCAGGATTGTCGCGGGTAGTAAACTAGTAACCAGACAGGTCTAATCCAGTTTAGCAAACGTGTCAGTGCGTTGTAACGAAAAAGGCTAACAAATATTCATGGAAAACGAGAATTGAAATGATATGTACCTATTTATGTTTTACTGCTCTTTCTATAAAATTCTAAATCTGTAGTTTATTTTGTGATGACTATGCCATTCATAGTATAAACTAAATTTTGAATTCTTTGATGATTTCAATTCGCCGTATAGAGTGTTTCAAATTTGGTGTGTCGTTGGCCATGGCACATCGTGTATAAACTTTCAATTCTTCTATCTTATCTTACTATAAAAATGCGTAGTCTTCTTGCGCATTCGAGACAAAATTTCACAAATATTGTTTTGGCCACTCATAAAAAAAAATGTTGGAAACGATCATGTTTCTTGTAGCGCTAATAACGACGCAATCCTTCACTCACTTCATCTCTAGCGACCGAAATGCTGAACTCTTAGTATCTTATTTCTTGATTCTTGATGGTGTGGCTATGTATGGCGCGGTGGGCCCTTTGGTCAGTGACGCTAGGAAGACCACAGCGACGACTATACGGTTGGAGTTGGACCACGTAAACAACAGCGAGTATATCACGCATACATGCATGCATGCAGTTAGGCCTCCTTCCACCTCGACTTCGTTTGGGTAAATTACGTATGTACTTACTTTTTTTGTTTTTGTTTTTTGTTTTTGTTTTGTTTTTTTTGCGAGCACGTATGTACTTACGTTATCCCAGCCAAGTGTCGTGCTTGTTGGAGATAGGATCATCATATCGTGCACCTCTCTTCCTTGGGGGAAACGCATTTGACCATTTGTTGCATTGAGTCACATGCCACAATTCAAATCTTTTTTCCCCACATGTCTAAAATCAGCTAATTTTCTAAGACGACGACCTCACGTGCATATATCCTTACCGAGCTCATACACTCCTACACGAAATGGCCCGATGGTTAGTACTCTCTCCATGTTCTTTAGTTAGACGTGCACACGACGGGTTTAGCCAGATATCAAGGCACGATCATATGATGGATTAATTGTCTACCAGATGTTGTGTTCCATCGGTGGTTGCGGCATTGCACACGTTTGATTCTTAATGGTCTACCTTGGTAAGCGTTAGGGTAATAAAATGATACGCATATCCATGAATAGTATTACCAAGGCGGATCATTAAGAGCAAGTATAATAGCGGGCTGTAAGCCGACTGGATACTGAGGTAGAGGAGAGAGAAGAGAACAGAGAAGAGAAGCGGGCTAAGCTTACAGCCGGCTTAGGCACAAGAATCGAAAATCTTTGTGAGAGAGACAACAGTGAGCCATGTATTAATAGTGAAGAGCAAACTATTATATGAATGGGCTGAGAGAAGACTGCAGATCCTTACAGCCGGCCTGCCGGCTGTATTATTAGCCTTGCTCTAAGGGCCTGTTCGGTTAGCTGATTCCAGGGCCGGAAACAATTCCAGCTTTACTTGATTAGTAGTAGGAGTATAAATTAAGCTAGTTGTTTCGGCTGGATTTTTTTTTCCAGAGATTGATTCCATGCTAACCGAATAGGCCCTATAAGCATGATATACAAGGGAGGGTTACGATGTCTACTGGGAAAGCATGTTTAACACATGAAGGGTTGCTTTTTCTTCACTTGTACAAAAATGATTTTAGGAGTGATGCTCTCTATAAATGGCCAGGCAGACTTCAGGCAAATATCTACTGTGTCTATGTTACATTAATAGAAACAGGTTTCATAAGGCTACCATATCTATAAATAGCAATTTTTAGAGGTGGTTTTTTTTCTAAGAGTGCCATTTGTGAAAATTATTAACAGAGGTAGCACTCTCAAGAGGCTCGCCTTAGAAATAGTTATCTTTAAAAATTATAATCTTTTCATGAAATCAGATGATGACAAATTTTGTACTTAAATTGTAGAGCTCGACATAATGTATGACTTTGTAATTGGCAAGTTCTTTATTTGGAACTTAGAGGCCCAAAATTTTGTTTTAAGTTCTTAAACAGTGCAATTTAAAATCTAGAATTTTCAAACAACCTCAGATGTTAACATGGTCTATACTAAATATGTATTTCACAATGTCATCTACAACTTCGAAGTTGATAAATTTATGATCTAAAGTTGTTTAGAGTCACAAATATATGTTTTAAGTTATCAACTTTGAAATTCAAATTTCAGAATTTACAAACAACTTTGGATGTTGACATGGTCAATGCTAAAATTGTTGTGGCTAATTTTGGATTTGAGATTGTATAAAATGCCAAATATTCATTTTAAGTTCTCAAATTTTGAGATTTGAAATTTTCAAACTATCTTGTGGAAACACCTTATACCAAAAGTTGTAGTGCTCGACAAAACCTAAAACTTTGTAGTTGAACTATATTTTCATTCGTGATCGTTCAAAAACCAAAATATTTAACACAAGAATATTAAATGATAATACAAAATGATACCATCCTATACTCAATAGTGTGTAGTAATGTGGTAAGAAGTTGCGCGAGAAGAGGTCATGAGTTCGAACCATAGGAAGCACACGCGCATGTATTTTGAAAGGAAAAAAACATGATTTAGGACACTTGACCGTGGTGCTGCCCTAGGATTTAGAAAAATGTTTTGCTATTTTTTGGTAGTTTTTAGTTTTTTTAAATCATTTACAGAGATAAGTGGGCGCGGGTGGCCCAGTCAACGCCCTCTTCAAATAGTACTCCCTCCGTCTCCAAATAAATCAATTCCAATAATCTGTGCGGTCAAACAATCTTAAGTTTGACTAATTTTATAGGAAAGAGTAACAATATCTATAACATAAAATGAGCACATTATGAAAATATATTTTATGATGTATCTAATGATACTAATTTGATGTCATAAATCTTGACATATTTTTCTAGAAATTCAGCTAAAGTTTTAAAAAAATTGACTTAAGACAACTCTAGAAAAAAAATCTATTTATTCAAGGACTGAGGGAGTACATTAACATATACATTTAGCATTGCTTGTCTCTGTAAATCAAAAACATCTACTACATCAGTCCCAAAATACATGACACATTTGACTTTTAGATATCATGGTTGACCATTCATTTTATTCAGTTGTTTTTTGTAAATAAGAAAATAAATAAGTCATTATTAAAGTATCTCTAATGATAAAATAAATCATAACAAAATAAATATTATTTATACAAAAAAATGAATTTATACAAACAATTAAACAAGATGTCTAAAAATAAAAAACGTCATATATTTTGGGACGGAGAGAGTATCTCTGAAAATATTTCGTGTAGTACGACTTATTAATTTGTAATTGAAAATGCTTTGATTTTTTTTCTTTCAGCATATAGCAGATGCTGGGAATGGCGTTTCCAAGCATACTGATGCGCCTACAGAGAGAATGACACGAGACAAGCAAGGACACAAGCATATCTTGTTGACTAGTGATGGCGCATGCGCCTAACTGAGACGTACCCTATATAAGAGCCCTCAGCTTCTCTCTTCTCCTCCAGAGGTTCAGTCAGAGAGCCTACCGCCTAAACGGCCTGAAAACGAGGCCAAAGGCTAGCTAGCTAGGTAGCTTGGCCACAAGAGCCGTGATCCAAAGTCAATTCTCTTATATACAGTACTCCCTCCATACTCGATTTACATGTCGTCCTGGGCTCTAGGCCTATTTTCGAAAAGGATGTCGTCGCTTGGCCGTGGAGGCTCATTTGGACGCGATTTGCCCCTGCCCTCGGCGCCCATCCGGTCGCCAACTACTCGCCTTCACTCGCCATCAATCGCGTTGCCTCGGTTCCCCTGCTGGCCGCCCCGAGCGCCAATCCACGAGCCTGGCAAGCGCGAAGCCGAAAAACGCGAGCGCGAAACGCAGAACAGCGCGAAACAAATTCAAACGAACGCCTACGAGCGCAAACACGAGCGCTAATGGCAAAAAAAAACGCGGACAAACGCGCCTACACGCGAGCAAATAGCGGCATGCAAGCAAGCTCAGTGCCATGCACTCGACCAGACGGCCCAGATGCGAGCAAACGCTCGCGAGCAAAGAAGGCAACACCCACACCCGCACAGTCCCATGCTGTCGCGCCAAAAAACGTGCAGCCATACAAAATCACGTGAAACAAAAAACTGCGTAGGCGAAGGGATTCGAACCCTGCTCGCCCTCCCCGCATGCCCCAGGACGCAGCCGAATGACCAATCCACCTAAGAAAGAATGTTGTCTAGGGAATATCCGCAGCCTTATTTAATAAGGGCAAATTGGGAAGATTATCCCCTAATTAATGACTCCTTGGTATGTACAATCATGTCCTAAACGTCCTCTAATACGAGTACGGAGGGAGTACTCTATTATTGCCCATCAGGCCATCACGATTCACAAAACAGGTTACAAGCGAGACACGGCGCGGCGAGTGCGGGGTGGCAGCGACGACATCGCCGGACGACATGGGTAAGGACGACGGGCCGCCGGAGGCGGCGGCCAGGGCCAAGAAGCCGGCGCCGGTGATGCGGTCGTTCGCGTCGGTGTTCATGCACGCGGACGCCGCGGACGTGGTGCTCATGGTGTTGGGCCTGGTGGGCGCCATGGGCGACGGCATGTCCACGCCTGTGATGCTCTTGATCACCAGCCGCATCTTCAACGACCTCGGCAGCGGGCCGGACCTCCTCGATGAGTTCAGCTCCAAGGTCAACGAGGTAGAGATGTCTCTCTCGCCTCCCTGTGTGATTCCAGCCAGTGTCAACGCCATAGCTGACGTCGTTTCCTCTCCTTCTCGGCTACCAGAACGCGCGGAACCTCGTCTTCTTGGCGCTCGGCAACTGGGTCATGGCGTTCCTAGGTGAGCCGGCTCTGCACACGCATGCACCCATGTCAATGCCGCCGCCGGCGGTTTGCTTGCTTGCGCGCGCATGCACCGGGCTGATACTGATATATAATCGTTGTGCTGTGTCGTCGTTGGCAGAGGGGTACTGCTGGGCGCGCACGGCGGAGCGGCAGGCGTCGCGGATGCGGGAGCGGTACCTGCGGGCGGTGCTCCGGCAGGACGTGGAGTACTTCGACCTCAAGGTGGGGTCCACGTCGGAGGTGATCACCAGCGTCTCCAACGACAGCCTCGTGGTGCAGGACGTGCTGAGCGAGAAGGTGCCCAACTTCGTGATGAACTGCTCCATGTTCCTGGGCAGCTACGCCGTCGGCTTCGCGCTGCTGTGGCACCTCACGCTGGTGGCGCTGCCGTCCGTGCTGCTGCTCATCATCCCGGGGTTCATGTACGGCCGCATCCTCATCGGCCTCGCGCGCCGGATCAGGGAGCAGTACACGCGCCCGGGCGCCATCGCCGAGCAGGCCGTCTCGTCCGTGCGCACCGTCTACTCGTTCGTGGCCGAGCGCACCACCATGGCGCAGTTCTCCGCCGCGCTCGAGGAGTCGGCGAGGCTCGGGATCAAGCAGGGGCTCGCCAAGGGCGTCGCCATCGGCAGCAACGGCATCACCTTTACCATCTGGGCGTTCAACGTCTGGTACGGCAGCCGCCTCGTCATGTACCACGGCTACCAGGGCGGCACCGTCTTCGCCGTCTCCGCTGCCATTGTCGTCGGTGGCCTGTACGTCACCGTGATTTTATCATCAGTCTGCTCTGCTGCATGTTATATACTCCTAGACTCCTAGTCCTAGATGATGATGTGATGACGGCGCCATTAACGAAACATGCAGAGCTCTGGGGTCCGGGCTGTCGAACGTCAAGTACTTCTCCGAGGCGAGCTCGGCGGCGGAGAGGGTCCAGGAGGTGATCCAGCGGGTGCCCAAGATCGACTCGGAGAGCAGTGCCGGCGACGAGCTGGCCAACGTCGCCGGGGAGGTGGAATTCAAGAACGTGGAGTTCTGCTACCCGTCACGGCCGGAGACCCCGATCTTCGTGAGCTTCAACCTGCGCGTGCCGGCGGGGCGCACGGTGGCGCTGGTGGGAGGCAGCGGGTCGGGAAAGTCGACGGTGATCGCGCTGCTGGAGCGGTTCTACGACCCGGCGGCCGGGGAGGTGACCCTGGACGGCGTGGACATCCGGCGGCTGCGGCTCAAGTGGCTGCGCGCGCAGATGGGGCTCGTCAGCCAGGAGCCGGCGCTGTTCGCAACGTCCATCCGGGAGAACATCCTGTTCGGCAAGGAGGACGCCACGGAGGAGGAGGTCGTCGCCGCGGCGAAGGCGGCCAACGCCCACAACTTCATCTCCCAGTTGCCGCAGGGCTACGACACGCAGGCAAGCTATTAAAACCACACCACTTTGGCAACTGGCGTATGCATGCAGTCGTTTCGTTCGCTACGCTTTTCTTACCCTTGCAAGTCACTGTCAAGTTTTTTCTTCCCCAAAAGAGATGATGCTTGCTTTTTCGTGCACACTAGTAGTACTATAAGAATGCCTAAATGTCGCATGGAATTTATGCTCTATTTTTCCATAGTTTTTCTGGTTTTTCATGGAGTACTGACATGTATAGGTCCACCGCATATAGTACGGACTACGGAGTATTCCAAATTTTAGTGAAAAGAGTAATCATGATATTCTTTTCTCTTTTTATGAAAAAGTTCTGGATCAATTTGTGAAAGTGGGCTAAAGCTGACATGGGAAACAACTCAAAAGTCACAAAAGCAAATCAATTACTCAACAAACATTCGAAAAAATAGAAAGGCCAGTTGAAGGCTAAACTGCTTCAAGAACTAAACTGAAACAAACATGCCCCAACAGGTGACCAGTACATGTGGCTTTGGGATTTCAACTCGTCACTAACTCCTCCATTATTTTAGGCTTTGGTCAATTGTGCATCTTTTTCATGCTGATCCAAAGGAACTTCTAATTATTCAAAGAAATAGAAAATTTGAAACAAAGGTAGGCTAGGAGTAAAGGTTTGCTTTGGAAGCAACAGCTTTTGTTTCTAGTATAGTACTACTCCCCATTATCTGGAAGCAACACTACCTAGTCCACCACTCCATCAGTTTATTCTCTAGTGCTGGCTAGCTATAGCTGCTGGCTTGCTAGGCGCCGCATCGCTGGCTCAGGACATGGGTCATTGGGTCCTCCTGCCTGCTGTGCCTTCAAAGAAATCTGAGTGCTCTCTGCACTGAGCTATCACAGTGAATCTCTGCCCACTGAAAATTGTTGAATTATCATAGTGAAAATAATCAGTTGAACAAAGTGAATCTCTTGGTGGAGCTGGAAATGGGTTAGACCGTACATGGTTGTATCAATAACTATTTAAGCACCAAGATCAAATTAAGTTTATTCATGTTCTGGTCTGTCTGGATGAATAGGAAGAACTCGATAGGAGGAGCACTCACCTATGTCAAAGTAGGTAGATGTCGGACAGTCCAAGTAAGAGTAAAATTACAGTACTAGGACTGTTGAAATAGAAGAGGGCTTAGTTACGCAACAGTGAGTGGATAAACAACACTATAGTCATACAGTGAAGAAACCAAAGTACCACACCACCCACTCAGGAAATGGAAGCAATAGTAAGCCCAAAAATTGACACCTAACGAATTAGGAAAAATCGAAGATGCAACATATAGGCGCCCCATTGCGTCACTACATCATCTACATTGAATATATAACATAACAGAAAGAAAAAGAAGTAAAGATAGAAATACAGGTGACCATGGAAATACCTGAAACCTAGCAAATTGCCTTTATTGGGCAGTCATAGTCCTCATTGCGGTTTCAGCATATTTCCTCAAGAGTGCCGGTTGCTTTGGCCAGAAGATCTCTCATTGCCGGTTGAGCATACATCCACATCCCCCCGTTCTCTATATCTTGGTGTATTACTTTTTTAGGTTTGTTTGGCTAAAATAGAGTTGAGTCTTTTAATAGTAGAGTTGAGTGTTTAGTGGGGGGTTGTAAAAAATCTGTAACAACTTTTGTTCTCTTTTCTATCGTCTAATAAAAATCCGGCAAAAGCTTTTTGCCGCCTTTCCAAAAAAAAGAGCATACATCCACATCTCTACTAGAAATTCCATCCTTTCCACTAGAGAATAGTAGCTGAACCCTGTTCTCCTAGCTGCCGTGCCAGTATTTCTAAGGCTGCTATGTACACCACTTCAATTACAATCCTTCTTCAAATGTTGAGGGGTCAGAGCACACGCTTTCCAAGGTTGCTTATGGTAGGACCTAGGAATCATAGAGGATTGAGTGGTGACCCCAAATTGGGAAAGGGAGAATGGTTAGCCCACCACTCAGGGTGTGTGACTCCGTGGTTGGTGGACGCAGAAGACAAATAGCCAGAACCTTTTTGCACATCTAGTAACCAGGAAAAGGGTTGCCAGCCAACAGTTTTGGGTGTGCCAACTTTCCCAGCGAACAGGATTTCACTGAGGTCCTGTCACGCAATAATAATTTTGACAGCAATACGTGAGGCAGAGATTGACAGAAGAAAGTGCCCGTGCTAGTATGTCTGTAGTGGCACAAGTGCTTCCACCATGAGGCTTTAATATGTTAAAAAAAAAGTTAAAATGATTCAGGAAAGGAGCATTTTTTCCAGATCGTTGCCACTATCACAAACTGTGATGTGAAAGACACTAATTACAAAAGGGGGAAAAGAAAACTTTTCGGGCTGCCTAGCTATCCTAACGTGGGACTTCATGAAGATGCCATCCCCAGCTAATAATGGAAGATCCCTCTAATGATATCAGACTCAGTGGCAAGCATGTAAACCTGAAATGTTTCTTTCGTGGCCAGACCCCCACGACAAGCAAATTCTACTGTGCGCAAACCTGACGTGGGCACTGAATATTAGCGCACATTAGACTTTGATGTGGGCAAAACTCTAGCAAGATGACCTGATAGGTACCCAAAATATCCTCCCAGTATTATTGTGAGTTTAACAACAATAAAGGACCACTTTGCCACTGAACTTTCATTTCCATTGTTCATAAGCATGCACTCATGAAAAGACCACAGGAAAGTGTCCTAGATAGTGAGAAACAGCTCTATTTTAACAGTACAACTACAGTTAAGCTGTGCCAACAATCAGTACTGTAAACCATGACAATTCTCAATGCACATGGTTAATTTCCTATAAATAATGCACAAGTAGCATCCATGTATCTTGAATTAGATAGTGGCCAGTATGACTTAAACTGTAACATTTTTAGGGTAACTAATACTGATGGCATTTCATATTAGCATCCATAGGAATAGGAGAGTAATAACTTATTTCACTAGCGGTTGACTTCGGTCCTCAGTTTGGCATTTGTTTGATTAAGGGGAATAGATACATGCCATGAAAACATAGAATGGTCAACTCAAATAATATAGAAGGTTAACTACACGTTTGGAAGACAGATAAATGGGATTTTCAACCTGAAAATACAAAGTTATGTCCTTGTAATTGTGATATTAATGTTACTTACCAGATAACTAAACAACCATTTCAATTATCAATATGGATAGATATCAAAGGAAAATCTTGAAAAGTTGCACTTGCATTCAATTCACCTTATCACATCCAGTTTGCTTCAGAAATGACTATTATCTGCACTCGGTTACAATTATGTTGGCTTTGAACAACTTGTGTGAGACTATGAGTCAACGGACTGAGTGACCTTAGTGAAGATAACAGAAATAGGGTGAGTTAGCTCCAAGAATAAAATAATGTATCTGCAAATGGCTCAAACATCTGATGTGGATAAATATTGCCTTGTATTTTTTCGAGAACAATATTTTCCATAGTAATCTTGCTACCAGACTTCAGAACAAACCGGTTCAAATGAAAGAGAGTTATTGCATATCACTACTGCAGAACGACAACAGAAACACTTTAGAAATACTGTAGTATAATATGAGCACCAAAGTATACTGAGAAATCACCGGCAACAGTTTCGATCCGATAGGCCTATTCCCATCAGTGGTGAACTCTGTTTGCCACTGAGAGAGCTTCAATCAGTTACAAAATCAAGCTTGTTGGGGGTAACATAATATGACATTACACGAAAGCGTGAGATTTGAGTCTGAGAGGACAAAACGTTGATAGGAATGTAGCAGTGTAGTGGCCTCAATAACATCACCAACTATATGTATATACACAAGAATTATCAACATGTTCACAAAGAAAAACAAGGAAATCTAGCAGGTCTACCAGTATGCCCCATCTCATCACTAAAGTTGGGCAATCTGACCATCCTCTAGAAACAAAGCCTTTGTCTTCCAATGATAGATTCTTTTCTAAGTTTTCTAGACAACTTATGGAAGGTAAATTTTTTAAGAGAAGAACAGGATAACCCTTTTAAACAGTAGATTATTAAGCTAGAGCATTCAAAAGAAGCTAGCTGTAGAATTCAAAAGGAAGTCATACTCCCACAGCATCACTAGAAGCTAGAAGCTAGAAGGATGCCATCAAGCAGCATGTCATCGGATAGATTGTACATACATGTTGATTTTCATAGCTAATCTTCAACAAATTCTGAAATGGAAAAAGGAGGGTCGTACAAACAACAGTTGATACAATGAATTTAAGTTTAAGACTCTACCAAAGCAAACTTTGATTGTAATTTTGTCAGTAGAATTGACAGATAAGGAGAGCATAAATATGTTGATATTGTGTAAATCAACAAACATGGGACTAATGCTTCCTTATGTGAAATATACGTTGTAAACAGGTGGGTGAGCGTGGTGTCCAAATGTCTGGAGGACAGAAGCAGAGGATTGCTATTGCCAGAGCTATCCTTAAGTCACCCAAGATCCTCCTCCTTGATGAAGCCACAAGTGCGTTGGACACAGAGTCAGAGCGTGTTGTGCAAGAGGCACTTGACCTGGCTTCTGTGGGCAGGACAACCATTGTCATTGCACATCGGCTCTCCACAATCCGGAATGCTGACATGATTGCTGTGATGCAATATGGTGAGGTCAAGGAGCTGGGATCCCATGATGACCTCATTGCCAATGAGAATGGCCTCTACACATCTCTTGTCCGCCTTCAGCAGACCAGTGATTCAAGGGAGGCCAATCAGGTTGGTGGAACTGGAAGTACATCTGCTGCGGGGCAATCTAGCAGCCACAGCATGAGCAGGAGGTTTTCTGCAGCTAGCAGGTCAAGCTCAGGACGGTCAATTGGTGACGAAGAAAATGATAATATTACCGAGAAGCCAAAGCTTCCCGTCCCATCATTCAGAAGGTTACTGATGCTTAATGCACCAGAGTGGAAGCAGGCTCTGATGGGAAGTTTCAGTGCAATTGTGTTTGGAGGCATACAGCCTGTATATTCATATGCCATGGGCAGCATGATCTCAATCTACTTCTTGGCAGACCATAATGAGATCAAGGACAAAACAAGGACCTACGCACTCATCTTTGTTGCTCTTGCAGTGCTCTCATTCTTGATCAATATTGGGCAACATTACAACTTCGGTGCCATGGGGGAATACCTCACCAAGAGAGTGAGAGAACAGATGCTTGCAAAAATCCTTACTTTTGAGATTGGGTGGTTTGACCGTGATGAGAACTCCAGTGGTGCCATATGCTCACAACTTGCCAAGGATGCCAACGTCGTAAGTATACGAACCAAAGATAAGCTTATGCATATTATAAAAAAAATAATACCTGACAATTCATATACTTCTTTTGGCAGGTGAGGTCTCTTGTGGGTGATCGAATGGCTCTAGTGATCCAGACAGTTTCTGCAGTTCTCATAGCCTGCACTATGGGTCTGGTGATCGCTTGGCGTTTGGCCCTTGTCATGATAGCAGTGCAACCCCTTATCATTGTTTGCTTTTATGCTCGCCGTGTCTTACTGAAGAGCATGTCCCAGAAATCAATACAGGCTCAATCTGAAAGTAGCAAGCTAGCAGCTGAGGCTGTCTCCAATCTCCGCACCATCACTGCTTTCTCATCCCAGGAGCGCATCCTACGCCTCTTTGACCAAGCACAGGATGGGCCACGCAAGGAAAGCATCCGACAGTCATGGTTTGCAGGACTGGGCCTTGGCACCTCCATGAGCCTCATGACATGCACATGGGCCCTTGATTTCTGGTATGGTGGCAAGCTCGTGGCTGAGCATCACATAACTTCAAAGGCACTCTTCCAGACCTTCATGATACTAGTAAGCACAGGGCGTGTGATTGCAGATGCAGGTAGCATGACAACAGACCTTGCTAAGGGTGCTGATGCAGTAGCTTCAGTGTTTGCTGTTCTTGACAGGGAAACCGAAATTGACCCTGACAACCCAGAGGGATACAAACCAGAGAGGCTAAAAGGTGAGGTTGACATCAGAGGAGTTGACTTTGCATACCCGTCAAGGCCAGATGTGATTATCTTCAAAGGTTTCTCCTTGAGCATCCAACCAGGCAAGTCAACAGCCCTTGTTGGGCAAAGTGGTTCTGGCAAGTCGACCATCATTGGGCTCATAGAGAGGTTCTATGACCCACTTAGGGGGGTAGTGAAGATCGATGGTAAAGACATCAAAACATACAATCTCAGAGCCCTGCGGCAACACATTGGATTAGTCAGCCAGGAACCCACACTATTTGCAGGTACAATAAGAGAAAATATTGTGTATGGTACAGAAACAGCAACTGAAGCAGAAATTGAGAATGCTGCAAGGTCTGCGAATGCACATGACTTCATTAGCAACCTCAAGGATGGATATGACACATGGTGTGGTGAGAGGGGTGTACAGCTTTCAGGAGGCCAAAAACAACGCATTGCAATTGCCCGTGCCATCCTGAAGAACCCTGCTATCCTGCTACTGGATGAAGCTACAAGTGCACTGGACAGCCAGTCAGAGAAGGTGGTACAAGAGGCATTGGACCGAGTGATGGTTGGCAGGACAAGTATTGTGGTGGCGCACAGGCTCAGCACAATCCAGAACTGTGACCAGATCACTGTGCTTGAGAAAGGAATTGTTGTGGAGAAGGGCACACATGCATCCCTTATGGCTAAGGGTCCCTCTGGAACATACTTTGGATTGGTCAGTTTGCAACAAGGAGGCAACCAGCACTGAGATTGTTGCATGAGAACACAGCAGTACTTACAGATTTGCTGCCCCATTCACATGATGTATTACTTGGATCAACCTGCAAGAGATATCTAGCCTATCCCAACTTGCTTGGGACTATATATAGCTTTGTTTTTGTTGTTGATTAAAACGCAAGATGGTCCAGCAGGCGATTGAAATTTCTGTGACAGCGGGGTGTTTTTCTTCCCATTGTTCTATTAGCGCACATAAGTGTGCCGAGGATATGTATTGTAGTTGTACAACAGCCAGGAAATCTCAGATAAGATGTACATTAGATATTATTTCATCTTATTCTCTATTGATTTGTGTATTTGAAATTATTACATTAGCTTTTATTTCATCTAATTCTTCTGTGAATTATGTATTTGAAATCTTTATGCCTATTGGCCATGAAGATTAGTAAATTCCTAAATCCATGGTGGCAGAACAGATGCAAACAAGAAAGAAAACACAGAAAACAATTAATTGAGCACAAGCTATCTTTTCAAGTATCAGCTTATAGTTTTCGGGTGCGCATCCTAATTAAAATCATTTAGTATGAGCTATAGTTAAACAGGATCTTCATCAACTACGCATTCACGCCTGCTATTTCTAAGCTCACATAAATGTAGATGCTTCTTAGCTGAGAAGCCTAACAAATAGTATTAGCAAAAGAACACAACTCATGTAGCACTCCTAAGCCCCACATCCACACTTCTACCATTGCTTAAATACGCACTTGAACGGATATGATCAAATTTTGGACTGACATGTCAAAATAATCAGAACCCCAACCATACGACAAAACTTTCGGTGCAGCTATTTCAGCCACTAAAGGGCTGCTGGCCTGCTGATGCGGGATAATGCTTTTGAATTCACTCGTATAGTCGTATGGGAAAAAAAAATAGGTGGCTAGTATGGTACATCCCGCATTCAGCGAAATAGAAAGTGGTGGGTGTACTACCAGTGCATCGCCTGGTCGAAGCGAGAGAAGCCGGTCGGCATCCTGGTAGCGCGGTCGAGCCAGTTCGGCCGTCAGGAGCGCGGCGGCAGCAGGGGCAGAGGCAGGCGAGTGGAGTGGAGATTGGGGTGCGGGGAGGGAGACGAGTTGGGATGGACAGCTCGCCACGGCCACGCTACCTCGGCTCGCGGTGAGAAGGTGGGTTGGGTCTACTGGGCCACGGCGGCGTCGCACGGCGGCAGGTGGCGAGAATGGTATCCGCCTCCGACGAGGTAACCGTGTAGTAGGTGTACGCCTTCACGGGCTTCCTGCGGCCTAGTTTCGGTTTAGGCCCATACATGAGACGATTGGATCAACCGAGAAGCCCTTGTTTTTCGCCGTGGAGTCTTCAAAGCCCAGCCCAATCTACTACATCAAGGCTGCGTTGCAGGACTCGCATCCGTCCTAATGGCAGAGGCGGCAGCGATTGCTCTGGCTGCAGCTATCACTGCTCAGTTGGGACTCCATGACACAAATTTCCTATCGCACAATGAAGAACTAGTTCGATTCTTCAACTCTGACGAACATGCAAACCCGCCTGAGTGGAGAATCAAACATCTTGCTCAACAATTTGTAAACTGCACACAGCATAGAAGCACAAGGATCTTCAAAGTGCATCGGACTCAAAATCAGACCGCTGATATGCTCGCAAAGCAGGCTTTTCTAGGCTTTCGAGCGTCTGCTTCTACTATGTTAGATTCATGTACCAACTTAGCTCATCCTCATCGGTGCCCAGTTTTGCAGGCACTGCAATCTGTAATGATGAATTCTGTATCCATACTCTCAGCTAGATGCTGTTAAATATAAATTATTTTGTTGTAAAAAAAAGGTAAGCTGTGTAAAATTTTGAAAAAAAAAATAATAATTTACTTCTCTCAAGTATCGTGGTTGTTCGACTTTTCTCTCTTGAACTATAAAATCAGTATTTTTTTTACCTCCTCAACTTTTAAAACCGTTTGTTCAGCTTGGATGATTTTAATGGTGGTTTTGTTGGGTGTCACGTTATAGAGGAATAAAACAGACTAAATTGAAATTTTAGTGAAGTAAATTGAACTAGAAATATTTTATAAAAAATCTAAAAATTAATAAAAAAAATTATCAAAATATTTTTATATGGAAAAACTGATGCAATTAAAAATCCTAAAATATGGTTCAATATTAGAAAATTTGTTTTACCACGGAAAATTATGAAACTATTTTCATTTTTTTTAATCATCCTCTATCTTACAGTGTCTAGCTTGAATTGTTCGAATCTTGATGAACTTTATCTCTTAGTTGATGTTGATGGTCCGACTACGTTAAAGTGTCACTAGGGTTGATGCTGGTCCCATGCCTTAGATAAAATTTCAAAGTAGTTATCTGTATGCACACTACCGAACATATGAACCTAACGATGCTACACTAGCGCTTCCACGTAGTTTGGATGATCAACATCGAGTATTATTCATGGATGATCTTAGGTCATCCTTCTGTGTTTAGTTAGATGCTTTTAGTTAACTTTGTATGTAAGTACTCCTTCATTTCTTTAAATTAATTTAAAATCTCTCACTGTGGGGGATCTCCCCCACAATCTTTTATTTTCAAAAACATCAAGTAATTATAATAGATAACGAGAGTTTCTACTAGCAAATAATTAAGCAACCAAATGAGTCCATAAAGATTCAAACAATTTCAAGCTAGGCATATAAGGTAGAGCATGATTTTAGAAAAAAAAAATTGAAATTACTTTCATAATTTTCTGAGGTAAAACCAATTTTGCATGAATTTTCTAAGATTAAACCAGATTTTAGGATTTTTAATTGCACTATTTTTCCATGCAAAAATATTTGGGTAACTTTTCTAAACTTTTTTTTATGAATTTATGTATATTTTTAAAAACATTTCTACTCTAATTTATCTCCCTAAACTTTTAGCTTAGTCCGATTTAAACCACCTCATCCCCACACATGGCATCACATCATTAAAACCACTTAATATGGAAAATAAATGGTTTTAAAAGTTGAGAGGGCTCAAAAAGTTAGTTTTGTGAGGTCAGACGACCGCGATATTTGAGGGAGTTAAATTAGACTTTTTCTATAATTTTAGACCTCACTTTCCATCTCCTGTGGCACTAGTAGGAACAAAATGCCATGTAAGAGCATCTCTAGAAGTTTGGTATAATTTAGTTGCTAAACTAATCAATTTAGCAAGTTAACAAAAGAAATAGCAACCTTAATTTTTGTTTTTCTCCAATAGTCTCCTATAATAATTTCTAAAAGTTATAGTAGGGCCCACGTTTAATTATTTTTTGGTTTATAATGTTGTTCATAAAAAAATAAAAATAAAATTGCATCTACTCTCAGCACCGCATTGACGCGAGCACCGATCCGATCCCAACGTTTGGCTCGACCAGCTGTGTACGGCCAGCAAGGCGTGCCTAGCTTCCATGCCTTCCGGCCAAGCGGTGAGCACACGTCAAGATAGCAGCCATGCACACGTGAAGGCAGCACGCCATGCTTTCGAACCAAAGATCAATAAACACCAGCGGAGGCAAGCACTGGGTGGCAGCATTGACCTGCAGGGCGGCGGCCATGGAGGCTGGTACATACCAGCGGCGGCCGGACCAAAGGATTGCGCGAGAAGTGTCGTGAAAACAGGTCCAAGGAGGAGAATAGGGAGTTCTCTCAACTTTGGAAATCTATGAGCCGAGGAGGATATTTGACAACTTTCTATCTCTAAGGAGTTCTTTTACCAAATTGTTGGAGGAGATTTTTTTTCTCTTTTTGCTAAAATATTAAGATAGGGAGTTGTTTTACCAAACTCCTGGAGATGCTTAAGGGGCTGTTTGCCAAAGCTCCTCAGATTGGATTCTTTGCTTCTCGGCCAAATAATAAAACTATACACAAATTTTAGTGAAGAGCAGATAATAATTACTTTTCCATTTATACTGGAAGTTAAAAAAAACTCGCTCTTCGCTACTCCCTATTCAATCTCCACAATCACTCCAAAATTAATTCTTCCCTACTCTCCGCCACCCTCGCGTTTGTCTGGCGTGGTTATTTTCCATGCTGCCGCCTGCCGGGCTGTTCGTCCTTGCTTCCTTTGCTGATTTATTGGCTTCTTCGTCGTTTCTTATCGGATCTTTGCTCTATATCTTCCTTTCTTTTTTTGCGAGTCTATATCTTCCTTTCTGTTCCTTTGCTCTATACTTCCTTTCTTTTTTTTGCGAGTCTATATCTTCCACTGTTCCTCTCATCTAGTGATTATGTTATCATCTAAATCATCAAACCTATATAATTATGCACATAAAAAACATAATCTTTGCAAGCACATCAAAAGACATTGCTTCAAATCAAGTCGAGATGGATGCCACGATCGGATTACAATCCATATCAAAAGCCCAATCAATATGTATTGGACAAGCTTTTCGTGTCAAAAGTTTTGCTTCACGCTTCGTCTTGTTGTCTGCCATTGATCCATCTTTGCCAATAATATATTTGGCAATCAATAGCGTCATGGTCTTTAACGTATAGTACAGTGACATATGCCAACAGTTAACGAAAAAGCAATGGCAATAGGTACTTCATCCGTTCCAAATTATAAGTCACTTTGACTTTTTAGTACATCCATTTTGTTATGCATCTAGACATAGCAAAATAGGTGTACCAGAAAAGTTAAAGCGACTTATAATTTGGAACGGAGGGAGTACTACCCAAACAACAAGCACCAGTCGATGTTTGAGCCAGATATTCTGTCGTGTACGCTGGGTTTAGAAGAATTATATTGATTGTTAAAAAAAATAAATGAGCAGGAGACTTGAGCCAGCTACTAGAGCCAGTTAAAAATTAAATGGAGTTTTTTGCTTTCTATGGATGGTATTTTCGTATTGACTATTAATGTTAAACTCATTATGTGGTGTAAGTCTTTTGTAATGATTTTGGGCTGATATATCTTCTTCTCTTTCTTTTTTGCAAATCACAATGTAGACACAAAACACTCATATATACATGCACACATACCCTATAAATGCATGCACCCAACCCTGCACTCCTAGAAACACCTCCGAAGGACTAGAACTAAGCCAACATTTCTTAAGATTGAAAGAACAATACCGTTAAATCCTTGAATGCATCCTTCCTTTGAAGAGGTCTAAAACTGAATTTTATCCATCATATAAAAAAACTTGAGACATAGACATGTTAGTATATTGCACTGATCATTTTATGTCGTTTCTATACATGTGAAAAAGGTACAGTATGGACATCTTCCGTTTAGGAGACACCCGTCTTGAACCGGTGGCATCCGTTCATCCCTGCTGATTTCTGAAAAACACTGCATTCTTATTATTGGACCATTAATTTTTGCATGGCCTGTAAAACTGTTGCAGAGGAGACCACTAAGTGGCTTTGTTTCAAAACACTTCGATCGGAATCACCTTATCAGATAATGGCAAAACTAACACATCACCCGTCTCATAAAAGAAAGAAATAAACAAACAAAAAAAAACACATCACGCCCCACACAAGTTCAGTTTTCTCCATTTATCTAGGGAGTGTGCCCATCGCTGTCGTTTCAGTCCTCTCTAATAGTCTCCTTTTCTTTGCATCCGATCCGTGCTTTGGGAAAATATATCTCATTTGGCGACAGCTAGTGCACTCTTCTCCTTTATCTCGCTCTTATCCGGTGATATGTTTTCTCCTCCATGCTGAGTGATGTTGGTGCTATGTGAGGGTGAAAAGCACAGACAAGATAATGGAGGCGGAGGAATCTATACTAGCAGCAATATAATGGAGGGTGAAGAGCAAAAGGACTAAAGGAGTACCCGAGCTAGTAGAGTTAGTGCAAATATGAGGGTGAAACGCCATCTTGAACTTTGGCTTCTTTCTACCATATGGATAATGACTAGCACTAGCACCCTGCTGGCTGCTGGCCAATGTAGGCCTGACTTTGTTTACAAAAGTTAAGTGGTATGAAAATATTATAAAACATAAGATTGTACACTAGACCAGGACTAGGTAGCAGTCCCGGTTGGAAAACCCCATGTAATCCCGGTTTCCCAATCGGAACTGTTAATCCGGGACTAAAGGTCCACCCTTTAGTCCCGGGCTGCCAACCAGGATTGAATGAGGGACATTTAGTCCTGGTTGCTTATACCAACCGGGACTAAAGGGGCCTTCAGGCCGAGCCCGAGAGCGGGCACCTCCAGTCCAGGTTGGTATAACCAACCGATACTAAATATTACTTTTTATTTTTTTTGCAGTTTCTTTCCATTCAATTTGTTTTCGTTTCAAATAGTTTTCGTACATGTATTATATATGCTATACTATTGTACGTCATCCATAAATAAGAACGAAACTACTAAAGAGCTTATATATTACGATGATCATCCCCATTCATCAAGGTCATACGAACCATAGTAATTTAAAAACAAGTCATTACAAACTAGCTAGAGATGTCAAGTACAGCCCAAAGTTCAACTACACACCAAGTTCATGCAAGCGCAAGTAGATCACTGCCAAGTTTGACTACGTCGTATTATCAACTCGGTGAAGTGTAGATCGCCGATGTGGTATGCACAAATGTCATTGACGTAATCTAAGGCATTAAATAATGCACTCTCCCTTACTTCAAAAGTACGAGCACAGGGTCTACTCATGACGGTTAGCGGTGGTGGTTGAGAAGTCAGCAGGTCAGATGATACCCTCTTAGTCGCAAACAGCTTCTCCTAAAATCCTTCCGTAGTGAGTGTTGGTCATTCATCGGCATATTTACTATCGGTGTCTAGAGGACCGAGTGTCTAAACATAGCGACTAGTGAATTTGTATCTGCGCGTCTAGGCCTTGATGGTGTGCAAAGCAGACACAAGTATGTATACTGGTTCGGGCATGAACGACCCTACGTCCAGTGGGTTTCGCTGCGGTTCGTGTTGCCTTGCACCGGGGTACTCGTAGTAGGGGTTACAAGCTTTCGAGAGAGGAAGCAGATCCCAGGTCTCTTGTGAGTGGTGGTGGTGTGTGGTTTTGATTAAGATGGGTTCTAGTTGTTGTTGCTCGATCGTCAGATCGTTCGATCTCTTGATTGCTTGTTCGCTCGATCCCCCTAGATGTGGCCCCTGCCTCTCCTTTTATAGCTTCTAAGGGGAGGGCTCAGGTTACATTCGTGGTAAAGGGGTGAAAATAGAAAAAATGAAAGAGAAAGACAAAAAAGGTGGCCTCGGGCGTAGCCGTCCTCCTCCTTATCCGATGGGAGTAGTTCCCCTGTAGCGTGGAGACGTGTGGGGCGTTGATCTTTTGGCCTCTCCATTCGCTGGTGCGACGTGCCTAGTCATGCCTTGACTTGTACGCCTCTGTGTCGTGAAGGTGGGCGGCGCGTGCGCCTGGATTTTTATAGCGAGGGGGTTAGGTGGCACAGCTACCGTCACCCTTATTGCTGTGGAGGTATGGATGTCGTCGTGGTAGAATGACCGGGGTCATGTCGAGTCAGGGCGTGGTTCCCGTGCTCCTGTTGACTATGCACGGTCACGTCAATCCCGTCGATGAGAATGAGTACCGTGATTGGGGGGGCCTGGCTCCCCGTCTTGTCTGAGGGTTCCACGTGCCCCTCGGGCGAGGCAGAAACGCACCGCGGGGGGTCGAGCGCTTTTGATGATGCCACGGGGGCTTGGACGAGGCGGAGAGATTTCGCCCGAGACACCTATCGTGCTCGAGGCCTCTCCGCAAGGCTCAGGCGAGATAGAGTTTGTTGTTTACGCCTTGAGCGATTGACACGCTGTCAGTGCTTTTTGGGTCCCCTATGATGGGGTTCTTTAATAAATGTGCAGAGTGCCATATTTTACCCCATGTTGGGTACCCTGGGTATTTTGGTACCCGACATTTCCATTCATAACCCAATGCATACATTATTTGGTTAAGAATGGCTTCAAAGCTGCAACCTGCGTAGGTTAAGTCATAGTTCTCAATCTGTAATTAAGTGTTGGCAGAAAAAATGAATATGAGAACCAAGCTTTCCAATAACAACAAATCTGGATACAAGTTATGAGTTTGACTTCGACTTACCACGTCATTCTAGTTGTTTTGAGCCATCCTTGCACAAAAGCCCGCAACATCATGATAAGAGCCCGCATCAATAACTTGTATCGTCGTGGAGGAATAAGTAGGCAGGTTGTACCCAATATTCGCAAGCTTATTTACACATACTAGGACACCATATTTTTGTGCAATAGCCTTATCAGGTGCCTTTCTTCCCACCTAAGATCTGTACAACACCTCTACCCCCTCCTAGCGGCTATGGAAAAGCCAATTCGACATTGCATCAATCGACCATTATCTACCTCAAAGCATTCAACATCCACTGCCTTAACCCCAAAATTCGAGAGTGTCTCTTCAAGCCAAATGATTGGGTCAATTACCTATGGTACATTTAAGAAACACATATATATACATATCAGAAAATTATATTGTGTACAAGCATATGTAAAACCTATTAATTTATTGAAAACATATATCGTTGCTTACTATGCTAGGATGATTGAACAGTACATTTGGCAACATTTGTTCGAATCCATGAGTAATTGTATAGCCCCAACCTAGGACAATCAATTCAGGGAGACGTCTAGCCATCTCTTCTCACCAAATATATCAGAATTCATATCACTGGAGTCAATATATGAATTCATACACCAAAATTCATATATATCACTGATGTCAAAAAATTTCATATACCAAAATATCAGGCACTAAAGTCTATATATCAAAATTCACATCTGTAAACCCTATATATCAAAATTTATATAATTGGACCCTATGTATATACACAATGCATATATATATAACACTAAAGTCAATATATCAAAATTCACACATGTAAACCCCTATATATAAAAATTCATTTAACTGGACCCTATATATACCAAATGCATATCATATATATACATGATATATCACACTAAAGTCTATATATCAAAATAAATCATAAAGCAAATACAAGTCAAATTGAATAGAAATATAGTTAGCCAATTAGCTTAAGTTAGGGGGTGAGTGCCCGATTTCACACAACATGAAGGGATGAGAAGGGGTTGGCAATGAGTATTGCCACCTGGCGGTAGACGAAGGTCGAGGCCGAGGCCAGAGACGAAGGCGCTGGTAGAGACGATGTCGAGGCCGGAGACGAAGGCGCTGGCGGAGATGAGGGTGGGGCCGAAGGCACGAAGGCGCTGGTCGGAGACAAGGAGGGTGATGGAGCTGCCACGCGCACCGGAGAGGAGGACGAGGGCACCGCCGCGCGCGCCGCGAGGACAAGGTGGAGGGCGGCCAGATCGAGTCGAGAGCGAGGGAACTGCCATGCACGCCAGAGCCAAGGACGAGGGTGAGGCCGACCAGCCACCGGAGGACAAGGACGAGGATGAGGGCGGCACCGCGCGCACTAGGGAGATGAGGACGAGGGCCCTCCGCACGAGCCAGAGAAGAGGGCGAGCTGTGCGCGCCAGAGTTGAGGACGCAGGTGAGGCCAGCGGCCACTGGAGGACGAGGACGAGGACGCCACCGCGCGTGCTGGGGAGACAAGGATGAGGGCCCACCACGTGAGCCGGAGCCAAGGACGAGGGCGACACTAGCCGGCTGACGGAGGATGAGGACGAGGGCACCGCCGCGCGCGCCAAAGCCGAGGACGAGGATAAGGGCCCATTGAAAGGTCCTTGTTTGGTTTTGGTAATTGAGTAACAACCTAGGTGGACTAATTGTGTTTAATGTGAGATACACAAGTGATTAGTCCACAGGTATATATGTGTGAGCAGCATTTGCCATTGAGGTGAAAATGGCTCGAAGATGTTGGAAATCTCACATGTGTTGAAAGAGCTCATTGCATATGAGACATGACATGGAGTCATGTGATCAAGGTGGAGAAGATCAAGACATGACTTAGCTCGACGGACGGGTTGCAAGTGTGAAGGACAAGTTGAGTGATGACTTGGCACCGATGGACAGAAGCAATGGTGAAGAGCAAGTGAGATCAAGATCGATGAACCTATACTGTCACATGATGATATGAAGTGGATCATATCATTTGTGATTGGTTGGTGCATGTGTTTGCATCGACATTGGAGGAGATGGAATGGAATGCGCACGACAAAGGTATAACCTAGGGTATTTCATTTCACCGATCAAAGGTTGTGTAGAGAAGTACATGACTGGGTTTAGGATAGATGGTCGTACTATCAAGAGGGGCAAACTTGTTTGCATATCAGTCATCTAATGCCACTTGAGCGATCTAACTTTGCATACATGTTAGGATCAAGTGATGTGGTGAAAGAAGTGACTAACCCTTTGGGAAATGTTTGTGAAAAGCTAACACATGTGCACAAGTTGGTAAACACTTGTGTTAGCACATTTGCAAAGGTGTAGAAGTTGGTGAAGAAGTGGATGCGAAACCGGGCTCAGGGTGCTGCCTGGGTGGCACCGCCACCCCTAGGGCGGTGCCCACCTGGAGGCCGAGAGGGAGGAGTTGGCTAGTGCCCTGGGGGGGGGGGCACCGCCACTGCCTGTCCGGTGGCACCACCACCCCTAGGGAGGTGCCCACCAGACCAAGGCCGAGAGTAGCAGTTGGTGGCTTGGTCACCGCCGTGTCTGGCGTGCACCGCCGTGTGGAGGGCGGTGGCACCGCCCCTTTTCGGTAGAGAGCAAGGGAAGGCGAGGGGGCCACCACCATGGTGGCGGCGGTGCACCACCCTAAAATTCCAGTGGCTGGGGTTCTTGGGTAGATGGCCGGGTGGTCACCACCACCCTAGGGGCGGTGCCATCGCCACCTGTCTGGTGACCACTTGAATTGTCAACTAGCCGTTGGAATTCGACCGTTGGGGAGGGCACCAGCAGCTTTGCTTCAATGGCTCTATTTGGCTTGGGGCTATAAATAGAGGTGGATCTCAGGTTTGGGCTGGTTGCTGAGCACCCTTAAGCCTTGGTGGCTTGTGTAGGTGTGCTTGGATGCCCTCTAACTCACTTGTGCTTGCAAGAGTGTGATCTGATTGCGAGTGAGTGTGATTCTAGTGCGTTGCATCATGAGGTTGCATCGAGTGGCACTAGGTGATCGAGTTACAAGCCGATGGTGCTTGTTACTCTTGGAGGTTGCCACCTTCTAGATGGTTTGGTGGCTTGTGACTCCGTTGAAGCACACGAGAAGATTGTGCGGTGCTCCAGAGGAGGATTTGTGAGGGGGATTGTGCTCACCCTGCGGGGATCACGAAGAGCAACTCTAGTTGAGTGTGTCATTGAGTTACCCTCACTTTCTGGGTAGGTTCTTGTGGTGCCCGACGTGTGGGCTTGGTGGGTAATGCCAATTAGCCACCGAACCACCTAATGAGCGGTCAACACAACGGGGACTAGCGTGTTAGCAAGCACATGAACCTCAAGATAAAAATCACTGTGTCATCCTTGTCTTCCCGTTAGTTTGCATCCCCATACACAAGCTTGTATTTACTTTCATATATATTGTGCTTGTGTAGTTGCTCTTGTAATTAGTTAGCTTGTGTAGCTTGCTAGTTACCTTCTTGCTTGTGTAGCATAGAAGTAGCTTCCTTGCGTGACTAATTTGGTTTGAGTAACATTGTTAGTCACATTGTTTAGTTTGTGTAGCTAAGTAATTTGTGCTCTCTAATTTGGCATTAGTTGCCTTGTTATTGAGCAATGGTAGTGAGCTTAGGCTTTATGCGCTTTGCATCACTAGATTGTGTAGGTGCTCTCCGGTTTGCTTGAAGTACTAGTTGCATAGGTTTGTGTGACCTTGCAAGCTAGAATTGGATAGGTGAGCACTAGCTAGCCCGGCACCTTTGTTGCCTCTCTAGGATCTTTATAAGGTGCTTGTGAACTTAGATAGAGGGGTGTAGTCTTGGCTAAACCGATAGTTTTAATTTCGTATTTGTTTCGGTTAGCCAGCGTGATTAAGTTTTAGAAACGACTATTCATCCCTCTCTAGTCCGCCATCTTGACCCTACACCCGCCGCGCGAGCCGGAGAAGAGGGTGAGGTCGGACGGACGTCGCACGGCGGGGGTGGCGGCGCGGCAGAGTGACGGATCCGGCGCTTGAAAGGAGAAAGAAGAAGGGAAGACACAAGTATATGTAGGGTTGGCACCCTTTAGTCTCGGGCTCGGTCAACAACCTGGACTAAAAGGCCTTTAGTCCAAACTATTGATGGGTCTGGGTGACGCGGAACGGTCCTATCTAGCGATGGCGCGAATAGAAGATCGACAGGGTGGAAACCTGGTTCCTGTGGCTAGGAAAGTCCGCCGCCATTCATCGTAACTAAAAAAACAAAAAAAACATCCCAATAAATATAGAACCCCATATAAATATACCATGCAACAATATATATTAGAGAAACATATAAAAAATAAATCATCAAGATATATATGTATATACATATGCATGCCAAGTAAACTTAAACATTTTACACATAATTTTTTTAATGATTATTAACTCTCATCAAGAGATAATGTTGCTAACAAAGATCTAGAAAACTATAAATGTTTAAGGTTATGTACAAATGATGTATAAATAAAAATAAAATCCACCATTATTATTTCTAATCAAAAACCACATATTTCTATGCTTATTACTAAACCATGAAATGATCTACATTATTAGCAATGAAAGATTAGAAGATGAAGTTGCTAACCTTTAGAAGATTGTAGATGAAGCCGGCGGCTGAGAGCAAGAACTTGCTCCCCCAAGCAAGAACACGGATGAACACACGCGCACAAGCAAAGACCAAAGATTTGACCGCCTGTGTCTCAGGCTAGGGGACATTGGAAGGGTATATATAGGTGGGGACCTTTAGTCCCTGTTGTAGAGCCTACCGAGACTAAAGGATCAACCTCTAGTCTCGGTTGGAGCCAAAACCCAGGATAAAAGACCAGCGGGACCTTTGGCCCCGGTTGGTGGTTCCAACCGGGATTGAAAGGTGACATTTAGTCTCGGTTTGAACCACAGACCGGGACTAGAGGTGTCTGCTGCACTATCCATTGGACAAGGATTCTAGTCCTGGTTGGTGGTTCCAACCGGGACTAAATCTCCTATTACTCCCAGGCCAAATTCCGGCCGGGACTAAAGCCAAAAACCGAAAGTATGTTCTCTACTAGTGGTATATAACGAATAGTCATGATTTTTTCTAGATTCTTGGAAATTATATATCTCGAAGGCATATAAAATTTCCTAAGAGAACTAAAAGTAGTTAACTTTGATGAATTTTAGTTCCAAATCCATAAGGGTTTTAATCTGAGCTCAAACTAATCAGAGAAGAAAATAATGGTAAACATTGCCACTAGAGAAATTAGAGAATAAAATGAAAACAAAAACATAAGTTTTCAATATAAAGTTGCAAGACTAAAACATGGCTTTTGGAGATGCCACCTTGTATTTTAAGAAGTGGTTCAAGAGGGCATCCACTTCTAAAATATCCCAGGGAGCGAGCTAAAAGCCATGGCTGTCTCTACGAATCGAATTCTAGAGACAGTTGGTTTAAGATCACCGTCTTAAGAAATAAGCTAGAGATGGTCGTTTTAAGCAACTGAGTCTAAGATATAATTTTCAGAAGTCTTTCTCTTAAATATTTCCAGAGACAGTTCTCTCAAACTGCCCACATCCGATCCGAAAATCAACTTCTAGATACAGTCGGCTTAAGTAGATTGCTTTTCAAATCATTTTTAAAGGTGGTTGGCTTCTTGTCTCTAAGGACCACTCGTTTGCAAAGGGCCTTTGGCTAGAGAACCATCTCTAAAAAATAAGAGGGAATTCCCTCAGTATCATTGGAAATTTCACCTCTTCTCTCACCGCCATCGAAATTTTCGAACTTCCCTCACTACCATGGGAATAATTCACACTTCCTTCATTGCCATTTCCGTCAAAATCCATTAAGTTTGCTGTTAAGTTGATCTGAAAATGAGCATTTTGCCCCTTCTAAGCAAATGATGTGAAAATTAGGAAGAAAAAAACTCAAAACTATAAATTCGTAGATCCCATCAAGCGCTATAACTTTCATATAAAAAGTATCTCCATTTCACAACATATAAGAAAGATATGATTTTTCCAAGGCGACAAGCGCTGGTACGCGAATAATATACTACTGAAATGTTGTTTAATTTTTTAAGCATTTTAACGATCTCAAATGAAAAGACTCAAAACTAGAAAGTTGTAGATCTCATCGAGAGCTATAATTTTCATATTAAAATCATCTTCATCCGAGATCCTATGAAAAAGATATAATTTTTTTTCCTAATTTTCACATCATTTGCTTGGGAGGGGCAAAATGTTCATTTCTAGATCGACTTAACGACAAATTTAACAGATTTTGACAGAAATGGCAATGAGGGAAGTGTGAATTATTCCGATGGCAGTGAGGGAAGTTCAAAAATTTTGCTAGCAGTGGGAGAAGAGGTAAAAATTTCCAATGGCACTGAGGGAATTGACTCAAAAAATAACCTACCCAAAAAGGACTTTGGTAGTAGTTTTATTTAGTTTTCCATGGTGCGGAGTACATTAGACATGCATGATGAAGGGCGAATGGAGGGGATTTGTACACATTTGGATTAAGAGGAACTAGACCATCAATCCATGCTCAAACAATGCTCAGAATTTAAGAATTACAGGTTTCGTTGATGATTTTAGTATGTACAACTAATGAAATCAACTATCTTTACTCTCCTTATTCAGTTCCTAACACAATATCTGTTGTCCTCGACTGAAGTCTCAAACGGTTCACAAGATAAGTTAGGAAAATTTCCTAGATATTGGCAAGATAGTTTAGGAAATCAATGAGAGAAAGTATCAAAATGGTGCTGGCCCCAACAATAACCATTTTGGTCATCTACAATCTTAATTACCTGATAATGTGTTATCATCTTTTGCATTGCACCTTTGTGGGTCTTCAGTATATGTACTAAAGTAAAAATCTAAGTTTTAGTTATATTTGTTCTTATCTTTTTGTGACCTCATAAATTTGTATTTTGGTTTTTTACTTTTGATCTTATTAGTTGTACCATTTTTTATCCATGTGATAAGTTTAAATTCTAGTGCTTATTATAACTTTATTCAAAATTTCGCTTTTATATTTTAATAAAAAATAAATTTTAGGTCTAGGCTACACTCTTAGTTATTTTACATTGGCATAAACAGCCATTTTAGCCTACACATGGAACACAAGATGTTGAATTTACTTAATATATTGAAGAATTATCATGCAGTTGTATTGTTTATAGAAACATAGGGAGTTTTAAATTAAATTAGCAGTATTGATATATCATGAGGCTTTAGTTAAAGTGTATAAACTCATGTTAAGTAAAAACTTACAAAATTTATTGTCAATAAGTAATAATCTTATCTTATCTTATCTTATGCTTTTATAAAGTGAAACACCACTAGCTATTTATCTCAACATGCAAGTTGTCCAACTAGACAATGCATTATCACATATAATTAAAATTCACTAAGCAAAAGCCCACTAGCTATTTATCTCAACACGCAAGCTATACAACTAGGCAATGCACTATCACATAAAATTAAAATCCACTAGCACATGCAACTGTAATGTCCACGTCATCAAGACACATAAACAATTTATTGTCCATGTCATCATACCACGCAATCCAATAATCCGCAATTCCCGCAGCAACACGCAGGGTATGCTTCAAGTATAATTTAAAGGGAAGTATCAACGTCACATGGTTTAATAAGGGAACATTTAAATACTATCTTAATTATGCATATGTTGTTGGTCTATATAGTGGCACAAAGCATTTATTATGCTTAGTTTTAATTTAAAGTGAAGGAAGGTGTGCTGCTTAGACATAGATTTGAAGGTTTATTTTATTCTTATAACAAATTAAAGGGATTAGTTTATATCATAGTTCATAATGATAAATGCGGGTAATTTAAAATTAAAATAATGGCTTAATTACTGCAATATCTTTTGTAATGGTATATTTGGTTATTTAGGTGCAAACTTAGGGGTATCTTGCATGATGGCAAAGGTGGGTAATTTATATTCAAATTTAGAGGGCTATTGTGTGTATTGTTATAATGACAAAGATGAGTAATTATTTAAAAAACAGAACATATGTGGTTTTAAATTACGGGCTAAGGTATTTAGTAATAGCATCCTCCCGAAGTTATAAACATGGTATTTAGAAATATTTGTTTGTGTGTATAGTTGGTTAAGAATTTTGGTATGGTTTTAAATAATAGCTAGTAATTAGTGGTTGATGTGTGGGACCTTGGTGGTTAACATTGAAGGCACGAGAAGGTTTATCCCAATCTGGCTTTGAAGCCCTATGTCCAACAGAGAATTCTTTGTATTAGAATGTTCAAAACGATTTCTTACAACGAGAGAGATAGAGAAGGAGAGTGTGGTTTCAGAATGAGGTGACCCCCCTCTAAAGGTTCCATTGCTTGTCCTTATATCTCCGAAAGACAAGGGCATACAAAGTTTGGGTTTTTTCTAGGTTCCTTGATATCCAAGGAAACGCTAAGGCTTCTTCGTCTTCGTCTTCGTCTTCGTCTTTGAGCCATTGGAGGCGTTGCCGCTCCAAGTGTGGTCGTGGACAACAATGTAGAACTGTTTTTGACAGCTTTTGTTGATGGCAATGGCAGGCCTTGGCAGACTAGGAGCTCATCGTTCCACCCGTCCCTGGTTCTCCCATCCTCTAGCATCCTTTGCACGCCAAGGGAGGAGAGGCATGGAGGGTTAACGCTTGGGTCTGATGCGCCCCTTGTCATGTTGCATCACGCCCCGAGTGTGACTCCTCACCAAAATAGGTAGGCAACTCCACGCTAAGGTGGAGAAAACAGTGCCCTGATAGAGCTAAATGCATTGTGTCTCTTTTCAGGTGTCAGACTCCTGTTGTGTGGCAGGGTCCTGTCGAGAGTTGTGGGGCATTTGCCTAGGCCAACCCATCGAGTCCCATTCGGTCGAGCAAGACCCTCGGGCGATGGGGGGCCTAGGCTATCCTAGGCTTTAGTCCCATTCTTGAGCTAACTTCGCTCGACAGAGACCTCAGGCGAGGGGGGCTCGGGCCTCATGGGATCTAGTCAGTATGCTGTGGGGGGCGCGCAAGCGCACCCACTAGGTGTAGTCCTCGAGCCCCCGACCAATTAGGACAATCGGTTATAGGTTAATTACGCTTTTTTGGTGCTAATCAAGGGATTTACATAGCCCCGGTGTTAGATATTCATCAAGATGACTTGTACATTAATAGATTAAAGATTAAAGTATTGCACATAATAGATATGGTGTAGACAATTTTTGTAATTAATAAGGGGGTCACATGAATAGCTTGTATGAAAGGATTTTAAGTTAGTGGGACACTTAGTGGGGAATGAATGAATGATATGGACACCTTGCATGAAGAGATACAACATCTAGAAGTATTAGCTTTATTAGAGTATATAGGTATAGATATAGATTAAGATTCAAGACGTGTATTCAAGTGGTAATTATGGGAGTTATATACCAAATCCAAGAGGATGTTGAGAAATGTGATTTGTTGAGCACATCGATCTTTGTATGTTCCATCAAAATGATCTAGGAGGTTTTTTTTGCTCTGTATGCAGATGGTTACTTTATAAAATAAGATTATCCTAGAATTTTAGTTTTTACTTTATTTCACTCTATATCTGATGGTATTTATTTGGTATCATAAACATAGATACTTTTTTATCTATAATTGGTCAAACTTAAGGTAATAAAACATGACACTATGCTAGAATTGCATTCTTTTGAGGACGAAGGTAGTACTAGCTTTATTAGATTATATAGGTATAGATATAGATTAAGATTCAAGACGTGTATCCAAGTGGTAATGGTGGGTAATTATCTACTAATTCTAGGAGGATGTTGAGAAATGTGATTTGTTAAGCACATGTTTGTATGCTCCATCAAAATGAACTAGGAGGAGGCTTTTTGCTCTGTATGGAGATGGTTACTCTAGAAAATAAGAATAATTATCCTAAAAATTTTAGCATTTGTTTTGTTTTATTTCTCCATTGCCCTCCCTTAATAATGCTCTCACTCTCACAAAATGAATGTGTTCCTTAGTGTAGTAGAAATGGAGAAGAGAATAAGATCATTTCGGCTACTGTGTTTTGTAATCCATGTGTGTGATGAACCTAGGTACTAGTAGTCCTTATTGGGTTTTTACTCGAGTTGCTCTTCTTATTTCGTAGTGGGCCTGTAAGCCGGCCTTCAGCCGCTGGGAACCCTTCTGGGCTGAGCCCATGTATCTTATACTATTGATACTTACTGTGTGGGTGGTTGGGAGGACAGCGAAAACTAAGAACCAAATTCTCCTTTCTCTTCGTCCTCATGGGTGCTACCTTCTCGAGGCGGCTCAGCCGTGCTCACTGCCGTGCGTGCACGCCGGTGAACCCTTCCTTACCGGCTGAGATCGCCACATCTAGTATCAAAGCCTCCCTAACGCGTCGCCAAGTTGGGTTCCTTAATCCGATGAAGCCTCGCGTTGAGTCAATCCAAGTTACCCAATCTTTCGATCACCCCTGACCTAGCACGCTGCCGATCCGCTTCAAGATTGTGTCGGCCGACCCACCGCCGCCACCGCCAACACCACCCAATTCTACCCCATCACCATCACCGCCACCCCCACCGCCGCCTCCGCCACCCCACAAAACCAGATCCAGGCCACCAACACTGAATTCCAGGATGTCCACCATGGAGGAGAAACTGGATGCCCTCGGCAACCAGATGAGGAACATGCTTCTCCTCATGGAGCAGTTCAATCGTTGGTGTCCCGAAGTCGATCAAGGCGCAAACGAATTGCGCAAGGAGGTGAAGACTCTCACGTCACGTGTGGAGGCGTTGGAAGCTCACACTACACCAGCTCCGTCTCCGGCCCCGTTGAAAGCCCAAGTTTGGTTTTGGTAATTAATGACACCAAGTTGCTAATGCCATGTGTTAAGTGTTTTGAGTTAGGCATAAGCAACACATGTGATGAAGGTATAAGTGGCAAGGAGTGGTGGCCACAAGATCACAAAGAGATGGTGCATGGACATGAAATGATGATCATGGTGGAGATGCACATAATACGAAGGACATGATGATCAAGTGAAGGAGAAGGATATAAGAGCGCAAGGCAAAGGTATAACCATAGGGGTTTTCCTTTTGCCGGTCTAAGATGAGTAGAGAAATGATTGACCGGGTTTAGGATACATAGCCGACTATCAAGAGGGGCAATCACAGTTAGCTCAGGAATCAAGTGCCACTAGATCATTATCTTGAGCATATGCATTAGGATCTAGTAAAAGAGCTAACATAACGCCTTGAGAAATGATTGTGAAATGCTAACACACATGCACATGGAGGTGTACACTTGGTGGTGTTAGCACATTTGCGAAGGCGGTGGAGTTCAAGCGGAAGAGAGGGGTTTGGGTTCCTCTCTCCCTCCCGCCAAGCTTGCGAGGCGGGATTCGACGCTTTTTGGAGAAGTGAAATGCCTATTTTCTACTGCGCCGGAAGTCAGAAAAGAAACGGAGGCGAACGGAGGTCACAGAGGTGACCGGACGCTGAACCGGACGCGGTCTCTGAATGACCGGACGCGTCCGGTCAGTGTTCAGCGTCTGCGCGCAATTCAGGTTGATGATCGGACACGCAGCGCGTCCGGTCACTGATGATCGGACGCGCAGCGCGTCCGGTCACTGATGACCGGACGCGTCCGGTCGTCCAGGGAGCTTACTGGACTCTAATCGGACGCTGGCACTGTGGCGTCCGGTCAGTTCAACAGCGCGTCCGGTCATTGTTTCATTGAGCGCTACTCAGGCCTGACCAGCGCGTCCGGTCAGTTGCGGGACCGGCGCGTCCGGTCACACCCAGCGCGTCCGGTCTACGCGACCAGCGCGTCCGGTCAGTGTTTCAGAAATTAGCCGTTTCGCGACCGGCGCGTCCGATCAGTGTGACCAGCGCGTCCGGTCAGTGTGACCAGCGCGTCCGGTCAGTACGACCAGCGCGTCCGGTCAGCGCGACTTCGGCTGATTGAAGTTCCTAATGGCTAGCTGCGTACCCCTTCGTTATAAATAGACGTTGGCCGGGGTTTGAGGGCATCTCTTGCATATTTTGAGACCTAGAGACATACTTTGAGCTAGAGAACAACCCCTCCACTCATCTCTTTGATTAGTTGCATATCTTGAGTGAGATTGAGTGAGATTCAAGTGCATTGCTTGAGAGTTGCATTCTAGAGGCACTTGATCTTCGAGTAGCTGTGGATTTCTTGTTACTCTTCCGTGTTTCCCGACACGGTAGACGGCTTGGAGCAGCGGAGGTGATTGAGCTCACAATTGGAGATTGTTGGAGCCTTCACCAAGTGTTGTAAGGGGTTCTTGATCCTTCCCCGTGGGAGTTCGTGAATTGGATACTCTAGTGGAGCTCATGGCTTGGAGGATCCCCATCTTGTGTGCGGTTGTGCAGCGCCCACCGAGGGCTCAACTCTTGATAGTTGATTAGCTTGCGAACCGACAAGTGGGTGTATCGCCACAACGGGAAGTAGCTTGCCGGGAAGCAAGTGAACCTCGGGATAAATTCTTGTGTCATTCTCTTCCCGAGGATTTCTCTTGTGTGATTGATTGATTGATACTTCTCATCTCTACGCGGCGGTATAATCACTCAAAGCTCTTCTCTTGTATTACTTCTTGTATCTAGCTTGTAGTTGTTGTTGTGTTTAGTGAATAGCTTTGTTATAGACTTGTGTAGGTGGCTTGCTTAGTTAGTTAGAGCTAGTGCATTTGCTTCGCCACCTTTCGTACTAACGTGTGGTTAAGTAATTCTTATAGAAGTTTTTATTAGGCTATTCACCCCCCCCTCTAGCCTATTTGGACCTTACAAGTGGTATCGGAGCCGAGGCACCGTTTATTTGAGGCTTAACAACCTACGGTGAAAAAGAAATGGCTCAGTTAAGCTTGCACATCAACAACACCAAGAAGGCACCTCACTTTGATGGCACAAATTATGCATATTGGAAGGTTAAGATGACCGCACACCTAAAGTCAATCAATAGAGAAGTGTGGAAGGTCATCGAAACAAAATTTGAGGTTGCTAATCCGGAAGCACCTACACCGGTGGAAGAGAAGAAGCTCTAATGCAATGACATTGCCATTAGTGCTCTTCATGAGGCACTAGATGACAAGACCTTTGAGCAAGTGAAGAACATTGAGATTGCTCATGATGCTTGGGCCAAGCTAGAAGAAACATTTGAGGGCACCGAAGGTACAAAGACCGCTAAAGCATATATCTTGCAAGAAAAATTTTTAAGCTTCAAGATGCAAGATTATGAGAGTGTACCGGAGATGTTTCATAGGTTGCAAGTCATTGTCAATGAGCTCAAGGCACTTTGTGAGGAGGTCAAGGACAATCAATTCTCTATGAAGTTCTTGAGAAGCTTGCCCAAGAGATTTGATACATTGATTACAGTGCTAGTGAGGACTACATTGAAGGATTCAACTCCTCAACAAATATTCCAAGAAGTGATGACCGATGATTCATATAGAGAAGATGATGAGAAAGAGGAGTTGGTCAAAAAGAAGAAGAAGGAAAGTGAGAAGAAGGATGATGAGAAGAAGAAGAAGAGTGTGGCATTCAAAGCCACCACATCCAAGGGAAAATTCAAGATTGAATCATCAAGTGATGAAGACTCAAGCTCTTGTGATAGTGATAACATTGATGAGAAGATGGCTCTTTTTGTCAAGCAATTTGGCAAATTCATGAAGAAGAAAGGCTATCGTGCAAGAAGGAGGAAGAACTCATTCAAGAAGAGTGAGCATACCATGAGATGCTTTAGATGCCATAGCAAGGATCATCTCATTGCAAAGTGTCCTTATGATAGTGATGATGAAGATGCTATCAAGAAGGAGAAGAAGAAGCAAGAAAAGAAGAAGAGCTCTTATAAGAAGAAGAATGATTCTCATGTTGCTACATGGGATAGTGATGATTCCTCAAGTGATGATGAGGATGACAACAAGAGCAAAAAGATGGGACATGCTAGCATTGCCATCCAAGAGAAGGTCTCCCTCTTCGACACTCCATCGTGCTTTATGGCTAAGGCCGCTAAGGTATCATCCGACGATGAGAGTGATCATGATAATGCTAGTGATAGTGATAGTGATGAAGAAGAATTCACTAAAGATGAACTAATCACTATGCTAGAAGATTGCACTCAACATTTTAAAGAATCTAGAAAGGAGTGCAAGGGCTTGCTTAAGGAAAAGAAAAACCTTATGCAAGAACTTGATGAGCTTAGGACATCTTATGAGAGTCTAAAGGTAGACCATAAGAAGCTTCAAAAGTCTCACACTAAGCTTGAAGAAGCTCATTCCTCTCTAGTTGAAAAATGTGAAAACATGCCAACTAATGTTGAGAAAGCTAAAACTTACAACATAGGCATATCATGTGATATAATTGATGAAACTTTTCATAAGCCTATTATTGTTGCTCCCACTAACCCTTTATGTAGCGCATCTACATCATCCTCATCTGGTAGTGATGGTTTCACTTGTGACTCCACACTTATAGTTGAGAATGAAAATCTCAAGAAGGAGGTAAAAGAGCTCAATCACACCCTAGCTAAGGCTTATGGTGGTGAGGGCTGTAACACCCCAGGTGTTTATCATTCACTAAGTAGTGGGTTGGAGCTTAAACATGACAGATTAAGTGGAGATGATAATGCCAAGTCAAACCTATGGAAGCAAACCCTAATCGAAACTTGGATGTTGCACCCTTGCTTACATATAGGCTCAATTAAAAGATATATGCTTGGGTTTGTTATCAAAGTATATTCACATGTCTCACATCAATAACTATATATATTGATCCCTGGGAAAGTTTCGTAAAGATTGGAATCAAAAAGTCACATGAAATGATAAGTTCCATTCCTATTGGAATCTGTCCCATTAAGTTAATGGAACTATAGATCATCAACCAAACCTTGCAAACTTGTCCAAATGACTCTAGATGAACTCTACAAGACCTTAACTACACTTAGGACACTTAATGGAACAATGTTCATGTTGATCATTTTGCCTAAATATGCTTCTAATTGGTGGTTGACCATGTATGGACCCTAGAGCCCTGTGGTTTGACCATTTCAAAAGTCTGACCTAGAAGCTTTGCATGACTGTGCACCCTTTTACAAAGTTCTAGAGAATTTAATAAGGAACAAACTTTATTCAAGAGTCAAGTCATGAAAATGTGTGGAACATGCTCAAACAGGGCTCACAAGTCAGTTTTAGGGCTGATTTCAGCACTTAGCCATTTTAAAGCCCCGATTTCAGTGTCTCCGACGTTGGCATCTCGCGTTCTCCAAATTTTGTTAAGTAACTTGAGTTAGTCCAAAAATAAAAAGTGAAGGTTATATTATGGAGAGTAGCATACAAAAAGTTGCACTGAGTTTGACCAAGTTTTGACCTCCGAAAGCGAATTTCCGTGACCTTTGTCAATATGTTGACATTGCCATCTTGGGGTTTGATTAGACTCTAATCTGTTGCTCTAATGGCATGGCACCCTAAATAAGAAATGTAGAGCATTATGCAGGCTGCAACTTTGCTTTTGGGTCCATTGTCCAATTCGGACCCGAGCCAGCCCAAAAATGCATCCCACGTCGGCTAGACCGTCGTCCACCACGTGTTCGGTAGAAGGCCTCCATGGGCGACGCGCGTCCGGACGTGGCGCTCATGCCCGCACCGCGCCCCCACCATGGCTGGGTCGAGCTGCCGCGTGCCCCTGCGCTCGCTCAAGTTGAGTGCAGAAGGTCCTCTCCATTCCCTTCACTCCCTCTCATTCCCTGCCCCACGCTCCCTCTCGCGCCGCGCGGACGAACACCGCCATGGCAGCCACCGAGTGGAGCTCGCGCCGCCGCTGCTGTTTCCGACGCGTCAAGCCGCCACGGCCGCAGCTGCGTGCGCCAACGTCTTCGCCAACCCCTTCTCCCTCCTGTGCGCGCGCCTTGGACGCCTTGCTCGCAGCCGGAGTGCCGCTGCCCTGAGCCGGGTCGCCATGGCCGAGCTCCGGCCGCCCCGCGATTCCTTGTCTCTGGCCTTCCTCCACCCGAACCGACCGCGACATTGCGTTCCCCGTACCACGCCACCCCTCCAGAGCTCCTCGCCTCACCGTTTTCACCTCCGCAGTGGACCACCGCCGGAGCGTCGGCCGGCAAGCCGTCGGCTGCCGTGGCCGCACCACCACGGGCCTCTTCGGGCCGAGCCAAGGGCACCAGCTAGGGTGCGGAGGTTCCCTGGTGCTCGTGCCGCCCTTAGCCGCCGCCGCCGGTGGCCCCACCTCGCCGGAGCCGCGCGTCCGACCTCCTCCTTGCCGGCGTCGAGAGGTAGAAGAAGAGGACCGCCCTCTGTGTCCCTCTCTGTCTCTTTGTGAATGACTGGTGGGCCCAACCGGTCAGCAGGGCCCACTTGTCGGTTTAAGTAGTGGCGCGGTTGGGTATCGGTTCGGGTGCGCCTAGCGAATCTTGTTAGGGTTGTTTTATTCCGATTTTGAATTTCAGAATTTGGTTAAATCTTCTAAAATGCATATCTTATGCTAGGAGACTCCAAAATTAGTAAATGGGGACTTTTTGGAAACCTTGAGAAGAGATCTATGCAGTAGAGTCATAAAATTCTATATGTTTGTAGGTATTTTCTAATGTCTTTACTTAAGTTTTAAAAATGCTCTAAAAATGCCTTTAAACCTAACCAGAGCAAGATCTCAAGTTTTTGAACTCCAAAAATAGTTATTCTTGTTTTGTTAAATTTGTGATGACATGTACTTGCTAGGAAAAATATTAAACACACTATTTGTTCACTGTTTTCTTAGGGTTTTGATTTGACCTTGATAAATAGGGAAAATCTACATTATATTGCTTGTCATTTTTATATCTTGAGTTGTGATGCTCCAAATGATGTGAAATTTTTATGGTAGGTTTGTCATGATATGGATGTACTGTGGTATAAATTTTATGGTCATTGCTTATTGTATGCTCAAGTTATTGAGTTAACTTGTTTATGGCCTAATAAATAGCTTATAAATAATATATAAATGATAAAATAGAAAATGTTGTTCCATCACCTTATTATAATGCTGCTCTTTGATGTTAGTTCATTTTATGGCCATGTGTTCACAGAAAATATTGAGTTTTAGGTTTAATTTGCTTTTACATGATTTATTGCAATAGCTATTTGTCTTTTTCAAAGAGGTTGATCTACTTGTCTAAATAGCTTGAAATTTGTACAGTAAACTATGGGGAGCATATGTAGGCCACTGTAATTTTGGTAGAATTTATTGTGCACTTTTGATATGTGTTCATAATTCCACCTAATTATCTAAATAAATTAAGAAAATGCATTAAAAGAAATTATTTAGGAATGGACACTATGTTTTCTGGTGTTCATTATTCATGTGTGACATGTTGGTAAAGTTGGTTTTATCCAATTATATGTTTGCAACATAAGTTAATAATTATTTCTTGTAAATGAGGTTTCTGAACAGATTTGAGGATATTGTTAATTACCCTATGCAAATGATGTTTTCATGTCTTGTGTGCTATAACAAAGTTGTTGTGGATTTCATGATCTAGCTGTTGTTAAAATTTGGTGGCATTTGGCCATATGGTTTAGAAACTACAACTGTTTAAAGTTAGGGTACAGAATTGCTTGCTCTATGTCTTGTTAGATCAGTTGCTGTGTTTATGTAAATTCGACATGTTAAACTTTAGAATCATGCTGTGATAATTATAAATGAAATATAGATAATTTCATAAGCTTTCCATAATGTCTTCTTGCAAGTCATTTGGAGCTGTAGATCTCTAGTTATGATTAAATTACTCAGCTGTTGGTCTGATGTCCAGAAGGTAGCAATTTCTAGTTCTAGTACTTTGATTAACTTTGTCATGCTTGGGTATTGAAGTGTGACTCATATCTTTGATGATACTTGGGTGGTACCCTGTGGTCTTGTGAGACTTGTTTCTTGATTGATGTGCTTGCCCTCTTCTATGTTATGTCTTAATGAGGAGTAAGTTAATTAGCTCTAGGGTTTATGTGAACTTTGGTATGCTTGTTCGATTACTCTGTTTATTGCACTTCTATGCATTCATACATATGCATTATTGCACCTCATTTAGGTACGCTAGCTGAAGCACGTGAAGGACATGATGTGAAGCCAAACCCGAAGATGGAGTTGGTGGATCCATCCCGAAGATCGAAGGACCGGACAAGTGGTAGATTGGAGGATGCTCGCCAAGCGGGTTTCATCTGACATACTCTAACTTGAGTCGGATCCCAGGCAAGCCCCGGAGCATTATAAGCCTCCTATCTTTAAAGCAATTAATTCTATATATGTTATAAGTATTGTTGCATTAAGTGGTAGGAGTTGGTTGAAAACCTTGCTGCATTATATCATTCCTTGTCCAGATATATGAATCCTTGAATCCTACATAGATTAGGATCGAGTAGATGCTTAGCCCTGCTTTAAGCGGTAGAAGTCAGGTGATTTCCTGTCACCTGCGAGATATAGGGATATTCATATATGGCACGGTTGGCTATATTTGCTATCGTGGAAAGGAACCATGTGTTAATAAAATAAAATGAGACCGGGCGGGATGATGATAGTGAAGCGACAAGGCATGGAGGTCTTGGGTGTGAATCTATCCCCGTCTGAGTCGTTTAAGGACCGATTCGCTGTACGTCCTTGAGTCATGTTGAACGCAGTCTAACACTTAGTTGGCCGGATAAGCCGTTCCGACCGCGAAGCCGAGTAATGTGGTTCAGGCCGGGAATCGAATGGTAGGTTGCTTCTTGGAGGAGAGAAAGGATGTGCTTGGGGACATTGGCGTGAGACCAAGGGAGGGTTAGAGTCCCTATCACCTGGCAGAGTGTCGCCCTTGGGGTCGCGACATCATTCGGACCCGCGATTCCTGAATCATATGAAACGGTGGCCTGTGCGACCCTGGCAGGGGTCTGCACGGTGAGTGTTAGAAATACCCCTCCAGCTGGATAGGAATTCGATTCGAATCGCCGTCGCTCCCGGTTAGTGAGCACTTGACTTGAGCAGCGGCAACGTAGATTCCATTAAATTGAACGGATGGTTAATTGGATCACGATGGAAAGGTTGCCTCAATTTATACCTGCTATGGTTAATATTGTTTGCTCCTAATAAAGTGAGTGCTCTAGTACAGGTGCTAATATAGATGACAAGTTAATGATAATTAACTTGATGCTTAAGCATTAATGATTACTTATTCATAATAAGCTTTTATGCAAAATGTTGTCAAGCTATCCCACTTCATATCAGCCTTGCATGATTCTTGGTGTCACCTTATTTCTGGTTTCTGACGGGTAAGTCTAGCTGAGTACCTTCTTGTACTCAGGGTTTTATCCCCACTTGTTGCAGGTTATGATGTATCATGGCGACTGCAAGAGTTGGTTGGCTCCTGCCGTAGAGGCGGAGTGTGATCACGGGCATGATCCTTCTTATTTACCTTATCTCTAATGCTTTTGTTGGAAGTCGACCGTGGTACTGGCATGTATTTGAAATAAGGGTGTTGTTAGTTTTAAATTACTTTGCTTCCGCTACTTTTGAACTTAAGTTGTAATAACTTTGTTGAACTCCGATGTATATTGAATTACTTGTGAAATGATTGTAACATGTGACTTGTTATGTTGAATCACTACGATCTTGGCTTGTATGTTGGTTGGTTTGAATTCCCTCGTGATTTCATTGGACTACCGGAGTTATATGGGCTCAAGTGCGAGAATTTGATCATTTCGGTGATTGTTTTTGTACTTGTGCTCTTATAATTTGGACGGTTCCGTTACAAGGACCGCTTGCTTATGTGCTTGGGTAGCCAAAGAGCTTCTCTCTACAAAGAGGGATTGGGCTATAACCCCAAGAAAGGCAAGGCCGCTTTTGCTCCTCACAAGACTCGTTTTGTGAAGAACAATGGTAGCTATTGCAAAAGTTGCAAGCAAGTTGGTCACATAGAGCAACAATGCACGAACAAAAAATCAAATGCTAATGTATCCTCAATTAAGTTTGATTCTTTCTATATGCTTACCAAGGGTACAAATGGTGTTCATGCTAAGTTCATTGGTACACCATGGATGGGCTCAAAGAAGAAAGTCATTTGGGTACCAAAGAGCTTGGTCACTAATCTTAGAGGACCCAAACAAGTTTGGGTACCTAAAAAGAATTGATCTTATCTTGTAGGTCAATTACAAAGCCGAAGGAAGGCATTGGGTGCTTGATAATGGGTGCACTCAACACATGACCGGGGAGTCTTGTATGTTCAAATCAATTGATACAAGTCAAAATGGTGGTTTTGATGCTATCACCTTCGGCAACAACAAGAAAGGCAAGGTCAAGGGGCTTGGTAAAATTGCTATCTCAAATGATATGAGCATATCTAATGTGTTGCTAGTTGAGAGCTTGGATTTCAATCTTTTATCGGTGGCACAACTTTGTGATCTTGGCTTCAAGTGCATATTTGGTTGTGATGATGTTGAAGTCATAAGTGTTGATGGATCAAATTTGATATTCAAAGGATTTAGACATGGTAGCTTATATTTGGTTGACTTCAATGATAGTGAGACACAATTGACATCATGCTTGCTTAGCAAATCTAGTATGGGATGGTTATGGCATAGAAGGCTTGGTCATGTTGGAATGAAACAATTGAATAAACTTTTGAGGCATGACTTAGTTAGAGGCTTGAAAGATGTCACCTTTGAAAAGGATAAACCATGTAGTGCTTGTCAAGCCGGCAAACAAGTTGGAAATACACATCCTAGCAAGAGTGAAATGAGCACATCAAAGGCATTTGAGCTATTGCACATGGACTTGTTTGGGCCAACAACATACACTAGCATTGGTGGCAACAAGTATGGTTTTGTGATAGTGGATGACTACACTAGATACACTTGGGTGTTCTTTCTCTATGACAAGAGTGATGTTTATGATCTATTCAAGTCTTTTGTCAAGAAAATGCAAAATGAGTTTGAGACAACTATCCAGAAAATTAGAAGTGACAATGGTAGTGAGTTCAAGAACACGAGAATTGAAGATTTGTGTGATGATCTTGGTATTGGACATCAATTCTCACCAATATACACTCCTCAATCCAATGGTGTACTTGAAAGGAAAAATAGAACCTTGATTGATATGGCTAGATCAATGCTTAGTGAATACAATGTGAGTCACTCATTTCGGAGTGAAGCCATCAACACGGCTTGCTATTGTAGCAACCGTCTCTATTGCCATGGGAAGCTTGGGAAGACACCATATGAGCTGTTGAATGGAAGAAAGCCCAACATTGCATACTTTAGAGTGTTTGGTTGCAAATGCTATATTCTCAAGAAAGGCACTAGATTGAGCAAGTTTGAAAAGAAATGTGATGAAGGGTTCTTACTTGGTTATTCTACTACAAGCAAAGCATATAGAGTTTGGAATCTCACAAATGGCACCTTGGAAGAAGTTCATGATGTTGAGTTTGATGAAACCCAAGGGTCTCAAAATGAAGCTCAAAACCTTGATGATGTGAGAGGAGATCAATTGTCAAATGCAATGAAGAACATGGACATTGGTGATGTTAGGCCAAGGCAAGTTGACGATGATGATATTCATGTGATCAACCAAAGTGTGCAAATTGATACAAATCAAGCAAGCTCTAGTGGCGCTCATGATGAAGCTCAAGTTCAAGGTCAAACAAATGGAAGCAATCAACTCCCAATACTCCAACCTACTAGCATTGCAAGAGATCATCTATTGGACCAAATCATTGGTGGAATTCAAAGTGGTGTTCAAACTAGATCAAGGCTAGCATCCTTTTGTGAGCATTACTCATTTGTCTCATTAGAAGAACCAAAGAAGATAGAAGATGCATTGAAGGATTCCGATTGGGTAAATGCCATGCATGAAGAACTAAACAACTTTGCTAGAAATCAAGTTTGGCAACTTGTTGAAAGGCCGAAGAAATATAATGTGATTAGTACTAAGTGGGTTTTTAGAAACAAGCAAGATCAAGATGGCATGGTTGTAAGGAACAAAGCAAGATTAGTAGCACAAGGATACACTCAAGTTGAGGGTCTTGACTTTGGAGAGACATATGCACCGGTTGCAAGATTGGAGGCAATTAGAATCTTATTAGCATATGCTTGTGCATACAACATCAAGCTCTATCAAATGGATGTCAAGAGTGCATTTCTCAATGTCTACATCAATAAAGAAGTTTATGTTGAGCAACCTCCCGGTTTTGAAGATGACAAGAAGCCCGACCATGTTTTCAAGCTAAAGAAGGCATTGTATGGTTTAAAGCAAGCACCTAGAGCATGGTATGAGAGGTTGAGGGATTTTCTCCTCTCTAAAGGGTTCAAGATGGGAAAGGCTGACACCACTCTCTTCACCAAGAAGCTTGGAAATGACTTATTTGTGTTGCAAATCTATGTGGATGACATTATCTTTGGATCAACTAACCAAGACTTTTGTGAAGAGTTTGGAAATATGATGGCTAATGAGTTTGAAATGTCTATGATTGGAGAGCTTAGTTACTTCCTTGGACTTCAAATCAAGCAAATGAAGAATGGCACTTTTGTAAGTCAAGGCAAGTACATCAAGGACATGATCAAGAAGTTTGGATTACAAGATGCTAAGCTAATGAGTACACCAATGGGCACTAATGATCAATTGGGTATTGATGATAGTGGAAACATGGTAGATCAAAAGCAATACCGGTCTATGATTGGAAGTTTGCTCTATGTCACCGCTTCTAGGCCGGATGTAATGTTTAGTGTGTGCAAGTGTGCAAGATATCAAGCTTCACCTAGAGAAAGTCACTTGAAAGCAACCAAGAGGATATTAAGATATCTTAAGGGCACTCATGATGTTGGATTATGGTATCCTAAGGGGTCTAACTTTGAGTTGATTGGATATTCAGACTCCGACTATGGTGGATGCAAGATTGATAGAATGAGCACAAGTGGCACTTGTCAAATGCTTTGAAGGTCTCTTGTTTCATGGTCATCAAAGAAACAAAATAGTGTTGCACTATCTACCGCCGATACCGAATACATTAGTGTCGGTAGTTGTTGTGCACAATTGCTTTGGATGAAGGCCACTTTGAATGACTTTGGAATTAAATTCAAGAATGTGCCTTTATTTTGTGATAATGAGAGTGCTATCAAGATGACACAAAATCCGGTTCAACATTCAAGAACAAAGCACATTGATATAAGGCATCACTTCATAAGAGACCATCAACAAAAGGGTGATATTAGCATTGAGAGCATTGGCGCCGAAGATCAACTAGCCGACATCTTTACAAAGCCACTTGATGAGAAAAGATTTTACAAGTTGAAGAATGAATTGAACATACTTGACTTCTCCAACTTAAAATGAGTGCACCCCCACATTCTTATATGACATGCCTCTCCTCCAACATAGCAAGGTAAAGTTGTTTGGCATATCATTCATACTTTGCTAAGGGCATGGTTAGCACATATAGACATATTTGCATGACAAATAAGCTCATTCATGAAAATCAAATATTTTTAATGTATATATGGTACCACTATTGCTTCTATGTTTGTTTAATCTAGTGGTAGCATATGACATGTTTGTGGGCTTGCAAACCTAGTGTTAAATCTAGTAAATGAGCTCATGATGTGTAATTCAACATGCTCAAGATAACCCTTATACTTTATGAGGTGTGAAGAAGCTTGTGCTTGGATCAAACCGAATTACATATTCTAGGCGAGTGATCTAGATTGAACCATAATTTGGACTCCCTCATATTGATTGACTTAACTCTCACTAAAATTAGCACCTTTTTGGTGATTGTTGACAAAGGGGGAGAGAAAAGTCACAAAGATAAAAGGTTAAGTTACTAAGGGGGAGAGAATAGTCAAAGGGGGAGAGAATAGTCACAAAGAGGGAGAAAGATATAGTAAGAGGGAGAGAAATTAAAATTGAGCACACAAGTAGGGGGAGCAAGCTCATGAATTATTTGTTGCATTTGTATGTGCATTAACATGATGAATTGGTGCATTGCAAAGCTTAAATTCATATTCATGATTGAATGGTGTTTGCTAGAAATAGAACTTGAATGATGATTTGTTGAGAGTAGCTTTACAAGCGGTATCTAGACACCCTTGCTTATAATGATTGATCTCACGGGGTACCTTAGTATTTGTGATCTTTACAAGTGATGTATTACAAGTGGTGTCTAGCTACATCGATGCTAAGGATGGTATATAAAGGCAACTCCGATTGGTATCACGCTTCAAAGGTCCATTATATATACCTTAGCATCAATTTGATAGTAGTAACTCTCCCAAAATTTAAATCCATACATATGTGCACAATTAAACCAAACTCATGAAAGCACATATGTAGGGGGAGCTAATACTATTAAAATTGAAAATTGTTTTTATTTCATATCTTTGTGATGGTTGTCATCAATTACCAAAAAGGGGGAGATTAAAAGCCCAAGTTTGGTTTTGGTAATTAATGACACCAAGTTGCTAATGCCATGTGTTAAGTGTTTTGAGTTAGGCATAAGCAACACATGTGATGAAGGTGTAAGTGGCAAGGAGTGGTGGCCACAAGATCACAAAGAGATGGTGCATGGACATGAAATGATGATCATGGTGGAGATGCACATAATACGAAGGACATGATGATCAAGTGAAGGAGAAGGATATAAGAGCGCAAGGCAAAGGTATAACCATAGGGGTTTTCCTTTTGCCGGTCTAAGATGAGTAGAGAAGTGATTGGCCGGGTTTAGGATACATAGCCGACTATCAAGAGGGGCAATCACAGTTAGCTCAGGAATCAAGTGCCACTAGATCATTATCTTGAGCATATGCATTAGGATCTAGTAAAAGAGCTAACATAACGCCTTGAGAAATGATTGTGAAATGCTAACACACATGCACATGGAGGTGTACACTTGGTGGTGTTAGCACATTTGCGAAGGCGGTGGAGTTCAAGCGGAAGAGAGGGGTTTGGGTTCCTCTCTCCCTCCCGCCAAGCTTGCGAGGCGGGATTCGGCGCTTTTTGGAAAAGTGAAATGCATATTTTCTACTGCGCCGGAAGTCAGAAAAGAAACGGAGGCGAACGGAGGTCACAGAGGTGACCGGACGCTGAACCGGACGCGGTCTCTAAATGACCGGACGCGTCCGGTCAGTGTTCAGCGTCTGCGCGCAATTCAGGTTGATGATCGGACGCGCAGCGCGTCCGGTCACTGATGACCGGACGCGTCCGGTCGTCCAGGGAGCTTACTGGACTCTAATCGGACGCTGGCACTGTGGCGTCCGGTCAGTTCAACAGCGCGTCCGGTCATTGTTTCGTTGAGCGCTACTCAGGCCTGACCAGCGCGTCCGGTCAGTTGCGGGACCGGCGCGTCTGGTCACACCCAGCGCGTCTGGTCTACGCGACCAGCGCGTCCGGTCATTGTTTCGGAAATTAGCCATTTCGCGACCGGCGCGTCCGATCAGTGTGACCAGCGCGTCCGGTCAGTGTGATCAGCGCGTCCGGTCAGTACGACCAGCGCGTCCGGTCAGTGCGACTTCGGCTGATTGAAGTTCCTAACGGCTAGCTACGTACCCCTTCGTTATAAATAGACGTTGGCCAGGGTTTGAGGGCATCTCTTGCATATTTTGAGACCTAGAGACATACTTTGAGCTAGAGAACAACCCGTCCACTCATCTCTTTGATTAGTTGCATATCTTGAGTGAGATTGAGTGAGATTCAAGTGCATTGCTTGAGAGTTGCATTCTAGAGGCACTTGATCTTCGAGTAGCTGTGGATTTCTTGTTACTCTTCCATGTTTCCCGACACGGTAGACGGCTTGGAGCAGCGGAGGTGATTGAGCTCACAATTGGAGATTGTTGGAGCCTTCACCAAGTGTTGTAAGGGGTTCTTGATCCTTCCCCGTGGGAGTTTGTGAATTGGATACTCTAGTGGAGCTCGTGGCTTGGAGGATCCCCATCTTGTGTGCGGTTGTGCAGCGCCCGCCGAGGGCTCAACTCTTGATAGTTGATTAGCTTGCGAACCGACAAGTGGGTGTATCACCACAACGGGAAGTAGCTTGCCGGGAAGCAAGTGAACCTCGGGATAAATTCTTGTGTCATTCTCTTCCCGAGGATTTCTCTTGTGTGATTGATTGATTGATACTTCTCATCTCTACACGGCGGTATAATCACTCAAAGCTCTTCTCTTGTATTACTTCTTGTATCTAGCTTGTAGTTGTTGTTGTGTTTAGTGAATAGCTTTGTTATAGACTTGTGTAGGTGGCTTGCTTAGTTAGTTAGAGCTAGTGCATTTGCTTCGCCACCTTTCGTACTAACGTGTGGTTAAGTAATTCTTGTAGAAGTTTTTATTAGGCTATTCACCCCCCTCTAGCCTATTTGGACCTTACACCCGTCACGCGAGAAAGAGGGGCGGGCCAAGGGCCACGGCGAAGATCCAACACCACAGGGCCTGAATCGAGGGGCCATGGTCCTCCAGCAGCCCCTGGCCAATGGTCAGTATACCACTTCTCTATCGCAGTACTATCAGCAGCACACATCGTATCACTCACATCATAAGGAGGTTAGGCTACCTAAGGTTGTGTTTCCCAAATTTGATGGAACACATCCGAAGGTTTGGCGTGAGAAATGTGAGAAGTATTTCCACATGTACCAAGTGCCCGTGCATCTGTGGTCAGAATTTGCCACACTGCCTTTCCAAGGCAGTGCTGCTCTTTGGCTTCAAACCTATGAAGCCCAGCACTCTGATACTCCTATCAGTTGGGCTGATCTCTGCATTTCCGTGGACTCTAAGTTCGGCAAAGACCTCTATCACATTTACATGAATGATCTATTGCACATGAAACAAACATCTGATGTCCAAGAATACTTTGATAGATTCCAGAATGTCATGCATAAGGTCTTAGTGCATAACAAAGCTCTAGATGATGTGTTCTTTGTCAGCAAATTCTTACAAGGCCTACAGCCAGACATTAGAGCTGCTATTGCACTACATAAACCAAGAACAGTTGATGTTGCGTTATCCCTTGCTCTTTTGCAGGCATCCATTCTGGAGGAACAACCAAAATCATATTTCAAGAAGCCACAGCGGGATTTCAATAGAACTCACCTGAAAGGCAATACAACACCTCAACTAGGCATATTGGGCAATCCTATGCATGAAGATGCCAAACCCAAGTGGGATGACAAGATGGCCACACTCAGAGCACAACACAGGGCGCAAGGCCTGTGTATGAAGTGTGGAGAAAAGTGGAATAAACAGCACAAATGTCTAGACAAGGTACCTCTGTATGTTCTTGAAGAAGTCTTAGCTGGAATGAAGCCTGAAGAGAAACACACCGGAGGTCCTAAGGATACTTCTTCTGATGATAATGATGATAATGAAAATGATGAGCAAGTATTTCAGCTATCCAGTTCTGCTGCTGAAGGGGTGCAAGGCAAAAGACAATTCGGCTCACTAGGTTGGTCCACAATCAAGAAATTTTAATCCTGACTGACTCAAGCAGCTCATGCACATTTATTAGCAAATAGACTGCCCAAACCCTGCAGTGCACTATCACTGGATGCTCCTCCTGTGACAGTGACTGTGGCCAATGGAGCCAAGATCAAGACCAACACATAGGTGGCTAATTTCACTTGGTGGTCACAAGGACATACATTCACACATTTTGCTAGAGTTCTGGATATCCTATACTATGATTTAGTGCTGGGAATGGACTGGCTAGAAAAGCACAGTCCAATGTGGGTACACTGGAAGTGCAAATTGCTGAGATTTACCCATCAGGGTCAGTGCATTGCACTCAAGGGAACAAAAGACTCTGTGTCTAAGTGCCCCAAGCTTAAACTTAGGAAGCTAAAAGGTATGGTGAGAAAGGGTGGCATAGCCCAGATGGTTCATTTGTGCCCCATTCTACAAGACACACCACCTCAACCTCCTGCTAAAGAAATACAAGACCTCATTGATGCCAAGGCCCATTTATTCAAGGAACCTGATTCATTACCACCATCAAGAGAATTTGATCATAACATTCCTCTTATTCCTGGAGTAAAGCCTGTCAACATAAAACCATATAGATACTCTCCCACATAGAAAGATGAGATTGAAAGGAAGATCAAAGACATGTTACTCAATGGTATCATCAGACCAAGCCAAAGTCCATTTGCCTCCCTAGTAATTCTGGTAAAGAAAAAGGATGGCTTTTGCCGTTTCTGTGTTGACTACAGGCACCTTAACAACAGTACTGTCAAGAATAAATACACATTACCTGTGGTGGATGAACTTTTGGATGAGCTACATGGGGCTGCATGGTTCACCAAGCTGGATATGAGGTCTGGATATCACCAAATCAGGCTGAAGCTCGAGGATGAGCATAAAACAGCCTTCAAAACCCACCATGGCCATTGGGAATTCAGGGTAATGCCCTTTGGGCTCACCAATGCCCCTGCAACCTTCCAAGCCTTGATGAACACAATCTTCCAATCTATGCTCAGGCACTGTGTTCTAGTCTTTGTTGATGACATTCTCATTTACAGCAAGACACTCCAAGATCATGTGCAACATCTCCAACAAGTTTTCACTATTCTGGAGCAACATAACCTCTACTTGAAGAAATCTAAGTGCTCATTTGCTCAGCAATCCTTGGAATACCTTGGTCATATCATAAGTGCAAAGGGTGTGGCAACTGATCCACACAAAACTCAAGCCATTGTGGACTGGCCACCACCAGGGGATGCCAAGCAACTAAGGAGTTTCTTAGGATTATCTGGGTATTACAGGAAGTTTATCAGAAACTATGGGGCCATCAGCAGACCATTAACTGATTTGTTGAAGAAGCATACAATCTTCCACTGGAATGCTGAGTTGCAGCAAAGCTTTGACTCACTTAAGCAAGCCTTGGTGTCTGCTCCTGTTCTAGCCCTACCAGATTTCTCCAAGGGGTTCACTATCGAAACAGATGCTTCCTCAAGTGGAATTGGAGCAGTCCTATCCCAAGCCAACCATCCTATTGCTTACATTAGTAAGGCCCTGGGTCCAAGGGCTCAGGCTCTATCCACATATGAGAAGGAGTGCATGGCACTCATCCTAGCTGTGACCAAGTGGAAACCATACCTTCAGCACATGGAGTTCACTATCCTCACTGATCATCACAGTCTAATACATTTGGGAGACTAGAAACTAATGGAAGGTATGCAGCAGAAGGCCTTTATCAAGTTGCTGGGCTTACAATACAAAATATCTTATAAAAAGGGCCTGGACAACAAAGCAGCTGATGCCCTCTCCAGGCAGCCAAAGCATCAACAATTACATGCCATATCCTCTAGCACACCAAAATGGTTGGAGATCATCATTGAAGGCTACCACCAAGATGCTGCCACTAAACAACTGCTTGCTGAATTGGCTATCTCAGGTCACAATGACAAGGGCTTCTCCCTGGTTGATGGTATCATCAAGTACAAAGGCCGAATCTGGTTGGGCCAACATTCTGAGGCTCACAAAGCAGTGCTGTTGGCACTTCACTCCAGTGGACTAGGCGGCCACAGTGGGCTCACTGCAACTTACCAGAAGGTGAAGGCCCTTTTTGCCTGGCCTCAATTGAAGAAAAGTATACAAGACTATGTGGCATCTTGTGAGGTGTGTGCTCAAGCTAAGACTGAACACTGTAAGTTACCTGGTTTATTGCAACCGCTGTCTGTTCCTCCTAGTGCTTGGCATACCATAAGCCTTGACTTCATTGAAGGGCTACCAAAATCAAAGTCATATGATACTATCCTGGTTGTGATTGACAAGCTGACCAAGTATGCTCATTTTGTATGTCTGTCTCACCCTTACACTGCATCCAATGTAGCCCAAGCATTTCTAGCCAATATATACAAATTGCATGGTATGCCCTCCATCATAATCTCTGACAGAGACAGGATATTCACTAGTGCATTTTAGCAAGAGCTCTTCAGACTCACTGAAACCACTCTCAACATGAGCTCTTCATACCATCCACAGACTGATGGTCAATCTAAGAGACTCAACCAATGCCTGGAAACTTATCTTAGATGCATGGTGCATTCTTGTCCTACCAAGTGGGCTAATTGGATATCATTAGCTGAGTTCTGGTACAATTCCACCTTTCATTATGCTCATGGTATGTCTCCCTTTCAAGCTCTCTATGGTTATCCTCCACGCCACTTTGGAATATCAGTCGATGATGCTTGTGTGGTGACTGATCTCAATGAGTGGTTGGCTGAGCGTCAGTCTATCTTACAACACATCAAATAGAACTTAGCTCGTGCTCAGCAGAGAATGAAAGTGCAGGCTGACAAGAACAGAGTTGAGAGATCTTTTGCTATGGGCGATTGGGTTTACATCAAACTTCAGCCTCACATTCAGCAATCCGTGCAGCGCCGTTCCAACCATAAACTCAGTTACAAGTATTTTGGGCCCTATCTAATCCTCCAGCGCGTTGGGCAAGTTGCTTACAAATTGCAATTACCAGCCTCCAGTCAGATACCTCCTGTTATACATGTCTCTCAGATCAAAAAGGCCATACCTCCACAGGCAACTTTATCTGATGATGCTGATTTGCAGTTGCTAACCACCTTTCTCAGTTTTCCTTCTGAACAGGTGCAGGCGAATCAATTCAGGCGTGTTGGAGATCATGCTGTTTCTATGCAGCTGGTGCAATGCAAGAACTCACCCAAGCACTGGGCTACCTGGGAACCCAAGCCTCCGCCACCAAAGAAGAAGGTACCATCTTCCAAGTCGTCTGCATCGCGAGGGTGCGCTGCTGCTAAAGGAGGGGGGAGTGTGATGAACCTAGGTACTAGTAGTCCTTATTGGGTTTTTACTCGAGTTGCTCTTCTTATTTCATAGTGGGCCTGTAAGCCGGCCTTCAGCCGCTGGGAACCCGTCTGGGCTGAGCCCATGTATCTTGTACTATTGATACTCGCTGTGTGGGTGGTTAGGAGGACAGCGAAAAACTAAGAATCAAATTCTCCTTTCTCTTCGTCCTCACGAGCGCTACCTTCTCGAGGCGGCTCAGCCGTGCTCACTGCCGTGCGTGCATGCCGGCGAACCCTTCCTTACCGGCCCAGATCGCCACATTGTGCAGGGATCTAAAAGCATCCTACATTTTCAATTGTCTTCTGTAGAGGCCTAGACCACATTTGCAATATATAACAAAGAGATACTTAACTGCCATGTGCGGCATGCCCAGCTACCTCGCCGGCCGGACATAGTATGAGCAAGGAGGGTTCGCCACAGATGGCGAAGGCAGCGCCGGTTCTGAGCTCATTCGCGTCGCTGTTCATGCACGCAGACGCGGTGGACGTGGCGCTGATGGCGCTGGGCCTGATGGGCGCCATCGGCGACGGCATGTCGATGCCGGTGATGCTAACTATCATGAGCCACGTCTACAACGATGCAGGCAGCGGCCCTGATCGCCTCCAGCAGTTCAGCTCCAAGATGAACCAGGTACACCGCAGATTCCATCTCTAACTTGAACATGATGAACTGCTACATGCATCAGGTCTATACGTACGTACGCAAATGTTACATGAACAACAACACTGACGCGTCCACCGGGTCTTGTATGATCAGAACGTGAGGAATACCCTCTTCCTGGCTGCCGCATGCTTTGTCATGGCGTTCCTAGGTGAGAGCACACTGCATGCCAATGCCCCGGCCGGCGCCTCTCTGACACCACCGTGGATTTTTTTCCCCCGTTCGAGCAGAGGGGTACTGCTGGACGCGGACGGCGGAGCGGCAGGCGTCGCGGATGCGGCTGCGTTACCTGCGCGCGGTGCTCCGGCAGGACGTGGAGTACTTCGACCTCAAGACCGGCTCCACGTCGTCGGAGGTGATCACCAGCGTCTCCAACGACAGCCTCGTGGTGCAGGACGTGCTGAGCGAGAAGCTGCCCAACTTCGTGGTGAGCGTCACCACGTTCGTGGCCAGCTACGCCGTCGGGTTCGCGCTGCAGTGGCGGCTCACGCTGGTGGCGCTGCCGTCCGTGCTGCTGCTCGTCATCCCCGGCTTGCTCTACAGCCGAGTCCAGATCGGCCTGGCGCGCCAGATCAGGGAGCAGTACAGGCGCCCGGGCGCCATCGCCGAGCAGGCGATCTCGTCGGTGCGCACCGTGTACTCGTTCGTCGCTGAGAGGAGCACCACGGCGCGGTTCTCGGCCGCGCTGGAGGAGCTGGTCCGGCTCGGTCTCAAGCAGGGACTCGCCAAGGGCGTCGCCGTCGGCAGCAATGGCATCACCTACGCCATCTTCGCCTTCAACCTTTGGTACGGCAGCCGGCTTGTCATGCACCACGGCTACAGGGGCGGCACCGTCTACATCGTCGCCGTCGTCATTGTACACGGAGGCCTGTATGTAACAGTACTACTAGCTAATTAACTGCAACTGTGTCTGTGCGTGATTCACCATAAATTCTGTTCGATAAAACACCATTAACCTTAACGAACGAATCGAACCGTGCAGAGCGCTGGGGTCGGCGCTGTCGAACATCAAGTACTTGTCGGAGGCAAGCACGGCGGCGGAGAGGATCAAGGAGCTGATCAGGCGAGTGCCCAAGATAGACTCGGAGAGTGCCGCCGGCGACGTGCTGGACAACGTCATCGGCGAGGTGGACTTCAGGAACCTGGATTTCTGCTACCCGTCTCGGCCCAAGAGCCCCATCTTCGTCAACTTTAGCCTGCACGTGCCGGCCGGGCGCTCGGTGGCGCTGGTGGGCGCCAGTGGGTCAGGCAAGTCGACGGTGATCGCGCTCCTGGAGCGCTTCTACGACCCGTCGGCCGGAGAGGTGACACTGGACGGCGTCGACATCCGGCGGCTGCGGCTCAAGTGGCTGCGGGCACAGATGGGGCTCGTCAGCCAGGAGCCTGCGCTGTTCGCGACGTCGATCAGGGAGAACATACTGTTAGGCAAGGAGGACGCCACGGAGGAGGAGATCATAGCTGCGGCGATGGCGGCGGACGCCCACAGCTTCATCTCGCAGTTGCCGCAGGGCTACGACACGCAGGTGCGTAGCATCTTCTCCTTGCACTAGCACTTTCTGAAGAGAACTGCTAAACAAGACTCAGGTTGTTAGGCCGGTGACGCGTGATTTTTTGTCCGCCGGATCTGGCACACGCTGATCTCGGCCTGGCCTGTTCATGCTCCGATTTATCCGGTTTTTGGGTAAAAGTAAAATCCAGCCCAGCCTGCAGGACTTATCTGCCAGCGGTTTCTAACCCACGGCGACCCCGCCGACCACGCGAGAGCGGCTTGGGCGTGCATCTGAAGGTGCGGTGGCCGGCGTTGGAGAGGACCCTCTGCGCTTCGTTGGTGCACACAGGGTATGCCTTCCGTTGGTGCGCACGAGGTATGCTGGTGCCCCTCCGTCGGCGTCGTCGATGCACGGAAGAAGAGGCGCAACATGTCGATGCGGTGAAGGGAGCAGCTGTCGTCGCCTGTCGATGCATTTGGCGTCAGCCACCGTGTATATGAACCACCAGAAACTCATCCAGCCGGCAGCGATCCACATGGCGGCCGAGGGCAGAGAGAGATGTGTTAAGAGGAAGAAGACGACCACGGTTTAATAGGTTGAGCGGTGTGGAACCGTCGCAAACCAACTCGCCCGGTTTCTCCCAACACGGTTTGCCATGGGCTGGTTTACGGGTTGGTCCGGGTTACAACCAGACCATATGTACCGGGCTTCACTGATCTCCCTCTCTTCTCTATCTCCAGCCTCTCCCTCTTTTCTTCTCCAAATCCGACGGCCTTAGAAGGTGCTAGGGGAGGAAGACAGGTCAGGCAGTTAGGACAACGGGAGGACGGCGTTAGGGTTCCAACGGCGAAGGAGGAGGTCGAGCCAGGTCAGGGAGGGGGCGCCCATGGCCATGGCAGTGGCAGGAGGTAGGAGGGGAAGGAGGAGGCTGCGGGCGTGTTAGGGTCTCGCCGGAGCTCCGCGGCCGTAGTCCGCGCCACAACGGTGCGGTGGGTGCGGAGCGGCGGCGGCACGTCTAGAGGAGGAAGAAGACGGTGAAGAAAACTGGTGACGCCTCGATGAAGCCGGGTTAGCGTGGCGGTGGGGGTGGAGGCGGATCGAATGGCGTGGAGCCACCAGAGATGAGGCAGGTGGGCGGTGCGGGGGCTTCTCCGCCAGCTTGCACCCCCTTGCACTCAAATCGATGACTTCCTTTTTGGCGGAGCTTCTCCGCCAGCTTCACGAATAACTTCACTGGCTCTCCAACCAAACGCTCGATTTGATTTAAAACAGCTTCAATAGAGAAGCTCCGTGAATTATGGTGATCGGAGCTGCATGCGAGAGGAGCCGGAAAAAAAAAGAAGCTTTGCCCGGCTCCCTCTCATTGTTGTGGGCCCTGTGCACAGCGGTGACTAGATTTGCTCGAGGGTGCATGGAGGGGTGGTTGGGCAATCGTGGGGAGGAGCAGTGGCTGGCGACACAGGGAGGGATGGAGACCGGTGCAGGACGGCCCCTCAGGCTAGTCCAGGGAGGGAAGGAGACCGGAACGAATAAGGTGGAGAAAGAAGAGAAATAAGTAAGGGGGAAAAGAGAAAGAAGCAAGAACGAAGAAAGAAAACAGAAGGAGATTATAGATATTTTTAACAACCACAAGAAGTTGTTTTGTCAAAAAGAGTTGTATCAGATAAGCTATTGTTGTTGCTGTTTTTGGCTAGAGCCGAATCTCTACCAAACAAGCCCTTAATTTGTGTCTGTTAGTGCTAGAATTAGTTATTACTCCACCATGAACGACCTCCACCCTACATTCTACTTTATTCTTGACATGGAATGCCTAAGCCTAGTACAAGTAGTGACTACTGTCTATATGGATGCTAGTAATGATATAGGTGCTGTTTGGTTGTACACATGAGAACATAAACGTAAAGATAACGCTTCCCCGACGGTAATGGGAAGGGAACGACTACTTTCTGTTTTTGTTTGGTTCCGGCCAGGATAATGTCGCGGCGTTACCGGACGCGAGCGGAAGCGCTTACCGTCCGCGATCGAGCGGAAGCCGTGCGCTGAAGGCCCGTATCCGATCCCCTGGCAACCGATCACATAGTTCGGAAAACAAACAGTATAGAACGCAATCTGTTGGCGCTGGGATCGGATCACAGCACCAAACGTGCCAACCAAACAGCACCATAGATCTATTTGTTTATCTTTTATATTGCATCTTTGTTGGCCATCCACTTTAGATGTGTAGTCTTAGCTAAAAGTGAGTCATAGATTGCATCAAACTGAAAACTACCCATCAGGAGAATAAGTTATGTTGTCTGTTTTTATTAAGATGCTTATATTTTTTCTACGTAGGAATAGATTGGCCATTATCATTTGTGGAATGTTATTTTGTGATTTTTCTATGCTTATTTGAATAGATTGCCAATGAAATAATGTCCTTTTTAAATTACATTTGACATCAAAAGATAATTTGAATTACAACTTTGAATCACTTTTTATTCGAAGGCGAGGATTTTTTTATGTTTTATCTTTTAAACTGTTATATTGAACTATGTTTTATTTTTCTATTGTATTTGACATAAAAAATATTTTGAAAGGCAACAATAAATATTTTTTAGGTCAACTTTAAACTCTTAAATGCATTAGGTGCAATGAAGATAGTTGGCTTCACATTCTTTATTAATTGAATTTGTAGGTAATTGAGAAATATGTAATAACCTATTTTTAGATTAACTTTTAATGTCACTTGGGGTACATTATTAATGGCATATGTAGGTTATAAAAAAAGGGTAAAATGATATTTCTGGAATGGTATTATGTAATGCCCAAACAGTATATATGTCAATGGAAAAATGATCAAACATGTCAAATTTGCATATGTATAACACAAAAGGTTCAGATAAATTCTTCTAGCCAGGGTATGTGCAGATCATTTTTTAATAACCATCAAATACAATGTACATAGCAACTGTAACAAAAGTTTTTGAAATGATGATATAAAGAGAGCATACAAACAAAAGTTTGTTGACAAGATTAACTTGCAGCAAACATACATATCAACTTTGTTGAAGAAATTAAAGTTCAATTATTCCTCTATACTCTTGCCACAATAGTATGGGCTATCATTTTTGTTTCAAGAAACTACAAATGGATAAAAGTGTTAGATTGTCATGAAACAAGTTCATTCTAATTTGTTAATATCTATCCAAATCAAAGACTTTACAACTGGACTTGTTATGTGGAATATAAGTTGTTGTTCTTACTTGGATACTAACCATATATAGACCAAAAACAGGTGGGTGAGCGTGGTATCCAAATGTCTGGAGGACAGAAGCAAAGGATTGCTATTGCCAGAGCAATCCTAAAGTCGCCTAAGATCCTTCTTCTTGACGAAGCCACTAGTGCTTTAGACACAAATTCAGAACGTGTTGTGCATGAGGCACTTGAGTTAGCCTCCATGGGACGAACTACAATTGTTGTTGCACATCGTCTATCCACTGTCCGAAATGCCGATATAATTGTTGTCATGCAGGCTGGTGAGGTTAAGGAGTTGGGATCACATGATGATCTCATTGCCAATGAGAATGGCCTCTATTCATCTCTTGTCCACCTTCAGCAGACCAGAGATTCAACAGACACCAACAAGGTTGCTGGAATTGCAAGCCAAAGTATGAGCAGGGCTTTCTCTACAGCTAGTAGGACAAGCTCAACATGGCCAATTTGTGATAACAAACGTGTAGATAACAAAGATAATTCAAACCTTCCTGTTCCATCCTTCATGACAATGCTTATGCTTAATGCACCAGAGTGGAAGCAGGCGTTGATAGGAAGCTTCAGTGCAATTGTGTTTGGAGGCATACAACCAATATTTGCATATTCCATTGGAAGCATGATATTTGTCTACTTCTCAACAAATCATGAAGAGATCAAGGAGAAAACAAGGACTTTTGCACTTATTTCCATCAGCCTTGTAGTTCTTTCATTCTTAACTAGTATTGGGCAACATTATAACTTTGCTGCCATGGGGGAATTCCTAACAAAGAGGGTCAGAGAACAAATGCTTGCAAAATTTCTCACTTTCGAGATTGGGTGGTTTGACCAAGATAAGAACTCAAGTGGTTCCATATTCTCACAACTTACCAGAGACTCCAACATTGTAAGTACAAATAAAGCTTGTAAATACTTAGAAGTGGATAATACTGACCAGACATAATATTCATTTGTATTGTAGGTGAGGTCACTCCTGGGTGATCGAATGTCTCTGGTCATCCAAACAGTTTCTGCGGTTGTAACTGCCTACATCATGGGTTTGGTTATAGCTTGGCGTATGGCCCTCGTCATGATAGCATTACAACCCATTACCATTGTTTGCTTTTATGCCCGCCGTGTTTTACTGAAGAGCATGTCCAAGAAATCAATACACGCACAAGATAAATGTAGTAAGCTAGCTACTGAGGTTGTCTCTAATCTTCGGACCATTACTGCTTTCTCATCCCAGAACCGCATCATGCGCCTATTTGACCAAGCACAAGAAGGTCCATGCAAGGAAAGCATAAGACAATCCTGGTTTGCAGGTATTGGCCTCGGCACCTCCACAAGCCTTTTGAGATGCACATGGGCAATCACCTTGTGGTATAGTGGCATGCTCATGGCTGGGCACTACATTACAGCGAAGGCCTTCTTCCAAACCTTCTTGATTCTATTAACCACAGGACATGTGATTGCAGAAGCAGGTAGTGTTACAACAGATCTTTCTAAGGGTGCAGATGCAGTTGCTTCAGTGTTTGCTATTCTTCACCGAGAAACAAAAATGGATCCTGATAGCCCTGAGGGATATAAACCAGAGAAGCTCAAAGGTGAGGTGCACATTAGAGCAGTTGATTTTGCATATCCATCAAGACCGGATGTGATCATCTTCAAAGGATTCTCCTTGAGCATCCAACCAGGCAAGTCAACGGCAGTTGTTGGGCAAAGTGGTTCTGGAAAGTCAACTATCATTGGACTTATAGAGAGGTTCTATGACCCAACTAGCGGGGTAGTAGAGATTGACCTTAAAGACATCAAAACATACAATCTTCGTGCCTTGCGACAACATATTGGACTGGTTAGCCAAGAGCCAACACTATTTGCAGGTACCATTAGGGAGAACATTGTGTACGGCACAGAAGCAGCTAGTGAAGAAGAAATTGTGAATGCGGCAAGGTCAGCAAATGCACATGACTTCATTAGCAACCTCAAGGATGGATATGATACAAGGTGTGGTGAGCAAGGTGTTCAACTGTCAGGAGGACAGAAGCAACGCATTGCAATCGCCCGTGCAATAGTGAAGAACCCTGCTATCTTGCTATTAGATGAAGCTACTAGTGCATTGGACAACCAATCTGAGAAGATGGTCCAAGAGGCATTGGACCGAATGTTGGTCGGAAGGACAAGTATAGTGGTGGCACACAGGTTGAGCACTATTCAGAACTGCGACCTGATTATTGTGCTTGATAAAGGAGTTGCTGTGGAGACAGGCACACATGCATCCCTCATGGCCAAGGGTCCTGGTGGAACATACTTTGGATTGGTTAATTTGCAGCAAGGAGGCAACAATTTGCATGAAAACACATTGGTTCCAGATTTGCATCCCTGTTGATTTTCCAATTTGTATTAACAAATAAGCAAGAATGCTCGGCAAACCATTAAGGCCCTGTTTGGGAGTTTTGTAAATTATTTCACCTGTAATCTACTTCCACCTGTAATTTCTTGTGCACAAGAAAACAACTGGAATATCATTCCCCTGTAAATTATTGTTTGGGTAAATTCTGAAACAACAATAGCAGCAAGAAAAATCAATCGAAGACCATTCCTCTGACCATGAGCAGTCAAGCACACAATTTCTCCCTGATGGGCTGAAGGACGAGCATCTGCATAGGATTTTTGTAAGAAATATTCCACCAACTGAACTGAACTGCAAATAGATCGAATATCAAATCAGAACACTGCAAGCGGAGGAGCATACAGTGGAATATCTGCCGATGTCACTGTTTGGGATTGGACGATGAGGTACCTGGATGTGCGTGCTAGCCTCTGCCCTGTGAGAGCTTGCCGTCGCCGGTGCTCGTTGCCCCAAGGTGGGCTGGCCGCACCTGGCCACCAGAGCTCGAATCAGCCGCCCTCATCGCCTCCGTCAAAACTAGCTGCGACGTGCCCAAGGCAGAGAAGACGGGCAGGATACAGAGACGCGAGGCGGAGCCAGGGGAGTGGGATGGCATGTAGGGATAGCCGGCAAGTCAGGTTGATAGAGAAGACGAGCGCCGCGGCGGAAGAGCGACGGAGAATACGAGCGACGCGGCGGAAGAGAACGCAGAGATAAGGATAGCACGCTCGGTCGAGCACGACATCCGCCGTATTTTTAACTAGTAGAAAGGGCGCGCGCGCCTGGCTAAAACTTATAATGAGCAACGTTTGCAAAATAATAAGCAGAAACATTAAAGTGGCACAATGTGTAAGCGGAACGTTTAAGAAATCTGGCAATATAGAAGGACATAAATACAGTATAACACAGTGTAGTTTTACATACCAGCACCAATATATAGTAACGGCATAACTTTACATATGCATGCGGGTCAGCATGGTGAGGCAAAAGAGATCGTGTTGTTCATAAGGCATGATCTTATGACAGTACAAAAGATGGATTGGCTCTGTGCATCACAGTGCTATGGGGGCAGCTAAGTTAGTCACGCTGGCACAACATATAGGTTAGAGAATTGGTGAGCACATATGTTAATATATAAAGAGCCTGATGGAACCATGCATTTAGCTAACACAGTATTCACATATAGAGAGGCGAAGTAGTCGTAGCAGTAACGTGGCCTGTTAGATGAGGGACAAATTATCAGCAAGATGTAGAGCCAAACACAGTTCTGTAGTTTAAAGGGCACAAGCAATGGCAGAATAAATAGTGTCAGCAGGCGGGGATGGCCACGTACCTATTCGGTGGTTTTTTGATGAGCCAGATGTGTCGCTGCTGTTCTTTGAGTGCAGGAGGTGACTGTCGGTCCTGATTCTGAATGAATGCGGCAATATATTATGGCGTTATATTAGAACGGTTACATATTACGGCTAAATGGATTGAGTATGAGCGGAGCCTATAAAGATGTGAGATAACCTTTTAGGCTGATGCTCTGAGACGGAATGAGATGGAGCTTCATTTTGACGCGCATGCGCATCGGCAATCTCACTGCGATCACCAGTAGCAACCTGCATCTGGTAGTTTAGTATTTTGTAAGCTGAGGCTAAATGAGTAAATATTTGGCACACATTGCGGTTGAGATAGTTGAGCAATAATAGTGATTCTGCTTAGAAGGAACCTTGTCTTTGTCAGGATGGATAGCTGGTTCTGTAATATGCAGAGCTGGAGCTTTGGCTAGACATCTAGTTTGTTGTAAAGTGCATGCAGATTAGTGAGCGTTGGCACAGTTAAGAGCAAACAGCAGTAATTTGTATGATACAGCAATAGACATGTCGGTTTCATGATGGTGGGCTAATTACCCTGTAGAAGCATGTGTAGAATCTATGGGCGTAGCTTGAAGGACATCAGTTATGGTTGCATGTGCCTGGTGGCGCAATTGGATGTAGGTATCATATTGTAGCGCTTATGTGGCGGTTTTACCACAGCTATTCTGGAAGTGAGGTAGAGTTGTACCTTATGTATGTCGCAGTCGTGCTGGAACAATGCCCGGCGCGTTGTAGGCTCACTGCTGCGCGGTGCGACCTCTTTGTTTCTGATAGTTGAAGGAGCAGATGCCATGTTTTGGTGAGATGAGGACAGAGCATTTTTAGAATGGAATGAGCTTTGCAGATACTTGGCACAAAAAAGCGTTTAATTTTTTTGGTCAGGTCATAATAGAGTATTTTTAGAATGCAATGAGTGCTGCAGATGTTTAGGCGAAAAGCACTGACCTCTCTACGTCTGCATGATCTTCTGTTTGTGCAGGGTCTATATTCAGCGGAGGTGTGTCCTGGTCAAAAGGGATGGCAAATGAAATAAATAAATCAGTAAGGGTAGCAATAAAAATGTAGCAGGGAAATATAGCTGGAAGCATGGAGTACACTCAACTCTGTGTGTAGACGGCGCATGTGTAGAAGAATGTAGCGCATCGTCGGTGGCAATACTAGGTGGCGGTGTTTGCTGGGGATGAAGGTAGCTATTTTCAGCGTAATATGCAGTGGATAAAAACCGCAATCTAATGGTTATAAATTAGAAAGCGCAAATACATAGGAAGCTTTTGACCTACCGATCCAGGCTGACTGGTGATGATGTCTTGAGCAAGCAATGGTTGAACAACATCTGGTGGTGCCTGGACTGTATCTGTAGCTGATACTGCAGGTGCCGGCCCTGAAGAAGGCATATTGGCTGCCTGGATCTGGAGGCGATGTGCTACTCTAAAAGCTTCGAATTCATGGTCTACCAGCACTGATTTCACAAGCCAAGTTTTGTCATCTATATCGCTGTAGGAGTCTTCAGTCAGCAAAATATGGAATGTGAACTTTCTAGAAATTGCTTCAGCCAGAAATCTGGGAAAACCAGGCTCTTTTGCTTGCTGTTTGGCCACAGCCACGGCATCGCGCTTGATAATAGCACGGGCCTGTGCATCGTATGCAAAGAATTTTGCTTCAGCTGTCTCATCTTCAGCAGTGAATGAGAGCTTGTAACTGTTGATGTAAGAGATATGTAAGTATTTTAGTAAAGAAAAAAGAAAAGAACAAGGGATTTCATGTGCAAGCAATATGGTGTAGAAGTAGAGTTTGCTGAGTAGGGCGGGGGCATACAATGTTTTAGTCTCTGAGCGCTCGCATAAGTTGCACTGAAATGTGGCGATGTCCCCTTTAACAGCTTTTTTACAGGTTCGACAACCAATATACCAACATGTGCGATCTTCAGGAAAACCTATCACTTTGACAGTGCATTTATAGCCTTCTTTCTGCATGAAATGGAGCGTCATAGGAAACCACACATCAGTCTGCTTCGGAAATTAAGCATATATGCTGAACAGAAGAAGTTTCATGCAGAGGCAGAACTTACGACCAAATGGAATGGGTCCTTTGGATTAATTTCGGCTAAAGTTGTATGCTCCGCCATAGCTGACAGAGGCGGTCCCTGCACAGCTGTTTGTGTTGCTGGAGGGTGGCATATAAGCACAGGGTCTTTGCTCAGCCTATTTTATAGGAAAATAAGGTGGAGACATTGTTTAGTAACGTAAATCTTAGGGTGCACAATATTGTCGGTAAAGAGTGATAGTTAAAGTGTAGAAAAGCTATTTACTTTTCGTAAAATGGTTGGGCTTCTGCAATGTTTGGATTAAAGAACCACCGACAACCATAGCTTCCATTGACCTATGTCTTACCTGCGCAATATATAGGGACAAATGCAGTAAGAACAGAAATCACATGCAAATTTAGGTACTGAGTGAATGAATATTTGGCGGCACTGAGACATACGATTCATAGTTTTTGGAACACAACCAACAAACAGAACAACAACGGATTGGAGCGGATCTGAGGTGAAAGTTTGCGGAAGAAGAAATTTATGGGCATGTTCAGCCCACAGTGTCACCTTGAGTTCTTCATCACTAAAAAATTATGGGATCATATATGAGATAATCATGTGGGCAGACACACGATGTCTGTAAAGGGAACTGGTTAAGGGATATACCTGAGATTTTTTATGACTATCTCCTTCATTGGCACCGGTTTTTCCTGGTTTCCCACACGCTGCTGAACGACGGCTCCTGAAGAAGTTATGATGCCCAGTACATCTGCAAGTAAGAGACAACATATATAAAGTGACAGTATTATACTGGAACAGAAATATGTAAAGTTTGCTAGAAATCGGACATGCATATGGTGAAAGCAATTACCAACATAGACTGTGGAGTGTGGATGATTAGGATTTAGCTCAGAGTATGGTGTGATATTGTATACATATTCTAGGAAACCTTCTGGTGGATCTCTAACAGTTTGGACAGTGGTTAATCCTGTGAATTCAATCATCAATTCTTTGACAAACGGCACATACGCTGTTCTTGAGTTCTTGACATGGAACTTGCTGATCAGGTACGTTTTGTCGAGGTCTAATAGAGAATCTTTCTTTTCAATCTGTTTTGGCGGTATGTGGGCATACATGGAATCACCCTGCATATCATTGTACACATAATGGTAAGTCTATTGGGGCCAAACTTTATTTTAATTCGGTGAATTATACAAGGGATTTTAATACAAATATGATGTGCTCTGTGAGGTCAAAAGACCAAGGAATAGACCTTTTCATCAGCAAGGACAAGGCCTATGTACCGCACATAGCCACCAGACTGGGTGTTGTCATATAGCCATTTCCTCATCACGCGTACGCACATTGTCTCCGCCGTTGGTCCTTGTTTAAGGTCTGCTAGGCACACCTTGCGGTGACTGAGCTGCTGCATTGTGGCAAGCTGCAAAAACAAACTGAAGGGAGACAGTAAAGTTATGTTTGCATGAGCATAGAAGATATCTATTCTTATGTAAAAGGGCATAGAACTGAAGCACTGATGCACACTATTGCAAGATGACAGTCTTATATAGCTGGTAGTATTACAAAATCTATGGTGCGGCAAGAATGACTGCATACTGAAGCACTATGTAATAAATTTATGGTATTCGTAAATAGACATGCAGACACAGGGAGGACTGAGGAGAGACGTATATCATACACTGTAATGCATCATCTTAGATAGTCGGTATTGCTAATCTCATTTGCTGTGTCATAGATATAGAGCTGAATAAATTTTGGAGGCAGGCCCTCCTGTGGGAGTAGAGATCCTATTCTGTGATGTACTTGGCCGCTTATCTTAAACACAGGAGGACCGCGGCCGTCATCCATAGACCGATCAATCTTAGCACCCATTGATGTGAAAGCAAATAGACAGTTGTACTGCCTTATATTTTTCATAAACCTATTACACCTTGCATCTCCATCGAACCTTGCTAGGGAATTTAACGGCACAGGCCGCGGCGCAAAGGGGGGTATCACAACCCTACCTGCTCTGCAGCAATTATTGTATATTGGTTGTCCATTTCGCCTTGCTGAGCCTTGTCTAAGACCCTCACGTAGCCAGAAAATTGCCTTACAATGAGGACACCGATATGTTGGCGGGCCATAGTACGATCTGCCTGGGTGGCTGGCTGGGGAAAAATGGGATAAGTTTTAGCGACTTGGGCTGGCAAGTCTCTGCGGCTGATAAAACATGTATAGATAAATCTGTCCATGCGGTGATAATTAGTGCTGGTGGGAGATGGAAGACAAAACCTCACACCTTTGAGAGCATGTATATATGCTTCATCAAATTGACCACAGCGTGAGGTAGAACCATCCATGGTAAGAGGGCCTGATAGAAGGAGCACGTATCAGATGGCACAAATCGGTATGTAGTGAGCATATCATGCATCAAGACAATATGAATCCATGAACAGACAGTACAGGTTGTGCTGCCTCACCTGTCCGAGCAAGCAACCTTTGGTGTAATCTTCTTTTTCGTCTGCGACGTGCCTCGACAGACGAGGGACCGGTCACAACATGACGGTCAGGAACATATGCAGGAGAATGTGGGCCATAGGATGGATGGGTGAATGGAGGAAGAGTTGAGAAGGAAGGCATGGACAAAGGTGCTGTGAACATGAAAGAGCTATGAGTCATAAAGAGAGGGCATAGAACAGAGTAGACAGGTGGACGGGCCTTATAAGATAAACGTAGTGCCGCTTAAAAGGCACATCATTACCCAGTGGAACAGGCGAGCCATGGTGGTAGTTACCCTGTGTAAGAAAAGGCAGAGAAAAGGTAGCGTATGGAGGGAGCCAAGAGTGGCAGAGAATATCTGCATATAGCAACACACAACCGCAATAGGGTTAGAGCCATAAAAATGGCACGTAATCATAAATCTGGAAAGACACATCAGGTGAAAGGGACACCGTACTGGATGTAGTCGCTGAATAATAAGCAGCTGCCGCTGTAGCATCATAGACAGGAGCTACACTGGGCACTGCACAACCACGGGGTCGCATCAAACATGTAGAGGAATAGAGGCAACATATATAGTTAGCAATACGCAGGGCATAATACGGTAACATACCGCACAGTGTGGTGTTGCTGGGTGCATGAGCATAACGTACATGGAACTTGTGCTGACGATGACGGCCGTGCATCCATCTTGAGACAAAACTAAGATAACCACGCTTTGGGAAAAATGTGAGGCAAAGCACAAGACATTAAACATGTCCCCTCCCATGTCGTAGGGAAAATTCGGAGACGCTACATGGAGGTCCAATCGACCATATGAACTCGAAGGCTTAACCGACGATTTTCTTTTTTGTAAATGGTAAAAATAGGATGCACTGTGAGGGTTCCAAATTCCGCCGAGGAATTTTTTTTGTAAATGGCAAAAATAGGATTAACTGTGAGGGTTTCAAATTCGGAGGTCTAACTGACATGTTCCCTTTCAGCTGACCTATGGGCTGGCTAAATGAAACCTGGACTGGTACGCAGGACTAAATGCAGCAAGAATAACAAAGAAGATAAAATACAGAAAAAACAAGATGGGGTTGACAAGCATGAAAGGGACCCATTTGATTGTGGCACAAGGACTGACTGCGTGAAGTGCTGGCAAAAGTGGCAGTGCCTGGTCCGAGTGGTTTGCAGACGGGACCAATGGAGATCGGAGGAGAAAACAGCAATAAATACAGCGCGAAGAATAAAGAAAAGGAAATACAGATAAAGTCATATGGGGGGAGTAATCTATTCACGGAACTACGGGTGCGGAACATTTGAACCCGAAACAGTCATGTTGTCTACATCCTGAACCAAATGGCGAGCTATATTCAGCGCGTCAATGTCAGGAGAAAACCGGTCGTCTGATGTGTCTATAACAATACGCGCAAGCTGGACACCTTGATTAGCTATCCTAAAGAGCTGGCGCATGAACTGTCGATGGCGATCCATTGTTTGATAACTATAATCAACAATGGTGAATCCATATAGATCCTGGAGGAAAACTAAAGCCTGAAAAGCAGCATCTTCAAATGCACCTAAAGACACAGAATCCAAAGAAGACCAAAAGAAGAAGCGGCGACCCCTATCATAAGCAAACAAAGCAGGCAACTCGATTTCTATACCATATATGGTTTCACCGGCAGGAGATATTTCAGTGATACCAGAAACCAAAGGGAGGTGGCAACGGTGAGCCACGGTCTGTAAAGTAGATACATAAGATAACTGCAGAACAAACATGGTGGAGCGACACTGGAGAATAGGTAGACCAACACAAATCTTCCCACAACACAGAAATAATGAGGATCAAATGTCAAAAAAAAAGATGGAACTGAACCTCCCTCTGATTTTGTTTGCCTTTGGATATGACAAGCACCACAATCCACGACAGGCTCTGTCTGTGCGGAGACGCACCGGGAACTGTACAATCTCTGACTGCCCCCCCCCCCCACCCTAGTTTTTTTAGTTACAAAAAAGTAAAAAACAGCAAGAATATGACAGGGTCAGAATGGATACAGCACACAAGGAAGGCCACGAAAAAAACACGATCACATATAAATAGAACCGTAACATCTGCAGCCACAACATGAATGGACCCGAAACAATGAGCAAAAGATTCAGTAAAAATAGGGAGAGCATGCACCTGCGGATAGTGCAGCTAGAACATAGACTTGTTTCCGGAGAATCAGAGGGCCGCCGCCAACAATAGCAGAGCCAATATCGCCGAAGGAATCGTGTGAGGCCTGAAAAAAAGGGGCACATGCATGAGCACAGGCATATATGGAACATGGAACCTGCGGCAGCCAAAATAGACACAAAAAATAAAGGGGAACATACCTGAATGGATTGGCCGAACAAAGGCAGCAACCTGGACTGAGGAGGTGTGAAGAAATCGGGCGAGCCCCCAAAAAAAGAGCCACATCCATCAGCGCAAGCATACATGGGGCACGGAACATGTCGCAGGGAAAACAAACCAAAAAAAATGATGCCGAGACTTACCCGGATCGATTTCCAGACTGAGCGCAGCAATCCGCAGCAATCCGAACAGGAAATCTGCAAGCGCAGCATAACGGAAGCAACGGTGAGGGCTAATTCAACGAAGAAGGGCGTCACAGATAGAGATGTAAAATTGGCTGTGGAAAATAAAGCACAAGATGGGCAACAAATCGACACGGGACAAAATGGCGGGCCATCGACGGAACGCACTGACATTCCTGTGAACCTGGTCCAAGGAGAAACGGCGCAATGCACAGACACCACAAAGCGACGGCAACCACGGGGAAACCGCTGGGCGCGTATCCCCCGGGACGCCACGGGCAACCAGCGACGGCATCGATTGCGCCCCCAGACCCGGCTCGGCAGCCCTAGCGGCGACGCCCCTGGCGGCGGCACAGGCGCAACGCACACACAACACAAAGCGACGGCAACCACGGGGCGGCATCTGGCCGGAAACCCCTGGGCGCGTACCCGCCGTCAGCTGCAAGAATGACCCCGGCCGCCACGCTGGGCCCAGGCAACGGCACATAGCCCGCGGGAGGCCGCGGCCAACCAGGCAGGGCACCGACTGCGCCCCCACCTCCGGGCCGGCAGGCCTAGCGGCGGAACAGGCGCACAACAGACAACGGAGAAGAGATAAAAGGCAGATGGGGAGGCACACCTGAAGGGGAAGAACCAGACGACCGCTGCGAGCGGGCCAACTCAGCCGGCACAACGGAGGGGCGGGCCACACCGGCGATGGCGACAACGGCGAGAGAAGCCACGGACACCGACACCGCCAAGAAAAAGGAGAAGAGAAAGGGACGGGCGGAGCTGACGAAGAGAACACGGAAGTAGATAAGGCTGGGTGGCCTTTTTTTGACCCACCCGGTCCAGGCGGCGCAGCCGACCAAAGGCACCCCGGAAGCACAGGGCACACGCACGAAAGCACCCGCGCCGACATGGACCAATGACGCGAAGGAACGGTGACGCGTCGCCGAGGTGGACCAACCAGAAGATTTGGGGCGACGTGGCCGGCCGGATACGCGGCGGTCGACTGCCAATTCTAGGGGTTAATGTGGCCGATGGACACGATTTTTATTTTCCGACTGGAAAGGCTTATTACCGTTGTAAAATTATACCAGTTACCGTCCATCCAAGCAGACATTTTAGATCTAGATTGTAAAATTTTACAGACCTGTAGTAATTTACACTGGTTTTAGGCTTAAAACCAATCTTCCAAACAGCCCCTAAAATTAGGTGAATACCCCACGCATTGCTGTGAAAAATAAGTGTGAATTATAACATGTATATATTATATAGACATGTGTGCATACCGACAAAAATGAACCTCACACATGACTCATTGTACCTGGCGTTTACAAATGCCTCCAACAATAGTCAAAACCAAGGTATCCATGCAACCCTTTCAACCAATATCAAATTAGCATATTAACAATGAGAGCACACATTAAAATCGATGCATCCAAATTTTAAAATCTTTCATACAGACATAAGCTTTCATCTCCAAATATCAGTACAATTGTTAGGTTCTCATTCCTGAATGACTATCCTGAGTCCTGTTGTTTAGGTTCTCAGACTCAAATGACACAGGTTTGCTACTCCCTTTAAGATAAAAAGTATGGCATGTTCACATCACAACTATATATATATATATATATATATATATATATATATATATATATATATATATATATATATATATATATATATATATATATATATATATATATATATATATATATATATATATATCCAGCTGAATAGATGTTACATCATTGCTATCCTTCCTGCTGTCCCCACTTGCCTCATTGCCATCCTTCCTAATCTCCAAATATCTAGAATCAGATTCACTGTAGTGAGTTATGGTTATGGCACTTCCATCAGAGTATTTATCTTGGCACAAAAAATAGCATTCAATGCAAACTGTGATTCAAAAGCACCTGCAAGTTTTGGCACGTCCAATCAGGCCCGGCTCTAGGGGGAGGGCAGCCTGTGCGACCGCCGGGGGCCCACGAAGCTAAGGGCCCAAGAGCATATAGATAATTAGTAGATATAATTTCCTATTTCTACTCAGAAAAAAAGATATAATTTCCTATTTGGCATAAGCCTTCCAAAGCCTAACAAACATCAGGCCATGCCGTACCTTACCAATCCTATTCTACCGCACAGGCCGCGGATCGAGTGAGGAGATAGCATTTCGTTTTCCGCCGGTGCCGGAGCTTCCTCACGAACGCTCTATTCTCGTGAGGAGACGCTCACTCACCCGATGCTGGTCACCGACTCGCCGATATACCGGCGCCGCGGTGCCGCGACGGGGCCAGCTGCAACTACTTGCAAGGGCGGTGAACAGCAGATGCGATCATAGTAAGCAACCCCAACACGCCAACCCATGACCGATTAGTATTTTTCAAATTCCAATTTTTTACTTGGATCGCTGAGAGCTAGCGCTAGGGTCATCACCGTATTGAAGCCTATTTTTTTCTTATTTCTTTAATTGTTTTGTGTATGTATTTTACCTGTATAGAGGTAGGGTTATAAAGTTCTAATTCAATCTATTTATTTAGATACTTTAGATGTTGCCTACGAAGCATTTGTCGGCCACTCAGAAAAGCAAAATATTGAGAAGAATGTTTTGGACCACATCGATCTCTATATTGTTCTTGAAGATTTTGCATCAAGAAATACCTAAAGACGGTTTTTTACAAGGCAGTGAAGCATTATATTTTTTATTATCTGAGGTAATCATAATAGTTATTGCTCTTTTAATTTTTTTGTTGTACTATCATTATCTTTTACAAACTAAATGCTACAAATTAACTTTTATTATTCGTACTATATATATTAATCTTTATATTAAGAAATTAGATTAACAGGCCCTTATCACCTTGCTTGCCTAAAGGCCCTTAAAATTATAGAGCCGGCCATGCGTCCAGTAGATCCAATATTGTAGATATTTATGAATTCCAGTTTCTACAAGTGCAGAAATAAATATCATTCATTATTTCATTATTTGCAGAAAAGACAAATTGACACAGAGAAGTGAAACTGAGGCCTTGTTTAGTTTCCCCCTCAAAACTTTACACCCTATCACATCAAATGTTTGGACACATGCATGAAGTATTAAATTAAGACTAAAAAATAATTAATTACACAGATTGCGTGTATTTTGCGAGACGAATTTTTTGAACCTAATTAGTCCGTGATTAGACAATGTTGTGCTACAGTAAATATATGCTAATGATGGATTAATTAGTCTTAATAAATTCGTCTCACAGTTTACAGGAGAGTTCTGTAATTAGTTTTTTTTATTAGTATCAGAACACCTAGAATACAAGAGAGCTGTAAAAGATAGAGTGCATACGTGGAAAGAGCTCAAAATTCCCAAAACAGTGAAGGTACATCACAAATAAACATGCGGACCAAGTAGCAACTCAACCACCTGAGATGTAACTTTCAAAAGATCAGCTTAACACTCAAGTTGTGTTAGATAAGGTAAGGCCCTGAGAATCAAGGGCATTGCCACGCGACGCTGAGATAGATACTACTACAAAGAATAAAAATGAAACTATTTTAGTGATGATACTGTGTGCCTCGAAATGACAAGAACTGGTTCGAGAAAAAAAAAGGTAGACCATAGAAATCAGATTAATCTGTAGTGTAAAACACTGGCAAGTGATGGAGACAAACAGCACGGAATTCTTTCAATCAGCATATATGTTTTACTATGAGAAGCCATACTTATTACTAACTATTTCACCTGAAAGACATGATTTGCTTATTTGATTTGGATTTCACAAGACATTCTGCATGTTCAGTCTGCAATATTTTAAGCTCATTTCTCAGTTTAGTGAGACAGAAGTAGTAGTTACTTGAAATCATAGTGCTGTAACTTCAAGTATCGTATTCAAGTGATTATCACAAGTAGTAGTTACTTGAAATCATAGGGCTGTAAAGTATATGTAAATAAACAAGTACTAAGGGTGCCACAGTCTTCTTAAGAACAAAATTAGGGGATCTTTCTATAGTTGAGTTTTTTTTTCAAGCACTAATGGTTGGTTAGTTATTTGTAATGCAAAATTTACCTTGTCTGCAACCTCCGTACTTCTGACCATCTGAGGCAGAAGGAATTTCTGGCATCTACAGAGTTGTGTTATGAACATGTAGATGGTATGTCATAGTTAACAGTAGAATGAGAACAGTATGGAGAGTAGGGATTACCATTTGCACCCTTTGCAACATATGATTACTCTCCAGCAAAGCCTATAGGTAATTTTTTGAGGTTGATTCAATGAGAAATTGTTGAGTCCTTGCTAGTTTGCTGAGTATATTCTAAGGTTTGTTACCAACTTGTCTTGGTCCATCACAAAGCCATTAACAGGACTCGCTTACTGGATTGGCTAACTTCAGAATAATCAAAGGAAATCACAATCTAGATGCTCCCATTCCTCAATCATTAGCTCTTATATGAACAACAGAAGATCAACGTGTGTCCATTATATGTCTCAACTATGTATCTATATATGTTCCTTCACAACTGACTAAGAGAGCAAAACATCTCATAGTTAGTGACATTTAGCCCATGCCCTCTACTCAATGGATTAAATCACTGGAGGCACAGAATAATGAATAATCTGTACTGAAATAAACTGAAATTGGGGAATTTAGTGACTAAACAATGGTGACTGCCTTTACAACATTACTCTGCAAAACGTCAGCAAATTGATCAGTTAACTGAGTAAACGAAGTGAGGGAGCAGATCCACTAATACCTTGTGAGGTCAATGTGTCCCTTCCATCTTAATCTAAACCATAATATCAAGCTAGATGGAATCGAGAGCAGATCCACTGGCAGGACATAAATGTTATGAAGCAGGTCAATAAACTCACCTTGCACATATGGGTTTGCGCATTGGATGGTTCTGCAGGTGAACTCCAGGAGGTGGATGAGGATGATTGATCCACTGCAGCACGCACTCGATCGGTTGTCAGAGCCGCGGCCTGCCGACAGATTGGGCCGCCACCACCTGCCGGGAGGGGCTGGCCGAGCATGCCATTGTTGGCTCATAGGAAGGGCCCGACACCGCCATGCGCACCGCTGCCGTCGGAGGGAGGGGGCCTAACGTGGCCAGCTCAGAGGGTGAGGGCCGAGCGCACCGCCGCCAGCTAGGAGAGAGGGGCCATGCGCACCGCCGCCGATCGGATAGGAGAGGGGCCATGCGCACCGCCGCCGAGCATGTCACTGCCTGGGGCCGCTTGGGCCGTCGCTGCTACCTAGGCACCGTTTGGATGCCAAAAATTTTTGGCAAAACGCTTCCGTAGCATTTTCGTTGTTATTTGGCAAATATTGTCCAATCATGGTTTAATTAGGCTTAGAGGCTGTTTAGTTGGCAAAATTTTTGGCGAAACGCTACTGTAGCAGTTTCGTTGTTATTTGGTAAATATTGTCCAATCATGGTCCAATTAGGCTTAAAAGATTTGTCTCGTCCATTTCGTCTAAACTTTGTAATTAGTTTTATTTTTTATCTATATTTAATGCTTCATGCATGTGTTCAAAGATTTGATGTGACGGAGAATCTGAAAATTTTGGCAAAATTTTTGGCATCTAAACGGTGCCTTAAAAGATTCGTCTCGTCTATTTCGTCTGAACTGTGTAATTAGTTTTATTTTTTATCTATATTTAATACTTCATACATGCGTCCAAAGATTCGATGTGATGGGAAATCTTGAAAAATTTGGCATTTTGGGGTGTAACTAAACAGGCCCCTAGGGAGAGGGTCGATCGCCGTTTGGAAAGGACGCGTGGGAGGAGGTGGGCCGTGGGACGAAAAGAATGGCTACATAGCATTGAAACATTGCAACGTTACAGCTTTGTACCACTCCGTCCATCTCTGTTACAAAATCTGAAATTATTTTTTTCATTTGTCCAACATTGAATTATGAAAAGACAGTTTCACCCCTGGCCTAAATTCACCTTCCCTCCTCATCCCTTACGCACAGGGATGAAAACGGATCGGATACGGACAGATATCACTGATATCGTATTTGTTTTTATATTTATGTCCGGATTCGCATTCGAATACGGATAGTATGAAAAATGTCAGATAGAATACGATTGGATATCGACATCATAAATATGTGATTTAAATATTCGGATACAAATACGGTATCGGATGTTAAATATCCGGACTCGGATACGAACGAATTAAAACCTCTCTAAACGAATTCGGTCTCGAATACGGTCGGAAAATATCCGTACCGTTTTCATCCCTGCTTACGCACGAGCAGCCAACAGAGTTCACGAACTCATGCTCACGCTCATGCACGCAGCCGCGAGACCGGTGGACATCCTCGGCGGCAGACCTCGACGGCGACGGACCTTCCTGGCGGCGCATCTCCCCATCTTCCCCAACGGCGCCAGCTCCTTCGACCTCTCCTACATGGTGTGCACCTTCCATTTTTTCCCTCTTCCTTTGAGTTGCGAGTTCATGGCCCTAACCCTAGTATTTGCGGATCCTGTAGTGATGATTGGTTTTGAAAATGAGGGGGGCTTGGGCTGAGATGGATCCTACTGGGGTTTTGGCTGGGTAATCTCCTCTAACCATCTCTAAATTCTTCTAATTTTAGTACTGTATGTGTATATGAGTATGAGCAGATGGCTGTGAAGTGAACAAATGGGACCAGTGCTATGTGAAGTGAATAAGTGGGACCTAACGTTATTGTCGATGTGTCCTTATATTTGTTCTATGTATTCAGTTATACATTCAATATGCATGTGTGTACATTCTATTACAGGAACAATCCAAAGAATGTATGCAGATTAGAGATTACTGTCAACTTGTACTTCACTGTTCAAGATGGTAAAAAGGTGTACAATCGAGGCAGGACTGTAAACTGGTTTGCAAATCCAGAAGAAATATGCACTCATTGACCTGGAGAAAGATATGGATCCATATTTCAAATGGGGCAGCAACCAAAAGGCCACTTTCTGGGTTCTTGAAAAAGGTTATATGCAGCAAAAATTGGACTCAGATGCTCAGCTTCTTGACCTGCTAAGGTCATCTGATCTGGTGAAGTTGTTCATGATAGTTGGTACACGTGATGAAGGGGAGGAGATGATGCATGTGGCATGTGAGGAAAATCCTGCTGCAGCGAATGTGGTGGGCATGGAGATTCATGTGGCAGCTGATGTGATGGTTAAGGAGGTGGCTGTGGAAAATAGAGAAGAGGAGATGCTTGCTGATATAGACAAGGTGCTGGAATAGAGAGAAGTACCTGAATATGGTCAGACAACTGCAGGTCCAACAACCACCAAAGAAGAAGAAAGTGAACACTTTATGACCATTGGGTGTGATCCTAGAGGAGATGAGCCAAGAGGAGCAAATGAAGAGTGGAGATATTTTAAATTTGTGGAACCAGTGAAAAATGTGCAACCAGTGGAGGTGCAGAAAAGAAAAAGGGCAAGGCCTATTCTAGACTTCGATGCTGAAAGTGTTCCTGATGATGAGGTTGGTTTGTTAGATGATAATATTGTCCCTCACACCTCATATGACAAAGAGAATCCAGTAATCAAGGAGGGAGACACATTTGAAGACCATGATGATTTTCTTGAAACAATTAGGACATATGCCATAAGAAATGAGTTTGAGACTAAGGTTGAACATAGTGATAGAGGCCGATACAGGGCAAGGTGCAAAGATCCTGAATGCGAGTGGAAAATATATGCAAATAAACTACATGGTGGCAACACATTCATGGTTTTACTTCTACCTTATTTATATACTCATACTATTCTATATTCTAGAACAATTATTCTTGTACTTTGTACCTTCTATGTGTATTCCACTATTCATGTAAATTTATGGTCACACTTATTTGCAGGTGGTAACATTTTCAAATGGTCATACTTGTTCTAGCTCAGCCACTGTGAAGGGGCGGGAGGCCACTATAAATTGGCTATCTCATAGATCTAAAGATATTGTCAAGGAGGATCCCACTCTTAGTGCAAAAAAGTTACAGAGAAGGTTGGAGAAACAGTATAACATTGAATTGTCATACTAGAAAGTCTGGTCAGCAATGAATGACCTTCATGGTACTTGGGAGGAGAGCTTCACAATGCTATGGAGATTCAAGGCAGCAATAGAAGAATCCTGCCCAGGAAGCATTGTTGAGATTGATTGCAAGAAGATCAAAGGGAAAAATGCATTTTTCTAGGATGTTTGTGTGCATTAGAGCATGTGTGGATGACTTTTTGGCTGGGTGTAGACCATATCTTGGTGTTGATTCCACTCACCTCACTGGAAAGTACAAAGGTCAATTGGCTGCAGCTACTACAATTGATGGACACAACTGGATGTATCCAGTTGCATATGGCATTTTCTTCAAAGAAACAAATGCAAATTGGGCTTGGTTCATGGCTAATTTGAAAAGGGCTATCAGGACTCCACCTGGGTTGACAATACATAGTGATGCTTGTAAGGGGTTAGCATATGGTGTCCAAAAAGCATTCAAAGGGGAAGTTGAGCACCGGGAATGTTTTAGACACCTTATGGCTAATTTCAGGAAGAAGTTTAAGGGTGATGTCCTGAAGTTTATGTGGCTTTGTGCATGGGCATGCACAGCTCGGAGGCATGACTATTTAATGGAGAAAATTGCAGCTGCTAGTCCTAAAGTAATCCCCTGGTTAAACAATCATCATAAACATATATGGAGCAGATCTAAATTTTCCAAAGAATGCAAGGTTGATTATGTTAACAACAACATCTCTGAATGCTTTAACAATTGGATTAAAGATTATAAAGACCTTCCAGATGTTGATCTGATGGATAAGATAAGAGAGAAGATCATGGAGAAGATTTCCACCCGACAAGAGATAGCCAAGAGACTTGAGGGTCGTATCCTCCCAAGTGTGATATATGAACTGAACATGAAGAGTCGGGGGCTGCACTATGATTTTTGTAAAAGTGGTTCATTATCAGCTGAGATATATGGAACAACAAATGAAGGAAAGACTTGGAGATACGGTGTTGACCTTGCAAAAAGAACATGTTGCTGTGGACAATGGGAGGTGTCCGGAAAACCATGCACTCATGCTATCTTTTTCTTTGGGAAAGTCAGGCAACTAAAAATTGAGGACTATGTGGATGACTACTATTCAATAGAGAGGTTCAAGCTAGCTTATTAGTTTGAGGTCACTCCTATGGGTGACAAATCTCAATGGCCAAAGAATGATCCTGGTTTTGAAATGGTACCTCCACCATTAGAGAGGCCAGCTGGTAGATCAAGGAAGCAAAGAATGAAGGCTAGTGGAGAGCCATGAAAAAGAGGTCCATATCAATGCAAAAGGTGCTTCAAGTTTGGACATATAGAGAAGGGTTGTAATGCAACTCAAGCTGAACTAGAACAAGAGCTTCCACCACCTCACCCAAAAAGACAGAAAAAGTAATAATTCATGCGTACTTGATATATTAGTATTCCATGCCTTATATGTGATGCAATATCTCCCTTCACTAATCCTACTTGTGCCTTGCAGGAAAACCAAATCTAAGGTTGTTGAAGCCTCCACCATCAATGTTGAGCCATCAAACATTGCTGCTGATTCAAAAGTAACGTCTAGCCAAGGTGTGAAAATAAATTCGGCACCCCTTTCTCCAACAAGTCCAGGTGTGACCACAAGGAGGATGGCGTCACTTTCTCCAGCAAGCCCAAGTGTGACAACAAGGAGGATGGCATCAATCTCACCTGGAGGAATCAACCACAGGCTTATCATTCAGAAGTTATCTTAGTTTAATCGTAGCATATGTGACTTTGGGCTATGGTCTGTGTTCAAAAGGATGTATTGTTAACTATATTACTATATGAACTGGGTATCATGTGAACTGTGGTTACTTGGTAGTCTTTTGGAAGATTGATACTTTGCAGTGAAGGATGTTATATATTGCGGAAATTGAGATATATAATGTTAAAAGGGTGCTGGTGAATTCATGCTATTGTATTGTAAAGTGCAGGGGTATGTCCCTGTTAACGGAGACTTAACAGAAGTGAAAGCATCCGTTGAAATCTGACTTTTTAATGCTATGTAGCAAAGGTTGGATCTTTTAATGGTATATCTCCAAAGATGTGATCTTTCAGTGCTACGTAGCCAATTTTCCCAAAATAATGAGGGAGGGAGGGCGCACCGGAGCCGGTGACCGAATGGGGCCCACCTATCGGCGCTGGGTAAACTCGCTTCGCAGGAGCGCGCGGTGAAACATGTATGGACGAAAGCCGTACACGTCTTTAAGTTGCACACAAGAGAACAGATATCACAGGTTTATGAAGGCGCTGGGCAAAACGCCGCTGATTCCCACTGGTAGTGAAGGCGTTTTTCTTATTAGCCTTCGAAACAATGCTTGTAGCGGAGTTTTCACAAAAATGCCTTTATGTATTTAGAAACTAAGGCGCTGTGAGAAAAACGCCTCTACCAAAACGTCTTCTATTAAGAGATATGTTGTAGTGAAATAAGCACAATATCGACAATGTCCTCACCATCTTGCTGCTATTGTAAATCCATTTGTACAAATCTACATTGGTAGGAAAACAAATACGTTTCAGTTAAAAGTGAGAGTTCGCGCTGTACATGAGAATTTATACTTGGTATTTGAAATTTGTTAACAACTCTGTAATGCTCTGTTAAATAATATGTTGGGGAGAAAAGATGCCCTCAATTAGTGTTTGCTTCTGGAAAGAAGATATCATTCACTGAACCCTAAAACTGGCCTCTAGCAATAATTCCCATGAATTTGTGAATTGCAGCATGGACATTCCATTATGATGTCAGTAGCACAGCTCTGGATCGCAGCTTACTATTGTTGGGTGCTGTTTTTAAAAGTGTATGCGAATCAAAGAACTGCCAAGAGAGGACCACAGTTACATGAGTAGAATTATATCCTGAAGCCTATAAAAAATAGTACCCTTAATCTTTGAGTTGTATTAAGAAAAATTCTTCCTCGTAACACAAAAGGAAAAAAAAGGAATGGATGTGATCTGGTTCATGAACTCTGACATACATAAGTAACATCGAAAGGGTTGGCATGTTCAGTTTAGTCGAGTGATCCTGTACATATCCTACTATTGAAAAAATAAGAGAGAGATATACTTACCAGTAGATAGTGGTAGGGAAACGGAGAGACTAGAAGAGGTCAAGATTCGGCCGGCCATCTAGCTCTTGCACGGCGGGAGTGAACGGTCACATATAGGCAGGGCACTTGTTTGCGGCGAAGTGCTTGGCCCTGAACCTGTCCGTATACCGCCCCTGTGGTACGAGCCCACATAGCTAGTTGTAGCTGATATCGAACGCCATCCACTTCCTTGCCTCCGCGGCCACCGGGATGCTCCTCTACACCATGTTTGGTCGATCTCTAGGATGTCGATCGCCTGTGGCATCACGAACAGCGGCGGCAATGAGAGGGTCACAAGAATAGGAGAGAAACTAATGGGAATCTTCCGAACGACACGAGGATAATTTAAGCAAGCATAGGAGAAGACGGGATGACATCAGTATCAGACATGGTGCGTGAGTTAGGGGGAGGGGGAGGGCTCACATGATTCAATGTCCACCAATTTACGATGGGTTGGACAGTTGGATCAAAAGAATAACTGAATATCTAACGGCTACAAAATTCTGATGACGTGGCTCGCTGTGGATTCAACTTTACTAGAAAAACAGCGCGGCGTTGCCGCGCGAATTTTTTAGCGGGCCAGCCTGTTCTGACCACACCATTGTTACCTCTTTTAGTTTGTGATTCTGAGTTAATACCCTTTGAGAAATCGGAACTTCAGCAAAGGTCTAGTCTCACCCAGGCAGTGTGTTCTGTCACTCAATTCCCAGGCGCGCTCCCGTCCGTCGTTGCCGAGGCCGTTAATCACTGATTCATCGGCCAGATGCCGTGCGTCGCTCCGAAGCGGTAGCTCTGTCTCCCTGGTTCGTGAGCAGCGATGCTTGTCCGCAGCCGTGCTGGCGTCCTGCCTCCCAGGTGGACAGCCGCCAGCCCCCTAGGCGGTGAGGCCGCCGGGCAGCCAAGAGCCCCACTGCGCTCGGCCTTCAGGCGGCCAGGAGTGCAACTGCGCTGGCCCTTGGCCTCTTCGAGCTGGTAGCGTTTGGGACTGGCCAGCCGTCAGTAGTGGTACCGTAGCCCCTTCTATTGCAATAGTATCTGTTATGCCTACAAGGTGCTCGATCAAATGCGCACACAAAACTTTATTATGGTATGACTCTCATCTTTGGATCTCTTCACTTTCGGTCAAGGCTGAAAATATTTGGACTGGTTTCTGAGAGATTGATTTGTATGCAAGGATATAGAGACAGTTACCCATGTATCAGTAAGTCCCCTTGCATGTTTTTTCTGGAGTCTAAATCTAAATACTATTATAATTATTGATTGGACCTGGCGCTTTTTCAGATTAGCACAGTTTCACAAAACACCTGTATACATGCGTCTATACTCCATAGATAGCTGAATCCAAAGCAGTAACGATGCACATGCATACATGTGAGCATAGATTGCTAGTCTTATAGTCCTGGTCATGTAGATTTGTGACAGTAAGTATTTAGATCAAAAGATCTGTCACTTTGTAAGGCCTATGGTGATTAGGTGTTGGGTTACTAACTTGAAGGCATTCTTACTAAGTTATGTACAACAAAAGAGCAGGTATCCATCCTTTGACTGAATAGCTACTGCTTTGGCAAAAGACGAGGCATATGTCTGTTGGTTTACTAACTTGGAGTTGGCTGACATAGCTAGGATCTTAATTTTTCGCTGTTTGTTGCGGACAGAATCTTTTGCGTTTTGTTTCCTGATTGTCTTCATCACTGTCTGCATTGGTTTCCTGTATGTATTTAAGCAAATTGTTTAGATGCTTAGAAGGCAAAAGGAATTCATAAATGGAAGGTTGTATATAACAAATGACATCAGTTCATTGTTACCTTATTCTCCTCGTTCATATTTTGAAAGTTTCTTTTATTTGAATGATCCGTGTCATCCCAAATTCTGAAATTGTGTTTGAAATAGTTAGAGGTATGATTTTGTATATATTGAAATGTATGTAATGGTGTAGTTAAGTGCTGTTACATACCCTGATGGATCAAGTTCCATGTATTCAACACCTGTTGCAGCCTGGACTTCTGAAGATAAATCCTGTTTCTGATAATAAATTCGGTTGCTGAGACTTTTGAATTAAATTTGTATTTTATAAGAGAAAGATTGAATATAGTTGGAACTAACAAATTTACCTGTGTATGTCCTTTCTTAGAAGTGATAGGGATTAACTGCGGTAGATCCTCTTGCTGTGGTGCAGTTATTGAGGTTGATGCAACTAAGATATTGTTGAATTGTGCTACTGTTTGGACAGTAGGCTGTTTGCCAAGATTCTCCTTTATCCTGATAACTTCAAATGAAGGGTCGATTGCATTTATACTTTTGCTGGATAATATGGTGACAACAAAAACAAATTTATATCCAATCCAAGATTTTATTTCAGGTGGGATATCATCTGGTTCATGTTGCTTTCGTAGAGTCTCTGCACTTTTTCCAATTAGTTCTGCTGCTCTCTTTTCAAAGAACATGAACTCTAGACTGTAAGTTTCGTCACTTGCAACAAATGGTATCTTGTATCTGTATAGCAACAAAGTAGATATATCCTATCGTGAATTTTTGACAGATATATGTTATTGGTATAAATACCAATTATGTAATATTGAGTATAGATAAAATAAACTTACTTCCAGTCAAACTGTGTGCATGGACAACTCTCTCTTGAGCATTTGGTACCATTTCTATTGATCTGTATTCTGGAGCTGCAGACTTTACATGCTCGATAACACCATGTTTGTCCCTCCTTGAGACCAATAATTGTTGCTTTGCATTCATACTTTTTTCCCTGCATATGTGGAATCATGTTATATAATTGATTAACGAAATAAATTGTGTTGAAAATTTGAATGGACTGTTGGATGTGAAATTGGCATCTGACCTTCTCTGTGAATGGGTCAATGTTTTTCAGCTGGAGTAGAGTTCTTTGGTCAAGATTTTGCATAGTGTCATCCTCGCTCTGTAAATATAAACTCTGAATAGCTACGGGAGGTGTTGCAAGGCTGCATTGAAATTAGTCAAAGATTTAGTTATACTTACTAAATACTTGGTTACAACTTTATATGTTTAACGAAGTTTGGTATGTTTGCCACCTTCTCTGAAAAGCTTTAATTTCAGGAATATCATTTTCATTGATATACCAGCGGCAAGCTGATGTACCACTAAGGAATTTGTGCTTGCCTCTGTATAACTTCATGAGAGTTCCAACAAATATAGCTATGACATGGTGTTTTTGTCCAACCTCTAAAACTCTTTCTCCATCAAACTCTATGGCCCTTTTTCCCGAAAGTGATAATTCAATCATTTTACCACTGTGAAGAAATGTAATCATTTATCAAATTATGTTATCTAAGTATGTCAATATAGAAAATATAGAAATATGAAGATAAATCTATACCATAAGTCTTGTAATTGCACTACCCTTCTTAGCAGTAGTTGTCCTGAACTTGTGCTAACGGTTGCTATATTTGAGACTCCGATGATTCTTCCAATCACATCTGAACAAAGAACAGTGTCTGGTGTTAGTTATACATATGGTAAAAAATGCATGTCTGCTCTTGTGTCCTTGTGTGGACGTGTGGTAGCCTAGTTATAGTTTGTAGTAGGCATGTGGAGTATATCATGCATAGGAAAAGCTATGTATGTAAAAAAACCAAAGCGACCTATAATTTAGGACGGAGGAAGCTTTTAAGATAGTGTCACATTACCAAGAAAGCGGTCAGTTTTATTGAGATAGTCGGGGAGTCTATCAATAGGAACTAATGAGAATGTATATTTTGGGAAGTCTATTGGTGGGTTGGCAGCCTGGACTATATGTGTTCTCCGGTTAAGCTTGATCATGTATGGGTTCTGAACAGCCTTGAACCCTGGTTTTGCTCTGTCAATTGTTATCTTGCTCATTATAACAATGTTTCCTTCTTTCAAATGAGGTTGAACAACAGGTATGGCATCCGGCGGCGCTTCAGCATATATTGAATCACCCTGTGGAAAAGATACTTATTAATTAAGTGACTTTGGAACAAATAAAGCTGGGGATAGGAGAGTTATTCAAGAAAGAAATATGCACACAGTTAGTTTACATAAGCAAGTTTAATGAATGGCTAACTTGGAAGAATAAGGAAGTGGTTGTTTATATGTCAAAAAAAGACTTATTGAAAAAAGGTGTGATGAATATTTGGACATCGAGGAGGATACATACCTTTTGATCAATCAAGACAAGGTCAAGATGCTTGATTTCATTTTGCTCATTTTGACCATGAAATTCCCACATTCTTGATACACGAACACATATGGTGTAGTCCAGCCTTCGTAGTTGTAGCTCTGAAATGGGTGTAATCTGCATCTGTAATAGATAATGTAGAGTTAAGATTTTTTTTGTGTCAAAATATAAGTATAAGTAATTGCATTAAAGTAATAGAGCATCGTAGTTAAACCATTTCTAGTACTTCTTTGTACACTATATTAGTAGTATTAGTTCCACATGTTCCATCTTCATTTTCTACTAAAATTTTTAATCCTTTTTTATCTGTGACTCGTGAAATAGCAACATATAGTTGTCCATGTGTGAAAACTGGCTTCTTTAGATAAACACCTACATTTGAAAGTGTTTGTCCTTGGCTCTTATTTATGGTCATTGAATAGCATACTTTTATTGGAAATTGTCTTCGACATAAGGTAAATGGCCATCGAGATCCACGGGTTGTTAAATTTATTCTTGGTATATATGTTGTTTCCCCGGTATGTGTCCCTGTGATTATAACAGCTTCAATTACATTGGCAGACAGATTTGTTACTATTAGCCTTGTTCCATTGCATAGACCTAAGCTTTGATTTAAATTCCTGAGTAGGATTATTGGGACACCAACTTTGAGTTTTAATCTATGAGATGGGAAATTATTTGCATTTAGAGTATTAAGGTATTCAACTGGATAGAGTATGTCTGCGTCATTACATGTGTCTGCACATTTTGATAATGTATCAGCACTTAAGTATTCCTTTTCAAATCCTGGTACTAAACTAACCAAGTAGTCGTTGATTTCATCAACTATTTCATTGGTTGTTGCGAGAATTGCTCTATTTTTAAGATAGTCTGCTTTGTTGAATTGTACGGTAAAATCTGGATATGTGGATTCAACTAAAGCCTTTATTTTGTTACCTGATGTAAAAATCAATAGATCTTTTGGTATTTCAACTAAAACATTGTCTGTATCCAAACTGTTTTCATTGTTTAAGGCAGATTTTGCAGTTCCATTTCCAATACTTAATATCCAATCGCTGAATTCATTTAGTTCCTGAAACTCTTTAGTTTGAGGGTCCAACTTTTGTAATCGCATATTTTCATACAGGTGTAATGTTTTTACATGATTCCAGAGATATGATTTAAATATTGAAGCACCTATAATCTGTGATCTTGATGCATTTTCAATAACAGGTAGAATTTGTTTAGGGTCTCCTCCAAGTACTACTACTTTTCCTCCAAATGGGTTATCTGTTTGTTTGGGTTCTTCTTTATTAAGTATATCCCTTAATGATCTATCGAGAGCCTCGAAGCATTGTCGATTTGTCATAGGTGCTTCATCCCAAATAATTATGTAGAAACACCGCACACCCTAATTAGGGGGGTGGCCTTCATTATATAGCCTAATAGGCTAGGGTTACAATGTACGTGGGCCAATGGGCCATACGCCCAATATGGGCTGTTACAATTACATTCTAACACCCTCCCTCAGTCTAAGCGGGAGTGTCACGAACACAAAGACTGGACCTAAAGTCAGTGAACAACTGTACAGGTAACCCTTTGGTCATAATGTCCGCGAACTGATGAGATGATGGAACATGGAGCACCCGAACCTGTCCCAAAGCAACCTTCTCACGAACAAAGTGAATATCTATCTCAATATGCTTCGTACGACGATGATGAACTGGATTGGCGGTCATGTAGACAGCACTAACATTGTCGCAGTAGACGATCGTCGCCGAAGATATGGGTGCGTGGAGCTCCTGAAGTAGCTGACGAAGCCAACAAGTCTCAGCCACAGCATGTGCAACAGCACGATATTCCGCCTCCGCACTCGAACGAGAAACCGTAGTCTGTCGTTTAGAGGACCAAGAGACTAAGTTGTCGCCGAGGAAGACACGGTACCCTGAAGTGGAGCGCCGAGAGTCGGGACAGCCAGCCCAATCAGCATCAGAGTAGGCAGTCAAGCTGGTGATACTGCCCGTGCCGATGTGAAGTCCGGTAGACAGGGTGCCTTTAACATACCGCAGGACACGCTTGAGCATTGCAAGATGAGGCTCGCGCGGGTCGTGCATGAAGAGGCAAACCTGCTGAACTGCATAGGCAAGGTCCGGACGAGTCAGCGTGAGATACTGTAGAGCACCGGCGAGACTGCGGTACTGAGTGGCATCCGCCACCGTAGCGCCATCAGTAGCTGAGAGCTTGGCGTGAGTGTCAACAGGAGTCGCCGTAGAGTGACACTCAGCCATGCCGGCGCGCTGGAGCAAGTCCACAGCGTACTGGCGCTGAGACAGGAAGAGGCCATCAGCAGAACGCGTGACAGAGATCCCGAGGAAGTGATGAAGATCCCCGAGATCTGTCATGGCGAACTCGGAGTGAAGAAGCTCGGTGAGTCGTCGAAGAAGCGAGGCTGACGAGGCTGTCAGCACGATGTCGTCGACGTAGAGTAGTAAGTAGGCGATGTCGGATCTCACTTTGTAAACAAAGAGGGAAGTGTCGGAGGTCGAAGCTGTGAAGCCAGACTGCCGGATGAAGCCAGAGAACCGCTGGTGCCACGCCCTGGGTGCCTGCTTGAGCCCGTACAAGGACTTTTGCAGGAGGCATACGTGGTCGGGAGCCGCCGGGTCGACGAAGCCAGGCGGCTGCTGACAGTAAACCGTCTCGTTCAGATGGCCGTGGAGAAAGGCGTTCTTCACGTCCAACTGATGGATCGGCCAGGAACGAGAGGCGGCGATGCTGAGGACGACTCGAATGGTGGCCGGTTTGACAACCGGACTGAACGTCTCGTCGTAGTCGACGCCGTACTGCTGCGAGAAGCCACGAACGACCCATCGGGCTTTATGACGAGCCAGAGAACCATCAGCATGATACTTGTGCTTGAAGACCCACTTGCCGGTGATGACGTTGGCTCGAGGTGGGCGAGGGACAAGACGCCAGGTGCCATTATCCATGAGGGCCTTGTATTCTTCAGCCATTGCTGCGCGCCAATTCGCATCAGCAAGCGCAGCGCGAGTGGTGCCTGGCAACGGAGAAGCCAGACTGGAGGCTGCCGCGGTGAAGCCGTACCGCTGCATGGGCGGCGACAGGGAGCCCGTCTGGGAACGAGTCGCCCGTGCAGGAGCCTCCTCCTGCGGTGCTGGAGCCGTGGGCGCCACCTGCTGCGTTGGTGGAGATCCCGAAGACGCCGCCGGTGGCGGCTGCGGTGTCGGCGGCGGAGCTAGACGATGACTGTAGTGGATGCCGAACCGCTGCGGCTGCGGTGCCGGCGGCGGAGCTGGACGACGACTGTAGTGGATGCCGAACCGCTGCCGGGCAGGGACAGAGGTGACAGCACCTGCTGGCGAAGGAGGTGCTGGAGATGCGTCCTGCCGAGGAGCCGAAGACAGCCTGTGAGCCGCGCCATGCCACAAGATGGCAGGGTCGAGTCCGACGGGATCGCCAGCATCGTCAGCGTCGTCTGGGCTGGACGAGACAGGCGCCACCGAAGTCCGCGAGTGCCGAACGTCTGAGGGAGACGGGGCAGACGCGGGAAGTAAGTCCTGTATCAAAAAATCAAGAGTATCCGGTCGAGGCTTGGAGGCCGCAAACAGAAAGTGAGTCTCATCAAAAACGACATGCCGCGAGATGATGATCTTGCGAGTGGAGAGGTCAAAACACCGGTAACCCTTCTGTGATGGAGGATAACCGAGAAAGACACATGCCGTGGAGCGAGGAGACAATTTGTGGCGAGTCGTGGCACTAAGGTTAGGGTAGCATAAGCAGCCAAAAACTTTAAGAATGGAGTAGTCTGGCATCTTATGGTGGAGGAGATGATATGGTATACCATTATGTGTGGACGAGGATGGCCGCTGGTTCGTGAGGAACACGGCGGTGGAGAGAGCTTCGACCCAATAGGATGGAGGCATGGCGGCATGAATGAGAAGCGTGCGAACACCATTGTTCAAAGTCCGAAGCATACGCTCAGCCTTGCCATTCTGAGCGGATGTGTAGGGGCACGAGGTGCGAAGAAGAATGCCGCGGCCAGCCAAGAAGGTGGCGGTGACATTGTTGAGGAACTCGGTGCCATTATCTGCCTGAAAACAGCGGACAACAGAACTGAACTGTGTGTGAGCGTAAGCAACGAAACGAACAATGTGTTCATGAACTTCTGATTTATGACGAAGAGGAAACGCCCAGCAATAATGTGTATAATCATCAACTAACACAAGATAGAATTTATAACCAGAAATACTCGCAACTGGAGAGGTCCAGACATCACAATGAACAAGTTCAAAAGGTGCTGATGTACTAGAGACCGAACTAGCAAAAGGCAGCCTAGCGTGTTTACCGAGCTGACAAGCATGACAAAGACGACTAGCTGCTTTATTACACTGGATAGCTGATAGTTTATTTAGAGTAGCGACGACAGCAGGTGCAGGATGACCAAGGCGGGAGTGCCACAGCTCCGGAGAGACGACAGCGACGTGACAACGAGGTGACATGCGATGTGGAATGGTGTAGAGGTCCCCGTTGCTATTGCACCGAAGGAGGACCGTCTTGGTCTTGAGATCCTTAACAGAAAAACCAGAGGCGTCAAACTCAATTGAACAATTATTGTCGCGAGTAAGCTGTCGAACGGATAACAGGTTACGACTGAGGTGCGGAGCGACAAGAACATTATCAAGATGAAAAGAACGATCAGCTATTTGTAAGGAAGATGTGCCACGACTAAAGACAGGAATAGATTGCCCATTACCAACCGTAATGGAGGACGGTGGTGACGGGAGACGGAAAAGAAGTATACCGTCATTGGAGGACATGTGGGATGTCGCTCCGCTGTCCACGACCCAGGGGGAAGACCCCTGTACCGCCATCTGATTGAGGGCGGCGATCAGGCCGTTCGCGTCCCAGGATCCGTACCCGTGTCCTGGTGGTGCGGTGGAGTACTGGGCTGGCGCGAAGACAGTGTGCGCCTGCGCCTGCGGAGTGGGCGGCTGCACGCCCCACTGCTGCTGCTGGACGGGTGGCGCGCCCCACTGCTGCTGCTGGACGGCCCAGGGGTTATAGCAGACCCAAGGACCGGCCGGCTGAGGAGCGTGACATCCGCCTGGAGCGCCCTGCTGGGCGCCATGCTGCTGGTTGCGGCCGCCGCCTCCGTTGTTGCCGTTGCCGCCACGCCCTCCTCTGCCTTTGCCCCCCTTGCCCTTGCCACCGCCCCCACAGTTGGATGGCGCGGGAGTGGACCTGCAGGATGGCGAGGTGCAAGAAGAGGTGGAGGAAGCGACGAGTGCTGATGCCGAAGCCTCCTTGCCCTCGGAGCCAAGACGGAGCTCCTTGACGCGGAGCATGTTGGTGGCAGACTTGAAGTCGGGAAGTGGCGACGTGTTGGAGATGATGTCGGCGGTGTTGGCGAAGCGGGGGTTGAGGCCGCGCAGAAGGTTGAGCACGAGCTGCGCAGGGGAGACGGTGTGACCGACCTCCCGGAGAACATCAGCAGTGCGCTTCATCTGCTGGGCGTAGGCGTTGATGGAGAGATCGCCCTGGGACAGGTTGTGGAACTCCTGCTCGAGGACGACGGCGCGGGACTCCTTGTTTGCCTGAAACAAGGCCTCGATGGAGACCCACAGAGCGCGTGCATCCTGTGCAGGCTCCATGGCGAGGTCGAGGACGGCGTCGTCGACAGAGCCGTATATCCAGCCGCGAATGCAGGCGTCAGGCTGGGACCACAGGGGGTCAGTCGGGCGTGCAGTCGTCGTACCATCGATGTGGCCGAGCAGCCCGTACTTGCCGCAGAGAGCGGTGAAGAACGCCGTCCACTTGGAGTAGTTGGGGCGCTCGAGGCTGAGGGCGACGGGGACGTGCTGCTTGACGTTGACGGCAGCATAGGCGGCGTAGAAGGCAGGGGCGATGGCATCCCCCAGGGCGCCGGAGTTTCCGGAGCCGAGAACGCCGGAGGTAGCAGAAAAAGTCGTCGAGGACGTCATGACGAAGACGACGCGCGGCCCGTAGGGGTGTCGCGCGCGGAGGGCGGCAGCGGCTGTGCGGGGGCGGCGGCGGCCCTGGCAGCGACTGTGCGGGGCGGCGGCGGCCCTGGCAGCGGCCGGTGCGGTGGCACGTGCCCTAGAGTTAGGGCACACGGGCAGCGGAAAAGGAAAGGGGAAATCCCGGGATCAGGCCCCCAGAACTCGTGATACCATGTAGAAACACCGCACACCCTAATTAGGGGGTGGCCTTCATTATATAGCCTAATAGGCTAGGGTTACAATGTACATGGGTCAATGGGCCATACGCCCAATATGGGCTGTTACAATTACATTCTAACAAATTAGATCTGTTTGCATAAGTAATTCGGAAAGATTTGTACCACGCTTTATATCGCATATTGCCATTTCGTCTATATCTATTGGAATTTTGAATCGTGAATGAGCAGTGCGTCCATTTGGGAGTAATAAAGATGCTACACCTGATGATGCTACTGCTAGCACTATTTTTCTTTGGGCTCGTAAATATGAAACTATTGTATTATATAAAAATGTTTTCCCTGTACCTCCATGTCCAGATACAAAAAAAATAGTGGTTGTTTGTTTATAACACTATTCACAATTTGTTGAAAAGCATTTCTCTGTTGTTCATTTAATTTGAGAAAGCATCTATTGGCCTCTTCCTCTAAAGAGTCTACATTATAATCCAGCTCGTCTTGTATTAAATGGTTTTCATTATGAAGTTTGTATTTGTTTGATCTTTGTGGGAAATTATAGTTATTTATATTTGCTCCGTTTTTTTGCTAGGATCTGTTGTAATTCATCAAGCAGTAGATCTTGTATTTCTATCTCATTAGGCGAATATGTTACAGGATGGTATCTAGCAACTAAGTTGCGTTCAATATCATCTACCATTTTTCTCCAATTTTCTTCATAGAATTTCCTTTCATTTTGTAAGTCGCAAAATAATAATATGGTTGTAAATAAATTTCGTAATTGTGAGGCTGTTGCCCAGTTTGAAGCTTCATCAAATGTTTTGTACCATTCGTTGTCATCTTTTAGTAGGCCACGTGCTGCACATGCATCCTTGAATGTTGGGAACACAATACCATTGTACGTCCTTATATCTGTATAATCAGTTGCTCCTTTAACTATCATGAGTAGCATTCGTAGGTAGAAGCGTTCTCCTTCAGCTGGATTAACATAATATAGTCGTCCTATTTTGAAATTATTTTTTCGCTTCGTCCATGTTTTTTTTGACTCATTCCATGTCCAATATTGTGGGAACTCGCAGTATGTAAGTTCTCTAGCCTCTTCATGTTGTCTATTTGCCTGAAACCATTCTGTAAGTTTAGTTCTCCTAATTTTTGGATCATTTGCGAGTATTTTTAGTTTTGTTGTTTTCTGTAGTTTTACTGTATTGTATAGGGGCAGGTGTACAGGTAGTCTTTCAACAGAAGGGTAATGATAGTGTATATCAAATCCGAATAATCTCCACAAAGCATCTTGTTCACATATATATCTACAGTCTAAATATTCTTTTATCTCATCTATTTTCTTTGTTTGTTCATTTTCTGGTGGATCTTCACCTTGTTTGATTCGCTGGAAAATAACAGTTGCCTTGTCTGGTCCTTTGTTGACATATTTGCAAAGGTATTTGAGAAGTTTACTCTTATTTACATATTCAACATTTATGTGTGCTTGATATTTTTTCAGTAATTGTAAGTTATGTGGTACCACCCATTTGTTATCTAAGTTGTGGTTGTCTCGACGGATAAAAATTTTAGTGTCCCGCCGCCGATATTGTGTGAAACCGCTATCGTTAAAGTGTGTTTCATCCTGAAATTCTTTTGGATAATATTTAGAGCATTTTCCTTTTTTCATACATGGACATTTTTCATTTTTGTCTCCACAAGGTCCATGCATCATATGTTCAGATACGAGTATATATCCTAATGGATCTTGCATTGGATTTGGTATCTCTGCAGAGATCCACTTGTCTATAATGTCAGGTGTTATTTCATATGTGCTTTTGTTTAACCACACTAAGATGTGTACGTGAGGTAGTCCTCTTTTTTGGAATTCTATTGAATAGAGAATTGCTACTATTGGGCCAAATATTAGACCTGATTCAATATCTTTTAGTACCTGTTTTAGTTTCATATGGAATACACGGACTATAATATCAGGTCTGTCATTGGGTTGCTGACCTTGTAATAGCATTAAAGTTATTTCAGGCCATTTAGGATTGCATGTAAATGTTACGAATAAATCTGGAGGACCGTATACTCGACAAATTGCTATGCCGTCATGATAATTTTGTATCACATATCGTCTTGAACCGACATGACTTGATGGTAGCAATGTTCTTTTTCCAATTTGGCTTCCATCACTTAATCCTTTTTCTATTGCATCGAATATTCCTTGAAGATATTCAACTCTTAGTTTATCTTGGTTTCTAGCAATATACATAAGTCTATCTTCATCTTCCATTGCTCTAGCGTCTACAATGAACGTAAGAATGGATTTGCCTGGTTTGGTCTGTAATGAACGTGGTACTTGTAGAATTCATGCATTGTAACAGTGGTTCTCTTCCTCTTGCTATTATTTGTTGCTTTTATATTTTGATAAGGTATACCTAGTTGATATCCTCTCTCTCCATATGTGTCGGTACCAACAGTACGGGGGTACCACAGCTATCGCCAAAAACACTAACAAAAACCGAAACCAGTAGAAAAGATAGCCCGCTCGACGGGGCGCCTCGACCGCGTCCCGGCTCCGACTCGTACGAGGCCCGCTCGACGGGGTGCCTCGACCGCGCCCCGGCTCCGACTCGTACGAGGCCCGCTCGACGGGGCGCCTCGACCGCGTCCCGGCTCCGACTCGTACGAGGCCCGCTCGACGGGGTGCCTCGACCGCACCCCGGCTCCGACTCGTACGAGGCCCGCTCGACGGGGCACCTCGAACACGCTCCGGCCCCTCGACGCCCTTTCTTTACCTACCCAGGACAAAAGCCATAGCATTCAATGCGGTTACCTACTACCACCGACCGGCATGGCTACGGCATGGGTCAACGCGGGAACAATACCCACGTCAAGTCTCACTGTTTTACCGCCCATCCCGTGATGGGAGGTGAAAGCCGTCACTGTATCCACCTTACCGCGCACTATTCACCATCGGTCGCCCTCGAGGGAGGATAAGACAAGGTCCATCCCCCGCGATACCGGGGATTCGGCCTTATCCATCCGACCTCGACCCAGCCTCGACCCGGCCCCAACGCTCGACTTAGCTCGAAGGACGGTATGGCCTGGCACTCCGGGTCATTTCACCCTCTTGTCCCGTACTGCGTCAGGATATCCAGGGATGGCCGGCCATCCCGAAGCCACGTCGCTACAGTCAACTCAACAGGAATCGACGACTCAAGCCTCCCCTCGACTTGGCCACCTTTAGCCCTATAAAAAGGCAGGCCGGGGGAACCGGAGGAGGCAGAAGACACAACGAATAAGAAACATCACGGACAGACGAATCAACCAACCACCCAACCGAGCAACGAAAGCAAGAGATCAACATCTCAAGCAACCACCTTTCTTCTTTTTCTCTTTGAGACTTGGGCTCGACACCCTCTCTCGCCTGCTTGTAACCCCTACACGAGCACCCCGGTGCAAGGAAATACAAACCTCTCTTCCCCGCTGGACGTAGGGCCTCCTTTTGCCCGAACCAGGATAAACCCTCGTGTGTTCCCCTTGCATCACCATCCAGGAAAGAGTCACGCAGCATTTACTCGTTGGTTTAGGACCCCCTTGGTCCGAACACCGACAGTTGGCGCGCCAGGTAGGGGATCGCTGCGTGCAAACCTCGCTTTGTCGCCGTTCTTCCTGGATGGCTAACCCCGAACGCCCGATCCCGTTGGGTACGGTGATCTGGTTTGGGAGTCTGGAGTTCATGTCGCTCGGCTCTGGCTACGACATGGTCCTACTCCCGCCCAGGCACCCAACCGACGAAGATTACGAGCTCTCCCAACCCGGGGGAGCAGTCAACCGGCACCGTCGCTCCAGGCGGTCGCGGGCCGCCCGGCGACGGCGAGCCCGGTACAACCACCGTCTCTACCTGACAGAGGGCGATGGGATCCCCCGGTCCGGCACCCCCCAGACAGGCACCAGCCCAGATCTCCCCTTGGAAGATTTGGGAAGGATGAGCCTGGCCGAGGGTCGCGTGCCGACGAGGAATCCTTCCGCTCCCCCGTCCGGTGAGACACCACTGACCGTAGCATCTATCTCGCCATGGGCAGTGACCTCCCCATCACCATTCCCGTTTGGACTAGACTCGGTCGCTCGGGTGTATGCATCCTCCGTGAGCACTCGCATGAGCGCTTATGAGGAGCTCCCCGGACACCATCTACGCTCCACTCTGGACCTCGTTGCGTCCACGCCGGTTTCTGATTATCGGGACTCTACGGAGACACCGGAAACAGAACCCCGTGTGACTGCTTCTCCGCGTCACCACCTCCGTGATGGTTGGCATCGGCCACACATTCCCCCATCATATTATTACTTTGGCGCACCTGACTCCGACTCGGCCGACGACACCTATGATCCGACTCGTGAGTGCTTCAACATCGACGTTGAAAGCACCTCGGAATCAGAGGACGAAGAGCCGGTCGAGGAAAGGCACACGCCCCCCCATGTCGAGCTTCCTGCCGAACGAAACGAGCCTCGATTCCTTGCGGATCAAGGAGCGCAGCTCGAACAGTTTCGCGTGTTGCAGGACCAGCTTGACGAGGAACGCGAAAACCTGGATCTCCTCCAGCAAACCCTCGAGCGTGAGCGTGCGGAACACGCATTTGGCGGCAGAGCTCGAGAGAGGGCTCGCGACGTCAACCGTCGCATCGACGAGGACCGGGCGGCCGACCCCCCGGTTTTCGCTCGAGCCAGCCAAAACGTTGTTGCCGCTGCCATGCTCCTGCGCAACATGCCCGAGCCGTCAAACCCTGACGCCCGTCGGGCTCGAGATGAAATCCGAGGGCTCCTCGAGACTGCCGCCATGCAGCAGGCCGAGAGCTCCGCCTCGAGGCGGCGCGAAGCAGCCTCGGAGCGGACCCTCGAGCCTTCCCGACAGGAGAGAGAAGCCTCGGTTCATCCCGAGCCTGCCCGGCGAAACCGGGTAGCACCTGCCCCTGAGCCCATCGCCAACGACCGCGAGCCTCGAGACACCCGTGGTAACATCGTCGAGCGTCGCACACGCAAACACGTTGACGGTGTAGCTCGAGGCTATCACGTCCACAGGGGCGGACGCTACGACAGCTCGGAAGACCGTAGCCCTTCACCTGAACCTCCAGGCCCTCGGGTGTTCAGTAGGGCTATCCGTGAGACGGTGCCCCCGGCTCGGTTCCGTCCCCCCACGACTCTCACCAAGTATAACGGCGAGACCAAACCCGAACTTTGGCTCGCCGATTTCCGCTTGGCGTGTCAGTTGGGCGGGGCCACCGACGACCGGGTCATCATTCGACAACTCCCCCTGTTCCTCTCCGACACCGCCCGGGCCTGGCTCGAGGATCTCCCACCTTGGCAGATCCACGACTGGGACGATCTCGTGAGGGTGTTCGAGGGAAATTTCAAGGGGACCTACATGCGCCCCGGCAACTCGTGGGACCTCCGGAGCTGCAAGCAGAAACCAGATGAGTCCCTCCGGGACTACATCCGGCGCTTCTCCCGGCAGCGCACCGAGCTCCCCAACATCACCGACTCCGACGTGATTACGGCCTTCCTCTCCGGTACCACCTGTAAGGAGTTGGTCCGGGAGTTGGGCCGTAACACCCCGCTCACCGCCAACGGATTGATGGACATCGTCACCAACTTCGCCTCCGGCGAGGAGGCGGTTGGTGCGATCTTTGGCGGCGAGCCGGCAAGGGAGGAGCAGAAGGTCGACGACCCCGCGAGTTCCGCCCGAGGCCCCAAGAGAAACAACCGCAAGAAGAAGAAAGGCCAGCAGGGCAAGCTCGAGGCCCCGGCCGACGAGCTCGTCGCTGCTACCGAGCACAAGAAACCTCGAGGCCCCCCCGGTGGGGGCGTCTTCGACAAAATGCTCAAAGAGCCGTGTCCCTACCACAAGGGACTCACTAACCATAACCTCGAGGATTGTCACATGCTGCGCAGGTACTTCGGGGGTGCCGGCGCCAAGAAGGACGACAAGGGGGAGGACCCTAAGGGTGACGACAAGGACGGGGAATTTCCCGAGATCCGCGACTGCTACATGATCTACGGAGGACCCTCGACCTGCCTCTCCGCGCGTCAGCGCAAGCGAGAACGGCGCGAGGTCTTCTCCGTACAGTCGGCAGTACCCCGCTTCCTTGACTGGTCTGCGGTGGCCATCACTTTCGACCGTGATGACCACCCAGACTACGTCCCCAACCCGGGGGTCTATCCACTCGTTGTTGATCCCGTCATCGCCAACACACGCCTCACCAAAGTACTCATGGACGGCGGAAGCAGTCTTAACATTATCTATTCTCAGACCCTCGACCTTTTGGGGGTCGACAGAGCGCGCCTCCAGCCCAGCGTCGGGGGCTTCCACGGAGTCGTGCCAGGGAAACGGGCGGAACCCCTCGGGCGGGTCGATCTGCCTGTTTGCTTTGGCACGCCGGCGAACTTCCGAAAGGAAACCCTCACTTTCGAAGTAGTCGGATTCCGTGGAACGTACCACGCTATCCTGGGACGCCCATGCTACGCCAAGTTCATGGCGATCCCGAGCTACACGTACCTCAAGCTCAAAATGCCTGGCCCAAACGGTGTCATCACTGTAGGGCCCTCGTTTGAACATGCTTACGAGTGCGACGTCGAGTGCGTCGAGCACGGCGAGGCTGTTTTTGGGTCAGCGATCTTGGCCGCAGACCTCGACGGCCTAGCCAATGCGATCCCCGACCCAAAACGCCATGCCGGCAGCTTCGAGTCCGCCGAAGACGTCAAGCTCGTACCCCTCGACCCCGCTGATCCCAAGGGGAGGGCGCTGAGCGTCAGCGCCACCCTCGATCCTAAATAGGAAGCAGTGCTCGTCGACTTTCTCCGCGCGAACGTCGACATCTTTGCGTGGAGTCCCTCGGATATGCCGGGCATACCCAGGGAAGTCGCCGAGCACGCCTTGAAGATCCGGGCCGGAGCCAAACCGGTGAAGCAACGCCTGCGCCGCTTCGACGAGGAGAAGCGCAGGATCATCGGCGAGGAGGTACACAAACTACTGGAGGCCGGGTTCATCAAGGAGGTTCATCATCCCGAGTGGCTAGCTAATCCTGTCTTAGTTAGAAAAAAGAGTGGGAAATGGAGGATGTGCGTAGACTATACTGGTTTAAATAAAGCATGTCCGAAAGTTCCCTTTCCTTTGCCACGCATTGATCAAATCGTTGATTCCACCGCGGGGTGTGAAACTCTCTCATTCTTAGATGCATATTCCGGTTACCACCAAATCAAAATGAAGGAGTCCGACCAGCTCGCGACTTCGTTCGTCACCCCATTCGGCATGTATTGCTACGTTACGATGCCCTTCGGTCTCCGGAACGCAGGGGCAACGTACCAGCGATGCATGCAACATGTTTTCGGGGAGCACACTGGGTCGACCGTCGAGGCTTATGTCGACGACATCGTGGTCAAAACCCAACGCGCCGGCGACCTGGTCAGCGACCTCGACGTTGCATTCAAGTGCCTCAGAGCAAAAAACATCAAACTCAATCCAGAGAAATGTGTCTTCGGCGTCCCACGAGGTATGCTTTTAGGGTTTATCGTATCTAAACGTGGCATCGAGGCCAACCCTGAAAAAATCTCTGCAATCACCAAAATGGGCCCCATTCGAGATCTCAAGGGCGTACAGAGAGTCACAGGTTGCTTGGCGGCACTCAGCCGTTTCATTTCGCGCCTCGGCGAAAAAGCACTCCCTCTGTACCGTCTCTTGAGGAAATCGGACCATTTTTCCTGGAACCTCGAGGCTGAGGAGGCTCTCACGAAACTGAAAGCCACCCTCTCTAGCTCACCGATCCTCGTCCCTCCGACCCCTGGGGAACCACTCCTACTCTACGTCGCAGCGACATCACAAGTTGTCAGTGCTGCCCTGGTTGTCGAACGGGCCGAGGAGGCACACACCTTGCTCGTCCAGAGGCCGGTCTATTTCGTTAGCGAGGTGCTCTCAGAAACAAAGTGTCGGTACCCACAGATCCAGAAACTGCTGTATGCTGTCATCTTGACACGGCGCAAGCTCCGACACTACTTCGAGGGTCACCCGGTTACTGTGGTTTCTTCTTTCCCCTTGGGAGAGATAGCCCAGAACCGGGAAGCCTCGGGTAGGATTGCCAAATGGGCGGTCGAGCTTATGGGCGAGACATTGTCCTATGCGCCGCGAAAAGCTATCAAGTCACAGGCGTTAGCAGATTTTCTGGCCGAGTGGACTGACACACAACTCCCTCCTGCACAGCTCCAGGCAGAGCTGTGGACCATGTACTTCGACGGGTCATTAACGAAAATGGGAGCAGGCGCGGGCTTGCTCTTCATCTCACCCCTCGGGGTTCACATGCGCTACGTCATCCGGCTTCATTTCCCTGCGTCTAACAACGTCGCCGAATACGAGGCACTCGTCACGGGGTTGAGAATCGCCGTCGAGCTCGGGGTCCGACACCTCGACGTCCGAGGCGACTCTCAACTCATGATCGACCAGGTGATGAAGAACTCGAGCTGCCGCGACCCCAAGATGGAGGCCTACTGCCAGGAAGTACGGCGCCTCAAGGACAAGTTTCACGGCCTCGAGCTCAACCACATTGCACGCAGGTATAATGAGGCCGCTGATGAATTGGCAAAAATCGCGTCCGGTCGAGCCACGGTTCCACCGGACGTCTTCGCGAAAGACCTTCAGCGCCCATCCGTCGACCTCAGGCCAGACGGGGGGGTCGACGAGGCGTCGATCGACCTTCCACCTGAGGCAGAAGCCCCCTCGACCAGGGCTGAAGCCATGCAGGTGGAAAACTCGACGTCACCGCCTGACCTCGAGCCTGATTGGCGCGTCCCGTACCTCGACTACCTCGTCCATGGGGACCTCCCCTCGGATAGGACTGAGGCTCGACGGATCGCACGTCGGGCCAAAACTTTTGTAATCATGAGCGACAACAGGGAGCTCTACCGTCGTAGCCCTACCGGTATCCTCCAACGTTGCATCACGAAAGAGCAAGGCAGAAATCTGCTCGGCGATCTTCACTCGGGGGCTTGCGGTCACCACGCTGCGCCTCGAACCCTTGTCGGAAACGCCTTTCGACAAGGATTCTATTGGCCGACCGCGGTCTCCGACGCTGTCAAGCTAGTACGCTCCTGCGAGGGTTGTCAGTACTATGCGAGACAGACTCATCTTCCGGCACATGCCCTACAGACTATCCCCATCACATGGCCGTTCGCCGTTTGGGGGCTCGACCTTGTAGGACCACTGAAAAGGACGACCGGCGGCTTCACCCACTTGCTCGTCGCAATCGACAAATTCTCCAAGTGGATCGAGGCCCGCCCTATCACCAGCATCAGGTCCGAACAAGCTGTGCTCTTCTTCACTAATATCGTTCATCGCTTCGGGGTCCCCAACTGTATCATCACGGACAACGGCACCCAGTTCACTGGCAAGAAGTTTTTGGATTTCTGCGACAACCACCACATCCGTGTGCTCTGGTCGGCCGTGGCTCATCCAAAAACGAACGGGCAAGTGGAACGTGCCAACGGCATGGTTCTACAAGGCCTTAAGCCCAGAATCTTTGACAAACTAAACAAACATGGCAAAAGATGGGCTGCCGAGCTACCCTCGGTCCTGTGGAGCCTAAGAACAACGCCGAGTCGAGCCACGGGGTTCACTCCGTTCTTCTTAGTCTACGGGTCTGAGGCCATGCTACCAACCGATATAGAATACGGGTCCCCAAGATTGAAGGCATACAACGAAGGACACAACGACGCCACAAGACAGGACGCCCTCGACCAGCTCGAGGAAGCCCGAGATGTGGCTCTGTTGCATTCTGCCAGGTACCAGCAGGGTCTCCGACGCTACCACGACAGATACATCCGCAAGCGTGACCTCAACGTTGGTGACTTGGTGCTACGGCGGAACCAGAACACCAAGGGACGGCACAAGCTCACACCACCATGGGAAGGGCCGTACATCATCGCAGAAGTATTAAAGCCGGGCACCTACAAGCTATCCAACGAGAAGGGCGAAATCCTCACCAATGCTTGGAACATCGAACAGCTACGTCGCTTCTTTCCTTAAAAAGCCTCGAGGCTCTGTATTTCCTTTTTCGTCAATAAAGAATACAGCGATGTTTAAAATTTCTCGTTTCGTAATAAGGAAGGATCGACCCTGCACTCCCAGTGTCGACCCTCCCTCGGGGGCTGGCAAGGGGGGAACCCCCGGTCCCCGAAAAACCGCAAAAGCTACGCTCTTTTTTAAAATTTAAGAACCGTTTCTTAGATCGACTTCGCTGAAAGAGCACCCTAAGGTTCGAAAGGGCTCTCGAGCCTAGAGCATCACCTACGCCTCCGAGGCTACGGTACCTCCACTCGACCCTTGCGCCTTTTAGAGGTACGCCTTCACGCTGAGAAGATCTAAACAACGGTTCCTAAAATTAAAAAAGAACATACCCCCTGTCGCTTAGATCAGGCTCTCACACGATTTACTAGGCCGCAACATCGCCCTGAAGCTCGAGGGCAGTCGAGCCGCGAGATCACTTACGCCCCCGGGCTACGGTACCTCCACTCGCTCCCTTACGCCGAAGGATGCAGCTGCGCGCTAAGTAAATCACACGAGAACGCGATCTGAGCGATAAAGGGAAGAAAAGCTCGAGTAAAACTAACCAACCGCGAACCGGTTTATGTTTCGAGTCTTTAGGCCTCCGCGGCCACCGCGATCAAAATTCGAAATACTAACTTATTACATGGGCCTTCATGCCCAGATTTGGCTCACAGGCCTTCGTCATCGGCAGGAGGAACCACCTCGGCTTCAAAAAGCGAGGCCAGACGACTCCCAGGCTTTTCGGCGGCTTCGATCAGCTCCACGCAGGCGTCCTCGTTCTCCTCGTCCGTCCGGTCGGGGTCTGTGATGAAGCCCTCGGCAACGAGCCTCATATCAAACACAAACCCCGAACGGACGACGGCCAGCGCCCTCTTCACGCCGTGATGGAGGCCGTCCCGTATCTTCTCCCGGGCAAGGCGGCCCAGCGCCACCATCCGTCGGACGAAGGAGTTCCCCGGAACATCTTCCCCGGTGTCGGTGTCGGGCTCGACCCCTAGGCCATCACACACAGTGGTGATTGCGCCCTGGAGAAGTTGGGTCCTCCGGACCTCGGCTTCGAAGAGGCTCTGGAAGGAGTTGGCGCACGATTGAGCCTCTCGGTTCTCTCTCTCCAGCTCTGAAACACGACAAACAAATTAGTGCCCAACGCGGGGCCTTCAACGTTGTGACTATAACAACCACACTTACCCTCGACGTGGGTCTGCAGGCCCACGACCTCGTCTCGGAGTCCCCCACATGTTCGCTCGAGCCCCAGGAAGGCGCTGTCCTTGTCACGGATGGCTGCCTTTAGCGCCTCGACCTCCTGCCGAGCAGACTCGAGAGCTGCGTCCTTCTTTTGGACGGCTCCCTGCAGCGTCGTGACCTCGGCATGGAAGGCGTCGCGCTGAAGACTAACCTGGGAGACATCCTCCTCGAGCTCCTTCACCCGCGCAGACAGGGGCTCGAGGTCCCTGCGCGCCTGGGTAGCCTCCTCCCGAGCCTTGTCCAGGCTTGTGCGCATCACGGCCTCGGCCGCCCATGCCTGCGCCGCCTCTTCCTTCAATGTGGCGTATGCGACGCGCAGATCAGCCATCTCGGCGTTCCGATCGGATAGCCGCTTCTGGGTCTCCTCGACCAGAGCCCGTTGCTGGGACAGCGCGCCCCACACGCCACTCTCGTCCCGGATGAAGAGTGACTTGCGGCGGGAGTACTCCTTCAGCTCCTGAACGCAATTCGAAAAGGTCACAAATCCGAAGAAAAAACAGCCTATCAAGCAAAGCCGACGGGTCGATCATACCTCGGTAGCATCCCCCATACTCCGCACAGCGCCAGACGCCACTCGAAGCAAACGGTCGAGGTGCTGGCGGACGCCCTCGAGGTACTCCCATCGGTGCACTTCGTCTTTGTCGCTAAGGACAAAGACGGGCTCGGCGTCGGGGTTCGAAGCGTCCCTGAACTCAAGGGACGGCCCCCCCCACTTCGGCAGCTCCGCCTCGACCCGCGCTATCGCCAACGCGGCGATGTCGGGCCACGAGGAGGACGACCCGGCCGGGGCGTCTCCCGGTCCCGCAGAAGGACCGGCCTCGCCCGCGGTATCCGCCTCTCCAACGGCCGTCGTGACACCGGCCTGGTCCGCGACCTCACCCCCCTCGACCACTATCGTTTGTTTTCCCTTGTCAAGGGAGATGTTGTCGAGGGGAGCGTGGGAGCGGGCACTTACGACCGCCGGCGCCACCGAAGCCGGCACCTCGGCCGACGGCGGCTCCGGTACCCTCGCCTCGACCGTCGGCACCGCCGGAGCCGGCATCTCTTCTTCGGGTGCTCCGGACGGGGGCTCGACCGCCCCGATCGCCACCACGCCCGCTGGCTCTCCCGACGGGCCTTGCCCCGGCACCGACGCGACCCCTTCCTTGGTCACGTCAGCACCCGCCCGCTCCGCGTCGCGGACGGGTGCCTCGCTCGTCGCGACCGCAACGGCAGCCTCGGCCGTCCCCGACGGCCGGGGCCCCGCCTCGACCACGTCAAGCGCCGCCGCCTTTACCGGTTCGGCCCCCTCGACGGCGGGCTCCGGGCCGGCAACCGCCGCGACGTCGGCCGACCCTTGCTGATGTCGCAGGCGCCCTTTCGCTGCCTCGACCTGACGGACCCAGGCCGCGTCCTGCTCCGCCGTCCGGTTGAGGACAACGGCGCTGGCTCGCAGCGACTTCACAGGGGTAGGCCCTATTGGCTCCGCCTTCCGCTTCAGCCTGCGAAGTAAGAAGAAATATCAGCCGACGGACTTTGGGAAAGCCAGGACAACCAAGTCGAGATACTTACCCGGAAATCGGCACCAAGTACCTTGACCCCGCGCGGCTCGAGCCTCCCGGGACGGCCGCTGGTAGCCCCGCGGCGGCCTCACCAGCGGGCCGAGCGCTCCTGGGAGCCCCGGCCAACGCGCCGCCCTGCGCCCTTTGTGCTCCCGAGGCCAGCTGGCCTCGGGTCCTTACTCCTACCGACGCCGCCGCTGATGACGACGCCGGTACCACCATCTCCGCCCCTGCCGGAGCTTGCGAGGCCCCGGCTGGTGCGGACGTCCCCGACGACCCCTCTCGCCGGGTCCGGGGCAAAATGGCCCCTCCCCTCGAGGAGCCAGATCCCTTCTCCACCTTCTTCCCCTCGACCTCCTCGACCACGACGACCGAGGAGGGCCTCCCCCCGATGGGCTCCAGCAGGGGGCGAATGTCGGGGAGATCCCCGAGCCTGGTCGCGATCTCATATCGCGACAGGGCATCTTCATCTTCATCGCTGCTGCCGTCGTCCTCCCCCGAGACTGTCTCGGAAGGCGACGGTGACAGGGGCACTCCGTCGATGGCTTGCTGGCGTCGGCGCTTCTTCAACGCCTCCGCTTTTTTGGCCTTGCGGATGGCCCGCTTCTTGGCCGTCTCCTTCGCCTGCTTCTTCTGGGAGGCATGCAGGCGTCGAGCCTCCCGGGCGGGCCGGTCCTCCGGGACTGGGGGGCGCGTCTCCCGCAACGCCGACAAATCCTACACACCGACCTCAACCACATCAGCGAAATCCACATAAAAACAAGAAAGGCAACACCTCAGCCCCGGGATACGTACCACGGATTCGCACCCCTCGGTAGGCCTCATGGGGACCTGATTGGCTTCCTCCGCCTTGAAGTTCCCGACCATCCGGCGAGCCCGCCGGAGAACCTCCTCAAGGGTGAGGGATTCGTGGGACATCCGGGTGCCCTCCAGGTTTGCCTCCGGAGTCATCTGGTCCAGGCGGAGACGACGCTGGCACAACGGCATCACTCTACGGCGATGGAAACCCGCAGCCACCGCCGCAGCCGTCAGGCCCCGAAGGCGAAGCTGCTGCAGCGCCGCCAGCAGTGGATCCAAGCGCGTCTTCTCGGCCTCGGGCACTCCGTACGACCAATGCTCCTCTCGAGCAGTCAGCACGCGGCCGGTGTACCTCGGCAACTGATTTTCATCGTTGCGGAGGTAGAACCAACCCTCGTGCCAGCCACTGTTCGAGGAGATGAGTCGGGCCGGGATGTATAGATCCGTCCGACCCGATCTCACCTGCAGCACGCAGCTCCCCACTCGGGCCGCGGACAGGACGCCTTTCTCCCCTGCCCTCTTGGCGAAGAGCTCGGCCTTGAAAAGGTGAAGCCACAAGTTCCACTGTGGCTCCACCCCAAGGTAGCCCTCGCAGACCGCCGCAAAGATGGCGGCCTGCGCCACGGCATTAGGGGAAAGGTGGTGAAGCTCCACCCGGTAGTAGTGGAGGAGCGCGCGCATGAAGACCGACGCCGGCACGCCGAACCCCCGCTCATGAAAGCTGACGAAGCTCACCACGTACCCTTCGGGGGGCACCGGCTCCTGGTGGGCGGGGGGCGGTGCCACCCACTCCGGCCGCGCCGAGTTCGTCCTCGGCCGCAACAGCCCGTCCTCGACCAGCTCCTCCAACCTCCTCTCCGTCACCGAGGAGGCGGCCCAGTCGTCGGCGGGAAGGATCTGGCTTTTTCCTGCCATCGATGTCGTCGGAAGGGGATGGGAGGAAAGGATGCGGTGGCTACGGCAGGACGGGCGGAGAGCGCGATGTGGCAGGGGATGGCTAGGGCAAAAGATTGAAGGGATGCAAGTAACCGGTGGGGGACGGAGACCCCAAGGCCTTCGCTTTATATGCTCGGACGGAAGCTCAACGGTCGCGCGAAAAGTAAGGAGCAGTTTCTCGCGATAAAACCGCTCGCCTAACCGTTTCCTTATATCTCGCAGGAACTGAGCACGTGGCCGCTCCCCACGTCGTAACCGTACGCCGATAACGCGCCGGTCTCGCCTCCGGAAAAAACGCGCCCGGACAACGAAATATCTTCAGGTACGTCTCAAATGGGTGCGAAACCCGCAATAAGTCTCGAGGGAGCGAAAGCTGGCCCTCGAACAGGGTTCGACAGCTGCCCTCGAGCAACAGAGTTAGGGACGACCCAGGGTGCGCCCGTACATGGCCAAGGGCTCGAGCCACGCTCTCGAGGCACCCCAGGACGTATTCGAGGCCGAAGGAGAAGGTTGTGGTAGGAATCCCTCCGGGGGAGGCATCGAGCCCTCGAATCCTGTCGAAGGGAATCGAGATCCACACAACCACTCCTTGGCATTTTTGAGGACGCCTCCGGGCCACTAGCCGACCCCTAACGAACGGGGCACGGGTTCTCACTCGAATTCCCCCGCTAGCAGCTCACCGGAGATCGTCGTAACTCGGGCCCAAACGAGGGTAGTGCGACATTCTCCACCCCTCCTCCTTTTTTCGAAAAAGGAGCGTGAGGGTCGCAAAAGACGGCCGGGACTCGGATCGACCTCGTGCGTGCGAGGCTCGGGGTCCCGACCGCAAAAATGGGTGCGAAGCCCGCAATAAGTCTCGAGGGAGCGAAAGCTGGCCCTCGAACAGGGTTCGACAGCTGCCCTCGAGCAACAGAGTTAGGGACGACCCAGGGTGCGCCCGTACATGGCCAAGGGCTCGAGCCACGCTCTCGAGGCACCCCAGGACGTATTCGAGGCCGAAGGAGAAGGTTGTGGTAGGAATCCCTCCGGGGGAGGCATCGAGCCCTCGAATCCTGTCGAAGGGAATCGAGATCCACACGACCACTCCTTGGCATTTTTGAGGACGCCTCCGGGCCACTAGCCGACCCCTAACGAACGGGGCACGGGTTCTCACTCGAATTCCCCCGCTAGCAGCTCACCGGAGATCATCGTAACTCGGGCCCAAACGAGGGTAGTGCGACATTCTCCACCCCTCCTCCTTTTTTCGAAAAAGGAGCGTGAGGGTCGCAAAAGACGGCCGGGACTCGGATCGACCTCGTGCGTGCGAGGCTCGGGGTCCCGACCGCAAAAATGGGTGCGAAGCCCGCAATAAGTCTCGAGGGAGCGAAAGCTGGCCCTCGAACAGGGTTCGACAGCTGCCCTCGAGCAACAGAGTTAGGGACGACCCAGGGTGCGCCCGTACATGGCCAAGGGCTCGAGCCACGCTCTCGAGGCACCCCAGGACGTATTCGAGGCCGAAGGAGAAGGTTGTGGTAGGAATCCCTCCGGGGGAGGCATCGAGCCCTCGAATCCTGTCGAAGGGAATCGAGATCCACACAACCACTCCTTGGCATTTTTGAGGACGCCTCCGGGCCACTAGCCGACCCCTAACGAACGGGGCACGGGTTCTCACTCGAATTCCCCCGCTAGCAGCTCACCAGAGATCGTCGTAACTCAGGCCCAAACGAGGGTAGTACGACATTCTACACCCCTCCTTTATTCGAAAAAGGAGCGCGAGAGTCGTACAGCAAAAGACGGCTGGGATCCTGATCGACCTCGCGCGCACGAGGCTCGGGGGCTTGACCGCAACGAAATGTCCCCCAATCGAACGCGAACAAGACCTCGGAGGAGTCTCCATACTCCACCGAGGCCTCGGGGGCTACACCCGGCGGGTGCGCTCGCGCGCCCCCACCGGAAAGATCACGACGCTACGACTCCAGTTCAGACTAGCCTCTGGGAGAGTGATCACACACTCACCCAAAGGCTCGGGGGCTACTGTCGGTACCAACAGTACGGGGGTACCACAGCTATCGCCAAAAACACTAACAAAAACCGAAACCAGTAGAAAAGATAGCCCGCTCGACGGGGCGCCTCGACCGCGTCCCGGCTCCGACTCGTACGAGGCCCGCTCGACGGGGTGCCTCGACCGCGCCCGGCTCCGACTCGTACGAGGCCCGCTCGACGGGGCGCCTCGACCGCGTCCCGGCTCCGACTCGTACGAGGCCCGCTCGACGGGGTGCCTCGACCGCACCCCGGCTCCGACTCGTACGAGGCCCGCTCGACGGGGCACCTCGAACACGCTCCGGCCCCTCGACGCCCTTTCTTTACCTACCCAGGACAAAAGCCATAGCATTCAATGCGGTTACCTACTACCACCGACCGGCATGGCTACGGCATGGGTCAACGCGGGAACAATACCCACGTCAAGTCTCACTGTTTTACCGCCCATCCCGTGATGGGAGGTGAAAGCCGTCACTGTATCCACCTTACCGCGCACTATTCACCATCGGTCGCCCTCGAGGGAGGATAAGACAAGGTCCATCCCCCGCGATACCGGGGATTCGGCCTTATCCATCCGACCTCGACCCAGCCTCGACCCGGCCCCAACGCTCGACTTAGCTCGAAGGACGGTATGGCCTGGCACTCCGGGTCATTTCACCCTCTTGTCCCGTACTGCGTCAGGATATCCAGGGATGGCCGGCCATCCCGAAGCCACGTCGCTACAGTCAACTCAACAGGAATCGACGACTCAAGCCTCCCCTCGACTTGGCCACCTTTAGCCCTATAAAAAGGCAGGCCGGGGGAACCGGAGGAGGCAGAAGACACAACGAATAAGAAACATCACGGACAGACGAATCAACCAACCACCCAACCGAGCAACGAAAGCAAGAGATCAACATCTCAAGCAACCACCTTTCTTCTTTTTCTCTTTGAGACTTGGGCTCGACACCCTCTCTCGCCTGCTTGTAACCCCTACACGAGCACCCCGGTGCAAGGAAATACAAACCTCTCTTCCCCGCTGGACGTAGGGCCTCCTTTTGCCCGAACCAGGATAAACCCTCGTGTGTTCCCCTTGCATCACCATCCAGGAAAGAGTCACGCAGCATTTACTCGTTGGTTTAGGACCCCCTTGGTCCGAACACCGACAATATGGGAATAGCAAAGGATATTGTAATGGCATATATGCTGGGTGAAAAATTGATATTTGTTTCAAACCTGTATATTTAGAACTGACAATGATGTCTCTTTTATATTTTTCCTAAGCTTAGATCACCAACTATTAATATTGCTAGTTCTTCTGTGTGTGGCATTTCATATTGTACAGGATCATTCTTGTTTGCTCCTATAATCCGTATGCTAATGTCTATGCCTTTGTGCTGCTCAAGTAGGTCACGTGCATGTCTAAATTTTTTTACCAAAGGATTGTGTTGATCGAGCATTGTTTTAAGTCCTTCTGCGATACATGGGTTTATGTCATTTTCTTCAGGTTCTTCTTTAGACAATGCTCGAATTCTATTTTCAATTTCATTTTGTGTGTCGAAAATATATAATTCTGCAAATTTTGGTATATTATTTGGCTTTGGTAGTAAGGATCCAATACGATGATGTATTTGGCCATTGATACGAAATATATATGGACCATTGCCATCGTTTATATTTTTGTCTATGTTTGCGCCCATTGATGTGAAGGAAAATAAACTATTGTACTGCCTTATTTTTTGCATAAAGTGTTTTGACAAACTATTCTGGTTATTATTAAGCAAATTGGCAAGAAATTCTGGTGGATCTCTATATGGTGGTATCTTGATTTCTCCATATTTGCAACAATTTGAGTATTCTACTTCTTTATTCTTAGGTGAATGACCTTTATTTTTCTCAGATTCCCAAAATATCGCATTACAATATTTGCAGCTATATTTTGGTGTACCTAGATATGATATTTCTGGATACGATTCTTTTAAATGCTGAATATATTCAGGAGTGAATGACACCATACCTTGTGATGAAAATAGATATGAGTGGCAGAGGTCTGTGTTTAAGCAATATCGTTGTGTTTCTCTTTCTATATCTGCATTACTTTCTTCTTTTCGTTTCCTCTTTTTGTATCGTATTTTCTGCAACCTTATTTGTCTTGCATTTTTGGAATCAGTCTGTTCAGGCTCTAAATTCTCTTCAAGATATTTTCTTTTTCTGAATGTCATTTCTAGATATAGGTAATTATGTCTATAGCATAGTATATGTATATATGAAAAAATTAAACATACAAGGAAATGGTTAGATAAAATGCTATAAATAAACAACATGCATAATGTAGTCAAGTGTACAGTCAGGCTAATGACACAAAACTACAAGAAACAGGGTAAATAGAGAACTTGGTCATTTTTTTCGATATTTCTGCAATGTCTGGATTATTAGCAATACCCATGACTCCTTTGCTAAAACATTAAGATTTAAATTACGATGGGTCCAACAGAACTATTAAGTGTTTGGAAGAATGAATTTTGCAGAAATTAATAATATATGAGTTTTTGCATTAAAAAGGAAATTTATATTTGTAAGCATTTTAAAAGCTAAGAATAGGAGTGGCATAAATGTTTATCTGAGCATACCTCGGTCAGTTATCCTTTTGAAGCTCCACTTGGTTTATCTATATTTTGGAATAGAAATGTGAACAATATATATAAGATACTTGTGAATACTTTGTATTGATAGGTATTAATATAACAGGCCAACGCAGCCCTCTCACTGGTTACAGGCTCACAATAGATTTTTTCCCCGATTAGTTATCAAGTTTGTGATTTTATCTTGTAATCACATCTAACGTCTTGCTAAGTTTGGTTTACAGATGGAGAATAGGAAAATAAAAACAGAAAACCAATAGATTGAAATCGGAAAAATATGGGACACCGAAAAGTAAAAAGGAGATCCAGAATGAGAGGCTAAGAACAAAGACATGGATTCCAGTACTACCTTGTGTTCTCCTGGCTAGGGTGGAACTTGGACTATTTGCTTGGCTCTGGGATTTCTATCGCTTTCAATCTAAGCCCGTCGACCTGGTTTAGATTTAGTTTGTTTTCCAGATCTGGCCGTCGGCCGGTAGAAAAAGAAAGGAGAGGGTAGCATACGTATTCGTGGGAAGTCGACACGTGCAGGGAACCTGATTGGTCTGGAAGTGTCCCGAATCCGAGCTCAGAAGCCGAGGGGTTGGATCGGAGGTGGGACGAGAGGTTTGTTCATTCGGAGGTGAGATTCCAACGTGATGACGTGGCATTTTTCAACGGCACTATCTCTTCTATCGAACGGCTAGCGAAATCCAGGTGACGTGGCCCAATGAGGGGCCAGGGTCCCTCCTGCAGATTCGTTATTGTAAGATAGTAGTCAATGACTGTTAGTGGCCTCCGTCTATATAGGACCATAGGAGTAGACAGATGGACATCAGGTTCACATATGGTGCATGAGTTACTAGGAGGGGGAGCGCTCGCATGATTCAACGTCCAGGGAGACAGGGAGCCGATGTACAACCGGTGGATTGGACGGTCAGATCAAAAGAATTATTGTTTATCTAACGGCTATGAAATTCCGATGACATTTTGTCATGCCACTACCGAACTGTCACACCAACGAAAATGACGTGTGAAAGGTCGAGATGGCGGACTAGAGAGAGGGTGAATAGTCTTTTTTAAAGCTCAAAACGCGTTGGCTAACTGAAACAAATGCGGAATTAAATTTATCGGTCTAGTTAAGACTACACCCTTCTATCTAAGTTCTCTAGCACCTTGCAAAGATCATAATTAAGCAACTAAGATGCTAAGCTTAGCAAGAGCTCACATAATCAATTCTAGAGTAAGGTCACACAAACATATGCACTAGTACTTTGCCAACTGAGGGAGCTCCTACCCAAATAGTGAAGCAAAAGCACAAAGCTCTTAAGCTCACTAGCAATGCTCAATAACAAGGCAACCAATACCAAATTAGAGAGCATAAATTACTTAGCTACACAAACTAAGCAATGTGACTAACAAGGTTACACAAACCAAATTAGTCACGCAAGGAGAAGCTTCTAGCTACACAAGCAAGAAGACAACTAGCAAGATACACAAGCAAACTAGTTACGAGAGCAACTACACAAGCACAAGTATATATGAAAGTAAATACAAGCTTGTGTTGCACGAAGGCAAACCACCGAGATGATGAAGAACAATGTTGACACAGTGATTTTCTCCCGAGGTTCACTTGGTTGCCACCAAGATACGTCCCCGTTGTGTCGACCATCACTTCGTGGTTCGACGGCTAATCGGTATCACACACCGAGCCTCTCAAAAGGCGCCGCAAGAATGCACCATCAAGTGTGGTAGCTCAATGACACGCTCAACTAGAGTTGCTTTTCGCGATACCCACGGGATGAGCACAATCCCCCTCATAAAGCTTCCCAGAAGCCTCGCACAATCTTCTTGCGAGCTTCGACAGAGCCACAAGCCACCAAGCCGCCTAGGAGGTGGCAACCTCCAAGAGTAACAAGCACCACCGGCTTGCAAGACGATCACCTAGTGCCACTCGATGCAATCTCTCAAAGCAACGCACTAGAATCAACTCACTCGTAATCGATTTGCACTCTTGCAAGCACAAGTGAGTTAGAGGCTCTCCAAGCACTCCCAAAGCATGGACACTAAGTCCCAAGGGTGCTCAACTACTGTCAAGGCCGGCCACCACTTCTATTTATAAGCCCACAAACGAATATAGCCGTTAGTCCCCTTACTGGGCAAATTTCGAGGGTGACAGATGTGTCTGTCGCGCCACCGACAGACGCTGCCAGCGTCCATCGCTCCTGTGCCAGCACCGCTCGATCGCTGCCACGTGTCCCACTTCAAATACGAGCCGTTGATCTCCAATGGTCGGCTAACTTCAATGCGCTCTTGAATCAACCGACGGACACGTCACACGCAAGCAAGCCCGCGTGTCCGTCGCACCGTCAGACGCGGTCCAGAAAGGGTGAAACCGTGCGAAGCTGCAACAGACGTGGCTCAGCGTCCGTCGCTCCTGCGCACCGAAGCCGCCCTCGCAAACTGATCGACAGATGCCCTGTCCAGCGCCGCGCTACTAGAGTTAGGCGACAGACGCCCTGGCCAGCGTCCGACGCCAGCGCAAGCCGCGTCCGTCGCACACTTTTCAGCTAAAAAACGTTCCGCGACTTCGCCACTTCTTTCGACCTTCGGCGTAAAGGAAATTTAGCATTTTATCTCCTCGAAAACGTCTGAATCCCGCCTCGCAAGCTCGGCGGGAGGGAGATAGGACCCCAAACCCCTCTCTACCCCTCAAACTCCATTGCCTTCGCAAATGTGCCAACACCACCATGTGAACATCACCATGTGCACATGTGTTAGCATTTTCACAATCATTTTCTTCGAATGAATTAACCACTCAACTCGTCACGCCACTCGATCCTAACATGTATGCAAAGTTAGATCGCTTAAGTGACACTAGATGACCGATATGCAAACAAGTTTACCCCTCTGGATAGTACGGCCATCTATCCTAAACCCGGTCATCAACTTCTCTACACACCTATGACCGGTGAAATGAAAAAGCCCTATGGTTATACTTTTGTCTTGCGCATTCCATTCCAACTCATTCGACGTTGAAGCAACACATGCACCAACCAATCACCAAATGATATGATCCACTTCATATCATCACGTGACCGTATTGATTCATCGATATTGACCTTACTTGCTCTTCACCGTTGTCTCGGTCCATCGGCGTCAAGTCTTGCCTAAGCTTCACCGTCACACGCGGTCCCTCGCTTCAAAGCCTCCGACTTGCCCTTCACACTTGCAACCGGTCCATCGAGCAGCCTTATCTCGATCTTCTCCACCTTGGTCACATGACTCCATGTCATGTCTCATATGCAATAAGCTCCTTCATGACATAATCACATGTGAACTAATCTCCTGTGTATCTCACATAATCACATATTAGTCCACCTAAATTGTCACTCAATTACCAAAACCAAACAAGGATCTTTCAGCGTGACAGGGTTTTTCACGTGAAAATTGTCGTCGAACGTGACAAATTTTGTCGCGCCAGCGCATGTGGTGTGATAGCATAATTTTATCGCGCATTGGCCTGACCAAAAAGTTTAAAAAAAAAATAAGTGAGACTATTTGTAAAATAAAAATTAAAAAAGGATTAAAAATTTAAAATATCCGTCTTTTGGTCTCTCTAATGCCCCTAGTACATTTGTGCGGTTCATGAATCATGTGTTACAATCTTTTATTGGGAAGTTTGTTGGTATATATTTTTTACGATATACTCATATACAGTAGTAGCATGGATCAACACTTGGGCCTCGTTCTCTTCCCTTTCAAATTCTAAGTTTTTTCACTCTCTCTCCGTCACATTAATTTTTGGACGCATGCATGGAGCATTAAATATTGGTAAAAAAATAACTAATTGCACAGTTTGGTTGTAAATCACGAGACAAATCTTTTGAGTCTAATTAGTCCATGATTGGACACTCATTGCCAAATACAAACGAAAGTGCTACAGTAGCTAGAGTTGAAAAAATTTGCAATCTAAACAAGGCCTTGCATCATCTAAGAGAAGTGCTCTCTGCATTGAGACGTGGAAAATTATATGCCCATGCCCATTTAATGAAGTGTGAGATGTTAACTACTATGAACCGTTTGGTTTCGTGGTATCAGCAAAGGTCGAGCACTCCTAATACATAAATCATGATAGTTTTCATAGTTATTAATTATATTGTCAACTAAGCAAATTGCTAATGTGGCACACTATTTATTGATGAAGAGAGGGAGGAAAAAAAAAGGAAAAACCGGGTCTTACGAGTAAACGACGTCTTCGTTTGTATCGAGACCGAAGAAATCATCGGTGACCGCGTTGGGGAGCCTAGGGTCGTTTCTAATCGGTCTCCTCGAGATCCCGTGCGGCTGAGGGCTCCTTCCCATCGCCGCCAAGATCCTCTCCACCCTGAGCGCGCTCGTCCCATCCCGCCATCCGGCGCCTCTCCCATGCGTGCTCCTATCCTGGCGGGCCGTGGCCAGCGTCGACGGCGGGGAGGAGTCCGACGGTGGATCCCATCTTTCAGGCGACGGCTTCGTTGTCAGGTTTGATCCTGGGAACTGGACGAGTAGCCCGTGCTACTGCCTACTGATTCATCTCCTGTACTGCTATCGATCCTGGGACTGGCCACATATATTATTGATCAAATATCGCATGGCTATGAGCTACAGGATTCTTGGCATAGCTAATCTGCTTTGTTTGTGTTCCATATTAAATTTCCTTCCATATAGAAACTATTCTCACACTTTGCACTGGGGAGGATGGTTTTTAGTCATGAGGTCTTTGAGCTATAGAAACTATGGATGATTTCTGCATTGGGAGTGCCCTTAGAACTTGGTCTAAGTAGGGTTGAAACTATTACCAATTGGCCTACTCTACGTACTCTAACAGAAGCTTGTAGTTTTCATAGCCTTCTTCTTTCTATCAGCGATTCATTTGGAATTTCAGCATAATCATGGTCCCTTTTACTGATTGCATGAGAAGAAGTGGAATATTTGTACTAACTAAAGAAGCACATAATGCATTTGAGGGGACTAAGAATAAAATTGCTTTGGTGGATTGTTTAGCTTTACCAGATTTTGACATGTTATTTGAAGTGGATTGTGATGCTTCCAAGATAGCGATTGGTGCTGTTCTTAGATAAGGATATCACCCTATGATTTTCTTCAGTGAAAAAATGATAGGAGCACAACTTGGGGTACCCCACTTATGAAACTGAACTATTTATTGTGGTTCGGGCCTTGCAAAATCGGAGGCATTAATTGTTGCATCATGAGTTTGTTCTTTACAAAGATCATGGAGCTAAACATTTTCAAAGTCAAGCTACCTTCAATCACAAACAAGCACAGTGGGTCAGCTTCCTTCAAGAATACAACTTTGTGTTGAAGCACAAATAGAGTGGCTGATGCACTAAGTCATAACTGCATCGGAGCTTTCCAATAGTCACTTCAACGACTACTTTAAACTACCTGTTGCAGTACTCAAAACCCTAGTCATCTCTCTAGTGAGACACCAAAGAGTTCCAGTGTGCGTCTTATCCCAAAATGGTGCAAAAAGGTTCCTTTCTGGAGTCACTCTCTGGGGACCTTCCAGTTCATACACTGCACAGTCCGGTGTGTTCAAACGCCCTGAACCCGCATGCAGACAACATTGTTGCAAAGTTCTGGTGCCTAGTGCTCTGGTACCGCCGGAAGGAAAGGTGCATGCTCTGAAAAACACCCCGACGACAGTGCCTAGTCTAAGCTCTGGTGAGCAACTCCGGTGACCATAGTCCAGTGACCGCTTCGTGCCTCTTGGATACTCTCTGGATTCACACTCTGGTGCGCACCTCCGGTGCATCATCGAAGATATCTGGTGAGTGCAAGATGATTGGACCCATCTGAGATATCACCACTGAAGCAACTCTCCAGTGCCAACCAGAGAGCTCTAGCGAATATAAAAACACTCCATTGAGCTACTTTATCAAACCTTTTTTAAATGGCTAACTCCAAATTAATTTCCAATGAGACAACCACACCTTTAGCATTGAGTTAGCATTTTCAAATCATTCTTCAATGATCTTTTGTCAAGTCTACTCCTTGCATAAATACCAAAGAGAAATCTTGATTTTTCAAGTAGGCTTTTAAATTTCTAAAGCCTCCTACTAATATTGGTGACATCAGAATGGATTGCCAGATAATGGAAACAATCAACATTGCAAGTCGGCTGAAGAAGAAGCTGAATACCTAGCTGCATGGGCGGGTCTAAAGCAGACCGTCTTCGTCTGTAAAGAGCGTCTCTAGTTGAAATCAGACTACCTTGTGATGGTATGTACTCTAAAAGAACCATGTAGAAATCATTCTGTAGTATGCAATATGATCAAAGAAAAGAAGCAAAGGAAATCCTCCAGAGTGTTGTTGAGGTAGCTCATAAGTTGTGTCAATTTGGTAGGAGAGAGCTTTCTCACACTAATACATAACAGGTAATCACCGCCGCCAACCGTTGGTGAAATGATTTTCACCGCCGGTTCGTGTTATGAACCGTTGGCGAAAATTTGGGAGGTTATCATCGCCAGCTAGTAACACGAACCGGCGGTGATAAACATATCATTACAGTCGGTTTGTGTTACCAACCGACAGTGATGGTCAACCCATTTGTACAGCCGGTTTGTGGTAATAACCGGTGGTGAAAATCTTTTTACTAATGGTTCGTAATACGAACCGGCGGTGATGATTTATACTGCAGCATAATAAAATTCATAATTTTTTCAAACAAAGTCAGATGAAAACAAACTTTATATCGAAGTTGTAGATCTCTATTGAAGACTTTCTTATTTGAAATTGTTTACCGTCCCAGAATTGTGTTTGAAGCTCTTATATTTTAAAATTCAATTTTTTCGAATTATACAAACAACCTCAGATGAAAAAAATGATCAAAAGCAAAGTTACAGATCTCGCTATGATCTACAACTTTGTAGTTGATAACGTTTTCACTAGAAATCATTTAGGGTCTTAAATTTGTATCTGAAGTTCAAAATTTTAAAATTCAAATTTTGTAAATGACCTCATATGGAAAATCAACCAAAACCAAAGTTGTAGATCTCGATGAGAACTACAACTTTGTAATTGATGACTTTTCATTTTAAATCATTTGATGTCCCAACAGTATAGCTGCAGTTTTGACGATTTGAAATTCAAATTTGTCAAACGACCGCGGATGGTAAAACCACCAACATCAAAGTTGTAGATCTCAATCAGAACAACAACTTTGTAGTTGATAACTTTTATCTGAACTCGTTTAGGGTTTTAAATATTCATTTTAAAATCATGAGAGTGGTTAGAGTAGCTACGCGTGAGGGCATAAGTCTCAGGTTCGAATCTCAGCACCACGTAGTGCATGGATTTTCGCGCGAAAAATCGCATGACTTGTGACTTGCGACCGTAAGGCTGGCTGGTGGGGCCTTCTCGGGATTTTAAAAAAAATTGTTATTTTTTTACTTGATTTTGGAATTTTTGAAAATCCTTATCATCACTGGTTGGTTGGTGATAAGTTTTCATCACCGCCGGTTTCATAACCGGTAGTAATGACAATGGGCATCACTGTCGACTTACACTGCCGAGGGCCAAAACCGGCGGTGATGGGGTTCTGGAGCCGGCGGTGAATACCTGTTCTGTAGTAGTGTCATGTTTTCGTTGCTAAAGGCATCCCGGCCTGCATGTTGGCAGCTTTACCCCCTGCACGTAATTATGTTCTGTTAATATAATTAAGAGTAATTAAGCTCTTCGCATTCGAAAAATAATAATGAAAACATTCTTCTATTTTGGTGTAGGAGTAGGTTGCTGATAAATTTGTCTTCCATCTGAGATGGCACGATGTTAATAATGCGTGAAAGTGAAGTGTTCTATTCTACTAACTCGTGACCTATGAGATCTCTGCGCCATGAAAGATTAAGTTAATGCTAGGAAATAGGTGTCCATCTGTCGGGATAGACCGCTCCGTGCGCCCACATTTTTTTTAATCCACGAGCGATCGGGTTGATTCCTTTTTAAGCATTCGGACGGACTGCTCCGTGCGCCTCAGCCCGCTCGTGCCGTTGCTCCCGGCTGCACTAGCTACTCAGTGGGCCTGGTCATATTTTAATCTATGAATGCAAGTAAGACAAATATATGTATGTACACGTATGTACAGATGCCTCATCGTATGTATATTAGAAGAAGACATAATCGACATGTATGGAGAGTTGTGCTGACATAATCGACATGCGTGGAGAGCGGTGCTGAATAACTAGCTAGAGCAACGTATGTATGGCTACCGTCTATACTTGCAAGCATGTGCAAAAAATGTCTTTGGTCCAAAAATAGTTATAGACCACAAATGTTTGTTAGCCTGATCATATTGCGAGTCAACTTAGCATGGTAAACATAAGTAGCAACTATTCCGTATAGGCTCTAATATGTTGGAGCCACATATAAAATATTTGTATGGCCGGCTTAATAATTTATTTTGCTTGATTACCATAGTCAACACTGTGCTAAAATTTCACCATGCATTATCTTTAACAGTAATGCTACGGAGTGGGCGTCTGTCCGTCCGGACAGACAGCTCCGCACGCCCTGCCCTCGCCGCTCGCTCTGTGCGTCCCGTGCCCTACCTGCCCGCACCATTGCTCGCTCTGGCCCACGCGGATTCACCCCGGCCGTCGCACGCCTCGCCTACTGCGGCCGTCTCGTAGGGCTGCCTCCATCGCGTCAGTTCATCGCGCCGTCAACCCATGTTGCACTAAAAGCTTATTGTAAACATATGTGTCAAGTGTTTCAGATGTTTCAGATGTATGTTGCAAATGTTCCATATAGATGTTGCAAAAAAGTAGATTTGGATGTTGGATATGTTGCGGCAATGGCTATACATTGCAAGTATCTATTCAAAATGTTTCATCTACTTCAGACATATGTTGTAAGTGTTTTATCTAAATGTTGCATATGTTGCAGTGGATATAACATATGTTGCATTGGTTGTACACGTATGTTGCAAGCGTATGTTCCAAATGTTTCATCTGCTTCAGACATATGTTGCAGAAAGTGCTTTCATGTTGCAAGTGTTTCATGAGTAGGCATAGGCGGTCCCCACAGGCGAAGTTGGTCCCTCTATGCACGATACGGATGTTGCAAAAGTAGATCTAGATGTCGCATATGTTGAAATGGTTATACACATATGTTGCAAGTATCTATTCAGAATGTTTCATTTACTTCAGACATATGTTGCAAGTGCTTTTATTTGGATGTTGCATATGTTGCAGTGGCTAGACACATACGTTGCAAGCGTATGTTCTAAATGTTTCATCTACATCAGACGTATGTTATAGAAAGTGCTTTCATATTGCAAGTGTTTCGTGAGCAAGCGCAAGTGCGGGTGGTCCCGTGTGTACATATGTTTCATTTCCATACGAGGCCCATAATTGGATGCTGCAACGTTAGTTGGACATCAAAGTAAAATGTAATCTACATAACGTCTGACAAGAGAGGTCAATGACACCATCTCCTTGCGGAGGCAGGGAAAGTGAAACATGCAATCGTACGAGTGTTCAAGAAGTGGAATTAAAAAATAATAATTAACAAGGCACGTAAGAAGATAATTTTTATGGATACAAATAATTAATAGGACAAAAATAACTTTTACAGAAAGATGGCCAGACGGATCCAATTTGTCTGGATGTTCGGGCGGTAGGTGAGGTTTCTGTGACTCCTGGTATAGTAACATCTTTGTATCTAGCAATATTATACAAACAGGTATACTATTCTCGCATGCTTGTCTTCCAAAAGAGCCGTTGTTTGTGAGCCATCTTTTTACACCATAAAAGATCAGAGGAAAAAAAAACTCGTTTTACCGCCCAAATGTAAGTCCCCGTTTTCCCATCTCTTTATATATGACACATCTATCTATAAACATAAACCAAGGTCCTATTTGCTGGATGGTTTCTAACTGACTAATTTTGACCGATGCTGATTTGTTATGAGAAAAAAATATTATTGAATAGCTGGTTGATTCTAACTAATAGGATCAGGCTGAAACAAGTAAACGTGCATAATTCGTGGGCACCCTAGAGGCCACATCATCATCTATAAATAAACCAATGAAAACAACAAAACGTGCATAACTCGTTGGCACTCCAGTGGCTAGTGGGTAGTACCGTAACTAGTCACATCGGTGCTATTTGATTGCTCTGGTCACCTTTCCCTCTCATCTGTGAATTATTATCAATTGCCTTAGTGCTAACGGACGGTGAAGAGAAAAAGGAGGCAGAGGTCGAGTAGAGGTAGTGCTAATATGATCGTGGAAACAACGTCATCTCAAACATGACAAGCGCCGTGCTCGCTGTTGCCACACCTCGGGTGTGTTTACTTCCTTGAAAAGAGTGAAAAAAAATATTTTAGCACGTTTTGTCTTTATTTGACAAATAGTGTCCAACCGTTGACTAATTAGGTTCAAAACGTTCGTCTCGTAAAGTACAACCAAATTGTACAATTAGTTTTTGATTTCATCTACATTTAGTACTTCATGCATGTATCGCAAGTTTGATGTGACGGGAAATCTTTTTTTGAATAGTACGAGTACGTTTTTTTTTGGAACTAAACACATACTCAGCAGTCAAATCAATTATTGCTCCTTTCGGGCCGTGTTTAGTTGGGCAGATTTTGGATGGCCAAAATCTGTATAGTGCTAGGTTCTGTACTGTAGCATTTCGTTTGTATTTGTGAATTTTTATCCAAATATTGACTAATTAGGCTCAAAAGATTCGTCTCGTAAAGTACAACTAAACCGTGCAATTAGTTTTTTATTTCATCTATATTTAGTACTCCATGCATGTGCCGATATTTTGATGTGATGGAAAATCTTCTTTTTGCATAGTAGAATTTGGGGAGAAATTTGACATCTAAAGGAGGCCTCCATTGCAAGTGCGGGTCGTTCGCTGCTACGGAACTGATAACGGTGATGTCAGGACCGGTTTCCTACGCTAGTCTCAACGGTGATGTCGACATTAAATAATGTGAGTAAAAATGGATGTTTTTGCATGGGTCGAGAAAGAGAAAAGATTGGAGTTTTCTGCCATGAAACTAATCGGCGCGGTTTCACACACCTTAGAAACTGGACGAAAGCTGCGTTGAGACGGCTTCTCTCCTGTCATCCGATCCAGTGCGGCTGTCATGGGCGCTTGTCATCTACGCCAGAAGGGGACCTGAACGAGGCACCGCGGCTCGGCTACCGTGACGGCGCCGGCGATGCGGCCGCCGCAGACTCCGATGCGATCTGGGCTGTGGCCCGCTCGCCGGGGAGTCGGGGTCCTCGGTCGCCAGCTCGGGGAGGCGTCGCCGCGTGGGACTGCTAGAGGGCCGAGGCGGCCTGACGGGAGGCTGGACGCCGGAGGCGCTAGGCGTGGTTGCGGGCTCCTTCTCGACACCTCTCCGACCATGGCTGCTAGCTCCGCCGCGCCGCGCCGGGCTCCACCTCGCTGGTCCACTGCACGGTCAGCTCAGTCACCGGCTGGACCACGGGCGTGCGTATCGGCCTGCCTTGCGGCACCGCTCCGCCCTCGACCATGGCGGCCGCCGCGGGAGCTTCGGCCACGAGCTGGGCCGTCATGCACAGCGGGCGTGATACGGGCGTGGGTGCAAGCTCTACGAGTACGGTCCCGCGTCGTCTTCGAGTACGGGCGCGGGTGCAAACTCCAGGACTTCGACGGCCGCGAGTACCTCGACATGGCCGCCGGCATCGCCGTCATGGCGCTCGGAACAGGCCAGTCCTCCCTATGATCCTCCCCTTCCCTTTCCCCGCGCTCTCCATGTGTTCGATGCATTGCTCCATCCGCCATGTTTTATTCGCTTCACCTACTGAAACAGCTCGCTATCACAGGTGGAGCTTGCCAAGCGGCTCGTGGTCGTGGAGGTGTCGTACGCACTTGCGTTCAGCTGCAGCTTACACGGCCGGACCATGGGCGATGTCGCGCTCACCAGCAAGTTCACAGTACCAGGAGCCCCGGCAAGTTGCAGTACCAGGAGCCCTTTCGTTCCGGGCATGATGGAGTCTGAGTTCTGCCTGTCTGTGTGTATATGCGTTTGGTAGTCGCTGAATTGTGTATATGCGTTTTTAAGTGTGATACTGACGCTGCAAAAGCTACATAGTTTGCATACCACATCTGATCACAACACAATATATGAATCAAATACTAAAGCTACTCTATAAAACTGTGAAATGAAACTATGCATTAAGAGACTCTGTTTTATTCTTAGTCACGTCTTGGAAATTGGAAGGTGAAACTACCCACTGAGACTGACCTTAAAAACCGGCACTGTAGGGTCTCTCGGTCCATCACTGTCGGTTTTTTTTACTAAAACTGGTACTGATAGGACCAACTAATACTGATATTCGGGTCATCACTATCGATTTTAGCCAAGAACCGACAGCGGTATAGGATCATCACTACCGGTTTTTAGCTAAAAATAACACTGTCGTTGTCAGTTTGTCGCTTGAGCCGACAGTGATATGTTGCACAAAAAAATTCATAACTTTCTCATATAATGTCTGATGAAGATGAACTTTATACCAAAGTTGTAGTACTTGACGAGATCTACAACTTTGTAGTTCAAACTTTTTTATTTGAGATCTTTTGGATGTCCAAATATACACCACAAGATTTTATAGAGTTACTCCCTCCATTCCAAATATTATAAGTCGCTTTGAATTTTTTTGCATATCAATTTTGCTATGCATCTAGATATAATAATATGTCTAGATATATAGCAAAATTGATGAACCAAAAAATTCAAATCGACTTATAATTTGGAACAGAGGGAGTAATACCAAAGGAGTCCATATGCTTTATATATAGTCAAGTGAGTGTGTAGTGGTAGTTAAGAATCTCGGATGGAGAAGCGACTAAAACAAAAGTTATAGATATCGAAATGTTATGCACCTTTGTAGTTCACAAGATCGAACAACAACAGCAGCAGCAGGAGGAGGAGGAGGCCGGCAAAAGGACTCAGCGATGGCGAACTGGCCGGCGAGGGGCTCAGCGGCGGTGGTAGGGTTTGCGGAAGCGAGGAAATGTCGTAGGAGCGAACCGTCTCATTGATACCATGAGAGAGTATTAGGGTTTGGATAATGCTCGATTGACATTGATTAGTGACAATCATTGAGTACATATAGGCATGATGGGAGCCTAGGTCGGCAGGCTCATGGCCCATGGGCTTAGACTCTAAGGGCATCTCCAATGTTACTAGCGAACCGAATGGTTCGGAGAGGACGAGTGCAAGTTTGGTTCGGCAGCCACAGCGTAGAGATCATTTTTGTGGGGTCCACTAGCTTCAAATTTTTTTTGTTTGTATCTGTCTCACAGCCACGCGGAAGACTCCCAATGCTTCGTTCCCCCCTCTGTCTCACGCGCGGACGAGATTCATTCTTTTATTGCCTCGATTCGGCCCGTCTGCAGAGTTCGCTTTTAGTTCTGACAACAACGGTTCGAACGCTCTAGGCCCAGTTCAGTTACCAGAAAATTTTGCAAAATTTTTCAGATTCCCCGTCACATCAAATCTTTGGACACATGCATGAAGCATTAAATATAGATAAAAAATAAAACTAATTACACAGTTTAGACGAAATGGACGAGACGAATCTTTTAAGCCTAATTAGACCATAATTGGACAATATTTGTCAAATAACAACGAAACGCGCTACAGTGTCATTTTGCCAAATTTTTCGGAACTAAACAGGCCCCTAGTGTTCATGGTTCGATTGAAGAAGCCCACGGTTGACAACACTGGAGCTGCTCTAACAAGGGGACGCTTATGATGTGGAAGAGATGCCAAGGAATGGCGAGGAACGTTGATAAGCGACGACAAGTTTCGGCGTTGGTGACGAAACGGAGACTGATGGCGACGCGTACGAGAGACGATGATGGATGGGCAAGGGGTGGTGTCGTGGTGACGAACGATGACGACTGTTGGTGACGAACACCGCGTGACGCAGTGGGAAAGCCGAACAGACGCACTGATTTTCCGGCGCCCCACTCACCAATGGTGCTCTATGAAAACATCGGTAATCAGAAGCAATATAGAACTGACATGATGTGCAGCATGCCCTGCTGCCAAATGGGTGAGGACGGGTCTCCGCAGTCCGTGAAGACGAAGACGGCGCCGCCGATGTTGAGGACGTTCGCGATGGTGTTCAAGCACGCAGATGCAGTGGACATGGCGCTGATGGTGGTGGGCCTGGTTGGCGCCATCGGCGACGGCATGTCCACGCCAGTGATGCTGGCCATCACCAGCCGCGTCTTCGACGACGCCGGCAGCGGCCCTGATCGTCTCCAGCAGTTCGTCCCCAAGATGAATGAGGTGCGGTCGCGTTATTACCATCTCTGATCTCCGTCCAAATCCTAGCAGGCAATGTTACATGAACAACAACACTGACGCATCCACCGGGTCTCTAACGATCAGAACGTGAGGTATACCCTCTACTTGGCTGCCGCACACGGGATCACGGCATTCCTAGGTGAGCGAACGTGCGCAGCGCATGCCGATTTTCCGGCCGGCTGGCTCACACCATATTGCCACTGTTCGTGCAGAGGGGTACTGCTGGACGCGGACGGCGGAGCGGCAGGCGTCGCGGATGCGGCTGCGATACCTGCGGGCCGTGCTCCGGCAAGACGTGGAGTACTTCGACCTCAAGGCCGGCTCCACGTCGGAGGTGATCACCAGCGTCTCCAACGACAGCCTCGCCGTGCAGGACGTGCTGAGCGAGAAGCTGCCCAACTTCGTGATGAACGTCACCGCGTTCGTGGCCAGCTACGCCGTCGCGTTCCTCCTGATGTGGCGGCTCACGCTGGTGGCGCTGCCATCCGTGCTGCTGCTCATCATCCCCGGCTTCCTCTACAGCCGCGTCCAGATCAGCCTGGCGCGCCGGATCAGGGAGCTGTACACGCGCCCGGGCGCCATCGCCGAGCAGGCCGTCTCGTCGGTGCGCACCGTGTACTCGTTCGTCGCGGAGAGGTCCACCGCGGCGCGGTTCGCCGCGGCACTGGACGAGTCGGTGCGGCTCGGGCTCAAGCAGGGGCTCGCCAAGGGCCTTGCCCTCGGCAGCGGTGGCATCCGCATCGCCATCTTGGCCTTCACCGTGTGGTACGGCAGCCGCCTCGTCATGTACCACGGCTACAAGGGCGGCACCGTCTACAACGTCGCCCTCGTCATCGTATTCGGAGGCGGGTACGTCGGCGAAGCTAGCTGTCAATTCCGTTTCGATGATACTTACTAGACGCCGACACCATTAGCGATCGAACCACGCAGAGCACTGGGGACGGCGCTGTCAAACATCAAGTACTTGTCAAAGGCGACCTCGGCGGCGGAGAGGATCATGGAGCTGATCAGGCGGGTGCCCAAGATAGACTCAGAGAGTGGCGCCGGCGACGTGCTGGACAACGTTACCGGCGAGGTGGAGTTCAGGAACGTGGAGTTCTGCTACCCGTCGCGACCCAAGAGCCCCATCTTCGTCAACTTCAGCCTGCACGTGCCGGCCGGGCGCACGGTGGCGCTGGTGGGCGACAGTGGGTCAGGGAAGTCGACGGTGATCGCGCTGCTTGAGCGCTTCTACGACCCGTCGGCCGGGGAGGTGACCCTGGACGGCGTGGACATCCGGCGGCTGCGGCTCAAGTGGCTGCGCGCGCAGATGGGGCTCGTCAGCCAGGAGCCAGCGCTGTTCGCGACGTCGATCAGGGAGAACATCCTGCTTGGCAAGGAGGACGCCACGGAGGAGGAGGTCGTCGCCGCGGCAAAGGCGGCCAACGCCCACAGCTTCATCTCGCAGTTGCCGCGGGGATACGACACGCAGGTGCATCTTCTCCTTGATGGCATTAGTGCTTTCACCTTTTTTCAATAAAAAACTACTTTACGAAAAGCCAAAGCATTATAAGATTTTTTTTCTTTTTTTTTGTTTCTCCACATATCTAAGTTGAATTTTTTTAAGTAAAAATTATGTAGGATGATAGCGGACATATCATAAGTTAAGTTAGAAAAGTAGAATGTATTTTTTGTAATCATTATTCATAAAATTTTGTATCACTTGTGTAAATTTATAATTGATGTCCTAACCTATCAAACTGATGACTAAAAATCTATAATTGATTTTTTCAACATAAGTTATGATGTCTGCAGTGAGCCTTAATTTAACTTAAAAATCAACTGGTAGGTGGATAAATGAAAAGTACAAATCTCATTAACAAGTCCAACAATAATAACAAAGCCTTTCACTCCAAAGTAAGTTGGGATTGGCTAGAGTTGAAACCCAATATGAGCCCCTACTCACGGTTCAGGCACGTCACGTCAGTAGCTGCTTTCGAAGCACTCTACCTTTCAAATATATTTTTATTGCCTATTAAAATAGTTGGTAGTAATTTGAATTGAAAATTATTATAGAGGTTATCCGAACACAAGTCTTACTTGCCATAGTAATTTAGACTTTATACTTAAATCTATAATGTTAATGTGGTTTGCCATGTAACCAAACATCAATGTCGATAAAGGATAATAAATATCAAAGAAAAATTCCAAATAAACAAGAAGAGTAGTTGCATCGAAGTCAATATTATTGCAAGCTATGCGTAAATAATGCACACAAAAAGTTAGAATGTTCACAAAGAAGATGACGAGACCTATCTGGTATATTGAGCCAAAGTACACACTTATTGAGTAACCTTATCATCTTTAAAGATGGGTAACCTTAGCATCTTTCCATTGTAACAAAGGCACACACTTATTGAGTAGAATGATCACTTCAAAGTTCAAACAATCACATATTGAGCCAAGATGCTTAATTTATTGATGTTTTAATCATTGAAAAGATAAAGAAGTCATATGCGGGCCCTTGACAACTTATGTATTACGACAACGGGAAGGTAAATGCATATAAATTAAATATGCAATAACTCGTTAAAACAATATACCATTGAGCAAAAGTTTCAAGAGACAAACTGAACAGACGTGTTAATTTATATATGTGTCTATAACACAAAACTTCAAATATATATATTCTTCTAACGAGGGGATGTCTTGACCATTTTTCAATAGTCGTGTATCGTGCAATGTACACACTTACTATAAAAAAAGTTTTTAATTGGAACAAAGAATGTTGTACAAACAAAAGTTTGTTGAGTCAATTAGCTAGCACCAAACATGTCAAAATTGCTAAAGTAATTAACAAAGTCAATTCTCTATATTTTCATGCCACAACAAACTTCGGTTAACCTTTTTGTTTCAAGAAACTACATATGGTTACAAGTGTTAGATCAACATGAAACAAGTTCATTTTATTTGTATACATTGTCCAAATCCTTAGAACTTAGACCTTTCAATGATATATAAGTTTTTCTTTACTTGGACACTAATGAAATACATACTAAAAATAGGTGGGTGAGCGTGGTATCCAAATGTCTGGAGGGCAGAAGCAAAGGATTGCTATTGCCAGAGCAATCTTAAAGTCACCCAAGATCCTCCTCCTTGATGAAGCTACTAGTGCATTAGACACTAATTCAGAGCATGTGGTCCAGGAGGCACTTGACCTGGCCTCCATGGGCCGAACTACTATTATCATTGCACATCGGCTCTCCACCATACGAAATGCTCATTTGATTACTGTCATGAAGTCTGGTGAGGTCAAGGAGTTGGGCTCCCATGATGAGCTCATTGCCAATGAGAATGGCCTTTACTCAACTCTTGTCCACCTTCAACAGACCAGAGATCCAATTGAGACTACCAAGGTTTGTGAGACTAGAAATGCATATGTTATGTTGCAATCAAACAACCAAAGTAGGGGTTTCTCTGCAGCAAGCAGGTCGATCTCAACAAGGTCAATGGGTGATACAAAAGACAATGGTAACATAGAGAATCCAAAGCTTCCTGTGCCATCCTTCAAGAGGCTACTAATGCTCAATGCACCAGAGTGGAAGCAGGGGTTGTTGGGGAGCTTTAGTGCAATTGTCTCTGGAGGCATACAACCTGCATTTTGCTATATCATGGGCAGCATGATTTCGATCTACTTCTCTACAGATCATGAAGAGATCAAGGAGAAAACAAGGACCTACGCACTTATCTCCATCGGCCTTGCATTGCTCACGTTCATGGTTAATATTGGGCAACACTACAACTTTGCTTCCATGGGGGAATACCTCACCAAGAGGGTCAGAGAACAGATGCTCGCTAAATTTCTCACTTTCGAGATTGGGTGGTTTGACCATGATGACAACTCTAGTAGTTCCATATGCTCACGGCTTACCACTGATGTAACACCTCAAGTGTTTAGCTCCATAATTGCATTGCATTTGCATTGCATAAGCATAAGCATGCATCATTCATGTTTGTTATTTTATGTGATGCAACACATGTGATTATTCTAGGGTTTGTTTGGTTTATTTCATGAAGTATTTGATAGTTGGTGTAACAAAAAGGTAAGGTAGCCAATCATGACCTACAACACCTTAGTTATACTTAGGGTAACATTTGGAACAAGTTTCATGTTGACCAAAATTACAAATTTGCCCTCCAAGAGAAGTTGACCACCATTTGACCCTAGAAGGCTCTAGTTTGACCAATTAAAAAGTCTAATTTAGAGACCTTGCATGGAAGAGCACCCTTAAGTAAAGTTGTAGAGAATTTCATGAGGAACAAAAGTTCTAATATGGCCATCTCATGAAAATGACCAGAGCATGCTCAAAAATGGCCCACAAGTCAGCTTGAGTGGTGATCAACACTTAGAAAAAATTCTAAGTCTGGAAATTTGATTTTTCAGTTTCACTGTACCTCACTTTAGCAACTTGTAACTCACAAACCAGGCCAAACCAGCCTTTGAGCCAATTGACAAAGTTGTTGTCCACACATAGCTCTACAACATTGTCAATATCACCATCACCTGGTTCTCAATAGTTTAGGAGATATAGTGTCAAGAAGTTAGGGTTTCAGTCGGCATTGATCTCTGAAACTGCATTTCAGTTTCAAGGGGCACCACTTTGGAACTCTGTAATTTCAAATCTAGGCCGAACCAGTCTAAGCTCCAATTGACAATTTTGTTGCCCTCACATAGCTCTACCAAATTGCTGTTAACACTTAGCACTAATACCGGCTAGATTTGGAACGGGGATTGGTGGAACTTTGGCCGTCAGTCGGGCAATGGACGCCGAAGTCGTCGGGTTCAGGGTTCAGACAACGACCGTGTCGTGGCGCTCGGGCAGAACAGCTTGGCCGCGTGGCGTCCGAGCTCTGCCGTCGCCTCCACGTCGCGAGCCCAGGCGCGGAGATGAAGACCGAGCCGACACCTCAACCCCCACCACTCGCGCTCGCCATTTCCTCCCTCTCTGCTTCCTTCTCCGCGCGCGGGCGGTGACCAGAGGAGTGAAACCGCGACGGTGTCGAGCCATTCTCCCAGACCTCGCCAATCCCTCCGCCTCACCACCCTCCATCCCCTTGACCCACCGAAGCCCGCGATTTGACTCGAGGTGAGCCGCATTGCCTTCTTCCCCGTCTCCGAGAGGTCGCCGGAGCCCGCCATGGGACCTCACCGTGGTCGGGGTGCTTCGGGTCTCTCTCCATCCTCCCTTCCTAGCAAAATGGATCCGCCTAGCTTCGGTGAAGCTCGTACCGAGCCTAGACCGCACCGTGCATCCTCACCGGCGACGGCGCGCCGCCACCGGACATCACCGGCCGCCGCTCGCGGTGACAAGCCCCTTCCACCCCATCCCCATCCATTCCACGAGCACCAATCGACGCACCGGGTGACGGAGAACACGAGGCGGTGTTCAATTGGCCGAGCGAGCTCTTCTCCGGCGAGCTCGAGCTCGTCGGAGCTCGCGGGCCTCCGCCTCCCCTGTCTCCGGTCACTGACCGTGGGGGCCCGCCCGTCAGTGTCGCGCGCGGGCGGGAGCGCTGAGCGGGCCGCGCGCGCGCGAGTGTGGGCCGAGTTTCCCGGGCCGGCCCAGTTCATCCGAAATGAAATTCGTTTTTATTATTTTGTCACTGATTTTTGTACAAGTTGGAAAAATATAGATCTAGGGTTTTAATGATCCAAAAATCATGAGATAAATTTTGTTAGGGTCTACATGATGTGTAGTATTTTAGAAAAATATAAATCTGGAATGTGATGTTTGATTTCTAGGAGAATTTAATAGATCCTTTAAATGTGTTTTGGAATGCAAGCAAATTTGTTAAATTTATAACTTGAGCTGTAGTATTCCATAAATCATGAAATTTGGTGGGTAGGTTACTCTATGCTAGCCCTAGCTCTGGTAAAAATTTGGGCATCAGTGCTTAAGTAATTTCCAAGTTATAATGCTATCTTGTTATTCTAGGAAATACTTAAATGAATTTTTGTAATTTTTCTACATGTGCAATGTTCATATAAATTTTTGGAGAATGTCTTGGTACCCTAGAGTGTCCAAGAAAATTAAGAAATCTGTTGTTTGACACTTTTTACTATGCTTTGTTATTTATACAAAAATCAGCCTTTTGGGCTTGTGAATTTTGTTCAGAGAGTTTCTGTGAATAACACTTGTCCAAATTTTTACTGTGGTCTCTTTTTGGGTCAGAGAGTCCCCTGTAATTTTTGTAGAATTTTAGGAGCAGTTTATATATATGTTTGAAATTTCACTTAATTACTTAAGTAAATTAAGAAATGGGTTTAAATAAATATTCTAGGTGGGCACACCTTACTTTCTGGTGTTCTTGTGACATTTGTGAACTTGTAGTAGTATTAGTTTGGTCTTAGAGAATGTTTGTCACATCAATAAATATTTAACCTTTGTAATTTTAGGTTTTCTGGACAGCTAGTAGTAATTCTAAATTTGGCTTTGATAAAATTGGTTGCTGGAAAACTTGTAAATACCAAAGTTGGAGTAAATTTGATGAACTAGCTTGTGTCAAATTTTGGAAGCATTTGGCTTAGCAGTTTGAGAGTTACTATTATTTAAAGTGGCAGTTCAAAATCTGCTACTCTCTGTTTTGAGAGGACAGATTCTGGAACTTGTGAAGTTTGACATGGAGAACTTAGGAGTTTAGAGTTGAGGTCTGAAAATGAATGGTAGTGCATTTCTTAGGCTTTCCAGATTGTCTTAGATCATATCTTTTGGAATTGTAAATCTCCTGTTGTGATAAAAACAAGTAGCTACTGTCCAGAATGCTTACTGTGGTGTTTTGCTGATTGATATGATGTAATATCCTAAGACATGCTACTTTTGTAATTGTTAGGTGTTAGGGCCTTAACTGAGGATGAGCAGCTTTATCTTAGGTTAAGTAGATTAGGTGAGTACTTCTCTACTGGAGAAGAGATTTGCACGTACTAATAAAATAACTTGAATAAAGTATTTTATTTCTAAAATGCATTTCATTCCGAGCATGTTGCACCCATTTATGCATCCATTATAATTATTGTGCATTCATGCAATAGGTGCACCGTGAAAGCATCTAGGCCCCAAGGTTTGGTTTCGGCAATTGATAACAACGCTTTATTACCATGACTAACGTGTGTTTTGCAGAAACTTTGGTAAGTTAGGTCATGGAGGTTTTAACTGCTTTGGGCACCATGGTATTCATGCCCCTTGATGGAAATCGTTTCGGTTTTCAAAAGAGTGACGTCAAGATTAAGGACGGTTAGTTCCGGATGTCGAGGTGTTGAGAGACATTTGGAATAGTCGTTAGGATCTTCGTTTTTCTCTTTTGGCCGTACTATAAAGGGGGGCATGAGCGGGTAGCTTGACCTAGGCGAGTCCTATGTTTAGGTGTGGTGCACACTTGTTAAACTTGGCGCTAGGCAGCTCTAGAATAGCTCAAAGTTCAGTTGGGAGCAACTTGGTTGAAGTTGTAACGCTTTGCGGAGAGTTTCGGGTCATTTTCTCATGACCGGACGCGGTCCTCGGCATGACCGGACGCGTCCGGTCAGTTCAGTTCCGCGGCTGGGGTTTCAGCTCTGAGCACCGGACGCGGTCCTCGCGAGGACCGGACGCGGTGGTCAGAAGTCAACACGTGTCACTTAAGGGAAACACCCGATCGGACGCGACGTGGGTGTGATCGGCGCGTCCGGTCATAGTCCAGTAAGGTCCTGAGACGACCGGACGCGTCCGGTCATCACCCATCGGACGCGGTAGCGCGTCCGGTGTGAGTACAGTAAGCTCCACGCACGATCGGACGCGTCCGGTCACCCCTGACCGGTGCGTCCGGTCATTTAGGTGTTTTTCAGTTTTTGACCGTTACGAGCGACCGGCGCGTCCGGTCAGTACGACCGGCGCGTCCGGTCAGCTCGAGTTTTGCTGAGTCAGCAGGTAACGGTTCGTTTCGTCTGTGGGGTGTATAAATACATCCCCACCACCTCTTTTAGAGGTCTCTTGCTCATTTGATCAGCTGATAAACACCTTTGAAGTGCAAGGTAGTGCAAGAGCACTAGTGAGGATAGAGATTTGAGAATCAAAGCTTGTGAGTTCCTCACTAGAGATTAGAGAGTAACAAGTGTGCATCCACTTTCTCATTTAGGCTCGTAGAGGTCAAGTGAGAGTTCTAGCTTGTTACTCTTGGTGATCGCCATCACCTAGACGGCTTGGTGGTGATTGGGAGTTTGGTGTTCATCCGGCGGAGCTTGTGGATGACCCAACTCATCTTGTGAGCGGTTGTGGGTGATTCACCGCGACGGAGTGTCGAAGAATCAACCCATAGAGAGCACTTGATCCTTGCGCGGATCAAGGGGGAGCGACACCCTTGCGCGGGTGCTCCAACGAGGACTAGTGGGGAGTGGCGACTCTCCGATACCTCGGAAAAACATCGCCGTGTTCCTTGCCCCTTTACATTCAAGCATTTACTTTCTCGTATTTACTTACATTGCTTGTTTACATTCCTAGACTTGCCATGCTAGACTAGGATTGGAAACTAGGGTGCAAAACTTTGTATCGGTAGACTCTCTAGGAACACAAGTAGACACTAGGGGTGAATTCCAGCTTGTAGGATTTATTCCTTGCTTTTATTTTTAGAAAAGCCCAATTCACCCCCCCTCTTGGGCATCTTGATCCTTTCAATTGGTATCGGAGCCAGGTTGCTCTACTATTAGGCTTTACCGCTTAGAGCAAGATGTCTAATGGGGAAGGACCACCTCCCACTTTTGAGGGAGACGATTTTCCATATTGGAAAATTCGTATGGAGGCGTACCTCGAAGCCATAGATGCTGGGTGTCTTAGAGCCGCAACCGAAGGGCTTCCCCCCATAAGGGATCCCGCTAACCCAAGTGGTGACGAGGAGAAGTACGACCGGTGGAATGCAAAGGCCAAAAATGCACTCTACCGGGGCTTAGGCAAAGATATCTTCAATCGCGTGCGTAATGCAAAGAACGCTCATGAATTGTGGGAAAATCTTTGTGCTCTCCATGAGGGAACTAAGAGTGAGCGTGAGGAACGCTATCACATAGCCTTAAAGAAAATTAATTCTTTTGAGATGCTTCCCAAAGAAAGTGCTAATGACATGTACACTCGCTTGAATGTTCTTGTAGAGAACCTCAATGCTCTTGGGCTCACCAAAATGAGTCAATCGGATGTTGCAAGGAAGATCTTGAGTGTGCTTCCCGTTGAGAAGTATGGACATATTGTCACCGTGCTTCACCAAAGTGATCTTTCCACCGCAACACCAACGCAAGTTTTGGGGAAAATCAATGCTCATGAGATGTACATGCATATCACTCCGGAAGAGGGCTCATCATCTTCCAAGAAGAAAGACTTGGCCTTCAAAGCTAGTCATGACAAGAAGAAGATGAAAGGCCAAGTCATGATGGTGCAAGAAAACTCAAGTGATAGTGATGTTGATGATGAATCACTTGCACTCATGGTGAGAAAGACCACCAAGATGTTAAAGAAGCTTAACAAGAGTGGCATCAAGTTCGATGGCAAGAAGAAGAAATTCTTCACAAGTAGCAAGAGAAAGCCAATCTCGGAGATGGATTGCTACAATTGTGGTGAACTTGGTCATCTAGCTCATCAATGCCCTAGACCACCAAAAGACAAGTACAAGAACAAAAACAAGGGCAAGAAAAATGATTCAAGTGATGAAGAAGAAGAGAAGAAGAGGAACAAGCCATACAAAAAGAAGGATGGCAAAAAGAAGGAGTTCCACAAGAAAAAGAAGGGAGGAAAGGCATACATTGTTGGTGATTGGCTCACCGACATTGAATCATCATGTGAGTCCTCCGAAGATGAAAGCAATGATGAGAAAGAGAAGGTTGCCGCATTTGTGATGGGGCCATCATCTTCACCAACATCTTCATCACCACCTTCACCACCTCCTTCATCATCATCGTCCACTACTCACCTATGCCTTATGGCCAAGGGTGAACGAAAGGTACAAAACCATGATAGTGATGATGATGACGATAGTGATAGTGATGATGAATATGACTCACCTTCTTATGATGAACTTGTAAAATTGTTAAACAAATACACTAAAATCATAAGAAGAACTAGAAGTGAAAATGATGATCTTCAAAATGAAAATGAATCACTCTCATCAAAGCTTGAAAATATTCAAAAGAATAGTGGTGAGTTTAGAGTTCAAAATGAAGTGATGTCTTCCACTCTCAAGGAACTCAAAACCTCCTATAAAGAGCTTAAAGATCAACATGATAAACTTGAGAAGAAGCATGATGAGCTCATCACTAGACACAATTCTCTAAAGGACAAATATACCACATTAAAAATTGATTATGATAGTCTTGTGGTTGCTAATGAACTTGCTCTTGAGACACATGATGCTACTAACCATGTTGTTAAGTGTGATATAGCTACATCATGTGATGACTTGATCATTGAAAGCATTGAGCGAGGTTCTAGTAGCAAAGGCAAGAGTGTGGTTGAGTCAAGCAACCATGATGATTATGCCAAGATTAAGAGTGAAAATGAGAAGCTTGCAAGTGAGAACAAGAAGCTAAAAGGTTTGATGGCTCTTGAGAAGCAACCAACAAATGAGTCACTCATTGAAGAAAACAAAAAGCTAAAGCAAGAAAAAGAGCATCTCAAGACCGGCCTAAGCAAGTTCACAAGAGGCCAACATTTGCAAAGTGAGCTCCTCATGAACACCGTAATGAAGATGGATAGAAGTGGTATTGGGTACTTGGCAAATCAAGAGAAGAAAGCAAAAGCTCAACAACAACAAAGCAAGTCAAAGCCCAAGCCAAAGAGATGTGTTGAGTGTGGTCAAGAAGGTCACTTTGCTCATGAATGCAAAACTCCACCACCACAACCCTTGCCCAAGCATGCTAGACCTTTCGCTTTCAATGCTCATTATATGCTAAGAAAATATTCAAATGGAAAGATGAAAGTCATGTTTTTGGGTCCCCCAAACAAGAATAGGCCAAAGAAAATATGGGTTGCCAAGTCACTAGTGGATAAAGTCAAGGGCCCCTCTCAAGTTTGGGTCCCTAAACAAAAAGCTTGATCTCTTGTGTGTAGGTGAACTACAAGACCGGTGGAACTCATTGGGTTATTGATAGTGGTTGCACTCAACATATGACCGGTGATCCTCGTATGTTCACCACCATTGAAGAGAATGGTATATGTCAAGAGAAGATCACATTTGGGGATAATTCAAAGAGCAAAGTCAAGGGTATAGGCAAGATTGCAATATCACATGATCACTCACTCTCAAATGTGCTCTATGTTGCTTCATTGAGTTTCAACTTGTTGTCCGTTGGGCAACTTTGTGACCTTGGCTTCCAATGCTTGTTCACACCAAATGAAGTGGAAGTTTCAAAGATAGATGACAAGCAAGTGATATTCAAAGGCTTTAGATACAATAATCTTTATCTTGTTGACTTCACCTCCGAAGATGCAAATTTGATGACATGTTTGTTCACCAAGACCTCACTTGGTTGGCTTTGGCATAGGAGGCTTGCTCATGTTGGAATGAACACTCTCAACAAGCTATTGAAGAAAGAACTAGTGAGAGGATTGAAGGATGTGAAGTTTGAAAAGGACAAACCTTGTAGTGCATGTCAAGCGGGCAAACAAGTTGCAAACACTCATCCAACCAAAGCTTTCATGTCAACCTCAAGGGTGTTAGAACTTCTTCACATGGATTTGTTTGGGCCTACAACATACAAGAGCTTGGGTGGTAATCTCTATTGTCTTGTGATAGTGGATGACTACTCAAGGTATACATGGACTTTCTTCCTTCATGACAAATCCGAAGTGGCAAATTGCTTCAAGAAGTTTGCAAAGAGAGCTCAAAATGAATTTGAAGTCAAGATAAAGAAGATTAGAAGTGACAACGGGAAAGAATTTGACAACACCAACATTGAAGCTTATTGTGATGAAATTGGAATCAAGCATGAGGTGTCTTCAACCTACACTCCTCAACAAAATGGTGTAGTTGAGAGAAAGAACCGAACTTTGATCACCCTTGCAAGAACAATGCTAGATGAGTACAACACTCCGGAGAAGTTGTGGGCCGAGGCAATCAACACCGCATGCTATGCTTCAAATCGCCTCTTCCTACAAAAGTTTCTTGGCAAGACCCCCTATGAGTTGCTTAATGGCAAGAAGCCGGACGTTTCCTTCTTCCGGGTGTTTGGTTGCAAATGTTACATCTACAAGAAGCGTCAACACCTAGGGAAGTTTCAAAGACGTTGTGATATTGGCTTTCTTGTTGGTTACTCATCAAAGTCCAAAGCATATAGAGTATTTAACCATGCCACCGGTTTGGTTGAAGAAACATATGATGTGGAATTTGATGAATCTAATGGCTCCCAAGGAGCAATTGAGAATTGTGATGATGTAGGTGATGAACCCTTGAGGGAGGCCATGAAGAACATGCCCGTGGGAGACATCAAGCCAAAAGATGATGATGACGATGTACAAATTGTTGATCCACCATCTTCATCACGTGTGCCTCAAGATGATAACAAGAATGAGAGAGTTGAAAATGAAGACACTCATGTCTCTCATGAACAATCCGAGGCACAAGCTCAAGATGTTGATGCTCCTCATCCACCTCCTCAAGTGATTGATAAAAGAAATTCACCACTACTTCAAGCACATCCACAAGATCTCATCATAGGGAGTCCTACAAAGGGAGTAATGACTCGATCCCAAAAGCTAGCTTCTTTTGTTGAACATCACTCTTTTGTCTCTTGTGTTGAACCTAAGAATGTAGAAGAAGCTCTTCAAGATCCGGATTGGGTGATTGCAATGCATGAAGAGTTGAACAACTTCACCCGAAATCAAGTATGGACACTTGAAGAGCATCCCAAAGGTGCAAGAGTCATTGGAACCAAGTGGGTGTTCCGAAACAAGCAAGATGACCAAGGCATAGTGGTGAGGAACAAGGCAAGACTAGTTGCAAAGGGGTTCTCTCAAGTTGAAGGTCTTGATTTTGGAGAAACCTTTGCACCCGTTGCAAGACTTGAAGCCATTCGTATCCTCCTTGCTTATGCATCACATCATGATATGAAATTATATCAAATGGATGTGAAAAGTGCATTTTTAAATGGCTTTATAAACGAACTAGTCTATGTTAATCAACCTCCCGGGTTTGAAGACCCTAGATATCCTAATCATGTTTATAGGTTGTCCAAGGCGTTATATGGGCTCAAGCAAGCCCCTAGAGCGTGGTATGAACGCCTTGGGACTTCCTCATTGAGAAGGGCTTCACCATTGGGAAAGTCGACACCACACTATTCACCAAGAAGTTTAATGGGGAGATCTTCATTTGTCAAGTATATGTTGATGATATCATCTTCGGATCAACAAATGAAGATTATTGCAAAGAATTTGGTGAATTGATGTCAAAGGAATTCGAGATGTCAATGATTGGTGAGCTCACATTCTTCCTTGGCTTTCAAGTAAAGCAAATGAGAGAAGGGATTTTCATCTCTCAAGAAAAGTATACCAAGGATCTTCTCAAAAGATTCAAGATGGAAGAATGCAAACCAATCAAGACCCCAATGCCATCAAATGGACATCTCGACCTAGATGAGGGAGGTAAACCGGTTGATCAAACTCTCTACCGTTCTATGATTGGTAGCTTGTTATACCTTACCGCATCTAGGCCCGATATCATGTTTAGTGTGTGCATGTGTGCTCGCTTTCAAGCATGCCCTAAAGAACCTCACCTAAGTGCCGTAAAAAGAATCCTAAGATATCTTAAGCTCACCCCAAGCATTGGTCTTTGGTATCCCAAAGGAGCTAGATTCCAACTAGTTGGCTATTCCGATTCGGACTATGCCGGTTGCAAGATTGATAGAAAAAGCACATCCGGAGGGTGCCATTTGCTTGGAAGATCTTTAGTATCTTGGTCATCTAAAAAGCAAAATAGTGTGGCTTTGTCCACCGCCGAGGCGGAATACATTGCCGCGGGGGCTTGTTGTGCACAAATCCTATATATGAAACAAACCCTCCTAGACTATGGAATTGTTCTTGAAAAGGTGCCACTTTTATGTGACAACGAAAGTGCCGTTAAAATTGCTAACAATCCGGTACAACACTCTCGCACCAAGCACATTGATATCCGCCATCACTTTCTAAGAGATCACGTTGCTAAAAATGACATATCACTAGAAGGTGTAAGAAGTGAAAATCAATTAGCGGATATCTTCACTAAACCTTTGGATGAGGCAACCTTTTGTAGGTTAAGAAGTGAGCTCAATGTGCTTGATTCTAGTAACTTTAAAAAATGAGCGTGTGTTGTCCCTTGCATTGCATTGTATAATATGCCATGTTTATTTTTATCGCATTGTTTTTAGGGCTTGGCTAACATGGTTACGATAACCCTTCCTTGGAGGAGTGAAAAAGCCTAACCGTGGATCAAACTTGACAAGCTTCTAGTTTTACCTTCTTGTATTGCATTGCATATGCATGGTTGTTGTTCTTGTCGTTTCTTTTCAGTTAAGCTTTGAGCAACCTCTGTGTTCGTTCATGGATAGAGAGAGCATTTTGACGCTCCTAAAGGTTCAAAAACTCTATTGCATGGCCATACGTTGCTCCTTGGGTGTTTATTGCCTATTTTCTTAAAAATAATACTAGCCTAAGGCAATCTATTTTAAAATTTTTGAGGGTTTGAGTGAGGTCTCTCATTTCATGTTCCAATTGGTGTTTATTTGTGTCTCTTTAAATTGGAACCTGATTGGGAGAAGTCGCGTCGTAGTTCGGAACAAAGAAGGGCGAAGAACAGTCACCGGACGCTGCACCGGACGCTGCACCGGACGCTGCACCGGACGCAGTAGTGCTTCACCACCGCGTCCGGTCTCGGCGTCCAGCAGCGCGTCCGGTCATCCAGAAGACCAACTCCAGATCTAATGATCGGACGCTGCACCGGACGCGCCTCTGTTTGACCACCGCGTCCGGTCCCGGTTACCACCACCGCGTCCGGTCATTCGCGATGTATTCCCGAACTTCCAACGACCGGACTCAGACCGCGTCCGGTCAGTCCGCACCGGACGCGTCAGGTCACTCCAGGAGCTTACTGGAGTATGACCGGACGCTGCACCACCGCGTCCGGTCATATCGACCACCGCGTCCGGTCATCACGTGTCGCGCGGATCTAACTCTTTATAAAACCGATTCGTCCCCGACCAATCTTTTTCACCCGCACGCGCTTCCGCCGCCGCCTTGCCCTATTCGCCGACTCGCCGTCTCCGCCGGCTACTCACCGTCTTCCCTGCCGCCGGCGACCTCCGGTCGAGCACGCGCCGCCCCCTCCTCGCCCGCACGCGCTCATCGCTCGCGCACGGCTCGCTGCCGCTTCCGCGCCGCCCGCTCCCGCGCCGCCCGCAGCTGCGCCGCCACCGACCGCGCCACCGCCGCGCCGCCGTCGCCCGATCGCGAGCCGCGCTCCTGCAAGCCAGCTTCTTCTCCGACATAGGTACGACTCGTGCTTGCCTCCGATCGTTTTCCATCGATCTGCCCTAACCCTAACCCTAACCCTAGGGTTCGTCGGTCGTTCGTTCGTCAACGAGTTTCGTCGCGAGTCGTCTTCTTCGCGAAGAGCTCGTCCGGTGGATTCGGGAAATCTCGCAATCTAGGTCACCGTCGTCTCGTCGATCCGAGGTAGCTTCACGTCTCAACTCTCATCGTATCACATATGCTTGCTTTCTCTAGGGTTTCGTACCTTTTAGTCGTATATGTGCTTATAGTAGATCTCTCTATTCCGTCGTTGCAGCGAGTCTGTCCGTGTGTCGGGTGAGATCAGTTTGCTAAATCCGAGGCCAAGCCTGCGGATACGGATTGAGGCCAAGACTCTTGAGTGACAGTTCATCATCTTACAGAGATTCTCAGTCACTGTGTCAGTATGGTGCGTTGCAAGAACGCCGGTGGTGCTCCTGGTGACGGGAATGACAGTCCTCCTCGTCGGTCTGACATTGCACGTGGGAAGCGTGTCAAGGTTTTGGCCAGAAAGAAGAAGAAGACACTCACAGAGGCAGAGATTGCTCAGGCCATAGCAGATGCAGCAGAGCAGGCAGAGAGAGGTGGCAGGAGCAGTGGCATATGCATAGGCGAGCGTCGCTTTCATCTTGAAGGTCGACAGCTCGGCACAGAGGCCACTGAGGGCACTGAGGATACTAGAGCTGCAGAGGATATGTCAGTTGATCCACCCACAGAGACCACAGAGGCTCCAGAGGCTACAGCAGATACAGAGGAGCAGCCAGCTCAGTCTCCAGTACGTCGCCGCTCTACACGCGCCCGTACTCAGGTGTCTCCTCGGCCAGAGGGTCAGCGACGTGGAGCACGGCCTCCTCCCAGAGCTAGAGGTTCACCCCCGGTCGAGCACTTTGACTTGAGGGGTGCTACAGCACGTCAGGTGCAGGGGTTGAGATTCGTGGAGGTCAGTCGGTGGTTTCCACCTGTGAGGGATCCCAGAGCTTCAGAAGGATTCTATACCCCTCTTCAGGAGGATTTCTACAGAGCTCTAGTTGACAGCGGTATTGCTTTCCGACCACAGAGGGTCTGTCGACTTGAGTCACTAGTCGAGGTTGTGGGAGAGCAGCTACGTCCGCACCTGTCCTTTCTGCCAGGCTTGTCAGATCTTCTTGGACGGACAGGTGCATACTGCGGCACATGGGTGAGAGAGTTTTATGCTTCACTATGGATTGATCCTGCCCATGATTTTATTCACTTTGCATTCCGAGGCCGCGATCACCGCCTATACAGCAGCAGAGTGCGGGAGATTCTCAGACTCCCAGCTTTTGACACAAAGATACATCAGCTGTGTTATGGTCAGACTCCTCCTCCGAGACGCCCTCACGGCGGGACAATGCCTCCTACCGACTTGGTTCGACCCTGCTTCCGTGAGCCTTTTGGCGAAGGGTCTCGACGCACGCCCGCCAGTTTGACTCCACTGGCCAGAGTTTTGGATGCTATAGTCAGACGCACACTTCTTCCCAGACTTGGCTACAGAGAGGGACTGACTCGGATGCAGTTATGGGTTGTTCACCACCTCCTCTCACAGACACGGTTTGATATATGGGATCTCATACTTAGTGAGATGGAGGACACCATAGCTGAGGGCTTCAAGGGTAATCGTCAGCTGCCCTACGCACACTGGATCTGCTTCCTTATCAGATCATCTATTCAGATGCCAGCAGAGATCCGAGCTGAGATATCAGATACCACCACTGCTTTTCCTGAGTATGATATCCGTCAGCTCTGGACGTCAGTTACCAGAGATCAGGCCCCAGTGCCAGGACAGCGTGTGCGACCTGAGGTACCTGAGACAGCAGCTGAGCAGGACGCCACAGTTGATGAGCTTGCAGAGGCAGAGCTTGCAGATCTTGACGCTCAGCCTGCTGACCTTCCTGAGGATGGGACATCTGACAGCACTGATGAGGACTACCAGCCCATCCCCAGGTACCGGTCTCCTCGGTCCCACGACCACGAGGCCGGTGGCTCTGGTTCAGCCTCCCGCACAGACCCAGCCATGGTGGCAATTCTTGAGAGGTTGACCCAGGCACAGGAGCAACAGCAACAGCAAATACAGCGACAGGCTCAGGACACAGCTGCAGCATTTGCACAGATTCAGGCTCGTCAGGACGAGTTTCAGCGTCAGCAGCTTGAAATCCAGAGGCAGCAAGTTGAAATGCAGCGACAGCAATATGAGCTTCAGCGACAGACTGCAGCTAGTCAGCAGTAATACTTGGACCTCCTGCGCCACCTTGTCACGGTTGGGGTTCCTCCGCCTACTTCCGTCCTGACTTCTACTTTACCAGCTTCTGATCCATCGAGTCAGGGACAGCCGGGTCACCAGTTCACATCTCCACAGCGGCAGGTTCCCCAGTCTTTCCAGTCCCCGAGCTTCACTCCTATACACACGGGGTTTACACCATCAGACCAGCCTCGCCCTCACCTCCTGACAGGCCCACCTTTCGGTGATTTCAGTGCTACATACAGCGAGTTGACTGGTCAGCCGACGCCCTCGCATACTACAGTTGCTACTTCTTCAGGGTTGTTAGCTTCAGAGGCAGCTATTCCTCCAGTGACGGGAACTGGTACTACAGAGACTCTACCTTCGTCAGTTGCCTCCACAGATCCTCCTGCTACTGGCTCGCTACAGGCTCAGGTCACTCAGACGGATCCTATCGTTACTACTACGACAGTACCTGTTCCTGCCGTTCAGACCCAGACAGTTACACAGCCACATGCTTCATCAGAGGGTCAGCCAGATAGCTCAGATTCCGAGGGCGATTCTCTACACTTCATAATTACTCCGCGCACCTCGGCACCCGACACGACTCCGTCTGTCCCCCCATCAGATCCTTAGATTAGCTTTTTTCTTTTGGCGCTTGATGCCAAAGGGGGAGAGAGAGTAGTTTCAGGGGGAGTTTTGAGAGTTGTTTTTTCGTTTTTTTCCTGTGTGCTACATTCATGCATCATGTTTAATTTTCAGTCATTGCATTCGTGTGACATGTCGTTGCGAGATAAACCTTGAGTATTAATGTTTTATCCTGTTAGTGTTATCTCTTGTCACCATTGTTATTTATAGCTCTAAGGTTGTGCTTCCGTGCCTTACTCCGATAAATTATGAGCTATATACTTTTGTGTACTAATGCTTTTTGTCTTATCTTATGAGTACACTCTTTTGGCTTGGGACACATAAGCAGTTCCTTTCTCTTCTCTACTTAATTGCTTGTTGCTTATGTGAACCATGCATGCTCAAAAACCTCAACTCCAATCTTTCATATCTAAGTGTTGTCATCAATCACCAAAAAGGGGGAGATTGAAAGCATCTAGGCCCCAAGGTTTGGTTTCGGCAATTGATAACAACGCTTTATTACCATGACTAACGTGTGTTTTGCAGAAACTTTGGTAAGTTAGGTCATGGAGGTTTTAACTGCTTTGGGCACCATGGTATTCATGCCCCTTGATGGAAATCGTTTTGGTTTTCAAAAGAGTGACGTCAAGATTAAGGACGGTTAGTTCCGGATGTCGAGGTGTTGAGAGACATTTGGAATAGTCGTTAGGATCTTCGTTTTTCTCTTTTGGCCGTACTATAAAGGGGGGCATGAGCGGGTAGCTTGACCTAGGCGAGTCCTATGTTTAGGTGTGGTGCACACTTGTTAAACTTGGCGCTAGGCAGCTCTAGAATAGCTCAAAGTTCAGTTGGGAGCAACTTGGTTGAAGTTGTAACGCTTTGCGGAGAGTTTCGGGTCATTTTCTCATGACCGGACGCGGTCCTCGGCATGACCGGACGCGTCCGGTCAGTTCAGTTCCGCGGCTGGGGTTTCAGCTCTGAGCACCGGACGCGGTCCTCGCGAGGACCGGACGCGGTGGTCAGAAGTCAACACGTGTCACTTAAGGGAAACACCCGATCGGACGCGACGTGGGTGTGATCGGTGCGTCCGGTCATAGTCCAGTAAGGTCCTGAGACGACCGGACGCGTCCGGTCATCACCCATCGGACGCGGTAGCGCGTCCGGTGTGAGTACAGTAAGCTCCACGCACGATCGGACGCGTTCGGTCACCCCTGACCGGTGCGTCCGGTCATTTAGGTGTTTTTCAGTTTTTGACCGTTACGAGCGACCGGCGCGTCCGGTCAGTACGACCGGCGCGTTCGGTCAGCTCGAGTTTTGCTGAGTCAGCAGGTAACGGTTCGTTTCGTCTGTGGGGTGTATAAATACATCCCCACCACCTCTTTTAGAGGTCTCTTGCTCATTTGATCAGCTGATAAACACCTTTGAAGTGCAAGGTAGTGCAAGAGCACTAGTGAGGATAGAGATTTGAGAATCAAAGCTTGTGAGTTCCTCACTAGAGATTAGAGAGTAACAAGTGTGCATCCACTTTCTCATTTAGGCTCGTAGAGGTCAAGTGAGAGTTCTAGCTTGTTACTCTTGGTGATCGCCATCACCTAGACGGCTTGGTGGTGATTGGGAGTTTGGTGTTCATCCGGCGGAGCTTGTGGATGACCCAACTCATCTTGTGAGCGGTTGTGGGTGATTCACCGCGACGGAGTGTCGAAGAATCAACCCATAGAGAGCACTTGATCCTTGCGCGGATCAAGGGGGAGCGACACCCTTGCGCGGGTGCTCCAACGAGGACTAGTGGGGAGTGGCGACTCTCTGATACCTCGGAAAAACATCGCCGTGTTCCTTGCCCCTTTACATTCAAGCATTTACTTTCTCGTATTTACTTACATTGCTTGTTTACATTCCTAGACTTGCCATGCTAGACTAGGATTGGAAACTAGGGTGCAAAACTTTGTATCGGTAGACTCTCTAGGAACACAAGTAGACACTAGGGGTGAATTCCAGCTTGTAGGATTTATTCCTTGCTTTTATTTTTAGAAAAGTCCAATTCACCCCCCCTCTTGGGCATCTTGATCCTTTCACACCGGAGGGGGTAACTCTCCTCGAATTCGAGCCTGTGATTCCGGAGGAGGACCAGGAGCAGCAGGAGCCCGAGGATCCAGCAGGCGAAGGAGTGCCCGCAGACGACCTTCCTGAGTGTCCAGACCACCGGCCCTCGACCTTTCTGAAAGGCAAGCCCCGGTGCATGCTGAACCCATCGTTTTATAAATATATCTTGAGTACTTTTAATTGTTTACTGCATTAAGTTGTAGGAGTTATATGAAAACACTTGTTGCATTATACCTGTCCTTGTCCAGATATCGTACTTAATCCTATATTAGGTTTAGGCACGTGTCAATGCTTAGCCCTGCTTAGTACGGTAGAAGTCGGGTGATTTCCGGTCATCCGCGAGATGTAGGAAGGAGTCACGAGTGGCTTTATGGCTATCGTGGATGGAACCATGCTTAAAAATGAAATTGAGACCGGGCGGGAATTCGATAGTACAGCCGCAAGACACTTCACGTCTTGGGTGTGGAGCTATGCCCGTCTGAGTCGTTTAAGGACCGATTCGCTGTACGTCCTTGAGTCATGTTGAACGCAGTCTAACACTTAGTTGGCCGGATAAGTCGTTCCGACCGCGAAGCCGAGTAATGTGGTTCAGGCCGGGAATCGAATGGTAGGTTGCTTCTTGGAGGAGAGAAAGGATGTGCTTGGGGACATTGGCGTGAGACCAAGGGGGGTTAGAGTCCCTATCACCTGGCAGAGTGTCGCCCTTGGGGTCGCGACATCATTCAGACCCGCGATTCCTGAATCATATGAAACGGTGGCTTGTGCGACCCTGGCAGGGGCCTGCGCGGTGAGTGTTAGAAATACCCCTCCAGCTGGATAGGAATTCGATTCGAATCGCCGTCGCTCCCGGTTAGTGAGCACTTGACTTGAGCAGCGGCAACGTAGAACTCATTAAATGAACTGGTGGTTAAGGGAATGATACAATGTTGCCATAATGATATACCTGCTATGGATATAATAATAATGTTGTTTGATTATAATCAAGTGCATGTTTAGTACAGGTGCTAAGATAGATGACAGGTAAATGCTAAAAATAACTGCTAGTACAGGTTATAAGAGTTTCAATTACTTATGCCTTTATGCAAAATGTTATGTCAGCTAGCCTCTTGGGTAAGCCTTGCATAATCCTTGGTGTCATCTTATTTCTGGTTTTCGACGGGTAAGTCTAGCTGAGTACATTCCAGTACTCAGGGTTTATTCCCTCCTGTTGCAGATGACATGCTTTATCAGGGATTCTGCAAGACGTGTCTCCACCCTGCGGGTGATGATGACTAGATCACAAGGGCGTGATCGTCTCTATGTACTTTCCTCATGCTTTTGCGGGTTGTCGATCATCCAGACTGGCAGTATTTAATTAACTAGTGTGTGTTATGCTTCCGCTACTTTCAAACTTGGTTTGTAATAATTGCTACTCCGTTTGTGTAAACTTATTTCAGCACTACTTGTGAAATGTAACGTATGATGTTGTATGTTGAATGATGCGATCCTGGTTGTAAGCGAGTTGGTTTGAAATCCTTCGTGGTTTCGATTGACTACCGGGATTATATGGGCTCAAGTTCAAAAATTTGAGCGCTTCGGTGCTTGTTTTTGTACTTATGCTCTTATAATTTGGTCGGTTCTGTTACAGCTGGTACCGGAGCATAATTCAACATTAAACACATCTTACGGGTAATTAAAAACAAAAGTATTTGTTTGCGAAAAGGGTAAACTCAAAAAAATTATTATTTTATAGGTATGCCAGTGATCACATCCCTTAGCCCAAATAAGGAATCTTAGGTGACTTATTATAAAGACTAACTTGGGGGCCTTGTTTGTTTCTGTTTCGTCGTCCATACGGCGTGATATTGTATGGATGCCATCCACTTGGGTGGTAATGTATGGATCAAGTGCCTCGACGCTCTGGTAAGTGTGAGTTGTGAGAGCATGATCGTCCAACCGGCGATCTAGGGGAGAGTAGTTTTGGTGACTTGCATACTTACGTGTTTAAACCATGTAATTATGTAAGCACTTAATTGTGGGAACCTTATTATCGGGTAGCTTTGATACTAAAGTATATACATCTGGGGATGTGTATATTTAAAGTATTTAATTTACTGCTTTCTTGTGTGCATATATTGGGAATTGTTGGGCTGCAATGAAATTTTCTGCAGGTACACTAACAGCGTAACGAGTAGACCGATAGTTTCGCTTATATGAGAGAACGTATGTATGCCACCGCCTAGCGTTAAAACTTTAGGTTTCTACTAAGGTGAGAGGGCGTACGGAACGTGCATGCATCATGTTTAAATATATCATACATATCATTTACTCCCTCCTTAAAAATTTTTGTACTTCCGACTAAAGTAAATTTCGTATCCCCTAAATGATCCTCACTTTAAGTCGTATCTTATCTTGTTGCTACAGATGGCACGTACCAAGAGGACCGCTCGTAAGTCCACTGGGGGTAGGGCACCGCGTCACCAGCTCGCTCCACGTGAGCCCCGCCCTGAGCCTACTGAGGTGGAAAGGCTGAGGGCAGAGCTGGCAGAGGTGACTGCTGCTAGGGATGCAGCACGGCAACAACTGGAACAAGTGATTCATGATCGTGATCAAGAAACGCTTGCAGTCCAGAGGTTGACAGTGGCAAACCGCAACTGTCAACGCATGTTGGTCCGTGTGATGGAACAGAGGGATGAAGCCTGGCACGAGGAGAACGTTCTGAGAGCTCGTCAGTTTGAGCTCGAGCAACAGTTGGGGAACGCTGAAGAATACAATGATAATCTTCATGAAGAAGTGCACCGCCTGAACAACGAGCTTAATCCCCTGCTGCCTCAAAACAACAACGCCGATGAGGACATGGGTTCGGGAATCTTCATGGCTGAGGATGATGATGAAGTTGAGGTTGATGGACCACAGGATGCCCCACCTGCAGAAGCACCAGAGGAAGAGCCAGAAGAAGAAGAAGACGAGAAGTTAGAGCCTGTCAGTGATGAGGACGGCGGGGAGATCCTTGACACTGACTCGGAGGATGATGCTTAGAGTAGTCATCACGTGCCATAATGTTAGGATCGTCTTTTGTGCCCTCCCTGTGAAGGAGTGAGGCCTTGTAATAACTTGACTTTGAGATGTAAGGTTGAACCGTATGTTTCCTGAATATAGTTTGAACCTGTTAATTTCGATCACAACTTGATCTCTTATTATGTTGCGTTCGATGATGGTGTCACGATTAGCACCCTTCGGTGCCGCGACGAAACCGAGGGCCTCCTATGGCGCGCGACATAAGGCTGTGCTGCTTGGCACGCGCAGGTATCGAGGTGGCTAGTCATGATCCACCATGGAACTCTTCATTGAGAAGTCTCTTTGTGGTCAGTTTGAAGTAGCCTTTCCCAGTCAACTAAAAATCTTGAGATCGAATCCAAGTACCGTGCAAAAGATCAAAAATCACGTAGATAGCAACGTAAACGGTCCGGTAACCGTTGTGCTCCCTGTGAGTGAGCCTTTATCAAAGAGCATCTTGTTGGATTGCCAAGTATGATCTCGTCAAATGATGCGCTAGAATGGATTGTGCGGATGTGATGAATTATTGTGCCTTAATCATTATGAGAAATCTATTCATACAGTCACTTTGACATTTCGCAATAATTCATCTACAAAATTTCCCACATCGTCAGTGCTCATTGGCTATGCCTTTTGCAGATGTCATACAATCTACGCCGGGGTCGTGGAAATGAGGAGGAGGAACAGCCGCCCCCTCCGCCACCACCTACTCCGGCTGAGCTGATGCAGACAGTGGTCGAAGGGCAGCGTATGTTGGCTGACGCCATGCGCCAACTGGCTAATCGAGAGGCTCGTCATGGCCGCCAGGGCCCAGAGCCAAATCAGTACAGCGATTTCAAGGACTTTCTGGATACAAAGCCCCCGCTCTTTAAGGAAGCGGAAGAACCACTGCAGGCTGACGAGTGGTTGAATACCATTGAACAAAAGTTTCGTCTGCTACGCCTGACTGACGAGCTGAAAACTGAGTATGCTTCCCATCAGTTGCATGGTCCTGCGGGCATTTGGTGGAGCCACTACCGTTCCACACTGCCTGCCAATGTCCCGATTGCTTGGGAGCAGTTTAAGGCGGCATTCCGTGGAAATTATATCCCTCCCGGTCTTATGGAAATCAAGCATACAGAGTTTATGAGGCTGTCGCAAGGAAACAAAAGCCTGACTGAATACTTGCAGTCCTTCAACAACCTGGCAAGGTATGCCACAGAGTTTGTGGATACCGATGCTAAAAAGATTGCTAGCTTCAAAAGGGGCCTCGGCCCAAAACTGATGAAAACTATGGGCACTAGCAAATGTACTACTTTCAATGATTTCATCAGCGATGCTTTGACCCAGGAGAACAACAATACTATTTATTCTGCCTCTAAGAGCCGTAAAAGGGCCCTTGAGGCAAGTGCTTCTCAGTCAAGGGCCTCAGCGGCACCGAGGTCTTCCCCTCGCCCACCTGCTCAGAATACAAAGTTCCGTCCGCCGCAGAAGAAGCCTGCTGCAAAAACGGGGTTCCGTAAGGCTTATACCGTCGCTCTGCCAAAGGGGACTTCGGGACAGAGCAGCTCTAGTGTTCCTCCTAGCAATATGCCTTGCTGGAACTGCAACAAGCCGGGCCATTGGTCCAGGAATTGTCCTTACCCCAAGAAGAATGTCAACCAAGGTGGCCGTCAAGGTCACGCCCATTATAACAGCATTGAGGAAATTCCATCTGGTGAGGTGGTCACCGCTGGTAAGTTTCTAGTTGACCAACACCCCGGAGTGGTGCTTTTTGATTCAGGTGCTTCGCATTCCTTTATCAGTCCTAAGTTTGCATCCAAATTTGCACACAAGTTGCATACTGTTGAAGGTGTGGGTTATTGTATTAGTGCTGCAAGTGGGAATATTTCCACAAACAAAGTAGTGGGGAACCTTGAGTTTGAGATAGAAGGGCGAAGTTATTCGCTTGTCCTATTGGTTTTACCTGGTTTAGACATAGATGTTATCTTGGGCATGAATTGGATGAGTCAGAATGGGGTACTCATTGACACATCCGCTCGGGTAGTTATGCTCAGAGATCCTACAGATCAAAAAGGTTTTCTAGTACAACTTCCCAGAAAGGTTGAATTGTCGGGGGAAATTCATGCTGTGCAAGCAAAGGCGTTGGCTGAAATTTCCATAGTAAATGAATTTTCGGATGTTTTTCCCGATGATTTGCCGGGACTCCCTCCGGATCGGGATGTGGAGTTTAAAATCGAGTTGTTGCCTGGCACGGCACCCATCTCTAGGAGACCCTATAGGATGCCTCCAAATGAACTAGCTGAACTTAAGGTGCAATTGAATGAACTTTTGAAGAAAGGGTTGATTCGTCCTAGCTCATCGCCGTGGGGATGTCCTGCTATCTTTGTAAAGAAGAAGGATTAGTCGTTGCGGATGTGCGTAGATTATAGACCTCTCAATGCAGTCACTGTCAAAAATAAGTACCCTCTACCACGTATCGACATCTTGTTCGATCAGTTGTCTAAAGCTAAAGTTTTCTCCAAGATCGATCTAAGATCGGGCTACCATCAAATTAAAATTCGCCCGGAAGATGTTCCAAAGACAGCCTTTTCTACCAGATACGGTCTTTATGAGTATCTTGTTATGTCTTTCGGCTTGACAAATGCCCCCGCACACTTCATGTACTTGATGAATTCGGTGTTTATGCCTGAATTGGACAAGTTTGTGGTGGTATTTATTGATGACATCTTGGTATATTCTGTGAATGAGGAGGATCACGCCGAACATCTGCGTATAGTCCTCACAAGACTGCGTGAACACCAACTATATGCAAAGTTCAGTAAGTGCGAATTCTGGCTTCGAGAAGTACCTTTCCTTGGGCATGTGTTGTCTGATGGAGGGATTATGGTGGATCCCGCCAAGGTACAGGAAGTACTGAACTGGAAGGCTCCTATCTCGGTTCACGAGGTCTGGAGTTTCCTTGGGTTGGCTGGCTATTATCGTCGCTTCATCCCGGATTTCTCCAAAATAGCCAAACCCATGACTCGGTTGCTGCAAAAAGACACCAGGTTTGTCTGGACTCCTGAGTGTGATGCGGCTTTTCACCAACTGCGAACCCTCCTAACCTCGGCTCCGGTTTTGGCACAACCGAATATCGAAAAACCATTTGATGTTTATTGTGATGCCTCAGGCATAGGTTTGGGAGGCGTTTTGATGCAGGAAGGCCAAGTAATTGCATATACCTCGCGGCAACTTCGGAAGCATGAGGTGAATTATCCAACGCATGACTTAGAACTGGCTGCAGTTGTTCATGCTTTGAAAGTATGGCGGCATTATCTGCTGGGAAATGTCTGCAATATCTACACCGATCATAAAAGTCTCAAATACATCTTCACTCAACCCGAGCTAAATATGCGTCAGAGAAGCTGGCTCGAGTTGATTAAAGATTATAATCTTCAAGTACACTATCACCCAGGCAAGGCAAATGTGGTTGCGGACGCTTTAAGCCGTAAGTCTCATTGCCATTCCTTAATTGAAACTGATTTTTACCAATCTCGCCTGTTACATCCGGCAGTCCTGTACAACATCACTGTCAGTGGTACTCTCAGAAATAGAATCATTGAGCTCCAAAAGACTGATCCGGGTATCTTTCACATAAAACGGAAGATGAATGAAGGAGAGACTAAGCATTTTAGGTTAGATGACGAAGGTGTGCTGTGGTTTAAGGATAGGTTAGTGGTACCTAAGGACCGAGAGCTTAGAGATCAGATCCTGTCCGAAGCACATTCGTCCAAGTTGTCCATCCATCCGGGTAGTAATAAGATGTATTATGATTTGAAACCCCTTTATTGGTGGACCAAGATGCGGAAAGAGATAGCAGCATATGTTGCTAGATGTGACACCTGTTGCAGAGTTAAAGCTGTGCACATGAAAGCTGGGCTACTTCAGCCACTTTCCATTCCAGGCTGGAAATGGGAAGAGATAAGTATGGATTTCATTGTCGGACTTCCTCCTACTGTCAAAAATCATAATTCCATCTGGGTAATTGTGGATCGTTTGACCAAATCAGCTCACTTCATTCCAGTGAGAGTGGACTATCGTCCCACTGACTATGCTGAGTTGTACTTCAATCAGATAGTCCGGCTTCATGGGATACCCCGTACTATCGTTTCTGACCGTGGTCCCCAGTTCACTGCTCGTTTTTGGGAGCATTTGCATCACCTTCTGGGAACCAAGTTAGTGAGAAGCTCTGCTTATCACCCCCAGACATCGGGTCAGACAGAACGAGTTAACCAAATCTTGGAAGATCTGTTGCGAGCATGCGTCATTTCATCCAAGGGTTCTTGGGAAAAATGGTTACCTTTAGCCGAATTCTCGTACAATAACAGTTATCAAGAGAGTATTAAGATGGCCCCATTCGAAGCTTTGTACGGTCGAAAGTGTCGAACTCCACTAAACTGGGTAGAAGCTGGGGAAAGAAGGTATTATGGCATTGATTTTGTCCAGGAAGCCGAGGAACAAGTCCGTACCATCCAGAAACACATGGCTGCAGCACAAGCGAGACAGAAAAGCTATGCGGATCGTCGTAGAAAACCACTCGAATTTGAAGTTGGAGACTTCGTTTATTTGAAAGTTTCTCCAATGAAGAGTGTCCAACGTTTTGGTGTTAAGCGGAAACTTGCACCAAGATACGTGGGTCCTTTCCAGATCATAGGCAAGAGTGAAGCTGTTGCGTACAAAATCCAGTTGCCTCCTGAGATGAGAGCCATATTCAACGTTTTCCATGTATCTCAGCTTAAAAAGTGTCTTCGAGTTCCTGAGGAACAAGTTCCTTTAGGTGATATCAGACTGGAATCCGACCTAACCTATGAAGAAAAGCCAGTCCGAGTGATCGATACTCAGGAACGAGTAACTAGAAGTAAAGTGGTTAAGTGGTACAAAGTGATGTGGAGTAATCAGGGAAGTGAGAGTGATGCTACGTGGGAACGGGAGGATTATTTGCGGGATGGTTATAAAGAATTCTATGAAAAATGGTACGCTTTCCAAATCTTGGGACGAGATTTTTATAAGGGGGGAGGGCTGTAACACCTCAAGTGTTTAGCTCCATAATTGCATTGCATTTGCATTGCATAAGCATAAGCATGCATCATTCATGTTTGTTATTTTATGTGATGCAACACATGTGATTATTCTAGGGTTTGTTTGGTTTATTTCATGAAGTATTTGATAGTTGGTGTAACAAAAAGGTAAGGTAGCCAATCATGACCTACAACACCTTAGTTATACTTAGGGTAACATTTGGAACAAGTTTCATGTTGACCAAAATTACAAATTTGCCCTCCAAGAGAAGTTGACCACCATTTGACCCTAGAAGGCTCTAGTTTGACCAATTAAAAAGTCTAATTTAGAGACCTTGCATGGAAGAGCACCCTTAAGTAAAGTTGTAGAGAATTTCATGAGGAACAAAAGTTCTAATATGGCCATCTCATGAAAATGACCAGAGCATGCTCAAAAATGGCCCACAAGTCAGCTTGAGTGGTGATCAACACTTAGAAAAAATTCTAAGTCTGGAAATTTGATTTTTCAGTTTCACTGTACCTCACTTTAGCAACTTGTAACTCACAAACCAGACCAAACCAGCCTTTGAGCCAATTGACAAAGTTGTTGTCCACACATAGCTTTACAACATTGTCAATATCACCATCACCTGGTTCTCAATAGTTTAGGAGATATAGTGTCAAGAAGTTAGGGTTTCAGTCGGCATTGATCTCTGAAACTGCATTTCAGTTTCAAGGGGCACCACTTTGGAGCTCTGTAGTTTCAAATCTAGGCCGAACCAGTCTAAGCTCCAATTGACAATTTTGTTGCCCTCACATAGCTCTACCAAATTGCTGTTAACACTTAGCACTAATACCGGCTAGATTTGGAACGGGGATCGGTGGAACTTTGGCCGTCAGTCGGGCAATGGACGCCGAAGTCGTCAGGTTCAGGGTTCAGACAACGACCGTGTCGTGGCGCTCGGGCAGAACAGCTTGGCCGTGTGGCGTCCGAGCTCTGCCGTCGCCTCCACGTCGCGAGCCCAGGCGCGGAGATGAAGACCGAGCCGACACCTCAACCCCCACCACTCGCGCTCGCCATTTCCTCCCTCTCTGCTTCCTTCTCCGCGCGCGGGCGGTGACCAGAGGAGTGAAACCGCGACGGTGTCGAGCCATTCTCCCAGACCTCGCCAATCCCTCCGCCTCACCACCCTCCATCCCCTTGACCCACCGAAGCCCGCGATTTGACTCGAGGTGAGCCGCATTGCCTTCTTCCCCGTCTTCGAGAGGTCGCCGGAGCCCGCCATGGGACCTCACCGTGGTCGGGGTGCTTCGGGTCTCTCTCCATCCTCCCTTCCTAGCAAAATGGATCCGCCTAGCTTCGGTGAAGCTCGTACCGAGCCTAGACCGCACCGTGCATCCTCACCGGCGACGGCGCGCCGCCACCGGACATCACCAGCCGCCGCTCGCGGTGACAAGCCCCTTCCACCCCATCCCCATCCATTCCACGAGCACCAATCGACGCACCGGGTGACGGAGAACACGAGGCGGTGTTCAATTGGCCGAGCGAGCTCTTCTCCGGCGAGCTCGAGCTCGTCGGAGCTCGCGGGCCTCCGCCTCCCCTGTCTCCGGTCACTGACCGCGGGGGCCCGCCCGTCAGTGTCGCGCGCGGGCGGGAGCGCTGAGCGGGCCGCGCGCGCGCGAGTGTGGGCCGAGTTTCCCGGGCCGGCCCAGTTCATCCGAAATGAAATTCGTTTTTATTATTTTGTCACTGATTTTTGTACAAGTTGGAAAAATATAGATCTAGGGTTTTAATTATCCAAAAATCATGAGATAAATTTTGTTAGGGTCTACATGATGTGTAGTATTTTAGAAAAATATAAATCTGGAATGTGATGTTTGATTTCTAGGAGAATTTAATAGATCCTTTAAATATGTTTTGGAATGCAAGCAAATTTGTTAAATTTATAACTTGAGCTGTAGTATTCCATAAATCATGAAATTTGGTGGGTAGGTTACTCTATGCTAGCCCTAGCTCTGGTAAAAATTTGGGCATCAGTGCTTAAGTAATTTCCAAGTTATAATGCTATCTTGTTATTCTAGGAAATACTTAAATGAATTTTTGTAATTTTTCTACATGTGCAATGTTCATATAAATTTTTGGAGAATGTCTTGGTACCCTAGAGTGTCCAAGAAAATTAAGAAATCTGTTGTTTGACACTTTTTACTATGCTTTGTTATTTATATAAAAATCAGCCTTTTGGGCTTGTGAATTTTGTTCAGAGAGTTTCTTTGAATAAAACTTGTCCAAATTTTTACTGTGGTCTCTGTTTGGGTCAGAGAGTCCCCTGTAATTTTTGTAGAATTTTAGGAGCAGTTTATATATATGTTTGAAATTTCACTTAATTACTTAAGTAAATTAAGAAATGGGTTTAAATAAATATTCTAGGTGGGCACACCTTACTTTCTGGTGTTCTTGTGACATTTGTGAACTTGTAGTAGTATTAGTTTGGTCTTAGAGAATGTTTGTCACATCAATAAATATTTAACCTTTGTAATTTTAGGTTTTCTGGACAGCTAGTAGTAATTCTAAATTTGGCTTTGATAAAATTGGTTGCTGGAAAACTTGTAAATACCAAAGTTGGAGTAAATTTGATGAACTAGCTTGTGTCAAATTTTGGAAGCATTTGGCTTAGCAGTTTGAGAGTTACTATTATTTAAAGTGGCAGTTCAAAATCTGCTACTCTCTGTTTTGAGAGGACAGATTCTGGAACTTGTGAAGTTTGACATGGAGAACTTAGGAGTTTGGAGTTAAGGTCTGAAAATGAATGGTAGTGCATTTCTTAGGCTTTCCAGATTGTCTTAGATCATATCTTTTGGAATTGTAAATCTCCTGTTGTGATAAAAACAAGTAGCTGCTGTCCAAAATGCTTACTGTGGTGTTTTGCTGATTGATATGATGTAATATCCTAAGACATGCTACTTTTGTAATTGTTAGGTGTTAGGGCCTTAACTGAGGATGAGCAGCTTTATCTTAGGTTAAGTAGATTAGGTGAGTACTTCTCTACTGGAGAAGAGATTTGCACGTACTAATAAAATAACTTGAATAGAGTATTTTATTTCTAAAATGCATTTCATTCCGAGTATGTTGCACCCATTTATGCATCCATTATATTTATTGTGCATTCATGCAATAGGTGCACCGGAGGGGGTAACTCTCCTCGAATTCGAGCCTGTGATTCCGGAGGAGGACCAGGAGCAGCAGGAGCCCGAGGATCCAGCAGGCGAAGGAGTGCCCGCAGACGACCTTCCTGAGTGTCCAGACCACCAGCCCTCGACCTTTCTGAAAGGCAAGCCCCGGTGCATGCTGAACCCATCGTTTTATAAATATATCTTGAGTACTTTTAATTGTTTACTGCATTAAGTTGTAGGAGTTATATGAAAACACTTGTTGCATTATACCTGTCCTTGTCCAGATATCGTACTTAATCCTATATTAGGTTTAGGCACGTGTCAATGCTTAGCCCTGCTTAGTACGGTAGAAGTCGGGTGATTTCCGGTCATCCGCGAGATGTAGGAAGGAGTCACGAGTGGCTTTATGGCTATCGTGGATGGAACCATGCTTAAAAATGAAATTGAGACCGGGCGGGAATTCGATAGTACAGCCGCAAGACACTTCACGTCTTGGGTGTGGAGCTATGCCCGTCTGAGTCGTTTAAGGACCGATTCGCTGTACGTCCTTGAGTCATGTTGAACGCAGTCTAACACTTAGTTGGCCGGATAAGTCGTTCCGACCGCGAAGCCGAGTAATGTGGTTCAGGCGGGGAATCGAATGGTAGGTTGCTTCTTGGAGGAGAGAAAGGATGTGCTTGGGGACATTGGCGTGAGACCAAGGGGGTTAGAGTCCCTATCATCTGGCAGAGTGTCGCCCTTGGGGTCGCGACATCATTCGGACCCGCGATTCCTGAATCATATGAAACGGTGGCTTGTGCGACCCTGGCAGGGGCCTGCGCGGTGAGTGTTAGAAATACCCCTCCAGCTGGATAGGAATTCGATTCGAATCGCCGTCGCTCCCGGTTAGTGAGCACTTGACTTGAGCAGCAGCAACGTAGAACTCATTAAATGAACTGGTGGTTAAGGGAATGATACAATGTTGCCATAATGATATACCTGCTATGGATATAATAATAATGTTGTTTGATTATAATCAAGTGCATGTTTAGTACAGGTGCTAAGATAGATGACAGGTAAATGCTAAAAATAACTGCTAGTACAGGTTATAAGAGTTTCAATTACTTATGCCTTTATGCAAAATGTTATGTCAGCTAGCCTCTTGGGTAAGCCTTGCATAATCCTTGGTGTCATCTTATTTCTGGTTTTCGACGGGTAAGTCTAGCTGAGTACATTCCAGTACTCAGGGTTTATTCCCTCCTGTTGCAGATGACATGCTTTATCAGGGATTCTGCAAGACGTGTCTCCACCCTGCGGGTGATGATGACTAGATCACAAGGGCGTGATCGTCTTTATGTACTTTCCTCATGCTTTTGCGGGTTGTCGATCATCCAGACTGGCAGTATTTAATTAACTAGTGTGTGTTATACTTCCGCTACTTTCAAACTTGGTTTGTAATAATTGTTACTCCGTTTGTGTAAACTTATTTCAGCACTACTTGTGAAATGTAACGTATGATGTTGTATGTTGAATGATGCGATCCTGGTTGTAAGCGAGTTGGTTTGAAATCCTTCGTGGTTTCGATTGACTACCGGGATTATATGGGCTCAAGTTCGAAAATTTGAGCGCTTCGGTGCTTGTTTTTGTACTTGTGCTCTTATAATTTGGTCGGTTCTGTTACAACTGATGCCAACATTGTAAGTACAAAATAAAGCTAGTAATATTTAGAAGAGAATAATACTTGACTAGACATAACATTTGTGTTGCAGGTGAGGTCGCTTGTGGGTGATCGAATGTCTCTAGTGATCCACACAGTTTCAGCTGTTCTAACTGCCTACATCATGGGTCTGGTGATTGCTTGGCGTTTAGCAATTTTGATGATTGCAGTGCAGCCATTTAGCATTATCTGCTATTATACTCGCTATGTCTTATTAAAGAGCATGTCTGAGAAATCAACACAAGCACAAGCCGAATGTAGTAAGCTAGCTGCTGAGGCCGTCTCTAATCTTCGAACCATAACTGCTTTCTCATCCCAGAACCGCATCATGCGCCTGTTTAACCAAGCACAAGAAGGTCCATGCAAGGAAAACATAAGACAGTCCTGGTTTGCAGGTATTGGCCTCGGCACCTCCACAAGCCTTTTGAGATGCACATGGGCACTCACCTTCTGGTATACTGGCATACTCCTGGCTGGGCACCACATTACTGCAAAGGCCTTCTTCCAAACCTTTCTAATTCTAATAAGCACAACATTGGTGATAGCAGATGCAGGTAGTATGACAGCAGATCTTGCTAAGGGCGCTGATGCAGTTGCTTCAGTGTTTGCCGTTCTTGATAGAGAAACAGAAATGGATCCTGACAGCCCTGACGGATACAAACCAGAAAAGCTCAAAGGCGAAGTGGACATTAGAGGAGTTGATTTTGCATATCCATCAAGACCAGATGTGATCATCTTTAAGAGATTCTCCTTGAGCATCCAACCAGCTAAGTCAACAGCACTTGTTGGGCAAAGTGGTTCAGGCAAATCAACCATCATTGGGCTTATAGAGAGGTTCTATGACCCAACTAGCGGGGTAGTAGAGATCGATCGTAAAGACATCAAAGCATACAACCTTCGGTCCTTGCGACAGCACATTGGGCTAGTCAGCCAAAAGCCAACACTATTTGCAGGTACCATTAGAGAGAACATTGTGTATGGCACAGAAGTAGCTAGTGAGGAAGAAATTGAGAATGCAGCAAGGTCAGCAAATGCACATGACTTCATTAGCAACCTCAAGGACGGATATGAGACAAGATGTGGTGAGCAAGGAGTTCAACTGTCTGGAGGATAGAAGCAGCGCATTGCAATCGCTCGTGCAATATTGAAGAACCCTGCTATCTTGCTACTAGATGAAGCTACTAGTGCATTGGACAGCCAATCTGAGAAGGTGGTCCAAGAGGCATTGGACCGAATGTTGGTTGGCAGGACAAGTGTAGTGGTGGCACATAGGCTGAGCACTATTCAAAACTGCGACATGATTATTGTGCTTGAGAAAGGAGTTGTTGTGGAGACAGGAACACATGCATCCCTCATGGCCAAGGGTCCCACTGGAACATACTTTGGATTGGTTAATTTGCAGCAAGGAGGCAACCAGGTGAACAACACTGTGGTTTTGCAAGAGAACACATCAATTCCAGATTTGCAGCCTTAAATCACCACTTTGGATTAACCAACAAGGGGCGGCAAGAGTGCTCACCAAAGAATTAGAATATCATTCAACAATGAGCTATCTCCAGTTGATCAATTAATACATAGTATAGTAGTGTGTCAACATTGTAGTTTCTTGATATAGCTGTTGTTGGATATGTATTTGCAGTTGCAGCTGTGTGAAGGTCATGGAACATGAGAGAAGATATGCATTAGGTTGTATTTATCCTATTCTTCTTCTACTTGTTTGATGAAATTATTAGCCCTATTTGGCTAAACGGATTACTAAATATTTTAATGTCATGAACTCCATCAATATTACAGGTAGCATAATGGAAAATTACAATGAAAAACACTGCCAAGGCAACAAAGGTGGATCAGAACTTGTTTCTTTCGAGTGTTACTAGCTTATGATTTGCAAGTGTGTGTCTCATGCAACGATCAACAAATTTAGGACGATGAATCATAATTAATCCTACTCACGTCAAACATACATTGATGCGTGCAACTTCTAAGCTCTACCGGCAGTGCTTGTTTGCTGAAAATCTTCAAGGAAGAATTAGCAAAGAGGAGACAATTCAAACTCCCATCAGCAACTCTACCAACCATCGATCCATATGATATTTCAACCCGAACTATACAGTTGAATAGGTCAAATTAATTTTGAGGGCATTGCCAACAGTTCATACATGACTGGTATCTATCAAACTCTATCAACAATTCACTACTGTACTACATACGTATATATCTGCAAGTAACTAAAGAGTGAAAATCAGCGGCTCCACTCAGGCGTGATTTGCTTTGGATTTACTCTTACACAACTGCAGGTACATATACTAGAGCCGACATTTCTGTTTTTAGAGGAATCGGTGGCAAGATAGTACCTGGTTAGAGTGAACGGAGCTGGCATCGTGGTGTCGCCGGAAGGGCCGTCTGGTAGCTTGAACTGCACGGAGAACTAGTGGGGACAACTAGCCGCGCGCGTTGTCACCCAGGTGGCGAGAAAGAGGGGGGCACCCTCCGATGTGGCTAGACGGCGGCAGGCGGCAGGCCGGCAGCCTTCAAGAACGTTTCGTGTCAGTTATTTATTTGTTTTTTTGAAAATTGTGTCAGTTATTTTTCTGGAAGACTTATTTGAGAACTTTTTTTTTCCCACTTTTGGCATCATTTGGTAGAATTTCGTTAGGCATTTCGAGGCCTTCTTGCTTCGGTTCTCTCAAAGGCCGGCCCATAGAGTTGGGCCAAATGACTGATACTGCATTACACACTGTCAAAGTGTTGCATCAATTTGTAACGTTCCTTTTCAAACAATCAGGTTGGAGCCAGCATGGTTTGAGCGTGTTTAGAAGAAGCCAAAGATGTGTAGTACTCCATCCGATATAAATTATAAGTTGGTCTGCCTTTTTTTAGATACATAGTTTTTTAGTATGTATTTAGATATAACATATACTTCATCCGTTCTAAATTATAACATGTATCTAGGAATGGTGTACATCTAAATGCATAGCAAACATCTAACAAAAAAGTTAATGTATTATTATAAGTTAAAAAAAGTATCATCTATTTACTCTTAACGGGCTAAAACTATTACAGTCAAACATATAGATCTAGATTATAAAGGTCAGGATCTATCAAAGATATAGGAAATAAATAAATAACTCAATGCATATGAAACACGTATGGAAAAAGATAATAGATTAATAGTGTAGAATTAATCCAATCGGTGTTATAGATTAAAATTTTCATTGATGTTAATGGATCTGATGGCTCCACTGTTTGTTTGGAAAGGCTTGAGGCGTCGGATATTGACGCAATAATGGAGCATATCAGTGGCTACTTGAGGTAGTAGTGGCTTCAACACAGATGTGCAATATTATGATGAATCTGGCGATATTTGGGGGGAGGGGGAGTAACTATGAATTCACAAGAGAAGGTGCAAGATGATCCAAAATTTAAATTTTCTAGAGGGCCATGGAACTGAATAGCTTGTGAGGGAGTCCGGCAATGGTTTAGTTATGGAATAGAGCTCACCAATAAGAAATTGAAGGCTACCTTGATTTAGCCTCGGAGTTCAGTTGAGACATAAATACTGGAGGGGACATGTAGGGCCGAAAATTGGAAAAAAAAAACAACGAAATTTCAATCGAAATTTTTTAGTCGTTATGAAATTTTGGTTGAAATTTGACAAAAACTGAACGAAATGGAACCGAAATTACCGGTACATATATTTATCAGAGGTCATCAGTAGGATAGAGAAAATCGATGAAAATTGGCTGATTCCAAACTCTGTTTGCCCTCGTCGAAATTGCATGGCCACTGAAAGAAAATAGAAAAAATAAAGGAAAAAAGATATGACGATAACTCCAAGCCAACTTGTTTAAACGGTAGCTATACAGAGGTTTTAAACCCATCCATAGTGCTGGCGCACGACGTCCATCCAGGCAAACTCTGTCTGGACGGCTCGTTCCCGAGCCTGCTCGCCCAACAGGCCTCCTCCGCTTTATCTCCAGTAAGTACGATGCAGTTTGTCAAAAAAAACACAGCTACATTTCATTTCCCCACTGCCACACACATGCAATCGCCGCGGATGCATCCACCGCGCCGCCTGCCCTCTGCTAGGCTTCTCCAACGCGGCGGCCTTCTCCAGCCGCGGTCTTCCCGTCCGGACGCTGCGAGCCCACTCCACCTCGCTGCTGCTTCGCGCCCACTCCGCCTCGCTACTTCCGCGCGCCCATCCCGCACCGCTCACCCATCTCGCTGTCCGCCGGGCGAGCCAAGCCCGGTGCTGCTAGCGATAGTGGTGGCGATGGTGCTCGCACGATGCCGGCTCCAACCCCGACGGCTGGAATCGCTCGGCCCCGGGCTCTCCATGTTGGAAGCGCATGTTTCAAGTGTTTCAGATGTTTCGTATGCATGTTTCAAGTGTTTCATGTACGATGTTACACATGTTGCAATGATTGTACACGTATGTTGTAAGTGTATGTTCCCAATGTTTCATCTGTTTTTTTCAGACGTATGTTGCAAGTGAACTATCTGGATGTTGCATATGTTCACACATATGTTGCAAGTGTTTTGTCTGGATGTTGCATGTGTTTGCAATTGTTTTTCAAGTATTTTCATGTGTTTTTGCATGTGTTTCAGGCGCATGTTTTAAATGTTTCAGCTGTTTCGTACATATGTTGCAATTGTTTCATTTGGATGTTTCAAAGTAGATCAAGGGTGTTGTGCATATTGCAATGTGAGCCACTTGCCGCAGCTGCCTACTGCAGCTGCTGAGGCACCGTGCATGGAGGGGAGCGGTGCAGCAGGCGTGGAGGGACACGGGAAGCAGGAAAGCGTAGGGGAGTGGCGCAAGCGGGCCCCGCCTGTGCGTGCAACAGGCACTGGCACGGGCGTCTGGACGCAGGGGGTCCGCCCGGACATCCGGGCTCTAGTGCTGCCGTAAACCCATTGATGTAATGGAAGCATGGAGACAAATCCAATTAAATAAATGAAAACTATTTTTAGTTTTAGTCAAAAAAATTATAAAAAAATTAAAAAAAAACCAGCTAGCTAGTGTAGCGCGGTGTCCACCGTGAATACCCGACCGTTCCGTTGCTTTCATGCCTCCAAGCTTAACTTGTCCACGGAAAGAAGTGTCCTCGGAAGAACAGGAGGTCGCTAGATGCAAACAGTACTGTTTTTCCGGCGACCTCTTCCACGGAAAGAAGTGTCCTCGGAAGCTCAATTTGATGCCACTTCCACACACAAAGGCGATCCGGCGACCCCTTCGCCGGCGGAGTGGCCGCGCAGTCAACACTCTGATGCACCCGTATGCGTGCATTCAGTGCGGAGGACACGTGTCTCGCCAGTGCGACAGCCGCCACTAAAATGTCACGAACAGAACAGGAACTATATACGAGAGACATCGTCAACACCGTCCCTGGCGTGTCTCTGATTCTTCTCACCAAACTGCTTGGAAGTTGGAACGACTTGGTAGTCTCTGCATCCGATCCGCCGCCTCCGCTTTAATTTGATGCGCTGCACCACCTGTTGATCGAGTCGCTCGGCACGGCAAAACTTGCCGGACTTTCGCTGTCGATGAACGTGACTGTTGTCGCGATAACCCAGCCGAGATTACGCTCGCCGCCAACAATGGCGTGTGGCCTGTTGTGATCTTCTGATCGACCAGCTGCTTAGCTTCTTCGAATAAGTTGCGGCGTTGCGTCCGGTGCCAGTGCCATGCGCTGAATGCATGGGCGTGGGCAAGACGTGTCATGCATGGTAACCTCAAAACTTTTGGTTTTTCTTGGCTGTACGTGGCCCGTAGGTTGTCGCGAGGTGACCCGCCCGCATGGCTGGTGAAAAGTGTGTGCCGCCGGCTGCAAGCGAGGTCCCTTGAGCAGTTGGATGAACCAGTTCGCCGCCGCTGCTCGGCTGTTGACTGCATGCATGCACAAAATTTCTTCGGCGGCTTGAGGGCAGTGAGCCACGTTGGGCTTGGACGAAGAACCCAACCGTGTGCCCAACCAAACTTGGCTTCGTCTACCAGGCAGGTACACTGCTGCTTACTATCTCGCTCATGCACCTGTGCCACCCTATGGCCTGTATATATATATAAGCGTCAGAAGCTGCCACCTTTTAGGGCCTGAAAAGAAGGCAAAGTTAACGAATCGATTACATAGCCGCCGCCGCCGCCGTACGTCCGCCACAAGCTCACAAGTCCGGCCCGGCGTACGTGCTACAGCGCGCCGGCTAGCGCTCGCAAGACACACATGGCACTAGGGACATCGAAGAAGGTGGCGGCGGCGCGGGTGGCCTGGTCGTTCGCGTCGGTATTCATGCACGCGGACGCGGCGGACATTGCCCTCATGGTGCTTGGCCTGGTGGGCGCCGTGGGCGACGGCTTGTCGACGCCGATGATGCTGTTCCTCGCCAACCGCATCTTCAACGACATTGGCACCGGGCCTGACCGCCTCCTGCAGTTCACCTCCAAGATGAACGAGGTACTATTCTCTCTGACGTGCAATAATCCTAGCAAATTAAGCCAATGTGATGTGAACACCTTCGCTGATGGACGCACGCGCCGGGTCTCTCTATCAGAACGCGCGGAACATACTCTACCTGGCGGCCGGCAACTGGGTCATGGCGTTCCTAGGTGAGCTCGCACTCCACTGCACGCCAGTGCCATACGCATGCAGCTGCGCCCTGTCCGTGCTCAACATGTGTTCTTCTTGCCGCGTCTGACGTGTGCACGCAGAGGGGTACTGCTGGACGCGGACGGCGGAGCGGCAGGCGTCGCGGATGCGGCTGCGTTACCTGCGGGCGGTGCTCCGGCAGGACGTGGAGTACTTCGACGTCAAGACCGGCTCGACGTCGGACGTGATCACCAGCGTCTCCAGCGACAGCCTCGTCGTGCAAGACGTGCTGAGCGAGAAGCTGCCCAACTTCGTGATGAACTGCTCCATGTTCCTGGGCGGCTACGCCGTCGGGCTCGCACTGCTCAGGCCGCTCGCGCTCGTGCTGCTGCCGTCCGTGCTGCTGCTCGTCGTGCCTGGCTTCCTCTCAGCGGCGGAGCGGATCAGGGAGCAGTACACGCGCCCCGGCGCCGTCGCCGAGCAGGCCGTGTCGTCGGTGCGCACCGTGTACTCGTTCGTGGCGGAGAGGAGCACCATGGCGCAGTTCTCCACCGCGCTCGAGGAGTCCACCCGGCTCGGGATCAAGCAGGGGCTCGCCAAGGGTGTCGCCATCGGGCAGCAGCGGCGTCAGCTTCGCCATCTATGCCTTCAGGTGGCACTGGCCCCGTCTTAGTAAGCTTCAACCTGCACATTCCGGCGGGTCACACGGTGGCACTGGTCGGCAGCAGTGGGTCAGGGAAGTCGACGGTGATCGCTCTGCTGGAGCGGTTCTACGACCCGTCGGCTGGGGAGGTGAGCCTCGACGGCGTGGACATCCGGCGGCTGCGGCTCAAGTGGCTGCGCGCGCAGATGGGGCTCGTCAGCCAGGAGCCGGCGCTGTTCGCGACGTCTATCCGGGAGAACATCCTGCTCGGCAAGGAGAACGCGACGGAGGAGGAGGTCGTCGCCGCAGCGAAGGCGGCCAACGCGCACAGCTTCATCGCCCAGCTGCCGCAGGGCTATGACACGCAGGTACTGTGGCGGCTTCCTGTACGTGTGTTGTCGTGCTCGTGCACATGTCCTCCCAAGTCCCAAGTCCAAATCTAACAGCACCTTTTCTGAATTGAATCTGAAAACAAAAGAGTAAAAAACAAAGTTGAATGGTTCAAACTGAAATATTGATGCAGATTTCCATTGACGATCAAAGAACAATCCAAGAATAGTTTCCTAAAAAAAAGAACAATCCAATAATACTAGTGGCATCAAACTCAACAATAATGCCAACTATGTGTAAATACCGCACAAATATTTTTTCTATAAACATGTTCACGAAGGATCACTTCCAACAATCTAATACTATCAATCCAAGATGTTTACTTATATCAGCTAAATGTGGTGTCCATCCCCAGCAAACAGAGTCCGACCATTGACAGTACTCGGTTTTTTAGGCAACCTACATAGGGAAGGCAAATTTGTATACATATCCCTAAACAGTAGAATAACTGAGATAGAAGATCGAAGTTACCTTCGACATTGAAATGGCAGAAATACATGCCAGTTTTGCACAAGTGTCGTACCAACATTTCAGATATATTATTCTAATAACCAGGGGAGGTCTTGACCAGTTTATAACAGTTGTTAATAATGTAATGCAGATATTAGATGCTATATATAAGAAAGTTTTTGAAACAGAAAAAAGAGGGGAGACATACAAACCAAAATTTGCAAATGAAAATAATGCTCAATTCTTTATCTTCTTGCTACAGCAAACCTGAATTATGTTTTTTTTATCACACGAAATTACAGACTTTTACAGTGGTTTGTCGAGAAACTGTTTCGTTTTGATCTATTGAAATTGCCCAAATCAATGACCTTGGAACTAAGCTTCTCTACTTCTATGAAATGTAGGCCATCCTTTAGTAATTTGACACTAACCATGTCTGGAACAAAAAACAGGTGGGTGAGCGTGGTGTCCAGATGTCTGGAGGACAGAAACAAAGGATTGCAATTGCCAGAGCAATCCTAAAGTCACCCAAGATCCTTCTCCTTGATGAAGCCACCAGTGCATTGGACACTAACTCAGAGCGTGTGGTACAGGAGGCACTTGACCTGGCCTCCATGGGCCGAACTACTATTGTCATTGCACATCGGCTCTCCACTATCAGAAATGCTCATTTGATTGCTGCCATGAAGTCTGGTGAGGTCGTGGAGTTGGGCTCCCATGATGAGCTCACTGCAAATGAGAATGGCCTCTACTCATCTCTTGTCCAACTTCAACAGACCCGATATTCAAGGGAGGCTACAGAGGTTGGTGGAACTGAAAGTACATCTAATATGGGACAGTACAGCAGCCACAGTGTGAGTAGGAGACTCTCTGCAGCTTGCAGCTCAAGCTCAAGGAGGTCAGTGGACAATGCAAAAGATGATTACGACATAGACAAGCCAAAGATACCAGTGCCATCCTTCAGAAGGCTACTTATGCTTAATGCACCGGAGTGGAAGCAGGCACTGATAGGAGGCTCTAGTGCAGCCATGTTCGGCGGCATACAACCTGCGTATTCATACGCCATGGGGAGCATGATCTCTATCTACTTTTTGACAGATCATGAAGAGATCAAGGACAAAACAAGAACCCATGCACTTTTCTTTGCCGCCCTTGCAGTGCTCACATTCCTGATCAATATTGGGCAGCATTACAACTTTGAGCTATGGGGGAATACCTTACCAAGAGGATTAGGGAACGTATGCTTGAGAAAATTCTCACTTTTGAGATTGTGTGGTTTGACCGTGATGACAACTCAAGTGGTGTCATATGCTCACAGCTTGCCAAGGACACCAACGTTGTAAGTATAAGTATTTTGATTGAAGCTTATGAATACTTAGAAAACAAGAGTAACTTACAGAACATAATATTTGTGTTGTAGGTGAGGTCACTAGTGGGTGATAGAATGTCTCTGGTGATCCAAACAATTTCTGCGGTTCTCATTGCCTGCATCATGGGTCTGATAATTGCCTGGCGTTTGGCCCTTGTGATGATAGCAGCCCAGCCTCTTATTATCATCTGCTTTTATGCCCGTCGTGTCTTACTAAAGAGCATGTCAAAGCAATCTATACAGGCACAATCTGAATGTAGTAAGCTAGCAGCTGAAGCTGTCACTAATCTTCGCACCATCACTGCTTTCTCATCCCAGGAACGCATCTTGCGCCTCTTTGACCAAGCACAGGATGGACCACGCAATGAAAGCATCCGGCAATCATGGTTTGCAGGTCTTGGCCTCGGCACGTCCATGAGTCTTTTGAGATGCACTGCAGCCCTCGACTTCTGGTATGGTGGCAAGCTCATTGCTGAACATCACATTACTGCTAAGGCCCTCTACCAAACCTTCACGATTCTAGTAGGCACAGGACGTGTAATTGCAGATGCAGGTAGCGTGACAACAGACCTTGCTAAGGGTGCTGATGCAGTCGCTTCTGTGTTTGCTATTCTTGACCGGGAATCAGAAATTAACCCTAACAGCCCTGAGGGATACAAACCAGAGAAACTCATGGGTGAGGTCAACATTAAAGAAGTTGATTTTGCATACCCATCAAGGCCAGATGTGGTCATCTTCAAAGGATTCAACTTAAGCATACAGCCAGGCATGTCGACAGCCCTTGTTGGGCAAAGTGGTTCAGGGAAATCAACAATCATTGGACTTATAGAGCGGTTCTATGAGCCACAAAGGGGGGTGGTAGAGGTCGACGGCAGAGACATCAAAACATACAATCTCCGAGCCCTGCGACGGCACATTGGCCTAGTCAGCCAGGAGCCAACATTATTTGCAGGTACCATTAGAGAGAACATTATGTATGGAACAGAAAGAGCGAGTGAGGCAGAAATTAAGAATGCAGCAAGGTCCGCCAATGCACATGTCTTTATTAGCAACCTAAAGGATGGATATGACACATGGTGTGGTGAGCGGGGTGTTCAGCTGTCAGGAGGGCAGAAGCAGCGCATTGCAATCGCCCGTGCAATCTTGAAGAACCCTGATATCTTGCTACTGGATGAAGCTACAAGTGCACTGGACAGCCAGTCGGAGAAGGTAGTGCAAGAGGCGCTGGACCGAGTATCAATTGGCAGGACTAGTGTAGTTGTGGCACATAGGCTAAGCACTATCCAGAACTGCGACCAGATCACCGTGCTTGAGAAAGGAATTGTTGTGGAGACAGGTACACATGCATCCCTCATGGCCAAGGGTCCTGCTGGAACATACTTTGGACTGGTTAATTTGCAACAAGGAAGCGACCATCACTGAGATTTGGCAATTTGCATGATAAATTGATAACTAGGCACTACTTTCCAAATTTGTAGCCCCATTCAAATAAGTCGCCGATTTGGAATAACAGGCAAGCAAGAATGCTCAACAGACAACTGAAGGGCCTTTTTTTTCCTTTCACATCGCTATATCAGTAGTTCAGCACCTAGCATGTGTAAAACTTCTAGTTCCTCAGTAGTGCTACTTGATATGTATTGCAGTGATGCAAAGATCAGGTAATATGAGAGGAGATGTACAATAGGTTGTATTCTTATCATTCTGCGACTTTGAAATGATAAAGCCTACTTGCCAAGCAGATAAGTAAATTTTTAAACCACAAACAGAGTATTGCAGGTAGCAGAGTGGACACCAACATGAAGGATAATAAAGCAGAAAAACAGTAAGAGTTAAGGGGGAGTTATGTTTCCATGTATTAGCATGTAATTTCTTGGTTTAAACATGAATATGCAATGCGCACTCTGAATGAACTGTATTTAAGCAATTGGTGTGTCAAAAATACATTTCGAGTCTTTTATATATATATATATATATATATATATATATATATATATATATATATATATATATATATATATATATATATATATATATATATATATATATATATAAAAGTACATTTCGAGCCTTGACTCCTGCAGCTGCAGGTTGGTGCTTTCTGGATGAGAAGGCGAAAGAAAAGCACTGGCAAATCAGACAACAACCTAAACAGCTCCCCCAAATTGGCGCCAGAAAAACAGCAGTGACTGAGTGACTCCATATACACAAAATGTCAAGATGGATAACCAGCGAAACATGTAATATATCAAACTTTATCACCAGAAATCATGTCCGTGATTGGGGTCAGCAATTCGCAACTGCATATTTGATATTTGCATGAGGAAGATGTCCATGGCTCCATGCGTCTATCTACTTGAGGGAGTTTTTTACCGGTGGCAATTCTCAGGAGTTGGGATCGTAATATAAGTGCATAATAACCCTACAATTTCACTGAGGGGGCTGTTGAAATGTGATGCTGCTCTGAATCTACTCGCGCGGGAACTGAACACAAGTAGTACGCTACTCTATTTGTTAGCGTAGTAGAGGTGGAGTCCGCACCTGTGCGACGCATGGTCGGAGCAAGAGATGAGCCGGTGTGGCGCCGCCGGACGAGTTTGTCGGGCCCACGACGACGGTGTGGCGGCAGCCGAATCGAGCGGGGACTGGCTCACGCGCGTTGGCGTCGACCGTCGAAGGATGGTGGAGCGCAATGGCACCTCGCTCGGAGAGCTGGGGCCAACATCGACGCGACACGCCGCGTTGGTTCGCAGCAGCGACGGTTAGCGGCGGCGGCGGACTGACGCAGTGACGCGGCGGAAGTCGGGTTAAACGACTCCGATGCCTTCCGCAGCCGTTTACGGATTCTAATTCCGGGCTCTTGGGGAAGGGAGGCAAAGGTGCTGAGTCACATCTTTTTAAGACATGTTTTAAGTTTGATACATTGCTAAAAGTTAGCATAAATTAGCTATGGTTGACGAGCTAGTTGACAAACAAGTAGACGAAGACTGTCTTAAAACTTAGCCCACTTATTAAGCTTCCTATTTAGATACGTTAGAGCTAATTTGGATTAATTTTTAGCTAGTTGGTGATTAGCTTTTGTATCAAACAGGTCCTTATTCTGTGTTCTGTCTTTGGACAGAGAGTCCTACAAAAAATCTTATAACTTTTCTGTGTAGATACTAAAAATCAAAGGTGGCCCTTTTGCTTGGAATAGGTATCATATTTTTGTAGTTGTAAAACTATTTTTTTCCCAAAATGCTATATTTAAGTTTCGGTTAAGTTATTTTTTTATTGATCCATAACGAAGGGCCTAGGGACCTCAAAAAATTACAAGTTTTACGACAGTTGGAAAAAATGTGGACCGTCCATCGTTTTAGATCGAGCAGTGGAAAAATGGAAAAAGCCTACTTAACCCTCTAAACTATCAGCTAGTGTCTAACCTACCCCCAACTATAAAACCATCTATTTTACACCATGAACTTTTCAAAACCGTTCAAAGTACACCCTAAAACGGTTTTGAACAGCGGTTACTACAGTTCCATGGTAGGCCCACGGTTACTGTAGCAAACCGCCGTCGAAAACCGCCATCACAACCGAGCTACCTTCAAGGCTCAAGCGGCACGCAGGTTGACAGGGCTTCGTGGTAGGCCCATCATCCAGCCATCACGGTCACCATCGCCATCAAGCGTCAAGCAACCCCACTGGCACAGATCCGGCCCAAGAAAGTCTACATTCGGCCCGTGGCATAGTAGGATCTACCACCTTCGCCATCAGCAAGAGTGCTGCCGCCAGGAGCTCCATACCGTTGTTGCACCTCATCAACGCTTCGGGGAGAATGGAAGAACAGGAGGAAACCATGCCGTCGTCTTCCTCGCAACTACTCTTGCAGTGCCAACTCCAGGGGAGCAACTCCATAAAAGACCTATAATTTCTGAAGTACCTCTTTAGGTCACAAACGCTATCTTTTTTTTTTCTAAAGTATTTGGCTAACAAAGTTGAGAGCGGAACTAAAAAAGATGTTATTCGGCTAACAAAGTTGAGACCAGAGCTAAAAAAAATGATGCTGAGAAGTTAGAGAGATTTTTTTTTCACAAACACGTTAGAGAGATACAGAGGCGGATCCAGGACGGGGATAAAGAGGCTAAATAGTGAAGATTTAGGGTCAGAACTAAAGTTTAATAGTAATTTAAGGCTAAGCAACAGTAATTTAATGGAGAAATAAGGATAACGAAGGGGCTACAAGGAGGCCGCAGGCCCAGCAAGGAGGCATCTGGACGGACTTCCTCACACCAGCATTATCGTTTTTAAAAAAAAGATCATATTAAAATCAATGTCCACATAAGTGTGTTAGGGCCTGTTTGGTTACGTTTTGTTAAAGTTTAACTCCCATCACATCAATGTTCCCTCAAATGCATGAAGTACTAGATGTAGACTAATTGCATGCATGTCGGTACATAGTAGGAGTAATTTACGAGACGAATTTATTAAGCCTAATTAGTCCAAGATTTGAAACTTTTTGTCAAATAAGACGAAAGTGCTACAGTGTTAGTTAAACTTTAACTCCTCAAACCAAACACCTCCTTACTCGAACGAGTTGCTATCATAGTTGAAGCCCTAAACGTTGGTGCCACATCTGAAAAACTCCGTTAACTTGGCTAATTGCTATTATATGGACACGATCTCCACTGATGTTGGTGGTACTACAGTTTCTACCGCACCTCCAGTGAATTTTAGCTTCACGGTAAGTTAGCAGCAGTAATAATAAGCTTATAGTATTAGCTAAAGTTGTGTACCTCGTCTGAATTTCCTTAATTGAATCGATACAAGGCGGCGTCCATGATGACTTCTCGTTTACAATTACTATGACAAACGCTCACTCATTTTGCTCAACCTTAGTTTCATATCTTCTATCTACAATTCATCACTAACTTTAATAGTACACAGTTTTTCTTTTTACTATTCAGGTTTTCCATCTCATCTAAAGGTTGCCACCATCCATCCTCCACCAAAGTTCGAACTTGGTACCATATCCAAGTCATACAAAAGTCGAACAATCTCCATGAAGTACTACATATAGTGACTTTCTAAATAAAAATGGTAAAAATCACTTAATTTAAGTGAATCATACTTCACAATACTGTAGTAAAAGTTTTTTTTTATAAAAAAAACAGTGCTACGTGATATTCCCTGGTTGCAGTTGCAGCTTTTTTGCAGGAAAAAACCCCAATCAAAAAGTCCGTCCGGCTCCGGCAGCAGAGAAGAGCACGCTGCGCAGTGCGCACCAGACCTGAGTCCAACTGCCTGCTCTCTTCTCTCTGCTCCTCGGCCGCGTCGCCTCCGCCTCCGGCCGGAAATGCCGTCCCCCTCCGAGCCCCCGCACCCGTCCTGGGTCATCCTCGGCGCCATCCCGCGCGTCTCCGCCGCCGCCGCCGACCCCTCCATCGACCTCGCCACGCCCCCGCGCGTCTCCCTCCTCACCATCCCCGAGCACATCTTCCCGGACAAGGTCACGCCCCACAACTACCCCAAGCTCCTCGCCGCCGACCTCTCCGGCCTCCTCCTCCTCCACGCCGACCAGAGCCGCGCCAAGGGACCCACCATCATCGACCGCCCCGACCACCAGTCCTTCTGCTGGCTCCCCAACGTCGCCGGCTACTTCGTCCTCCACGCCGACGCCGACTCCGCCGCCTCCCCCTCCGCGCTCGCTCTCCCCGAGCCCGAGCTCGTCATGAACGCGGGCCACCTCGGCATCCTCGCCTCCCCTGCCGGCTCCAGCTATGTCGTCGCCGAGCTCCAGACCTTCCTCGGCGACGACCACGCCACCCTCATCTCCTTCTCCTCCGACGTCGGCGAGTGGGTCGACAAGACCGTCGACTACCCGCTCCCCGCCCGCCCCCTGTGCACCCACAGCGTCGTCGCGCTCCACGGTAGGCTCTGGTGGGTCGACCTCTCGTGGTGCCTCGTCGCCTGCGACCCCTGCGCCGACAACCCGGTCCTCGCCGACTCGCCGTCGTCCCACTCCCGCCGGCCAAGGAGATCCCGTACGGCCGGGCGGCAGGGCTGATCGACAGGTACCGCGCCATCAGGGTCAGCGCCGGCAGGCTGCGCTTCGTCGACATGTACAGGAACCGTGACAGCTGCGGTCGTCTCCAGGTCAGCGTCTGGACGCTGCCTGACGCCGACTCCACGGAGTGGGCGTTGGAGCACGAGGCCAGCTTCACCGACATCTGGGAGCACCACACCTACAAGGCCGCTGGCCTCCCCGCCAAGATCCCCGTCCTAGCGCTCATCCACCCCGACGACCCCGCCGTCGTCTACTTCTTCCTGGAGGACCATCTCGTCGGAGTCGACTTGCGTGACATCTCGTCGGAGTCGACTTGCGTGACCGTGTCGTCGTCGCCTGCGACCTCTACCACCTCGTCGATCCGCCCAGGGATCTCGTCTCCACCCGCTTCGTCTACGCCTGGCAGCTGCCGCAACCTCTTTCCCGTTCCCCACCAGGTACCCCTCCACTTGCATGCTGCTGTAGTACTCGATCATTGATGCTGGAGTGTCTGCTTGATCTAGTTTTACTCAGGGCATGTACTACCCACAGACGAGGGGTTGTCTGCAAGTGCCTCGAATTAAATGTACAGACAACTAGAAAGACGGATCATACAACTCATAGACACAGATCATCTGCAAGCTGTTTAATACTGTACATGTAGCCACAAGATCAATTATGAATACTTTTTTATGTACCACCATGTTGCTATTTGATATATAACAGATCACAGCTACACTCAATTCACACTAACTGTTGAAGTTGTTCCAAAATCACTGCAAGATATAGGCCGGCTTCTGACGGAGCGAAGCGGAGGCCCGTAAAAGCCGAAGGCTGGGCCGGAGCGTAGCGGAGTCTGAAGCTGGCCCATCAGGCCGCGCCCGTGCACACACGGGGGGTGCGGGGGGCGGAGCCCCCGCGGTACAGTACATATATACTCTTGCTAGAGTTTCTTGGAGACTTGATTCTCTTGTAAGCCGCTATAGGCGTGTAACCCAAAACTCTTGAGATAGTGAGATTGTTGCTGACTGGTGCCCGTGGTTTTTCCCCTTCGCATTGGAGGGGTTTTCCACGTTAAATCATGTGTCTCCGCTGTGATTGATTTTGTTTTACTTCATATTCCATACGTCGTTCATAACACTAACAACATTTACATGACCTTAGATCAGCATATCACGTGACAGGATTTGCCAATCTGAACCAAAAGCAAGCTGCCCCATATCGAACTGAAACGCTTCAGGTAATATTCAAACAGCATTACACAGATACACCATACCAGTCAACCGAAATCAATTGCATCAGTGTATTCTGTACAATGGCAAGGAAGCAACATGGATAATCAGTGTGTTCTGTAGGGAGGAACTACTCCAATGGATTGAATGATTTAAAAAAAATTACGTCGCCTGAGCACTTCGGCACTTCATCAATGGATGCCTTCCCTGCAGCGTGGCTCGCCGCGGCCAGGGCAGAGGTCGTCGTTGAGGTTAAACATTTTCCATGTATTGGTCAGAATCTGAAAGCATACCAAATCATTTTCATGAGCTTCAGCATGCAACAGACCTTTTTGTACGATGAAAATCATGTAAGAGCAGCGCTGATTCTAGTTTTCAATTTTTCATCATCATCATAACAGCTGAATGAGAGCTGCCAAACTTACTGGAATGGGCAAACGTCCAACAAACTCTAGGATTAAACCATATCTAACACCATTCAGTACTTGACCAGCAAGATAAGCATTTGGGCATTCAAGAAAGTTTCAGTTTTTGGATATAACTGGAAAACAGTAAACCATCTATGCAGTCCATAACATTTTGCTTCTAGTAAATATAACTGGTTCAAGTATATGTGATTTTGCACCTATTCAGTCTTCTCAAAATAATAAGGAGTTTTTATGGGATCGGACAGACATGTTGACATGCATCTCATCTCAATCTTACCCAAATCCAAAAGAACTATGAAATTTCAATTGCATTCTGCAAGAACAAATTAAAGAACAACTGTTAGATAAAATCAAATATGTTCAGCAGCCATGAGACCTCAATTTTATTGGTCCAAGTGCATATAGAAGATGCAGGCAAAAATCATTATATGCCATAATGCCAATGAAATATTATCTGCTTATGTCATTATGTTCTTTGTGATCTGATAGTTCAGTTTGACTGAGAAATAGAGTAAGAAGTAGACAATATTGCTAAGGCATAAACTCAATTCATACTGAATTAGTAGACACGATTCAAATTCGTTTGAACAAGTACTAACCCCAGGCCTGACTAACCCATTGGATTTTAGCAATGTTTGCAACAAAAGCAACTAACAAAGGCTAAAATTCAGAAGTTACCATGTCCATAAAACAAGATAAGTTCTAAATTCAGCAAACACTACAGGCTAAAATTAGCAGACATTAATCAGGAATGTTTGGTGGAAATAGACTCATTAACATCTGGTAAATGTGCGTGCTTGCCTTCCCACGTACAGAAGAAGCAAACTTCGATGCCAACAAGAACGAATCAGTTGTTGAGGATTCGTCGCCCCAGCTGCCCCATTGCGAGGAGGTTGGATCTCTTCCACTGCCTGAACGTGAGCGCTGCCGCCGCCGCCCTTTCCGCCGGCACTTGCGATAGATTAGAAAGAGGAGAAGAACTGATAGATTTAGAAGAGGAGATACATTACCAAAAGATTTTGGCATGCATCTGGGATCTCGTCGCTTGGAACTTGAAGGGTCCGGCCCGCCAGATGTGCTTCCAACGCTGAGCCACTACCACAAACGAGGGAGCGAACATCTCAGCCACCGTCGCTGCTACGGATTTTGGCGCGCAACACCATGTCACCATCCCGCGCGCGCCCACACCAAAATCAGCGAGCGCCCGCGTGGGATCCGAGCGAGCCGTCGAGTCGAGAAGACGACGTCGTACAACGCTGCTCTAGCCGACGATTCGGCCTCGGAGCACGGGCCCTCGCCGTCGTCTCGCGAGGCGACGAGGACACCGTCTCCAGGCCAAAGAAGGGTGTTTTTTTTTGCAAAAAGATCAAGACGGAGACGACAAATAGACGACCGTTGTACGTGCCCTCACATTGCATGAGCAACCAATGCCTTGATTGGATTGCATGCTCTTCTTCGTTGCAATTGTACCAAAAGACTATTTAATTAGCTTGAGCATATCGATGAATGCACTTGCATGCTGGACCATCTCATGCACTTTACCAACTGCTTTGCTGAGACCAGTACTCCAAATGTGTAATCCTACACCAAATAGCAGTAGTTTTTCTGCTAGTTAGTTCATCAAACGACAGTTTTATACATGTCCTGATGTGAAGCTCTAGCATGCATGATGTTTTATTTAATTATTAGCACTGCCACGTATACACATAGATGTCTCCTAGTTCTATACATTAGGCCTTTTTGTTTTATTTGATTTGGTCTGTGAGGATGAGGATGATTTTATGAGTAGATGGAATTTCATAAACAACTTGGTTTATATCAATATAAATTATCCTTGGACTTTTTAATTTAGTGCATGGTACAATAGCTTGATCAGATCTAAGATGCTACAATTTCATCTATTGGAATAATTGAGGAACTTCCTAGTAGATTAATTGGATAACTACCGAACTGACTATCTTCTTCACCGTCTTTCCAATTTTTCATGGCATCAGTACACAACAGTGGATTTATCATACTAACAAATATGTTACAGTTTCAGCTATAGCATATCTTGAATTGTTTGATTGCAAATAATGCATATTCACTTAAGTTGGACACCTTTGATTTGATTATTGTGCCATCTGATGGGACATTTTCGAATACTACATTAATGTGAAACAGATCTTACATAAAGTATACGGTTGAACTATTTTAATTACTTTATCTGCAAGCTTCCCCACTTTACGTGGCATCTGTTGCGCTCTTGGGATCTACTATCTAGTACTGTAGAATACTGCTCATGAGCAAGCTATTACTCTAAGTTGCCTCTTCACTTGTAATTATCCGCTGTGTTGCCTATGTATCCAATAATTCACATGCATACTTGACTTTGCTAAGCCAGTTTTTTTTTTCAAAACATGACATTAAAAGAGCATTCATAGTATTTCGAGCTGAACTCTTGCATTTTTCTTTTCGATTTGATTGATGTATGCCTTAGAGGCAAATTGGGATAGCTGATCCCATAAATGGTCATAGGTGGCCTTGAATCTGCAGCATTTTTCCAACTGTGACCTTATAAATCCATAAGCTTTGTTAATTAGCCTGCTAGCTAGGTGTGGATATCTTTTTGGATGAATTGTAAGAAAGTACAATGCTTCAAGGTACTTGTACATTTTAGACATAATTAGAGAACTTGTTTGAGATGCCCAGTTTGGTTTCAAATGTTGTGTTGCCCACAGTTTATTTTGAAATGCTGGTGTTCACTGCCTAGCTGCAACTTCAGGGGAAGATTCTTATAGTCTGGCATAAACTTAGGCGCAGTGACATCAAAATATATATCCTCTATGTACCTACTAGGACATCGGTGCTTTCTACTTTCTATGGATTGATTTCTTGTTCTTCTTTGCCACCAAAGGTGGTAGAAAAAAGATTAAATGATCTTATGTTGTAACCAAGTTTACCATCGTGTTAATTAATGGCTTTGCGTTCACATTTGTATCATCTTAAAGATGCCTATATATATGTTTTCAAAATAAAGATGGAATGATATTATTTGTGGTCTCACATGTCGCTAGTTATGCATTTCAGTTCTTATAAGAAATACAATTAAGTAAATCTTTTAGTGTTGATGTTTAATAGAGGAATGGCTAAAGGTCCAGTGGATGCTATGGCTTAGGAGTTAGGAGTTCCTGTTTCTACTAGACAAGGCAAACTGGAACGGTTTGCTTCTCTTCTTGGTGCAATTTGCTCAGACTTGAATTTGTTTCTCATCACATATAACGTCACCATAGTTCAAATCAACTGTGCTTCTTATTGACATGCAAGACAGTGTTACTAGATCCAGAATGTGGTATATATGGATCACATTTATCTGAATTGTTGATGGACACTTTGTTGGTTTGAAGTTGGATAACCGTGTATTTCCAATTTCTAATGTTGTCAGTACGCAAGCAATGTATATTGTCATAACAAAATTTGTCATATCTTGACCTGTTGAATTCCTTTATTCCAATGCATATACACTCATGTAGTTTACACTTTTGATGATTATTATGTCATCTGTCCAGACATTTTTGGTACACTAATGATCTCTGACTTAACTGTTACTTACTTCCATGGATTGTCTAATGTCCATGATTCCAAACTGTGGCATTAACTTAACATTTCTTTTGGGCTGAATTCCTGTAGTAGTAGTTTTCTCAACATATTTGTTGAAGTAAGATGTGTGGTAGCCGGTCCTAATAATAGACTGATGAGAAAGCTTTGGTACTAGCTATACTGCACACTCTCCATTCTCCAAATGGAAATTGCAACCTGATGAGAAAGCTTTGGTACTAGCTAGAACATCTTTCTGCTTGGATTAGTTTTATTTTGTTTGAAAATGTGCTTGGATTGGTTTAAAGGATGAATGTAGCAGTATACCTTATACACAGTTTTCCTTTGGTCCTGCAGGTTTAGGAAGCAATATGTGACCGACATCAAGTTACTAACAGAGGCGTGTTAGGATGTGGCATCACGTTCCATGTGGCCACCCAGAACGCATGCTTGTGTGTTTAGTAGTAGTTTAGATCTAGTTTATCGCTCATGTCAGGTCGTCAGGATGAACAATGGACATGTTATTCTAGGAAACTGGATCTCGTTCTGCTTTCTTGTTTGGATCGATCGATGCCCAGAGTGGTATGTGTTATCATACTGCTAGACAATTTCAGTGGCACCACAAATAGTATTCTGTCTCTAGGGTGAATGTAACTGAATTGTGCTTAGGGCAGGCTGAAAAACAAATTGACTGCTGTGTGATCTTTTGAATCGACGAGTAAACTGTTTCGTGTTTTATTTTGCCAACAAGTTCATGTCATGCAGCTTGGTCGTCTGCTTCTTGTGTGTCTGAATGAATGAATGAATGAATGAATATCATGAGAATGAATATCATAAGGGCAATTGTTGGCTCATCCGTCCCCGTCCCGTGGATGCTAATGGTAGCTTAATTAGCTGCTCTAGGCATTTGCAAATGTATATGCCAATAATCCCCACCGTCCGAACGCCGTTTGACAAGAATGCCGATGGCCGGCCCGGCCCCCACCGTCAGCAGATCAACAGAGCACCCAAACGGAACGGAACGGAAAAAGAGACGTGTCAAGTACGCTTCGTCCTCGCTGGCCGCTGGCCCTCGTGCTATATAAGCTGGCCGCCTGGCGTCCCTTCCTCCCGTCCTGTCCCTTCCCTTCCATTCTCTGAATTCAATTCAATTCAAACAAGCCCGTGCCCACCACCAACCAACCAGCAACCATGGCGTCCTCGCCTCCCTCTGATGAATCTGATCCGTGGGTCATCCTCCGCACCGTGCTGCGCGTCCACACCTGGGACCGCGACCTCTTCTTCGAGCTCGTCGACCCGCCGCGCCTCAGCTTCCTCACCGTCTCCACCCGCGTCTCCCCCGCGCGCCCGCCCCCGCTCGCGCGGCGGGGCACCAGCAGCGTCATCAGGCACCCCCGCATCCTCTCCGCCGACCTCTCCGCCAGCCTCTTCCTCACCGTCACGCCGACGCCGCACCCGCCCGCGGCTGCCCCAACCGCGTCCAGTTCCAGCGCCAGCACCAGCACCGCAACGGACATCTGCTGCTTCGTCCTCGACGCCGCCTCTTGCACGTCCCACCGCATCCCCGACCCCGCCCCCGGCTTCGCTAGGTTCGGCGTCATCGCCGCGCCGGACGGCGCCAGCTTCATGGTCGTCGGCCTCCGGTGCCCGATCGGCAACGATAGGGCTTCGCTGCACTGCTTCTCGTCCCGGACGGGCGGCTGGGTCACCAAGGACGTCAACAACCCGCGCCCGCACCGCACCTGGACCTTCAGCGACGTCATCGCCCACGACGGCAAGCTCTGGTGGGTCGACACCACCGCCACCGCCACCAAGGGGCTCCTCTACTGCGACCCCTTCGCCGACCAACCGAGCATGTCCTTCGTCCCCTTCCCGAACCACGTCACCGCCATGGAAGCCAGAGCCAAAGCCACAGCCTACGACTACGTGCAGGTCGCCGACGGCAGGCTCCGCTGGGTCCATGTGTTATGTGATCTTGACGAGACGGAGGACGGGGCTCCGATCCTGAATGGCGCGCCCCTCCTCTCCATCTATGTGGTCCTTGGTGGGGACGACGACGGCTACCGGTTGGATTTCGAGTTGCTCCCGCACTGGCGCGGTGATTTCTCCTTCTGCTTCATCTGGGAGTCCGACACCTTCAAAGCGACTGAGATGCCCAAGTACGAGCAACCCGTGCTCGCGCTCATCGACCCCAACGACACCGACCTCCTCTACTTCTTCCTCGGCGACTACCTCTTCGGCTTCGACATCTGGAAGCATGTGGTGCTGGGGTACGCACCGCACGGTATGGACGATCCCGATGTCTCTTCTCCGTCCTCCCTTCGCGCTTGGAAGCTGCCGCCCGCGCTCGCCGCACCCGCAGCCCGCAGGTATTGTATTGATCTATTCTATAATCCTCCTAGCTCAATTTCGTTCCGTCTCCGATCCGATCAATCAATTTCGTCACTGCTTCAGTTCCCCTTTTATTTCTGTCTCTGCTCTGCTGTGCCTGTGCTGTGATATACTACTACCTAGTAGTATACTGTATTAACTTGGATGATTGCTAGCTGTTGCTACAGAATTGCATGCTGAACGTGCACAAATATATCAACTGTTTTGTGCTTTTAGTCGCACGCATGGTCATGCAGGTAGATTCATACTCATGTCACCATCATCTGTATATGCCCTCTTTTTTTTGAAAAAAAGGAAAAAGTCTAATTAATCCACTGAACTATCAGCTAGTGTCTAACCTACACCCCCAACTATAAAACCGTCTGTTTTACACCCTGAACTTTTCAAAACCGTTCAAATTACACCCTGGAGCGGTTTTGGACGGCGGTTTTGCTACAGTAACTAAGTTATATATGATTCAATGAGTTACTATATGCTACAGTAACAAACATAAACCTAAATAAATCTATAACTAAGTTATATATGATTCAATGAGTATGAAATTTTTACTATAGTTTAAGCATATAATAATAACCTCATCATAAAAATTTCACCATAATTGGACCATAAAAGTTGTAGCTATGAATTATTCTAATTAATTACAGACAAAATTTGATTTTCTAACTAATTTAAAGCTACAGAAAAAATTGTACTAAAGCATACTATATTATATGTTCATTGTGTAGATCTACTCATGTGGAGTCCAACAAAATTAGATTTTCTATTTTATGATTTTTCTGTGATTTACTATGATTTTTTAAAGATTCAGCGGAAATAAATAGAAAAGGAAAAGTCAAAACCGTCCTTACTGTAGCAAACCATGGTTACTGTAGTAAAAACGCCGTCCAAGACCGCTCCATGGTGTAATTTGAACGGTTTTAAAAAGTTCAGGGTGTAAAATAGACGGTTTTATAGTTGGGGGTGTAAGTTAGACACTAACTGATAGTTCAGAGGGTTAAGTAGACTTTTTGTATATGCCCTCTTAAACTAGACATTATATATTCCAAGCATTTCGTTTTATTTGGTTTTTCTTGAGTCCATGAAGGATGAAACTCCGATAGTCTGATCCATTCATGCGCCGTAGAATTGTGTTAGCGAGTAGCTGGTGTTGTGTGCAGTGTGCCACGTGTGTATGTCCAAAACGCAGGGGGCTGTTTTGCTAGTTTAAAATTTGTTCGCTGTATATTTTGTAGCCTGCGTGAACTGCTACCCGATGTCCTCGTGTGCTGTGTAATATTTTGGGCCTAGTTTAGATCTGGAAATGTGATGATCCTTTTTTGAGGAACTATTGGTGTAACGTAGTACAACCTAATTAGTTGTTGCATGTTGTCTTCTGATTCTGTATATGCACATGTTTGGAGTTGCTATATATTCAATGTCAAGTTCATCTGTTCATTAGTACTGCCGTCGTTGTTTCTTTGAAACTGATCAGCTTAATTCAAGATCGAGAATGAAATAAAGACTTGTTTGAGTAGAGGTTCTGAACTTTTGAAGATAAGTTCGGGTATAGAGCCTGCATAGATGCATGTCCTGATCTCTCCTTCCACTACTAATATAAATGGGCATTTCCCTTTGGAAATTAAGGGTTCTGATTCCTGAAACATCACTTGTTTAATTATTTTGAAAGTAGCAGTAGCTATATACATACTTACATTATTACATGTCGCACGATGTTTTTGCCTGCTTATATGCATGTAATCTAATTATAGTCATGCATGTAGATGTATGGCACTATCAATTTTCAAGCTTCAGTCGAACTATCCAAATAGCTAGTGTAGTGTAGGTTACACTTATCTTCTCAAAAATAATAATAATATAAAAGCGTAATGTCTATTCCTGCTTCTGTGTGAAAGTCATGCATGTATGACATGCATGATTGATTAGTAAATTTGATCATATACTGTAATGCCTGTGTTTTTGCCTTCTATACACATATTTGGGATTGGGAGGCCTTTTGTATGTGTGGCCATTGGCATGCGGCATCAACCATCTTTTTGTGTCTTAGTCGGCCTTAGAATTTAAGAAATTCACCCGTTTGTGCTCGATCGATCTTATCTTGTAAAAAATCAAAGAAATGCTGAAGTCCTATTGGTGTTGACTACTAACATGTGGTGTGGTATCCATCTGCTGTGGTGATTGAAGGTTTGGCAGGCGGGACGGGTCTAACAATGGTGGTGCGAATTAAGGAAGATCGAGAGTCGTCTGCGGGCAGCCGGCAGGGTACTGGATTAATCTGACGACTGCAAAGTAAGGAGTGTATCTTCAATTGCGCGAAAGCACGCCAGGAGAGGATGCTATGATCTTTCTGATGATACGATGGATCGCTTGATGTTTCTTTATCTGTTTGTTAGATAGACGATGAGCAGTTTTGTGCAAAGGAACGCACGCACGCACGTTTGGGTTTAGTTTTTGAGACAATGTTCGTCGTACTGATAGATCGATGATGCATGGTGCAGTTCCTGCTTTATTTCTTCGATCATGTGTACTACTAGTAGTAGTACTGTAGTTTCTGTTCATTAGCACTCCCTTGCATTGATGAACGTACATATGATTGTGACTTTTTGTGCTGAAAATGTTTTGAATATACTCCTACTTCTTTCCTTTTGAGATAGTAGAATGTATAAATACTCCTTGGTTTGGTAGCGCTAGCTTCAAGGACTGAACACAACAGCGGCAGGAGAAAATGCCTTCTCGGGGCAGTAACGTACTACTAGAGTACTAGTAGTGTGTGTCCGGCCCGTTTGAATCTGGAAGGATATCCAAGCATTGTATGATATAGCCCCGACATATAAAGGAGTATATATGCTATAAATAAAAGGGACAAGCCAGCCGGGCCGGGCCTGTCCGTGCACCATGCCTCGTGTTGGGTTGCATGGCCCATGCCAATCGTAGAAGCATTTGCATGCCGCCCTCCCCACTTTCCCCTCCATGCATTTCGCACGCGTCTTGCCACCTGGCTATTATAAAAGAACTAAAAAACTTCCTCTTCTTTATTTAGTATCAAAACTTTAGATCTTCCCTATTTGTCCAAACTTCAAATTTTTCTTTCCTATCTAACACTACCTGTGTTTGGGCATACTATACCGTGAACTGACACATGGGGCCACAGCCAAAAAGACTTGCATGTAAACACAGAAAAGGGGAGAAAGGGATGGAGACCGACGTTGCGCGTTGCGCGCGCGGGGGGCCATCCGATCTGGGTGGCACGCAGCCTCCCGCCAACCAGGGGAAATAATTTAATAATTTCTGCACCCACATGAATTGGGTCTAATTCGGCTCAGGCTGTGTTCAGTTTCGAAATATTTGAGGAAAATATTTCTGTAGCACTTTCGTTGTTATTTGGTAAAATTTATCCAACTATGAATTAATTAGTCTCAAAAGATTCATCTCGACCTTTACAGACAAACTGTACAATTAGTTATTTTTTTATCTACATTTAATGCTCCATGTGTGAGTCTAAAGATTCGATGTGACGGATGGCAGAGGAAATATTTTGGGAAGTGAACGGCCCGGCTTGGCTTCCCGCAGCATATAAATAAAAGAGAAAATAAAGCAAAACTGGTGCATGGCCTGCTGCTTCTCATATGTCGCTCTCTAGCACTGCACCTTATAAATGTTTGTGATAGTTGTGAAGTAGTTTTGTTATTAAATACATCAGACCATTTAAAGTCCAATAAAAAAACATCCAACCATCACACAAATAAATATTCTATACTATATACCACAGGAAATTTCCAAAAACATGGAAAAAGCTAAGTAACAGAGAAACATCACAAATACATCATATAGAACATCAAATGTATACATTTATCATAGAACATCACATATATATTATGCGAACATCACAGGAAACATTATAGAACCCACATGTATTCTACGTGAATCACATGTATACTGCATGAATATCACAAAATACATCATAGAACATCAAATGTATACTATGTGAGCATAACAAAATAAATCATAAATATCATAAAATATATCATAGAACATCATATGTATACTACGTAAACATCACAAATACATCATAGAACATCGCATGTATAATACGTGAACATCACATGTATACTACGTGAACATCACAAAATACATCATAGAACATCACATGTATACTATGTGAACATGACAATTTAAATAATAGAACATCCCTAGTATACTACGTGGACATCACGTGTATCTGGAAATAAAAGAGTAAAAGATAAAATTATTAAAGTAATTAATTAGAGTAAAGTAACAAAAAATACAAATAAAAACTTAAATAACAAATGCTAAACATATAGAAAATAAATAAATAACTTAAATAATAAAATTTAAAAATAAAATTTAAAAAGATCACATGTATACTATGAAACATTGATGGTTAGCGGCGGTGGCGGACTAACGCGGCGGAAGTCGGCGTTAAACGACTCCGACGCCTTCCGAAGCCGTTTATATGGATTCTAATTTTTGGGCTCTCGTGGAAGGGAGTCATGGTAAGGCCCATGGAAATTTGGCCCGATGGCATATGTTGAGTGATCCAGCAATCGTAGCATCACGAATTTTATTTTTATTTTAGCCAAAAAATACTTTTTTTTGAAATAGAGCTTTCATTACTCAGTCCTAGCCGAATCGCTGGACACCAACTCCTCAAGGTATTGAGGTACATCATCCCAAGCAGCATGAGAGCCACTTGGCAACTTACAACCAAAAGACGCTAGTTCATGAGCTAGGTTATTACAGACTCGGGGACATTAAACTAAATTCTAGAAACTATCTCTGTTAGCCGCGTCAAAGGCGACCTCGCCACTTTGGTTGCGCTACATACATTGACATGACTTATTGAACATGCTAGCGTCATAGCAAAAACTTTTCATGTAATTTGCTGATATGGAAGTGAGACTGTTGAGTCACATCATCCTATGTGGCATGACTATAGCGATGTGACTTATTCTATGTACATTTTTCGATAGAGATTCCTCCAAAAAATTCTTATAAGTTTTTTAACATAGATACTAAAAATCAAAGGTGACCCGTTTTATTTGGAATAGGTATCATATCTTTGTAGTTTTAAAACTATTTTATTCTAATAAAATTATATATTTGAGTTTCTGTTAAGCTATTATTTTCTTATCGATCCAAAACAAAGGGCTAAGGACCTCCAAAAATCTTGTCATTTTTCAGATAGATGCTAAAAAACAAGGGTGGGTTATTTTGCTTGTATATATCTGGCATTATAGCTTTTGTTGTTTTGAAATTAAATTTCTTTTTGGAATGCTACATTTCAGTTTTTGGAAAAAAAACCTGCTTAGCACTAAAATGGTTTCCGAAAATCCTAAAAGATCATCTAAATTATTGGTCCTGAAAATTGTGTTTTGTTCGTGCTAAAGAAACTTTGGATTTTCCAGCACGGCTTCGCTTGAACTTTGCTGTAACCATTGCCGTCGTCCTAGACACACTCCACACTCAAGGCTCAAAGTTCTGATGTTCTATGTGTATTCATATTCAAGATAGCAGCTCCCGGTTAATTTTTTCTTGAATCTTATATGATTCATTTTTTATTCTTAACTATATGGAAACATATAGTATTGTCTTTTTAGTTGTTTTGATGTGTATATACGAAATGTTACCGTAGCATTAGCACGAGCACACTACTAGCTAGATTAATTATATTATATTTTATATGAATCTATTTCAATGTATAAATAAGAAACTTTGGATTTTCCAGCACGGCTTCGCTTGAACTGTTGTGCACATGTGCCTCACAACCAAGCTGCATTCAAGGCTCAAGGCCACGCGCCGGGGCGACAGGGCTTTGTGGTAGGCCCATCATCCGGCCCAACAAAGTCTACATTCGGCTTGTTGTATAGGATCTACCGCACCTTCGGTATCAACAAGAGTGCTGCCGCCAAGCTCCCTACCGTTGTGAATGGGCATGTGGTACAGTGACAGTGACAGGCTGTCCAGTGAAGCACTGTCCATCAGGATTCAAATCCTAGTGATCTCACCTTTTTTCTGGATTTTTTCTAAAAATTTTAGGGTACTCTCACACGTGCATGTTCCGTGGTACTACGCGTTTCCCGTGCACCGGAGGCGACGTCTCCTAATCTCTTCTTACGTGTGTACACGCGTACAGGCGCGTGTGCGTGTGCTATAAGTGTGGAGTTGTGTGGGTTATGTGCGTCCAAACTGTACTTGATAAAAAAAGCTCCGTACCATTGTTGCACTAAATATATATGTAAAAAAAGCACTAATATTCATTATACCAAATAATATCTGGCTACATAAAATTTGTGGCAGCAAAAAAAATTTGGGTACTCATATGATAAGCAATGGCAGAGAAAACTGATTATGTACTCAAAAGATAAAGTTCTGATGTTCTATGTGTATTCATATTCAAAATAGTAGCTCCCGGTTAATTTTTTCTTGAATCTTATATGTTCCATTTTTATTCTTAACTAAATGGAAACATATAGTATTGTCTTTTTACTTGTTTTGATGTGTATATACAAAATGTTACCATAGCGTTATCTAGAAAAGATCAAAACACCTTGTAACTTGGAAACAGAGGGAAATATATTCAAGCTCGATAACGATATATGTTGCAAAGAGCACGCGTGTTCCACCCTTTTTATCAAAGCAAATGCAGGAAGTGCATTTCTTCTCTTAGAAAAAGGAACATTTTGACTGTTGACGACAGCATGACGCTGTTGGCGGGGCACTGGAATACTCGTTTAGGGCTCGTTTGGTACAGATTCGTGCAGGGGGCACTAGCTGGAGCCGGTGAAGCTAGAAAAACTGGCTTATACATTATTTTAACTATGTAGAGGCAGAGCTACCTATAGGGCGAGCTAGGGCGGCCGCCCTACCTCCCCTCCGGCGAGTACCGCCCCTAGGACCCCTATCTCCGGCCGGCGACCAAGCTTCGAGGTCTCATATTGCGAACGAGCGACGAGAGGTTGAAGATTTTTTTTTGAGAAACCGGGATTATATTTCATAAAAACTTCTGATAGTTTACATCCCATAACTTACAAAGGCTACCCTGAAAGTAAAACAAAATACAACTAAGTCCTTGCAAGTTTCTCCCGGTCGTCCCCGTCGCCGACGGTCGAAGCTGCTGCCCGTGAAGCCGACCACCTTCCCGACGAAGGACATCAGAACTTTTTAGTGGCACCATAAGCAGCACGTTGGGGACACCAACATGCCATATGATCGCTGAACGCACAAGCCAAGCAAGATGGCCAACGGCCAACACATCGCCGGAGAGCAAGGGATCTGACGCCTCAATCACCAACAACCCCGACGCACCGGACGACGAGTCACCCAGAAGGGGAAATAAACCACTAGAAGCGGTGGAAGATGAGAACCAACCTAATTTCCCATCAAGCTGGTACAAAACAGTCTTCTTACCTCCAGCAGCCATGTCGTTAGTAACAAGGATGGCGATGCCGCTGACATCATGGGCACAGCTGGTACAAGGAATCCCACAAAGGACTTGAATACCAACGCATGAAACATCGTCAAAGAAAGCATCGTTGGTATAGAATCCTTCGCATAATACACCATCACCGAGCACCACAATATCTTCAACAACCGCCAGCCTCCCACCTCCAACACAGACCAGGAGGAAGCAAAAGCGCGCCGCCGACACCACCGCCTCCCGGAGACGACGGAGCAGCAGACGGCACAGACACCTGTACAGGAGCCGGCGAAGCCGGACTCCAACTGACTCCACGGATTCACCGGTGTCGAACAAGCGACGAACGCCGAGGCAGACAGAAATCCGGGAGAAATTTATTTCAAGCTGCCACGGAGCTGCCTCCCCGTCGCAGCCAGAAAACACATACCTTGTGCCCCCGGAAGCACAGATGTCATCTCCATCGCCGGAGAAGACCACCACGCCGAGGCCAAGGAAAAGGAGACCAGGCTGACGCTGGAACGAAGCCGCCGAGCCAACCGTAACTATCCTCCTTCGATCCTCGCCGGAGATGACGCCACCGTCGCCGCTAGAGAACCGGAGAGGAAAACCTAACCCTAACCGGCGATATAACAGCCGCCGCCGGTACATACAAGCACTAAGACCTAAGCCTACAGCTATACAGATCCTCCCGCCGAGGTGCCGGGCTCCCCCCTCATCTCCGTCGCCAGCGAGGCCGCCGGAGGAGAGGGGGCCGGCGGATCGATGGAGGAAAAGCCGATTCGTCCTCTGAATCGCCTGGCTACACTGTAGCGTGGGGAAAGAGAGGAGAGAAGCTATCTTCCCCGAGTTAGTTAAGATCGCCGACACGAGAGGTTGAAGATGCTCGGCGCTGTTGGGTTGTCTGGCCTACGAGGCCCAATGGCGGAATGGCCCACGATCTTACCTATTCAGCCCATAGACTCCACCATTTGGCCTGGCCCTTAGGGCAGCAGAAGCAACGCACGCGCACGGGGCACTCGCGGACTCACGGTCGCTCGAGCAGTCGGGCGCTCGGCGGCGGGCGGACTCCAATCTCCAAGGCGACTCGGCAGCGGCGGCCTCCAAGCTGGCTCGGCGGCGGCGCTCAAGCCAAAAGGGCCAAGACGGAGGGCGGAGGCGGAGGCGGAGGCAGCTCAGCCGGCGAGCGGACTCCAATCTCCGAGGCAACTCGACAGCGGCGACGCTCAAGCCAGAAGGGCCAAGACGGAGGGCGGAGGCGGAGGCAGCACAGCTGCGGGCGGCGCCGTGGGCCACGGCGGCCCTGTGCAACTATGCCAGAGCGGACGGGCTGCTGAAGTGGTGATTTTTGCTTTTTCTCTAATTTATGTGATTGTTGAATACTGGTGGATGCTGAAGTTGTGGGGAGAAGAGATGAAGCTAGATTACATATTAGAATATAATAATTGTTACGTCGTTACTCATTACAAAATTTATTTTAATTGTAGGTTATTTATGTTTTTTCTGTTTTAATCATTTGATGTATGGACATGATTAATTATCTGGACTGTGAAATAAAAATCTGCTTATGTCCTTTTCATGTGAAAGGTATTGTGTTCAAACTTCTTCTGTACCATTTGTTCGTTGAATTACATATTAGAATATAATTGTTATGTGATACACCTTTATATATACGGTATACATACATAATTAGGTTGATATATCGGTGAAGTTTTGTATATGTATATAGCCGTCCGTCCTACCTTATTTTTTTGCTAGCTCTGCCACTGACGTATATCTAAGTATATAGTAAAATACACATATTTAAAAAGTAAAAAATATCTTATAATTTAGAATATGGGGAGTAGTAGGGGTAGTACTGCAGACACTGCATATTTAGCTTTATATTCGCAAAACGCGCAAAACAAAATTAGGTGCATGTTTGTTGCCATCTATGTCCTGTTCATTTATCAGTGATGTCATTGTTTTTCTGTCACGCTAAATTAGCCAACGCTAATTTTGCATTTCAGTTGGGCCGCGACCACACGCCGACATCATTTTGGCATTTGGGAGGAGGGTCGTCGGCTGCCCTAAGGAGGTGCTAAAGTGGGCTAAAGTGCCTAGTAGACAGGGGTTGCCTCTCATTTTGCTGGCCCCCACCCTGATTTGTACATTCATTAGGGTTATTTTGGTATTTGTTGAACTGCTTTAATAATCTTTAGTCATTTTTAGTCACTAGAACCAAACATGGATGACTAAAGTTTAGTTATTGGTTTTATAGCTAAATTTAGTCATCAGAAACCAAATAGGGCGGCACTCCCAATGCAGACACCACCACTTAAGCGTTTTGCTGATGTGACAAGGTAGTTATTGAAGAGAGCAAAAATCATAGAAACTGGATCTAAATTAGAAACTATGTCTACACGAGAACTAAGACATAAAGGATATGATTGGTAGATAATAGAGAGAATGTATGATTGGATAAAAAATGTTTCGTAAAAACTATTTATTGAGACCATAGATTCCATAAGTAGTGTATAAAAATTAGGAAGAAGTCCATTTTTGACCATCCAACTATCGCCAGAGTTCGAGTTTGGCCATGAAACTCCAAAACCATAAATCTTTGAGTCTTTTCCGTATATGCCATTATAAAAGTTTGCAATTCTTTCTGTGTCACTGAAAAAGTTTGGTGGACTTCAGCTTCACTGCTCCAAACTTTTTTTGCCCTCCATGCCACTACCGTCATATTAGGCTCTAACGGTGTTAAAGTACATGTGTGAAAAGTCAAAAATACCCTTAGGTCTAAATATGTTATTAATTTTTTTTAGCATCTTAACGACTTCAAATGAAAAAACTCAAAACTAGAAAGTTGTAGATCTCGTCGAGATCTACAATTTTCATATAAAAATTATTTTCATTTAATTCTACAAAAAAAGATATGATTTGATATGATTAATATGTCTTAGAAAAATAATATATATTTAGGTATCTAAACCAGGCCTACCAAACGGGGCCTCGATAGCCTGCACAGAAAAGCCATGAAGCGCGGCGAGCTGTCAGAGGAGCGGCGAGTGGGCGTCTGCGTCTGCCCTCTGTGGCTCTGTCCTCTCATCCTCTGCCGCGGCTCACCCAGCCTGGCAGCCTCAGGAGTCGGGACCCATGCATGCATGAGCAGGCGAGCACGATGCCATCCATTGCCAGCCGCAGGATCGTGCGCGCGCGCGGCTTCCGATGATGCCCAGTTGCCCACACGGAACGGGGCAGCGGCGCGCCGCTACCGCTAGCTAGCGCACATGGCGCGCCAGTCGCCCACCAGGCCACCACCCACCCGTAGCCGTGGGCCGCTGCACCTGCACCTGCACCTGCACGCACGCCACCGCCGATGGCGCGGCAGCCGCTGGATTCGTCGTGAACGGATGAATATATATACTGTACGCAATAAACAAATCGGTCTCTGGTTGGTGTTGGTGGCTACCAAACCTCCCTCTCCCTGCCCAACCCACCGGATGACCGCACGCCTCTTCGCGTCCTCGCCGGCCGCACTCGTTTCACGACCAGACGCTCACGGAACCCCGTGTGCAGTGGCAGACTGGCATCCCTCACCCTCAGGCTGCCTGCACAGCACAGCGCCACAGCGTGGGCTGGCGAGGGTGGAGACGTGGAGTGGAGGCCACGAAGTCATGCACGAAGCCCACGAGCCGAGTGTCCACATGAATGAAGTGGGGGGAAAAAAAACAGAGGGACGAGACAGGAAACAGTACATGCAATGCAAGATTAAAAGGAGGAGTAAATCGTGCTGCTTTGTGCGTGTATGGTCGGTGATTGCTTAACTCAATTAATCTGCGGTGTAATCGCTAGTACTAATGAGTGATGATAAGAAAGTGTTATATCATCTCTCGATCGATGCCTACACAAGTGTATAGCAAGCTTTGGGTCTATTCTCTGTTCAGCTGCAGCTTGCAGCTGCTACAGTGCTCTGCGAAAGAGAGAAAATACATGCTTCGTCGGAGCGTGAACAAAGGGATCGAGATTTGGATTTCCCATCTCACATGTGCAAAATTGCTTGTTGTAAAAAAGAATCCTCTCCTCAACAAAACCGGGGTTCGAAGATCATCTTTGGTGAACGTAGTTGAGGTCTTTGTACCTTAAAAACAATGCTATAGAGGAGCTCGTACCCACGACTGGTCCAAGATACTTTGTGCTACTATATCCTAGGATATGATGATATCCGAAAGGGTGTGGTTAGCGCCCGGACGTTCGGACGGACTCATGCGCAGCCCGCCTCCGTCTGCCTTGCTCGCACTTGCGCGTGAACCCTGCCTCGATGCTGTGCCCGCCGCTCCTCGCATTCGAATGGCCACGCAGCCCGCCTCACCCCCGCCTCGCACGCTCACCCAGGCCGTCGTTGTGCCCACTCCTTCCCCCTTACCCCTCCTCTCTCTCCGCGTGGGCGCGACCCGGGAGCCGGCCCCCGGCTCATTGCGCCCCATCCCCGACGCTCGGGCTGTGCGCCCATGCACCGTGCCCACGCAAAACACTTGCAACATGAAATAATTGGATGCAACATAATCTGAGACATATGAAACATTTGAAACATATTAGTACAACATATTTGTGAAACATATGCAACATCCAGACAAAACACTTGTAACATGTGTGTGAAACATATGCAACATTTAGATAAAACATTACAACATGTGTGTGGAACATATAGAACATCCAGATAAAACACTTGCAACATGTGTGGGAGACATATACAAAATTCAGATAAAACACTTGTGGTAACAAACGTTTGGAACAGATAAAACATTTTAAATAAACGCTTGCAACATATCTCTGAAAACACTTGCAAATATATGCAACAGTGCAACATCCCAATCTAGTTTCGCAACATCCATATATGACAATTGCAACATACCATTTGAAACATCTGAAACACTTGAAACATATATTTGCAACATAGGGGAGGGGAAGGTCGGAGCTGGTCAATTCCGGTCGTCGGGGTGGGTTCCGGCAGCGAGTGGCGGTGCGCGAGCACCACCAGCGCTAGCACCAGCAGCACCGCCCTTGGCTCAGTCAGGCGAGCGGCGCGCACTACGGGAGGGCGCGGGCGGTGCGGCGCCGAGAGAAGCGAGGTGCGGGTGGGGCGTGCGACGGGTGGGAGAGAGGAGCAAGACGGAGGGCGGAGGCGGAGGCAGCTCAGCCGGCGAGCGGACTCCAATCTCCGAGGCAACTCGACAGCTGTGTCCCCTGTCCGAGGCAACTCGACAGCGGACTCCAACGTCCGGACGCTAGCAACTCGACGCTAACAATGGAAAACACCATCTACCATGACTAAAAAAACTAAGTGAAGGGACCATGACGCCTAATAGAGTGGGATAAATTATGCCACTTAAAAACTAATGGTCTCTAAGTAGAAAACTATTGGCTTCAACTATTCCTAGTTTATACTGAGAAAGAATAAAAACAAGTCCTCATCATGGCAGACGCAAAGCCTAAGCTTCACGAGCCTTTTACTTAGAATTTAAATTGATGCAAATTTCTCTTTTTAACCACTGCTAATATTATATTCGTTCTAAATTATAAGTTGCTTTGACTTCACCTCAATTTTAATATGCATCTAGATATAACATCAGTCTAGATATATGGTAAATTTATATAAAAAAAGTCAAAGCGACATTGGGACTAGAGGGAGTAATGTTTAAGAACATTCCAAAACACAGAGTTCTGTATTCATTTATTTTTAAGGAGATTCTAAAGATGGTCTCCACGTTGCAAACTCTCCTCACCTGTAAACGCTACGGAGCCGATGTAAACCGGCGGCGCCAACCGGCAAGGAAAGCTGCACCAAAAGAAAGAAAAGCAAAGGGGTTTTTTTAGTTGGTGAAAATGTTTAGGTTTGGCTACTGTAGCACTTTTCGTTTTATTTGACAATTTGTGTCCAATCATGGACTAATTAGGCTCAAAAGATTTGTCTCGTGATTTACAACTAAACTGTGTAATTAGTTTTTTCTTTCGTCTATATTTAGTACTACATGCATGTGCCGCAAGATTCGATGTGACAGGTACTGTGCAAACTTTTTTGGGTTGCATGGGCAACTAAACATGCCCAAAGCTAATAAAAAACAATTTAAATTAAATCGTAAAAAGACATGTCTACAGGCGAAGGAAAGAGAAGAAGGGTCAAGGGGGGGAAAAAAGGAAACGAAAAGAAAAGAAGATTGAGAAGAAAAAGGCAAGGCGGGCAGGGATGGTGGTGGTGGGAGGCGAGCCGCGAGCGGGTGGGGGGTGGGGTGGGCGTCGTGGGCGGTGGCGTGGCAGCGCGAACAAGCAAGCCTTCCAATTAACTCTTTCCCACCTTCCCCTCCCTCCCCTCCTCCCTTCTCCGATTCCCAAATCCTCGCCTCCAATTCCGATTCTCCAATCCACGTTCCTGTCCCACACACACCCTCGCGCTCGGCTAATCCGGCGGCATGCGGCGCGGCGGCGGCGTGGCGGCGGCGGAGGCGGACGGTGACGTGGAGTCGCGGTTCCGCGGGGTGCGGAAGAGGCCGTGGGGCCGCTACGCCGCGGAGATCCGTGACCCGGCGAAGAAGGCGCGCGTCTGGCTGGGCACATTCGACTCCGCCGAGGACGCCGCCCGCGCCTACGACGCCGCAGCGCGGATGCTGCGCGGGCCCAAGGCCAGGACCAACTTCCCGCTCCCCGCCGCAGCCGCCGCTCACCATCACCTCCACATGCCCGCCGCCGCCGCAGCAGCAGCACCATACACGACACATCCCACCGCCACGGGCGTCTCGACGCCACCGCCGGTCGCCAGGCCGGCTTGCAGCAGCCTCAGCTCCACCGTGGAGTCCTTCGGCGGCGCGCGGCCGCGGCCCGTGCTCCCGCCGCGGCCCCCGCCGCCGCCGATCCCCGACGGCGACTGCCGCAGCGACTGCGGCTCCTCGGCCTCGGTCGTGGACGACGACTGCACGGACGCGGCCGCCTCTGCCTCTCCGTCGTGCCCGTTCCCGCTCCCGTTCGACCTCAACCTGCCCCCGGGCGGCGGCGGCTGCGGAGCCGGCGTCGGGTTTTACGCCGATGAGGAGGATGAGCTCAGGGTCACGGCGCTGCGGCTGTGACGTCGAGCTCAATTGAGCGAGCCGCTGCTTAGAGAAAGAGGAAAAGGAGAAAAATATTTGGTTCTTCCCTTCTCTCGTAGCCGACACGAACTCTCCCTCCACTACGATGTTGTTGTTGTTTACTTGATCTGATGATGATTACTATTTGCCTGAATCCTGGTCGACTTATCTGCTTGCTTTCGGGCGATTGAGGATTATCGCCAAATCTTGCAGCAGCTGTTGTACTGTAATACAGCAACATTTTACTTCCTTCCTCTTGTGAGGAAAGAGTCAGACAAAGTAACTTATTTCAATTTTTAGCTACATTTTCCATTCTTGTTTTTACTTTTTACTCATCAAGCATCATTTGTTTGGGATTGAGGAACTGGAAAAAAAATCATTCAAAAGGAATGGCCAAAATGTTGAGATCAAAATTGTGTTGAACAAATGAACTTCAACCACATTTCAACTTCTATATTTTTTTTCATTCTCAAATACCGTGAACAAATTTACTTTGCTTCTCTTTGAAGACCATGAATTTGCTTTACTATCCTAAATTCCTAGTGCTTGTGCTGCTACCTTGTCATTTACAGTGATCCATGATTTCAGTTTTTATTACTACTAATGCATTGTAGCAGTTTCCCATAATAGAATAAATGCTGTTTTTTCTGTTTAGGTTGATGCTTCTATTTGTGTCATTGAAAGAAAATTTAGTGGCTAACTTTTGATTTCTTAAACTGTAAGCCCCGTTTGGTTACGGTTTGTTAAAGTTTAACACCCATCACATCAATGTTCCCTCCAATGCATGGAGTACTAAATGTAGACTAAGTACATTTATGTCGGCACAGATTAGAAGTAATTTACGAGACGAATCTATTAAGCCTAATTAATCCAAAATTGAAAACTTTTTATCAAATAAGACGAAAATGCTACAGTGTTTGTTAAACTTTAACGCCCCAAACCAAACAACACCCTCTAAACAACCCCTTGTTTAGTTCCCCCAATTCTCCCCTAAATTTTACTATGCAAAAAGAAGATTTCCCGTCACATCAAAATGTCGGCAAATGCATGGAGTACTAAATGTTGATGAAATAAAAAACTAATTGCATAGTTTTGTTGTACTTTGCGAGATGAACATTTTAAGCCTAGTTAGTCAAAATTTGGATAATTTTTACCAAATACAAACGAAATGCTACAGGAATTCTGATACAGTGTGTTTCTCCCCAATTCACTGAACTAAACGAGGCCCAACATTGGCTATAGATAGTGGGTCTGTTGGAAACTGGAACCAAAACAGTTTGCATAAATAATTTGGAATATGGTTACGCATTAAGCAGTAGCTGAAAACATAAAAAGTCACGCTGAAAGTAGAAGATTCTACTTGGTGCTGTAACTTCAGCTTTACTGCCTCATGGCACTACAGTGCACTGTTACCCAAGCATCAGGATGCTAAGTTATCTGCAGGATGCTAAGGCCGTGTTTAGATGACCGAATAGGGCAGTCGAATCACTGTTCTCTACTGTATTAATTTTGTTTTTATTTGCTAATAATTGTTCAAACATTGATTAATTAGGCTTCAAATATTCGTCTCGCAAAGTACAACAAAACTGTGCAGTTAGTTTTTGATTTCATCTACATTTAATACTCCATATATATGCCAGCATTTTGATGTGATGGAGAATCTTCTTTTTGCATAGTAGAATTTGGAGATGAATTTAGAAAACTAAACAGGCCCTAAGTTATCTGCAGGATCGATCAACTACTACAACTATCAAAGCAATGCCACTACAGTGCACTGTTACTTTTTGCATGCTAAGTTATCTGCAGGATCGATCAACTACTACAACTATCAAAGCAATGCCACTAGCATCAAGTGGGGTGGTATAGCATAAAAAGTGGAAGTATTATACTTTCGGCAGTTTCTTCTGTCTGTTATTTATATTTACTAACGAATTTAACAAATGTTCGTACATTTCAGGTTAAATTTGTTCTGTCACTTGTACATCGGAGGATGGTGCCACAGTGATAGTCATATTCTGTCTCTTATGGTTTGGAAGCAGGAACAAATATTGTGACCTTGTAGATATTGTTTGGTTACCTTGTCATGCAATAGTATATTTGCTTGGAGTGATATTTTAATCGCAAATACTAAAGCCTCTGTTTGAAGTGATCTTTATGCGCTTGCCTCTTCTACACACACACAAAAAATGAAACAGTGGGAGCCTGTTTAGTTGGCCACCCAACCCAAAAAAGTTTGCACAGTAACTGTCACATCGAATCTTTGGACGCATGTATGGAGCATTAAATGTAGGTAAAAAAAATAACTAATTGCACAGTTTGTCTGTAAATGTCGAGACGAATCTTTTGAGCCTAGTTAGTCTATAATTGGATAAATTTTGTCAAATAACAACGAAAAGTGCTACAGAAACTTTACCCAAACTTTTTCACCATCTAAACAGGCCCATACACACAAAAAGTTTTTAACAAAAAAAGGCTTAAATCTTATTTGATACACACATTTGTAGTCTTCAGTAGGTAGTAATATTATATTGGTCTGATTTTCACTTGTACTGGGACAAGACAAAACTGCACTGTCTCCTTTATATTCCCTCTGTTCCAAAATTATAAGCACTTTAGCTATGGCCTTGTTTAGATTGGAGAGAGAGTGAAATTTGACACTGTAGCATTTTCGTTTGTATTTGGTAATTATTGTCCAATCATGGACTAACTAGGCTCAAAATATTCGTCTCGTAATTTACAATCAAATTGTGTAATTAGTTATTTTTTTTATCTATATTTACTGTTCTATGCATGTGTCCCTAGATTCGATGTGACGAAGATAGTGAAAAAACTTACAATTTAAACATGGCCATAGTGCTAGTATCATTAAATTCTCTAACTTTGTAAACTTGTAAAGTCAAACTTCTCTAACTTTGACCACTTTTTTTTAGATAAATGCACCAACATCTACAAAATCAAATTAGTATCATTAAATTCTTCATGAAATATGTCTTGATAGTGCATATATTTAAACTTGTAGATATTATAATATATTTTCTAAAAAGAATGATCAAAGTTAGAGAAGGTTAACTCTGTTAGAATTAGATAATTTAGTGATCAATTAGATAATTATTGTAATTAGTAACCGTCATGACGGTTCCCCTAGGAAACATCGTAGTCCGTAGAGGCGTCCCTTCCCCAACCAATACCTGCCTTTTGGGCTTGTATATATTCCCGATAGTGTTCAACACAAGAGCTAGTCGGTCATTTTGATCGTTCCCGTTTCACCTTCACTTGTAACACGTTATCATCTCCGTCGAAAGGATCAAGATGTTCAAGATGGGGTGAATTGGGCTTTTCTAAAAATTAATTGCAAGAATTAAATCATATAAGCCAAACTTCACCCCTAGTGCCTACTAGTGTTCCTTGTGATTCTACCGATAAAAGTTTTGCACCATAAGTTCCAATCCTAGTCTAGCATGACAATTCTAAAAAAGTAAACAAACAATGAAAGTAATGCACGAAAGTAAATGCTTGAAAGTAAGGGTTAGGAACACGGCGATGTTTTCCCGAGGTATCGGAGAGTCGCCACTCCCCACTAGTCCTCGTTGGAGCACCCGTGTAAGAGTGTAGCTACCCCTTGATCCGCGCAAGGATCAAGTGCTCTCTATGGTTGATTCTTCGACACTCCGTCGTGGTGAATCGCCCAAAACCGCTCACAAGATGAGTTGGGTCATCCATAAGCTCGCCGGATGATCACCAAACTCCCAAACACCACCAAACCGTCTAGGTGATGGCGATCACCAAGAGTAACAAGCTAGAACTCTCACTTGACCACAACAAGCCTAATGAGAAGATAGATGCACACTTGCTACTCTCTAGCCACTAGTGAGGAATCTCAAACTTTGATTCTCAAATCACTATCCTCACTAGGGCTCTTGCACTTCCTTGCACTCCAAAGGTGTTTCTCAGCTGAACAAATGAGCAAGAGACCTCTAAAAGAGGTGGAGGGGATGTATTTATACACCCCTCAGACAAATCCAACCGTTACCTGCCAAATCAGCAAAACACGCACTGACCGGACGCGCTGGTCGACGTGACCGGACGCGTCGGTCGAGTGTAACAGTCGGAAAATCGAAAGTCAGCGCTGAGTGACCGGACGCGCCGGTCAGGGGTGACCGGACGCGTCCGATCGTGCAAGAACCTTATTGGACTTTGACCTGACGCCCGACCGCGTCCGATCATAGATGACCGGATGCGTCAGGTCAGGTAAGAACCTTACTGGAACATGACCGAACGCGTCCGATCACTTTACAATCGCGTCCGATTAGACTGTTACCCTCTGAAACACGTGTCAGACTGATCACCGCGTCCGGTCCTCGCAGGGACTGTGTCCGGTCAACCAGTTAACTACGCAGTGACTGTTAGTACTGACCGGACGCGTCCGGTCGTGACAGAAACCACGTCCGGTCAAGGGTAAACTGCTCAAACGACTTAGAAACGCGACGCAACTTGAACCAAGTTGCTTCCAACTGAACTTTGAGCTTTTCCTGAGCTACCTAATGCTAAGTTTGACAAGTGTGCACCACACCTAAACAAAAAGACTCACCTAGGTCAAGCTACTCGCTCATACCCCCCTTTATAGTACGGCCAAAGAAAGAAACAAAGATCCTAACGACTATTCTAGATGTAACCCAACACCTTGACATCCGGAACTAACCGTCCTTAATCTTATCGTTGATCCTTTGAAAACCGAAATGATTTCCATCAAGGGACATGAATGCCATAGTGCCCAAGGCAGTTATCAACTCTATGACCTAACTTATCAATGTTTCTGCAAAACACACGTTAGTCATGGTAATAATGCGTTGTCATCAATTGCTGAAACCAACACGTTAGTCATGGTAATAACACTTCAGTGCGGAGTTAACTTGCCTCGCCACTCGATCCTAACACGTATGCACAGTTAGATCGCTCAAGTGGCACTAGATGACCGATATGCAAACACGTTTGCCCCTCTTGATAGTACGGCCATCTATCCTAAACCCGGTCATAAACTTCTCTACACACCTATGACCGGTGCAATGGAAATGCCCTAGGTTATACCTTAGCCTTGCGCATTCCACTTCATCTCCTCTGATATTGATGCAACACATGCACCAACCAATCACCAAATGATATGATTCACTTCATATCATCATGTGACCATATTGGTTCATCGATCTTGACCTCACTTGCTCTTCACCGTTGCATCGGTCCGTCGGCGCCAAGTCTTGCTCAAGCTTCACCATCGCATGGTCCTTCGCTTCAAAGCCTCGACTTGCCCTTCACCTTCACAACCGGTCCATCGAGCCAAGCCTCATCTTGATCTTCTCCACCTTGGTCACATGACTCCATGTCATGTCTCATATGCAATGAGCTCCTTCATGACACTATCACCTGTGGACTAATCTCCTGTGTATCTCACATAACCACATATTAGTCCATCTAAGTTGTCACTCAATTACCAAAACCAAACAAGGACCTTTCAACCGCCACCACCGTCTGTCCTGACTCTAGCCTTACAGTCCAGTGGACCTCAGAGTCAGGGGCAGCCGAGCTTTCAGTACACCTCCCCCAGCAGCAGGTACCACAGACGTTTTAGTCTCCGAGCTACACTCCTATCCAGATAGGATTCACTCCACTAGCTCAGCCGGGACCTCACCTCCTCTCAGGCACTGCATTCCCTGACTTCAGTGCCACATACAATGAGCTGACTGGACAGCCGACACCGTCATACTCTACCTTTGTGACTACCTCAGACATGTCGGCTTCAGAGACTGCTGCATTTCCAGTGACAGGGGCCGCCACTACAGACACTCTGCCATCTTCAGTCACTTCGACAGATCCTCCCACTCTAGGTGTCTTTCAGGCTCAGGCAACAATGACTGATCCTATAGTTGCTTCTACACCTTCAGTTGCTGCACCTCCTCTACAGACCCAGACTGCTTCACTGCCACGTCCATCTACAGAGGGTCAGCCTGATAGTTCAGAGTCTGAGGAGGACACTTCGCAGTTCGTGATCACTCCACGCTCCTCGGCACCCGACACGACAGCTTCTGTTCCTCCGTCAGATCCTTAGATTAGTTTTTGGCGGTTGATGCCAAAGGGGAGAGAGAGCGTAGATTCAGGGGGAGTGTTGATAGAGGATTTCGTTCTTATGTGTGCTACTTCATGCATCATGTTTATTTTTCTCACCCTGCATTGTGTGATTATGAGTTTGTGAGACTATGTCTTAATATTTGTGTCACTTAATGATGTTTAGCTCATAAGGTTGTGCTTCCGTGCCTTACTCCGATTTCATATGAGCTATGTTTTATGTGTACTAACTCTTCATGTTTTATCTTATGAGTACACTCAGTTGGCTTGGAACACATAAGCAATGACTAACCCCTTGTGCTTACAGCTTTATGCTTATGTGAACCAAGCATGATCGAAAACCTCAACTCATATCTTCTGAATCTAAAGTGTTGTCATCAATCATCAAAAAGGGGGGGATTGAAAGCATCTAGGCCCCGGTGTTGGTTTCGGCAATTGATGACAACACATTATTACCATGACTAACGTATTTTTTACAGAAATGTTGGTAAGTTAGGTCATGGAGATGATAACTGCTTTGGACAATATGGTATTCATGTCCCTTGATGGAAATCGTTTCGGTTTTCAAAGGATCAACGACAAGATTAAGGACGGTTAGTTCCGGATATCAAGGTGTTGAGTTACATCTGGAATAGTCGTTAGGATCTTTGTTTCTTCCTTTGATCATACTATAAAGGGGGGCATGAGCGAGTAGCTTGACCTAGGTGAGTCTTCTGTTTAGGTGTGGTGCACACTTGTCAAACTTAGCACTAGGTAGCTCTAGAAAAGCTCAGAGTTTAGTTGGAAGCAACTTGGTTCAAGTTACGTCGCGTTTAGAAGTCGTTTGAGCAGTTTATCCTTGACCGGACACGGTCTTGGTCATGACCGGACGCGTCCGATCAGTACTAACACTTCAGTGCGGAGTTAACTGATCGATCGGACGCGGTCCTTGAGAGGACCGGACGTAGTGGTCAGTCTAACACGTGTTATAGAGGGTGAAAGTCCCTAGTTTGGTTTTGGCTAATTGATGAAACCTAGGACTAACCTTTGTATCTAAGTGGATGATTTAGATAAAGGTGGTCATTGAATATGAGACATGACATTGACTCATATGACCAAGATGGTGAAGACCAAGATGATGCTTGGCTCGATGGACCGGTTGTGAAGGTGAAGGGCAAGTCGAGGCTTCGAAGCGAAGGACCATGCGATGGTGAAGCTTGAGCAAGACTTAGCGCCGACGGACCGATGCAACGGTGAAGAGCAAATGAAGTCAAGGTCGATGGATCGAGACGGTCATGTGATGATATGAAGTGGATCATATCATTTGGAGAAACAAAATGGGCTCAAGGCAAAGGTATAACCATAGGGCCATTTTGTTTTACACTCAAGACACCATAGAGGGTGTGAGTGGTTTAGGATCGATAGCCGAACTATTAAGAGGGGAAGTCTTATCGGTTATTCGATGCACGGGTGCCACTAGGTGAATTCATGAAGTGCATTGCATGTAGGGCCTAGTGAGCTAATTGGAAAACCTTTGAAAATGATTGAGAAAATGCTAACACACAAGCACATGGAGATGTTGTAAGGTCCTAGATGGCTAGAGGGGGGGTGAATAGCCTATAAAAAATCTACAAGCACCACTAAGCAAACTTGTTAGAATAACAAACGGCGTAAAGCGAGTTTTGCTTAGCCAAAGGTTGTGATGCAAGCCTCCTATCCACAAGTCTAGTAGATTATGATCTCTAGTTCACACAAGAGCTATGTCACTAATTTTACAGTAGAGAACAAGCTAACAACACTACTAGCCAAGCTACTACTAGAGCAACACAAGATAATCTAGTAAAGATAAGTGCAAGAGATAGGATTGTGAATCTTATACCGACGGTGGAGTGAAGATGTTGCCAATCACCAAGATGATATACAATCAATTAATATTGACAACAACACAATATGTAGACCAATCACCGGGAGACAAGAGACACAATATTTTTGTTCACCCGGTGTTCACTTGTGCACCGACAAGCTACGTCACCGGTTGTGTCGACCAACACTTAGATGGTTCCTCGGTGTGACCCTCAAGTCACTTGCCCCTCAAGGCACGCCCCGTAAGGCACCGCAAGACTCCACTCTCAAGTGAGGTAACTCAATGACACGCGCAATCCAATAGAGTTGCTTTTGGCGTCCCGCCGAGGAAAGCACAAGAACCTCTTACAAACAACCGGAGGTGGCCAAGAACAATCACCTTCTCTTGCCAATGCCTCCAACAATCTCCAAGCCGGCTAGGAGCGGTACTCTCCAAGAGTAACAAGAAATCCACCGGCTAAACCACCCACAAGTGCCACTAGATGCCCTCAAGCTATGGAATGCACTTTGGGATCACTCAATCTCACTTTTGATTTGCAATCAAGCAAGAGAGATGAGTGGGAGGAGTAGCTCTAGCTCAAAGGATGCACAAGAGTGTTAGAAATGCCAAGAGACCTTCCCAAGGGCCGGCCAACGAGTATTTATAAGCACCCCAAACAAATAGAGCCGTTGCAACTCCACTGACCGTTTTTCGGGATGACCGGACGCGCCGGTCGAAACTGACCGGACGCGCTCAACCGCGTCCGGTCCTCCAACGGTCACTGCGCCAACGGTCAAACCCCATGACCGGACGCGCCTCTCAAAACGACCGGACGCGCTCAACCGCGTCCGATCCTCCAACGGTCACTGACCCTCAACGGTCAAACCAACGACCGGACGCGCCATAGGCAACGACCGGACGCGCCTGTCAAACGACCGGACGCGCTGCTTCGAATGACCGGACGCACCGATCGCTCAGCATCGCGCGCCCGCGAAGTAACGACCGGACGCGACAGTGCCAGCGTCCGGTCGGAGTCCAGTAAGCTCCTTCAACGATCGGACGCGTCCGATCATGTGTGACCGGACGCGCCCCGCGTCCGATCGTCCTTGCGAACCGCAGTTTATTCTGGGCACCTGACCGGACGCGCCGGTCCCACGAGTGACCGCGTCCGGTGCAGCGTCCGGTCACCTCAGTGACCTGTTCGCCTCCGTTTAATTTCTGACTTTCGGCATAGTGGAAAATAGGCATTTCATTTCCCCGAAATCGCAAACCACAGCGCGACCAACGCCACCTTTGCAAATGTGCCAACACCATCAAGTGTACATCTCCATGTGCTTGTGTGTTAGCATTTTCTCAATCATTTTCAAAGGTTTTCCAATTAGCTCACTAGGCCCTACATGCAATGCACTTCATGAATTCACCTAGTGGCACCCGTGTATCGAATAACCGATAAGACTTCCCCTCTTAATAGTTCGGCTATCGATCCTAAACCACTCACACCCTCTATGGTGTCTTGAGTGTAAAACAAAATGGCCCTATGGTTATACCTTTGCCTTGAGCCCATTTTGTTTCTCCAAATGATATGATCCACTTCATATCATCACATGACCATCTCGATCCATCGACCTTGACTTCACTTGCTCTTCACCGTTGCATCGGTCCGTCGGCGCCAAGTCTCGCTCAAGCTTCACCATCGCATGGTCCCTCGCTTCGAAGCCTCGACTTGCCCTTCACCTTCACAACCGGTCCATCGAGCCAAGCCTCATCTTGGTCTTCACCATCTTGGTCATATGAGTCAATGTCATGTCTCATATGCAATGACCACCTTTATCTAAAACATCCACTTAGATACAAAGGTTAGTCCTAGGTTTCATCAATTAGCCAAAACCAAACTAGGGACTTTCAATCTCCCCCTTTTTGGTAATTGATGACAACCCTCACAAAGATGATTTTGATAATAAAAGTTTTGAACTTGTCATACTTGTCCAATCATTTTGCTCATAAGTAAAGTTTGGACAATTATCACAAGCTCGGTTTTGGTAGCATTAGCTCCCCCTACATATGTGCATAGAGTTTGGATTGAAAGCTTTGCACATATGCATGGATAGAAGTGTTGGGAGAGTAATTCTACCAAAATGATGCTATGGTGTAAGAAATGGACCTTTGAAGGGTGATACCAATCGGAGTTGCCTTTTACACCATCCTTAGCATCATGAAGTAACTAGACATCCATCAACACTCAAGAACCCCGTGAGATCAACATTATATGTAAAGGTTCTTGGACCACTTGTAAAGCTAACCACTTGTAAAGCTTTAGGCAAGTCTAGATACCACATGTAAACTATTCCTATGCATGCTAGTAGATCATTTCATCATCCAATTTCTATACTAGCATTGCACCACACAAGCATGTATATTGAATTTAAATACATGTGCAATGAGCAAGTCATATGAGAATGCACAAACAAATGCAACAACTTTGTTTATGAGCTTGCTCCCCCTACTTGTATGCATCAACAAATTTTATTTATTTACCCCTTTATCAAGTCGAATCATCTTTTTCTCATCATAAATTTTATTTACCCCTTTATCAAGTTGAATCATCTTTTTCTCTCCCCCTTTGTCAACAACTTACCCAAAAAGGGAATCAAATTGTGGAGAGAAGGAAAAGTGTTTGATGGAGTAGATTGAAATTAATTCGATACCACATGTAAGGTTAAAAAATTTATTAAATTTGGTTTAACCTAGAATACTTGCCAAAGATATTTAATTCGATTTGAACCAAAGACAAGCTTATTCACTCCTCAAAATAAGGGTTATCTTGCCTATGTTGAATTAAACACTTATAGCAAATCTTCTAGATTCAACACTAGGTTTATAAGCTCACAAACATGTCATATGCCACCACTAGATCAAAATAAGCATAGAAGCAATAGTGGTAACATATATCCATAAAATTCATTTGATTTATCATGAATGCTTATGCGTACCACTTATTATGTCTACATGCTCTATCAAGTCCTTAGCATAGGATGAAAGACATGTCAATCAATTTTACCTTGCAATGTCGAAGGAGAGGCATGTCAATAAGTGGGTGGGGTGCATTCAACTCATGTTTGAGAAATCAATAATGTTCAATTCATTCCTTAGCTTGCAAAACCTCTTTTCATCAAGTGGCTTAGTGAGAATATCGGCAAGTTGATCATTGGTGCTAACACTTTCAATGGCAATATCTCCCTTTTGTTGATGATCTCTAATGAAATGGTGTCTTATGTCAATATGCTTTGTTCTTCCATGTTGAACCGGGTTTTGTATCATCTTGATTGCACTCTCATTATCACATAGCAACGGCACATTCTTGAAGTTGAAGCCATAATCCTTCAAAGTTGATTTCATCCATAGCAATTGTGCACAACAACTCCCCGCACTCACATATTCGGCTTCGGCGGTAGAGATTGCCACACTATTTTGTTTCTTTGAGGATCATGACACGAGTGATCTTCCAAGTAATTGACATGTGCCACTTGTGCTCTTTCTATTGATCTTGCAACCCCCATAGTCGGAGTCCGAATATCCAATCAATTCAAACTTTGACCCCTTGGGATACCATAGTCCAACATCTCTTGTTTGCTTCAAGTACCTCAATATTCTCTTTGCGGCCGTGAGATGACTTTCTCTAGGTGAGGCTTGATATCTAGCACACATGCAAACACTAAACATGACATCCGGCCTTGATGCGGTGACATAGAGTAGACTTCCAATCAAAGACCGATATTCCTTTTGATTCACCATTTTGCCATCAAGATCACTATCCAAATTGCCATTTGTGCCCATTGGAGTTGAAATTGGCTTTGCATCTTGCATTCCAAACTTCTTCAACATGTCCCTTATGTATTTCCCTTGACTCACAAATGTTCCATTCTTCAATTGCTTGACTTGGAGACCAAGGAAGTAGCTAAGTTCACCAATCATAGACATTTCAAACTCTTTGGCCATCATAGCACCAAATTCTTCACAATAATCTTGATCGGTTGATCCAAAGATGATGTCATCAACATATATTTGCACTATGAATAGATCAGTTCCAATCTTCTTGGTGAATAGAGTAGTATCAACCTTGCCCATTTTGAATCCCTTAGAGAGAAGGAAATCCCTTAGCCTCTCATACCATGCTCTAGGTGCTTGCTTTAAGCCATATAAAGCCTTCTTCAACTTGTAGACATGGTTGGGTTTCTTGTCATCTTTAAATCCGGGTGGTTGCTCAACGAAAACTAACTCATTGATAATCCCATTGAGAAATGCACTTTTGACATCCATTTGATATAGTTTGATATTGTGTGCACAAGCATAAGCCAATAGTATCCTTATTGCCTCTAATCTTGCCACGGGAGCATATGTTTCATCATAGTCAAGACCTTCAACTTGAGTGTAACCTTGAGCAACTAGTCTTGCTTTGTTTCTCACTACAATGCCATCTTGATCTTGCTTGTTTTTAAACACCCACTTGGTTCCAATCACATTGTAGTCATTTGGCCTTTCTACCAATTCCCAAACATCATTTCTTGTGAAATTGTTTAGTTCTTCTTGCATAGCCATAATCCAATCGGCATCCCTCAAAGCTTCTTCTATCTTCTTTGGTTCTATGGTTGACACAAATGATGCATGCTCACAAAACATAGTCAATCTTGATCTTGTTTGCACACCACTTCTAATATCACCAATAATACTATCAATGGGGTGATCTCTTGCAACATGTTGTGGTTGGAGTACTTGCACTTGATTGCTTGAGCTTGGTTGATCACTTGATGTATCTTGATGAGATGAACTAGCACCTTGTACTTGCACTTGAGAGTCACTAACTAGCTTGAATGGAGAATTGAGCACTTGATCTTTATCATCATCTTGAATATCGATAACTTGCTTTGCTCTAATGTCCCCAATGTCCATGTTCTTCATTGCTTCCACCAATAGAGTTCCACTAACATCATCTAGATTTTCTTCTTCATCTTGTGACCCATTGGTTTCATCAAATTGCACATCATGGACTTCTTCTAGAATGCCACTTGAGTTGTTCCAAACTCTATAAGCTTTGCTTGTAGTTGAATAACCAAGTAGGAACCCCTCATCACATCTTTTGTCAAACTTTCCCAATCTAGTGCCCTTCTTCAAGATATAGCATTTGCAACCAAACACCCTAAAGTAAGAAATATTGGGCTTTCTTCCATGAAGTAACTCATATGGGGTTTTCTCTAGCAATGGATGACAATATAATCTATTGATGTAGTAGCAAGCGGTATTGATTGCTTCATCCCAAAAAGATTGACTCACATTGTACTCATGAAGCATTGATCTAGCCATATCAAGCAATGTTCTATTCTTCCTCTCAACTAGGCCATTTGATTGTGGAGTGTACTTGGCCGAGAATTGATGTCCAATACCATAATGATCACAAAGTTCTTCAATTCTTGTATTCTTGAACTCACTTCCATTGTCACTTCTCACTTTCTTGATTCTAATCTCAAACTCATTGTGAACTCTAGTGAGAAATGTCTTGAAGGTGTCAAACACTTCACTTTTGTCACAAAGAAAGAATACCCATGTGAATCTTGTGAAGTCATCCACTATGACAAAACCATACTTGTTGCCGCCTATGCTTGTATATGTTGTTGGTCCAAATAGATCCATGTGCATCAATTCAAATGCTTTGCATGTGCTCATTGTACTCTTCTTTGGATGTGAGCTTCCAACTTGCTTTCCGGCTTGACATGCACTACAAAGCTTATTCTTCTCAAATTCAACATCTTTCAAACCATTGACAAGATTGTGAGTTGTAAGCTTCTTCAATTGTTTCATGCCAACATGACCAAGCCTTCTATGCCAAAGCCAACCCATGCTTGATTTGGAGACTAAGCAAGTTGTCAGAGAAGTTTCTCTAGCATTGAAGTCAACTAGGTAGAGATTCTCATATCTAAAGCCCTTGAATGCCACATTTGAACCATCCACACTAATAACTTCCACATCATCAACCCCAAAGATGCATTTGTAGCCTAGATCACATATTTGTGCCACGGATAGAAGATTGAAATCCAAACTTTCAACTAGCAACACATTGGAGATACTCATATCAATTGATATTGCAATCTTGCCCAAGCCAATAACCTTGCCTTTCTTGTTATTGCCAAATGTGATAGAATCAACACCACTATCATTGTCATTGAATGAATCAAACATTCTTGATGTACCGGTCATGTGTTGAGTGCACCCACTATCAATAATCCAATGCCTTCCTCCGGCTTTATAATTGACCTACAAGCAAATCAATGAAGCTTAGGTACCCATTTTTGCTTGGGTCCTTGTAGGTTAGTAACTAAGCTCTTTGGTACCCAAATAGCCTTCTTCTTTGGGCCCATAATTGGTGTACCAACAAACTTAGCTTGCACACCCTTCACACCCTTGGTAAGCAGATAGCAAGAATCAAAAGGTATAGCATTAACAAGGTTCTTGCTTTGGTTCTTTTTATTGCAATTATACTCTAGGTGCCCAACTTGCTTGCATCTATTGCAAAACCGACCATTGCCCTTCACAAAGCTAGGCTTTGGAGTTGCAAAGGCCGACTTGCCTTTCTTGGGGGTGTAGCCCAATCCCTCTTTGTTAAGAGAGAACCTTTGGCTACACAAGCACTTAAGCAAGCGGGCCTCACCACCATAGGCCTTGCCTAGGGCGTGAGTGAGCTCATCCACCTCTCTCTTGAGAGTCTCATTCTCAACCATTAGTGAGGCATCACAAGTGAAACCATCACTAGTAGTAGAGGTAGAGTTGGTGGTGGTGGATGAAGAGCTACAAGAAGGGTTAGTATTTGACATGATGATAGGTTCATTAAAGGATTCATCAATTATATCACATGTAACACCTATATCACATGATACAACAACCTCCTTCTTTTCTTGTTGCTCAAGTAGCAATGAGTGAGTCTTTTCAAGCTTGGAATGAGCCTTACCAAGATCCTCATGGTCTTCCACTAGACTCTCATGAGTGGTCTTAAGCTCACCAAGAACTTTCTCAAGTATTGCTACTTTCATTGAAAGCTTCTTGCACTCCTTGTTCTTGGCAATAGCTATGTCTCTAGTTTGTTGCAACAAGTCATATAGTTGTTCTTTAGTTGGTTCATCATCATCATCATTTTCATTATCATATTTATCATTATCACTATCATGAACATATTCCATTTCACTTTCATCATCACTTTTATCATATAATACCTTAGCTTCTTTGGCCATGAAGCATGAAGAGGATGAATCAAATAGTAAAGGCTTCTTGTTAATAGCAATGGAAGCAAAAGCCTTGTTGGATGATTCTTCTTCTTCTTCTTCATCATCACTTTCCCAAGTGGCCACATAGACTCCATTCTTGCCTTTCTTGAATGTTATCTTGGCTTCTTTCTTTTTCTTCTCAAACTTGCCCCTCTTGTTGTTCTTCTTCTTATCATAGGGACATTCGGCTTGAAGATGTTCGGTGCTATCACAATTGAAGCACCTCCTTTGTTGCTCATTGCTCTTGAAGTTGTCATTTCTCTTTTTGAAGCCTCTTCTCTTAATGAACATGTGACCCATTTTCTTGACTACAAAAGCAAATGCCTCATCATCAATTTCATAATCTTCATCTTCACTATTGTCTTCTTCTTCAATGATGGTAGCTTTGCCCTTGGAGGAGATGGCCTTGAACGCCACGGTCTTCTTCTTCTTTTCATCTTCCACCTTCTCCTTGTCATCAACATCTTGATCATATTTGTCATAGGTTAATACTTCACCAAGCAAATCATTAGGCTTCATTGCTTCAAGCCCATCTCTTTGCAACATCATGATCAACATCTTGAATCTTCTAGGTAAGCTCAATAAGAACTTGTGACAAAAATCTTGATCTTGAGTCTTGTGCCCTAAGCTCTTGAGATCATTGACTATCACTTGCAATCTATGAAACATTTCAATGATTGTTTCATCATCCTTTTTCTTGAAGTTCTCAAACTCACTCTTGAGCCCATATAGTTTGGCACTCTTCACAACCTTAGTGCCTTCATATGTCTCACTCAACCTTGTCCATACTTCACTAGCCAATTCCAAATCTTTGATGCCCTCAAACACTTTTGTGTCAATACCATTATAGAGTGTATTGAGAGCCATTCTATTGCATGTTCTATTTGCTCTATCTTCATCGGTGAGATGATTGGGATCAATGATAGCAAAATCATTCTCGGTGACTTGCAATACTCTCTCATGAATAGAACCAAGGTACATTGTCATCTTTCTCTTCCAATGAGCAAAAGAACTAACACCATCAAAGAACGGTGGCTTGCCCCCAACATGATTGAACACTATTTGAGCCATTTTTTTTACACCGAAGGATGTTAAGCCTTGATTAAAACGGTGACCACGGCTCCGATACCACTTGTAAGGTCCTAGATGGCTAGAGGGGGGGGGTGAATAGCCTATAAAAAATCTACAAGCACCACTAAGCAAACTTGTTAGAATAACAAACGGCGTAAAGCGAGTTTTGCTTAGCCAAAGGTTGTGATGCAAGCCTCCTATCCACAAGTCTAGTAGATTATGATCTCTAGTTCACACAAGAGCTATGTCACTAATTTTACACTAGAGAACAAGCTAACAACACTACTAGCCAAGCTACTACTAGAGCAACACAAGATAATCTAGTAAAGATAAGTGCAAGAGATAGGATTGTGAATCTTATACCGACGGTGGAGTGAAGATGTTGCCAATCACCAAGATGATATACAATCAATTAATATTGACAACAACACAATATGTAGACCAATCACCGGGAGACAAGAGACACAATATTTTTGTTCACCCGGTGTTCACTTGTGCACCGACAAGCTACGTCACCGGTTGTGTCGACCAACACTTAGATGGTTCCTCGGTGTGACCCTCAAGTCACTTGCCCCTCAAGGCACGCCCCGCAAGGCACCGCAAGACTCCACTCTCAAGTGAGGTAACTCAATGACACGCGCAATCCAATAGAGTTGCTTTTGGCGTCCCGCCGAGGAAAGCACAAGAACCTCTTACAAACAACCGGAGGTGGCCAAGAACAATCACCTTCTCTTGCCAATGCCTCCAACAATCTCCAAGCCGGCTAGGAGCGGTACTCTCCAAGAGTAACAAGAAATCCACCGGCTAAACCACCCACAAGTGCCACTAGATGCCCTCAAGCTATGGAATGCACTTTGGGATCACTCAATCTCACTTTTGATTTGCAATCAAGCAAGAGAGATGAGTGGGAGGAGTAGCTCTAGCTCAAAGGATGCACAAGAGTGTTAGAAATGCCAAGAGACCTTCCCAAGGGCCGGCCAACGAGTATTTATAAGCACCCCAAACAAATAGAGCCGTTGCAACTCCACTGACCGTTTTTCGGGATGACCGGACGCGCCGGTCGAAACTGACCGGACGCGCTCAACCGCGTCCGGTCCTCCAACGGTCACTGCGCCAACGGTCAAACCCCATGACCGGACGCGCCTCTCAAAACGACCGGACGCGCTCAACCGCGTCCGATCCTCCAACGGTCACTGACCCTCAACGGTCAAACCAACGACCGGACGCGCCTCTCAAAACAACCGGACGCGCCGGTCCCGATGACCGGACGCGCCTGTCGAACGACCGGACGCGCCGATCCGCACAGCACCCGCGCCCGCGAAACAACGACCGGACATCAAGAATGTTTGATTCATTCAATGACAATAATAGTGGTGTTGATTCTATCACATTTGGCAATAACAAGAAAGGCAAGGTTATTGGCTTGGGCAAGATTGCAATATCAAATGACATGAGTATCTCAAATGTGTTGCTAGTTGAAAGTTTGGATTTCAATCTTCTATCCGTGGCACAAATATGTGATCTAGGCTACAAATGCATCTTTGGGGTTGATGATGTGGAAGTTATTAGTGTGGATGGTTCAAATGTGGCATTCAAGGGCTTTAGATATGAGAATCTCTACCTAGTTGACTTCAATGCTAGAGAAACTTCTTTGAGAACTTGCTTAGTCTCCAAATCAAGCATGGGTTGGCTTTGGCATAGAAGGCTTGGTCATGTTGGCATGAAACAATTGAAGAAGCTTACAACTCACAATCTTGTCAATGGTTTGAAAGATGTTGAATTTGAGAAGAATAAGCTTTGTAGTGCATGTCAAGCCGGGAAGCAAGTTGGAAGCTCACATCTAAAGAAGAGTACAATGAGCACATGCAAAGCATTTGAGTTGATGCACATGGATCGATTTGGACCAACAACATATACAAGCATAGGCGGCAACAAGTATGGCTTTGTCATAGTGGATGACTTCACAAGATTCACATGGGTATTCTTCCTTAGTGACAAAAGTGAAGTGTTTGACACCTTCAAGACATTTCTCACTAGAGTTCACAATGAGTTTGAGATTAGAATCAAGAAAGTGAGAAGTGACAATGGAAGTGAGTTCAAGAATACAAGAATTGAAGAACTTTGTGATCATTATGGTATTGGACATCAATTCTCGGCCAAGTACACTCCACAATCAAATGGCCTAGTTGAGAGGAAGAATAGAACATTGCTTGATATGGCTAGATCAATGCTTCATGAGTACAATGTGAGTCAATCATTTTGGGATGAAGCAATTAATACCGCTTGCTACTACATCAATAGATTATATTGTCATCCATTGCTAGAGAAGACCCCATATGAGTTACTTCATGGAAGAAAGCCAAATATTTCTTACCTTAGGGTGTTTGGTTGCAAATGCTATATCTTGAAGAAGGGCACTAGATTGGGGAAGTTTGACAAGAGATGTGATGAGGGGTTCCTACTTGGTTATTCAACTACAAGCAAAGCTTATAGAGTTTGGAACAACTCAAGTGGCATTCTAGAAGAAGTCCATGATGTGCAATTTGATAAAACCAATGGGTCACAAGATGAAGAAGAGAATCTAGATGATGTTAGTGGAACTCTATTGGTGGAAGCAATGAAGAACATGGACATATTCAAGATGATGATAAAGACCAAGTGCTCAATTCTCCATTCAAGCTAGCTAGTGACTCTCAAGTGCAAGATCAAGGTGCTAGTTCATCTCATCAAGATACATCAAGTGATCAACCAAGCTCAAGCAATCAAGTGCAAGTACTCCAACCACAACATGTTGCAAGAGATCACCCCATTAATAGTATTATTGGTGATATTAGAAGTGGTGTGCAAACAAGATCAAGATTGACTATGTTTTGTGAGCATGCATCATTTGTGTCAACCATAGAACCAAAGAAGATAGAAGAAGCTTTGAGGGATGCCGATTGGATTATGGCTATGCAAGAAGAACTAAACAATTTCACAAGAAATGATGTTTGGGAATTGGTAGAAAGGCCAAATGACTACAATGTGATTGGAACCAAGTGGGTGTTTAAAAACAAGCAAGATCAAGATGGCATTGTAGTGAGAAACAAAGCAAGACTAGTTGCTCAAGGTTACACTCAAGTTGAAGGTCTTGACTATGATGAAACATATGCTCCCGTGGCAAGATTAGAGGCAATAAGGATTCTATTGGCTTATGCTTGTGCACACAATATCAAACTATATCAAATGGATGTCAAAAGTGCATTTCTCAATGGGATCATCAATGAGTTAGTATTTGTTGAGCAACCGCCCGGATTTGAAGATGACAAGAAACCCAACCATGTGTACAAATTGAAGAAGGCTTTATATGGCTTAAAGCAAGCACCTAGAGCATGGTATGAGAGGCTAAGGGATTTCCTTCTCTCTAAGGGATTCAAAATGGGCAAGGTTGATACTACTCTATTCACCAAGAAGATTGGAAATGATCTATTCATAGTGCAAATATATGTTGATGACATCATCTTTGGATCAACCGATCAAGCTTATTGTGAAGAATTTGGTGCTATGATGGCCAAAGAGTTTGAAATGTCTATGATTGGTGAACTTAGCTACTTCCTTGGTCTCCAAGTCAAGCAATTGAAGAATGGGACATTTGTGAGTCAAGGGAAATACATAAGGGACATGTTGAAGAAGTTTGGAATGCAAGATGCAAAGCCAATTTCAACTCCAATGGGTACAAATGGAAATTTGGATAGTGATCTTGATGGCAAAATGGTGAATCAAAAGGAATATCGGTCTTTGATTGGAAGTCTACTCTATGTCACCGCATCAAGGCCGGATGTCATGTTTAGTGTTTGCATGTGTGCTAGATATCAAGCCTCACCTAGAGAAAGTCATCTCACGGCCGCAAAGAGAATATTGAGGTACTTGAAGCAAACAAGAGATGTTGGACTATGGTATCCCAAGGGGTCAAAGTTTGAATTGATTGGATATTCGGACTCCGACTATGGGGGTTGCAAGATCAATAGAAAGAGCACAAGTGGCACATGTCAATTACTTGGAAGATCACTTGTGTCATGGTCCTCAAAGAAACAAAATAGTGTGGCAATCTCTACCGCCGAAGCCGAATATGTGAGTGCGGGGAGTTGTTGTGCACAATTGCTATGGATGAAATCAACTTTGAAGGATTATGGCCTCAACTTCAAGAATGTGCCATTGCTATGTGATAATGAGAGTGCAATCAAGATGATACAAAACCCGGTTCAACATGGAAGAACAAAGCATATTGACATAAGACATCATTTCATTAGAGATCATCAACAAAAGGGAGATATTGCCATTGAAAGTGTTGGCACCGATGATCAACTTGCCGATATTCTCACTAAGCCCCTTGATGAAAAGAGGTTTTGCAAGCTAAGGAATGAATTGAACATTCTTGATTTCTCAAACATGAGTTGAATGCACCCCACCCACTTATTGACATGCCTCTCCTTCGACATTGCAAGGTAAAATTGATTGACATGTTTTTTATCCTATGCTAAGGACTTGATAGAGCATGTAGACATAATAAGTGGTACGCATAAGCATTCATGATAAATCAAATGAATTTGATGGATATATGTTACCACTATTGCTTCTATGCTTATTTTGATCTAGTGGTGGCATATGACATGTTTGTGAGCTTGTAAACCTAGTGTTGAATCTAGAAGATTTGCTATAAATGTTTAATTCAACATAGGCAAGATAACCCTTATTTTGAGGAGTGAAGAAGCTTGTCTTTGGTTCAAATCGAATTAAATATCTTTGGCAAGTATTCTAGGATAAACCAAATTTGATAATTTTTTTTTAACCTTACATGTGGTATCGAATTAATTTCAATCTACTCCATCAAACACTTTTCCTTCTCTCCACAATTTGATCCCTTTTTGGGTAAGTTGTTGACAAAGGGGGAGGGAAAAAGATGATTCAACTTGATAAAGGGGTAAATAAAATTTATGATGAGAAAAAGATGATTCAACTTGATAAAGGGGTAAATAAAATTTGTTGATGCACACAAGTAGGGGGAGCAAGCTCATAAACAAAGTTGTTGCATTTGTTTGTGCATTCTCATATGACTTGCTCATTGCACATATATTTAAATTCAATATACATGCTTGTGTGGTGCAATGCTAGTATAGAAATTGGATGATGAAATGATCTACTAGCATGCATAGGAATAGTTTATATGTGGTATCTAGACTTGCCTAAAGCCTTACAAGTGGTTAGCTTTACAAGTAGTCCAAGAACCTTTGCATATAATGTTGATCTCACGGGGTTCTTGAGTTTTGATGGATGTCTAGTTACTTCATGATGCTAAGGATGGTGTAAAAGGCAACTCCGATTGGTATCACGCTTCAAAGGTCCATTTCTTACACCTTAGCATCATTTTGGTTGAATTACTCTCCCAACATTTCTATCCATGCATATGTGCAAAGCTTTCAATCCAAACTCTATGCACATATGTAGGGGGAGCTAATGCTACCAAAACCGAGCTTGTGATAATTGTCCAAACTTTACTTATGAGCAAAATGATTGGACAAGTATGACAAGTTCAAAACTTTTATTATCAAAATCATCTTTGTGAGGGTTGTCATCAATTACCAAAAAGGGGGAGATTGAAAGTCCCTAGTTTGGTTTTGGCTAATTGATGAAACCTAGGACTAACCTTTGTATCTAAGTGGATGATTTAGATAAAGGTGGTCATTGAATATGAGACATGACATTGACTCATATGACCAAGATGGTGAAGATCAAGATGATGCTTGGCTCGATGGACCGGTTGTGAAGGTGAAGGGCAAGTCGAGGCTTCGAAGCGAAGGACCATGCGATGGTGAAGCTTGAGCAAGACTTAGCACCGACGGACCGATGCAACGGTGAAGAGCAAATGAAGTCAAGGTCGATGGATCGAGACGGTCATGTGATGATATGAAGTGGATCATATCATTTGGAGAAACAAAATGGGCTCAAGGCAAAGGTATAACCATAGGGCCATTTTGTTTTACACTCAAGACACCATAGAGGGTGTGAGTGGTTTAGGATCGATAGCCGAACTATTAAGAGGGGAAGTCTTATCGGTTATTCGATGCACGGGTGCCACTAGGTGAATTCATGAAGTGCATTGCATGTAGGGCCTAGTGAGCTAATTGGAAAACCTTTGAAAATGATTGAGAAAATGCTAACACACAAGCACATGGAGATGTACACTTGATGGTGTTGGCACATTTGCAAAGGTGGCGTTGGTCACGCTGTGGTTTGCGGGTAGAGAGGGGTTTGGGTTCCTCTCTCCCTCCCGCCGAGCGTGCGAGCGCGGGATTCAGGCGATTTCGGGGAAATGAAATGCCTATTTTCCACTACGCCGAAAGTCGGAAAAGAAATGGAGGCGAACGGGGTCACTGAGGTGACCGGACGCTGCACCGGACGCGGTCACGGTGTGACCGGACGCGTCCGGTCAGTACAGCGCGGTTTCGGGCGCGCGGGCTAGGGTTTGCAACCGGCGCGTCCGGTCACTCGCGGGACCGGCGCGTCCAGTCAGTCGCCCAGAGGGAACTGCGGTTCACGAGGATGATCGGACGCGAGGCGCGTCCGGTCACACATGATCGGACGCGTCCGATCGTTGAAGGAGCTTACTGGACTCCGACCGGACGCTGGCACTGTCGCGTCCGGTCGTTGAGAGGAGCGCGTCCGGTCGTTGTTTCGCGGGCGCGGGTGCTGTGCGGATCGGCGCGTCCGGTCGTTCGACAGGCGCGTCCGGTCATCGGGACCGGCGCGTCCGGTTGTTTTGAGAGGCGCGTCCGGTCGTTGGTTTGACCGTTGAGGGTCAGTGACCGTTGGAGGATCGGACGCGGTTGAGCGCGTCCGGTCGTTTTGAGAGGCGCGTCCGATCATGGGGTTTGACCGTTGGCGCAGTGACTGTTGGAGGACCGGACGCGGTTGAGCGCGTCCGGTCAGTTTCGACCGGCGCGTCCGGTCATCCCGAAAAACGGTCAGTGGAGTTGCAACGGCTCTATTTGTTTGGGATGCTTATAAATACTCGTTGGCCGGCCCTTGGGGAGAGAGCTTGGCATTTCTAACACTCTTGTGCATCCTTTGAGCAAAAGCAACTCCTCCCACTCATCTCCCTTGCTTGATTGCAAATCAAAAGTGAGATTGAGTGATCCCAAAGTGCATTGCATAGCTTGAGGGCATCTAGTGGCACTTGTGGGTGGTATAGCCGGTGGATTTCTTGTTACTCTTGGAGAGTACCGCTCCTAGCCGGCTTGGAGATTGTTGGAGGCGTTGGCAAGAGAAGGTGATTGTTCTTGGCCACCTCCGGTTGTTTGTAAGAGGTTCTTGTGCTTTCCTCGGCGGGACGCCAAAAGCAACTCTATTGGATTGCGCGTGTCATTGAGTTACCTCACTTGAGAGTGGAGTCTTGCGGTGCCTTGCGGGGCATGCCTTGAGGGGCAAGTGACTTGAGGGTCACACCGAGGAACCATCTAAGTGTTGGTCGACACAACCGGTGACGTAGCTTGTCGGTGCACAAGTGAACACCGGGTGAACAAAAATATTGTGTCTCTTGTCTCCCGGTGATTGGTCTACATATTGTGTTGTTGTCAATATTAATTGATTGTATATCATCTTGGTGATTGGCAACATCTTCACTCCACCGTCGGTATAAGATTCACAATCCTATCTCTTGCACTTATCTTTACTAGATTATCTTGTGTTGCTCTAGTAGTAGCTTGGCTAGTAGTGTTGTTAGCTTGTTCTCTACTGTAAAATTAGTGACATAGCTCTTGTGTGAACTAGAGATCATAATCTACTAGACTTGTGGATAGGAGGCTTGCATCACAACCTTTGGCTAAGCAAAACTCGCTTTACGCCGTTTGTTATTCTAACAAGTTTGCTTAGTGGTGCTTGTAGATTTTTTATAGGCTATTCACCCCCCCTCTAGCCATCTAGGACCTTACAGAGGGTAAACAGTGTAATCGAACGCGACTGTAAAGTGATCGGCACGTCCGGTCACGTTACAGTAAGGTCCCGAGCTGACCTAACGCGTCCGGTCATCTATGATCGGACACGGTCGAGCGTCAGATCAGTTTCCAGTAAGGTTCTTGCATGATCGGACACGTCCGGTCATCCCTGATCGGCGCGTCCGGTCATCTCTGATCGGTGCGTCCGGTCATCTCAGATCGGCACGTCCGGTCACTCAGCGTTAACCTTCGAATTCCGACCGTTACACTTGACCGGCGCGTCCAGTCATGTCGACCGGCGCGTCCGGACAGTGCGCGTTTTGCTGATTCGACAGATAACGGCTGGATTTGTCTGAGGGGTGTATAAATACATCACCTCCACATCTTTTAGAGGTCTCTTGCTCATTTGTTCAGCTGAGAAACACCTTTGAAGTGCAAGGGAGTGCAAGAGCCCTAGTGAGGATAGTGATTTGAGAATCAAAGTTTGAGAATCCTCTCTAGTAACAAGAGTGTAGCAAGTGTGCATCCATCTTCTCATTAGGCTTGTTGTGGTCAAGTGAGAGTTCTAGCTTGTTACTCTTGGTGATCGCCATCACCTAGACGGTTTGGTGGTGATTGAGAGTTTAGTGATCATCCGACGAGATTGTGGGTGACCCAACTCATGTTGTGAGCGGTTTTAGGTGATTCGCCGCGACGGAGTGTCGAAGAATCAACCCGTAGAGAGCACTTGATCCTTGCGCGGATCAAGGGAGAGCTACACCCTTGCGCGGGTGCTCCAACGAGGACTAGTGGGGAGTGGCGACTCTCCGATACCTCGGTAAAATATCGCCGTGTTCCTAACCCTTACCTTCAAGCATTTACATTCGTGTATTACTTTCATTGCTTGTTTACTTTCCTAGAATTGCCATGCTAGTCTAGGATTAGAACTTAGTGTGCAAAACTTTTACCGGTAGAATCACAAGGAATACTTGTAGGCACTAGGGGTGAAGTTTGGCTTGTAGGATTTAATTCTTGCAATTAATTTTTAGAAAAGCCCAATTCACCCCCCCTCTTGGGCATCTTGATCCTTTCACCGCCACCTAGATGGCTTGGAGCAGCGGTGGAGGTCCGGCACGTGTCGGTGATTGTTCGTGGTCGGCTCCGGTGAGCTTGTTGTGAGGGGTTGTTGTGGTTCCCCAGCGGAGCGCCGAATTCTAACTCTAGTGGATTGCTCGTGTCGGAACTTCTCACCATTTGGTAGGTTCTTGTGCGCGCCTTTTGAGAGGCTCGGTGTGTGATACCGATTAGCCACCGAACCACGTGGTGTAGGGGGACATAATGGGGACTAGCGTGCCGGCAAGCACGTGAACCTCGAGATAAATCTTGTGTCTCAATTGTGTTTGATCAATTGGATTTCATCCTGGTGATTGATTATTTCTTTGGCTATCTTGGTATTCACTTTGGTTGGCTCAATCATCGCCCCTCGGTATAACATTCTAAATCCTCTCTTGTACTTACTTTGGTATCTTCTTGTTTAGCTTGTTGTTGCTCTTGTTTAGTTGCTAGCTTGTATAGTTCTAGTTATAGTAGCTTTGTAACTTTGCTAGCTTGCGTTTTGTCTTGTGGCGATTGTGTGAACCAAACTAGAATTGTCAATTGGATAGGTGGCTTGCAACACCCCTTAGGCTAGGCAATACTTGCATCTCGCTAATTATTGTTATTAATCAACTTGTCTAGCACATTTTATAGAAAGTTTTATTAGGCTATTCACCCCTTCTCTAGCCATCAAGACCTTTCAACCACCGAATGAAGGAGAAGAGGTATTGGGACCACAACTCCCCTATCTTAGTGTCGTTGGAGCACTAATGTATCTTGCTAATAGCACTCGACCGGATATTGCATTGTAGTAAATTTGCTAGCAAGACATAGTGCCAAACCTACCAAACGTCATTGGGTAGGAGTGAAAATGATTTTGAGATACCTTAATGGCACTAGAGATCTTGGATTATTTTATAGCAAAAATCAAGATCCAATTTTGTTAGGATATACAGATGTTGGTTATTTATCAGATCCCCACAATGACAGATCACAAACAGGCTTTGTATTATTGCAAGGTGGAACAACAATATCTTGGAAGTCTTCAAAGCAGACATTAGTGTCTACGTCCACCAATCATTTTGAAATAATAGCATTATATGAAGCATCACACGAATGCGTATGGCTTCGCAGAATGATAAACCACATAGTACAATCATGTGGTATTGGTGTACTTGAGACACCTACAATTATCTTTGAGGATAATTCAGCATGTGTTACTCAAATGGAATCAGGTTATATTAAGAGTAATATGACTAAGCATATTATTCCAAAGTTATTCTACCCCATGAACTCCAAAAGATTGGAGAAATTGAAATCTTGCAAACTAAGTCATGTGATAATCTAGCAGATTTATTCACAAAATCTCTACCATACTCTGCATTCCGTAAATGTATTGAGGACATTGGTATGAGAAGACTTAGACTTGCAAGAATCGAGGGGAGAATCTCTCTGAACAGAACTTGCTCCAACTTTACATTATACTCCTTTTCCTTTATATGAGTTTTACTCTCTCTTGGAGTTTTCTCACATAAAGTTTTTAATGAGGTAATGGTAACACATAGTAAATGTCATATTATCTATTTTCTTTACAGAGGTTTTTCGAAGATAATATTATGACATATTGATCCTTGATCAAATTGTTTTAGACTACGTCTTTGGGAATACCGAAAGGGTCTATTAACATTGGGAGTAATATATATCATGGTGTTTCTTCTTATTTTTCCCACAGATTTTTTTAGGAGTTTTGCCTGGTATATCGTATACTTTGGTTTTTTCCACAGAGTTTTTCAAAGCTTCAAGACTATGACCGTTGAACAAGCAAAGACATCTATGGATCCAATTGATCAAGGGGGAGTGTTAGAATTAGATAATTTAGTGATCAATTAGATAATTATTGTAATTAGTAACCGTCACAACGGTTCCCATAGGAAACATCGTAGTTCTCCGTAGAGGCGTCCCTTCCCCAACCAACACCTGCCTTTTGGGCTTGTATATATTCCTGATACTGTTCAACACAAGAGCTAGTCGGTCAGTCGGTCATTTTGATCGTTCCCGTTTCACTTTCACTTGTAACACTCTAGACAGAGCAAAAGTGGCCTCTAATTTGGATAAGAGGCAGTATTATTAACCCTGTGAGTATCTTCGTTTATGTGAAATTTGGATTTAGGCGTCTCCTAGAAGGCATGCTCTGGCTATCACTATGGCATGCAAAACTGTCCTATTGCTGACCCAGAGTAATCCTGGTAGTATTCGGCCAGTGAACCTTAGCATGGTGAATTAAACCAATGAAGAGTAAGTATAAACCTAGAATGCATTCAATCAAACCATTTCCACTTCGACCAACAGTACCAAGGGTATATATTGTTAACTGTCAGCACGTGACTACAGCCTCTTGAGTCTTGATGACTGCACTGACTCTGGGTTGAGTGAAGTGTATTGAATAAATATGGAATGTGGGAATAACATATGATAATATGACAAAGGCTGCCTAGTTGTATTGAAGGCAAGGGAATATGGCATTTTTTCCTTAAATGTTCTATTGGGTAGTGATAGTGATGGTGGTTAAGACTATAGTAATGTACACCCAGACTTTCTTAAGTTTAGCATCTCTTCTTAGAATCACCTTTTTCTTTCTCTATTTGTGTTATTTTCATGCCATTTATGAATATTTTACTCTTTGAAATAATATACTAAAGATAACCTTTTTTTCTTTTGAGAATCTTAAATAATTATTACTATGACATTTTTTCTGGCAGCTTCTGCTTGCATACTGATTGACAATGACTTTTGGAGCCCCTGCCCTGAACACACCATGACGGTGCCCTCATGTGATCAGACTGTAAATTGCAACGTCCTCTGCTGATTTGCTGGGGGTAGAGGGCCAATCGGTGAAAAGAGTGTAGGTGCAAGAATGCCATGGAACTTGTTTGTCAGAGGCACTCGTTTGTTGAGTCTCAAAACAAGGAGCTATGTTGTCACTTGAAAGCAGTTTGTCCTTGCTAATATCCAGAGTAAAGGTGCAAAGACACTGTAAACATTACCTCATTACTATTGATGAAGGGCTGTAGAATTTTGTAAGATAAGTTATGATTATTTATCGAAAAGTAGAGCAGCTTATACATCTGGTTTGCTTTTATTTCACTACTCTGATCACTCTTGTACTATGCAATCGATTTTTTCTGAATAATGACTTACTCATATTTTAGTGACTAATCGCTACTCGTTAGTATTATTTCTTTTCTTGTTAATCTAGATGGTGTTGGTTTCTTGCTTCTGCAGTTAATCTAGATGGTTCTCAGTAAACTTGAGTTTCTTTTTCTGAATAATGATGCAATCATATTTTAATGACTAATACTCTGTAAATTTTATTTCTTTTCTCGTTGATATTAATATTGTCTTACAGTAATTTAATGGTACTGTTGTTATTTTGCTTCCACTGTTGATCTAGATGGTTGTCTCGGTGATTTGTGAGTTCAATGTAGATGGTCATGAAATCGATTTTTGCCGTGTCTGGTCTTAGCTGTGCTTTCATGAACGTACCAGATTTGTCTCTCCTACAAATCATTACTCTTATAGTCTTATTGAATTTGTTTATTTATTGGACCTGTGATTTTATCATAATATATGATTTTTTTTATAATATAGATAGATTGTTGGCAATTTTTATCTGTTTCCCTAAACCCGTGCTCAGTCAAGAGCGGCATCTGAAAATTCTGAATCCCGCTGCAATCCTCCTGCGCAGGTGGAGAAAAAGGGGCAAAATCTCAGTGGTTCAATTATGAGCTGATTTTGCTTGTTAGCTCAGGATTTTGTCAAATGCAAATTATACTGGGTGGTCCACTCTCCAACATGTAGTTTGATCCTTTCCCCATCAAAATTTGTTGGGGCATTAATTTTATTTGGCACTTGTTCCAGTAGGCCCAACAACTTATTAGTTGTCCACTTGTGTGGGGTTACGATTCAGAACTGCAAAAATACTCTCTATTATCGATTCAGCACTGCAAAAATATCTATTACCCCTGGTTTACGGTAGCTTGAATTTTCAGGGAAACTCATGGTCATCCTGATGACCATCTTATGCTGCGCCTTCTATGTCTGTCAGATTCAGATACAGTAGCTCTTTTTCTGTTTTCCTATTATTATGTCTAGTGCATTTATAGTATCTGTTATTCCAAATTATATGACGTTTTGATTTTTCTAGCTTTCTGCTATGCGCTTAGATATACACTATGTCTAGATAAAAAGTTAAAGCCATATATGTAAAAAAGTCAAAAACATCTTATAATTTGTAACAGAGTGAGTACTTATTAGCTATAAAGGGGAAATAGTATAAATAGAAGAAAAAAAGACTGACGGCATATCTTGGTCGATGAATGATGCTGCTGAAGGCTATAATATCAGAGCTCATTAGCTACTACGATTCCAAAGATTATAGTATAGCGCTAAAGGCTGTAGTTGTCAAAGATTCCGGAAATTTTGCCTGCACCACCGCGCTTTTCCCATTGGTTATGTGGACACTTAGGCTGGTAGTAGTAATCAATTAGCCTTGCTTCATTTGATTTGTGCTGATGCTTCCATTAATCATTGATGACCATATCCTGGTGGTGATTAGGTGACTGACTATATCGTTAAACTATGTTCTCTGCTCCTTTGTTTCAGCTGCGGCAGATCTTGCGGTCTGATGTCTGCCGATCAACGTGCAGGGGGCAGGGGCAGGGGCAGGCAACAGGGGCAAGCGAGCGGCTCCCGTCTCCGCCCATGTGCCTTGGTCCGCGGCGGTGGATGCGGACGCACCCAGATCCTGTTCGCTCTGCAGCTGACAAGGATGTGGGTGGGTGCTGATTGACGCTTCCGGGTTAAACACAACCGGACATTTTCGGCGTAAATGAAGCTTGTGAGCGGGGGACCCGTTGCGGTTCCGTTAACCTGTTCAGCTGTTCTTGTGTCCTCGTCAATAAACCGTGGGGTGGCCGGTCCATTTTGATAGATTGAGAGCCAGCTGGTAGGCGCCTGAATGCGCGCTGCATCTAAGGCCATGTTTGATCAGGTTTGGATTCTTAAAAACCAGTTTTTGCCTCTAGTTTCTAAAGACTAGATTCTGAGAAAAACTGGTGAGGGTATTTAGATTCCCCAGTTCTTAAGAATCTGACTTTATTTATTGCTCTATAGGTCAAAAGAAAAAGAAGCGTGCAAGTTGTTGCTTGCTATACATGGACGCCAGCCAGTAATCCATCTACTGGCCGGTAGTCGTCGCTGTTCTTGGTCCGATGGTTTTGCTGTGTGCTGCTATCCAACCAAGGCGGCATCATATCAAACTCGGGACTCTCAAGAAATCGAAATTGCCAACTTGTTTCCTGAAAGATGCGATATAAGAAAGTTACCAGGGTGTGTTCACTTCGCGAAAAGTAGATAAAAAATTACTGTAGCATCTTTCGTTGTTATTTGGCAAAATTTGTTCAATCATAGACTAGGCTCAAAAGATTCATCCCGACATTTACAGACAAACTATGCAATTAGTTATCTTTTTTTACCTACATTTAATGCTCCATGCACGTGTTAAAAGATTTGATGTGATGGGTGAAAGAGGAAATATTTTGGGTTGGGATGGGAAGTGAACAAAGCCCAGATTTGATGAGTTGGGATGTACGGAAATCCATTTTGAAATGAAAGATCGCAGAGGCTTGCTTATTGGATCAGCAATCAGGAAGCCCATATATAGTATATTTTTTCATTCATTCAATCACCCTGGTCGCTCGCGCTTATCAGCTGGTCATTCCAGAAACTATCTAGCGCACCGGGTGAACGTTCACGCCGCATGTACGAAAACCGGACCCCCCCCCCCCCCCCCCCCCCCCCCCCCCGGAATATACGATGGACGTAGGTTAATTTGCAGAGATCGCAGGTGGAGAAGGGAGTCAAGGACGGAGGGCCGGAGGGGCAAGGCCAGGGCACGAGCCCACGAGAGAGCAAATGCAAGCAAGGATACGACGGGGCAGCGGCCAACCACTGTCCAATGTCCATCCTCGCCTCCTCTCCTCGGTAGGTAGGCAGGCGAGCAGGTGTTAAGGCCTGAGCTGTCTCCTTCCTCCGCGGATACAGACAACAGATACACCGACGCGCAAATGTCCTGCCACGCTGTTCCGCAACGCCGCAGTTGCCAAGGTTGCTAGCTGGGGCCCGTGCGTGGCTGGCTGCTCCGGCGGCCGGTTGGCCGGCTGGGGCGCCTCTAATTAGGGAGCTGCTCAGTTGTCGATAGCTCCTCCCAGCTGCGCAACGCAACGCAAAGCAACCAAACCCAACCATAAAGGCGCCTCCTCGGCAGACTCCGACCGCTGCCCTGCCCCGGACATCCATCGTCGTCCCACCCCGCCTTCTGCTTCCTACCTCCGGCCGCCCGCCGCCTGCGTTCTCCTCTCTTTCCTCTTGCCAGAGAGGAAAGGAGGAGCGGCGCACGGAGAGGAGGACCGGAGGTGGTGGAGCAACAACCAGCAGGGCCCGGCCGGCCTTGTCCGTCCGTCGTCATCCTCGTCCTCTCCGGCAAATCCTTCTCCAGGCGCGCACATCACAACAACGACAACATGGCTGCTGTAAGTAACATTTCCCATGGATTACGCTCCTCAATTGCGTGGCAATGTTTGCTTGTCCCTGCATCCAAAATCATGGCATTGGCATAGCTGGCATGCGCTGGCCGCTGGGACGGCTGCTCCGGCTGGCATCGGCATGCCTGCATGGTCACGCGTAGCACTCCATGCATGCCTGCTGCTGCAGATTCATTATTCATATGTGTCGTAAAATGTGTTTTTATTACTACTAGGACGAAACTAGTAGGATATAGTAGTACTGTGCTAGGAGTAAGCTGCATGATGATCACATTGGGATTGGCATTTCTGCTTCCAGCCCGGAACCCTGCCCCCCATGGCCCCATGTGCCCCCATGTTGGAGTACTTTGTTGTTGATGATGATTGCCACCTTCCCCCAACCGCGACGGCGCCATCATGCAATTCAGATTTCTTTTTTGAGACAAGAGAATCCCACACTCCAGAATTAGGCGGGGCATTTGATGGCAACATGCATGCATCCATCATCCATGCGAGGTTAGTTCGGTTCGGTGGTGGTCACTGCTCGTTTGCTCAGTCACCAGGATTATTCAGCAAGGCGTAAAGAGCATGGCTATTGGCTACTATCTGACGAGCACCATGTCAATGTCACCTACCTACTGTCAGCCACCCATACTTCGCTTGGGGGCTGTTTAGTTCGCGAAAAATTTTGGGAAACGCTACTGTAGCAATTTTGTTGTTATTTGACAAATATTATCCAATCATGGACTAACTAGGCTTAAAAGATTCGTCTCGTCCATTTCGTCTAAACTGTGTAATTAGTTTTATTTTTTATCTATATTTAATGTTTCATACATGCATTTAAAGATTCGATGTGACGGAGAATCTACTGTTCTTTTGTAAAATTTTTGGCAAGCAAACGCTGCCTTGGACGCATCCAAATTCAATCATCGCTCGCTATCTGAACATGGGGGCGCCGCGCCTGACTTTCCCAGGCGGCGCCGCCGGCACATGGCGTGTGATCCCGTGCTTGCATTGGACGGCTCGCCGCTCGCGTAGTCCTCACGGGGCCACCCACCCATTGCCGGGACTCCAAGCCCGCTGGCCCGTTGGTGGAGGGCGGTCAAGCTCGAGCACACAGGAAACGGACGGAAAGCAGCGAGCAGCGACGAGGAGTACGTACGCGCCAGACGTCGAGGCGGCGGCTCCTCGATCACACGGGAAGGCGACTTGGCACGATGGATCCGTCTGCCATCGTTACCGACGATGGTTGCATTGACACGAGTGGAGTGGAGTGGAGTGGAGTGCATGCATCCGGTCCGGATGGATGAGTTTCAGCTAAGCGAGAGTACGTACTCCTAGATTATTTGCGATGCACGATTCCAGATTACACGGGGCAGGGGTACCTGGTTTATACCTGTTTGCTTCATTGAAAGCTTTCGCTCAAAATACTGTTCGCTGATTTGTTGTGAGAGAAAAACACCGTTCGTTCGCTCAAACAAGGACTCATAGGACAAACGAAAACACTGTTTGCACGCATGTATTATTTTGTCGTCGGTGTTAAGCTGCAGGGAGCTGTCCATTGCAGGTACTGTTCGCATTATCGCCTACCCATCGTGTGCTCTAATTTCTCTCGGGCGTTTAAGGCAAATGCTGCTAGTACCATAGTTGGTTAACACGTAGTACAACTTTCATTTGCACGTAGCCAGACTTCTTTGCTCGCTGCAGTTGATCAGGCTGCAGCTGCAGCTATGGCGGCAATGCACGAAAATCTACTACTATCTGCTATAGCAACTGCACCTTACTACAACACAGCTGCAGTTGCAGCCCAAGAAGCTGCAAAAATCGTATAGATAGAAATTGTGATGGCATCGAAGATTGTGTTTTACTTAACCGTAAAGTGCCCAAATCTTCGAATTTGCATCAATTGTTCATTGAGACTCGCGTGATTGAAATTTGAATGCAGGCCGGGCACGCCGTGGCGCCCAAGTTCGGCTCCTGGGACGCCGAGAACATCGGCTACACCGTCTTCTTCGACAAGGTGCGAGACAACAAGGCCCCACCAGCTTCGGCACCGGCGCCCGCCGCTCCCAAGCCTTCCGCCACCGGCGGCAACGGAGGCTACGACTTCGACCCGTACGAGCGCTACGAGAGCCTCAGCAGGAAGGTGCCGTCACGCCCGCCGAGCTCGCACGGCGGCCAGCCCGCAGCCGGCTACGACTTCGACCCGTACGAGCACTACGACAGCCTCAGCAGCAGGAACGTGCCCTCCCGTCCGCCGAGCTCGCACGGCCACGGCCACGCGCCTGCTGCTGGCTACGACTTCGACCCCTATGAGCACTACGAGAATCTCAGCGCCAGGAACGTGCATTCCCGCCCGCCGAGCTCGCACGGCCACGCCCACGCCCACGCGCCGGCGCCGCAGCCGCAGCCGCACCACCGGCAGCGCCCGCACCCCGGGCACGGGTACCACCGCCGGACCGGGAGCAACAGCAGCAACGCGGCGTCCGAGGCCAGCAGCCGCGGCAGCAAGTTCTCGCCGCCTAGGCCGTACCAGCCCAGGTACACCAGCAGCAACAGTAACAGCGACACCAGCTTCCCGCCGCAGCCGAAAGGCGGCGGCGGCCATGGCCACGGCGCTCAATACCACCACCAGGGTGCGCCGAGGGCGGTGTCCGCCTCGCCGTCGCCGCCGCGCCACCACCACCACCCGCCCCCGCCGCCACCGCGGCGCCCCAAGCCGTCGGCGGTGCCGAGGTTCGGCGTGTGGGACGAGCAGAACGCGGCGATGGCGGCGCAGGGCTTCACGGTGCAGTTCGAGAAGGTGAAGCGCCACCGGGAGGAGGCTAGCAGGACCGCCCCCGCGCCGCCGCCCGTGCAGCCGCCCAAGCTGCTGTCGCCCGACCACGCGGCGGCGGCACCACGCGCCCGGCGACACGGGAAGAGGAAGGCCGAGAGGTCCTTCGTGTCCAGGATGTACAGGTGCCTGTTCCCAAGGGTCAGAGAGTGAGTGATCCGACGACCGACGGTAGTTACCACCACTCAGCCGTATACATGTTCTTCGACAGAGATTGTATTGTACTACTTCAGGATTTGTTCGTTCTTCGTTCATTATGTTGGCGCTGCCTCCTCCTTCTCCGGCAGAGACGGAACCAGAAGGGCTAGCAGGGCCGTGGCCCCCCAAGCCTACTAAGTTTCCTTTAATACCTATGTAAACATATAAATTTACAGTTAAAAAATATCAATTTTTACATATTTTTTATTCAAATATTATGATTTTTGTTTTAAATAGTGTAAAATATTTAAAAAGTTGTTGATCGTATAATGACGTATATTTTAGTACATTAAAAAAATATAATCATATTTATTTGGTCCCTAATCAGAATCGCGGGTTCCGTCTCTATCCTCCGGCATTCAAATTTGTCTCCAGCTGCAACCTTTGGCGCGTTGGTTACGGAGTCCATCAGCAAACACAGCTCATAATGAACTGTGTTTCAGTGATATATATATATAGAGAGAGAGAGTCCGTCAGCAAACACAGGTAGCGCCTGGCACCATGGCTAGTGCAGGGCTGCAGGCCCAGCTTTGCGACCGGCCGGCCAGCTTCTGTTGGAAAACACTAGGGGATAGCATGGTATGTTCATGCTTCTACGGTGGAACACACTAGGCATGTGATTTATATATATACATTGTCGGACTTCTCCTCGCTCGATCGTGCACCAACCTGCTCGCTCATTCTTTTCTTCAACGTACAAAGACTTCTAAAAAACCAACCAATGGCGCATTCAAGAAAAATCTCTCTGCAGCCGTGCTCCTAATTGTCATCATGGCAGCCGGTATGTACGTGCACATGTATGAACTATTGGAAATATAAGTGTCTCTCCTAACAGCTTAAGTTTGGCGTTGAATTGGCTAGTGTATGCAACTTAATATGTTGTTTTGATTAATCTTTCGGGTAATTAACCACTTTCTTGCATGTGCCAGTGCTATGTTCAATGCCTACATGCTATGGCGATGGTTGTTGTGATTGCTGGCACTTGAGTGGCACTTATTCTGGACCGTGCGTTGCCGACAATGGTTGCCATGAGACTTGCACATCTGAAAGCTCCGAGAACATTCACGGCGAGTGTGACGGCAACTTTCAATGCTCCTGCTATACTAAATGCCCCTTTCTCTTCTCTGAGACTGTTGCTGTTGCTAGTGCTCCGATCCAACCATAATACAATGATCTTAGCCTGGCATTTCTCCCTTCTTGTTTCTTATGTAATAATACATATATAATTTTTTTTAAAAGGATAGATTACCTCTGCTAGTTAAACATAGAGTAAAGTGCACTACCCGTCCCTAAACTTGTGTCGCTATGTCATTCTGGTCTCCAAACTTGCAAAACTTTCGTCTAGATACCTAAATAATGTATGTTCGGGTCTCACTACAGTTTTATCGAGTCTCAGTATGGTCCTCGGATCTATTTTCTATGTCATCCGGGTCCCAGACTATCAAAACGCTCACTGTTGGACACACGGGTCAATTCTAATGATCCTCCATCTGTCCGTCTCTCCATCGTCTCTTGTTCCATGTCGTTGAGGCTAGGGCACATGCGACCGCGCTAGCCTCCTCATCTACGGCTGTTGTCTGCTTCAACGCCGAATGACGCGCCGCCACAGCCCGTCCACGCTAGCTCCCCGTCCTCAATATCCGTAAGGCCTCAAGAAAGTAGGCTAAAAGAAGCCCAATAGAAGTTTTTCAGCCCAAATCCAAAGCATGAATATATATATTGGGTCACCGTAGCCTCCAATGCTCCTCTCACTGCTACAAAAAATCTTTACCGCGACCTTTTCAAAACCCCCTTCGAAGCGGGTAGGAATGTCAACCGTCTCAGTTAATGCCTGGCATTAACCGAGACGGTTGCTTTTTATTAACCGAGACGATTACAAAAAACCGCCTCGCAAAATCCATTAACCGAGGCAGGCATTATAATGTTACTGCCTCAGTTAATATCTATTAACCGATGCGGTTATTCTAATTAGCCCGCCTTGGTTAATCATTTATGGAGGCGGTTGTTATAAAGCGTCCGCCTCTGAAAATCAGGCCCAGCCCGCTAAGACACGACAGCCCATTACTGTGTTTATGTATATATATGCAACTTAGGGTTTGGAGTGCACACAACAACCGCACCCCACCTCCCCCCTACCGCCGCACTCCCTCTCCACACCTCTCCTCTTCCTCTCTCGGCTCTCTCCCTCACCTCTCCCCTACCGCCGCACTCCCACCTCTCCTCCTCACTCACCGTGGCACACCTCCGACGGCCGTTCTCTCTCTCTCTCTCTCCTCTCGCATAGGATCTTCTCCTATGGCGGCAGGAGGTGCTCGCGCCTTGGCGGGCCGCACGCGCTAGGCCTCGGTGGCGGCTCAGGAGGGCGGCGAGGCAGGGCCGGCAAGCCCTCCGGCGCTCATGGGGCGGCGAGGTGGGCTCAATCGGTGGCGTGGCGTCCTCCCCGACGACGGATCCAGGCCGGCTGCGCTCCCCAGCGGCAGATCTGGCGGCGGCTCGGCCCCTACAACCGGATCTGGCAGAGGTGCGGCGGGCACGGCCCTACGACGGGTCAACGGTGGAGGTATGCCCTCATCCTCTCCCTCCTCTCTCAGATCCAGGGAGGATCCATCACTCACACTCCCTCCCTTGCAGATCTAGCGGCGCAGACGTAGCGGCAGCGGCCTCGCCCCTCCCCAGCCCGAGTAGGCTGCTGCGATGCGAATCCCGGCGACAGCCCTTCTTCCCCACTCCCGACGACGGATCCCAGCACCACTCCTCCACGACCGGCAGTGGATCCCGGCGCTCCTCCTCCCCCAACATCGGCGCGGGGCTCGGCCCTTCTCCGGCGGTGGCGGCACGGACACGGCAGCAGTGGGCTCCACCGAGCCTGGGAGACACGGACGCGGCGGCAACGGGCCGCCTCGGTTAAGGCCACGATTAATCGTGACCTTTGATCCGAGGTGATTAGCTTGCCCGCCTCGATTAAGCGTTTTTGTCCGCCTCAGTTAAAAATACTGTAGTAGTGTCTCCCATTCCTAGCCACCGGTTCCCCTCACCCCGATGCTTCATCCGCTCCCTCAATTCCTCTCTCCCCTCCCGCTGCTGCTTCCCCTCGCCCTTCTTCATCCCCATGGTGATCCTGCCTTGCTCCCGCGCTGTTGCTGCACCTCCTCCTCCTTCATCCCGAGTTGCAGCGCTAGTTGCTCTCGCTGCTGCTGCTTCTCGCTGCCAACACATCTAGGTGCTTCCACTACTGCTGTTTCATTGTCAATGTGCCTGGGCGGGATGAGGTACCTCTGGCCTCTCCTCACTAGCGATCCTCTCTTTGTCACTAGGTTGGCTCCCCCACTGGTTTCATCCCTGCCCGAGCTCCCTCTCGGCGAGATCCATCCCGGGCCGTGCTCGCTTCCCTCGGTCGAGGTACTTCTTCCCACTAGGTGTCAGTTATATGGAACTGGGGTACCTCATCAGCTGAAGAAGAGCCCACTACAGGTGGGGTGGGCCAAAGCATCCGAATGTGAGGCCAACTCAATCAGGGTGCATCACAGACTTGAAGGGCAAGCAAGCGACCGAATGAAGTTTGGAGTTCAAGATGTACCTGCTATTCAATAAATTTTCAGTAACCGATAAAGAACCTGTATCTCAACCGAATGAGATAAAAACATGTGCATAAATGAACTAATGGCTAAGGTACCTACGTACGTAAAGGAAGTCAAGTCGGAGGTGTTGGCGTAGCTCACTTCTGGGTCACAACTGATGAGCCCATGGCTCTTCAAGTTGTTCAGTTTGGCTAATTTTCTTTTGATGTGAAGGAAACCAAGATGACAAATGAAACAGAGCTGGATGCTAATCTTGAATTGTCGTGTAATATTTTTGTTGTAAGGGTGTGTTCACTTCGTGAAAAGTAGGTGAAAAATTACTATAGCATCTTTCGTTGTTATTTGGCAAAATTTGTCCAATCATAGACTAACTAGGCTCAAAAGATTTGTCCCGACATTTACAGACAAACTATGCAATTAGTTATCTTTTTTACCTACATTTAATGCTCCATGCATGCGTCAAAAGATTTGATGTGATAGGTGGAAGAGAATATTTTAGGTTGGGATGGGAAGTGAACAAGGCCTAAATAATTTGCGCAAGAAATATGGGAAGACAAGAACGGCGTCAAATTTACTTGTGCAAATCGATCCTATGCATGACGTGATCAGCAACCTTATTACTGGATTAGTATGTCGAAGCTTGCAAGGTGAACATCAACTCATTATGAGGATTAGGCTATCCGCACTCGTCGTACTCTAAATTTATCCTCTAAAAGAAATATTCCGTCCTAGTCATCGAGATTTCATCCTCTATATCAATTTCTTCCGTACCCATCCATACTCTATATCATCCTTTATCCACTATGGGACCCACTTGTCAGATTTTTTCTTTTTTTTCCTTTTTCTTTTTCCTTTCCTTTTCTTTTCTTTTTCCCCTCTCCTCCTTTATCCATTCGACCGCACCGCTGCCCTGCTCCCTGCACCACCGCTCGCCCTCTTCCCATCCTCCACCTCCCTCTCCAGCGACCGCGCACGGCAGTCCTGGTGAGGGCACGCTCTGGCACCGGCGAGCGCGCACGGCTCGCGGGCGCGGCGGCTCCAGGCTCCGAGGGGCGCGGCTTGTGGGCCCCGGCGAGGGCGCGCGGCTCCGGGCGGCGGAAGGCCGGGCTCCGAGGGCGGCGGCTCCGGCGAGCGCGCGCGGCGGCCCCGGCTGGAGCATGCTCAGGGCGGACGCGGGCGGCTCCAGGCGAGCGCGGATGCGGGCGGCTCCGGCGAACGACGTCGAGGGCGGGCGGCACGGAGGAGCGGGAGCCGGTCCATGGCGGCTCCGGCGAACGACGTCGAGGGCGGCCGGGCGCGGCGCGACGGGCGGGACGGTCGCGGGCCTCCTCCGCCGGCGGCGCGCCATCCCCTTCTCTTCCCCTCTGACGGCGGCGTGCCATCCCCTTCTCTTCCCCTTCGCGGCGGACCTTCTCTCTCCTTCCCACACGACGAGCGGAGGACGAGGCCGCGCGGGCCCCACGCCACGCAGGCGCGTAGCGGAAGCCCTTCTCGTCCGCCAGGAGTAGCGGATGCCCGCCCGTCCGCAACGATAGCGTGCGGGGTAGCGTACCCCGCTGCGGCCGTTTCATCCGCTATACGTGTTTAGCGGTTGCCTTTACCGGACGCGGTGCAGACAGTCTTAGCAACCTAGCCGGATTATTTTAATATTTCTTGTAAGAGAGAGTCGTATGCTATCTTAGCTAGTTTTTAATTAGTATTAGTAGCAAAATTACCCGTGCATTGCAACGGGACCCAATACATATCCGAATTGAACTCCATATCATTGCTAGATGCGAGTTGTCAATGTGAGTCATGCGTCCGGGTCAAGTACAAGATACGGAGGACACCACCCACTACATATTAGAATTAGACCCTGTGAGTTGTTCTAACTCGTATGGGTGTAGAAGTATAGGTCATAAGTCCGAATAAGTAAAAAAAATGGGCGGAAGGAACTCTCTGCTATCTGAATAGTTAGAGGAGGTGGATAAAAAAATAAAATTTTAGCTATTTAATATTAGGTATACAAGTATATTTATATAGATATATATTAGACTGTATGACAAACTATTATATTTATTAAGGTTGATTCGTTGGAGCATCAGTTGATCTAGATTGATTAGTGACGAAAATATCTATTTATTAGGAAATGAGAAAGAGATGACACATAATACTATCTTTATTATTTTTTTCTATTTATTTATAAATATAAAAAAGAGATAAAAAAATAAACAAAAAGATCACGGAACTAAACGTGGGAAAAGCAAAAACGAAAAAAAGAGAGAAGAAACTGTCACGGACAGCAACACTTTCCACGGGAAAAAACGGACATGGGTCTCAGCGAACAGGTTGGATAAAAAAAAGAATTATGATAAAAAAGGAAAAATAGATTATAATAAGATATATTGAAAGATATAGTAGAGTAAGATTCCTATTCAGGTTAGTCAGGATTTGAGATTTAATATTAGGTATAGATAGATATAGATATAGATATTAGATAAATATTAGGATTCCTATTCAACTTATTTGATATCGCAGAGTTGTATTTGGATTTGGATTTGTAGCTATCCCGAACCGACGTGGGTCTCAGCGAATAGGTTGGATAAAAAAAGAATTATGATAAAAAAGAAAAAATAGATTATAATAAGATATATTGGAAGATATAGCAGAGTAGGATTCATATTCAGGTTAGTCAGGATTGGAGGCTTAATATTAGGTGTAGATAGATATTGATATTAGATAGAGATTATGATTTCTATTCAGCTTATTTGATATCGCAGAGTTGTATTTGTATTTCGATTTGTAGCTATCCCGAACCTATCATATAAATCAGGAGAGCTATATACAGCACAGAGTTAGTTAGAAGGAGGTGGACCAAAAAAATGGATGGACAAAAAAATAGCATAAAATTTTATCTCTTTATTATTAGGTATAGATATATCTTATTAATCAAAGTCGTAGATGGTTTGGCCTTCCTTGATGGTTTACCCTGGACGTGTATTCACGTACATTTTTGGGTTTGGTTTGAGAAATGAAATGAGTTGATCCATCGTCCCCTTATTCCTCACAAGTTAATAATTAGTATATACATGAGGAATGAATTGATTTCACCAAAATTCATGAGATGAATTCATGATACATAATCTCATGAAGCAGGGGTAACGCCACAAACCAAACACACCGGTTCCAGTCGGACTTGGACAACGCCAAAGTCTTGTGCATCAGGTCAAACAGGATGAGTCCGCTTTGAGCACCTGCGTTCTATATTGGCTAGGGTGTTGGCCATGTAAGCAGATCAGATTTTTATCATGTGTTTCTATTTCGTCGAGGGCTCCTCCGAAGAACAAGGGAAGGGCAATTTCAGTCCCATCTATCAAGCTGCCGATCCGTTGAGGTCATGAAGATCGTGAGATCAAGTCTTCAGGCTTGCGCTCGTGGCGAATTCTAGTGGAATTCATCTCTTCTGATTGTGGGTGTTCTACTCGCAGGTGGAATATCTAGGGTTTGGTTTTTCATCTTGTGTATGTAAGCTGATCCCTCTTCTTTCATTGCTACGAGATTGATTGGAAAGCAAAGTTATTTGGCCCTGTTTGGGTTGATCTATCTGAATTGTGAGGTTGCTGGTTAATTTTCTATATTGTCGTGAGATCAACTTGCTCGTCCTGGCCGGTTCCATCTACTGCTCGTTGATTGATAGCTGCTTGTGTGCTGTCGTATTCTGTTCAGTGTCTGGCATCATATTCTCAGATACGCTACACTAGTTTTGAGAAGGGCTCATCAATTCTATTTCCTTTGGCGTGAACATCTTACTAATATTTTATTGCTCCTGGACAAACAGCTCACCCACTATATTGAACAGAGGAGATTATTTCATATTACATTTTAATTGTTGCGTGCTTGGAGAAAATATTTGGAGAAGGCATAAGATTGTTTCTTATACTGTGAAAGATTGGGCAGACATCGCAGGTGTTTCCTCATCAACACCATTCAATTTGGCGTGCCTGAGCTGGTCAGTCATGGCATCCGCAATGGCGCGACTCTCAATTACATTCCATGTCGATAGTTTATGTGGAAGGTGTTCTCTTCACGAGCTAGTGCTAGTTAGGGGGTGTTTGGTTCACTCCTCACCTCCTAAATCTAGTCTCATTTAGTCTCTTTTAATCATTTTTATCCAAACACTATGATTAAATGGGACTAAAAAGTACATTAGCCAACTAGTCACCTAAGTGTTGCTAAATGAGACTAAAGCTCACCTTTTAGTCAGATTGTCTCACCTTTTAGTTACTTTGGATCCAAACATCCTGACTAAAAGAGACTAAAATGCCTCTTTTAGTCACTTTTAGTCCACCAAACCAAATAAGGGGTAACTAAACTTTAGGAGATGGTTTAGGTGACTAATTTTAGGAGGTGTGAACCAAAGATGCCCTTAGTCACTATAGTGACGATACGCGCCATAACTTTTGGCGCGACTGAAAGGACTGGTCCTTGAAAATTTAGTTTGGGATGTACTCTTTTTAAAATATTTGTCTTTTGGGATAAACCAAAAAAATCCTTCTAGAGGCTGGGTTGGCTGGTGGGCCTCTCCTGATTAAAATAATTTTTTTGCCTGACTTAATAATTCTAGAAAACTATTTTCTAGAGGAGGCTCGGTTATGGCAAGCGATCCATGATGAAATGGGGGATCGAGCTCAAGCTTAGGCAAGGATGAGGGCCCTCCGCATGGCCTCGAGGAGGGTGGGGAGCATGAGGGGTGTGTGTGTGGTGTGTGTGTGTGGGGGGGGGGGGTTAGAGCGAGAACGGCGAGAGAGAGCAACACCAGCAAAGCGAGGTTGGGGTTAAGAAAGGGGGCGATTCACACGGGAGCGCCGCCGAGCCGTGCAACACAGGTCCAAGCGCCCGGAGGAAATGGAAGGGATCCAACATGTCTAATAGGCTAGCTAATTGTTAGCATGAAACCCCACCTAACAACAATCTTACTATCCATCCCATCCTAGCTAATAGATTTGACACAAAGACATTTTTACCTCCCACCTATATCCACATAGACATACCCTCCCAATAGGAGCTAAGAGGAAGCCCATTATGGATACACTCATCAATAATGCATCCACTTTTTAGTAGGTGGATCTAAACAATACTAATAAACTAATATTTTTTTTATGAAACAGGAGGGGTTACCCCTACTGGATTTTATTGAACTTTTTGTAACTATTTACAAAGCTGGGGTACAGACTCACGAGACAAAAAAAGTTACAAAGAAAATCAAATAAATTACACAAGGTTGTCTAGCCATAAATCAAACAATGGTTGGTATTTTGTCTTGGCTCTGAGCTTAACTAGAGCCATCTCTCTTCTGAATGTGGCTTTGGCTGAACTTACTGAATGTTGAAAACCACTAAAGATTGAATCATTCCTGGCAGACCAAATTGCCCAACACATAGAGATGATAATTTCCATGAAGAATGGCTGATGAATAACATCCTTGAACACTGACAGAGTTTGCAACAACTCGGGTTGTATAAATGGAGCAAGGCCTAAAACATTCCAGCAGCTCATAGCAAAGGGCAGTGAAAGAAGAGATGCATGAAAGTTTCATCTGAGTTCAGATTGCAAAGGGGACAGTCATAAGAATCTAAAACCATGGTCCTCCTTCTCAAGAGCTCACGAGTATTGAGTCTGTCCTTCAGCAAAAGCCAGAAAAAAAAACCTTTCTTCTTGGCTGACAGTATGTTTTCCATAGACATTTATATACTGGGTGAACTTGTGTGGACCCTGTTAGTTGCAAGTAGGCTTTCTTGGAGGTAAAGACGGCTGATCCCCAAATGTATGTCCATATATCATTACCATTCTGAAGTTGCAAATCTTGCAGGAAGTCCTCTAGCAAAATCAGAGCCAGCCTTCTTGTATTGGCCAGACCTTGAGCAAGAGGAGCAGAAAGATTTTGGGCTGGGCCTAGGAGATAGCTCATTCAAATTTGAAATCCTAGCAGAACGGGGCGGAGATACCGCTGTGGGCTTGGCTTCCGGCTGAATTGGCTTGCCTGCATCCAATGGCTTAGTTAATGCCGGTGATTTCGTCCGGTGGGAGCTTTCCTTTGGGACCCAAACACGGCGAGAGCCCTTCTTCTTCAGCGATGGCCGGCGAGCAACATTGTCCAACGAAGGCTGACCATTGACATCAAGATAGTTGAGCACATAATTGGAAGGAAAGGAAAGCCGTTTCAAATTGAATCTCGGGAAGACTGACGATGAGATTTAAGAACTTCAGCATAAGATTTCCTCCCTGCCAGAGGGGAGGCTTTTCCTTTTGGACCGACAAGGGTCCATTCAGCTTCTTGCTCATGGCACCAAGCAGCATAATCTCTGGTCCAATTGGGACCTCCATTTCCCCAAAGGAAAAAGAAAATGGAAAAGATCTTGCAAGAAAAGTTCTTAAGCTGATAAACAAGAAGACCCACATTCTTGCAAGAGACAGAGAATTGAAACATCCAGCCGGAGAGGAAAACAACATTGAAATCCTTGGCGACTCCTCCAAGATTGGATTGAAGGAGGAGACTCACCAAGTCCTCATTGAGCCTCACAAAGGAACGTCCAAAAGATGCAACCAGGAGAAAACTGGGGGCAGAGGGAGGAGGATTGACCGCACAAGAGAAATGTTGACCAACCAGCTTCTCGATCTCCAAACCTGGACCAAAATTCGGATCAGAGAGACATGCCATTAGAGGGACATGGTGGCGCAACTAGAAGGAGACATCGCCGGGGAGGGGAACGCGGGAAGAGGAGGCGGCGAGGGTGGTGGTGGTGGACGGGGCGACGGAGGGGGTGGCTCTCATTGTGGGTTCTGAAACAAAAATCATGTAGGTTATGTTGACGGTTTATAATTGATGTTGGTTGACGGTTAAAAGTGTGAGTTAAAGACCGCCAACAGTCATGCCTAGCCAAGCCATGGTTGTGTTGTGTTCTTGTATTTCCTTTTTGTTTTCTATTCTGTATCTTGTGTATAACCCCCTAAAAGTATTTTTATATCGCACTGAATCCAAGGTCACATGGGCCTATTCTAACAAAAATCTATGGTGTCAACTCCATGGATCCAAGGTCACATGGGCCTATTCTAACCAAAATCTCCAATTCACAGATCTAGAACTACGCTGCAAGCAGCCAAACATGTTTATCACCTCTATGGTGTGAGCTCAGATCTACGGTGGAGCTACTCCATGGTGAAGTAGATGCTCTGGATCTAGGTTTTCAGTGGTTCAGCAGACACTTCTCTGTTATCGAATGCGAGTGAGCCATGCATTAATTCTCAGAGACGTATGTATGGTGATACTATTTGGTAGTGAACGACACACACAACTGATACATTGCGGAGATGTGTGTGTGTGTGTGCGCGCACACACGAGTGTGTGTTTGTGTTTGCCACCAAAAGTATTGGTAAACTTTGGTAAAGAAATGAGCCAAATGACACATGAGACACATAGCTATGGAATTTTGACAGGTCGGTGTGGCGTGAATTCAAACACAAAAACTGTGGCAGGACAAGATTTAGGAAGCAACTAAACATGCCCTTGTCCTAAGTTTGTGGCAAGACAAGATTTAGGAAGCAGTTAAACATTATCTGGGTGGATCCAACGCGCCTATACCAATAGGCTAGCTAATTGTTAGCTTGGAACTCTACCTAATAACTATCTTACTAGCCATTCTAAGCTAGCTAATAAATTTGGCAAAAAGACACTTTTGTCAAACAAGACTTTATTCAAGTTTAAGGTATCATTGCAAACGAGGGAAACAACGTCCCTAGGAAAATAAGAAAAAAAAAACACTTGATCCTCACAGCGTCTAACAGCTAGCTGGGCTCGTCACTACTCTATTCTAATCTTCATGCATGACGTCCAGGGGATGAAGGGAATCGCCTTCTGCAAGAGCTCCTTGGATATCTTTCCATTAGCTTTTAAAACATTATTCCTAACAAACCAGATCATGCAAATGAGCACTACGAAATCTTGTTTTACCTCCTCCGCACAGTTAGACAATAGAACGAGTACCCAATCCGGTCCTGTCCATTTGATGTCATGTTCTGCAGGCAAAGGAGGGCTTGTGCATTTCAAACTTAAGTGATGATGCTTGAGTGCAACCCTTGCGGAGGCTGGAGTAATTTTTTCATTTTTCTCAAAAAAACAAAACTCACGAAGGAGGAACAGAAATAAAAATTTGGCTGTGGACGGAGAACAAATATGAAAGACATAGTTTAGCAAAATATGAATTATGATGGAATCGATCAATGAGATGCCGTCTATCTAATTTCAATGTACACGCAGCCGTTGTCACCGAGACACAGGGAGACGCCATGTGCCGCAACTCTCACTCCTTCCTCTCCGATGCATCTGATGGGGACAAGATGAGAAGGGGACCCATTCTTTTTCTCGCAGTTTTTATATCTAGTTGCTTAGGGTTTAGTTCAAATAAATCTTCCAGTAGATGATTTTCGATCGGGATCGTGTTTCCTGCGATGACTTCGGTGATTGCCACGACGAGACCACAAATTGTAGGCGTCGATTTCATCAACAGGTGGCCAATTTATGACCTTTATCTATAAGGGGATGGCTGCTTATGGGCGCTCCAAATGAGGACAACTACTCCGGTCGGGTCATAGATCTCATCGTCGATGGTCGTGGAGAGTAAATCAAGGTTTGGAGATGATGGATCTACATCCTATGTTGTACCCGACGATGCAACTGCCCATATTTCTTTCATCGATTCAGATGCGTTTTGGACTGGTTCTGAAGCGATGGATCTTGCAGCATGTCTAATGTTTTGGGGTTGGTTGTTAGTTTCGGCATAAAGACTGCACTTTGGCTCCAGCGTTCGAGGCAAGCTATTGGGGAAGAAGACGATGGAAGAATCTAGATAGCATATAATGTATTTTTTATTTTAGTTTTTTTCCATGTGTAATCTGAGGATGTATTGTGCCGAATTTTAATATAATCCCTCTTTGCTTTGAAAAAAAATCAATATACACACTAACACACACGTTACAGGACACCCTGTTTTTTTTTTAAAAAAACGAAGCACTTCATATTACCTATTCGTCACAGCCAAATCCCTGGACACCAGAGACTCCACACGGTACATCTTCCCAAGTGGTTTACAATTACAACCAACCCCCCCCCCCCCCCCCCCCCCCCCCAACACAGCAAGCTCGTGAGCAACACGGTTACAAGTGGACACAAACTCAACTTAAAGATAGAGCTAACATATGCTTGATTTCTGTGATCACTCCCCCCATAGCAGATAATCGGTAATCATCACTGTCAATCGCCGATTTTACCTGGGAAGCATCAGTCTGGAGTTGGATGACAGCAATCCCCATGGCAGCTGCTGTTCTTACTTCTTAGCCCTGACACACAGCCCATTAGTTCAGCGTGGAATGCGTCTTGGAGATGGTCTTCTCTACCGGCCCCAGCCTTCACCACAGCACCGGTTTCATCCCTGAGAACAAATCCCCATCCGCCATCCCCACTGGAACTAAAGAAAGCTCCATCAGAGTTGATTTTAATCTCCCCCTGAATGGGTCTTTTCCATTGTTTTTGCTGTCGGGAATCCGACAATAGCCTTTCAGGTGCACTCTCCTTCACTCTATCAGCCTTGGCAGCAGCTACGTACGCCACTTCCATTGCCTATCGTTTCCTCCCTTCTTCACGCCATTTATTTCTCTCCCCCGACCAGATGTTGCAACGCACCTCTTCAAGACTACCACCCTTTGCACATCCGGCTTCAGTTTGTGAACTTTTTCCATCATCTCTCTAGCAGTTTCAGCAGCAGCAAGGTTGCAACGCACCTGTTCAAGATTCAGCTCGCGTCACGCCCCCTTCACCTCTTTACACTTCAGAAGAAGATCTGCACCATCCTCGTCTAATCTTCCACACATGCAGCACCAAGTGTCCAACTTCATGCCTCGCATCTGCAGCACTCTTCTTACTGCCAAAGTGTTGTGGCTTAATCTCCATAAAAAGTGCTTCCCTTTCGGTGCACAATCGATAGCCCACAAACGCTTCCAGAAATCATCCGATCCTTGCTCCCCTCCGCCCCGCCTGATCTGTTTCTCAAAGCCTTTCTAGCTGCAGCAGCAGTGCTGAACTTTATAAGCTGAACGGACTGACAATCGCCCCTTAATTCAAAAGTGTACTATGTATTGCGTGTCCGTAAATTTTATTCCATCTATTTCTGTGTTTAGGACAAATCTTTGTGAGCTCTCAACTTTTCTCTCTTAATATAATTCCGTTGCTACTTTGAATACTACATACTACTATATATACTACGTTACAGGACTCCCTGTTGGTAGTAGCACACTTGGAGGGTGTGGTTGGCCATGAGCCTGTTCGCTTTCTCCGTGGGGTGGAAAGCGTCCCAGAAGAGGTGCTTGCGGGCATCGTCGCAGGTGAGCGGCGCGTCGTCGTTGCACATGAACCCCATCTCGAACCTGCCTGTCGCGCAGCACCCCTCCTCCACGTTCTCCAGCCCTGCCATGTTCCTGATGAAATGAGATTGTTTCCTTGGATCATTGATCTACTACGCACAAATCATATGAGATTGGTGCATGCTCACCAAACTTTACCGGGTTTGTAATGAGGTCGAGGAAGCTCTCGTAGACGGAGACGTAGACAAGCTTTAGCCTCGGGAACTCGTCCCTGAGGCCGCGCACCATGGCCTGCAGCTTGGCGTTGAAGCTCCAGGGCTCCTGGCCACGTCGTTATACTCCTCGACGCACCCGCCGCCGCGGATCGCGTTGGTGGTGCGCTCGAGCGGCAGGCACCCTGTGGCGGCGAGCCCCGTGAAGGTGACCCTGCAAGCGCCAAGGCGGTGGATCCGGGCCAGGAACTGCGGCGCGCCGGCGACCAGGAAGTCCTCGAACTCGGGCACCGTGAACTGCGCGGACCGGCCCGTGGCCAGCGGCAGGAAGTAGTTCTCCAGGAAGTCGTTGGTGCCGATGCCCACCACGTGGAGAGCGCCGCGGACGATGGCCGCCGCGCGGGACGGACCCACGCGCGCCCCGAGAAGGCGCTGGTACTCCTCGTAGTACTCCACCTCCTTCCACAGCGGGATCACTGACTAGTGAAACGCCGTTGGTCAGCGCATGCGTGCAGCATGCAGGACCGGTTCAAGACGTACGGTACGCAGGAACAGCTAGTGGTCATTAGTGTCACCAATACTGGTGCTGGTACCGTCGCCGCTGCTGGAGATACCGGTGAAGCTGGCAGACCTGAACCTGAAGCTGATGAAGGTAGCGTGCCTGAACCTGACGAACCTGAAGCTGATGAAGGTATCATGCTGAGGAGCACGCACAGCAGGAGGTCAAATCCTTTCTTCTATGGGTCAGAATGGGCCTAAGGAGTCGAGTCGACAAGCCCAAATTACTTTCTGTTCTTTTCTTAGCCCATGTAACGGGCCCGGTAGCCAGTCTGGCTCCTATGTATCAACCAAAGTTTTAAATCTCCGGCTATAGCTGGCGCTATAGCCGGAGATCGCTACTGTACAGGGTTGCCGCTAGGATAGTTGACTTTTAGCGCTAAAGGATGAGAGGCGCTAATAGCCGGATATAGCCTGCGAAAGCCGCTAAATAAGGTATGATTTAGCACCGCTAACGTCATCGCATCTCACTGTTCTCTGCCTGTCATCTGTCGAAGCAGAACCAGGAGCTAGCGGGGACCTTCTGGCTGTTCGCCGTGGCTGCCGGAACTCCATCCCCAGGGCGGCAGGGCCGCGCCAAGTCCGCAGCTGCAGCAACAACCACTCTGCTCGATGTCGGCTTCGAGGCACGCTGAAGCACTAGCAAAGCGGCCTGACAGGCTGATACTAGCTCCCTGCCTCTAAGCCAAGGCCATGCATCCGCCGCCCGCCGCCCTGCCTCCGCTCGTATGGACTCCATCCTGGCAAGAAATTGGTCACCAAGATGCACTGCTGTGGAACAGGACCCTTGAATGGCATCCGACGGCGCGTTCAATTTGGAGAGGTTGGGGGAGGGCAGAGGTCTCTGAAAGCTGGGTACTGGTGGCCTGGTGCTGAGATGGGAATGAGCGGCCATGGGTTGCGAACAGCTGACCGGATAAAGATTGACTTGTTTCACGGGAGGGGATAAGGTAGTATTTTATATGAGAAAACAATTGCGAAAATGAAAAAAAAGGAAAGCAGGGCACTGCCGTAGCGGCGATCTAGCGGGCGATTAGCGGCTATAGCTGTTTTGTGACGGTGCCGCTAAACCCTTTAGCCGGCGATTTAAAACATTGGTATCAACGTGTTCCTGAAGATGAACGGTGAACTCGAACCAGAACAGAACCGAGCCGTTGGGCGTCGACGGCGAGCTCCTGGCGTTTGCCGGAGTGTCGATCTATCGAGTTTCCCGTGCTAGATACTCTATCCAGCCTAGTACGGTTACATCTGGTATCAGATTCGTCGATTCCGGGAGCTCCAATCCACCAAAGCGCCTCCGATTTCTCCCCGTTGCCTCGATCTGGCGTCGTGATCCTCGACGACTGGCCCTCCTTGGTAATCCGCTCTTGTAGTGTCGATTGCCAGGATCCGTAGGTCCGTGCCGTGGTTGACGTGATCGGCTTCGGCGGCGGAGTTGTTGGTCGCATTCAAACCACTCTGGCTCCCCACTCGTACTGTACTAGACAGCAGATGGCGATGGCCACACCGGAGGAGCAATTCGGCCAGATTGTGGCTCTCTTGAGCGAGAATTCCAAGGGTATCACGGAGTTGAAGACCTCCATGACGGAGATGCGGGCACTACGGTCCGAGCTCAACATCTGGAAGCCGCAGATGGACAGCCGCGTTGACGAGTTGGAGCACGCCGTGCTCACGTTGGACGAGGAGATGAAGAGGACTCTGAACAACCTACCCCACGCTGACGCCGTTTCTGCAGGCTGCGTCACCATCGCAACAGCACCATCCACAACGGTCTTAGAGGGCCACCCGTCACCTCCGACGCCACAGATGCCGGACTCCGCTCATCTGGAGTCTTCCCCGGCTGGGGCAGCGTCTGGGTCAATAGACCACGCGCGACGGCTTACGGGGCGGTGTACACCACCGTCCCAGGTCACCATTAGGCCAAAGGTGTGGTGCATCCTGCCAAACCTACTCCTGTTACAGCAATTGGTCATGATTTTGCATCCGTTCATCATGAGGCTAAAATACATCCTAAGCCTTTGCATCACCCTGCTATGCCTGATTTACCATTTCCAAAATTTGATGGCACTAATCCCAAACTCTGGCTCACTAATTGTGAAACCTTCTTTGATGTGTATGACGTCCATCCTAAGCTTTGGATCCGCTATTGCACTATGCATCTCAGCGGGTCTGCTGCCCTTTGGTACCAAACTGTCCAAACCACTTTACTATCTATGACTTTGTAAGGTTCAAATGGCTAGAGGGGGGTGAATAGCCTATTTAAAACTTCTACAACAAATACTTAACCATAAGTTAGTGTGAAAGGTGGCGAAGCAAAAGCACTAGCTCTAACTAATTAAGCAAGCCACCTACACAAGTCTAGTACAAGGCTATCCACTAAAAACAACAACAACAACTAGCTAGAAACAAGAAGTAAAACGAGAGAAGAGCTTCGAGTGATTATACCGCCGTGTAGAGATGAGAAGTACCAATCAATCAATCACACAAGAGAAGTCCTCGGGAAGAGAATGACACAAGAATTTATCCCGTGGTTCACTTGCTTCCCGACAAGCTACTCCCCGTTATGGCGATACACCCACTTGTCGATTCACGAGCTAATCGACTATCAAGAGTCGAGCCCTCGGCGGGCGCCGCACAACCGTACACAAGATGGGGATCCTCCAAGCCACGAGCTCCACTAGAGTATCCAATTCGCGAACTCCCGCGGGGAAGGATCAAGAACCCCTTATAACACTTGGTGAAGGCTCCAACAATCTCTAATTATGAGCTCAATCACCTCCGCTGCTCCAAGCCGTCTACTGTGTCGGGAAACACGGAAGAGTAACAAGAAATCCGCAGCAACTCAAAGATCAAGTGTCTCTAGAATGCAACTCTCAAGCAATACACTTGAATCTCACTCAATCTCACTCAAGATGTGCAACTATGCAAAGAGATGAGTGGAGTGGTTGTTCTCTAGCTTAAAGGATGTCTCTAGGTCTCAAAATATGCAAGAGTTGCCCTCAAACCCCGGCCAACGTCTATTTATAACGAAGGGGTACGCAGCTAGCCGTTACGGACGACACAGTTCAAAATGGGATGACCGGACGCTCCGGTTAGGGTGACCGGACGCGTCTGGTCACTATAGGACAAGTGTGAACAGTGCGCGCCAGAAGTTACCGTTGCTATGACCAGACGCGCCCTAGCATATGACCGGACGCGCCCTAGCTGGCGTCCGGTCAGAGTCCAGTAAGCTCCCATCACGACCGGACGCGTCCGATCGTATATGACCGGACACGCCTCGCGTCCGATCATCACTCCTGCGCTCTCTGCCCATCTGGACGCTTGACCGGACGCGCCGGTCCCGTGAAGGACCGGATGCGCCGGTCGCACGCTCTGTTTCTGCGCACAAGTGAACTGACCGGACGCGCTGGTCAGGCCAGACCAGCGTCCGGTCACTCACCCTAGGCACGCTGACCGAATGAACTGACCGGACGCGCTGGTCAAGCTGTGACCGCGTCCGGTGCAGCGTCTGGTCACTACAGTGACCTCCGTTCGCCTCCGTTTCTTTTCCGACTTCCGGCGCAGTAGAAAATAGGCGTTTTACTTCTCCAAAAAGCGCCGAATCCCGTCTCGCAAGCTCGGCGGGAGGGAGAGAGGAACCCAAACCCCTCTCTACCGCTTAAACTCCACTGTCTTCGCAAATATGCTAACACCACCAAGTGTACACCACTATGTGCATGTGTGTTAACATTTCACAAAACATTTTCCAAGGCGTTATGTTAGCTCTTTACTAGATCCTAATGCATATGCTCAAGACATTGATCTAGTGGCACTTGATTCCCGAGCTAACCGTGATTGCCCCTCTTGATAGTCGGCTATGTATTCTAAACCCGGTCAATCACTTCTCTACTAATCTTAGACCGGCAAAAGGAAAGTCCTATGGTTATACCTTTGCCTTGCGCTCTTAGATCCTTCTCTTCCACTTGATCATCGTGTCCATCATATTATGTGCATCTCCACCATGATCATCATTTCATGTCCATGCACCATCTCTTTATGATCTTGTGGCCACCACTCCTTGCCACATACACCTTTATCACATGTGTTGCTTATGCCTAACTCAAAACACTTAACACATGGCATTAGCAACTTGGTGTCATTAATTACCAAAACCAAACTTGGGCTTTCAATCTTCCCCTTTTTGGTAATTGATGACAACTATCACAAAGATATGAAATGAAAACAATTTTCACTTTCGATAGTATTAGCTCCCCCTACATATGTGCTTCCATGAATTTGGTTCAATTATGCACATATGTATGGATTTGAGTTTTGGAAGAGTTACTACTATCAAATTGATGCTAAGGTATATAGAATGGACCTTTGAAGCGTGATACCAATCGGAGTTGCCTTTATATACCACCCTTAGCATCGATGTAGCTAGACACCACTTGTAATACATCACTTGTAAAGATCACAAACACTAAAGTACCCCGTGAGATCAACATTATAAGCAAAGGTGTCTAGATAACGCTTGTAAAGCTACTCTCAACAAATCATCATTCAAGTTCTATTTCTAGCAATCACCATACAATCATGAATATGAATTTAAGCTTTGCAATGCAACAATTCATCATGTTAATGCACATTCAAATGCAACAAATAATTCATGAGCTTGCTCCCCCTATTTGTGTGCTCAATTTTAATTGATCCCTTTCTCCCCCTTTGTAACTTAATTTTTTTATCTTTGTGACTTTTCTCTCCCCCTCATTATATCTTTTTCCCTCTTTGCAATATCTTTGTGACTTTTCTCTCCCCCTTTGTCAACAATCACAAAAAAGGTGCCAATTTTAGTGCGAGATAAGTCAATCAATATGAGGGAGTCCAGATTATGGTTCAATCTAGATCACTTGCCTAGAATATGTAATTCGGTTTGATCCAAGCACAAGCTTCTTCACACCTCATAAAGTATAAGGGTTATCTTGAGCATGTTGAATTACACATCATGAGCTCATTTTCTAGATTCAACACTAGGTTTGCAAGCCCACAAACATGTCATATGCTACCACTAGATCAAACAAATATGGAAGCAATAGTGGTACCATATATACATCGAACTCATTTGATTTTCATGAATGAGTCTATTATCATGCAAACATGTCGATATGTTCTAAATATGTCCTTAGCAAAGTATGAATGATATGCCAAACAACTTTACCTTGCTATGTTGGAGGAGAGGCATGTCATATAAGAATTTGGGGGTGCACTCATTTCAAGTTGGAGAAGTCAAGTATGTTCAATTTATTCTTCAACTTGTAAAATCTCTTTTCATCAAGTGGCTTTGTAAAGATGTCGGCTAGTTGTTCTTCGGTGCCAATGCTCTCAATGCTAATATCACCCTTTTGTTGATGGTCTCTTATGAAGTGATGCCTTATGTCAATGTGCTTGGTTCTTGAATGTTGAACCGGATTTTGTGTCATCTTGATAGCACTCTCATTGTCACAAAACAATGGCACATTCTTGAACTTGATTCCAAAATCATTCAAGGTGGCCTTTATCCAAAGCAATTGTGCACAACAACCACCAGCACTAATGTATTCGGCCTCGGCGGTAGATAGTGCAACACTATTTTGTTTCTTTGATGACCATGAAATAAAAGACCTTCCAAGCAATTGACAAGTGCCACTTGTGCTCATTCTATCAATCTTGCAACCACCATAGTCGGAATCTGAATATCTAATCAACTCAAAGTTAGACCCCATTGGAAACCATAATCCAACATCATGAGTGCCCTTAAGATATCTCAATATCCTCTTGGATGCTTTTAAGTGACTTTCTCTAGGTGAAGCTTGATATCTTGCACACTTGCACACACTAAACATCACATCCGGCCTAGAAGCGGTGACATAGAGCAAACTTCCAATCATAGACCGGTATAGCTTTTGATCTACCATGTTTCCACTATCATCAATACCCAATTGATCATTAGTGCCCATTGGTGTACTCATTTGCTTAGCATCTTGCAATCCAAACTTCTTGATCATGTCCTTGATGTACTTGCCTTGACTTACAAAAGTGCCATTCTTCATTTGCTTGATTTGAAGTCCAAGGAAGTAACTAAGCTCATGAATCATAGACATCTCAAACTCATTGGCCATCATATTTCTAAACTCTTCACAAAAATCTTGATTGGTTGATCCAAAAATGATATCATCCACATAGATTTGCAACACAAACAAGTCATTTCCAAGCTTCTTGGTGAAGAGAGTGGTGTCAACCTTTCCCATCTTGAACCCTTTAGAGAGGAGAAAGTCCCTCAACCTCTCATATCATGCTCTAGGTGCTTGCTTCAAACCATACAATGCCTTCTTTAGCTTGAAAACATGGTCGGGCTTCTTATCATCTTCAAAACCGGGAGGTTGCTCAACATAAACTTCTTCATTGACGTAGCCATTGAGAAATGCACTCTTGACATCCATTTGATAGAGCTTGATATTGTGTGCACAAGCATATGCTAATAAGATTCTAATAGCCTCCAATCTTGCAACCGGTGCATATGTCTCTCCAAAGTCAAGACCCTCAACTTGAGTGTATCCTTGTGCTACTAATCTTGCTTTGTTCCTCACAACCATGCCATCTTGATCTTGCTTGTTTCTAAAGACCCACTTAGTACCAATCACATTGTAGTTCTTTGGCCTCTCAACAAGTTTCCAAACTTGATTTCTAGCAAAGTTGTTTAGTTCTTCATGCATGACATTTACCCAATCGGAATCCTTCAAAGCATCTTCTAATTTCTTAGGTTCTTCAAGTGACACAAATGAGTAATACTCATAAAAGTATGCTAGCCTTGATCTAGTTTGAACACCACTTTGAATTCCACCAATGATTTGGTCCAACGGATGATCTCTTGCAATGCTAGTAGGTTGGAGTATTGGGAGTTGATTGCTTCCACTTGTTTGACCTTGAACTTGAGCTTCATCATGAGAACCACTAGAGCTTGCTTGATTTGTATCAATTTGCACACTTTGGTTGATCACATGAATATCATCATCATCATCAACTTGCCTTGGCCTAACATCACCAATGTCTATGTTTTTCATTGCATTTGACAATTGATCTCCTCTCACATCATCAAGGTTTTGAGCTTCATTTTGAGACCCTTGGGCATCATCAAACTCAACACCATGAAATTCTTCCAAGGTGCCATTTCTGAGATTCCAAACTCTATATGCTTTGCTTGTGGTAGAATAACCAAGTAAGAACCCTTCATCACATTTTTTTCAAACTTGCTCAATCTCGTGCCTTTCTTGAGAATATAACATTTGCAACCAAACACTCTAAAGTATGCAATGTTGGGCTTTCTTCCATTCAATAGCTCATATGGTGTCTTCCCAAGCTTTCCATGGCAATAGAGACGGTTGCTACAATAGCAAGCCGTGTTGATGGCTTCACTCCAAAATGAATGACTCACATTGTATTCACTAAGCGTTGATCTAGCCATATCAATCAAGGTTCTATTTTTCCTTTCAACTACACCATTGGATTGAGGAGTGTATGTTGGTGAGAATTGATGTCCAATGCCAAGATCATCACACAAATCTTTAATTCTTGTGTTCTTGAACTCACTACCATTGTCACTTCTAATCTTTTTGATGGTAGTCTCAAACTCATTTTGCACCTTTTTGACAAAAGACTTGAATAGATCATAAACATCACTCTTGTCATAGAGAAAGAACACCCAAGTGTATCTAGTGTAGTCATCCACAATCACAAAACCATACTTGTTGCCACCAATGCTAGTGTATGTTGTTGGCCCAAACAAGTCCATGTGTAATAGCTCAAATGCCTTTGATGTGCTCATTTCACTCTTGCTAGGATGTGTATTTCCAACTTGTTTGCCGGCTTGACAAGCACTACATGGTTTATCCTTTTCAAAAGTGACATCTTTCAAGCCTCTAACTAAGTCATGCTTCAAAAGTTTGTTCAATTGTTTCATTCCAACATGACCAAGCCTTCTATGCCACAACCATCCCATACTAGATTTACTAAGCAAGCATGATGTCAATTGTGTCTCACTATCATTGAAGTCAACCAAGTATAAGCTACCATGTCTAAATCCTTTGAATATCAAATTTGATCCATCAACACTTATGACTTCAACATCATCACTACCAAATATGCACTTGAAGCCAAGATCACAAAGTTGTGCCACCGATAAAAGATTAAAATCCAAGCTCTCAACTTGCAACACATTAGAAATGCTCATGTCATTTGAGATAGCAATTTTACCAAGCCCCTTGACCTTGCCTTTCTTGTTGTTGCCGAAGGTGATAGCATCAAAACCACCATTTTGACTTGTATAAATTGATTTGAACATACAAGAGTCCCCGGTCATATGTTGAGTGCATCCACTATCAAGCACCCAATGCCTTCCTTCGGCTTTGTAATTGACCTACAAGACAAGATCAATTCTTTTTAGGTACTCAAACTTGTTTGGGTCCTCCAAGGTTAGAGACTAAGCTCTTTGGTACCTAAATGGCTTTCTTCTTTGAGCCCATCCATGGTGCACCAATGAACTTAGCATGAAAACCATTTGTACCCTTGGTAAGCATATAGAAAGAATCAAACTTAATTGAGGATACATTAGCATTGGATTCCTTGTTCATGTATTGTTGCTCTATGTGACCAACTTGCTTGCAACTTTTGCAATAGCTACCATTGTTCTTCACAAAACGAGTCTTGTGAGGAGCAAAAACGGCCTTGCCTTTCTTAGGGTTATAGACCAATCCCTCTTTATAGAGAGAAGCTCTTTGGCTATCCAAGCACATAAGTAAGCGGTCCTCACCACCATAAGCCTTAGCTAAGGTGTGATTGAGCTCTTTTACCTCCTTCTTGAGATTTTCATTCTCAACTATAAGTGTGGAGTCACAAGTGAAACATCACTACTAGATGAGGATGATGTAGATGCGCTACATGAAGGGTTAGTGGGAGCAACAACAATAGGCTTAAGAAAAGATTCATCAATTATATCACATGATATGCCTACGTTGCAAGTTTTAGCTTTCTCAACATTAGTTGGTATATTTTCACATTTTTCAACTAGATAGGAATGAGCTTCTTCAAGCTTTGTGTGAGAATTTTGAAGCTTCTTATGGTCTACCTTTAGACTCTCATAAGATGCTCTAAGCTCATCAAGTTCTTGCATAAGGTTTTTCTTTTCCTTAAGCAAGCCCTTGCACTCCTTTCTAGATTCTTTATAATGTTGAGTGTAATCTTCTAGCATAGTGATTAGTTCATCTTTAGTGAATTCTTCTTCATCACTATCACTATCACTAGCATTATCATGATCACTCTCATCGTCGGATGATACCTTAGCGGCCTTAGCCATGAAGCATGATGGAGTGTCGAAGAGGGAGACCTTCTCTTGGATGGCAATGCTAACATGTCCCTTCTTCTTGCTCTTGTTGTCATCCTCATCATCACTTGAGGAATCATCACTATCCCAAGTAGCAATATGAGACTCATTCTTCTTCTTATGAGAGCTCTTCTTCTTTTCTTGCTTCTTCTTCTCCTTCTTGATAGCATCTTCATCATCACTATCATAAGGACACTTTGCAATGAGATGGTCCTTGCTATGGCATCTAAAGCATCTCATGGTATGTTCACTCTTCTTGGATGAGTTCTTCCTCCTTCTTGCACGATAGCCTTTCTTCTTCATGAATTTGCTAAATTGCTTGACAAAAAGAGCCATCTTCTCATCAATGTCATCACTATCACAAGAGCTTGAGTCTTCATCACTTGATGATTCAATCTTGAATTTGCCCTTGGATGTGGTGGCTTTGAATGCCACACTCTTCTTCTTCTCATCATCCTTCTTCTCACTTTCCTTCTTCTTCTTTTTGACCAACTCCTCTTTCTCATCATCTTCTCTATATGAATCATCGGTCATCACTTCTTGGAATATTTGTTGAGGAGTTGAATCCTTCAATGTAGTCCTCACTAGAACGGTGATCAATGTATTAAATCTCTTGGGCAAGCTTCTCAAGAACTTCATAGAGAATTAATTGTCCTTGACCTCCTCACCAAGTGCCTTGAGCTCATTGACAATGACTTGCAACCTATGAAACATCTCTGGTACACTCTCATAATCTTGCATCTTGAAGCTTGAAAATTTTTCTTGCAAGATATATGCTTTAGCGGTCTTTGTGCCTTCGGTGCCCTCAAATGTTTCTTCTAGCTTGGCCCAAGCATCATGAGCAATCTCAATGTTCTTCACTTGCTCAAAGGTCTTATCATCTAGTGCCTCATGAAGAGCACTAATGGCAATGTCATTGCATTGGAGCTTCTTCTCTTCCACCGGTGTAGGTGCTTCCGGATTAGCAACCTCAAATTTTGTTTTGGTGACCTTCCACACTTCTCTATTGATTGACTTTAGGTGTGCGGTCATCTTAACCTTCCAATATGCATAATTTGTGCCATCAAAGTGAGGTGCCTTCTTGGTGTTGTTGATGTGCAAGCTTAATTGAGCCATTTTTTTTCACCGTAGGTTGTTAAACCTCAAATAAACGGTGCCTCGGCTTCGATATCACTTGTAAGGTCCAAATGGCTAGAGGGAGGTGAATAGCCTATTTAAAACTTCTACAAGAAATACTTAACCACAAGTTAGTGCGAAAGGTGGCGAAGCAAAAGCACTAGCTCTAACTAATTAAGGAAGCCACCTACACAAGTCTAGTACAAGGCTATCCACTAAAAACAACAACAATAACTAGCTAGAAACAAGAAGTAAAATGAGAGAAGAGCTTCGAGTGATTATACCGCTGTGTAGAGATGAGAAGTACCAATCAATCAATCACACAAGAGAAGTCCTCGGGAAGAGAATGACACAAGAATTTATCCCAAGGTTCACTTGCTTCCCGGCAAGCTACTCCCCGTTGTGGCGATACACCCACTTATCGATTCGCGAGCTAATCAACTATCAAGAGTCGAGCCCTCGGCGAGCGCTGCACAACCGCACACAAGATGGGGATCCTCCAAGCCACGAGCTTCACTAGAGTATCCAATTTGCGAACTCCCGCGGGGAAGGATCAAGAACCCCTTACAACACTTGGTGAAGGCTCTAACAATCTCCAATTGTGAGCTCAATCACCTTCGCTGCTCCAAGCCGTCTACTGTGTCGGGAAACATGTAAGAGTAACAAGAAATCCGCAGCAACTCAAAGATCAAGTGCCTCTAGAATACAACTCTCAAGCAATGCACTTGAATCTCACTCAATCTCACTCAAGATGTGCAACTATGCAAAGAGATGAGTGGAGGGGTTGTTCTCTAGCTTAAAGGATGTCTCTAGGTCTCAAAATATGCAAGAGTTACCCTCAAATCCCGACCAACGTCTATTTATAACGAAGGGGTACGCAGCTAGCCGTTACGGACGACACAGTTCAAAACGGGATGACCGAACGCTCCGGTCAGGGTGACCGGACGTGTCCGGTCACTACAGGACAAGCGTGAACAGTGCGCGTCAGAAGTTATCGTTGCTATGACCGGACGCGCCCTAGCGTATGACCGGACGCGCCCTAGCTGGCGTCCGGTCAGAGTCCAGTAAGCTCCCATCATGACCGGACGCGTCCGATCGTACATGACCGGATGCGCCTCGCGTCCGATCATCACTCCTGCGCTCTCTACCCCTCTAGACGCTTGACCGGACGCGCTGGTCAGGCCAAACCAGCGTCCGGTCACTCACCCTAGGCACGCTGACCGAATGAACTGACCGGACGCGCTGGTCAAGCTGTGACCGCGTCCGGTGCAGCGTCCGGTCACCACAGTGACCTCCGTTCGCCTCCGTTTCTTTTCTGACTTCCGGCGTAGTAGAAAATAGGCGTTTTACTTCTCCAAAAAGCGCCGAATCCCGCCTCGCATGCTCGGCGGGAGGGAGAGAGGAACCCAAAGCCCTCTCTACCGCTTAAACTCTACTATCTTCGCAAATGTGCTAACACCACTAAGTGTACACCACTATGTGCATGTGTGTTAGCATTTCACAAAACATTTTCCAAGGCGTTATGTTAGCTCTTTACTAGATCCTAATGCATATGCTCAAGACATTGATCTAGTGGCACTTGATTCCTGAGCTAACCGTGATTGCCCCTCTTGATAGTCGGCTATGTATCCTATGGCAGAATCTCCTAATCTAATGCCCTCCCAAGAGTACTTGTCTTCCATTAGACACTAAGTACACAAGGGAGAACACTAAACTAAGTAATTCCATCGAGCACACCGCAAGGGAGAACTCGAAGATCCATATTTTTACATCAGGATCACAAATGAGAGAGTAAAGCTTACAACATCCTTACCATTTCTTATATCCCTTTTAGTACAACATCAGAGTAATTTACTATGTAGATATAACAGTGGAATATAAAACATTATCATAGTTCAGTAGAAATGAAACCATTTAATGACAAGTTAAACATTAACATGAAGGACGTTTAAATGCATGAAATGATAACAGATTAATAGGATTTTCCTTATAAAACTTTTGGTGAGAGTTTCAATAAATAAACTCTACTTCGCATCACAAAGGAAATCCTCGCTGAGCCCACCAGGAGGTTTCCACACACAAGTGTCAGCTTATCAGCATCTGTCACCTGCAACAGGGTAGAACAAACCCTGAGTACTCAATTGTACTCCGCAAGACTTACCCGTCAGGAGGAAGTAAAAAGACTCTAAGGATTATGCAAGGCTTTCTGGCTTGTGGGTTCTTGTTTGCGAGAAGCAGCGCTAAGAGTGTGTCCTTAATTTCTTACTTTTAATAGCCGTATTTCATTTCTTATCCAACCTTCTATGTGAGCACCTAGGCTATAATCAAGCCAGGGTTGAGCAAAAGGAACTATTTCTTCATCTTTCAACTGCTAGTTCTTACTACGATGCCAGAGCGTAGTCAAGCCGTACCGTCACGCAGAAATGGCGATTCGCGAATCAATATGCCCAGCTGGGTACCCCAAAAAACACACGCCTCGCTTGTACCCCAGGCACAAGCAAGACCAACCCGTTCCCCTCCTGTCACGGGTTTCCAGGTCCCCGTCCAAACTTGGACTCCTAGCTCCCGTACTTGAGGCCCGGCCTCAATACGGTGCTAAGACCTCCACCTATCCCCGCCTCTAATCAGTCGGTCTGGAAAGAGCCGGAGCCCATGACAAGAGAGTAGCAAGTCTTCCTAGCCCCCATCCACTAGTATATGCTCGGGATAAGAAGATCTGTGACTTGACCACTGTCCAATACAACGAACAGTCCTTAATTGACACAGGCGGAACAAATGCAACCAGAGCCCCACTCTGTTGCCCAACCAGGTCCAAGTCCATCCAACCCATTCCGCCCGGTCTCCAATTATCCATATACATTTATATTCCATGAGATGGCAACATGATAATAGTAACAACAAATATTCCTATCTCTCGCGAGCGACAGGAAATCACTCGACTTCTACCGGAATCCTGTAGCATAGCAATCTACATGATCCTATCATACTAGTAAGACTCATGGGATCAGGATATATATATGCAAGTGGGTTTCATTCAACTCCTTTACACTTAATGCACAAGCATAAAATAAAGTGCAGAATAATAGGGGTTATGCACCGGGGCTTGCCTGGGTAAGAAAATAACCAAAGTTAGCATTCCATCGCGATGATACGATCATCAAGGCGCCATCTTTTTGCTGCCTCCGGGTGCCTCCACGATCCACATCGGTGTTCCTAGGCGATATACGAGGATGCACGGAAACGTAAATAATCAACGGAATTTACAACGCTAAAAGTACAATGTGGTCCTCTCAAGCTAACGAGCTAGCTCTAATGGCTAACGTACCAGGCCCCGAAACCATGCTACCAGCAACGCGCTAAAACCCCCAACAAGTATTTTAGTTATACAACCCAAGGTTTTACTTTACTCATTTTGTCGGTTTTAATATACCTTAGAACTAGGGCTCATTAGCGATCTTAACAAACTAATTATTCTAGAGCTACAAAAATTACAGCAAGCATATAATAATAGATGGAGCCTACTGTAAAAATTTTAGATCCAAAGCCATCATCGTTTTATCACAATAATTCCCACAAGTTATACCCAGATAATATTAAACATTTTAAGCTATATGAAGCATTCCTAGAAACATCAGAAGGTTACATTAACTAAATATACCAACAGCTAGAGCTTGATTTTAGGAACCTAACCAATTTGGTTTCATAATTTTTGGACACCTACACAATTCTATACTAAATTTACAAATTGTACCCTAGAACTAAATTAGAAAAAAAAAGATGCATTTAGAAAACGAACAGGCCGCCAGCAACCTAATCGGCCCAGCGGCCGCTGTGGCCCACGCGGGAGCGGCCGCGCGCGCAGCAGCGTCGGCCTAGCAACGGCCCACGACGGGGAGCCCGCACCAGCACAAAACCATCTTCACCCTGGCCGGTCCCCGACGCCACCGCGCCCGACGGCGCAACTCCGGCCGGCACCTCGCACCTACGCCGGCCAACGGGGCGAAAAACCCGCCCAACAAGCGAGCCGAAGGGCACCACAGAGTCAAGACAAAACCCTAGGTGGTGATTCGGGAGCGCATCGAGGATCCTATTGCTCTGCTCCCGAAGGCGGCCAGCCAACAAGGCGGCGGGCACGTTCCGGCGATGGTACGGCTATGCAGACGAGTAGGAAAGGCGGAGAAGCATCGGTGGCTCACCTAGATCCTCGCTGCGGTGAAAACTGAGACAGAGAAATGCTGGAGTGGCCCGCCCACGTGCGGCCGCACCACACAGCGGCGCTCCGAGCAAGGCACCCCCGCGTCAGCGCGTCTCCGGCTGAGCCTCCGGTGAGTCTGACGCCAGCAGGAGAACGAGGAGGCCCAGACGATTCAGTAGAGACCACTAATCGAAAAGCTACTGAGGCAATGCTGCTTACCTCGACTTGCTCTATTTTCGACGGCCAGTTGCTCGACTGCAAGGAAAACCTCAAAATGGCCACCGCCAGAGGACCGTAGTGCTCGACGTGGGTTGGAAAGCTAGGGGGCCTCCTAGGCGAGTCTCGGGTGCGAGGAGTTTTGGGTTGGGATGGTCTCGGCTAGGCAAAATGGAAACGGGGGGAGGGAGGGGCAGCAGTCAGAGCAAGGCACGAACATGGGGAAGACACACTCGTGAGCTCGGCGGGTTAAGGTGGAGCCATCCGAAGGAACGCGGACATGAGCACGCGGTGCAGAAGACGTGATGGGGAGGGTTAGGCGCGACGCACCCGGCACGAAAGGCAGGACCCCGCAGGCGCCGGTGTCGGCTTGCGGCCAGCAGGGCAGGGCGGTGCCCCAACACCACTGTGAGTGGGTCAATGACCCAGACGTGGTAGCAGCGGGAACCAACGAGGCAGAGTGGCGACCCCAGCTACTGTGATAGGGTCAATAGGGCAGTGGCGGAGCAGCACGACGTGCCGGGCAGTAGCTGCGACCTTGGCACGTCCAGCGCGGCTGGGTCGGCATCGGCACAGGCGGGGTGGACTGGGCGCCCCTGTGCGCGCACAGGCGCAGCGAGGACAGGGCGGGTCGAGGTGAGGTGGCCCTCCGTGGTGCGGAACGGGACATCCAATGACAGAGACGCAGGGGGCAGCAGTGCAGGCTGCGGTAGGGCGCACGCACGGCGGCAGAGCGCTCACAGCAGCCACGACATGACCGGCTGCGCGGTGATCGCGGCCACGAGGCCAAAAAGCCGAAACCGCGTGCTGTACACATTTTAAAGCGTGCCCGACGCCTACTCTGACTCGGTTAAGGTTCAAACAAGGACACCAGCCTATAGCCGACTTCACCAGCTACCCATCGGAGTAATCATCATGGCTAAGAGGGGCCAGAGAGGGAGATACAGGAATGCTAAAGAACGTTCGTCGCTGGAAAGTCAGTTCACAAGTGGGGCACCAACGCGAGCTCGCAGCGCGTTTCAACCGAGTTAGAGTAATTTTTTTGCGAGAGCCGGTCGATCTCCAACACCACCACGACCTACACACAGCTCAAGAGCCCGGTGAGAAGCAACCAGCTACGCGAAAACACGTGGTTAGCGCTTAGGCAATTTTGATAGAATGTAACTGTCAAATTAACCTTGTCATCCTCTCTTTTCACCCCTGACGAGATCCCGAATTAGGTGGGGTTAGATTTTGAATTCGATTACCGAGCTTGCAAAACACTAAAAGACGACATTTATTTCTAACAAGAAAGTTGCACTCCCATCTACACAACTCGCGCATAAAACTTTACTTAAGCGCAAAGCTCAAGTTACGATTTTTTTTTGTTATAAAAATTGTTTTTCAAGCCAGATAATTAAAACAACCTATTGTTCTATTTTACTAATTAAGGTCTCATGAGCATGTTTCCAAGTAATCAATTAACCGCCATTATTTGTTTACTATTTCTTATGAGGGAAAATTGTAAACCTCGAGAACTTGTTTACTCAATTTCTTTTTGATTTTAATTGCGATGCTAAGCAAGCTCGTAACACCAGGGGTGTTACAACCAACCCCCCTTCGAAGAATCTTGTCCCGAGATTCGGAGCAAGAATCAGAAAAGGGGAAACACGATTTGACTTCTTAGTAGAGATTACAATAGGAGATTAGACGGCTTCGAAGACTACAACACTCGGGGATCTAGAGGCATCACGGCTAAGAGCAACCTGATACAACTCATAACCTCTCTAGAAATCAACGAAGACGGGGACAGTGGAAGAGCAACCGGAAAACGATTATCCAGAACATTGCGTATGCCCAGCAGATCCAGAAACAAGAGACTGAGAACTCGAACATCGCGAACCCTAAAACCTAACTAACAAGAGATGAACTTAAACTTCTTCAACGAAAACCAGATTCCTTCTGTTGAGCTACAGCAACACCTCAGACTGTCGACCATAGATCTGCGAGCAACGGCTGGATCTCGTAGCCCTGCCTCCAACCACTTCCTTCCCAACTGCTCCCGAGCCCCTCCCACCTGAGCACTACCGGAGGAGAGTGATTCTACGCGCTCTACTTCAGATCTGAGGGTGGGATGGAGGAGAGGCAAGCAAAGGAGCATTTATAGTCTGGTGAGCGAAGGTGGTGGTGGCGCAGCGCACCGGAAGTGGGGGTGGCGTGGAGGGGAATCACCAGTGGGTCACAAGGTGGGGAACAATGTCGCCATGGTGCGCTCCCTGTGCGAGCTTGGGTGGGGAAAGGAGAAAGGAGGGGTTGGGATTCGCTCCGCAAGGAGGCGTGCAAGCAATGTGCCAACAAGAAAAAGAATGAGAGGGGGGGTCCGGTACGGAAACAAGAGCGAGAAATCAAGAGCCGACAAGCGTGCCAGGGAAAGAGGGGCATACAGTGCAAGGGCGAGGCGAGTGCGGCGCCATGCTGCGGCCACGCGAGCATGACTCATGTGGGCCCCGCCACCGACGGCTTCTGCGGGACACACAGTGACAAGGACCCGACAAGTGTAGAGCGGTCACCGGGCACAGGGGCAACATCCCATCGGTGTTCCAATTACTCCAGACCACTGGTGGCTAACTTCTCCTTGTCGCTCTTCTCTCTTATTTTTCCCTTTTGAATCCAACATGCACCAGCCTTTCGTATATACAGAGATCCGGACATACATATTTCTTCCAAAACCCCGCTATCTCAGTCGCAATTATGAGAGCACTACTCCATCAACTCGCTGTGGACTTCCCGTTAGAACACCAGGATATTTTTACCAAGGAGAATGTTGGTAGCCGGGACGGTACCACGGTGTAACTTGGTAAAGTGCTTGGTCAACAACCTCGATACCAGCGCGCGCCGAGCAGCACAACCATGCGGTCGCGATCCACAGGTGGCCCTCGGTTCCGTCGCGGCACCATAAGCTATTAACCAGACAACTATTACCAACTCACTCGCAGTAAAAGCAGTGGGGTCGTAGGTAGACCACAGAAGTAGAAAAGTAGTGCAAGGAAATTCAGACAATAAGGGTTCCTTTTCAAAACAAGGAACTAGGAAAGTAAATCCCAAGGTGGATCTAAATCAAGGGGATTCAAGTGTTCTTCTGGGACATCCACAATTAGTTGATACAGTGTCCTCTGTCATCCAATCACGGCTGATCTGCTGTATCTGAAACTGTTCCTCTTGCAACCTGCTTGCGGTCATCTCAAGAACCAAAAACACACCACAAGGCCTAAGGGAAGATTGACGTAACAACCACAACGGATAAAGCAATTACTCATCTCAACGGTCGTACATGGCGCAACATACAGGCACTCACTCTCTCATACTCAGCACATCACTTGCATCCTACGACCAGATGACCTTAACGACTATGGACAAAGGACAAGGGAAAGGTTACAACACTGGAGGACAGTGATGAAAAGCACTACCAACTATGGTTACATCTCCCCTAGGACGACTAAACCACTTCGTCGGGGCGAACGACTTCATTCCTGGGCTCTTGAGGCTCTTCTGTTGCACTGGGCTGTGGATCTGCTTCTTCTCTTGGTAGTGGCTAGATGAGGAGAAGGAAAGACTATCTCTGAGGCTTCCGTGGGTGGAGGTGCTGGTGGTACTGCAACACCAGTCCTCCTCTCTAGCGGTTGGAGAGGGATTCCCTTCAAAATTAAGGGTTCCTGCCTCTCCAAGACGAGCGTCCTACGCTTGGCTCTTGTGGCAAGATAGGCGTCCTCTAGCTCCTGGACATGACGGTCTTGGTCCACCTTGATGGCTTCCGCCATGGCAGCCTCTCGACTCTCCATGGCTACTAGATTGGCATGGGCTTCAGCAAGCTGCACTTCGAGCATCCGGGAGAAAATCTCGGCTTCCTCAGCACGGCGGAGACACTCCCTCAACTCTGAGGCTTGCCGGTCGTACTGCTCATCAAGGACAAGCAAGTACGAGGTCAGGTGCACCACGGTCGGGTTGTCCTCTCGCACATCCTGACCTAGCAAGGCCTCCATGCGAGCCCTCCATACCCGCCGATTCTTGTCTCAAGGTGGAAAGAACCGCATAGGGGTACGAGCAATGGGCCCTTCATAGAGCTAACAGAGATGCCGCAGGGCTTTGCGTGCCGCAACTTGGTAGGTGTCACCGAAGCGAAATCCAGTTGTGGTCACATTCCAGGCTTCAGTGAGGTCAGGAAACTCCCCACTCTTGCCAATGTAGACGGTGACCTTGCATCGCTCAGTGCCATGCTTCATGTACTCACGGCCCTCATACTCGGGATGCTCCCGAACGCCGAGTTTTTGCAGGGTGGCATACAGGATTTTGGAAAAACCCTCGGTGTTTAGGCAGTAGCTGCTAACCCAAACTCCTGCCATCCTTGGTGGGTGGTGGTTACAAGGAAGGCTTGAAGAGAAGTCAGCTCAAGGGAGCAGGGCTAAGTGAGCTGGGATGCACTGAATGATGGTTCCAAATGGCTAGGCCCGCCTTTAAATAAGGCAGAGCGGCTAGTGGTCCTGTCACAGTCCATCCTAGAGCCATGCTTGGGGCCAATAAAAGTGAACAACAAGATCTTCACACGCGCACGACGAGCGGTGACCGAGGTCATAAAGAGTTAGTACGACTGTAAGACTAAGGTTCGACAAGAGAGCAGAAGGGGGTACGACAATGTATGGGCTAGGCAGGCGTGAACCAACAGGCGTGCGCGACGCACGAGACTACAGTACCATCGAGGCTACACTGACAAAGACTGGTCGACCTCAACAACTATTGCACAACAGCGTATGCAAGAATGTACGTCCTATCCGTCCTCACACTGTTACCGATATATAGGGCAACCGTTCTCAGAGTTTTGGCACATCGTGCTCTCCCTGTAGCTAGTCGATGCTAGCGAACTAGGCACGAGGTTAGGGTACCTGCCGAAACTTGATTAAGCCTAACTAGGTCAGCAGAGTGCCATCTATCCTAGATACATAACCATAGTAATAGGGCATACTTATTTAACTTCACACGCAACGTCCTAACTTTTTGAAAAGAATTTGTTGTCAAATTTTACTTTGGAAAGGATTTCGAAGCTTTATTGTCTCATTTATGCTCTGAAACCACCTATGGCAGAATCTCCTAATCTAATGCCCTTCCAAGAGTACTTGTCTTCCATTAGACACTAAGTACACAAGGGAGAACACTAAACTAAGTAATTCCGTCGAGCACACCGCAAGGGAGAACTCGAAGATCCATATTTTTACATCAGGATCACAAATGAGAGAGTAAAGCTTACAACATCCTTACCATTTCTTATATCCCTTTTAGTACAACATCAGAGTAATTTACTATGTAGATATAACAGTGGAATATAAAACATTATCAGAGTTCAGCAGAAATGAAACCATTTAATGACAAGTTAAACATTAACATGAAGGACGTTTAAATGCATGAAATGATAACAGATTAATAGGATTTTCCTTGTAAAACTTTTGGTGAGAGTTTCAATAAATAAACTCTACTTCGCATCACAAAGGAAATCCTCGCTGAGCCCACCAGGAGGTTTCCACGCACAAGTGTCAGCTTATCAGCACCTGTCACCTGCAACAGGGTAGAACAAACCCTGAGTACTCAATTGTACTCCGCAAAACTTACCCGTCAGGAGGAAGTAAAAAGACTCCAAGGATTATGCAAGGCTTTCTGGCTTGTGGGTTCTTGTTTGCGAGAAGCAGCGCTAAGAGTGTGTCCTTAATTTCTTACTTTTAATAGCCGTATTTCATTTCTTATCCAACCTTCTATGTGAGCACCTAGGCTATAATCAAGTCAGGGTTGAGCAAAAGGAACTATTTCTTCATCTTTTAACTGCCAGTTCTTACTACGATGCCAGAGCGTAGTCAAGCCGTACCGTCACGCAGAAACGGCGATTCGCGAATCAATATGCCCAGCTGGGTACCCCAAAAAACACACGCCTCGCTTGTACCCCAGGCACAAGCAAGACCAACCCGTTCCCCTCCTGTCACGGGTTTCCAGGTCCCCGTCCAAACTTGGACTCCTAGCTCCCATACTTGAGGCCTGGCCTCAATACGGTGCTAAGACCTTCACCTATCCCCGCCTCCAATCAGTCGGTTCGGAAAGAGCCGGAGCCCATGACAAGAGAGTAGCAAGTCTTCCTAGCCCCCATCCGCTAGTATATGCTCGGGATAAGAAGATCTGTGACTTGACCAGGGTCCAATACAACGAACAGTCCTTAATTGACACAGGCGGAACAAATGCAACCAGAGCCCCGCTCTGTTGCCCAACCAGGTCCAAGTCCATCCAACCCATTCCGCCCGGTCTCCAATTATCCATATACATTTATATTCCATGAGATGGCAACATGATAATAGTAACAACAAATATTCCTATCTCTCGCGAGCGACAGGAAATCACTCGACTTCTACCGAAATCCTGTAGCATAGCAATCTACATGATCCTGTCATACTAGTAAGACTCATGGGATCAGGATATATATATATGCAAGTGGGTTTCATTCAACTCCTTTACACTTAATGCACAAGCATAAAATAAAGTGCAGAATAATAGGGGTTATGCACCGGGGCTTGCCTGGGTAAGAAAATAACCAATGTTAGCATTCCATCGCGATGATACGATCATCAAGGCGCCATCTTTTTGCTGCCTCCGGGTGCCTCCACGATCCACATCGGTGTTCCTAGGCGATATACGAGGATGCACGGAAACGTAAATAATCAACGGAATTTACAACGCTAAAAGTACAATGCGGTCCTCTCAAGCTAACGAGCTAGCTCTAATGGCTAACGTACCAGGCCTCGAAACCATGCTACCAGCAACGCGCTAAAACCCCCGACAAGTATTTTAGTTATACAACCCAAGGTTTTACTTTACTCATTTTGTCGGTTTTAATATACCTTAGAACTAGGCTCATTAGCGATCTTAACAAACTAATTATTCTAGAGCTACAAAAATTACAGCGAGCATATAATAATAGATGGAGCCTACTATAAAAATTTTAGATCCAAAGCCATCATCGTTTTATCACAATAATTCCCACAAGTTATACCCAGATAATATTAAACATTTTAAGCTATATGAAGCATTCCTAGAAACATCAGAAGGTTACATTAACTAAATATACCAACAGCTAGAGCTTGATTTTAGGAACCTAACCAATTTGGTTTCATAATTTTTGGACACCTACACAATTCTATATTGAATTTACAAATTGTACCCTAGAACTAAATTAGAAAAAAAGATGCATTTAGAAAACGAACAGGCCGCCAGCAACCTAATCGGCCCAGCAGCCGTTGTGGCCCACGCGGGAGCAGCCGCGCGCGCAGCAGCGTCGGCCTAGCAACGGCCCACGACGGGGAGCCCGCACCCGCACAAAACCATCTTCACCCTGGCCGATCCCCGACGCCACCGCGCCCGACGGCGCAACTCTGGCCGGCACCTCGCACCTACGCCGGCCAACGGGGCGAAAAACCCGCCCAACAAGCGAGCCGAAGGGCACCACGGAGTCAAGACAAAACCCTAGGTGGCGATTTGGGAGCGCATCGAGGATCCTATCGCTCTGCTCCCGAAGGCGGCCAGCCAACAAGGCGGCGGGCACGTTCCGGCGATGGTACGGCTATGCGGACGAGTAGGAAAGGCGGAGAAGCATCGGTGGCTCACCTAGATCCTCGCTGCGGTGAAAACTGAGACGGAGAAATGCCGGCGTGGCCCGCCCACGTGCGGCCGCACCACACAGCGGCGCTCCGAGCAAGGCACCCCCGCGTCAGCGCGTCTTCGGCTAAGCCTCCGGTGAGTCTGACGCCAGCAGGAGAACGAGGAGGCCCAGGTGATTCAGCAGAGACCACTAATCGAAAAGCTACTGAGGCAATGCCGCTTACCCCGACTTGCTCTGTTTCCGACGGCGAGTTGCTCGACTACAAGGAAAACCTCAAAATGGCCACCGCCAGAGGACCGTAGTGCTCGACGTGGGTTGGAAAGCTAGGGGGCCTCCTAGGCGAGTCTCGGGTGCGAGGAGTTTTGGGTTGGGATGGTCTCGGCTAGGCAAAATGGAAACGGGGGGAGGGAGGGGCGGCAGTCAGAGCAAGGCACGGACATGGGGAAGACACACTCGTGAGCTCGGCGGGTTAAGGCGGAGCCGTCCGAAGGAACGCGGACATGAGCACGCGGTGCAGAAGACGCGATGGGGAGGGTTAGGCGCGACGCACCCGACATGAGAGGCAGGACCCCGCAGGCGCCGGTGTCGGCTTACGGCCAGCAGGGCAGGGCGGTGCCCCAACACCACTGTGAGCGGGTCAATGACCCAGACGCGGCAGCAGCGGGAACCAACGAGGCAGAGTGGCGACCCCAGCTACTGTGATAGGGTCAATAGGGCAGTGGCGGAGCAGCACGACGTGCCGGGCGGTAGCTGCGACCTTGGCACGTCCAGCACGGCTGGGTCGGCATCGGCGCAGGCGGGGTGGACTGGGCGCCCCTGTGCACGCACAGGCGCAGCGAGGACAGGGCGGGCCGAGTTGAGGTGGCCCTCCGTGGTGCGGAACGGGACATCCAATGATAGAGACGCAGGGAGGCAGCAGTGCAGGCTGCGGCAGGGCGCACGCATGGCGGCAGAGCGCTCACAGCAGCCACGACACGACTGGCTGCGCGGTGATCGCGGCCACGAGGCCAAAAAGCCAAAACCGCGTGCTGTACACATTTTAAAGCGTGCCCGACGCCTACTCTGACTCGGTTAAGGTTCAAACAAGGACACCAGCCTATAGCCGACTTCACCAGCTACCCATCGGAGTAATCATCATGGCTAAGAGGGGCCAGAGAGGGAGATACAGGAATGCCAAAGAACGTTCGTCGCTGGAAAGTCAGTTCACGAGTGGGGCACCAACGCGAGCTCACAGCGCGTTTCAACCGAGTTAGAGTAATTTTTTTGCGAGAGCCGGTCGATCTCCAACACCACCACGACCTACACACAGCTCAAGAGCCCGGTGAGAAGCAACCAGCTACGCGAAAACACGTGGTTAGCGCTTAGGCAATTTCGATAGAACGTAACTGTCAAATTAACCTTGTCATCCTCTCTTTTCGCCCCGGACGAGATCCCGAATTAGGTGGGGTTAGATTTCGAATTCGATTACCGAGCTTGCAAAACACTAAAATATGACATTTATTTCCAACAAGAAAGTTGCACTCCCATCTACACAACTCGCGCATAAAACTTTACTTAAGCGCAAAGCTCAAGTTACGATTTTTTTTGTTATAAAAATTGTTTTTCAAGCCAGATAATTAAAACAACCTATTGTTCTATTTTACTAATTAAGGTCTCATGAGCATGTTTCCAAGTAACCAATTAACCGCCATTATTTGTTTACTATTTCTTGTGAGGGAAAATTGTAAACCTCGAGAACTTGTTTACTCAATTTCTTTTTTATTTTAATTGCAATGCTAAGCAAGCTCGTAACACCAGGGGTGTTACATATCCTAAACCCGGTCAATCACTTCTCTACTCATCTTAGACTGGCAAAAGGAAAGTCCTATGGTTATACCTTTGCCTTGCGCTCTTAGATCCTTCTCTTCCACTTGATCATCGTGTCCATCATATTATATGCATCTCCACCATGATCATCATTTCATGTCCATGCACCATCTCTTTGTGATCTTGTGGCCACCACTCCTTGCCACATACACCTTCATCACATGTGTTGCTTATGCCTAACTCAAAACACTTAATACATGGCATTAGCAACTTGGTGTCATTAATTACCAAAACCAAACTTGGGCTTTCAGACTTGGGATGCTTTTGGGGGGCACTCTTTGTGCCAAATTTGATAAAGATGAACATAACCATCTTCTCAGGCATTTCTTTCATATTCGTCAAACACATCTTGTGCATGAGTATATAGAACAGTTTTTTGATCTTGTTCATCAACTCCTAACCCATGATCCTACTTTTTCCCCAGCCACTATCACCAATAGATTTGTAGATGGTCTTAAAAAGGAAATCAAAACTGTAGTCATGATGCATCGTCCTCAAGATCTAGACTCTGCGAGTTCCCTGGCTTTGTTGTAGGAAGAAGCACTGTTGGGCCCAGTCAACAGTAGCAGAAGAAGTGAAGCTAATTCCACTTTCAAGAAAAAAATCTCCAGAAAATGCCAAGGGAAACACTTATCCAACTAGTTATACTCCAAGATATTCTCCAAGCCCTGGGGAAGATAGAAGAGCTATTGAACCCAACAAGGGTAAGACTGGTGAAGAAAGACTGAACACATTGAAATCTTACAGAAAGGCTAAGGGGCTTTGTTTTAAATGTGGTGAGAAGTGGCATCCTGGCCACAAATGCCTTAATATATCTCTCCAAGTGATGGAGGAAGTTTGGGAATTCCTTTCTGGTGATCATACAGAGCCACAGGAGTCAGTTGAGGAACAAGATGACTCAGGGGATGATCTGATGGCCATATCTGTGCAAGCAATGAAGAGAATTGAAGGAGCAAGGACAATGAGGCTGAGAGGATTTGTTGATGATCAAGAAGTGTTTATGCTTGTTGACTCTGGCAGTACACACTGTTTTATTAGTGTTGACATTAATTAACACAATCACTAAATAGCAACGGCGCTAAAAAAATGCATGGTAATAAATTAACATGTCTCTAAATATTAGTCACCTTTTATATTTACCTATACTTCTTAGCATGGAACTATGTTGTCATCCCTAGTGAAATAAGCTTAGAAGTATATAAGTGACACTATGATTTTATATAACTAGGTAGAAATATAAATGATATAAAGATATGATCAATTAAGATTAAGAACAATTAAGAACATCTGCAAGCGGATAAATAATTATACTATTGTAGCATTTTACCTAGAGTATTATCAGGTTATCATTTATAATTTTACCACTGGGAAGGTCTAACTAAACTTTTATCTAGAGAATTGATAAACTTTATATCCATGATAAAGAAAGTAAACCAATGTTATACACTCTTACTCAATAACAGGGATAAGTCACATGATATATATATATATATATATATATATATATATATATATATATATATATATATAATAATCAGTCATCATAAATAAATAAGTAGATACACTTCGAGCTCTCTAATTATTACTAATAACGTAATCCAATCAGAATATTAGAGGAATAATTCCTAAGTATTCAAGTTACATGTCAAGCTACTACAACTAATAATCATCGTCAAGTAATAATACCATATGTCCCAACCACAATGGAGCCATGAACAGGAAAGTTGAGTTCAGAAACCTCTAATATACAAATATATCCTTAACCAGACAATGCTGCTCAACCAATAATCCACTGCATAGGGGAAGGACTACAGAGGGCTCAATGAGCCTATAAAAGTCACACTCATAATCTATCACACGGCCCTAACAACTGGAGGCATCCACAGATATGCAAAGCATCTAAGCACCACGCTTACATAATGCATACCACTCATCTTATGGCCAAATAGACGAACGCTATACGAACATGTGATCAAACTAAATAGTAACATAACTATACTAGAATTGAAGTAGACAATGAACGATGCATTCAAGAACATAATAAAGATGAAGAATAATGTTGACATTGCAATAATTGTACATAAACAGAATTACAATAAGAGCGGAGAACTAAAACATTACCAAAACTCCACGCTCGCCAACGATCGGGAATCCAAGCTAGGTTGACTCAGCTTGACTTCCTCTAGACCTGATCTAACTATGCTAAAGTTATGAACTAGAGGAACTCTGATGATCTAGGGTTTCTGGCTCCGGATGAACTGATCTTCAAATGACTTGATGCCTTTAGGGAGGTTTGCCCCTGTATTTATACCCCGGTGGGACGCACGCGAGCCATTGGATCAAACCGACTTCACGTAGGGCTAGGATTGATCCTCAAGGTCGGCAGAAGAATACTCGAGAAGCTCGTGGAAGGGGAGAGAAGAGGGTGGCCGCCCAGCCACCCCCCTGGCCGACCAGCCCCACCTGGCAGGCACTCGGCCTCCGCTTCATTCTGGTATCTTCTGGGGTCTTCTATAATATACTAGTATTTATCTCGCGGCTAAATTCTAAAAATTCTTTTAATAATTAGGTATCTCTCTCCACTTTTCTGCATAACTCCCTACAAACATTAAAATATAACAAAGGTCATGGAATTCGTCAGATAACACCCTAGTCGTCTATGTTTTCATGTATTTTGACCATTCTCTCATGTTTATTTCACTATATATTGTTGACGTTAACGACCGTCAACAATTAGTGAGGAGCTGGGGGCCAGAATTCAAGGAAAGAAAGAATTGCACAATCCTGTCAATGTCAGAGTAGCTAATGGCAATTTACTTCAGTGCACACATGAGTTACCCAACCAGTTGTGGAATGTACAGGGTCTAACTTTTTCCAACTCATTCAAGATTATCTCTCTTTTCTGCTATGATGTAGTGCTTGGGATGGATTGATTGGAAAGCAATAGTCCTATGAATGTCCATTGGGCAGAGAAATGGCTTCAGATTGATTTTAAAGGAAAACCTATGAAAATCCAAGGAATTTAGCTTCAAACAATGGTGGGTCCTCCAATCTCACCAGTTCAGCTTGAAGCTTTGATCAAACAGGATTTAGTCTTATATTGTGTACAACTCAATTCAGTGAGTCAGATTGAGCCTATAGACATTTCAGTACCTGAAGAGATACAACAGATAGTTCCGAAGTACTCTTTAATTTTCCATCCACTGCCAGGCTTGCCTCCAAAAAGAGATGGGGACCATACCATACCACTCATGCCAGGGTCAACCCCATTTCGCTTAAGGCCATACAGATACAACCCATATCAGAAAAATGAGATAGAAAAGCAGATAAAGGAGATGCTGGAGAAAGGCTTGATTAAACATAGTGCTAGTCCTTTTTCATCACTTGCTCTTCTAGTGAAGAAGACTAGTGGACTACAGGAGGTTGAATGCACTTACTGTGAAAAATAAGTACCCTTTGCCAGTTATTGATGAACTTCTAGACGAATTACATGGGGCAACATGGTTATCTTCACTAGACTTATGCTCTGGGTTTCATCAGATAAGAATGGCAGAAGGACATGAGTACAAAACTGCCTGACTATGAATATTAGGTGATGCCATATGGAGTCACTGGGGGCCTGCTACATTCTAGGAGATAATGAACACTATTTTAGCACCCTTTCTCAAGAAATTTGTTGTTGTCTTTATCGATGATGTGCTAATATATAGTGCCACATGGGAAGAACATTTGCAGCACATTGAGGCAGTGTTCCAAGCCCTGCAACAACATCAGTTGTTTGTCAAATTATCTAAGTGCTCTTTTGCCAGGAAGGAGTTGAGTTATTTAGGCCATGTGATCAGCTCTGCTGGAGTATCTACAGACCCAAAGAAAATTCAAATTATAGCAGATTAGCACTCCCCTCAAAATGTGAAGGAATTGAGAAGTTTTCTGGGCATGGCTGGATACTATAGGAAATATGTCAAAAACTTTGGATTATTTGCCAAACCCTTGACCCATTTACTAAAGAAGGGAGTAATCTATGTGTGGAATGCTGAAACTGAAGCCTCTTTCCAAACTCTTAAGACTTCTCTGATGGCAGCACCCGTGTTACCAGATTTCTCCAAGTCATTTGAGCTTGAGACTGATGCATCAGACAAGGGTATTGGAGTTGTCTTACAGCAGGATGGACATCCAATTGCTTGTGTCAGTAAGGCTCTGGGGCCAAAGGCACAAGGTTTGTCCACTTATGAGAAGGAGTGTTTAACAATTTTACTTGTTGTCGATTACTGGAGACCATATCTTCAACACTCAGAATTTACCATCAAAACTGACCAAAAGAGTTTAATCCATCTGGATGACCAAAGGTTGACTACTCCTTGGCAGCACAAGGCACTTTCTAAGCTTTTGGGGCTGAGTTACAAGATAGTGAAGAGAGAACAAGGTGGTTGATGCTTTGTCTAGGACCTCTCATGCTTCTGGCCATGAGTTATATGCAGTCTCAGTAGCCACATCCCCTTGGGTACTAGCACTACAAGAAGCCTACCTGCAAGACCCAAAATCTTCTAAATTGTTGCAAGAATTATCAGTCAAGTCACCATCTAGTCACTATTCACCGACTAAAGGGTTGATCTATTTCAAGTCTAGGATTTGGGTAGGCAATGCACCAGTTATACAGCAACAGATCTTGTTTGCCCTTCATACTAGTGCTGTTGGTGGACACTCAGGATATGAGGCTACATATTTCAGAGTGAAGAGGCTCTTTGCTTGGCCTAATCTCAAGCAGACAGTTAAGGACTATGTGGCTCAATGTAGTATTTGTCAGCAAGCAAAGACAGAAAGAGTAGCCACTCCTGGTCTCCTATCTCCACTACCAATTCCTGAAGGCTCTTGGAAGATGATTACAATGGACTTTATAGAAGGACTTCCCAGATCCAGTTCCTACAATTGCATCTTGGTTGTAGTGGATAGGTTCTCTAAATATGCTCACTTCATCCCTCTTTCTCATCCATTCACAGCCTTACAAGTGGCAGTGCTATTCATGAATAACATATTCAAGATACATGGTTTGCCACAAGCCATAGTCTCTGACAGAGACAAAATATTCACCAGTAATCTATGGAGGGAATTGTTCAAATTGCTTGGAACAAAATTACATATGAGCAATGCCAATCATCCCCAATCTAATGGACAATCCAAGAGGGTAAATCAGTGTTTGGAAACCTATTTAAGGTGTTTCGTTCACTCCTATCCAACCAAGTGGTCATCATGGTTGGCTTTGGCCGAGTTCTGGTATAACACCTCCTTCCATTCATCTTTAGGCAATACTCCATTCTTTGTGCTATATGGCCATCATCCTCACTAGCTAGGAATTGAAGCTCCTCTTGCTAGTGAAAATGTTGAGTTGAATGGCTGGTTACAGGATAGAGATCTTATGCAGCAGTTAGTGCAGTAGCATTTGTTGCGGGCTCAGCGTAAAATGAAATTACAGGCTAACAAGAGAAGATCATTTCGTAGCTTCCAGGTTGGAGATGCAGTTTATGTCAAAATCCAGCCTCATGTGCAGACATCCCTGACAACTTGGTCTTCAAACAAACTATCATTCAGATTCTTCGGTCCTTTCAAGATTGTAGCCAAGATCAATGAAGTAGCATATAAACTTCACTTGCCAGATGACTGCCAAATACATCCAGTCTTTCATATGTTTCACACATATATTGCAAGTGTATTTTCTACTTTATCCATTTCATACGGATGTTGCATTCAAATGTTTCATGTTGCACGTGTTTCATACTGTTTAGAGAGACAACAGGCGCAGGGAGTGATGGTGGCACGGCACGGCCGCCGAAGAATGGGTTGCGGCGAGCTGGAGGCCGACGGTCGGGGCAGGACAGGGGCGGGGTGCGTGTGTGGGACGAGGCGGGTGGCTTCGAATCCAGACGGATAGGGTGTGCTGTGGGGGTGAGGCGAAGCGTCCTGTCCGGACGTCCAGGCACTAGCATAGCCCGTTGGGGGGGGGGGTTTGGGGGACTTCGAATATTAGTGCATACCTAGTTCATACGAAGCTACATACGCCTCGTTGGAGTCTTACTCCGAGTTGGCCACCCCGTCGCGGCGCCGTCGTTGAGTTGGGTGATCGTGTCGCAGTTGCTACGTTGTGTTCGGAATTTGTGATTTGGTTCCAAGATGAGAAATCACAGTCGTTGAGTCAACAAACAAATCGCGAACGCTAATCTGCTAGGCTGCCGTGGGCCTTAACGAGCCAACCAAGTCATATACTGATACAACTACGTGTATACCTAGGTGTGGGGCCCCGTGGGATTGGGGGCCAGGGCGGCCGCCCCGCTTGCCCGCCCTCAGGGCCGGCCGTGCCGAGGCTGGGCGTGTGGGATGAGCAGAACGCAGCGATGGTGGCGCAGGGCTTCACGGTGCAGTTCAAGAAGGTGAAGCGCCACCCGGAGGAGACCAGCAGGACCGCACCCGCGCCTCTGCCCGTGCAGCCGCCGAAGCTGCTGTCGCCCGACCACGCAGCGGCGGCACCGCGCGCGCAGCGACATGGGAAGAGAAAGGCCGAGCGGTCCTTCATGTCCAGGATGTACAGGTGCCTGTTCCCAAGGGACGACGGTAATTACAACCACTCAGCCGTATACATGTTCTTTGACAGAGATTGTATTGTACTACTTCAGAATTTGTTTGTTCTTTGTTCATTATAACATCATCAGTGACCTCATCGTATGAGCACGTTCACTGGGTATGAGGAGAAGCACGTTCTGGGTAACTCAGACGTGTTTTTCGCTTGCTGGCCCAAGCAAACAATCTTCAGATTGTGATGTCCGCTTGCAGCCCCCTTTGTTGCTTCAGTTCACTGGCAGAAGTAGAACTAATGGGCTTCATGCCTAACATCGATCGATGGTTCAGCTGTTGGCGCTTCCTCCTCCTCGGGCATTCAAATTTGTCTCCAGCTGCAACCTTTGGCGCGTTGGTGTCGGGCCAGCTAGCGCCTGGCACCATGGCCAGTGCAGTCCCAGCTTTGCGGCCGGCCACCAGCTTCTGTTGGAAAACACTAGAGGATAGGATCGTAGGTTCATGCTTCGACGGTGGAACACACTAGGCATGTGATTTATATATATATTGCCGGACTTCTCCTCACTCGATTGTCCACCAAACTGCTCGCTCATTTTTTCCTTCAACGTACAAAAACTTCCACAAAAAAAAACAACTAATGGTGCATTCGGGAAAGAATCTCTTTGCAGCCGTGCTCCTAATTGTCATCCTGGCCGCCGGTATGTACGTGCATATGTATGAACCGTTGGAAATATAAGTGTCTCTTCTAACAGCTTAAGTTTTGACATTGAATTGGCTAGTGTATGCAACTTAATCGCCCTGTTCGCTTGAACTTATCATCTCAACTTATCAGTCATTGTAGAGTATTTTTCTCTTACAACAAAACAACATCAACCAGCTTATCAGCCGCAGAAATCATATGTTGTTTTGATTAATATTTGGGCTAACCACGTTCTTGCATGTGCTAGTATGTTCAGTACCTGCGCAGAGTGTATGGTGCCACCTGAGCAAGCACCTGAGCGGCAGTTATCATGGAGCGTGCTGGACCGTTGACAACAGTGCCGATTGCGATAGTCTATGCGAAGAAGAAAGCTCCGAGAACATCCACGGCGAATGTTCCTGGTTTCAATGCTACTGCTATACATGCAACTGATATTGTTGCTGTTGCTAGGGCTCCGATCCAGCCATGATGCAATGATCCTAGCCTGGCGTTTCTTAAATACAAATTATCCCTTCCTATCTCTTATCTAATAATGCATTAGTTTTTTTTAAAAAAAAGGATGGGTGACCTTGCTAGTTAAACATAGAGTAAAGTGCACTACCGGTCCCCTAAATTTGTATCGCTATGCCATTCTGGTCTCTAAACTTGCAAAACTTTTGTCCAGATACATAAACAATGTATGTTCGGATCTCACTATAGTTTTATTGGGTCTCAGTATAGTCATCGGATCTATTTTCCTATGTCATCCAGGTCCCAGACTATCAAAAAACTCACTCCTAGACACACCCAGGTCAATTCCAATGATCCTCTATCTATTTTTTCTCTCCGCCGTCCCTTATTGCATGTCGTCAAGGCTAGGCTAAAGGCGACCGTGCTAGCCTCCTCCTTATCTACGGCTGTTGTCTGCTACAACACCGAATCACGTGTCACCGCAGCCCGTCTGCGCTAGCTCCCCGTCCACAATATCCGTAAGGCCTCAAGAAAACATGCTAAAAGAAGCCCAATAGAAGTTTTTCATACCAAACCCAAAGCATGAATATATATAGTGCGTCACCCTAGCCCCCAATGTTCCTCTCCCGTTCCTAGCCACCGGTTCCCCTCCCCCGATGCTTCATCCGCTCCCTTAGTTCCTCTCTCCCCCAATGCTTCATTTGCTCCCTTGGTCCTTCTCTCTCCTTGGTGCTTCCTCTCCTCCCGCTGTTGCTTCCCCTCGCCTTTCTCCATCCCCATGGTGATCCTGGCTTGCTCCCGGTGTTGCTACACCTCCTTCTCCTTCTTCATCATCCTGAGTTGCAGCACTGGTTGCTCTCGTTGCTGCTGCTTCTCACCATCGACACATTTGGGTGCTCCTGCTACTGCTGCTTCACTATCGTTGCGCTTGGGGGGATGAGGTACCTCTGGGCTTGCCTCCTCACTAGCGATTCTCCTCGCCAGCTCCCTTTCTCACTGGGTTGCCTCCCTGTAAGGTCCAAATAGGCTAGAGGGGGGGTGAATAGCCTAATTAAAACTTCTACAAGAATTACTTAACCACGAGTTAGTATGAAAGGTGGCGAAGCAAAAGCACTAGCTCTAACTAATTAAGCAAGCCACCTACACAAGTCTAGTACAAGGCTATTCACTAAACACAACAACAATTACAAGCTAGAAACGAGAAGTAATACGAGAGAAGAGCTTCGAGTGATTATACCGCCGTGAAGAGAAGAGAAATATCAATCAATCAATCATACAAGAGAAATCCTCGGGAAGAGAATGACACAAGAATTTATCCCGAGGTTCACTTGTGAAGGGTCGAGATGGCGGACTAGAGGGGGGTGAATAGTCCTTTCTAAAACTTAAACACGTTGGCTAACCAAAACAAATGTGGAATTAAACTTATTGGTCTAGCCAAGACTATACCCCTCTATCTAAGTTCTCTAGCACCTTGCAAAGATCCTAATTAAGCAACTAAGGTGCTAAGCTTATCAAGAGCTCACCTACTCAATTCTAGAGCAAGGTCACATAAACCTATGCACTAGTACTTTGTCAACCGAGGGAGCTCCTACACAACTAGTGAAGCAAAAGCACAAAGCTCCTAAGCTCACTAGCAAAGCTCAATAACAAGGCAACTAATGCCAAATTAGAGAGCGCAAGACACTTAGCTACACAAACTAAGCAATGTGACTAACAAGGTTACACAAACCAAATTAGTCACGCAAGGGAAAGCTTCTAGCTACACAAGCAAGAAGACAACTAGCAAGCTACACAAGCAAACTAGTTAAGAGAGCAACTACACAAGCACAAGTATATATGAAAGTAAATACAAGCTTGTGTTGTACGAAGGCAAACCACCGAGAAGATGAAGAACAATGTTGACGCGGTGATTTTTCTCCCGAGGTTCACTTGGTTGCCACCAAGCTACGTCCCCGTTGTGTCGACCAACACTTCGTGATTCGGCGGCTAATCGGTCACACACCGAGCCTCTCAAAAGGCACCGCAAGAACCCACCATAAAGTGTGGTAGCTCAATGACACGCTCAACTAGAGTTGCTCTTCGCGATCCCCGCGGGGTGAGCACAATCCCCCTCACAAAGCTTCTCCGGAGCCTCGCACAATCTTCTTGCGAGCTTCGACGGAGCCACAAGCCACCAAGCCGTCTAGGAGGTGGCAACCTCCAAGAGTAACAAGCACCACCGGCTTGCAACACGATCACCTAGTGCCACACGATGCAATCTCTCAAAGCAACGCACTAGAATCGCTCTCTCACTCGATCCGATGAACACTATCAAGTATGAGTGAGTTAGAGGGCTCCCAAGCACTACCACACAAGTCACAAAGACTATAGTGTGCTCAGCTACCGGCCACAGCCGGCCAAGGCATCTATTTATAACCCCACAGTCAAATAGAGCCGTTACCCCTTCACTGGGCAGATTTCGGGACGACCGGACGCGCCGGTCATAACTGACCGGACGCGCTTCACCGCGTCCGGTCGCCCTGCGACGTCCACGTGTCCCTCGAATTCAAATGCGACCGTTAGATCCTCCAACGGTCACTGACCCCAACAGTCAAAACAACGACCGGACGTGCCCCAGGCAACGACCGGACGCGCCGGTCCCGATGACCGGACGCGCCTGTCGAACGACCGGACGCGCCGATCGCACTGACCCACGCGCCCGCGACGCAACGACCGGACGCGCTCCTTGCGATGACCGGACGCGACAGTGCCCGCGTCCGGTTAGAGTCCAGTAAGCTCCTTCAATGATCGGACGCGTCCGATCATGTGTGACCGGACGCGCCTCGCGTCCGATCGTACTCAGTTTCCTCTGGACACCTGACCGGACGCGCCGGTCCCGCGAGTGACCGGACGCGCCGGTTGCAAACCCTAGCACCCGCGCCTGCGCTGTACTGACCGGACGCGTCCGGTCATACCATGACCGCGTCCGGTGCAGCGTCCGGTCACCTCTGTGACCTCCGTTCGCCTCCGTTTCTTTTCTGACTTCCGGCGCAAGAGAAAATAGGCATTTCACTTCTCCAAAAAGCGCCGAATCCCGCCTCGCAAGCTCGGCGGGAGGGAGAGAGGAACCCAAACCCCTCTCTACCGCTTGAACTCCACCGCCTTCGCAAATGTGCCAACACCAACAAGTGACCACCACCTTGTGCACGTGTGTTAGCATTTTCATAATCATTTTACCGAAGGAGTTAACCACTCAACTTACCACGCCACTCGATCCTAGCAACGATGCATAGTTAGATCACACGAGTGGCACTAGATGACCGATATGCAAACAAGTTTGCCCCTCTTGATAGTACGGCCATCTATCCTAAACCCGGTCATAAACTTCTCTACACACCTATGACCGGTGAAATGGAAATGCCCTAGGTTATACCTTTGCCTTGCGCATTCCACTCTATCTCCTCCATCGTTGATGCAACACATGCACCAACCATATCACAAATGATATGATTCACTTCATATCATCACGTGACCGTATTGGTTCATCGATCTTGACCTCACTTGCTCTTCACCGTTGCCTCGGTCCTTCGGCGCCAAGCCATCACACAACTTGCCCTTCACCCTAGCAACCGGTCCATCAGGCCAAGCCTCATTTTGATCTTCTCCACCTTGGTCACATGACTCCATGTCATGTCTCATATGCAATGAGCTCCTTCATGACACCATCACCTGTGGACTAATCTCCTGTGTATCTCACATAACCACATATTAGTCCACCTAAGTTGTCACTCAATTACCAAAACCAAACAAGGACCTTTCAACTTGCTTCCCGGCAAGCTACTCCCCGTTGTGGCGATACACCCACTTGTCGGTTCGCGAGCTAATCGACTATCAAGAGTCGAGCCCTCGGCGGGCGCCGCACAACCGCACACAAGATGGGGATCCTCCAAGCCACAAGCTCCACTAGAGTATCCAATTTGCGAACTTCCGCGGGGAAGGATCAAGAACCCCTTACAACACTTGGTGAAGGCTCCAACAATCTCCAATTGCGAGCTCAATCACCTCCGCTGCTCCAAGCCGTCTACCGTGTCGGGAAACACGGAAGAGTAACAAGAAATCCGCAGCAACTCGAAGATCAAGTGCCTCTAGAATGCAACTCTCAAGCAATGCACTTGAATCTCACTCAATCTCACTAAAGATGTGCAACTATGCAAAGAGATGAGTGGAGGGGTTGTTCTCTAGATCAAAGTATGTCTCTATATCTCAAAATGTGCAAGAGTTACCCTCAAACCCCGGCCAACCTCTATTTATAACGAAGGGGTACGCAGCTAGCCGTTACAGACGACGCAGCGAAAAACGCGCTGACCGGACGCTCCGGTCAGGGTGACCGGACGCGTCCGGTCACTACACGACAAACGTGAACAGTGTGCGTCAGAACTAGCCGTTGCCCTGACCGGACGCGCTCAACCGAGTGACCGGACGCGATAGTGCCAGCGTCCGGTCGCGTTCCAGTAAGCTCCAGCTGCGACCGGACGCGTCCGATCGCACGTGACCGGACGCGCCGCGCGTCCGATCGTCACACCGCTTCGCTCTGTCCCTCTGGACGCCTGACCGGACGCTCCGGCTACGTGAAGGACCGGACGCGCCGGTCGCGCGCTCTGATTCGCTCAGGAGAACTGACCGGACGCGCTGTTGAACTGACCGGACGCCACAGTGTCAGCGTCCGGTTAGAGTCCAGTAAGCTCCCTGGATGACCGGACGCGTCCGGTCGTTAGTGACCGAACGCGCTGCGCGTTCGATCATCGAACTAAAAACCGCGTAGACGCTGAACACTGACCGGACGCGTCCGATCATACCGTGACCGCGTCCGGTGCAGCGTCCGGTCACCACAGTGACCTCCGTTCGCCTCCGTTTCTTTTCCGACTTCCGGCGCAAGAGAAAATAGGCATTTCACTTCTCCAAAAAGCGCCGAATCCCACCTCGCAAGCTCGGCGGGAGGGAGAGAGGAACCCAAACCCCTCTCTACCGCTCAAACTTCACCGCCTTCGCAAAAGTGCTAACACCACCAAGTGTACACCACCATGTGCATGTGTGTTAGCATTTCACAATTATTTCTTAAGGCGTTATGTTAGCTCTTTTACTAGATCCTAATGCATATGCTCAAGACAATGATCTAGTGGCACTTGATTTCCGAGCTAACCGTGATTGCCCCTCTTGATAGTCGGCTATGTATCCTAAACCCGGTCAATCACTTCTCTACTCATCTTAGACCGGCAAAATAAAAACCCCTATGATTATACCTTTGCCTTGCGCTCTTAGATCCTTCCCTTTCACTTAATCATCATGTCCTTCCTTTTTATGTGCATCTTCACCATGATCATCATTTCATGTCCATGCACCATTTCTTTGTGATCTTGTGGCCACCACACCTTGCCACATACACCTTCATCACATGTGTTGCTTATGCCTAACTCAAAACACTTAACACATGGCATTAGCAACTTGGTGTCATTAATTACCAAAACCAAACTTGGGCTTTCAATCTCCCCCTTTTTGGTAATTGATGACAACCATCACAAAGATATGAAATGAAATCAATTTTCAATTTCGATAGTATTAGCTCCCCCTACATATGTGCTTCTATGAGTTTGGTTCAATTGTGCACATATGTATGGATTTGAATTTTGGGAGAGTTACTACTATCAAATTGATGCTAAGGTATATAGAATGGACCTTTGAAGCGTGATACCAATCGGAGTTGCCTTTATATACCATCCTTAGCATCGAAGTAGCTAGACACCACTTGTAATACATCACTTGTAAAGATCACAAACACTAAAGTACTTTGTGAGATCAACATTAAAAGCAAAGGTGTCTAGATACCACATGTAAAGCTACTCTTAACAAAACATCATTCAAGTTCTATATCTAGCATACACCATTCAATCATGAATATCGAAATTAAACTTTGCAATGCAACATTTCATCATGTTAATGCACATACAAATGCAACAAATAATCCATGAGCTTGCTCCCCCTACTTATGTGCTCAAATTTAATTTCTCTCCTCCTCACTATATCTTTCTCCCTCTTTGTGACTTTTCTATCTTTGTGCTTTCTCTCTCCCTTTTTATATCTTTCTTGCTCTTTGCAATATCTTTGTGACTTTTCTCTCCCCCTTTGTCAACAATCACCAAAAAGGTGCCAATTTTAGTGAGAGATAAGTCAATCAATTATGAGGGAGTCCAAATTATGGTTCAATCTAGATCACTTGCCTAGAATATGTAATTCGGTTTGATCCAAGGACAAGCTTTTTCACACCTCATAAAGTATAAGGGTGATCTTGACCATGTTGAATTACACATCATGAGCTTATTTTCTAGATTCAACACTAGGTTTGCAAGCCCACAAACATGTCATATGCTACCACTATATCAATCAAACATAGAAGCAATAGTGGTACCATATATACATCAAAATCATTTAATTTTCATGAATGAGCCTATTTGTCATGTAAATATGTCTATATGTTCTAAACATGTCCTTAGCAAAGTATGAATGATATGCCAAACAACTTTACCTTGCTATGTTGGAGGAGAGGCATGTCATATAAGAATGTGGGGGTGCACTCATTTCAAGTTGGAGAAGTCAAGTATGTTCAATTCATTCTTCAACTTGTAAAATCTCTTTTCATCAAGTGGCTTTGTAAAAATGTCGGCTAGTTGATCTTCGGTGCCAATGCTCTCAATGCTAATATCACCCTTTTGTTGATGGTCTCTTATGAAGTGATGCCTTATGTCAATGTGCTTGGTTCTTGAATGTTGTACCGGATTTTGAGTCATCTTGATAGCACTTTCATTGTCACACAACAATGGCACATTCTTGAAGTTTATTCCAAAGTCATTCAAGGTGGCTTTCATCCAAAGCAATTGTGCACAACAACTACCGGCACTAATGTATTCGGCCTCGGCAGTAGATAGTGCAACACTATTTTGTTTCTTTGATGACCATGAAACAAGAGACCTTCCAAGCAATTGACAAGTGCCACTTGTGCTCATTCTATCAATCTTGCATCCTCCATAGTCGGAGTCCGAATATCCAATCAACTCAAAATTAGACCCCTTTGGAAATCATAATCCAACATCATGAGTGCCCTTGAGATATCTCAATATTCTCTTGGTTGCTTTCAAGTGACTTTCTCTAGGTGAAGCTTGATATCTTACACATTTGCACACACTAAACATCACATCCGGCCTAGAAGCGGTGACATAGAGCAAACTTCCAATCATAGACCGGTATTGCTTTTGATCTACCATGTTTCCACTATCATCAATACCCAATTGATCATTAGTGCCCATTGGTGTGCTCATTGGCTTAGCATCTTGCAATCCAAACTTCTTGATCATGTCCTTGATGTACTTGCCTTGACTTACAAAAGTGCCATTCTTCATTTGCTTGATTTGAAGTCCAAGGAAGTAACTAAGCTCTCCAATCATAGACATCTCAAACTCATTAGCCATCATATTTCCAAATTCTTCACAAAAGTCTTGGTTAGTTGATCCAAAGATAATGTCATCCACATAGATTTGCAACACAAACAAGTCATTTCCAAGCTTCTTGGTGAAGAGAGTGGTATCAACCTTTCCCATCTTGAACCCTTTAAAGAGGAGAAAGTCCCTCAACCTCTCATACCATGCTCTAGGTGCTTGCTTCAAACCATACAATGCCTTCTTTAGCTTGTAAACATGGTTGGGCTTCTTATCATCTTCAAAACCGGGAGGTTGCTCAACATAAACTTCTTCATTGATGTCGCCATTGAGAAATGCACTCTTGACATCCATTTGATAGAGCTTGATGTTGTGTGCACAAGCATATGCTAATAAGATTCTAATTGCTTCCAATCTTTCAACTGGTGCATATGTCTCTCCAAAGTCAAGACCCTCAACTTGAGTGTATCCTTGTGCTACTAATCTTGCTTTGTTCCTTACAACCATGCCATCTTGATCTTGCTTGTTTCTAAAGACCCACTTAGTGCCAATCATATTGTAGTTCTTTGGCCTCTCAACAAGTTTCCAAACTTGATTTCTAGCAAAGTTGTTTAGTTCTTCATGCATGGCATTTACCCACTCAGAATCTTTCAATGCATCTTCTATCTTCTTTGGTTCTTCTAATGAGACAAATGAGTAATGCTCACAAAATGATGCTAATCTTGATCTAGTTTGAACACCACTTTGAATTCCACCAATGATTTGGTCCAATGGATGATCTCTTGCAATACTAGTAGGTTGGAGTATTGGGAGTTGATTGCTTCCACTTGTTTGACCTTGAACTTGAGCTTCATCATGAGAACCACTAGAGCTTGCTTGATTTGTATCAATTTGCACACTTTGGTTGATCACATGAATATCATCATCATCAACTTGCATCGGCCTTATATCACCAATGTCCATGTTCTTCATTGCATTTGACAATTGATCTCCTCTCACATCATCAAGGTTTTGAGCTTCATTTTGAGACCCTTGGGTTTCATCAAACTCAACATCATGAACTTCTTCCAAGGTGCCATTTGTGAGATTCCAAACTCTATATGATTTGCTTGTGGTAGAATAACCAAGTAAGAACCCTTCATCACATTTCTTTTCAAACTTGCTCAACCTAGTGCCTTTCTTCAGAATATAGCATTTGCAACCAAACACTCTAAAGTATGCAATGTTGGGCTTTCTTCCATTCAATAGTTCATATGGTGTCTTTCCAAGCTTCCTATGGCAATAGAGACGGTTACTACAATAGCAAGCCGTGTTGATAGCTTCACTCCAAAATGAATGACTAACATTGTATTCACTAAGCATTGATCTAGCCATATCAATCAAGGTTCTATTTTTCCTTTCAACTACACCATTTGATTGAGGAGTGCATGTTGGTGAGAATTGATGTCCAATACCAAAATCATCACACAAATCTTCAATTCTTGTGTTCTTGAACTCACTACCATTGTCACTTCTAATCTTCTTGATGGTAGTCTCAAACTCATTTTGCACCCTCTTGACAAAAGACTTGAATAGATCATAAACATCACTCTTGTCATAGAGAAAGAACACCCAAGTGTATCTAGTGTAGTCATCCACAATCACAAAACCATACTTGTTGCCACCAATGCTAGTGTATGTTGTTGGCCCAAACAAGTCCATGTGCAATAGCTCAAATGCTTTTGATGTGCTCATTTCACTTTTACTAGGATGTGAATTTCCAACTTGTTTGCCGGCTTGACAAGCACTACATAGTTTATCCTTCTCAAAGGTGACATCCTTCAATCCTCTAACTAAGTCATGCCTCAAAAGTTTGTTCAATTGTTTCATTCCAACATCACCAAGCCTTCTATGCCATAACCAACCCATACTAGATTTACTAAGCAAGCATGATGTCAATTGTGTCTCACTATCATTGAAGTCAACCAAGTATAAGCTACCATGTCTAAATCCTTTGAATATCAAGTTTGATCCATCAATACTTATGACTTCAACATCATCACTACCAAATATGCACTTGAAGCTAAGATCACAAAGTTGTGCCACCGATAAAAGATTGAAATCTAAGCTCTCAACTAGCAACACATTAGATATGCTCATGTCATTTGAGATAGAAATTTTACCAAGCCCCTTGACCTTGCCTTTCTTGTTATTGCCAAAAGTGATAGCATCAAAACCACTATTTTGACTTCTCTCAATAGATTTGAACATACAAGAATCCCCGGTCATATGTTGAGTGCACCCACTATCAAGCACCCAATGCCTTCCTCCGGCTTTGTAATTGACCTACAAGACAAGATCAATTCCTTTTAGGTACCCAAACTTGTTTGGGTCCTCCAAGGTTAGAGACTAAGCTCTTTGGTACCCAAATGGCTTTCTTCTTTGAGCCCATCCATGGTGTACCAATAAACTTAGCATGAACACCATTTGTACCCTTGGTAAGCATATAGAAAGAATTAAACTTGATTGAGGATACATTTGCATTGGATTTCTTGTTCATGCAATGTTGCTCTATGTGACCAACTTGCTTGCAACTTTTGCAATAGCTACCATTGTTCTTCACAAGACGAGTCTTGTGAGGAGCAAAAGCGGCCTTGCCTTTCTTGGGGTTATAGCTCAATCCCTCTTTGTAGAGAGAAGCTCTTTGGCTACCCAAGCACATAAGCAAGAGGTCCTCACCACCATAAGCCTTAGCTAATGTGTGATTGAGCTCTTTTACCTCCTTCTTGAGATTTTCATTCTCAACTATAAGTGTGGAGTCACAAGTGAAACCATCACTACTAGATGAGGATGATGTAGATGAGCTACATGAAGGGTTAGTAGGAGCAACAATTATAGGCTTATGAAAAGTTTCATCAATTATATCACATGATATGCCTATGTTATAAGTTTTAGCTTTCTCAACATTAGTTGGCATGTTTTCACATTTTTCAACTAGAGAGGAATGAGCTTCTTCAAGCTTAGTGTGAGACTTTTGAAGCTTCTTATGGTCTACCTTTAGACTCTTATAAGATGCCCTAAGCTCATCAAGTTCTTGCATAAGGTTTTTCTTTTCCTTAAGCAAGCCCTTGCACTCCTTTCTAGATTCTTTAAAATGTTGAGTGCAATCTTCTAGCATAGTGATTAGTTCATCTTTAGTGAATTCTTCTTCATCACTATCACTATCACCAGCATTATCATGATCACTCTCATCGTCGGATGATACCTTAGCGGCCTTAGCCATGAAGCACGATGGAGTGTCGAAGAGGGAGACCTTCTTTTGGATGGCAATGCTAGCATGTCCCTTCTTCTTGCTCTTGTAGTCATCCTCATCATCACTTGAGGAATCATCACTATCCCATGTAGCAACATGAGAATCATTCTTCTTCTTATAAGTGCTCTTTTTCTTTTCTTGCTTCTTCTTCTCTTTCTTGATAGCATCTTCATCATCACTATCATAAGGACACTTTGCAATGAGATGGTCCTTGCTATGGCATCTAAAGCATCTCATGGTATGCTCACTCTTCTTGGATGAGTTCTTCCTCCTTCTTGCACGATAGCCTTTCTTCTTCATGAATTTGCCAAATTGCTTGACAAAGAGAGCCATCTTCTCATCAATGTCATCACTATCACATGAGCTTGAGTCTTTATCACTTGATGATTCAATCTTGGATTTGCTCTTGGATGTGGTGGCTTTGAATGCCACACTCTTCTTCTTTTCATCATCTTTTTTCTCATTTTCCTTCTTCTTCTTCTTGACCAACTCATCCTTCTCATCATCTTCTCTATATGAATCATCGGTCATCACTTCTTGAAATATTTGTTGAGGAGTTGAATCCTTCAATGTAGTCCTTACTAGCACGGTGATCAATGTATCAAATCTCTTGGGTAGACTTCTCAAGAACTTCATAGAGAATTGATTGTCCTTGACCTCCTCACCAAGTGCCTTGAGCTCATTGACAATGACTTGCAACCTATGAAACATCTCCGGTACACTCTCATCATCTTGCATCTTGAAGCTTGAAAATTTTTCTTGCAAGATATATGCTTTAGCGGTCTTTGTACCTTCGGTGCCCTCAAATGTTTCTTCTAGCTTGGCCCAAGCATCATGAGCAATCTCTATGTTCTTTACTTGCTCAAATGTCTTGTCATCTAGTGCCTCATGAAGAGCACTAATGGCAATATCATTGCATTGGAGCTTCTTCTCCTCTACCGGTGTAGGTGCTTCCGGATTAGCAACCTCAAATTTTGTTTCGGTGACCTTCCACACTTCTCTATTGATTGACTTTAGGTGTGCGGTCATCTTAACCTTCCAATATGCATAATTTATGCCATCAAAGTGAGGTGCCTTCTTGGTGTTGTTGATGTGCAAGCTTAATTGAGCCATTTCTTTTTCACCGTAGGTTGTTAAGCCTCAAATAAACGGTGCCTCGGCTCCGATACCACTTGTAAGGTCCAAATAGGCTAGAGGGGGGTGAATAGCCTAATTAAAACTTCTACAAGAATTACTTAACCACGAGTTAGTATGAAAGGTGGCGAAGCAAAAGCACTAGCTCTAACTAATTAAGCAAGCCACCTACACAAGTCTAGTACAAGGCTATTCACTAAACACAACAACAACTACAAGCTAGAAACGAGAAGTAATACGAGAGAAGAGCTTCGAGTGATTATACCGCCGTGAAGAGAAGAGAAATACCAATCAATCATACAAGAGAAATCCTCGGGAAGAGAATGACATAAGAATTTATCCCGAGGTTCACTTGCTTCCCGGCAAGCTACTCCCCGTTGTGGCGATACACCCACTTGTCGGTTCGCGAGCTAATCGACTATCAAGAGTCGAGCCCTCGGCGGGCGCCGCACAACCGCACACAAGATGGGGATCCTCCAAGCCACAAGCTCCACTAGAGTATCCAATTTGCGAACTTCCGCGGGGAAGGATCAAGAACCCCTTACAACACTTGGTGAAGGCTCCAACAATCTCCAATTGCGAGCTCAATCACCTCCGCTGCTCCAAGCCGTCTACCGTGTCGGGAAACACGGAAGAGTAACAAGAAATCCGCAGCAACTCGAAGATCAAGTGCCTCTAGAATGCAACTCTCAAGCAATGCACTTGAATCTCACTCAATCTCACTAAAGATGTGCAACTATGCAAAGAGATGAGTGGAGGGGTTGTTCTCTAGCTCAAAGTATGTCTCTATATCTCAAAATGTGCAAGAGTTACCCTCAAACCCCGGCCAACCTCTATTTATAACGAAGGGGTACGCAGCTAGCCGTTACAGACGACGCAGCGAAAAACGCGCTGACCGGACGCTCCGGTCAGGGTGACCGGACGCGTCCGGTCACTACACGACAAACGTGAACAGTGTGCGTCAGAACTAGCCGTTGCCCTGACCGGACGCGCTCAACCGAGTGACCGGACGCGACAGTGCCAGCGTCCGGTCGCGTTCCAGTAAGCTCCAGCTGCGACCGGAGGCGTCCGATCGCACGTGACCGGACGCGCCGCGCGTCCGATCGTCACACCGCTTCGCTCTGTCCCTCTGGACGCCTGACCGGACGCTCCGGCTACGTGAAGGACCGGACGCGCCGGTCGCGCGCTCTGATTCGCTCAGGAGAACTGACCGGACGCGCTGTTGAACTGACCGGACGCCACAGTGTCAGCGTCCGGTTAGAGTCCAGTAAGCTCCCTGGATGACCGGACGCGTCCGGTCGTTAGTGACCGGACGCGCTGCGCGTCCGATCATCGAACTAAAAACCGCGTAGACGCTGAACACTGACCGGACGCGTCCGGTCATACCGTGACCGCGTCCGGTGCAGCGTCCGGTCACCACAGTGACCTCCGTTCGCCTCCGTTTCTTTTCCGACTTCCGGCGCAAGAGAAAATAGGCATTTCACTTCTCCAAAAAGCGCCGAATCCCGCCTCGCAAGCTCGGCGGGAGGGAGAGAGGAACCCAAACCCCTCTCTACCGCTCAAACTCCACCGCCTTCGCAAAAGTGCTAACACCACCAAGTGTACACCACCATGTGCATGTGTGTTAGCATTTCACAATTATTTCTCAAGGCGTTATGTTAGCTCTTTTACTAGATCCTAATGCATATGCTCAAGACAATGATCTAGTGACACTTGATTTCCGAGCTAACCGTGATTGCCCCTCTTGATAGTCGGCTATGTATCCTAAACCCGGTCAATCACTTCTCTACTCATCTTAGACCGGCAAAATGAAAACCCCTATGATTATACCTTTGCCTTGCGCTCTTAGATCCTTCCCTTTCACTTAATCATCATGTCCTTCCTTTTATGTGCATCTTCACCATGATCATCATTTCATGTCCATGCACCATTTCTTTGTGATCTTGTGGCCACCACACCTTGCCACATACACCTTCATCACATGTGTTGCTTATGCCTAACTCAAAACACTTAACACATGGCATTATCAACTTGGTGTCATTAATTACCAAAACCAAACTTGGGCTTTCACTCCCCCACTGGTTTCATCCCTGGCTGAGCTCCCTCTTGACGAGATCCATCTCGAACCATCTTGCCTCCCTCGGCTAAGCTCCTTCCCACTAGGTGCCAGTTATATGGACTTGGGTATGAAAGGTCCCTAGCTTGATTTTGGTAATTGAGTGACAACCTAGGTGGGCTAATATGTATTTATGTGAGATACACAGGTGATTAGTTCACAGGTACACTTGTGTGAGCAACACACATGCTATGGAGGTGAAAATGGCTTGAATATGTTGCAATGCTCACACATGTGATGGAGGAGCTTAACGTATGTGATACATGACATGGAGTCATGTGACTAGGTGGAGAAGATCAAGACAAGACTTGGCTTGATGGACCGGTTGCAAGCGTGAAGGGTAAGTTGGAGGCTTTGAAGCGATAAACCGCATGGCGGGGAAGCTTGAGCAAAGACTTGGCGTCGATGGACCGAGGCAACAGTGAGAGCAAGTGAGGTCAAGATCTATGAACCAATAAGGTCACATGATGATATGAAGTGGATCATATCATTTGTTGATCGAGGTTGGTGCATATGTTACATCAACAATAGAGGAGATGGAATGGAATGCGCAAGACAAAGGTATAACCTATTGGTCATTTCAATTCACCGGTCATAGATGTGTAGAGAAGTTTATGACAGGGTTTAGGACAGATGACCGTACTATCAAGAGGAGCAAACTTGTTTGCATATCAGTCATCTAGTGTCACTCGAGTGATTTTATCTTTGCATCGTTGCTAGGATCGAATGGCTTGGTGAAAACGAGAGCAAGCGAAAATTATTTATGAAAAATATTTTTGGAAATGCTAACTTGGCTTTAAAATATTTTGAGAAAATATCTTAAGAGTTAGCATTACTTATGGAGAGGAGTTTGGGTTGACCGTGTGTCGGAAAATCACCCAAACTTGCAGCCAACGCACAGCCTAGCCTAAGGGGTGGCACCGCCCTAACCGGTATACACCGAACAGGGCACCACCACCCTAGGGTGGTGCACCGCCACCGTAGGGCGGTGCCAGGGGCCATGGCACCGCCACCCCCGTACGGTGCCCAAACTAGCAGTGACACCCTTTCGTATTTTGGGTATATCTTTTAGCTCCGAACTCCAATTTCGATGATTTTGGACTTTTTGGAAAACTAATGAAATGCTCTACAGCCTTGAACTGGTGGAAATCAAGTTGGAGCAACCTAGGGGCACCGGACTGTCCGGTGGTGGCACCGCCCTAATTTTTAGAGGGGCGAAAACATGTTTTGGGTGCAACAGGGGCACCGCCACCCCTAGGGCGGTGCATCGCCCCCATTGTCCCATGCCAGGTCAGCCAACTAGCCACTGCAATTCGACCATTGGGCCACCACAACCCCTTGTCCGGTGTGACACGTTGTTGTCTGGTGACCGCGCAGAAATGTGCTCCAAGGAGTATAACGGCTCTATTTAGCTTGGGGGGCTACAAATAGAGATGGTGCTCGGGCTTGGCTGAGGTTGAGCACCTTGGGATGTGTTGCACTTGTGTGTGCTTGGTTTGAGAGCCCTCTAACTCACTTGTGCATGCAAGAGTGTGAATCGATTGCTAGTGAGTGATTCTAGTGCATTGCATTGCGAGATTGCATCTGTAAGGACTGTGACACCTAAGAGGGGGTGAATTAGGCAACTTAAAAAATCTAATTCTAGCTATGGCCTCTAATTTTCACCTTAGCAAAACCTATGGACCGAGGCGATTCAGACGGGAGCACAGATGAGCTAGTTCATTGTTAGCATTGAACCCCACCTAACAACAATCTTACTAGCCATTCCATCCTAGCTAATAGATTTGACAAAAAGACATTTTTATTACCTCCCACCCATATCCTCTGCTCAAAGCTGACAAGTTGAGTGTACAACTCATCAACTGAGATGGGTTCGACCCTGGCGACGGTGACAAACACTACCGGGTTGAAGTTGAGATCCAGGTCGGTTAGGATGTAAGACACCAGCTCTTCGTCTTCAAGCTTCTTTTTTTTTAAGTTTTACCTCAGCTTTTAAGAAAGCAAATGGCAGATACAATATTGGGATTACTAGTTTCTCAGAAACTCAAAAGAAGCACTAAACAACCTAGAGAAATGAACTAAATCTCATAAATGTCTGTGGACACCGACGCGGCAAGCTTGAAGTGCTTCATCCAACCTAGGATCCTTTCCTTCACTTGCTTTATGCGTTGGCGATCATCCTCCTTAAGCAGCACACTCCACTTCTGCATGAACGACAGCGCAATGTAGATGATATCAGAGGGAGAATTCGGGAACTTCTTTTTGATAGCCATCTTGTTCCTATTATTCCAAATAGCCCAAGCATAGCCTGCAAAAATAAAGAGGATTAATTGGAAGGGCATGAGACCACCTGTCGGTAAGAGAAGGACCTGTCACTTACAAGCGGATCCCACTTGTCAATCATCCACGTCAGCATTAGAGTCCAACTCAGCGCAGCAGCATGGCAATACCGCCTAGCAAAACCACCCTAGGGGATAAATTAACCGGTTTTGCAAACTTTAATGTGTTCAATACTTGGTTTTATACTTTGGGGGTTTAGTAGACACCTCTCCAAACCTCAAGGGGTGATGTAGACTTTTTCCAATAGTATCATCAGTGGACGACATGGTTGCCCGGTGGTTTCTAGGCGCAACAATTGCTGTCCATCGGTGTCTCTTTTGATTCCGAGAAGGCGACTCGGCAGAGGATGGAGGAAGCCAGCCAATTTGGGTGATCTAGGTTGTGGAACTGTTAGATGATGTGGCTTAAGGAGAAGCCAGCAGAATATGCTAATGGGATCTCCTATTTAATTATAGAAGATTAGTCTAAATTGAAAACCAATTGACTTTGATGACAACACAAGTTGAAGAATTTTCCCATGGCTAGCATACATCCTGTCAGCTCAACCTGTAGACCCACAGTTGTATCGGGTATTTCCGAATACACCTAACATTTTTAGGTAAAAAAATAGTAGTTTGTAGATAATACTCCATACATTTTAAATTACTAGTAGAGTGTCCATGCGTTGCAACGGGACAACACAAGTATGTATAAGTGATATATTTAGATAACAAATATATGTATATATACTCAAAATAATCTTTAAAATTATGGAGATCGTTCAGGGCACACCATTGCTAGGCAAGCGGTCATTTAGCATGTTTAAACAACGTCGTCAATAGGATGATACATGCACTTCTAAAATAGTTTTTTTATCATTTAACATTGGACAAATATGAGCTCAGCGCTTTTCGATACATCAATTTATAGATGCATTAATCTAAAACAAATTTGATGTGGTAGCAGACTAATATTTATTCACAAATGGATTGCAGAATTGAAACAAAGGGAACTTATAATAAACAACACATGCAATTTCTTTTAGGTACATTTTGAACATATTATTTTATTGCGGGATGGTTAACATCATCCCCAAACCGAAACTATCTTTGCTACTGCTACTATGCAATTCAGTGATCCAATAACATCCCTGCTATACCTAAACAGATATATATTCAAAGATATACGTGTAGTGTATATTCAGATATATATTCTGCAGTCTTGCTGGGGCTGGTCTCTTTGTAGTTTGTACTGACCTTTAAATTCTCTTGAGGGTCCAATAACAACCTCTGTATTGTTGCTTGTAGCATACCAAAGGAAATGACCAAAAATCATGATTTAGAAAATAATCTTGACACATAGTATATTGAGTGCCATCTTACAGGTTTTCACTTCTCTAAAACTATGAATGATACACAAGAAATTTAAAAAAAAAATCACAGGTATGATCTTTCCATGGGCGATTTAACAGAATCAGTAGCTAGATGACCAAGCAAAACAGATCATCACCGCACAAGCAAGAACATCACAAAGGACAGATCGATTTGTGATTTTACCTTGGAGAGGGGTGGCGGCTCTTCATACAGGAGGCTACCGAGGGTCGGCTCGATTTGCTGTACGGCGGATGGAGAAGGGCAGCGCTGCTTCTTGGATGATGGAGAAAGACGTCGCTACTTCTCCATGTCCAAGGTCCAGAATACATGCCTCTCAATTTTCTTACTTGCTGCAGCGCATGAAGAAATTCTACTCCTCTTGGCATGTCCATTCAACCCAATCTCCAATTGGAATTGAACTTTGGGAGGGCACCTTCACATCCACTGTATAGTAGAAAATAGCAAATTCCCTTTGTATTTTAGCCATTTTATGCTTCAGGATCTGTTTATAACATGTTCAAGTGGACCAAATAGGCTGCACATATGCACAGTTGTGTGCTGCAATGTGTATCTTCTATGGCTATATATTCGAAAATAAAATTAGACTGATAACTTATATGATGCCTAGGGAGATAATATATACTCACTAATCTATATCTGATAAATGAGAAGCCCGATAAAATGTGAATTTGCTAAAAATGTTAATATATGCTCCCTAATGAGGGAGGAGGTTGTCATTTACTGAAATTAACAAAATAACAAATGTACGCGCTAAACTCATGCTGGATATGCATGTCGAATATTGACATTGACTCACTTAAGTAGCATTGAACGGTTGAAAATTTACCTGAGGGCATGGCCATGCCCAAGAATAGTTCCCTCACCAAAGACATATAGACCAACAGAACAATGCAAGTTACTGTCATTTCAAACTCTACGCCTACTATACCATAATAAAACCCCACGATGAAGGCTGGACACACGAACTCCACTTCATAAGCACTCCTTTGCATTAAGGTAAATTACATTTTAGTAAGAAAGTTTATAATTGTAGTGTTAATTTTTGTAGGCAGCCCAAAACATGAGAGGGATACATGAAGGCAAAGAGATGCAATCAAAGCTTGTGAACATGTTCCTTGCTAATGCAGATCAACATGTGCCCTGCAGGATCCATGAAGGATGAACATTATATCCTGCATGCTAATAATTCTGCTAATGTAGATCAACATGAAACATTTGTCTGATGAGCGGGAGAATGCAGGTAGGCTTTGAAGGGTTATCTGACTGATAGGAGCTGTCCGTGAGTAACTGACATGGTGAAACACAAACCTGAAATTACGCAAGCCTTTTTAAAAGTCTAAAACTATGAAACATATAAATTCTCCGCATTGGCATTTTTACCAAACACATTTCAGCCTAGGTGATCTGCTCCCTAAGATTGACAGTAGGTCTCTACCAAATAGTTAGGTAGGTTCATCCTCCAATAAACTTCTAGCAACAGCGCATTGCATAGAAGTCCTACCATAGATATCTGTGCTCCTGCAGTACGTGCAATGTCTCCATAAGGATCAGTATGGAACTGAAGGGGCTATATACTTATGTGGTTGACGCCACAGGAAATTTGTTGCATGGTCTTCACTAATCACTACCCGTTATCGCACTTTCTAGAAATCGAACACTCATTGCCTTGCTTCAATGTCAGTGCCTGAAAATATAGTATGGACAGATGAGACTAACCATACCAAATAGTTCAGTTTAGTGCTTCTCTATAGTCATTTAGAACCTGTTGTGTTTGAGACCATTGCAATTGATCAAGAGGCCACTGAACCATGAAAAATTTGAAGATGTAGCATTTTTTTTTGCAGGAAATAGTCATACAGAAATTAGACACGTGAAAACAGTCATACGGGAATTAATAGTCATATATGGGAATTTGCAGTGGCGGGCAAATGCCGGCCGAGCAGCAACAGTTCACCACAACACCCATAAAAACACATTGAGCGTCATCAAGTGACAGAAAAATAAACATTTTTAATCGCTATGAGACTGCAGCTTCAGAGACATTTTGTCGAACAACATACCTGCACCAACGTGGCGGGCGTAAGCAGCTTCTCGTCTCGTGGAGGGCGCCGGGCCAAGTCCGTTCGCCCGGTCGCCGCCATATAGGGGATGAGGGCGGGGACGCTATGGGACCCGTCGCCTCGCAGTCGCAGGTTGCTGTCGCACTGCAGCCCGCCGCTATGTGCCTGTGCCCACACTGCATGTGTAGTAGCCGTCCGCAACCTGCAACTACGCCTTCAGAGCGCCGTCCACTGTGTGTGCCGCCAGGGGCGGAGCTGCCCATATCGTAAGGTATGGCACTTGCCATACCTCAATTTTTCTACAGCTCTCCCTCCTAAATCATCCCATGTCATAAACGCTATGAAGAGATCTTAATTTATTGGTCTAAAGTGGTCTAAAGAAGAAGAACAAAACGTATGAACACATTTGTTGAGAGAGCTGAGTCGGTAGCAGTGGCTGTCACCTGGCCTGCGCTCCGCCTTGCTGTGCATCGTGCCTTGATGAGTTCAATCCATCCTTAATCCCTCGGTGGCTCTATGATCTGTCGGCCGTATCCGTCTACGCGACTATGCTAGCAGCTACGAGGCAAGGAGTGACCCCGCTAGCCCATGTCCCAATCCAATTCCATCATCAGCTGATCAGGATAAGGTGATTTAATTTGTGGAGTTGTTTTATTTGTTGGTAATTAGTTAATTATAATTTTGTAGTTTTTAGTTGATTAATTTATAATAAAGCATATTGATTCAAGAAACAAAATTAACTAAACGTGATCCAAAAGAAGAACCGTTCCATTATTAAAAGAAAAAGAAAAAGGGCAATGCCAAAAAAGACCCGAAAACAACATGTATATATTGTAATCATGTAGATGGCCAATTTAATACAAAAATAATCAGAATTCTGTTCGTAACATTTTTCATCTATATATTATCATATGTTCTTGTTCATATATTTCGTATTTGGCAAATGAAAAACAATACAATTTTCATGTATATGAACCAACTTTAATTAAATCTTTTTATTGAAAACATGTCTAGAGCTCCGTCTCTCAATTAAGATAGGAGCAAAGAGTTTATGTACAAAACTTTAATTTAAATGTTTCGCAAAACAAAACTCTAATTTAGATATTACGCTACCTACGTTGCTACTTCGCCGCTTCGCCATACCTTAATTTATATCCTTCCTCCGCCACTGCGTGCCGCCGACCACTGCGGGCCCTCCTGGTGCCGCTCTGACCCCACACACCGTCAAGAGAACCAGGTGAGGTAGGGAGGTGGGACGACCAGATGAGGGATAGAGAGGAGCGCGGAGCACGGGGCGGGACGAGTGCGTGGCTGGACTGGCGGCAGGGAAGGGGCTGGAGGCAGACAGGGAGGATGCTAGAGGTGGCAGCCGGACGGGGAGTGGCAGGAGCGAGATGGTGGGCGGCTCGGTGGATGGCGGCCCGTGGGGGAAGAGATGGGGAGGCGGCTGATGAAGGACAAGCTGCAAAAGAAACTTCCCAAGAAACTGCACGGGTGATGGCGAGATCGTGCGAGGCGACGAACGAATGGTGTGGATGGTTTTGTGGAGGTCGCGCGAGCGCGTCGAGGAGGTAGCGGTCTAGGTTTTTTTTCTTCGGAGGACGATGCGTGAGCACGTCGAGGCAATAGAGGGAGGTCCGATTTTTCCTGCGGAGGCCACATGCGGGGCGACAGGATTAGGAAGGAGCTCTAATTAATTATGGTGACAATAACATTTGAGTCTTTTTAGTTATATATATATATATATATATATATGTGTGTGTGTGTAGTAGATAAAATATTTTTGTTTTTCTAGATATATTGTTATGTATCTGGACATAGTTTATATTTAAGTGCATAAAAAAACCAAAACCTCTTATAATTTGAATGGAGTAAGTATATAATTAAGGTGTCAAATTGCTATTCTGTGCTTATAATAATAATTTAAGTACCACGCGTGCTGTTAAGAGGGTCGTGAATAAATTTTAGTGAATTGTGTGATATACTGATGTGAATAAATAAATAGATATTAGTGGATAACGTGGTTTATTGATGTGAACAGCTTGCATGAATATTTATATATTTTTTGCATGTTAAGATTGAGCTGCAGCGGGGTTGAGGATATAAGAGATAGAGATTTGACTCGAAACGCAAAGCAGCCCACAGGCCACACTCGACGGCCCATCCGGCCTTTCCCACTCCTCGCCGATTCCTCCGAGGGAAAAAAAACGCAGGCCGCAATCAAACGCCGGCCGCAATCGGGAACTGGGAACCCTGGCAGCCGGCAGCGTCGCGCCGCCCCCGCCCCTAGGGATGAAAACGATCGGAAACGATCGATAGGAGGCCAAATCACTTTCGTTTTCACATCTTTTTCTCGAAAACGAAATCGATACGATATTGTCGGAAACGAATACGGCGCCGATATTCCGGTAATTTCGAAAACGATAGTAGTCGATCGGAAAATACATCGATAACGATCGGAATCCATGAGAACGGTATCTAAAAAATGATAAACACGCCAAACTGTAGAACATGAGAAGATCCATATAACTCAACCTATCTCACATGACAATAGTAAATAAAGTCACAATTGACAAGATCACAAGCTGAAACCACACAATTTACACAATCTTAGGTCTCAAATAGTGGCAAACCACGCAACAGTATGACAATTCTTGACAAAGATACAAATAAACGATCATGTTCTAAGTTGACTCGACATAAATAGTGATCAAAACATGAATTATTAGAGTTCCTTTTTCAGTGGAGGCTGTAGCCTGTAGGTTTCTTAAAGATGAACGTCAGGCATGTCATCGTCGTCCCCGGCCACATCTTCCCATCCATATTCTGAGTATTCATTCTACATAGTTTGTGATGGATACATACATATGTTAGTTCTCATACAAGACAACTATAGATGAGTTAGTAACAAACATCATATTAATGTACGGAGATATGTAAGGCTCGTAGCAATAGATGTATTAGCGCAATAGTACTAATAAGAAATAAAAATCTGAGAAACACATAGCTAATAAGAAGCAAACACAATATATGTATGTGTCGCAGGTAGCAGCCAACACATCATATACAAGGTAAAGGCTAGAAAAAGAACCTCGAGTGTTTATTGCCTTCTTGTTATACATATGAAATACTTCCGTTATATAGTTTCTTTCCAAAAATTATTTGCCTTGTGTGCAGATGTGATCCTTTCTAAAAAAAATTGTCTTGTGTGCTTGCGCGTGTAATGCATTGTATATCTATAAATAAATAATGATTCATTAATTAAAGACATTTGAATCGGTAATTACCGACGGTAAATTACCGGTTAAATACGGGAATCTTCGAAAACGATCGGAAGAGGGCAAAATCATTTTCGCTTTCGTTTCCGATTATTTTTACCGTTATCATTTTCGTTTTTTCGGTTACCGCTATCATTTTCGTATAGGCATAAAAATCGGAAAAAACTCGAAAACGATTTCGGAAAATCGGAGATTATCATTTTTGTTTTCATCCCTACCCGCCCCTCGCCGCCTCGGCGCGTCGCCGGTGGCCGGCCTCGCTCCATCCAGCAAGCTGACCAGCTCGACTGCTCGAGCTCGTCCTCGTCGTCGCCGATTTGATTTTTAACTTTCAGTCCAACCCTGCCCAAAGCCGCCAGATCACGGCACTCCGTCCAACCCTCGGCGCCACTGATCCCCTTCTCCGCCGCCTCTCCTCCTCGTAGCCGGTGAAGATGATTCCCCAGAGCCAGAGCAGCTCCCTGCAGCGCCTTCAACACGTCGAGAAGGTAACCTCACGGCCCGCACCCCGATCTCGGTGGTTGTCAGTTCGGTTCCATACGCTGGCTGGATGTTTGTTGGGCGTTTGCAGCGGATAGTGCGGGTGCTGGAGCTTGCGGGAGCGGTGATGGAGGAGCTGGGAAACTCTCAGGGCCCGCGCACCGATGCAGTCGGCGCGCACTGCCGCGAGTTCATGATCTCTATGAAGGTAACCAGCCCACTGCCTGCCCTCAGATCGTTAGGCTGCGCGTTCCTGTTGTTACCAGTTATGCGTCTCAATCCTCGCTAATCTCTCATGCTAGAGAGACTATTGGAAAAATCAACAGTTGCTTTAAAGTGCTGTCTGCAAAATTTTGTTCTGTCCAATGTTACTTTGTCTCCATCAAATTGACTATGTAAATATATGCATCTGCTCATCAATTGGTTTTTATTTAAGGCAGTATGCATGCCACAAATCATTCTCACTGCTTAATTATGTTTTGGTTCAAGTAGGAAATTCAAACAACATTGCGTGAGGAAATCAAAAGTGCTTGTGAATATCGTCCATTTGAAAAGTGTGATTACAGCGCAAGGATTACTAATGAGATATGCTGCAAGAAACTGGAGTATGTAATTGAGAAGTTGGATACCATGCAACAGAACTTTGAACAGAGCACTGATGATGTTTAGCGAGCTGGCTACACAGTAGTAAGTGTACCCTTTTTTGGCAATAAAGTGTAAACTGCTTAGTGAATAAGAGGATACTTTATGATGATAGTATCCGCTCAGTCAGGTGATTTTGTCAATACTTTGCTGCAGTGGTAGAGTTGGTGAATTAGCTCTTTTCAATTTCTTGGTACAATGCAACCTTTATACACTAGTGACTTCCGTTGCATTATATATTACTCCCACCGTTCCAAATTGTAGGTCGTTTTGACTTTTCTAGATAAACAACTTTTATTACGTATCTAGACATATTGTATATCTAGGTGCATAGCAAAAGCTATGTACCTAGAAAAGCCAAAAAGTCCTATAATTTGGAACAGAGGGTGGTACGTGTTTACAGGGACTTCTATTTTGGCTTGAAAGTTTGCTTGCAGAAGTTCTTTCCATTTGTGTCTTGATGTTTAAACTTCAAGCCTTCATCTTCTCATCCTCAATGTGTAATTCTGTTGTTTGAGAGGATAATGTTTACACCAGATATTTGTATTTAAGTACACTGCTGATATCGCTTGTTATATGGCTACCTCTTGTAATGCTTCCATACATCCGCAAGGGTGGTAGTTCTCTTTTTTCTTTTTGCCCCATTATGATTCTACCAATGTTTTTGAGGCCCTTCACAACGCCTAGGCGTTTGTGGCGGACGCCTAGGCGACGCCATACACACATTGTAAGGCGTTGTAAGCTAGAATTTTATATACTAATGCAGCACATACATATCTCGTTTGTTGCCAATTCTTGAGCCCGTGTTCCTTTCTTTCCTTTCCAAAAGCTCTTCTCCCATATAGCATACAATATTCAGAGCAGAGCAGAGAGTGGGCCAAGCGGAGATGCATTCTACCTGGGCCAAGCAGAGAGTGGGCCAAGCGGAGATACAATATTCAGAGCAGAGAGTATACAATATTCACACTACCTGGGCCAAGCGGAGATGCAGAGCGGACGGCAGAGCAGAGCACGAGGTGGCAGAGCGGACGGCCAAGCAGAGCGGACGGCAGAGGCAGAGCAGAGCACGAGGAGGCAGAGCGGACGGCCAAGCGGAGATGCAGGCCGGCTCCGCGGCAGGGGCGGTCGGCCGGTGGAGACGAGCAGAGTAGCAGCCCAGCGGAGGTCGAGGTCCGTCGGCCGCCTTCTCTCTTCCTCTCCCCTCGCCCGCAGCAGCGATGTGCGATGATGCTGGAGCGGCTCCGCGGCAGGGGCGGCCGGCCGACGGACACGAGCAGAGTAGCAGCCCAGCGGAGGTCGAGGTCCGTCCGCCGCCTTCTCTCTTCCTCTCCCCTCGCCCGCACTCACGATGAATGGCTCGTGTGGTCGATTTCCCACGCGAAGAGGCTACCTGGGCACACGCGCGGTCGATTTCCCGCGGGGCCGCGCTCCTTTTGGCGCCCTTCCCCTATGACAGGCATCTGGCGTCCGCCGCGCGGTTGTAGGCGTCCGCCCGACGCCATTCGCGCCTAGGCGACGCCTAATCCTATGAGGCGGACGCCATACACGCTGAGGTCGTGGCGACCCCGACGCCCAGGCCCTCGACCACGCCTTGTCGCCTAGGCGACGACTAGGCGACGCCTCAAAAACATTGGATTCTACAATAATCTTTTCTGGTACTCATCCTTGATGAATTGTCTACCTTCTAAATGGGGATAAGGTTTTCCTCTGAGTTGAATTACTCATACTGTGTCGATTACTTTCAGGTTTGGGAGCAACAGATGATTGAGCAGTACGCAGAAGGAATGTAGAAGCATTCTATCAACCTATAATTGCAGGGAGCTTTTGCTCAACTCTGGGACTGTAACTTGTGGTTTGCTTGTATTCCATGTTCTGTGACAGAGTTCTTAGTTTAGCTGCCTGCTGATGCTCAGTAGCATTGATCTTGGCCTGAGTAGGTTAGGAGTAGCATCCTTGAGCTTAAAATCGTGGGATTTTAAGGCAGTGTATTTTACTGATGAGAATTTGCTCTTCTGTATTGCATGGACTTGCTTCATCCTTAGAACATGCCTTTTGGTATATTGTTAACTCGTTTTTCAATGATGATCTTCATGTGATTGCAATGAATGCTGTTTTGATTTAATTTTTCATGCTGGTTCGACATCCGTTGCATTCGAAGCTCATCATGTTTTATCTGCTGTAAATACTGTGGCTATTTAGTCTAGTTTAGAGAGCAGGTAAAACATAAATGAGCCATTTATCTGTCATTAATCTAGAAGTCTATGATATTGATATATAAAATGATTGGGTATGCCGCCACACCAACCTCTTGTAATCCAAAGTACATTGAAGAGTCATATTCCACTGTATAATTTTCAGTGTATCTTCCAAGTGCATCTTTTTTGTTTGCAGACTTGTTCTTTAATGAAGGTCACCAATTTGGTGAACAACATGTTTTATTTCGAAGATGGAGAGAACTCATCCCTTGAGTCCTATTGGTGTGAGGTCAAGGAGTGTGATGGATACATGAAGTTAGCTGACACCCTTAAGGTTGTGTGTTACCCATTTCCCATTTACGACAAGTGTCTTGGGGAACATATGTCTGCCCAAGAGGGGAAGGACCCATCGGTGGGGTCAGAAGAGAATGGTAGGCAAAATTGCAGAGGAAACTGATGCTCTTAAGAGATATATCATTTCTTGTTGAAGTTTCTTGAGGCCTCGGCTCAGGGATATGGCTGCTATGCCTACTCCAACCACTTGATCAGGGAGTTCCGCAGCAGCATTTACAAAGAAGGGAAGCTCAACAAGCGTCAGAGCTAGTCGGCCAACCTCCATACATGTGCCCAAGTAGTGCAGCACACTACTAAGTCTCAGAAAATGGAGAATAGGCCTTGGCCTGAGTTCTGATCTAAATTAAGTCGCTGGTGTCAGAAGACAAAGAGGTGACCACATTCCTCGTGTAGAGGAGGGGTAAGCCATATAGGAGTTGAGGGAGACACATGCTCATGATTTCGTGCCTATATAGCCTCAGCTTTGTGCAGTTGAGGCCCCAGAACCTTGTGCCACTGAGGAACCAGAATTGGAATCGACCCAACGGGTGCTGATGATGAGGTGGACAATTGCTCCTAGCCTCCTATTGTCTAGCTTCGTTCTAGTCCATGCATCAATCCACAATTTATGGCCCTTGGACCAATCACCAACCGAGTGTGGAGGTAAGTACATATGCAACTACTTAGCTTTCAGCTTTAACTTTCCAACTTATGGTTCCTTATGACTATCCATACTTTCAGTGGAGAATATAGTAAATTACCATGCGGCAACACATGGAGAGCCAATAGCTTCTTTCTTCCTCTGCAGAGGGACCTCTATAAGGCGCTTGTCAATGATGGCTTTCTGAGAAAACATGGATATGCTGTTGCAGCAACTGATGTAAGCTATCATCCTTTGCACTTCCATAATTACTTATCAAGTTGCGTTTAGAGAAAAAAAAGGAAACGGGCATGCAGCAGAAAATGTAAGCCCAGGATCCCTATAAAAATGGCCCTAACTCATAGATATAGTGTCTAATTTCTGTGCAAAGCCAGCTTTTAATGCTTATTACATTTCCATATTTGCTCAATTTCGTCTGATTATGTGCAAAATTAGGTTGCCAAAGATATATCAAGACACCCATTTCTTTTGATGCCTAAGGAGTCCACCAGAGAGCGGAAGACACACTTGGAATGTGTCAACAAGAGAAAAGTTACTCTAAGGATGAAAGAGAACTTGCTTCGTGATATTCCTTTAAACATGTACCGTCGTGAAGATCTCAGTGTATCAAACAAATTGAGTTTCATTGTGTATATTGTGGTAAGTTTAACTGGTAATTTGGCATATGCTGTATGCTCCAAAAGCAGTATTTGTTCTGATAAACTTCATATTTTGCCGGATACAATGATTAAAGAAGTTCATAAAATTCTAATATTCTCATAATCTCCTGGAATGCTTGTACTTATCCAGGTATATCTGTCGTATCCCTGCATTTGTATAATCCCTTTGCACATGTGCTTTCCTCTCAGGATAGTAGCATTTCCTTTCCTTGTATATTATGCAATATTTATGGCCTAATTTCAGCAGGTTACATGTATATTAGCACAATTGCCGTTAAAATTTTCCTTCTTTTATGATTGTTGTCATATGTCCATGGACTCGGTAGAGTAGAGTAGAGATTAAATCATGTATAATGTCCATCTTTTATGTATCTAAATCATTTGTAGCTTCTAGCATGAGAGAATTCATGTGCACTCGAGCTAGATTTTGGTATGGGAGCTATTTTTCACCATAACACCACCCTTTTTGGTAAGAATTTCGGTGGGAATTGCTGCATAACAGTCTAGTGAAATGTTTAGGTGAATATGGCCTTAAATAAAATCACTCAATATCTTAACATCTCTTGATTCATGTCAATGCCCTCTGACTATTGATACTGTTTATGATTTGCACCTCAAATTTCATATTCCTGTCATGTTATCAAATTCAGATCTTGATTTCAAACATTCCTTGATTGTTTGATGTGAGCTTTGTGGTGGAATTGAAAATGCAGAATGCACTGGAAAGTCTTATGGAGAAACAGGAGATAATTCAGATGGATGGATCAACAAAGAGATCCGAAAGAAACAAACTACGAAAGGTGACTGTTGACGTTTTTCTGTAATGGGATTGGGTTTTTGCAATTTATTTATATAACAAAATAACTCCAAATTGGAAGGTCAACCCCTCTTGTCTGAAATTGGTGTGTTCCATTTTGTTAAAAATGACATAATATCTTTTGTGCTTTTTGTTGCGTAGGCTTTCCAGCGCGACCCTTTGCGGTCACCTTCTAGAGATTCACCTTCTAAAGGTTCACCTCCAAGCTCTTCAAGTTCGGGAAGTACAGGATCTTCTACATCATCATCTGGGGTACACTACTCCAAAGTCCAAACCATGTGAGTCATGGTCCACCAGTGACATCCAACCTCTGGTGTTCCTGATGACGACTCATGTCGGTGGAGTCGGTCTAAACCTTACACAAGCTTCAGGGGTAATCATAGCTGATCCTTCTGACAACCCGAGGTGCGTTAAATATTGGTTAATATATGACCATAATCTTGTTAATATATGACAAGGTGGAAAATTCTATACTCCTTTTTAACAGCGAGGACAATCAAGCTGTAGATAGGGCTTATAGATATGGGCAGAAAAATGATGTGGTCGTGTATCGACTAATGTCTTGCTCAGATATCGAGGAACATATGTATCGATCGCAGGTTAGTAGATATTGCCTTTATTTTTTTTTTCTTTTTAGATCTGGGTAACAAGATTGTATTAGGAAATTATCAAAAAGTTCAAACAAGTGTTTAATTCCCCAAGGTGCCTTGATTTTGGCTTCTTGGCACGCTTTCATTTGCAGGTAGTCAAAGTAGAGTCATCAATTGCTCTACTTGAAGAGCCTTGTGTGAGACAAATTTCTCAAAGGGTATCTCCATAGCTTATTTTTAATTCCAGGTTTTGACTTTTCAATTTTAGTTACCTTTTGTTTTCCCCAACAGGTAGGTCTTGTACTGAAACTACCACCTCAAGGATTTGACACCTGTAAAACTCATTCTGAGCTTAGCAATCTTTATGCCAACAATGCCAACAAATTTGATATGTAAGGGTTTTTTTTTTTCATTTTCTGTTTCCTGAACTTTTGTACTTTCTTTTCCTGAAACCTTTTGTTTTTGTCAGATTGCCATCTGACCTCGGCATTAAGCATGAGAGTGTGGTTGCAATTAGCAATCACTCACTTTTCTTTTCTGAAAAAGAGGTCCAATTAACAGAAGCAGATTGGTTGGTAAGTACACATACAAATTTCAAAGAACTACCATCCATGGCTGCATGTTTGGAATTCTCGTTGTATCATATCCTTATCACCATGGGTTCTTAGGTATAGCCACATTCTTAACTGCACCATCATCATATTCTGAGCCCAACAAACCACCATGCAGCTGTAGAGACACTACCACAACTGTTTCCTTCTCAACCTGATGATCCATTTGTCAATGGACTCTTCTGATTCAATTTCTCTTGTCATCATACAGAGGGTAACAGTTCTCAAGTAAAATAGCAACATCATCTAGGGTTCAAATTTGACATAACAAAAGCACTAATATTTACTTTTACACGATTTTCTTGAGCTGATCCTTTATGAATTTATATATGTATTTCAGGAACATAATGAAGAAAAACAAGTACGAAAGTTCAAAGCTAAGAAGAATCTCTTGGGTATCACTCCATATAATCAGATGCTGTCCACACTCCACACAAATACAAATATCAGAGAATGTGGTATGTTTTCTTAATTTTAATAATGTTCAAATTTTTGGCATCTTACTATTTAATTTAGAGGAAGAAGTCCACATTACCTGAACCTGAAGTATTTGTTGGTCTACATAACCCCCTCTGGAGTCTGGATCACAACCCACACCTAATGCATGGACAAGTATTTGCCACGTGGCCTGCCAAGTTACTATGTTAGATATTCTTTCACAGTTAATCTATCTCCAAACAGCCATTGCTCAGGGACGTCTGGCCCATTCCGCATACATCACAAACCAGCACAGCAGCACCTGGCGCCCCAACACATAGCATACACCACCAAATTTCCAATTCCATGGTAGTGGTCCTGCCCACAGCATCTCTTTTGCTGGCAGTGTACAGTTTTCTTGTGCTAGGAACAATTGGAGGTGGGTACGAGGGTGGATGGAGACGTCTAGGACTAAGGATAGGCTAGCTGCCCTTGCCATGGATGGGTAAAAGGCATTGGGCTAGGATTGAATGCAAGGGAGCACAGAAGGTTGACAGCAATGAGAAGACAAACGTTAGGGAGTGCACAGGAATGGGAGCCTGTGGTGCTGACATAGTGGGCTGAGCAGCTGGTTCTGAAGCGTGAGCTGCAGATGTGCATGTCATGCCTTACAGCTGAGTTGGAAGAAAGATGACGTGGAAAATGATTTGGCAGGCCATGAGTAATCTTTGTCAAAGCTGGGTTGCAAAACCAGTCCAAGGGGTGAGTAGGAACTCTAGGAACTAGGAAGAAAGACAATGTAGCAGGCCATGGGTAAGAATCATTGTCCATATCATCAAAATTGGGTTGCAAAACCAGTCCAAGGGGTGGATTGACCTGGCATTAGAAATTGAGGTGGTTATGTTACGAAATGACACTGGAAGATGTGGACTCTTGGAATAAGGGGGTAGTAAAATGGACTTTTTCCTAATTTAGATGGATAGAGGGAAGTTTAATAAACTCTAAATCATTTTAGGCCAATCGACTTCTTAAAGATGGACAGCAAGCATTAACCCAGATTAAACAAGCAGTAAGAAGAAGAGCGATGATAAGTGTGGTTGGGATCGGACATGGCGGTCATCAATTGCTGATAATTGGTGATACTACTAAGGATAAGGAAAAAGCTGTGGAACTTATTAAAGATTTTATTGAAAAGGTATGGTTTACCTTAACCATTAACTTGCATTTTGGGTGCTTTACGTTTTTTTTAAAATAACACATTAAACATTTTATCAGGTTTCCTTAGAAAAGAGACACATTATATATATATATATATATATATATATATATATATATATATATATATATATATATATATATATATATATATATATATATATATACACACACACGTGCTATTCTACACCCTAGGTGTAGAATACTATTCTACACTGAGCTGTTATACTGAACAAAATTCAGTATTGTTCAGTAGTCGCGTTTCAGTATTATTTAGTATTTCGTGGTACTGCTGTGCGTAGTACTGACTATATATATATATACCTTAAGACATGGCTGGCTTAATCATAGGGGCCGGTGGTCAGATAATTTCAGGCATAAAAAAAGAATCAGGCATTGATGTTCAGGTTCGTTGAAGTTGTTATTATTATTTTTTACTCTTTTTGATTGAGGTTTGGTGACTGCAGTTAACAATCATCTTTCTGGAACTCTTATCAACGCATTGCTAGATTCACCTGAATTGCTAACGTATTGTTGTTTTTGCTGTTCAACACTAACTGTTTTTTTTAAGGTTACTGTTCCTGAAAGAAAAGATTTGGTTGGCCAAAACGCTGTGATAATCTCTGGGGAATATTTTAACATTTTGGTGGCAAAAGAATTTATTTTAATGAAGGTACTCTTGACTAATTCTGTATACATTTGTCGTGTACTTTGCTTTGCCTATCTTTTTTATGTCGTTCTTTTGCGGCTGAGGAAACATCGAGTACCTTACACAGAGGAAGAATGTGACAGGTAGGGTTCGCAAATTCATCAAGGTGGTGTGCTACTTGTCAATGCTAGCTTCTCTTTGATTCAAAATAAGTTTAATGTGAGAAAGTCGTAATCTGCATATGAATAAGCATACATTTAGACAGTGCGTTGTGAACTGTGGCGCTATTCCCAGCCAAGTTTGCCTTGGCGTGTTATTATACTGCCCCCCTCCTCCGGATCAGTGACTAAGTAGCCAGAACCAGTTTAAATAGGACGTTCTATGCCCAATCTAATGAATGGCCTTTGATTTTGCTAGTGTTTTGTTGATTACCGAGGCCTAATGACCTCTGTGTGTGGTGTGTTCAGGTCGAGACCCCTCCAGACGGAGGATGTGATTTCTAATTGGTAACTGGGCGTTGTCGCGAACCATATGAAAACAGCATTCAAATGATTTGTGCAGGAAGTGAATCTGTAAAAATGACGACAGCATATTCAAATCATCAGTACAATTAGTTGGATGGGGAGCATCTTTTGTACAGTTAGATTGTATGAATTTGGTGCAATTCGTCAGTACAATTAGTTCTTTTGTCTTAGGGCCTGTTTGGTCCCCCCTGTGAAACTGAACTTTAGTCACTTTAGCTACTAAACTACCAAACAAACTGACTAAAAAGGGACTAAAGTAGTTTAGTTATATTAGTCACCCTAAGAGTAGTTAAAAGTTGGCTAAAGTGCCCAGTAGACAAGGGCTGCCTCTCATTATTGCTGGTCTCCTACACTGATTTAGATATTTATTAGGGGTAGTTTGATCTTTGTTGATCTGTTTTAATGGCCTTTAGTCACTAGAACCAAACAGGAGTGATTAAAGTTTAGTCATTGGTTTTAGTAGCTAAACTTTAGTAGGGGAACCAAACATGCCCTAAGTGTCAATCTTATATTTATAGATTGTATGTGTGGCGCTTGATAGAAAGGATCTCTTTACGATTCCATCTTGTATGCTTACGGTATTCATGAACCGGCTCATGTAAAACGTGCGCTGTTTGTAAGCTAATAAGGTTTTTTTTTATTGAATGAAAGTGTGATGTTATTTCCGATTGGGTAACTAACACAATGCTAGATTACATAGAATTAAGTTTTTTGTTCCCACGTGTCAAATGCTAGATTAGCTTAAATCAGCCTTCAAAATATAGGTTACTGAAAAATGCCAATCTAATTTTGTATACATTATCAAGTTGTATACGGGGAAAAGATACATGCTACGCTCGTCATTCTGAAGTTCGTTTAGGGTGTGTTCACTTCACGAAAAGTAGCTGAAAAGTTACTGTAGCACTTTTCGTTGTTATTTGGTAAAATTTGTTCAACTATGGATTAATTAGACTCAAAAGATTTGTTTCGAACTTTACAGACAAACTATGCAATTAGTTATCTTTTTTACCTACGTTTAATGCTCCATGCATGCGTCGAAAGATTTGATGTGATGTGTGTAAGAGAAAATATTTTGGGTTGGGAGGGGAAGTGAACGCGGCCTTAGCATCCATCTACCGAATCAGACAAAATAAATGGACCCAAACTACGTATGCCCGGACGGATGGACGGCTCAGCCAAAAGAGAGTGATTTATATTTTGAGCTTACCTTCGTACATATCATATGGTTCAAAAAGCACGGAAATAGATAAATGTGCAAAAGAAGATACTTTGCAACAAAAGATGCTTATTCTAACAGTAATGATGGAACTTAGGTGTCTAAACGGACGCAGGAGTCCAAACGCCACCTCCACCTCCGCGCCCACTACCACTCTACTTGGGCCTCTGTCCGCTCCCACGCCACCTCCACCTCTGCGCTTGCTTCAGCTAGGGTTTCGGCGAGGGCGGCGCGACCTCCTCTCTGGCCTCTCCCCCCTCTTTCTTCTCTAACTTCGGCGGCTATAGAAGGGGTGTTGGGGGGAGGGAGGCTGGCTAGGCAGTGAGGACCGCGGCCAAGCAGCTTAGCGTCATGGCGGCGGTAGTGCTGGCCGGACCAGGTCAGGGCCGGGGCATCCCGGATGTGCTCGCCATAGTTGGAGAAGATAGCGGCGGCGGGAGGAAGGAGGGAAAGAGGAGGCCGCCACGGGCGCGGTAGGATCTCACCGAAGCGCGGCCACAATAGTAGAGCTCCGGCGAGACCCTACCGCGCCACGGCGGGGCGGTGCCGGCAGTGGAGGAGCAGTCGGGCACGTGAAAGAAGCGGGGGAGGAGCAATCAGGCGCGAGGAAGAAGCACCACTTTGTTGATTTACACACTTCTTTAAGATGAAAATTTAGTCCCTTTTGTTTTTTTATATATCTAAAGGATGATGAAACGTTCATGATTCTTATCAGGCAATAAATATATTGCTAAGCTGAAAATATACACCAAAACATATATGCAGTAGCTAAGCATACAACTTTCAACTTAGTACATATCGGTTCAACAAGCACGAAAATAGATAAGATACTTGCAGCACAAGTTGCTTATTCTCATGATCGATCGGCTGTTAAATGATCCGAATAAGACTTTCCGTGAAGGGCTTGACATCGAAGTTGAAGAGTTTTTCCACTTGCTTGCCCGCTGGTACCCCATGCGACGCACATAATGGGACTGTTCGCTGATTTGCTGTGAGAGAAAAACACTGTTGAAGAAGCGCTGATCAGCACAAGCGAACAGGGTGAATATCCTCAGCTCGGAAGTTGCCAGGTCGTAGCAGTATATAGTGTTAGCTTGCCACAAGATGATTCCGTCGCTGAAAGGAGGAAGAGCCATCGTATGGCAAAGACCTGAGAACTGGATGGAGTATTGCCACTCCCATCCCATGGTGTGTTCAAGCCCTCATCTGCTATAGGTAATATCCATATACTCAATATTGTGTCATCACTGTTACAGGACATCAGACATAGATCCCGGCCATGTAGCACGTCCAGCGTGATTTCATCATCAGGATTCAAATCATTTGGCAGCCCAGTGATCGTGTCATCGAGGTGCTCTCCCCGGACGACGGCGACCTTGTCATCGTCCACGACTACCACCTCTGGGTGCTCCCCACCTTCCTCCGCCGCAAGTGCCCGCGCGCCGGCATCGGGTTCTTCCTCCACTCGCTGTTCCCCTCCCCCGAGATCTTCAGCACCATCCCTGTCCACGACGATCTCTTCCAAGGCCTCCTCAACGCGGACCTCGTTGGCTTCTAGAACACCGACTACGTGCGCCACTTCGTTGCCTGCTGCTCGTGCCACCTCGGTGTCTCCAGCGACGGCGGCCGAAGTGCGAACACGACAGGCATCAACTACCACGGCCGGACCATCGTGGTCGTGACTCTCTCATCAATGCATCCACTTTTTAGTTGGTGGATCATCCAAACAATACCAAACTATTAATTACTTAGCTAATATTAATTGTATACTATTAGCCATCTAACTATTTACTGCTAGTGGATTCAAACTAGATCTTGTTTAGGTTTGTAGAGCTCATCGTTATTATTTCCTCTGTTCTAAATTATAATTCGCTTTGACTTTTTTATTCATCCATTTTGCAATGTATCTAGACATATTATTATATCTAGGTGCATAGCAAAATGGATGTACCAACAAAGTCAAAGCGACTTATAATTTGGAACGGAGGGAGTAGCTGCTAAAAATTGGTCCTAGATGATCCAAACAAGTTGGCTAATTGTTAGCAAGTCATCCAATTATAGTCCATTAGGTGTTTAAAACAAAGGAGCTAAAATGAACTAATAGTTTGAGAAAAGATCATAATGTCCCACCCACCTGCTCCTTCCATGCCTTGTGCACGTATACACAGGGTAGAAAAGATTTTGCCATGAATCATAGATCAATTAGCCCACGTATCCAAATAGTCTAGCTAATTTTAGCTAATTATTAGTAGGCTATTAGTTCTGATCTATCAAAGAGGCTTAGACCAAACATAGATTTGGCCGTGGTGGTACTCTATCAACAATACGCACTCCATTTCGTTTCTCTTACTTCAAAAATGCATGAGACACAATTCTCGATGTGTAAGTGTGTCATACACCATCTTTTGTTCTCTGGGTGTGTTTAGTTCCGCGAAAAGGTGTAAAAAAAGTACTGTAGCACGTTTTGGCTTTATTTGGTAAATAGTGTCCGATCGTTGACTAATTAGGTTCAAAACGTTCGTCTCGCAAAGTACAACCAAGTTGTACAATTAGTTTTTGATTTCATCTACATTTAGTACTCCATGCATGTATCGTAAATTTGATGTGACGGGGAATCTTTTATTTGCACAGTGATTTTTTTTTGAGGAACTGAACACAGCCTCTTTTGCAAATGTGCAAGTGTGTGTACGATTGTACGAGCCACACACTTCTCTGCTTTCGGATGCGAATGAGCCATGGACAATTCGGTTCTGCAGAGACGCGTGCGTGGCGATACTATTCGGCAGTGAAGTGTGAAGACTACGGGCACAGCTGTTGTCGATCGACAACGACAGTGAACAGAAACAATCGGCTGGGGACGAACGGCGGCGGAGAACTTACCAAGACTCCGGCGGTGGCGTTGTCGATGCCGGTGCCCGCGGACGCGAAGCAGACGCCGCGCGCGAAGTCGTCGATGCCGTAGGCCGGGTCGAGGTAGGCCGGCACGAGCGCCTCGGAGATGAGGTCCGGGGGCAGCCGCCCGTTGCCGAAACGGCCGGTGGCGCGCGGCCCGCCCGGCATGTCGCGGCCGTACGGCGGGAAGTCGGCGCGCAGCGGGGTGGGGATCTGGTTGTTGTTGCCCGTGTCCACCGTCGAGTCACCGAACACGATCACCGCCGGCACCCGCGGCGCCGCGGCCCGCGCGACGCCGCTCGTCGCCGTCAGCACCAGCAGCAGCTGCGCGGCTTCGGCCCCAGAACGGCAGGTCGGCGCCATTGGGAGCGTGTGTGTCAGTGAGTGTGATGCAGCTGGCGGCGAGCGAGTGGTGTTTTGAAGAGCGCGCTGCTGGTTTCTTGCCGCAATAAATGGAGGTGAGGGTGGCGGGAAGGAACTGTGGCGACAGCTACAATACTGCGGAGTGCAGAGAAGGGGCAGGGGCCAGAGGCTCACAAGTCACAAGTAAGGGCTGGTTCGGCTGGTGGAAAAAACCGGCTGGTTTCGGCTGATTCAATAGTGTTCTGTGAGAGAGAATAAGCTGAAACAAGCTGAAACAAGCCGAAACATGACCTGCAGAACAGGGCATAAGGCTCGACGAAAAACTCTGAACCTCGTTAGCTCGCTCGGCTCGTGGCTAGCTCGGCTCGGCTCGGCTCGTTAGGGTAACCTGGCCATGTTTAGTTTCTAAATTTTTTTAAAAAAAACATTGTAGTACTTTTCGTTTGTATTTGATAAACTTTGTCCAATCATGAATTAACTGGCTCAAAAGATTCGTCTCGAAATTTACAGACAAACTGTGCAATTAGTTATTTTTTTACCTACATTTAATGCTTCATACATATGTCGGCATATGCGATGTGACGGAAAATCTTGAATTTTTTTTGTATTTTGGAGTGAACTAAACAAGGCCCTAGATGGCTTGACGCTGAAATGAATTGCTGTCATCTTGAGATCACACCAAGCAGTTTTTTGTATAGGCCTCGTTCGGCTGTGCTGATAAGCCGGCTGAAAAACACTGTTAACTGATTTATTACGAGAGAAAAGTATTATTCCAACTAAAAAAAGTCAAAAATACGGATTATAACCCGAGAGAACAGGGTCATATTCAGCTACTAGCTAGCAAGATTGCATCACCGAATTGTTTTTATTTTTCCTTACCCTTTCCTGAAAAACTCTGATTTTGATTGGCATCTTTTCCCGAATAGGAAGACGTGAGCATTCAGTTTTGCCAGAATGGCTCAGTTCGTGCAGAGATTTGTACGAAGTAGCCAGCTCTTGTGACGGGTATGGACGCACGGAGTAAGGTCACGTTAAGAAAAAGTTCCGCCCGTGTTTGGAAGTATTAAGAAAATTTCTAGGAGCACAATCATACGGGAAGACTTTTATCCTGCATTAGATCCCTTTATTGGTGGGTAATGCCATGATCTCGGGCAGGGGCGGATCTAGCACCGGGACGGGGTGGGCTCGAGCCCCTGCTACCGCCGCTCGGACCATAGAGCCCCTCCTAAGCCCCCGCTACAAATTTGTACATATTCAAGATTAGAAGGAGAGGCTAGGGATGAAAGATTATGAGATAAACTCCTTCTAACTTATTTTCTAGATCCGCCACTGATCTCGGGCTAGTAATTACTCCCTCCGTTCCTCTAATTTATAAGACGGTTTGATTTTCTATATTTAAGTACTTGTATAATTTGAAATGAAGAGAGTACGAACTATGAGCCTAATGTTGGTACAACAGCTCATGCCATTTTGTACCATGGTGACTCTATACATCTGTTGACAAATTTGACAACAACAAATCTATCAGATTTTTGGCCAATCAAAAAAGAAGACAGCTCACCAAAAAAAAATCTGAAAGATAATACCTATATAAATATGTTGACAGTTTTGTTGGCTTTATATCTATTCAATTTTGTGTTTGGGATTTGAACCTTACGGTACAAAGTTTATAAGGTTATAATTCAAAATTTTGAACCTAGCAGTACAAAGTTTATAATGTTATAGTTCAAAGTTTTAAACCTAGCGGTACAAAGTTTGTAATGTTATAGTTGAAAGTTTATGAATCCTAAGTGTAAAGTTTTGAACCTAACATTACAAAGTTTATAATGTCATAGTTCAAAGTTTCGTACCTATACAAGTATAAAGTGTGTAATGTCATAGCAAGTTTATAAACCTGAGTGTAAAATTTTGAATCTAGCAATACAAAGTTTATAATGTGATAGTTCAAAGTTCTGAACCTAGTAGTACCAAGTTTGTAATGGCATAGTTAAAAGTTTATAAATCCTGAGTGTAAAGTTTTAAACTTTGCGATGCAAAATTTATAATGCGGTAGTTCAAAGTTTTGAACCTACAAGTACAAAGTCGTTTTTTGCAGAGTTATTATCTTTTTATTGGTCAAAATCTGATAGATTTTAACAGAACAAATCTGTCAGCTGAATAGCTAAACAATCCATCCAGCACGAATCTTCAAACAAAATGAATGGTCCAAAATCTGACAGATATGAATCAACATTTTCTGTCGACAAAAATGTAGCAATTTTCTTTATACAATTCACTTCTATATCCGGCTTTTACATTTTAATTTAATGGCTTTGTTGACATCCCTTTCCACGTTATTAGGAATTATCTTGTGAACTTTTTCTATATTTATTAAACTCTGATACTGAACTATGTTTATATTTCTATTATATTTAATATCAAATGATAATTCAATTTAAACCTCACGCTATTATAAGTTGAAGATTCAATTGAAAAAGTTATCAACATACATGAAGTTAGTTCTGTCTGCGGTCATGACAACCTCGTACAGCTAGCGTCCGTGTCGCCCACCACACGGGTGGCTCGGGCGACGACCCTAGGCGCCGCCGCAACCAACCAGCAACACCTCCCCTGCCCTCGCCGCTGCCGGAGCGCGGCCCCCAAGGATGGCGGCGGTGAGGATCTTGCCCAGGAAGGTCGCAAGCACCTCCATGCGAGTCCATGCTCGACGACTGGGACGGCGTCGCGGTCGGGCGCGGTGGGCTTTGCACGCGGAGGCGCTAGGAGGCTTCCGGAGGGGATGACGACGGTCAGAGCCGCCGGTTAGTTGCTCGGGTGGTCGGGTCTGAAGCCCGAGCGGCTAGATCTGGCTTGCCCTGACCGGAGGCATGGCGGCCGGCTGACGGTGGTGCCCGGCGGCCTCGAGGTCGTGGGTGGCCGGTTGGTTCAGATCCCGCTTCTGTGGCTAGATCGGGTGGCCTCATGCCCGGATCTGTGATCTCCTGCTCCTATTTCGGCTTGGGGAGTCATCAGCACGACAGTGGCCGGAGCTGCTGGCCGGCGGCCAGATTTGCGCAGCCTAGGCCCTCACCTTTCCCGAGGGTCGTGGTATGTGCCGGGGTGGCGAGTTCGACGACGGTGGCTGCCGGCATCGATGACGGCAGGTGGCTCGATCGAACAGGGCGGCAGTTGGCGCAGCAGACAGGCCATGGCCAATGCTGTGCACGGGGTTGAGGTGCCATGGCAAAAGCTTTGCTCCTCTTGGGCCGATGACGGCGATGTCGCCAGACGTCGTTTCTTCTCTGGAAGCATCAATCGATCGGTCATCTTCCCGTTGTGCGGCTTGTTTTCCCTGGGTGAAAACTTGGACCTTCTGGTCAGGCGACGGCGGCGCCAGTGGCGTCGTGTTCCTCCTTGGAGGCGTCATTTTGGAAGATTGTGCTCAGTCAGTCTACTGCGGCGGCCAGCGTCGTGGCAAGGAAGGTGGAGGCTTAGTTGATGATTCAAGTTTGCGGTGTTAACGACGGAGGAAGGCGGTCAGGAGGAGGGCATTGGTGTGGCGATTGGAGGGCCTCGCATCTGCTGGCAGTGGACCATGAAATTGGTGAGGAGGCCATCGTGGAGGCGCATGGGAGGTGGTGGCCAGCAGATTTGAGTTGCCAAGATGACCTACGTGGTATGGCGGAGGACAGTATCGCATTATGGCGGCTGTTTCCGGTGCGAGGAGGCGTTCTGACCAGTAGCTGGAGGACGTATGTGGCACTTTTATATTTGATGAGGCAACTAGGTCCGGAAGCTACGGTGTGCGTGCTTTGTGTTTGAGTTTGCGTGGTTTTGAAAGTGCTCGTGGTGTAATAAGGAATAGTTATATACATTAATTGATGCAGAAGCTGGGATATTAATATATTCCCTTTTCTAAAAATTAGGACTCATGGCCTCATAGGTGAAAACTATCATGCTTGGCGGTTGGCATCATGGGCTATGTGCAGCATTGTTCCTCACCATGGGCGCATCCAGAGGTGGAATCAGGGGGCTAGCAGGGGTCGTGCCCCCCCTCTCCCAAGCACAGTAGATTTATTTAAATACCTATATAAATATTTATATTTATAGCATAAAAAATATTAATTTCATCTATTTTTTATTAAAATATGATGATTTTGGTTATAAATAGTGTAGATTTTTTTAAAAATTTGTTGAAACATATAATTATGTATATTTTATCACACTAAAAAATATGATCATAATTGTCCGGCCTTGCACCCCGCTTAATCAAAATTGCTGGTTTCGCCTATGGGCGCATCGTGTTGGTACTTCCCCATCCCATCCCTCTCCTGTATCTAGGTGAAAACTTAGCTCCTGCCTTCGAACGAGAGGCAGCATGTTCACGTCGTTGGAGGTGTTGCTTTGGTAGACCAGCTATGTGCAGCATTGATTGTCGGTAGACCTGCGGTGCCTTGCGGACATCACGGACATGTCTTCCCGTGCAATTACTTGACTTGTATTATTTAGGAGGAGAAGGGAGGCCTTAGTTTGATGGGGCTTTGTGGAAAGAAGAAACTCATGTGTTGCTCAAAGGAATATAGGTCATCTATTCAGTTGTTTCGGACATTGTTTGTGGTTATTGAGTCATGTTACTAGATGACCGGCTGGTGGAGAATAGGTGGACTTCGGAGACATGCGGAATTCTGTAGATGCACCATTCATCACTTCTTTTGTAGGAGGATGACAAAGTTTTGTTTATATATTACTTCGTGGTACAAAGAATATGTGTCCCCACATCAGGTTATTTCTCCGTGGATAGATTGTAGGTTGATATAAGTGGGTTTTGACTGTACATGTTAGGTCAAAGAACCGAGTTTCTTGAGCCTCGTTCTACATTTTTATTTTTTACTACAGTGGTAGTGCTTGTTACATATTCTGGAACTTTATTTAGAGTCTGTCTACACATCAACCAAATGTTTTAGGGGTGCTGAGCACTCGATCTCTTTCTTCCTTCAATGTTCTTCCTTCTCGCCCCTGCTGCCCCGCTGCGGCCTCGTTCTTCCCCTTCCCCCTCCTTCTTCCGTGGAGAGCTCTGGTCATGGGCGCCCACCCCGACCTAGCCTGGCCGTCTCTGCCGCCGCCAGGACCCGAATGCTGCCCTCCCGCGCGTCCCCACCGTCTGGTCGGGCTGCCTGCCCCGATTTTCCCTTTTGAGGACGCCATATTTGAACAAGAAGAAAGAGAGAGGACGAGCGAGCAAGCAGAAATAGAGTGTTCCAACACTCGGGGGTTGGATAGCATTACTCTTAATAAGGGCCTGTTTGGTTAGAGGTGTTAAAGTTTAACAAACAATGTAGCACTTTCGTTTTATTTGACAAAAAGTTTTCAATTTTGGACTAATTAGGCTTAATAGATTTATCTCATAAATTACTCCTAATCTGTGCCGACATGCATGCAATTAGTCTACATTTAGTACTCCATGCATTTGCCGCAACATTGATGTGATGGGAATTAAACTGAATGATTCACAAACCAAACAGGGCCTAAATCATTCGTCATCTAAGAAGACAAAAAAGGTCTTGATTAGACTCGCATGCATGTTAGCATTTTGATAATGTGGTAATCAAGTTAGTGAGAAAAGAGAAGGAAATTAGACCTTATCAAAGAATATATAGCTTCTACCCTAAACTAGAAAAGGATAACTTTGTCATTGGGCCACAACTTGGTTTCCATCGCGGAGTCCACACACTTTCATCTCACAACCGTGTGCCACACCCATGGCACCTCCATAATGATAGGATGCTGGCGTCCGTCCCTCCGGACGCCCCGCACTTGTGCTCTGCTTCTTGCCTCAGAACGCGTCCGCACTCTGCCAAAATATCTCCACAAAATAAAAAAAAAGACAATGCCGCTCATCTTCTCCAGCGTAGCTGCGCAGCCACAGGCAGCGCACCCGCCCCGTCGCGTGCTTCTCCAGCGCGGCGCCGCTGCACTCTCGCGCCATCCCTGGCTGCTCCGCGGTCCGTGCCACCACCACGCCCCCATCTAGCTCACCCATCGCGGAAGGGAGGCAGGGGAGGCATGCGGGCCTTTGCCTAGAGAGGCCTGTGCATGCGCCCCCATCAACCTCGCCCATCGGCAAGATGGGGAAGGCTACGCTTGGGTGTACGCTGAGCCGTTTACGTTGCAAGCGAATGTTTCAGTTGCTTCAAATGTTTCAAAGGTACGTTGTAAGTGTTTTGTACGAATGTAACAAAAATAGATCAGGATGTTGCATATATTACAATGGCTATACACGTATGTTGTAAGCATCTGTTCCAAATGTTTCGTCTGCTTTTTCAGATGTATGTTGCAAGTGTGTTTACTTAGATGTTGTATATGTTTCGCGCATATGTTGTAAGTGTTTTATCTGGATATTGCATATGTTTTGCAATGGCTTTTCAAGCATTTTTTAGGTGTTTTTGCAGATGCGTGTTTCATCTGTCTTGAGACGTATGTTGCAAATGTTTCATCTGGATGTTTCAAAAGTAGAATATGTATTGCACAGGTTGCAATGATGCCGGTGGCTGGCGGACAGCGGCCTACCGCAGGACTTTAGCTCCTACCCCACGCCTTCCTCGCGCGGCGTGCCTCGCCCTCTCCTCTCCTCTCACTCCCCTTCGTTTCCTTCCCGCCATCTCGCCATGGTAGTTCGAGCTCGGCGGGAAAACCCTACCCGACGAGCACGCAGACACCCGCAGAGGTGGAGGCCCCGGGTGGGCTGACGGCAGCGCGATGCCCGTGTGCTGGCCCTGGAGCAAGCTGAGGTCCGTGCCGTCCGCTCGCTATGTGCGGGAAACAAGCAGTCGTGGATCCATCCGGACGTCCGGGCGCCAGTAATCGATCACGACCTCGCCCAACGCCAGACTGTGTCACACTGCTCCACACAGCGTATTCCCTTGCCTGTGCGCCCGGCCACGCCACGGCGCGCCACCACGCTCCTGGCCCCAACCGTGCCTTGTCGCGCCTCCCCCGCTTGGCTGTATTGTCCCACCACGCCACCCGCTCACAGTAGGTCAGTAGGTGTAGCTGCATCGTGCACATGTGCACGCGTCCTTGCGTCCACGCCATTGCTTTGCATGACAGGGAAACTGGCAATAACCCTATACGTCATGTAGTAGGTTCATTTCCTTTCCTCTTGCAACAAATGGTTGAACAACCGCATCGCTCGATTCATGCATTGATTTAGTGTTGTTTGATTTTGACAAGGAATTAACGATCATGCGACCTGCCCTGTTTCCACCATTTTTACTGGAACACGTACAGCGTGGCGTTCATCTTGCGGTCGGCGAGGAAGCGGTGGAGGTGCTCCGTGGGGTGCATGGCGTCCCAGAACGCGTACTTGCCGGCGTCCGCGCACGTCAGCGGGCTGGCCTCATTGCACATGTACGCCATCTCGAACCGCCCCGTGGTGCCGCAGCACCCGGCCCGGACGTCCTCGAACCCGTACGCCGCCGGGTCGGCGAGCACGTCCGCCACGGGACCGTACACGTCGCCGTAGACGACCCTGGCGCCGCCGCCGAGGCCTCCGGCGCCGTCCAGGCGCGCCACCAGGTCGCGGAGGCCCGCGTTGAAGGCCCGCGCCACGACGTTGTACTCCTCGGTGCACGCGCCCGTGGCCGCGTGGCGCTCCAGCGGGAGGCACCCCATGGGCGGGAGCCCGTTGAGGTCCAGCTTGCGCGCGCCCAGCGCGTGCAGCGCGCGCGCGAACGACTCCGCCACGCCCAGGAGGTAGCCCGCGTAGTCGGACGCCGCCGCGTACTGTGCCGCGTGGCCGCTCGGCACGCCGTAGTGGTTCTCCAGGAAGTCGTTGGTGCCCGTGCTCACGACGTAGAGCGCCTCCGACAGCGTCTCCTGAGCCCTGTCCTCGCCCTGGAAGCTCCTCAGCTTCGCCGCGTACTCCTTGAAGTAGTCCAGCTCTTTCCACAGCGGCAGAACGGACTGCAAAAAGGATCGACGTGTTTGTCGGAGGCGGCGTTCATTGGCGTCGTAACAAAGAAGCTATTTTTTGTGCACGAGCACGATGGCGTCTTTCTTACAAAAAGATCTGACGTGGCGTTGTCGTAGCCGGCTCCTGCAGACGCGAAGCAGGCACCGGTGGCAAGGCTGCTCATGTTGACGTTGGGGTCCAGGTACGCCGGCACGAGTTGGGGGAGGCCAAAAGCCTCGGACATGAAGTCGATGGCGAGGCGGCCGTTGGAGAACCGGCCGGTGGGCTGGCCACTACTACTGCCGCCGCCGCTTCCCGGCGGACGGAGGTCGCGGCCGTAGGGCGCGAAGTCGCCCTTGACGAGCGTGGAGATGTAGTTGTTGTTGCCCGTGTCGACCGTCGAGTCGCCGAACACGATCAGCGCAGGGACCTTAGCGGCCGCTGGTGGTCCGCCGCCGGAGAGGATGTGCAGCTGCAGCAGGATGATCGATAGAGAATGCCGCAACGCCGACATGTTCTATGTTCACGGATCAGCAAGTGCGCGCAGCTCAGTTTGTTTCGGTGGATTGGATCATGTCAATCCGCTGTCAATTTCTTGATGTGCTACCGTCGCCTTTTTGCTAGGTTTGGCGAACTACTACTACTAGTGATTTGGCCATCCTGCGGTTACAACTGATCGAGACGAGTCTGCACATTCAATGGAAACTTCCATGATTTGTCGCTAGTATATTGTCTTTTTATAATCCTATATAATTCTATTTTCACGATCGTTCCTTCTATTTTTTATACCATACTAACAAAAAGGCTCTAGCGTTGCAACGGATTATTATCCTCTTACGCATAGTGTTCTCTCACCCTCGCCTCCGCCCCCACCATCAGTTGGTGTACTCAACAGTGAGGTGTAACAACACCCCTCAAGCACTTGAAGACAGTAGTTAGCTTTCCGCCTTCATACGGCGGTAGTCACCCACCAATGGGTCACCGTAAGCTTCGATGATGACACAATTCCGAGTTATTTGTTATGACGAAATATAGGATTGAAAAAGAATAAAAATATCTTTATATTTATAACAATATATAATTGATATAACAATGTATTCTAGGCATCAAAACTTTGATGCTATACTATTACAATCAGCATGTGCAAGTAACATATATACTAACATGGAGTATATCAAAATCAGGCATACGTTATATTATATAATATACATGTATGAGCGTACTATATGTGAGGGCTTTGCATTTTCAAGGGGACAAAAAAATGTAAAAGGATTATGGGTTGTGGTGGCCTTACGCTGCTACGCATTGCATTTGATGACAGCACTATCGTCCACACCTCCGTTTGATGCTTTATTCTTCCCCACAGAGAACAACAAAGTGGCAGACCATTTAAAGAAAACAGAACGTCAGACCATTCTACGTCTCTCTCTTTCCTCTTTACCACTTCTACCGCAGAGTTTGGTGGTTGCGAGTAAGGGCCCATTCGTTTAGGGGTGGTTCTGGACTGGAACTGTTCCCGGTGACGCTAGCTATATAAATTAAAGAAGGAATTCCGGTTGAAATAATTCCAGGCCATGAAAACTTACTAACCGAACGCAGCCTAAGGGAGATCAGATCAGAGCAGAGGAAGGGAAGCCTAGAATTGACTTTGTAAGGCCGATTTCACTTAGCTGCTCCTCAACAGAGGCGAGGTATATCGGCAGTGGAGCTCCCCATCTCCAACCGATGAATCGGTGATTCACAAAGCAGAGCCATAGTTAGGTGCTTGGCCAACAAGACAATCAGGGGAGGAACCATTGTCTGACGTCGAGCATTAAGTTGGCAGTAGCATCGGCAGGGTCTCGCGGTGTTAAGGTCCCCCTAGCTCGCCTTTCCTTCAACTACTCCCCCTCCGCAGGTTTGGTTGCTTGGTCATGGGCTCGACCGCTAAAGGCCTCCCTGCATACGCATTGGGAGCCATACCAAAATGGATTGGAGGAGGTGATTCGGACGATTAGCTAGGCAACCGGCATTGAGCTTCGGCAGGCCTCACGTCGGAGGCTTTGATGATGACGCCATGTACGATGTGAGCACATCTTTAGCGGCAAGCGTGAGAGGCATCATGGCTGTCGCCACCCGACGAGTGACGAGTTGGAGCTGCGGCGGCTTCGGCAATCCGCACGTGCAAGGCAAGGGCGGCTTCAGGCGTCCAACAGCTTGCTTACATGCGAGTTTAGGGTGGCTACGGCGGTGTTGTTCACCTCCAAATCGCTACCGGGTACCGGCTCCTCCTTGGTAACCGCACCGGTCGCCATGCGTGCCTGTCCGGCCGGTGCACAAACGGATCCAATCAATCCTTAGTCATGGACTCCGTGATGGTGATGGACTCCAAATTCCAGATGTGGAGGGAAAAATATAAAAAAAGGAATAGCATAGGAGGAAAATTTTTATTTAGCAGCTTATGAGTCCGGATCACATACATGACCCAATATGTTTTGGAATCGGACTGTATCGCGCTAGACAAGACTATTCTAACACATATGAGTACGAGTTATATATATGAGTTTAGATAGAAAAACTCTCCATCGTCCGGTAGTTAGGGGGAGACGGACCAAACAAATGGATAGACAAAAAAAAGAGCCTGAAATTTTGTCTATTTAGTATTAGCGTTTTTATGGTGGTTTTTATTGACATGGCATCATGCCAATCTTATGCTGCGTAACGTCAGCTAAGAGAAGGTAAATAGGACTACATGATACTCAGGGGGTAAATCAGTCTAAAAAGTATTAAAAATCCAATTATTTATTGACAAATTATGCAATTGAAAATCCTAAAATCTAGTTTAATCTTAAAAAATCATAGAGAATTTTATTTAGCTAAAAAACTATTAAACTAGTTTCATATTTTTTTAAAAAACCATTCTCTATCTTATGGTGCCTAAATTAGAATTAATTGAATCTTATATGGACTTTTTTTTGGTTCTTATTTGCTAGTGCTAGCATATAGGCTCTCGTTATGTATTATAATCAGTCTAAATTGAAGAAATTGATTTTGATGACAACACAAGTGTCATCATGTTTACCACTATTTATTGAGTATGAACATAAGTGTCGCTCCATCATGTCTGCGCCACTTAATCCTATTTGTACAAACATCATGTTCCCTAGGCTACCATCTAGATTTTTCTACCTCACTACCCTCCATATTTATTGTATTAAAACTTAATTAATTTCAATAGTTTGTAAAACTTTAATTAAATATATTAAATGATGGGTGCATGCATGCCTATGTGCAGCAGTGTGCGTGTAGCCTCACAGGGGACCAACACCCACTATGGCTCTAAGGACCCTCCACCCACACTTCTACCGTTCCATGTAGTCTGAATGATCAACATCGACTAATTGTAATAAATAATAAGAGATTGTACTAGAAAATAAACACCAAAATAAGTCCATTAAGATTCAAACAATTTCAAGCTAGGCACCATAATATAAATCATGATTTTTTTGAAAAAAATCTAAAACTAGTTTCGTAATTTTTTGAGCTAAAACAAAATTCCTATAGATTTTTTAAAGATTAAACCAGATTTAGATTTTTAAATTCCATTATTTTGTCATGTAAAAAATATTTGCTATATTTTTTTTTGAAAAAATATTTATGTGAATTTCTTGATTTTTAGAAAAAAATATTTTTAGTTCGATTTACCTATGTGAACTTTCAACTTTGTATGATTTATCCTCTCGTGGCTAACGTGGCAGCCATGTAAAACGGCTGACACAATGTTATATAACAGAAACCACCGTCAAAACTGGCTAGGGTGTAAAAACTAATGACTATTTTAAAAGTTAAAAAGGAAATAAAACTATTTTATAAGTAAGGGGGCTAAGAGTAACTCTAGCAGGACCCTCAAATCAGCGCCTCTACTCTTAATTTGAGGGCTCCCTTTTATTTTTTTTATATGCTCCAGCAGGGGCCCTCAAATTCATTCGAACGAAGATTGACAACAAGACCCACTCGTCGTTCTAAACTTCTCTCCCCATACTCTACCTACTAAGCTATGCGCGCAGATAGGGAGACCGCACACTCCACACGTAAGAAGCCCTCTGGCGGCCACCCGCTCCGTGTGAGAAGTCGTGGCTTCTTCTATGGTGGCCGCCCAAAAGCTGCAGATTCTTCTCCGGCAAACGCTTGTGGCTTTGCAGCTTCTTCTATGTGCGGTAGAGGAGGAGAGGAGCTGTGTGGAGGAGAGGAGGAGGTCGTGACAGGTAGAAGAGGAGGAGCGGTGAGGAGGACAAAAAGGAGGTTGCCACCACGGCTGTGGTGAGGATGAGACCATGCTCGAGGACCTGCCAAATCTGATGATGGCGGCGGAGAGGACGTAGTGGGTGCCGTCACTAGGAGGAATCTGCGGATTCTTCATCTCCAGCCGACAGCAGCGGCGAGGAGGAGTCTGTGCCCATTGGATTTGGCGGTGGTGGCGGAGAGGGTGCAACGCGGTGCAGACGTGTGGGCGGTGCGGGATGCAGTTGTGTGGGAGAGTGAAAGTGCATCTAGGCTTCTAAGTGGATTTTGGCACATTGATGACGATACAATTTAGGATTTAATGGGATTTATTGTGTGTAGACATATTGTAATTGTGCAAAGATATATGACAACATAAGGAGACCCGCAGTTCAAATCATTGTGGTATATGGATGATTTAATACTTTATCAATTTCTATTTTGAATATGAGTAATAGGGAACGTTGTACTAAAAAGGGGGACACAAATGACAACCTTAAGGGAAATAATGTGTTCTTACAAAAACATCAAAAAACCCCCAAGACAACCCAAAGACGGATAAGCTAAACTCTTATTCCTTCTAGCCATGGTGGAAGTTCCGCGGTTGATTGCGGAAGTTCCGCATCCAAGTGCAGAACTTTCACACTTAATCTGTACCATTTGGAAAGTTGAAAGGGGTATTTATACTCTCTCTTCTTCTCCAACAGTTGTCCGCAACATTCACTCCTCAGCCAACTCGCAGATAGCTCCTTCCTCCTCCATTGAAGCCCCCACCCTCTCCATTGAGTTCTAGGTGATATTACTTGAGAGATTGGGTTGGGAAGTAAATTAGAGAGCTAGTGAGCAAGAGATTCAGATCTTTGGTTCTCCCTCTATCTTGTGGTTTGGGTTTGTTATTCTTGGAGCTTGGGCTCCTAGATGGATAGATGTTGCCCGAGGCTCCCAATCAGTTGTGGTTGAGCACCGGGATGTCTGTATTGCCCTTGTGAAGCTAGTGAAAACACTCAAGCTCGATCTTTGGTTCGCTTGAGAAGAGGTGGGAGTTGGAACAAACCCTGAGACTTTTTTGTAGCTCACTCAACAATGAGGCCGTAGGCAAGCCTTTGTGGCGCCGCTGAACTTCAAGGTAAATCTTGTGTCTTGCCTCTTATTGTTGTGGTTTGAGCTCACCTCTTGTTTGAATGGCAAAATTAGGGTTTCCACCCAATCTACTTGTCTAGTGCACTGCAGCTGCAAGGACAAGGTGCAAAGGGAATCTCATACTATGGTTGTTGGCATTTTAGCCAGTACGTGCGAAACTTTCGTGAACGTAGAAGTTCGGTGGGAATCCACGAAACCTCCGCATTTTGCTAATCCGCTGCATCGAGTTTTAAGTTTTTACATGCCTCTCTCCCCTCTAGGCCTTGTCTGATCCTTTTAGAGGGAATTTGTCGTAAATATAGGATGGGGCTGAAGCTAAACCTCTAAGAATGAGAGTCGGAGGGAGGATTTAGGTGCCCATCCAAATTTGAGGGCCCTAGTAGATGTCCCATGTAGCATAATTTTTGACCTAGTCACCTATATTTAGCTATGAATGCTCAAGTGAGGGCCTGTTGGAGTTGCTCTAATCCAACGATTGTGAAACATGAGGGATTTTTCCACGGCTAGCATATAGCCCAGCCAACCCAAGGTGGACCCGTAGTTGTACCCGGTATTTTCAGGTATACCTAACATTCTTGGGTAAAAAGTAGTAGTTTATAGATAACTACTCCCTCCGTCCAGAAAATAATGCAACTATGGGTGCGTGCCGGTAAAAGCAGTTCACGTTTGACCAAATTTTTAGTGAATACTATTCATATTTATAGCTCCAAAATAATTTATTATAAAATACATTTCATAATTAATCTAATGATATTTATTTGATATCATAAATATTGATATTTTTTAACTATAACTGATCGAACTTGAGATACTAAACCATGATACTGTGCTAGAATTGCATTCTTTCTTGGACGGAGATAGTAGCAAACATGCCCGTGCATTGCAATGGGAGAAAACAAAGCTATCAAATGTTAATAGGAAATGGGGATGAGAATATTACATATCTATTTTTTTTACCCCTTGTGTAAAATTAAAAATCTATAATTTATTTTATGATGATCATAACATTATAATAACATAAGTTAATATTGGCAATAATATGATAATGTCCTATTAAGTTTGTCTCAAATTAAAATACAATCTTGATAGATATTTTTTTCTTTCATCGTAAGGCACAAAAATATTTAGTCATAAATCTATCATGACTTTGATTTTCATACTATGTTTGTAGGGTATTGGTAGAATTAAATATTGATTTCCGTGTTTTGTTTTGAAGACCCACAAAAATGTGTAATTCTAATTTATGATTAAAGTCGGTAGGGAGAAAGTTACCATCGTGTCAAGGATGATCAGTTCGTTCATAATTATGATGGAGATCTATCCCGATTTCCACAACCCTCGTCGATGATTATACTTCGTTCATAATTATGATAGAGATTATCTCAATTTTCATAACCCTCGTCGATGGTTATTTTGGTATATGCGTATAACTTGGAGGTTGATATATTTTCGTTAGATTAGATAACCAACTCCTTAAAATTTTAGTTTACAGTTTAATTAGTTGGACCATTAGGTGATGTGAATTCTAATAATAAATTGTTTTTTTTTATCAAAACTACATTAACAATTTATTGGTCAAAATATTTATTCATTTGGAAAAAGTCGAGGGTTCAATGACATATATTTATTATTTATTTTTTGTATCCATAACAAATAGTAAACTCGCTAGCTTATATATCTATATATATATACTAATAATAAAGAGCCAAAATTTTCTCCTATTTTTTGTCTGACCCCTCTAACTAATTCCATGAATGTTGAAACTATTTTCGTTTATCTGTCTAGAGCCTTTCTGTTTTTATATATGACTATACTGGATTCCTTCATCCTTAGTCAAAATGAATAGAAATTCTAATCTAAATCTAAATCCAAATAAAAAATTGTTTTTTTCTTCCGGTCCTCCACGCAAGCGGACTCATAAATGTTTTTCTTGTGTTTCTGTTTTTTTGGTCCATAAGGATTCATGGAATGAAGGTATTTTTTGTTTTCCATTTTTTATTGCCTATGTGAACGTTTTTTGTTTGCTTTTTGTTCCTCAGTGATTTTATTTTTCCGCGCGTCCGCACGGGACATTTTCCCCCCCTTTCATCCAAGGTGGTTAGGATCAAATACTAGGTAGTATCGTTTTTATCGTAGTATCGGGATACTATCGGATTTTACTAATTATATATTTTATATGTAGTGTAATACGTTATATAGATTGAAGGCTATAATATAATTTTGATTAATTTATTTCACTGCTTATATATTTATAAGTGAAATTCTTAGCATTGTTTAACACCTTGTAACTTTAAATAATACTTTATCATAACTAAATCATTAAAAATTATTTATATCAATTATTGTGCGGTATAGTATAGTAGGATCGTAGTATCGGGATACTATGAATTTTTATTAAGGATCGTGTAGAGCCTTCAGGTAGAATCAGGATACTCGAGGTGTTCAGCTGATGGTTTCTGCGGCTGATTTGTTCTCGTTGCATTCATGCTGTGGCGAATTTTTCTACCTATAGTGTCATGATTTTGATTCTCGTCTGCCAACCAATTGCTTTGGGTTTGTGATTTAGGGCTTGTCAGGATCCTCTAGTCCATGGACAGGGACTAAAATTTTGTCCCTACCCTGTTTGGATGGATGGACTAATGGTCATTAAAGCTACTGTACAAAATCAAAACGCCCCTAATGGATGAGGATGGCTACTTGCTTGGATCGAGCTTAGCCATGGCGGCCTCTCCAGCAGCACATGCGGCCGGGGTTGTAGCTCACCGGCATGGCCGGCTGGAGGGGGCGCGAGGTCGGCCGAGGCACTCGTGGCCAATGGGGTGCATCTAGGCAACGACACATGGGGTGCATATGGGCGATGGCGCCATGGCAGACACGGCCGGAGGAGGAGGCGCGCGTGAAGGCGGATCTAGCCGGGCGGGCGCGGCCGGAGGAAGCATGCGCGAAGGCGGATTCGACCGAAGGAGGAGGTGGGCATGGCCGACCATGGCGGGGGCGACCGGAGGAGAGAAGGTGGCCGTGGCTGGCCATGCTGGGGCTGGGGGAGCACGTCGCCGGGGGTAGGGGGAGCACGCCACTATGGCTAAGCACGCGTGACGGGGTGGGGAAGGGCGCGCATTAATGAGAGGCACGGGGTGTCTTTTTGGCAGTTTAGTTCCCTTTAGTTACCCATTTGTTATCCTGTTTGGGTCTTTAGGGACAATAAAAGTGGACTAAAAGGGGTGACTAAAGTTTAGTCACCTAGATCAAACATGCCCTTAGGCACTAGCAATGGTGAACTGTTAGTAAATGATGTTGCCACCTTCTCATTTAGAGCAAGTATAATAAGGTGTTGCAAGCAGGCTAAATGTTGAAGTGAAGGAGAGAGAGGAGAAGCGAGTTGTAAGCTAACAGCCGGCTTGACACAAGAACCAACAAACTCTGTGAGAGAGACAAGTGAGTCATGTATTAATAGTAAAGATACAACTACTATATGGATGAGCTAAAAGGTAGGCTACAAAGATTAATACAGCCAGCAGCCGACTGTATTATTAGCCTCGCTCTGGTGAAGCTCTATTTCAGATTCTCACCTCCCATCGCGGCGACCTGGTTGGTGCCGACTTACTATATTGTCTCCAGGTGATTCTTTCGTTACTTTTCCTCTCCGACGCAAACTCTTGGTGTATCGATGGTGTGGCGAATTTTTCGGCCTATAGTGTGACAATTCGGTACACATCTGCCAACCTAGATTTTAAAGGCATTACCAAATAAATATTCCCATTTGCACCTGCCTACAGGCCTTACAATGTGTGTTCCATCTTGCACAGCCATGCTCTTTTATGTTTAGTTACCATATATGTGCCATGCCATGTATACTCTTCCTGTTTGTTGAACATCTGCATGCATTGGTAACAATGTAGAAACCTACGATGTACGGAAAATGTCTTTATTTGATAATTTTGGTTAACCACTTCCATAAACATACATAAATAGCTTTCATACCAATATTTATTGCAGCAGCATATGATCTGTATAATATTTCTTCGTACATCTTCAGGAATCATGTAATGTTAACCATGTGATCTGTGGACCCTACCACATATGGTCCTCCATAGGTACCACCAATAGTAGGCTATTAGGCTGTCGGCACTCGAGACGGTACGTCGTCCGCTATCCAGTTTTGCGGATTCATTTAGCGTCAAAATCAGCTGCAGCAGGTACTCCATCTCATCCGGTAAAGAGAGCTCGTTCGGCGTATATAGCGACATACAACACCTATGCAAAACCGGGCAGGCCCACCACGCACAGCTGCTGCGCGCGCATGCACGCGCATGCGGGGAGGTCTGTGGCGGGTCCTACTTGTTCAGTACTCAAAAAGAATATTATAACTCATAAACCAAAAAAACAAATTAAATTTCGATTGTACCGTTAAATTCGTTTCAATAAATTCTTCAAAACTAGATCTCACATGAATATATTTAGATAAAGTGACAAGTGGACCCCACATTGACCGGGATGGATAGAGGATGATATAGAGGATGGATGAGTGCGGAAGAATTAGGTATAGAGGAGAGAATCTTGATGACTAGGATGTATAGAGGATGAATTTAGAGTACCACGAGTGCGAATAGCCTTAAACCTCATTCTTCCCCAATCGCAGCCAAAGTATAAGCTATAGAAAAGCAATAGATTTATTTATCTAAGGGCTTGTTTATTAGAGGTGTTAAAGTTTAACAGACATTGTAGCATTTTCGTCTTTATTTGACAAAAAGTTTCCAATTTTAGACTAATTAGGCTTAATAGATTCGTCTCGTAAATTACTCCTAATCTATGCTGACATGCATATAATTAACCTACATTTATACATTTACCACAAAATTGATGTGATGTGAGTTAAATTAAATGATTCAGAAACCAAACAGGACCTAAGTCACTATAATTTTCTTCTTCCTTACTTAATCGTGGCTGCAACACTTTCCCGCGGCAACTGACCGGTACTTATTATTATTATTATTATTATATATATATATATATATATATATATATATATATATATATATATATATATATATATATATATATATATATATATATATAGAAAGAGAGAGAGGGGCTAACACACAGAGTATTGGATGGTCGGGATCAGACCTGGCCAGGTTCATTGTAACACAGCGAACCAAAGATCTGCACGTCTAAATCTCGCTCTTAATATAGAAGACAATTTTACATTAAAAATTCTGAACTATTTCTAAATCACGCTAGCTATTTTTATTTTTTTTTTCTCTCTTGTGTACTTATATTACTAGCTCATGATCATGGCATTACCAGCCAATAAAGAGAGGTATTGAAGGAGAAAAGTCTTCCCATATGATTGTGCTCCTAGAAAAATTCTTACCTCCAAGCACGGGCAGACCTTTTTTCTAACGTGACCTACTCTGCTCGTCCATACCCGTCACAAGACGTGGCCACTTCGTACAAATCTCTGCACCAACTGTGGTTCCAAAAAAAATTTGCAAAATTTTTCAGATTCTCCGTCACATCGAATCTTTGAATACATGCATGAAGCATTAAATATAGATAAAAATAAAACTAATTACATAGTTTAGTCGAAATTCACGAGACGAATCTTTTAAACCTAGTTAGTCTATAATTGAATAATATTTGTCAAATAACAACGAAATTGTTATAGTAGCGTTTCCCAAATTTTTTCGGGAACAAGACTGTGTTTAGATGCAAAAATTTTTGCAAAATGACACTATAGCTCTTTTCGTTGTTATTTGGCAAATATTGTCCAATCATAGTCTAATTAGGCTTAAAAGATTGGTCTCGTCCATTTCATCTAAATTGTGTAATTAGTTTTATTTTTTATCTATATTTAATGCTTCATGCATGTGTCAAAGATTCAATGTGATGAAAAATCTGAAAAATTTTACAAAATTTTCTGAAAACTAAACATGGCCTAAACAGGCACTCAGGCATTCTGGCAAAACTGAATACTCACGTCTGCCTGCTCGGGAAAAGGTGTCAATCAAAATCTTCTGAACTTTTCTGAAAAGAGCAAGAAAAGATAGAAACAAGTTAGGTCTTGTTTAGGTTCTTCCAAACTTCTGAATTTAGCACTATGTAAAAAAAATCTGTCATATTAAACTTACAGTACATGCATGAAATACTAAATGTAGACGAAATCAAAAACTAATTGCACAGTTTGGTTGTACTTTGCGAGACGAACGTTTTGAGCCTAATTAATCAATAGTTAAACAATTATTATCAAATAGAAACGAAATACTACACTACAGTACCAAACAGTGAATTTGGCACCGTCCGAATTCGGGCGAGTAAACATGGCCTCAGTGATGCAATCTTGCTAGCTAGCTGAAGATGCAATCTCACGGGAATACAAGATGGCAGCAATTCAGCATCAAGCCATGGCCTCGTTTAGTTCGGTGAATTGGGAAGAAAAATACTGTATCAGAATTCCTGTAGCATTTCGTTTGTATTTGGTAAAAATTATCCAAATTTTGACTAACTAGGCTTAGAATGTTCATCTCGCAAAGTACATTAAAACTGTGCAATTAGTTTTTGATTTCATCAACATTTTTGGAACTAAACAAGGTTTAGTTCCCCCAATTCTCCCCAAATTTCACTATGCAAAAAGAAGATTCTCTGTCACATCAAAATGTCGGCAAATGCATTGAGTACTAAATGTTGATGAAATCAAAAACTAATTGCACAGTTTTGATATACTTTGCGAGATGAACATTCTAAGCCTAGTTAGTCAAAATTTAGATAATTTTTACCAAATACAAACAAAATGCTACAGGAATTCTGATACAGTGTTTTTCTTTCCAATTCACCGAACTAAACGAGGTGAAGGGCCATATCTAGCTAGCCTTGCGGTTCTGCAAGCCAACAAGACCCAAAGCGACGACTCGACGCAACAGACACGTCGCTTGTGACTTGTGAGCCTCTCACCCCTGCCCCCTTCTCTGCACTCTGCAGTATTGTAGCTGTGGCCACAGTTCTTTCCCGCTACCTTTCCAGCTCACCTCCATTTATTGCTGCAGGAAAAACCAGCAGCGCGCTCTTCAAAACACTACTCGCTCGCCGTCACCTGCATCGCACACAGCCACACACACTGACACTCGCACTCCCAATGGCGCCGACCTGCCGTTCTGGGGCCAAAGCGGCGCTGCTGCTGCTGCTAGTGCTGACGGCGACGAGCGGCGTCGCGCGGGCCGCGGCACCGCAGGTGCCGGCGGTGATCGTGTTCGGGGACTCGACGGTGGACACGGGCAACAACAATCAGATCCCCACCCCGCTGCGCGCCGACTTCTCGCCGTACGGCCGCGACATGCCGGGCGGGCCGCGCGCCACCGGCCGTTTCGGCAACGGGCGGCTGCCCCCGGACCTCATCTCCGAGGCGCTCGGCCTGCCGCCGCTCGTGCCGGCCTACCTCGACCCGGCCTACGGCATCGACGACTTCGCGCGCGGCGTCTGCTTCGCGTCCGCGGGCACCGGCATCGACAACGCCACCGCCGGAGTCCTGGTAAGTGCTCCGATCCGCCGTACCCGTACGTCAGCTGTGCGCATAGTCTTCACACTTCACTGCCGAGTAGTATCGGCACGCACGCGTCTCTGCAGAACAGAATTGTGCACGGCTCATTCGCGTCCCAAAGCAGAGAAATGTGTGGTTCGTACATACACTTGAGCCTTTTCCACTTAGGGCCTGTTTAGATATAAAAAGAGCCAAAAATTTTTGCATAGTAACTGTCAAATCGAATCTTTGGACGTATGCATGGAGCATTAAATATAGATAAAAAAACTAATTGCACAGTTTGTCTGTAAATGTCGAGATGAATCTTTTGAGTCTAGTTAGTCCATGGTTAGATAAATTTTACCAAATAACAACGAAAAGTGCTACAGGAACTTTTTCCCAAAATTTTTCACATCTAAACATGCCCTTAGGCCCTTGTTTAGTTCCCCCAATTCTCTCCCAAATTTCACTATGAAAAAGAAGATTCCCTGTCACATCAAAATGTCGGCAAATGCATGGAGTACTAAATGTTGATGAAATCAAAAACTAATTGCACAGTTTTGTTGTACTTTGCGAGATGAACATTTTAAGCCTAGTTAGTCAAAATTTAGATATTTTTTACCAAATACAAACGAAATGTTACAGGAATTCTGATACAGTATTTTTCTTCCCAATTCACCGAACTAAACGAGGCCTAGGTCATGGAGTGTAGCTTGCACATTATATTTGCAAAAGAGAACAAAAGGTGGTGTATGGCACACTTTTACACATCGAGAATTGTGTGTCTCATGCATTTTTGAAGTAAAACAAACGAAAGGGAGTGCGTATTGTTCATAGAGTACCACGGCCTTCGTCTCAAAGAGAAAAAATATTCTATGTTTGGTCTAAGAACCTCTTTGATAGATTAGAACTAATAGCCTACTAATAATTAAAGTTAATAGTTAATTAGTTCGCTAACATTAGCTAGACACTTTGGATACGTGGGCTAATAGATCTATGATTCATGGCAAAATCTTTTCTACCCTGTGTATACGTGCACAAGGCATGGAAAAAGTAGGTGGGTGGGACATTATGGTCTTTTCTCAAACTATTAAGTTCATTTTAGCTCTGTTATTTTAAACACCTAATGGACTATAATTGGATGACTTGCTAACAATTAGCCTACTTGTTTGGATCATCTAGAACCAATTTTTAGCGGCTAATAACAATGAGCTCTACGAACCTAAACAAGATCTTGGTTGAATCCACTAGCAGTAAATAGTTAGATGGCTAATAGTATACAATTAATATTAGCTAACTAATTAATAGTTTGGTATTGTTTGGATCCACGAACTAAAAGGTGGATGCATTGATGAGAGGGTCTTGACCACGACGGTCCGGCCATGGAAGTTGATGCCTATCGTGTTCCTGCTCCGGCCACTGCCGCTGGAGACGCCAAGGTGGCGCGAGCAGCAGGCAACGAAGTGGCGCGCGTAATCCGTGTTCTAGAAGCTGTCGTCGGAGGAGGCGGTGGAGACTTCTCCCTCGTGGGGGACGTCCTCTTCAGCATGTACACGTCGAAATCTAGCATGGAATATTCCAAGATCAGGCTGTCCGGCGGGGACTCAGAGTCCTGGATCTCTCGTGGGGGCGGTTGCTCTTGCTCGGAGACGATCGTCGTCGCCGTTGCCGGTGTGGGAGGTGCACGTGCACCTGCTCCGGCAGCACCATTTTATTCGCTATACTTTTGGTGGCAGCCACACTTAAAAATCTCCGCGATGTATGATGTATCGGCGCTGTTTGTTGAGGGCATATTTTACTTTCTCCACGGTTCACTCGCATTAGAAAACAGAGAAATGTGTGGTACATATACTTGAGATTTTCGTGCATATACACATTGACTGTGGCTCATACATTATTTGCAAATTTTAGAGAACTATTATTAGCTGACTACTAAAAACAGTAGACACTTTCGTTTCTTCTACTTAGGTCCTGTTTGGATCCACTAGCTAAACTTTAGCCGGCTAAATTTAGCTATGGTGGATCCAAACAACCCACAACTAAACACAGCTTAGCTTTAGCTGGAGGTCAAAATATACACAATCTCTTTAGCTGTTTCAACCCAGCTAAAACTGACTAATGACCAAATCGCCGTCGCATATTTTTCGACACCCTACGCTCAGGACCTCTCCACCGCATTCTTTTTTATCCATCTACACGGGGCACCACTTCCCCGGTGATTACCTTATCCGATGAACTCAGTGACGCTGCAGCAACTTTCGCATCTGTCGGCGTAGCGGAGTAATTCGAAGAGCCAAATGGCCGGCCGAAGGAGACTAAGGGCCGCGATGCGGGTGTGGGGGATGCACCTGCTCTGCTGCCTCGCGGGGGAGATGGAGGGAGGAAGAAAGGGCACAAGGGTCAATAAACACCCATTAGCAGGAGGGTCCAATCATCGCTAGCTAAACTTTAGCCAACTAAGTTGACCATCTAAAGCTTAGCTGGCTAAAGTAGCTAGGTGGATCCAAATAAGGCCTTAATGCATGAGACACGAAAATTATCGATGTGTATCTGCGTGTGTATGTGCCATATATCAATATACACATAATGTATGAACCACACATAAATTTGCGGTTTAGTCTAAAGCCTCGTTTAGATCCACTTGCAGTAGTTCATAGGTAGTAATGTACTCCCTCCATGTTGGTAAAAGAAGTCGTTTTGAACAAGGTTTAGGTCAAACATTGGGAATATAAATCATGAATAACTTTTAAGTTATTGAGTTTGAAAATATGAAAACTATATGAATAGATTTGTCTTGAAATATACTTTCATAAAAGTATACCTATATCATTTTTAAATAAATATTTTTATAGAAAAATAAAGTCAAAATTATGCTTTGGAAACCATATCGTTGTCTAAAATGACTTCTTTTACCAACCTGGAGGAAGTACCTTAGTTCACCACGAAGGGAATGTTTGGAATTGTTTCGTTCCACGAAACAGGTGCAACTCTGCTCCAGAATTTTTTTTAAAAAATTGAAGCTGCTCTACAGTGAAGTGTGTACATGACTTCCAAACAGACCCAGTATTAGTTGACTATTTTTTCTCTCCTTGTTTAGATTCCAGAGTTTGGCCACCAAATTCACTATGCAGAATTCATATTCCCCGTCACATCAAAATGCTAGCACATATATAGAGTACTAAATATAGATAAAATAAAAAACTAATTGCACAGTTTTGTTATACTTTGCAAGACGAACATTTTAAGTCTAATTAATCAATGTTTGGACAATTATTACCAAATAAAAATAAAATTGCTACAGTGTGACGCGACACTTACTATGCAAAGTTTGGTTCCAAATTTTGGAATCTAAACATGGCAGAATTGAATGTATCTTCGTCCAAGAGTCCACACATTCAATTCGCTCCAACCTGCACCGTTTTTTCCGGTCCTCTGACGGTGAATCGGTGGTCGCGCCCGGCGTCCACCTATCCTGCCGATCATAGGGGAGAAAATTTGCTGATGGCCATACAAAATTATAATGGATGTGTTTAGTTCCATTGAAAAATGCACTACGAAAAAAAAGATTTTCCGTCACATCAAACTTACGATATATGCATGAAGTACTAAATGTAGATAAAATCAAAAACTAATTGTATAGTTTGGTTGTACTTTACGAGACGAACGTTTTGAGTCTAATTAGTCAACGGTTGGACAATTATTACCAAATACAAACGAAATGCTACATTGTCACTACAGTAAATTTTGGCACTCCAAATTTGAGAACTAAACACAGCCAATGTTTTCCTTGTTGCCATAAAAAATTATAGTTTTTCTTATCTGCCATTAGTTCGTGCTTTTTGATACCTTAACTGCCATCACCGTTACAAATATGTGTTCTGTTTTCTTAACTGTCATCTACTTCTATAGTTTGTTTCCTTGATTGCCATTGAGCAGTCGGCGTGGTGTGTGTCTCCATGTTCACTCGAAGGAGATGTCCGATTTTGTCCTTGCCCCAAGATGGAAGCGGTGGCCTTCGTTCCCAGCCACACGAACCCCGACCCGACACTCCCCGCGCATCCCCATCCCGGAGATCCCGCGGGGCCGGGCGCCACCGCCGCGACGTTCGGGCCTCATGCTGCGGGGCGCCGATGCAGTGACCCGGCTGGACGCCGCCACGACCGACCACTCGCGCGCAGGAAGACCGACGCCGAGGCCACGGGTGCTCGCGCGGGGTGCCGGCGGGTGCCACGGCAGGCACGGAGGCAGGGGCCACGGCGGGCGTGGCTAGCGCACAGGGTGCGGGGGGCCGGCGGCCAGCGCAAGGGGCGCCGGTGCAGGCGGGGCCGGCGGCCACGGCCGGGAGCACGGGGCAGCCAGCGCACGGGGCGCGCGGGGCCCGACGGCCACGGCTGGGGGCACGGAAGGCAGGGGCTCGCGCGGCCACGGCGGTCACGGCCCCGTCCGGGCGTCTTGCGCAGGCGGCGGAGGCCCACCCCCTCGCCCCCGCGGCGGGGTAGCATGCTCTGCCGCAGCCGCATGGAGATCTTGGTGAGGTACTGCCGGATGACGTCCCGGGATGGCGCCCACCGCGGCTCGGGTTCCGCGTCGTCCTCGTCGCCCGCCGATGCGGAGGACTCCATGAACAGCAGCAGCGACCGCGCGCTACCGGAGCTCCGGGCGAAGCTGCTGCGGCGGCCACCGTAGAGCGCGGCGTTCCTGCTGGCGCCCGCAAAGCTGAGCTCGCGTAGGCCGCTGCGGCCGGCGGAGCCGGGCTTGAGGTCGAGCAGCGGCAGCGGCGGTGCGGGGGAATGGAAGGACGGCGAGGCAGAGCGGCTGCGGTGGAGGGAGATGACCAAGTCGAGGTCCATGAGGGATGCGTCCTCCGAGTTGTCGGAGGAGCCCGATGAGGCGTTGCCGGCGGAGCTGGAGGAGGCCCGGACGGACAAGTCGAGTTCGCCAGGCGGAGCTGGACGACACCGTCGCCATGCCGTCAGCTGAATGGCACTCAAGGAAACAAAATTTGGAAGGAAATGGCAGTTAACAAAATAAACCACATGTAACGTAAGTAACGTTGATGGCAGTTAAGTAAACAAAAAATACAAACTGATGGCAGATAACCTGAGCTCTAATTTTTTTTATGGCAACGAGGAAAGCGTTATAATTTTTTATGGTCATGAGCAAATTTTCTCATCATAGGGTGAGTATAAGGACGGACCACTCCCAATCATAGTTTTTCGAACCGGACCGGAGATCGAACCGACGAGGCCGTCGGTTCAATGGTCCAACCGTTCAGAACCGGTTGAACCGCCGGTTTGTTAGTTTTGGAACGGTGAATCGAACCGGCCACAAATACTTTGAACCGGTGTATATATATATATATGATTTAATTAATAACCAAGGAGTGGAGGTGGAGCAGAGTAGCATGGTAGCAATGTAGCACCAGAGCAGCAGCCTGCCCGCTCGGAGCAGAACCAGAGAAGCATGCAGCCCCCGCCGAGCAGCACTAGAGAAGCTTGCAGCCCCCGCTCGACGCTCGCCCGTAGCAGCAGCCTGCAGCCCCCGCGCGATGGCCGATGCCCGCCCGGAGTAGCACCAGAGCAGCAGTCGTCGGCCGCTCGCCTGGAGGCCGCAGCCGCCGCCCCTGCGGGCGCCCGCGTGCAGCAGGAGTAGAGCGTAGAGTAGAGGTAGAGCAGTAGCCGCTCCCCGCCGGCCCCCGAGCCCCGATGCACCGTCGACCCAGGCCATGCGCCGCCGCTGACGAAGGGGTCAAGCCAGATGCAAATGCGCCCCAAAAAGGAGATGTCAGTTCCTTTCCTTCACGTGTACATGCCTCTAAAGGATACATTTTCACACTTTTCCAACAATACCCTCGAATGGATCAGCTTCTCCTGAACCCACCGAGGTCATTTTTGGATAACTTAAAAAACCGTCCCGGTTCACGTGGAACCGGTCGGTTCACCGGTATTGTTAAAAACCGGCCGGTTCAACCGGTTTTTACCGGTCCGATTGCATGGCCGGTCTTTTAAGTGAACCGGACCGGTGTAGGCTCTGGTTCGATCTTTTAGCGGTCGAACCGCCGGTCCGGTCCGGTTCGAAAAACTATGCTCCCAATTCGATAGTACTAGGTACTAGTTGCCTATGCCCTATGGGGGCACGACCGGGAGTCTGGGACCGTGTGCGCGCGGCGCCGCCAGCAGATGTGCAGTACCAGTTCCGCCGGTCGCACCCACCGCACGGTCGGGTCGGTTGATCGCGCGCGATGCAGTGCGGCGCGGCCCCCAGTTTTGAGCTGTTTTCTCAGGGGAACCGAACTGATGCAGCAGCTAGCATGAATGTGACCCTTGCTGATTACTCCTATCCTACTTAGAAATTTCAGCTTCGTCGATCATGCAACCACTTATCCCGGCCCGTATTTAGTACCCCTACCTGGATGGTGTTTGTTCTTCTCGAAGCACGCCGCAGTCCACGAAGCACGCATTGACAAGCATGTCTCGCCTAATGACCGCTAGCTGTTCCTGCGTACTGTACATCTTGAACTATGCATCTTGAACGGGTCCTGCATGCTGCATGCATGCGCTGACCAACGGCGTTTCACTAGTCAGTGATCCCGCTGTGGAAGGAGGTGGAGTACTACGAGGAGTACCAGCGCCGTCTCCGCGCGCGCGTGGGCCCGTCCCGCGCCGCGGCCATCGTCCGCGGCGCACTCCACGTGGTGAGCATCGGCACCAACGACTTCCTGGAGAACTACTTCCTGCCGCTAGGCATGGGGCGGTCCGCGCAGTTCACGGTGCCCGAGTTCGAGGACTTCCTGGTCGCCGGCGCGCGGGAATTCCTGGCGCGGATCCACCGCCTCGGCGCGCGCAGGGTCACCTTCGCGGGGCTCGCAGCCATCGGCTGCCTGCCGCTCGAGCGCACCACCAACGCGCTCCGCGGCGGCGGGTGCGTCGAGGAGTACAACGACGTGGCAAGGAGCTTCAACGCCAAGCTGCAGGCCATGGTGCGCGGCCTCAGGGACGAGTTCCCCAGGCTAAAGCTTGTCTACATCTCCGTCTACGAGAGCTTCCTCGACCTCATCACAAACCCACAAAAGTTTGGTGAGCACGCAACAACACGAAGTAGATCGATCAATAATCCATGGAAATTCCTTCACCCTGCTCACACGTACTTCGCCATCATGAACGTGAACATGGCAGGGCTGGAGAACGTGGAGGAAGGGTGCTGCGCGACAGGCAGGTTCGAGATGGGGTTGATGTGCAACGACGACGCGCCGCTCACCTGCGACGACGCCGGCAAGTACTTCTTCTGGGACGCCTTCCACCCCACGGAGAAAGTGAACCGGCTCATGGCCAACCACACCCTCCAAGTGTGCTACCAAGAGGGTGTCCTGTAACGTAGAATATATATAGTAGTATATTCAAAGTAGCAACGGAATTATATTATGATTAAGAGAGAAAAGTTGAGAGCTCACAAAGATTTGTCGTAATCACAGAAATAGATTGATGGAATAAAATTTATAGGCACAATACATACTACGTACACTTGTGATCTGAATGTGTCCAGTCCTGTAACGTGTGTTTGTGATGATGATGCTTGTGCATTTCAAATCTCAGTGATGATGCTTGAGTGAAACCCACGTCTCTTCATATTTGTTCTCCTCCCACATCTGATTCTTTTTGAAATGCACAAGCCCTCCTTTCCTGCAGAGGACGGCATCAAATGGACAGGGCCGGATTGGCTACTCGTTCTATTGTCTAACTGTACGGAGGAGGTAAAACAAATAAAATTCCTTAATTCTCATTTGCAGGATTTGGTTTGTTAGGAACAATGTTTTAAAAGCTAATGGAAAGATATCCATACATGTTGATTACAGCAAATTTCTTAATTCTCTGTCACTTGTCCGACAATAGAGTCGGCATATTGATTACAGTGTGGAAGGGAAGCATCCTTGTCAGTTGTCAGGGTACGCTAAAAATAAATGTTGTTGGGCCTTTGTAACCTTGACACTGACTCAGCAGAAGTGGGTGTGATCACCAGGGACTGGGAGGGTCAGCCAAAACTAATTGCTTGGCGATTGCTTTTCTACTGCAGGGATGCTGAAAAATCTGAGGCTACAACCTGTCCCGGGCATCAGACTTGCAGCTCGCTGGACTAATTGCCCACTTATCCTTAGAGATGGCAACGGGTACCCGAAACCCGAGTACCCGACGGGTATTACCCGATAAAGAGGAGGGTATGGAATGAATTTTCTACCCGTGGGTATGTTATTGGGCAAAATCCTATACCCATCGGGTATGCGGGTACGGGTGCGGGTGTATACTACCCATACCCGCATACCCGCGGGTAAGACATACCCGTAAAAATAACTAGCCAACCTCAGTTATTTTAGCGCATATAAGTCATGAATTTGGTCCATTGAGACATCCACTATATTTCTAGTAGATTGTCTTTGTTGT